>CM048749.1:272352051-273636218 GCA_026315105.1 Locusta migratoria | reverse complement strand
TTTGCCACATGAGAGGCCCTAACATTTTGTACTGTTTAGCACGGAAGCCGATTCCAAACACTCTACACACTTCTGAAAGTATTAAGATTTCAGGTTGCATTAGCAAATTATCAATGCAATGGCTCGGCAAGATCACCTCAATGTATCACCAATATTTACAAATGTTTATGATGACAGTGAAGAATGATACAGCATGATTTCTGCTTCCAATGGGCTAAGGAGTGGATCGTAAACTGGTATTACTTTTTCTCTGGTTAATTACATTCCCATATATTTAATAACTCTTTTCAATACTTTCCAGTTCATTCCCCTTTTATTACTAATAATTAATCCTGTCATGCAGATTAAATACAAAATTTACTAATAGTACATCCAGGTTAGAATTCAAAAATATAATAAAGAGTTTACATCTCACCACAAACATGAACAACGAGCTGTGACAGGCACATAATCAAAGACACACACACATACAACACTTAAGCTATTGGCCTTCTTCAAAATAGAGAGAATTCACAGAATCAAACCTCACAGTCACACATCCGTCACCTCCCGCTGCCACCTCTGGAATGTGGCAGCCGGACATGACAGTTGTATGACTGAAGTGTGCCTGTGAGCTTGTGTGCATGCACTCTATTCTGAAAAAGGCCAATAGCTTAAGTGTAGTATGTGTGCGTCCTTTTTATGTGGCTGATATAGCTCATCGTACATCTTTTTGGTGAGTTGTAAACTAAGATTAGTTTAGTCTTTAAACTAAAGAACCTTATAATTGGACATCAAGATCAAGTAAGCTCCAATTAAAGATATAATGGCAACACATATATCTTTCTTTTCCATCTCCAGTTATTTTTTAACTATCTCTCTTTTAGTAATTATTCTATTTTAGATCGTCCGGTATGCGCCCAAGTCACATGTGAATGCATTTGTGGGAGGAGGAGGGGGAGGGTGGGGGTGGGGGAGAGGAGCAGCCGGCCTCGGTAGCCAAGGGGACTGAGGCGCGTCAGTCACGGTCTGCACGGCTACTACTGTCAGGGGTTCAAATCCCCCTCGGGCATGGATATTTGGGCCGTTGTAAGTGTTAGTTCATAAGTAGTTTGTAAGTTTAGGGACTGATGACCCTGTAGTTAAGTCCTATAAGCTATACAAACATTTGAACATTTTGAGAGAGGAGCAGAGGGAGGGGGGGTGTGGGGGGAGATAGAGAGAGAGAGAGAGAGAGAGAGAGAGAGAGAATTTAGAAAACAAAGAACGAAAGGTTCTTGTGCCTTTCAAACATAAAATGGTATAATAATACACATTGCACTACGTACCTTTTAATCGTTCTTCCAATTCTTTATTAGCTGTCTCCAGATCCTGGAGTTCAAGGGATAATTTTGAAATCCGAATTTCAGCTTCACGAGAAGCACCATCATTTCTTAAAGCTTTCAGTGACCGACCACCATCCAACATCTGTGAGAGACGCTCAATTTCCTTCCCTCGGTTGTCTAACTGTATCACAATAATGTATCTGTTAGCAACAAACTTATCACATTTTTAAAGTGAAATAATTACAACAGGTCATAAGAGTGTTGAATGAGGGAAAAATGTAAAAACACAAATATTTGAATGACACTGACAAAGAAGAACACTAAGAGAAAAAGAAAAATGATTCACATTTATGGCATGACTTAATTAGGTATCATGACAACTATTGATTATTTCCTTAAGAAAACCTCTTACAACAAAGACAGTGAGAAAAACAGGTGCTGGTCATTCTCTGAGAGCAACATTTTACTTTGACTTCTCTGTATCACATACCCTATTAATTGTGTCATTTACTATCCTAAATAGAACTGCCTACTTCCAAGTCCTTTATTTTCTGTTGCTCTAGATTTCTGATGAAGCCTAATGTTACAGCCAATGTGCACTAAACCACTGTGTTAATATTCTCCTTGGACTGGCACCATGTCCTTGCAGTTACTACCAATGCAAGCCATTATGATGGTGTAACAGGCAGTGGCATAATCAAATATTAAAAAAAGAAAAAAGAGGAAAGAATATAATATATAAGGATTTCAGGCGGTGGAGAAAGTGACTGGTGTCTTTGATGTATGTGCAGTCTGTCATCCATCATCAAAGAAACTGCCTGAAATCCTTATCTAACATGTTACCTCCGGAAACCATCCTTGTAACTATTGATGCTACTTCCTTATACACAAACATCCCGCACGCCCAGGGCCTCGCTGAGATGGAGTACTTCCTTTCATGCCAACCACCTGCAACCCTACCTAAAACCATTTTCCTTATTACCCTAGCCAGCTTCATCCTAACCCATCGACGCTATGACGGTATCATGTTTACTAATTCCTGTCTCTACAAAGACATTGTTAATAAGGTCAGGCCTGTTCATAGCTAATAAGGCCTTAAATATTTCCCTTGCACATGGGTTGCCAGTTTAACTGCTCAAGACAGATTTCGGAGAATGTGTCCAAAAGTAGCTCGCAAGACTGCTTGTCTGTACCGTCTGGAATGTAACTAGAGAGGTTCCAATCTATACTCTTAAGGTTGAAGTCTCCTCCGACTAATATTACATGGCCCAGATACCTACACACCACCTGGTGTAGACTTTCTTTGAATGACTCAAACTGCTACAGCAGCACTGGGGGGCCGGTAAAAACACCCAACTATCAACTTTACTTCTTTCAGACCTGTTATACGTGCCCAGATAACTTCACAGTTACTGTCAACCTCAATCTCAGTAGAAACAATATCTTTGTTGGAAACAATATCTTTGTCCACAGTGATGAACACTCCTCCTCCAGTTGTGTCCGATCTATCTTTCCAATATACATCCCACGACTCGCTAAATATTTCTCAAATTGCCACATCATGATTTTGCCAGCTTTCACTGCCTAAAACTATCTGAGCGCAATAATTTCCATGCAGCGCAGCAAATTTGGGAACTTTGTTTTTAATACTTTATAAGTTTGCAGCTAATATTTTTGATAGTCGAATTTTTGAACCGAATGTGGCCTGTATTTGCTGTCTGAATGTTGACAGGTGAGTGCTCAGCAGATTTAGTGCCTAGCCTAAAAAAAACACCATGTGCACTCTCCAAGTACTCTGCTACCTGAGCCATGAATGTCACAGAGTCGGCGAAGCCTCTAGTTCAGACCCTCCACTCGGCTCCAAACCAAAGGACCCCGATCAACCCTGGGAACAATTCTACAAATCGACAGCTCTGCTTGCAATCCACATGTGAGGGCAGCAGCCTTCACTAATTCTGCCAGCCACCCTCAGGAACTGAAGATGTGCTCAGAACCAAAGCGACAAGCGTCATTGGTGCCGACGTGAGCCATTACTTGCAGTTGACCGCACCCTTCACCCTCAATAGCTGCCGGCAAGGCCGCCTCCACATCTCAGATGAGGCCTCCCAGCAGACACACCGAGTGCACGTTGGACTTCTTTCTGGATCTTGATGCTATCTGCCTAAAGGACTCCACATGAGCCAAACATTGGAGCTCCCAATAACTAATAATCCCCTCCCCCCGTGCATCTGCTCAGACCCTGCTGAAAGAGTGGCCACACATCCACTCACAAGACGAATGGGCATGGACAGCCAGCCAGCCTCCACATTGGCCTTCCGCCTCGAGTGATGCAAATGCCGTTCAATCCGCCACTCTCCTTGCGGAGAGGGCGGGTCAACCACATCCAGTACATGTAATAGTGCCTCGATAGCAGGGACAGAGGGCAAAGCATGAGACACCTGAGGTGTCCCACTCGACGCACCAGACTCCCCACCATTGCTGCACCCCGAGACAGCAGCCTGGAGGTGGCTGACCGTAGCCAACAGCACGCTCAGCTGTTCATGAACTGCAGCCAACTCCTCTTGCATCTGCACACAACAGGCACACATCCTACCTATACTATCGATAGAATTAACTGTAGAAAGTAGAAAACTAAATAATGAACTTTTAACTAGTCTAGTACTTTAATAAAGGTGGCTGGCAGCTGACTTAACTGTGGTCAGTGGTAGCTACACTGTCAAAACAATGAAACTGAATCTGGCAGTTTTCAAAATAAACAAGAAAATCTATGAAACACACTGTTATCAAATGTGTGGGAATATGAGCTTTCTTAAAGCAGAACATGAAATAAGGAAGTGACAATATGACACTTAAATCACATAGCTTGCAGCAGACGAAAACTGTACACACAGTATTTATCAAAATACACAAGAATAAACTGTTAATACAGTAGCACAAACCAAGTAGGTGAGAAGAAACCTCTTAAAAACAGAAACATTAATGAAAATTAAGAAATTAACTGGCAACAAAATTTCACACAAGTAAATTATGATACTTAGTGCTCTGGGAGATGACGCAGCAACAACAGCTGGCACTGGACAATGTGTAGTACAGCAATATTTCATTTCTAAGGGCAGCTTCATGTAGGTAGTGCTTGAAGATAAACAAATAACTTTCAACTAATGTAGATTTTAGTGCTTCTTGAGTGTATAAACGTAGAAAATTGTCCTACTACATAACCAAGTTGAACTTGACAAAAAGACCAATAAAAACAAAGATGACAAACATAAGTAGAAACACTATATCTTACATTGGCTGACAGTGGAAAGTCCAGGCAGGAATATCAACATTATAAGGATAGAGTGCAATTCACTACACAACAGTCGCCGAGATGCAGACAGGTAGGTAGAAAATAATCACACTCACACAGCCAAAGGGACTAGATGTGGGAGAGCCGGCCGCGGTGGCCAAGGGGACTGAGGCGCTCCAGTCACGGTCTGCACGGCCACTACGGTCAGGGGTTCGAATCCCCCCTTGGGCATGGATATTTGTGCCATCCTTAGTCTTAGTTAGTTCATAAGTAGTTTGTAAGTTTAGGGACTGATGACCCCGTAGTTAAGTCCCGTAAGTTATACAAACATTTGAACATTTGATGTGGGAGAAAGGATTGGGATGGGGGTTGGAGAGAGAAAGTAGGAGTAGCAGGGAAGGGGAAGTGGGGAAGTGAGTGTGAGGCATGAATTGGGAGGATGTTTAGAACAGAGAAGGCAGGATCTGTTTGGTAGGGCTGTGGAGGCAATAATGTTAGTTAAGGCCAAAATAATTTTGAGACAGGAGAATGTGTATTAAGAATAATACCCATATGTGCAGTTCCAAGAATGTTGTGGGAGAAGGAAGGATCCAGTTGGCCTGGGTTTTAGCATACATCACTAGTAAGTATGTTATGCTCAGGTGTGCATTGTGCAACTGGTGGTTCACTTATTCTTGGCCACTGTCAGTAATCATACAAATATCAAAAGTCGTGAAATTAGAGCATCACAAAAGAGGGAGATCCCCAGCCCCATGTTCTTTCCCATCTCTCATAAACATCCAAGTCAATCCCAATTATCCCAGTCAAATGGTGGTTTTTCCATAACAAAATTCCAAAAGTTTTTTTCTCAGCGGTTCTGTATGCTTTTGGGGGCGCTGAATTCGAATTTGAAGTTTGCTGCCTTGTATGAGGTTGGCTTCAAAACGAAGAACTCCAAAAACGTAAAAATTTTCACACTTTTTTCAGTTTCTTGCTTATATCTTGAAAACTATACATTTCTCGAAGATGTTCATTCTGAGCAAAATTCAAGTTGACAAAATTTCCTACAAAATGCACTACTCATGTTTGATTTTCTGATGAGCAGTATAGGCGCTAGAATGCAATGAAAAAGAGCAAATTTTTAGCCCTTCTCTGAAAACGTCAAAAACGCATACTTGCACGTCCTACAACTCGAGAAATATACATGTTATCAAAAAAATTCCTACACCACGTGAAAGTACATTACATTTCCTACAAGGGATGTCTATAATATTCCATTTTCTCGTAATGGGGGAAGCACCAAAAAGAAAATTACGAGCAATGCTTTCTGTGCCTTATAGTGTAACGCCCCCTCCCACCTGCCTATCTCTCGCCGGCACTATATTTTCGATGTGTTGCACTGAAAAGGGATGTTTTGAATGGATTAAAGAGAAAGAATGTTTGGAAAAAAACATTATCAAATTATAACCCATTCGCTCAGATTCAATCAATTTCAATAACAAAGTTATCATTGGGAATTGTTCAATCCATACCTTTGAAGTGGGGCCTAGATTGGCGAGATGTTGAAGTTGGGTTTCAAATTGTTGTAAAATTTCACTTCGATCCCCACTGAACAAAAGTTGTTCATCGTCGACTTGGAATGACGGAGAAAAGTCTAAGGACTCCATTATCACTGTACCAAGAGCTCGGAATGCCAACATGTGTCCTCTGATTGCCCTGGCATAGGCGCGGCCTGTCATAATCTTTTCAGTACTGTTGACTGCATTGACAGTGTTGAACAGTTCCGACAAGCCACTTCCTTCCATAATATATCCCACAGCCCCCATGGAAGACATAACCAAGTGGAAACCACGTGGTCGTAGTACCACACCATGTAGCTCAGGGTCCCCCACTCTACTTGCTGTTACATCTCGTGCCTTGAGGTAGAGAGTTTCATCCTATGTCACAAAAATTGTTTGCTGTTCCAATGAATTTGTCTTTTCAATGGCAGACAACAACGATGTATACATCTTATCATATTCCCCAGGAGGTGCATTTATAAAGGGTTGACAGTCTATGAATGTTGTTTGGTTACCTTCTCCATAAAACCATTCCAGCTGGAAATTCCTGGATTTTTAGATTTGCTGTACAGCCACAGCAGCAGTAGCACTGATGGAATGATGGTCTCAGTATGAGTGAACGATGTACTTAGGTCACTGAAGTGAATAGTTGCTAAGCCAACATCATTGTTCCTTTCAAAATGTTTCAGTGGTACTGCTGCTAAGCTACCAACGACTGGTGCTGGTGGTACTTCATTCAGTCGTGAAAACCTTTGACCCGGGACAACCGCATTTTTTGGGGTAACACATCAGATGCCTCCCATCGTGTGAAATGTGTTTCATCCATCCATAGTTTGAATGTTGAAATCGGTGTTGTCATAGACCATCTGGCAAAGTGCTTTTTGATTAAAATTAAGGGGAGAGCGTATAATTGACGACACTTCAAAACGACTTGCTTCATTGTACTAAGAACAAAACCCCATGGAAGACAAGACATCAATCAGTTTGCGAGAACCATATTTTTTGTAAGGAAATGCTGCTAAGCCTATCTGAAGAGGTGAGAGGAATGACACAGGTCGTACAGCACTAATTATACAATGTGCAATGGCTGCTGATTTTTTCTTCCATTTCTCTAGATCCCCTCGCTTTTTGCTCAGCACCACAGCAGCCATGAAAACTCAAAGAGTCTCAGGAATGACATCCTCAGTTTCATCTAGAAACCTTTCTGAAGCGGAGTATTCAGTCACATTGTATGCTTGAGATCTTATGTCTTCCACAATTATGGCAGCAGCTGCTTCAATTATGGCACGCTTTTCTTCTTTCTCTGGTAACCCCTGAATATATCGATACCAGAATTCATTAATGATTTTGTGTCTAATGGATTTGACACATAAAATGTAAGGTTTGCTTGTTGTAAATAAAATGTCGTCGCCATACTTCTGAAGCAGGTGTCTTTTGATAGTGCTCTGATGTGGACAGGAATCACATTCATTCTGCGCCATCAATTCTTCCATTGTGAAGTGACATTCCTCGTCGTCGTTTTCTAGAAAACAGTAAATTGCTTGTATAGCATCTTCCACCTCACCTCCAGGAGGTCTGCCAACTCCATGAAGAGTACGTGGAGCGTGATGTAAGAGTTCTCATGCACAGGAAATGGTAATGCGTATCAGCTGCTACCAAGTCAGTAACCGGCTCTACACGCCGTATTATACTGCGCCCGTATTTATTATTTAAGTTTCTCGCCAGTGTGAGCACATTTTCTGTAATGGCTAATTTCCTCACAGTGTATACCAAATTATGTTTTGAGGGGGGCTTTTTTATTTGTATCTTGGCATAGTCCAGAGTCACCTCCTCTCCACATAAGAAACAGTGAATTTTAAAGGCAAACTCAGGTATAATTGAACGTAACAGTTTTGATTAAGAATTTTCTTTAGCCCTCTTTAAATAAGCAGCAATAGGCTTTCCTGTTACGTAATTCTTCCTACATTTTTCATGAACGTCAATTTTAGTGTTCCTCTTAAATATTAGAAACTTACCATCCTGTCTTATCTTACTGACTTGAATGAAAGATTTCAAACCTTTTTCTCTCACAACACTACTCTGTGTCCCATCTTCTAACAGTTTGTCACAAATTACCCATTCCGCACGAGACATCATGCATGCACATACAATAAAAGCTTGACTCTCAAAAGTAAGATTCGACCACAACATGTTGGCAACTCTGACCACACTAAACTACCGCAAAATAAGAACAGATGGGCTGCTAGACGCTTGGAAGTGTCTGGAGGGGGAACCTGTTAGCAGGGATGTGGCCAACAAAGGAATAGAAGAACCGTACCATTAGGGGGTAGGGACAGGGTTGGACCACTTTAACTCGGCTCATGAACATTTAATGTATTTTCACGTGGTGTAGGAGGTTTTGTTACAACATTTGATAACCCAATCCTGGGCATGACATTCACTCATTTCTTAACACATGCTGATTTCATATTCAGTTTTCTGCTCAGTGTCATGTAACTAAAATGTTCTAAATATAATTTGATAATGTTTTGTTTTCAAAGATACTTTCTCTTTAATCTATTCAAAACATCCCTTTTCAGTGCAATACATCACGAATATAGCGCCGGCGAGAGATAGACAGGTGGGAGAGGGCGTTACACTACAAGGCACAGAAAGCATTGCTCGTAATTTTCTTTTTGGTGCTTCCCCCATTACGAGAAAATGGAATATTATAGACATCCCTTGTAGGAAATGTAATGTACTTTCACGTGGTGTAGGAATTTTTTTGATAACATGTATATTTCTCGAGTTGTAGGACGTGCAAGTGTGCGTTTTTGACGTTTTCAGAGAAGGGCCAAAAATTTGCTCTTTTTCATTGCATTCTAGCACCTATACTGCTCATCAGAAAATCAAACATGAGTAGTGCGTTTTGTAGGAAATTTTGTCAACTTGAATTTTGCTCAGAATGAACATCTTCGAGAAATGTCTAGTTTTCGAGATATAAGCAAAAAAAACTGAAAAAAGTGCGAAAATTTTTACGTTTTTGGAGTTCGTTGTGAAGCCAACCTCGTACAAGGCAGCAAACTTGAAATTCGAATTCAGCACCCCCAAAAACGTACAGAATCGTTGAGAAAAAAACTTTTGGAATTTTGTTACGAAACAGGCTGTTTTGAGCACCAATTGACTGGACTAAATGCCACTCCTAATGACAACTCCATGCCACAGCGATCATACCCAATGTGGAATGATCTGGTGCAAGACCTGCTCCTATCCACCCACCCAGCACTTCCTATTCAAATCCTGTCACAAGCTTACATTGCCTCATCATAAGCTGCACCACCTGTGGAAGCAATGATATAATTTACTACTCTGCTGAAATCAATGTGCGGCTTTCTATATTGGAGTGACTAATTAACAGCTTTCCATTAGAATGGATGGCAATTGCCAAACATGGCTAAGAATGAAGTAGAGCACAATGAAGCAGAAAATGAAGCCAAGCATAACATTCTCGAGTTCAATAGCTGCTTCACAATTTGGGCCATCAGGATCTTCCTTTCCACTATCAGTGTTTCTGAACTGCACAGATGAGAATTACACTTAAAACACATTCTCTGATCTCAAAATTATACTGCCTCGATCTACAGTAATCTACAGTCCCCACATCCCCCACTCATGCCCCCCCCCCTCCCACACCCACCCCTACGTCCTGCACCACTTTTCAGTTCATATCTCACACCCTCACTGGCTCCCACTACTTTCCTCTTTTCTGTTCCTCTCTTTTTAACACCCCCCCCTCCCCCACCACCACCACCACCACCACCACCACCACCACCACCACCACCACCTTCCCTTACTGCCCCTTCCCACAAAAGGAAATTGAATTCAAAAGCTGCATTTCACATACTTTTTCCAACCATTCTAGTCCATAAATGCTTCTTCAGGCAGTGTTCAAATCTCTACCTTCATCCTTGCCCTGCATCTTTTCCATCCCCACTCAAACTGCACTTACACTACATAGAAAACACTAAGTGAGGGCAGCTGGAGGCAGTGATCATGTATGTGTGAGGTGTGTCAGCATGATTGTATAAATTGTGTGCTTGTGCTTTTTTTCTGGAGAAGCATGAGACCAAAAGATTTGGTTTTCAGAGTGTGATTGCCTTTTCCGTATGATTGTCTGTGTCTCAGTGATTGTTTTTATATCACCTTAAACTGGTTATTTGAAAAAATTGCTAACTACTTTTCTTCATTATTCTTTAAGCATTAACTATTATTCATTAACGTACCTCTTGGAGTAGCCCTAAGAAGTTTGCTGAAATGATTTGAGACTTATTTTCATTTATTGTAGGAACAGTAGTTGGGAGCCCGAAAAGATTTTTACTCTTCTCAAGCCATACTTTTTGCTGTCAAGTTGGTAGATGTCAGAGTGCAACAACATAAAAAGTGAACATTTTAACCACTAAAACTGATCACAAATCAAGAATATAAATAAATACTGTGTCAATTTACAACCAATTTTAAAATGCAGATGATAGTTGTGATAAATGTAAGATTCTCACAGTTTTCATATGTTGACATTTGATGAAAGGCACCCGCACATTACGCTCTTATCACTGCACTATATTTCACTACAGTTCATATTGATGACCAGCTCTATCAAAAATCATTAGAATTAATTGAAGAATATACACCTTTGAGTTTCTTCAGCATTATATCAATTTTTCTTCATACTTTTCCAGTGGTGTACAAATAATGTGGCTGCGTATGTGTGAAATACATTAGCACAATAATCACAAAATTGTAAGTAAATTCCTTTGTCACTCATTTCTTCTTTCACTATGGCCACTCACCCCACTCCACGAGTCCCCTCTCCAAATATTGATTTGTTCGTAAGAGCTATCTCTATGATCATTTCATGATTTTTACAGTAATTTAATTTAGTTTTCAATCCTTTCAAGGTCACTAAATAAAATGAGATAGTTGTATTGGATGAAAATCCAACCAATTACAGTTTAACACCAACCTGGCAATGAGATCATTATAGACTAGACTTAGCCACATTCAAAATAGAGTCAGGCATAGAATTGTAGTAATGTACTGAATTCAAAGCAAAACTAAAAGATTTCAATGTTATTTACTGCATAAAATTGAGATACTAACTGATATTCTCACCTTCCAACAAGAGAAAATCAAGTGAAGTATCAAGTACATCCTAACAATGATTTTAAGTGAATTCATGTGCATGACCTTGTGTGTTACTCTGACTCATTTCTCACACCTAACAAAGGAAACTCCCCAGCACACCCCCCTCAGTTTCAGTGGCAAGAGCAACGTTTATTATTTTTGTCGTCATTTCAGTGAGAGGTCTCATTTGTTCTCAGTATCATCACATTTTCTTGCAATGGTAATATATACTTGCCACGTAACTTATTTATGACAGTTTCCAAGCCTACAAGAAGAGAACGGGGATGTTAATGACTGAATGAACAGGTGACAATTTGGTGAAAAACAAAAAGTAAAAATGCATAGACTGAAGGAGGTTTGAACACGGACCTTCAGCATCGCTTTCCATCACCATCATCACAGAACCGCAGCTCTAGCACTATGTTCGATGTTGCATATCTACTGCTTCGACCATTTATTGTTTTTACTTTCCTTTTTTGTTTCATTGTTCCATCAACTCCTTTCTGTTTTCGTACCTGATTGTATTCAATTTTTGGAGGGGTTACCCGCTGTCATCTTACCACAAAATCTAAGGGGCTGCAATGGGTAGTTTCCTTTCTAAGGCTACCTCTTCCCCTTTCTTTGCCATGAAGCCTTAGATAGGCACAAAATAGTGAGCAAGACTGAATGGCAGTTTGGAAGATGGCTCTGATATTAGTAATGAAATAAGTAGGTACAGATTGTGAATAGGTACAGTGTATCCAGAATACTGTTGATAATCCACGTACTAAATGAATTCCTCAAGAAACAGAACAAGTTTTTTTCATTAAATACTGATCAATACTCAGACACTTGAAACATTAGTACTTTTCCAAATGTTACAATAAAGCAAAAATTAGCACAGAATATAATTATTAGTTTACAGTGTGGTAGCTACGTTTTTCTTGTAGAAGGGATGAGGATCATCTCAGTAAGAAGTACCATTATCACAGGAATTATACAGAAAGAGGAATGTTAGAATTATCCAAATGTTCCATACATAATGGTCAAGACTTCAGACAAAGAAAGTTGAGTCAACAAAGCATTAAGTGATACTGCAATATAAACTAAAGTGGGGTGCTACATTTGTCATAAGCTTTTATCGATTGTTTGACATCTTTTGTAGCATTTAAGAATAAAAAAAACTTGGAGGGCTGATTACCTTAGCTATTCACCTAAAGGGGCTTTGATTTCTGAATCATCACACATCTACCTTTGTGACAGATTGCAACTTTGTCCCACTAAAGAGTCTACAAGAAAGCACTTTTGCTTGGGATGTGTTCTCTTTCTCTCTTATACTTGTCTGTAAACAGTCTCTCCCAGTTAATGCTCTTCCATCAATGTTACACCACTATTTCCTTTAGCTACATTGAAGAATTTTGTGTATCTCATTCCAACTTCTGTGTACTATATGGGAACAACTGAAAATTATAATTTGTTAGCTATATTTGCAAATCTGCTGTTTTCAATAATGTTCACTACAAATAGTTACCTTTATTTTTATTCAGTTATTTACATTTTGTTTCATAGTCCATATATTCCCATCACAAAGGAGAACCTTCAGAAACCTGTCAAGGGACAAATTACCTGTACGTTGTAAGACATTTAAATATTGATCATCTGGTACACCCTACTTGTACTTAGCAGGCCAATAAATTAAAAACTGTACAATTAGCAGAAAAGTTAGAACTCTGTAAAAGGCTGCTACTTTGCCAGTTATACTAATTTGCTGCTTTTTAAAATATACCATTTACTTAAATGGTAGCTGAGTAAACTAGGAACTGCAAAAAACAAATAGTTATCTAGGTTTTTGGGAGGACAGGAGGGGGAGGGGGGCTGTGGTAGGATGATAAAGTGCATTTTACTTAGTACAATTTAAAGACATTCACTTAAAACATGATCTGCTCTGATTTCTTCTTCTTTTTTTTTCTAAACTCATCCAACAGTTTATTAATATGTTTCAATTTATGGAGGGGAGAGGTGCAACTATAAATAATTGGTTTGTTTATGTGCATAACAGTGTAACATTTCTCAAGAAAATGTTGTAAGATATTGGAGTTCATATCGATCAAATTTTTATTATTGCTCATAAACATAGTTAAGAGATATTTGTACTGGTATGTGCTCACGAGACCTCTTATGCTGAGGTATTGTCTCAATATAGCACAATATTCTTATTTATCACTTTTCCAGAATAAATGCCTAATTATATTTAACCGCCTCACCCAGTCGATAAGTTTCATATGGCAATATACACACAGAATTACCTTCTATTGACTATTTTTCTTGTATTCTATGTTGATGAAGTTTAAACAATATAAATTAATTTACTGCATGCCATTACAGTCTACATTTGGTAACTCTAGATAATTTTCATTTGAATGTCTGGAAGATTACAGCATAAATCATTTGCTGCATAAAAACAATAGAACTCTAGAGTTTTAACCTTAGCAGTATGTGAAATAGTTTAGATCAGGAAGAAGGTTTATAATGTTTGTGTCACCATGCAATCATTGAATGCATCTAAGGCAAATAACACACACAAATTCAGCACTAAACCTACAGTGATTGTTCCCCTATATTCAGTTTACTGTCAATCCTTTTATGCAATTTGTTAATATGACTTCTGTTCTTCCATTCCCAAAACACATTTGTTTAGAAATTAAGGAATGATTCTTCCCCCTCCCATGATCCTGTCCTTTCCTTCTACCCATCTATGTTTCCCAGTTGGACCAGAAAACAATTTGTCAGCTATTGATTACTACTAAGAGGATTCAATTTTTCACCCTATAAAATAATGGTTACCTGCTTACCAGCAGATGAAATCGACTGCTTTTCAATAACAGGTCATAGATCCCATGAACTGTTTTGATTGCTGTTTGTTTCCTGGCATGAAATGGGAGGTGATGTATCATAAACCTTAAATTGCAACAGAAAACCAATTGGTTATAATTTAAAATGGTCCGAACATCTAGGGTATAGGCATTTTTCCCTATTCACCATTTTCATTCAATAACTGTGGCACTTGTCTTTCAGAAAAGTTTCCATATAATCAATTCTCCATTAAACATGCTGCTTTTTCTTACAATTTGTCTTTGGCATTATAAGATACTACACACGAGCTGATTGTCCACTACTGCACTGTGTATATATTTTCAGTGTTTCCAACATTCTTCATATGAATGATCTTCAAAGAAAATTAAAACATTTGTTAGATGTGAAGAAAGGAACTTAGTCTCACTGTAAACTATTTCCAACTTTGGAAATGGAAACAATCTATTAAAATAACGATCATAATGCAAGGAATTATAATTTGTGCCGCAGCCACAAGTCAAATCCAGTTCTCGTGTTTACAATGCAGTCACTTGATCCATTCACCACAGTGACTAAATAGATAAAGCTTCCCACCAAAACAAAAACTTCAATTCTGTTTCAATGTTCCCCTTGATAAATTGTGTCGTCATTGCCAAGGCTCTCCAATAGTGGAATAAAACTCCCTTATTGAATGCAATGTGGACAATCCTACCCCTACCTCATCAAAATGTAATACATATGTACTCCTGAAACAACTCTAATCTCAACATATCACACTGATTATAAAGCAAGGCATTGAATTAAAATTCATGCCACAGCCAGGATTCGAATAAATAGAATGTAATCATAATCTGTGATATTTTGAGGATGGATCTGTCTTGCGAATAGGTATTTATTTGATCTATTAAAAATTTATGAATTGCACATTATTCCAAGATTATCTACTTCAATGAGAGACTACAAAGTTAACTAGGGTTATATCAGTTTTAACACAAACAAACAAAAATCCACTTCTACTTCATTGATATCAATACAATTTCTGTGCCAGATGAAGCAATTAGTCTGATCATTTCTCTACCAAAAAGGTCACAATTACACAATATGGCATTAGAAAGTTAAAAACGCGAACAGCCAAGTACCCTGTAACTCGGTAACAATCCTATGCTCTATGCTCTATGCTCACAGGAACATTTTTGTCTTAAATTGATCTAAATAGACTTACTTCTCAGTGTACAGATTAGAGCTATTAAAGTTACAAAAAGCTAAGACAATGTTGCAGTATGTTATCCATTTCATTCATTTTACGAGAATTAAGGGACTCACCAAAGAAGAAAAAACAGCTATCACTATCAATGATGTACAGGAGTTCCCATAAAGTTTTTTCTTAAGACAAAATAATCACTTCTGGCCAAATGAAAACAAATTCTGAATGTGATGTACCAGTTTAGTTTCTGTTTTGAAGCAAGATGATAAATTAAGATGTGTGAATTGTTTGAATATACGTACATTTCTATCTAGTTGTTTTTACTATCAATAAACTTTGTGAGCCAAGAGATGAGCTTTCTGCTTCTTTCATCCAAAAATTCTGCCTCTGTTTCATTTGCCCATGTTTGTAGAAAAGCTTTTTACTTGTATAAAAACTTTAAAATAGCAAAAAATACATAAATGAACAATACAAAATGTTAGAGCAGGTTGTGAGCAGATTAGTTCGTGATGAGAAAACTAAATGGATCCACAAGCTGTTTACTGGCATGGTTGTAGGACATACAACTTCACACAACAAGCACACTCACTTTGTTAATGCTCCTCGTCTTGTTCTGCTGAATGCTCCATGGTTATTTCATGCCTTCACAGTACTACAAAGCAATGATTTCACAAGGAGCAAAAATTTAAAAAAAAGTCTATGTTGTGGATGATCCAAGATGACAAATGCCATGATTTATCAACAGAAACAATGTTCTGGCAGTTTTGAAGGGGCGTGGGAAGGAACGTCAGCGAGGGGGAAGGGGTATCAGCAAGGGGGGAGGGGGCTGTTTTGCAGTTGGTCTGAACTGTGGGCATATTTCAGTGCAGTATTTATGAATAGCTTCTTGCACGTTACACTACCTACCATTCTGCTTACAAGGAGAGGTCGCCTACTCGTCATCGCCAAATTCATCCAAATTTATGATACATTTAGGTCATGATGAGACACGAAAGTGCCCCAAGTGGGAACTCCTGATGGCCAAGCATTTAGGAAATAAAAGGAAATTTAATACGGATCTACCACCATATGCATCTTATCAACTGTCCCTGTGACAGCGTGTTTAGGAAGTAGTGTTTGGCTCAGCGGTAAGAGATCGGATTCGTATTGAGAAGGTCACAGGTTCAACTCCACCCGGTGGCAAATATTTTTCTGCTCCTTGAGAATGCGTACACCTACATATCGTTCCCGTAGGGATCATGAGGACAAGATTAGATTAATTACAGCATGCACTGAGACATTTAAACAATCATTCTTCTCATGCTCAATAAGTGAATGGAATGGGAAAAAAACCCTAATGACTGGTACAGTGTGACGTATTCTCTGCCGTGCACTTGACAGTGGTTTGCAGAGTATTGATGTAGATGACTGATGTCACAATTAGCCGCATCATCATATAGGTTATTTTATTATCTTATATACGGAAAAAAAGATAGGGCATTACATAAAATTTGGGATTACAAACATTTAAAAAGGGGCTGTAATTAATGCATACTTGTAGAGGTTGTGTGTGTAAATCTATACTTCCATTCTTTTGCAATTGATCAATTATGTGTACCAGAGTGATATTCATCAAAGAAACAGGGGGAAGCATAATTTTGACTGCTTCTTGTGCACATTATGAACACCGCCCTTTTGCAGTTACATGTTTTTTTTCCCCCTCCATAGAAAAACAAACTTGACTGACTTTCTGAAAACACCATCTTTCATCACACTGTCCAGCAGCGAACCATGCCTAACACAGCATGTCGCTGAATACTTACAAGGCCAGCTGGTGACGTGTAATGGAATGTACTTTGGTGCAACCTTCTCAGGAAGTGATTTCTTTTCCTTTCTCGATTAGGTATATGCAGTTTTGAAGTTTTTTATTAAATATTTTACCTGATAATAAAAATGTACATCACATGGTTGCATTAGTGGTGTACATTTGAAGATTATTCATGTTTGCACCTTATGGACCATTCACAACCCCAATTTTGCAAGATAATATGCTTGTTTTAAATAATGACGTCCCATGCTGATGTGCACATATAAATACAAAATAACATACATGATGTTGTGGTTAATTGTAAGTCAATAGAGTATGTATTGCCAAGGAGCAAAATAATATTTGCCACTGGGCAGAATTTAACCCACAAACCTTTCCATAAAAATCTGATCTCTTACTGCTTAGCCAAACACTGAAACAGACTGTCTCAGGGGCAGTTGATATGGTGATAGATCCATATTAAAATTCCTTATATTTCCTAAATACTCTGCCATCTGGAGTTCCCTATTGGTGCACTTTCATATCTCACCATGCCCTACATGTACCATAAATTTGAACGAATTTGGCGATGACAAGTAGGCGTCCTCTCCATGTTAGAACTTTATTTACAAAACTGATGGCTTGAAAGGATTTGGTACCAGTTTCTGGTGCTTGCTTGTTTAAAGTGTTGCAGACTGTACTTCATATGTTTAATTGCCTTGCCAAGGAGTGTGAACTTTTGTATCTTTCTTTTCCTGTAGTAGAAGCTTTGTGTATACATATAATTTAATTGACAATTGGGTTACGTGCGAGTCAAAGTGTCAGGCTTACGGCAGTTTAGCTTCTGTACCACAGTGTTGACATAGGCTGAGTAAAAGGTTGTCATTGTAAATGTAAAGTCCTTTAATTGTGATTTGTTTCCCCATTTCTCCGAACTATTCAAACCTTGAAGTTTATAGAGAAAAGTTAGATTAATCTAAGGCCTTAAGCTGTGTGTACAGTTGTTATGTGATTTAACTTTTGTTTTAGCTTTGGGATTTCTTGTATGAGTGTTAATACTAAAGTGAACAAATCTTGTTCCTCAAGAATAAATTTTCTGAATTTAAGTGTACACATTAGTTTTAAGTGATTTAATGTTACTTTTATCCATTGTAGTGTAACAAGTGACAGTACATTCCTGCTTACTGACTCAAGACAACCATTTTTATTAATTTAAGAGGTTTAGAATAGCAGGAGACAAAATTCTGCCTAGGGTTTTCTGTCTTCCTACATAAGAGTACCTGGTGACACCTACTATGGTAAGAAGAGTAATTACGCAGGTTTACCAACCTGTGATGAATAAGTGGCACATAAAAGAGAGCTTGGATTCCTTGGCTTCATACGTGTTCCATGCTAAAAAGTCAAGAGATAGACAGAAAACTGTGCTACTTCAGTTATTGACATTGTTGTATTGTGAGAGACACTAATAGAGACTGGAACTGAACTTATTTTGTAATATGTGTTTCTGTATAATTATAAGTCGTTGATTATGGGATTGTATTCTACAGTACAATAAATTAGTACTGTCATTTGTTAATTACTCATGACTTTAATTTATTCGAAGAAGATTAGTATAATAGTGAAAAAACATTTTGTGCTACTCTCTCATCCTGAACAACTTTTCATACGAGTGTCTGATGCCTGTAATATCAAGAAAAAGCTGCTAGGTTGAGGAACAGACTAGCTGGGCCTCATTCTCCTAGGAGCAAACTCAATAACAGACATATACCAAGCAAGATATAAGGATGTAAGTAATATATATTTTGCAGTGTCCTCAGAAGGAGAGATACACTGTCTTAACACTACAAAATTTGGCGACGCATGTGCAGAACACGAAAAGAGAGAGTGCATGGAAATATTATTTTATGCCAAAGTGATGGGCTTGGATTTTTTCCGTGACAACCAACAACAACAAATGAATACAAGGAATTGCATGTATAGAGAAATTGGTATCTTCTATATATTAAAAAAAGAAGAAGCAACTGCATACAAAACACTATTAAAGAAAAGGCAATTAAGAAGACAGTGTGATTGGTGATAGCGACATTCACGCGGAGTTGCTGAAGGTAAAATTTTATTTGCGGCGCTACGCGGGCTGCGTGGGAGTCTGCGCGGAATTTAAAATCCTTTCAGAGAAACTCTAAAATCAAAACAAATCCATTTCAGAGAAGCTCGAAAATCAAAGCAAAGCATTAGAGTCACAAAAAATGTCTGTCGAAATGATCAAGAAAGATGTAAAAGATTCTTATGCTTATTTAGAGTTGAATTTATTGAATTCAAATAGGGAATTAAAATCTGAGCTTGAAAACAAATTGAAGACTTTATCTTCACAGACTCAAAAGAATTTACAAAAATTGGAGAATAATATAGAATGAAGTATAGAACTAAATTATCAGATTTATCTAAAGAGACCAATGAAAAACTTGATCATTTTGATAACTGTTTGGAAGCTCATGTTAAAGAATGTAAGGAGAAATATATCTGGTTTGAGGAAAAGGTAAGGAAACTAAGTCAAGGTTTTTCGTCCCATGATCAAGCTGAAAATTTAGCAAAAAAGGTGATGGTAGAAAATTTTGACTTAGAGAAGACACAAATAGTAGAAGAATTAGCATCTAGATTTGCAGACAACGATAAAACCACGTTATCTAAAATACAAGACATAGAAGTGAGCTAGCTACAAATAATTTGAGACTTTAATTTCTTGCAGTTGGTTCTAAATCTGAAATAGAGAATGTTACCAAAACATTAAATGAAACTGTTAGTAAAGTTAACAGAATAGAAAAGAGTAATAGTTGTGAGAATTTTACTTTGCTGGCGAGTGAGGCTAATAAGTGGGAAATGAAATTAGAGGAATTGGTAGATAAAAACTTTAAAAAGAGAAAAAAAAAAAGAATCCTTTCCCCTCAGACTGATTAGCATTCTTTCCTAATTAGGTGGAATGACGACCACCAGGAGACAGTTATTTGTCCTTTTTCTTCTGTTTTTGTTTTCTGTAAAGGACAAATCCTTCCCTCTTTTCCTATTCTTTCAAATTTCACTCTTACTCATTTTTTATTTGATTTTAATAACCATGAATGAGCAGTTGAAATAGGCGCGAGATTCACTTACATGAAACGAGCGACTTTAAGAAATAGTGTTGCCAACTTAAACCTAACAATCAATAATTGAAATTTAACGCTTGAAAAATAAGTCTGGAATTACATGTCTAAAACATCTTAGACGAATTATTTATTTGTATTGGACTACTTAGTTAACACTGTAATGTAATGATACTATACTTGTGTGTTAAAATATTTGTAATACCAACTGTTGCAAATATGCACATAAGTAAAATTTAACCTAGTGGTACTTAAATAGTTGGCTTTACATTTATACAAATAATGATAAATTATTAATTTTGAAATTATGTAATGTAGAAGGTTACATAATTATACTCGGAAGTGGACAATAATCTTATTGGATTAAATGGTAAATAAATTGGGGTATGGTTAGTTTGAGTTGTAGTTAAAGATTGTTATGCTCCCTGATTAAGATGAAAACTCATTCAGATTTAGAATTGCTCTTATTAACTTCAATCTAGTTGTGTTGTAGAGATAGGTGTGGCGATGATAATTCAGAGAAATGTAAAAAAAGATTACTTCTAAGATCATTCTCCTACCATTCTTTGGTTACATGAATATTCCATTCAACCATTTATGATGTAACAAAACTAACTGAAAAGTATATGATGGGTAAAAGAGAGAAAAATTAAACCTGTTATACAAACTACTACTCTAAAGATTAGCCAAACAAATATAAAACAATTCTATTATAATATTTAAGATTGGAGTTGAGATAATAATTCTCTAAAAGGAGACATTATAATTGTCTCTACTAAAATGAAATGTTAAAAATACAACAATAAGAAATGAATCTTATAGACAAAAAATTCCTAGCAGGAAAAAATTTATATATAAAATAGACAAAGATTACTCACCAGGCGAAGGAGCACAGGTGTGACAGCAGCACAAATAAACAGAACACACACACATTCATACAAATGCTAGCTTTCGCAGCCTAGCTGCTTCATCAGGCAGAAGGGAAGGAGAGGGAAAAGGAAATGATGAGGGTTTTAAGGAAGGGGCTAAGGAGCCATTCCAATCCCGGGAGAGGAAAGACTTACCTTGGGGGAAGAAAAGGAAGGTGAACAAATACACACACCCCCATACATTCACACTGACGCAAACACACCTAGGCAGACATACTATCTGTTTGCGTCTGTGTAAATGTATGGGTGTGTGTGTATTTGTTCACCTTCCTTTTCTTCCCCCAAGGTAAGTCTTCCCTCTCCCGGGATTGGAATGGCTCCTTATCCCCTTCCTTAAAACCCTTGTCATTTCCTTTTCCCTCTTCTTCCCTTCTGCATGATGAAGCAGCTACGCTGCGAAAGCTAGCATTTGTATGTATGTGAGTGTGTTCTGTTTATTTGTGCTGCTGTCACACCTGTGCTCCGTCGCCTGGTGAGTAATCTTTGTCTATTTTACAATAAGAAATGAGTTTGCTATATGGTGTCTTGAGTGTAAGGTGGGGGGTATGTAGTGTAACAAGTGACACTACATTCCTGCTTACCAACTCAAGACAACCATTTTTATTAATTTAAGAGATTTAGAATAGCAGGGGACAAAATTCTGCCTAGGGTTTTCTGTCTTCCTAGATGAGAGTACCTGGTGACATTTACTATGGTAAGAAGAGTGATTATGCAGGTTTATCAACCTGTGATGAATAAGCGGCACAGAGAAAAGAGCATGGGTTCCTTGGCTTCATTAAGTGTTCTGTGCTAAAAAGTCAAGAGATAGACAGAAGATTGTGCTACTTCAGTTATTGACATTGTTGTATTGTGAGAGACACTAATAGAGACTGGAACAAAACTTATTTTGTAATATGTGTTTCTGTATAATTATAAGTCGTTGATTATGGGATTGTATTCTATAGTACAATAAATTAGTACTGTCATTTGTTAATTACTCATGACTTTAATTTATTAGAAGAAGATTAGTATAATATTGAAAAAAACATTTTGTACTAGTATCTCATCCTGAACAACTTTTCATACGAGTGTCTGATGCCTGTAATATCAAGAAAACGCTGCTAGGTTGAGGAACAGACTAGCTGGGCCTCATTCTCCTAGGAGCAAACTCAATAACAGACATATACCAAGCAAAATATAAGGATGTAAGTAATATATATTTAGTAGTGTCCTCAGAAGAAGAGATACACGGTCCTAACATTACACCATTATGAATGTGGAACCTGCAACTGTAACTTAAAATAGGTTTCAGAAATTGCTGGAACCAGACACCTTCTTTATGATGCATTTATTTATTTCGACATCTACATCTACAAACATACTCCGCAACCACTGTAAGGTGCGTGACAGAGGGTACCCTGTACCACTGTTAAGTCATTTCCTTTCTAATTCCACTCCCAAATAGAACGAAGAAAAAAAGAAAGCCTATATGCCTCCGTACAAGGCCTAATTTATTTTATCTTGTCTTTGTGATCACAACGCAAAATTTAAGTAGGTGGCAGCAAGATCATACTACACTCAGTTTCAAATTCCGGCCCTCTAAATTTCCTCAACAGAAATTCACGAAAAGAATGTCGCCTTCCCTCCAGTGATCCCCAATTGAGTTGCCAGAGCATTGCACATTGGTCGAACCTACCAGTAACAAACCTAGCTGCTCGCCTCTGAACTGCTTCTATATCTTCCTTTAAACTGATCTGCTGTAGGTCCCAAACACCTGAGCAATACTCAAGACGTGGTCACATAACCAGTTTCAAGCTGTCTAGCAGCTTATCATCAGATCGCACATACAATGTATTTTAGTGGAACTGAGTTTCTTTTTGAAGATTGCTGTGTATCTATGGCAGTACAGAAAATAAGACCAAGTAAACACTACAAGTGGTATGTTCACTGAATATTTATATTATAAGTTCATCTTCAGGTAGTTACTTACAGTTAGAAGTTTCATTATGAGTACATACATATGTGTGTCACTTTTGGGAAACATTTTGCAAATGCCACTACAATGCACAGACACAGCAACTCTCACATCTTTTACAAATTGCACACAAATCAAAAAGTATAGTTAGACTACAGGCTGAGAGATTTATATGAATCCAAATATTGACCATTGTATTATTTTATTTATAAATATAATGCATATAAATTTATAAATAAAATAAAACTTTGGTCAATCTATGGATTCATATAAATATAATGCCCACCCCCATGAACCACAGGCATTGCCAAGGTGGGGTGGCATGCATGCCTCAATGATGCAGACAGCCGTACCATAGGTGCAACCACAATGGAGGGGTATCGTGGAGAGGCCAGACAAATGTGTGGTTCCTGAAGAGGGGCAGCAGGCTTTTCAGTAGTTACAGGGGCAACAGTCTGGATGATTGACTGAGCTGGCCTTTTAACATCAGCTAACATGGATTTCCCATGCAGTTGCTGCAAACAGCTGAAAGCAAGGGAAAACTACAGTCGTTACTTCTCCCGAGGACATGCACCTCTACTGTATGACTGTATGATGATGGAGTCTTCTTGGGAAAAATATTCCGGAGGTAAAATAGTCCCCATTCGGATTCCGGGCGGGGACTACTCAGGAGGATATCATCAAGAAAAACAAAACAGGCATTCTACGGGTCGGAGCGTGCAATGTTCTAACCCTTAATCGTTTAGGCAAGGATGAACAGGATTTCTGGTCAGGTGAGTACAGGGTTATCAGTACAAAATCAGTTGGTGGTAATGCAGGAGCAGGTCTAATAATGAATAAGAAAATAGGAATGCAGATAAGTTATTATGAACAGCATAGTGAACGCATTAGCGTAGCAAAGATAGAAACGAAGCCAACACCGACCACAGTGGTGCAAGTTTATATGCCAACTAGCATAGCTAGCAGGATATCGAAAAAATGTATGAGGAGATAAAAGAAATCATTCAGAAAGTTAAGGGAAACGAAAACTTGATTGTGATGGGGGACTGGAACTCGGTAGTAGGAAAGGGAAGAGAAGGAAATGTAGTAGGTGAATATGGACTAGGAAAAAGAAATGGAAGAGGAGGATCGCTTGGTAGAATTTTGTCCAGAGCACAATTTAATGATCATCAACACTTGGTTTAATCTCATGAAAGAAGGCTGTATACATGGAAGAAACCAGTAGACACTAGAAGGTACCAGATTGACTTTATAATGTTAAGGAATAGATTTAGAAACCAGGGTTCTAAACTTAAAGACATATCCAGGGGCGGTTATAGACTCTGACCATAACTTATTGGTTAGGAACTGCAGATTAAAACTTAAGAGACTGCAGAAAGGTTAGGAGATGGAACCTGGACAAATTGAAGGAACCAGAGGTGGCTGGGAGTTTCAGAGAGAGCATTAGCCAAGGATTGGCTGAAACGGGGGAAAGTAATACAATAGAAGAAGAATGGGTAGCTCTGTGAGATAGGGTAGTGAAGGCAGCAGAAGACCATATAGGCAGAAGGACAAGGCCTAATCGAGATCCCTGGATAACACAGGATATACTGAACTTAATTGATGAGAGGAGAAAATATAAAAATTCAGCAAGTGAAGCAGGAAAAGGGGAGTACAAATGTCTGAAAAATGAGTGACAGGAAGTGCACAACGGCTAAGCAGGAGTGGCTAGAGGACAAATGCAGAACTGTAGAAGAATGCATAACTAGGGGAAAGATAGATACCGCCTACATGAAAATATAAGAGATATTTGGAGACAAGAAAAGCAGTTGTATGAATACCAAGAACTCAGTCGGAAAACCGGTACTAAGCAAAGAGGGGAAAGCTGAACTGTGGAAAAACATATAGAGGGCCTTTACAAAGGAAATAAACTTGAAGGTAGTATTCTAGAAATGGAAGACCAAGTGGAGGAAGATGAGATAGGAGATATGATACTGCGAGAAGAATTTGACCGAGTTCTGAAGGACTTGAGTCGAAACAAGGCCCCTGGAGTAGATGACATTCTGTCGGAACTACTGATATTGTTAGGAGAACCAGTCGTGACAAAATTGTATCACCCGGTATGCAAACTGTATGAGACAGGGGAAATAGCCTCCGACTTCAAGAAGAATATTGTAATTCCAATTCTAAAGAAAGTAAGAGCAGACAAGTGTGAAAATTACAGAACTATCAGTTTAATAAGTCACAGTTGCAAAATACTAACAAATTATTTACTGATGAATGGAAAAACTTGTAGAATCTCACCTTGGGGAAGATCAGAAATGTAGGAACACGGGAGGCAATACTCACATTACGACTTGTCTTAGAAGATAGGCTAAGGAAAGGTAAACCTACAATTTTAATGTTTTTTGATTTGGAGAAAGCTTTTGACAATGTCGACTGGAATACACTCTTCCAAATTCTGAAGGTAGCAGAGGTAAAATATAGAGAGCGAAGAGTTATATTCAACCTATACAAAAACCAGACAGCAGTTATTAGAGTCGAAAAGCAAGAAATGGACGCAAAGGTTGGGAAGGGAGTAAGACAGGGTTGTAGCCTTTCCCCATTGTTGTTCAATCTGTACATTGAACATGCAGTAAAGGAATGGAAGGAGAAATTTGTAGAGGGCAGTAAAGTGCAGCGAGTAGAAATAAAAAGTTTGCGGTTTCCCGATGACTTAGTAATTTTGTCAGAGACTGCAAAAGATCTGGAAGAGCAATTGAATGGGATGGACAGTGTCTTGAAAGGATGATATAAGATGAACATTAACAAGAGTAAAATGAAGGTAATGGAATGCAATGTCAGAAAATTAGGGGATGCTGAAGGAATTAGATTTGGTAATGAGACAATGAAAGTAGTAGATGAATTTTGTTATTAGGGTAGCAAGATAACTTCTGATGGCCGAAGTAAAGAAGATATAAAATGCAGAATGGCTATGGGAAGAAGAGCGTTTCTGAAAAAGCGAAAATCGCTGACATCCAATAATAATTTAAATGTTAGGAAGTCCTTTCTGAAAGCATTTGTCTGGAGTGTAGCATTGTACGGGAGTGAAACATGGACGATTAGCTCAGGTAAAAAGATGACAGAAGCTTTTGAAAAGTGGTGCTACAGATGAATGATGAAAATTAGATGGGTAGATCACGTAACTAATGAGGAGGTGCTTCACTGAATTGGGGAGAAAAGGAGTTGCTGGTATATCCTGACCAAGAGAAGGAATAGATTGGTTGGACACACGATGAGACATCAAGGGATTGTCAACTTAGCATTAGAAGGAAGTGTGTGGGGTAAAAATCATAGAGGGAGACTGAGGGACAAATATAATAAGCAGATTCAGAAGGATGTAGGTTGCGAACATATTCTCTGATGAAGAGACTTGCACAGGACAGAGTAGCGTGGAGAGCTGCATCAAACCAGTCTGCGGACTGAAGACCACAACAACAACAACAACAATAAATATAATGCTAATTTAAATGAAATAAACACAAAGGTTGAATTACGAATTTAACATGTGCATTTTACAAAGTGTATAACATAAGATTTCTGGATGACATTTATGTTAATATTAGGAGTACTGGTTTTAAAATTACTTTTAACAGCAGTTAACATGCTTCACATATATTGTTTGAGGTGGCATACAAGACATTTTAACTTCATATGTTAATCATTAATTTAAAAATAAAATAATGTGGGTTTTTGGCAAGAAGTGGTGCAGGCAGTGGACTACCTCATTTAAGTAATTTTAATCTTTTTCTGTTTTGGTTGATAGTGCTTAATAAATAAACTTTTACTGAGATGGGTACAAGCTTGGATTTAAGGTTCTCTAGCATATTCCTGTTTTGTAATGTTAAATGCACACTAATATGAAGCACTTAATCAAATGTGAGCACACTTTCTTTGTCACTGTTGAATTATTTTTTACATTAAGTGCATACTTTAGCTTTAGTCAATTTCTTATTAAAAAGGTGCCTGCCCTTAGCTTGTGAAATTAATTTAAGGAGTGCTGACTGTGGTTTTTGCTTATTCAAACTTTATGCTCAACTGCCAATATATATGGAAATAGCATTTTGTAATAAATTGCTCAGTGGCTTACCACTTCCTTGTATCCAAATAGCCTCTCTTACTGTATTTTACATAATTAGGTACATAAATTACTTTGATTTGGGAGAGGCTGCACTCACAAACATTTTGTGTCACCTCCAAATTCTCTGAGTTAACCAAGTTGTCGTCACAAGTTACCAACACACCAACAACAAAATATGAGACTTAAGTCAAAAAACATACTTCACTACAGTGTCAGTACACACACCAATAAATCCAAGGTGTTGCTTTTACTGCCCCATGAGCATTTTCAACAAAATGAGTAAGTTCAATGCCCAATGAAATGAAAGTAGCGCATCAATTCTATTCAACTGCCAAGTACTGATTATTGGTTAGAATATAACAGGATATCTCTCAACAATCTTCACAAAATGGAAGAAACTACTGAGAAATTGTAAGAGCACGATCTTTCCAAAGCAGGCTTGTTGCTGTTTTAAAATGCAAGTGTGTAAAGTGCTGTTTTGGATTATGAAACTAACATTTCAGTTAATTATTTGCCAAAGAAGGAAATCAGAATAAGTGTGATTAATACTACAATAGAATTTTCATTACTTGTCATTTCATACATGTAATGGAAGAAACTAAAGTAAAACTTTATAGTGGCCTTACAGAAAAACTATTAACCCAAACAATAAAACTCAGATTACCTGTTCTTTAAGCATACCAATAGTCTCTGATTTTCGGCGACTTTCATTTCTCAAGTCCTTTATCTCTGAAGAGAGGGAAGATACTTGTTGAAGAGCCATTCTGTGTGTATCAATAACCTTGGGATCTTTCACTTGTGAAACCGCAGCACTGAACTGCTCTCTCCAGGTTTTCCTGGGCTTCAGAGGCGCATCGATTTCTAGAATTTGCCGATGAGAAATTGGTAGTTTTCTCTTGCCACCTGAAATAGAAAATATTTCTCACTTTGATATTTATCTGTCTAAGCATCCAAGTGTGAAGCACTGTCAGAATGCAATAATTGTTTCTGAATGTTAAAAGTAAATGTTCCCTTTTTACTGCTGTGTAAAACATATTGCATCATTTGTAACATTACTAACATGTTTCAGGCTGTGTAAAATTACAAATGCAGATCTGTTGGAAAAATGCAAGTCACATTTAAAGCATTTAATACCACACACATAACCAAAAGATATTAAAAATTATATAAGCAGATTTATTATTACGTGTGTGTGAGTGTGTGTGTGTGTGTGTGTGTGTGTGTGTGTGGCAGATCTGCACCTACAAACAAACTGAATTTACGGGAATTGTGTGGCCTCTGTGTCCGAAGTAAGTGCTACATATTTCTACAAGCTTATGAAGAACAGCTGAATCCATAGCATGGGGAATCATACTTGTATTGTTTATTATATATGTTTATTGGTGTTTTGCACACAAGTCATCAATATGATTACTTTTGAAATGTCATACCTAAGGCTCTTAGTGTTGTAAGTAGTATAAAACAACCAAAGTACAATCTGTACACACTAACTTGCATATACATTGTAACCTTCAAGTCATGGTGCAGTTTTAACAAGCCGCAGAAAGGCAGTGACACAAAACAGAAAGGAAAAATTTCACCAAATGAAAGAAAAACTCTCAAAGTTTGCTTGCCTGTTCAGTGCAGTCTAGTGTGGCTTCCAATTGTTGCTCAAAATCAACATAATAATGTTGGAGGACAGCAGGTGTAACAGAATGAATAGCATCTCTTATTCTCTCATTTAAATGGTTAATGTTATTCTTATGAACACTATAAACACTAAACATATTGCTTAGCATAACCTCACAAGAAAGTCTAGGAGCATCAAGTCCAAGGATTGTGGAGGCTATGCCTTAAATCCACCCCTTTCTAACCATTGCAGGGGTAATATTGTACCCAGTTCTTTTACTATGTAACTAACACTAATTTGACTTTAAATATAATCATTCAACTCCTTTTGAACTTCAGTAACAGGTTTTATTTTCCGGCATATTTTCTTGAAAGTTTTGCACAGCAAATCATACAAAAATTATGCACTTTGTAGACATTTTTAATGTGGTATAGCAGTTGAAGTGCATACTTTACTAGTACACAAGTGAAATTAAAATACTGGCAAACAACACTTCAGTTTTACAAACATGTAAATATCTGCATGGTTTGCTTGTATCAGCCAATCCGAGCTTATAATAAGTAATGTCACACCTGATGAAGATGATGGTGGTGATGTCACACATGACAGATTTAAGAATTTAATCTATGTTTCTTGAGTAGTGTGACTTATCTATAAGTACACCCTGTGATGTAACACAGTTTTAAACATAAATTCTTTACACACTCCCTAACTTAATCTCAAGTGAAGATATTAGTGACAAACTTTGGGTATAAGATCTAAGGGGAGACAGGTAATAACCGAGATACCGCAAAAAGTTTGTGTCTTTTCTGTTCTATATAGATTGTATCAAGAAATGACAAGATGCAGGAGGAGGATCCACTTCTTGTTCAGTGACAAATATAAAAATAGTTTTTGACCCAAAACTACATAACATCTAGGAGAATACAACCACCTCCGAAAACAGGACCATGCCTAGTAAAGCACTGTGGTGTTCAAACCAATCTTCGGATTGTTGACTGCCCCCCCCCCCCTTTTTTTTTACAAACAGTAGAAGACAACTCACCGCAAAGATGTGACAATGAGTTGTGACAGTCACATAAAAAAAAGACACACACACATACAACAATTAAGCTATCATCCATGGCCTTCTTCAGAATAAGGAGTAATCACAGAGGCACACGTCACAGTCACACAACAGTCAACACAACAGTTGCCACACTGAATCACGCTCTGCAGGGAGGTTATAGGAGAGGGGGGGATAGTAAGGTTGCATCAGAGTGGTGGGGATGGATACAGCATGGCCTTACAGAGCAGGTACATATTAGATGGGTGGAACAAGAAGCACCTTGGGAATGTAGTGGGGAGGTGAGAAAAACAAAACAAAACAAACAAACCCATGCAGCACACACACACACACACACACACACACACACACACACACACACACACAATAGAAAAGGGGGTTTTATTGTAGGCTGAAACATGGATAATTTCGGGAACAGAGAATGTACTGGAAGGATAACTCCCATGTGTGTAGTTTAGAAAAGCTGGTGCTGGATGGAAGATCTAGATGCCCCGGGTTGTGAAGCAGTCACTGAAATCATGCATATGCTTTCTCATATGTTGTGCCACACAGTGGGCTACCTTGTTTTTGGGCACAGTAGTTTGCAGTAGTCAGTCACATGTATTCCACATTTATTTATCATCCCTTTAAACTGGCAAGAGACTTGTAGCACACGATGTTTAAAACAAAAACAAAACTGTTTATGCATTTTATGAGTGAGAACACAGCACTATCATTTTATTTACATAGGCTATACTTAACAAATTTCTGTTACATATTACTTGTGACTAACCACAGTTTAGCATCTACCACCCTACATCACAAAAATGTATATATGCTTCCAAATACTGATGGAAATTCTCACAGAGATGGTAAATTATACTTCAAAAGAGATAGATTGGCTAGCCAGTACTTACATTTATGCTGTACCGCTGGTAGTCACACAAAGAAAGAAAATGGACCAAAAAAATAGGACAAGCTTCCGGAACAGGGTTCCTTCATCAGATAAGAGAGAAGGGAAGGAAAAAGGAATGGGAACAGAAGGAAAAGGTGGGGTGAGTACAGGATCACTATCAACAGTAATTTTATGTTTAATTTCATTTCTGTTAAATGTCATTCTGATAAGGAATTATTGTTATTTTTATACTGGTATCTGTGACAGTTTTATAGATTCATAGTTGACCTTTTTTTTTTTTACTTGGCATACAAAATAGCTATGTTTTAAAGCTTTTATTATCTTGACACAAATGTAAAAAAACATTTCAAAGTATAAAGCTATATAAATCCTTGGTAAAAACATATTGTTCAGACATCATGATTTGATCAGTGTCTTAACATTGCAGACTTGCACGGGTTGATAATCTAATTTATAAAGCAGAGTGTCCGTATGCTTGTACGTGTTGCATACAAATCTACAGAATTTGTTCCAATCTTTATGAAATTTTGTACACGTAAGCTTCAATCCATGAGGACGGTCACCGTAAGTGTAAGAATCACGTACGATATATAGTTCACGAGATACAACGTCATAACCAATAAGATGCGCGAAAATCGGCTGCATTTTGCAACAATGCTGCTCATTTCCTCCTAAACCATTGGATCGATTTCAACCATATTTGGTACACACATTCCTTACCATAAGGTAACAATTGCTGCATGGTTAAGAATCACATACAGCACATGGTTCAAAAGATATTTCATCATAACCAATAGAAATCGCAAAAAATGCGATATAATGCGGCAAGACTTTCGAAATACACTGTATAAGAATGATAGTACTTAACGGCTTGCAACAAACTTTAAATATAATTTAAAACCTTTATTAAACTTTTTCTCACTGGCAACCATAGCAAAACGATGCAAGGAAAAAATTTCTCGCTTACTACTTTTCCGCTGTTTATGGAGTAAAACTACGGCTCACAGTATGACGTTACACTTTATAATTTGAACACTACAAATTATAGGGACAGGAAATTTTACAGGCAGGATACACACATACAGTCGAATGTACTTTCTAAATTTTATCACAGTACGACACGTAGTCCATGCTATATGAGCACAAACAATAGCGTTCATGGAAAACCGCCCCATCACGCACCATGTTTTAATCTATTTCTTTTTTACTACAAATTGTATTTCCAAAACATTTTACGGACATGCAGCCCTCTATACAAATGAATATATACCTGAAAAATGGCAGGAATAAATAAATAAATACCCAGGCAATGCCGGGTTTTCAGCTAGTTTATATATTATATAATATAACCAAGGATAACACAGAAGGGATCAGTTTCAAATATGTAGCTATGAAAGATCATGAAAATGAAAAATTGAAACTTGCAGAGAGATCTGAAAAATACTGCATAGTTGTAGGTACGCAAAAACTTCCTACTTTTATTCCCCATAGCAAGACCAAAATAACAACATTAGTGTCCTCAGGACACTGGTGGTTAGTGTGTGTATTTGGAAAAATATCAGGGAAAGGATTAAATCAGAGTTAGCAACTCACATCTACATGAACCATCAATATCATTCTTGTTTCCCAGTCATATAGATATTCTTTCCATAAGTAGCAGTGACCGTTCATGCGAATGGACAGAATGACCAGCAACAAACTGTCCATTCGCATGAACGGTCACAGGCAGACAGTGTTTGTTGGTAATGAGGATTACCCTGTGGCTAAACACGCCTTGGTGCACAGTCAGCACATCTTGGCACAGTGCTACACCATCCGGGTTATCTGGGTACTTCCCACCGACACCAATACTTCAGAACTCCAGAGATGGAAACTAGCCCTTCAGCATATTCTCTCTTCGCGTTGCCCACCTGGTCTTAACCTCCACTAAATTTGAATTCCTGCCCGCCATCTTTAACATCTTAACATCTTTGCCTCGGTTCTCTGGATAGAGCCACTGCCTCAAGTGGCATCTCTAACTTCTTAACTTCTTTGCTTTCTACATTATGTCTGCCCAGGCGTGTTTGCGTCTGTGTAAATGTGTGGGTGTGTGTGTATTTGTTTACCTTCCTTTTCTTCCCCCCAAGGTAAGTCTTTCCTCTCCCGGGATTGGAATGGCTCCTTACCCCCTCCCTTAAAACTCACATCATTTCCTTTTCCCTCTCCTTCCCTTCTGCCTGAAGAAGCAACTGGGTTGCGAAAGCTTGCGTTTATGTGTGTGTGTGTGTGTGTGTGTGTGTGTGTGTGTGTGTGTGTGTGTGTGCTACTATCACACCTGTGCTCCTTCGCCTGGTGAGTAATCTTTGTCTATTTTTATATATATATATATGTAATTAGATGGATGGATGCAGCTTAGAAATGGAGTGGGGAGGCATGTGAGGGGAGGAAAGCAAAACAAAACAAACTACACATGCCTGGTGAATGTACTGTAAGGATAATTTCCATTATTATGTATGTTGCAATGTTGCAGTGGGACAATGTAGTTATTCTGTATGCAGAGCTCCCTATTATCGAAAACTTGATGAAAGCTGAAAGTCTGGTAATTCAATCAACAGAGCAGTTCATGTGTGTTTAAATAGGACGTCATGGTGGTATCAGTGTGTGATAAAATAAGTCTGGGTAATCATTGAAGGAATGGCGTCAGTTGATCGTCTGTATAGAACTTTCCATTAAATATAGTATTTCCAGTGAATTGTCTTGACTGTGTTAGCAGAATCGGCCACTCTTTCAGCTAATACGTTTCCCCACGTCCTGCAGTGATTACTTCGTAAAGCACGAAGTTGAAATCGACCTTGTGTAATAGAACTATATATTCAGAAGTCGGATTATAAGTCTAAGTACAATTGTCTCTGCAAAAGAAAATGTATTTCTCTATCTTAATGTAGTCTGCACCAAAACTAAGTAATTATTGAACAATTATGAAAGCAAAGAGGTTAACTGTGTGTAAATGGCTCTTTTAGCAATACTTCCTCAGCTTTCTTGTTGCTTCTGTGACACATTTATTTACATATTATTTCATGTTATGTGGTTGCTCGGCAAAAAGGAGGTGGGGTTTCTTCGCAGCCAGTGCAGTACAAACCAATCTTAAGAGCAAAGAAATGTGTGGGAAGAATGAATTTATCTCATCACGTGGTAATTGCTGCTTAATGTTGAGAATATGCACTAAATGCAATACTCACTCCATAGATATTTCTATTCTATGGTGACACACAGTGACACTGCCTGACACTGATGTCTGTATAACATGGATGTATAACACTGCAACGTAGCTGCACATTCATGTGCTTTGCATTCACCGCTATTTTGTAATTAGTTACATGAATTTTCGACAGTCCTTACTTAAGAATTAAATGCTTACATCCTTTTTGTTTATAATATTATGCCAATATTCCATGTAATAGGTACATATGGGAATGATTTTCAAACATATTTTGTATTCGTTTTCTATCAACATTTTGTAGCAGCCATGTTGCCATTAGTAAAGAAACCCATTTCTCTCTCTAAATAATGCAACTATCCGATAAAAGGTCTGGACACTTGGATGACGTCTTTCAGGATAACGATCAACATACATAGCACAGGCCCATTGGGCATTTTGATCACAATAGCCATACATAAATACCATATTGACCTTCTCTGCAATTGGTCCGTTTTAAATGAGTAATCTATCACGAAGCAAATACCATCCGGACTGGCAAAATGTTATGTGTTATCATATAAATATCCATTTGTGACTATTACAGTCCCATCTATCATGAAGCAAAATAAGTGCTCCAAATAAAACATTCATATTTATTTACTGTTAGTGCCAAGGTCCATTTCAGTGATGTGGATCCAAAAGATGATTACCGTATTAAACATTTGTGTGGACTATGGCCTGACTCACTCAACTCCACACAGTGTGTTCCTTTTTGGTGAGGTTTATTACACCAACAACTACATGTTTAGCATATGACAATTTACTGAACACTGAGCCCCCATCACATCTGATAGTCCTTATATATATATGTTGTAACAAATGAAAATTAAACAAACACATTGTTTTAAAAGAATATTATGGGAACTCTGCCTATTATCACACTTCAGCCTAATATTGAACCCTTATAAATAACACACTAGTGTGATTAGTTTCATCAGGTGTCTAACCCGTCACTGCTGTGTTATCTTTGGTTGAATGTGCAGCTGTGTTCAGCTTGTGTAATTATTCGAAAGATTTGGGCACAGCAAAAGTTTTTGATGTTTCAAAAGTAGTCATCAATCTTTTAAAAGGTAAGCTTTTTAAAAACAACACAGCATAAAACAAAACCACAGAATAATGTTGCTAAACTAGACATTCCACCCCCAAGAACGACAGACACTGCCGAGGTGGGGTGGCTTGCATGCCTCTACGATACAGATAGCCGAACCGTAGGTACAACCACAGCGGAGGGGTATCTGTGGAGAGGCCAGACAAACGTGTGGTTCCTGAAGAGGGGCAGCAGGCTTTTCAGTAGTTACAGGGGCAACAGTCTGGATGATTGACTGAGCTGGCCTTTTAACATCAGCTAACATGGCTTTGCCACGCAGTTGCTGCAAATAGCTGAAAGCAAGGGAAAACTACAGTCGTTACTTCTCCCGAGGACATGCAACTCTACTGTATGACTGTATGATGATGGCGTCGTCTTGGGAAAAATATTCCGGAGTTAAAATAGTCCCTCATTCGGATCTCCGGGCGGGGACTACTCGGCAGGATGTCGTCATCAAGAAAAACAAAACAGGCATTCTACAGGTCGGAGCATGGAATGTTCTGACCCTTAATCGTTTAGGAAAGATAGAAAATTTGATAAGAGAAATGGATAGGTTAAAGTTAGATATGGTAGGGATTAGTGAAGTTTGGTGGCAGGATGAACAGTAATTTTTAGTCAGGTGAGTACCGGGTTATAAATACAAAATCAGTTGGTGGTAATGCAGGAGTAGGTCTAATAATGAATAAGAAGATAGGAATGCAGGTAAGTTATTATGAACAGCATAGTGGACGCATTATCATAGCAAAGATAGACATGAAGCCAACACTGAGCACAGTGGTGCAAGTTTATATGCCAAATAGCATGGCTGATGATGAGGGTATCGAAGAAATGTATGAGGAGATAAAAGAAATCATTCAGAAAGTTAAGGAAGACGAAAACTCGATTGTGATAGGGGACTGGAACTCTAAAAAGGAATGAAAGAGGAAATAGCTTGGTGGAATTTTGCGCAGAGCACACTTTAATGATCACCAACACTTGGTTCAAATGTCGTGAAAGAAGGCTGTATACATGGAAGAGACCAGGAGACACTGGAAGGTACCAGATTGACTTTATAATGTTAAGGAATAGATTTAGGAACCAGGGTTCTAAACTTAAAGACATATCCAGGGGCGGTTATAGACTCTGACCATAACTTATTGGTTAGGAACTGCAGATTAAAACTTAAGAGACTGCAGAAAGGTAGAAAGGTTAGGAGATGGAACCTGGACAAATTGAAGGTCCAGAGGTGACTGAGAGGTTTTTTTTTTTTGTTTTTTTTTTGGGGTGGTTTTAGGGCGCACAACTGCTAAGGTCATTAGGGCCCAGATAAGAACAGAGATTCGCTAGATCTCGTAAAAAAAATTGGTAACTACCAGGCAGAGTATCAAAAGAAGGCTAAAAACAAAAGATAAAACAATTAAAAGGGTTAAATATCTTTTGATAGATTGCCCAAGTTGATAAAACGCAAAACTCTAGCAGCTGCTCGTGTGTCATCAGCTAAAAGTTCCTCCAGACTAGACAGAAAGTGAAGGGCTATATGAAGATGATTAAAATTGGGACAAGACAGTAAAACATGTCGCACCGTCAGCAATTCACAGCAGGAGCACAGTGGTGCAGGGTCGGCGGTTAGCAAATGACGGTGGCTGAAACGGCAATGACCGATCCGCAACTGGGTCAGAATGACCACCTATCGCCGAGAGGGTCATGAGGATGTCCTCCAAGCGGTCGGGATCAGTTTTACAGCTCTATATATTGTCATGGAGTGAGAACCACGCACTGTTCCAGGACGACACAATACTCTGGCGAAGAGCCTGTTGAACATCATCCGATGGGACGCAAAAATAAGCCATGCAAGGCAAAAGAGCTGCTGCCTTGGCTGCTATGTCGGCAGACTCATTCCCGGGCACACCCACGTGGCCAGGACCCACAGAAAAGAAACATGACAGCTGTCATCTGCTACCAACTGGAGGTAGCGTTGGATCCGATACACGAGAGGATGGGTCGAGAGAGTGTCCTTAAGACTCTGCAGGGCACTAAGGGAGTCCGAACAGATGGCATAAAAAGGATGGCAGTGGCGGCAGGTATATAAAACAGCCTGATGGAGGGCAAAAAGCTCAGCCGTGAAATTCGTGCACCAGTCAGGGAGCTTGTATTGGAAACGGTTGTCTCCGACAACGAAGGCAGATCCAACACCATCAGTGCTCTTGGAACCATCAGTGAAGATAAATATAGCATTATCGAACCGCGAACGGAGTTCGATAAGCCTCGAGCGGTATACCAAATCCGGAGTGCTCTCCTTGGGCAGCGAACTAAGTTCAAGGTGAGTGTGAACCTGGGCCTGATGCCACGGTGGCAATGGGCTTTTTCTCAGCCTAAAGGTTGAAGGAAGGGTAAAATTGAGCCGCTGAAGCAGGCAGCGAAACCGAACTGCAGGTGGAAGCAAGGCTATCGCAGACAACTGATATTGGCGATCAAGTGAGTCATCAAAAAGTAATCTGTAAGATGGATGGTTGGGCATCGACCGCAAGCGGCATGCGTACCGACACAAGAGTATGTCACGCCGAGTGGTCAAGGGTAATACAGCTGCTTCGGCATACAGACATTCAACAGGGCTGGTACAAAATGCCCCGGTCGCCAGGCGTAATCCCCGATGATGAATAGAGTTGAGACGGCGGAGAATCGACGGCCGTGCAGAAGAGTATACAAGGCTTCCGTAGTTGAGCTTTGACTGAACAATGGCCTGGTAAAGGTGAAGCAGGACGGTACTATCCACTCCCCATGATCTGCCACTGAGGACACGGAGAACATTTAGAGATCGGGCACAACAGGCAGCCAGGTAAAACACGTGTGGGGACCAGCAAAGTTTAAGATCCAGCCTAAGTCCCAAGAATTTCATTGTCTCCACGAAAGGGAGAGCTACAGGGCCGAAACGTAGAGATGGTAGAAGAAATTCCTTGTATCTCCAGAAGTTTATACACACCGTTTACTCAGTGGAGAAGCGGAAGCCGTTCGCAATGCTCCAGGAATATAGGCGGTCAAGACAGCGTTGAAGACAACGCTCCAAGAGACACGTCCACTGGGTGCTGCAATAAATTGCAAAATCATCTACAAAAAGGGATCCGGAAACGTCAGCTGAAAGGCAGTCTACGATCGGATTGATTGCAATGGCAAAAAGAGCCACGCTCAAGACAGAGTCCTGTGGCACCCCATTCTCCTGGTGAAAGGTATCTGACAAAACAGAGCCCACCCGTACCCAGAACTTGCGATCCGCCAAAAACGCTTGAATAAAAAGAGGGAGGCGGCCATGAAGGCCCCACGTGTGCAATGTGCGGAGAATGCCCGCACTCCAACAGGTATCATAAGCCTTCTCTAAGTCGAAGAACACTGCTACCGTTTGGCGCTTCCTTAAAAAGTTATTCATAATAAAGGTCGACAACGTGACGAGGTGATCAGCAGCAGAGCGGTGTCTACGAAAACCACATTGGATATTAGGAGGCATCGAGATTCGAGGAGCCAGGCCAACCGAGTGTTAACCATGCATTCCATCACCTTACAGACGCAGCTAGTAAGAGAAATAGGGTGATAACTTGATAGAAGATGTTTGTCCTTCCCTGGTTTGGGGATGGGGACAACAATGGCTTCACGCCAACTTGTGGGAACATGACCTTCATTCCATATGCGATTATAGGTGCTAAGTACGAAACACTTGCCCGCAGGAGAAAGGTTCTTGAGCAAGTCAATATGGATGGAATCGGGCCCTGGTGCAGAAGATCGGGACAGGGCGAGAGCACAGTCTAGCTCCTGCATGGTGAAGGAGACATTATGACTTTCACAATTAAAAGAGTGGAAAGAAGGCGGCCGTGCCTCCTCTACCTGTTTGCGAGGGAGGAAGGCAGGGTGGTAACGGGCAGAGCTCGAAGCCTCTGCAAAGAAACGGCCCAATGCGTTGGAAACATCAGCAGGGTCCACAAGGACTGCGTTCTCGACGGTCAGGCCAGAAATCGGGGAGTGGACCTTGATGCCGGATAAACGGCGTAGGCCACCCCAGACAGCCGAGGAGGGAGTAAAGCGGTTAAAAGAACTGGTAAAAGCAATCCAGCAAGCTTTTTTGCTGTCATTTATAACTCGACGACATTGTGCTCGCAGTCGTTTATAGTTGATGCTATTCTCCAACGTTGGGTGACGGCGGAAGGTGTGTAAAGCACAGCGCCGGGCTCTAAGAGCATCACGGCAGGTTGCAGTCCACCAGGGGACCGGGACGCGACGTGGAGAAGAGGATGTACGAGTCGTGGAATGTTCAGCAGCTGTGAGAATAACCTCTGTGACGTATTCGACCTGACTGTCAGAGCTGGAAAAGTCCTGATTGTGAAAAACTGCCATGGAAGAATAAAGACCCCAGTCGGCTTTAGAAATGTTCCAACTGGTGGGATGAGGAGATTGGGACTGATGCAGGAAGTGGATGACACAAGGAAAATGGTCACTTGAGTACGTGTCAGAAAGTGCATACCACTCAAACCGACCGGCAAGCTGAGGAGTGCATATCGCGAGGTCTATATGGGAATAAGTATGTGTTGTGTCGGAAAGGAAGGTAGGTGCACTGGTGTTGAGGCAGACAAGATTGAGGTGTTGGAGAAGGTCCACCAAAAGGGAGCCTCTCTGACAAGGTGCCGGAGAGCCCCATAGGGGGTGGTGGGCATTAAAGTCACCTACCAACACGAAAGGTGGAGGGAGCTGGTCAATGAGGTGTAGCACATCTGCCCTAGTAAGGGCGGATGGCGATGGCGAATAGATATTACAAAGGGAAAAGGAAAAGGTGGATAGAGTGATGCAGACGGCAACTGCCTGTAGGTGAGTATGCAATGAAATGGGATGGTGATAGACACTGTCCCAAATGAGCATCAGAACCCTTCCATGGGCTGGGGTACTTACCACAGGTGGCAGGTCGAAATGCACAGAGGTGTAGTGGGGGAAGTCTGCACGATCACTTGGACGTAACTTAGTTTCTTGGAGACAAACTAGAAGCGGGCAGTGCAATCGAAGGAGTAGTTTTAATTCCCCCCAATTGGAACAAATGCCACGAATATTCCATTGAAGGAGCGCCACGATAAAAAATAAGAGAAGAAAGGAAGATAAAAAGGAACAAGCAGGTGGGGTCAGCTCGACGGCCGCTGAGGACCAGACTTCGAGGGAGCACTACTGTCGCCATGTAGAGTAGAGGCAGAGAGTCATGTTTCGTAGGTTCAACTGATACATCTGCCACCTACCCGACTTTATCAGGAGGGGCAGTTTCCGCCGCGGGTAAAATGCCAGTTGCCCGGCTAACAGTAGTGCATCCCAGCAAGAGAGAAGATGATCGGGGCTGACTACTGTTGGGCGGCGTGACGGATGGGTCACGCCTTGGCGGGGAAGGAGAGGATCTCTCTCTCTCTCTCTCTCTCTCTCTCTCTCTCTCTCTCTCTCTCTCTCTCTCTCTCTCTCTCTCTTTTTTTTTGTTGGCTCTTCTGGAAGAGTGACTGTGAGAAGAGGCAGTTGACAGTTGAGAAGCCTGAGAATGCAGAAAATCTTCATGGACGGGTTCCTCTTTCAAAGTCCAGGCATCTCGTTTAGGTGCCCGCGGTTTATTAGAGGTTGACGAAGACTGAATTTTAGAAGCAGCAGAGGAAGCGGGGACGTGGAACGGGCAACCTTTGGGCTGGCCGATTGCATAACTGTGTCAGCGAAAGTGAAATCAGAGGTCTGCATACCTGGATCCTTAGTAGGTCGAGTGGAGGTGAGGATAGTACTATATGTGCCTGCTGGGAGGACAGTGGGCTTTGGACTCACCAACAACTTTCGAGCAGCAGATGTTGAGACCTTTTCCATGACCCGAATTTGCTGAATGACCTTTTCATCCTTATATACAGGGCAGTCCCTAAAGGAAGCCGCATGGTCACCATTGCAATTAAGGCAGTGAGGGGACGGAGGTGGGCAATCCCCCTCATGGGCGTCCCTACCACAAGTGACACATTTTGCTGCATTAGTGCAAGATTGATGGGTGTGGTTGTATCTGTGGCATTGGAAACAGCGCGTTGGGTTTGGTACATAAGGGGGGACGGAAATAACTTCATACCCTGCTTTGACCTTCGACGGGAGTTCAACTCTGTCGAACATCAAAAACACAGTACGAGGCGGTGTCAGCTGGTTATCTACCTTTTTCAACACCCTATGCATGGCTGTTACACCCTGATCGGACATATAGGTTTGTATGTCTTCGTCAGACAACCCGTCAAGGGATCTCATGAAAACTACCCCCCCGTGACGAGTTGAGTGTGCGATGCGCTTCTACCTTGACTGGAAACGTGTGTAGCAACGTAGTACGTATTAGATTTTGCGCCTGGAAGGCACTGTCCACTTCCAGCAACAATGTACCATTGCGCTATTGCGCTGACACGAACATGTCTTAACAGGGTCAGCAATCGCATCAACACCTTTCTGAATGACAAAAGGATTTACAGAATCGAAATCTTTACCGTCAGTTCGAGAGACAACTAGGAATTTCGGGAGATTGGACAAAGTTTTCTTTTGCTGAGGCAAATCTATCTTTCGTTTCTGGGTCAAAGTCACAGAAGAAGAGAAGGAAGTCATTGCAGAAGTGTCCCCCATGACTACCGGCGTCTACGATGGCGCGCTCCTTCCTAATGGGGGGCCCTCTCTGAGGGCTTACCCGCCTTAGGTGATTGTTCACACCTCAGGTCACACCTCCCGAGAACTGACGGAGGGACCAATCGACATGTTCGGAAGGTACCAGCTCAGGTAATCACCCCTCCCGGGGCCTGGCCTTTACCAGTGCTATGTACGTGCCATACTTGTCTACCCGGGGCGGGGAATTACGCGTTACCCCGTCACCTGCTACGCATGATAATGCGTGGGTCGGCCTTCAGACACGCACAGGAAGGAAAGAAGAAGAATAGAGGAAGTGAAGAGAAAGAAGTGTCTCAAACACCGAAGCGGAGACTAATGAGGAGGAGAGGAAGGCTAGGAAAGTACAGCAAGGAGAGAAAGACGGAAGTAAAGGTTAGGAAAGGAAGAAACCAAGGAAAAAGAAAGACTAGGACAGGAAACTACCTTGACTCACAAAAGACACCCGTCTCCGGGCGAAGGCATGAACCGGGAGGGAAAGTGAAGCAGCCTGGCGCGGAAAAAAGGCTGCCTGAGCTCGGGGCCCCGTGCGTGCCACACACATACCCACAAAAGAGCTGTGGGCCCCCTAGGGCGACGGCTGAGAGTTTCAGAGGGAGCATTAGGCAAGGATTGGAGGAAACGGGGGAATGTAATACAGCAGATAAAGAATGGGTAGCTCTGAGATATAGGGTAGTGAAGGCAGCAGAGGATCATATAGGCAGAAGGACAAGGCCTAATAGAAATCTGAAGGATTCGAGTCAAAACAAGGTGCCTGGAATAGATGATATTCCGTCTGAACTGCTAATTTCATTAGGACAGCCAGTCATGAAAAAATGGTACACCTGGTATATAAGATGTATGAGACAGCGGAAATACCCTCCAACTTCAAGAAGAATATTGTAATTCCAATTCCAAAGAAAGCAAGTGCAGACAAGTGTGAAAATTACAGAACTATCAGTTTAATAAGTCATAGTTGCAAATTACTAACATGAATTGGGAAGGGAGTAAGACAGCGTTGTAGCCTTTCCCCAATGTTGTTCAATCGGTACATTGAGCAAGCAGTGAAGGAATGGAAGGAGAAATTTTGAAAGGGCATTAAAGTTCAGGGAGTGGAAATAAAAAGTTTGTGGTTTGCCGATGACATGGTAATTTTGTCAGAGACTGCAAAGGATCTGGAAGAGCAGTTTAAAGGAATGGAAGATATAAGATGAACATTAACAAGAGTAAAACAAAGGTAATGGAATGTAATGTCAGAAAATCAGGCGATGCTGAAGGAATTAGATTTGGTAATGAGACAATGAAAGTAGTAGATGAATTTTGTTATTTGTTTAGCAAGATAACTTCTGATGGCCGAAGTAAAAAAGATATAAAATGCAGAATGGCTATGGGAAGAAAAGTGTTTCTTAAGAAGTAAAACTTGTTAACATCCAATATTAATTTAAATGTTAGGAAGTCCTTTCTGAAAGCTTTTGTCTGGAGTAGCATTGTATGGCAGTGAAACGTGGACGATAAGGAGTTCGGACAAAAAGATTATAGAAGCTTTTGAAATGTGGTGGTACAGATGAATGATGAAGATTAGATGGGTAGTTCACGTGACTAATGAGGAGGTGCTTAACCGAATTGGGGAGAAAAGGAGTTTCTGGCATATTCTGACTAGAAGGAAGTGTGTGAGGTAAAAATTGTAGAGGGAGACTGAGGGACGAATACAGTAAGCAGATTGAAAAAGATGTAGGTTGCCAAATGTATTCTCAGATGAAGAGACTTGCACAGGACAGAGTAGCGTGGAGAGCTACATCAAACCAGTCTGCGGACTGAAAACAACAACAACAACTAGATATTGGAAAAATGTTGTTTGTATTGTTAGTTGTGAGTAGAGTCGGCTATAAAGGAATGTTTTGTTACCAATATCACACCTCTTCTGCTGCACTGTTTGATATTATACACCCTCTTTGATGTACACAATTTCCAACATTTCAACACATCTGAAACCTACCACAAAAGACCCTGTGATCCTGGTCTTAGATGGTCACTATTCACCCACAAGAAACTTATGCTTACTTGGGTCAGCCAGAGAAAATGGTGTACACATAGAGAGTTTACCACCTCACAGTTCTCCTAAGATGCAAGTTCTTGACAGAGCATTCGTGTTTCCCCTGAAAACTTACTATGCACAGGAAATAGAAAATTGGTTCGAAATCATACAGGTAGAATGATGACCCATTTTCAGATCGCAAAACTGTTTGCTGAGCTTACAAGAAGTCAGCTACAGCAGGTACAGCAGAACATGGTTTTCGATTAACTGGGCTGTACCCTTTGAACAGAAACATTTTCCAAGACCATGAATTTTCAGTGGTTAACTGTACCATGCCCACTGAACATGCTTAACACCAAGGTGACCTACAAGACTCCATCTTTCATTCTCCAAAAAGTGACAGATATCCAGCTGAAACAAGTCGCATCAGACAGGCACTCCTTGAGCTTCAGCTTGGACACTGTGGCTTCCAACAACGTGCATTCAGGAGTGTTAGTCCCATTGTCCAGGTCCGGCTAAGTGTGTTCCTTCTTCACTATCTGCAAATGACCACAGAATTTTTCCAAACAATATGTGCCCATTGTCCCATCTGAATGACCAAACTGTTCATTCAAAAAAAAAGGGGACGACCCAAGCTGCTCAGCAATTTTTATGACAAGTACACCATCTCTCTATATAAAAATGTTGTGTTGGTTGCGTGTGTTTGGAAATCTCAAAAAGTTCTTCACCGATTGAGCTCCAAATTTGTCACAATGTTGCACTGTAACACTGGTAGGTTTTTAGATACCTATTTATTCATCGTGTTACACATAATATATGTCAGATGACTTACCCAAAGGACCGTCTCGTCGATAGACACAAATAAAATCACACACAAACACACATACAAGCTTTCGCAACCATTGGTCACTTCTTCAGGATAAGAGAAAAAAGGGGAGGAGAAAGGAAAGGATATGGGTTTTAAGGAAGTGGAAAAGGAGTCATTCCAATCCCAGGAGTGGAAGGACTTACCTTAGGGGAAAAAAAGGAAGGTAAACAAATACACACACACACTCACTCGTACCCAAACGCAAACACACCTAGACAGACATATATGACACTTTTGCGATTTTTGGCAACAACTTTTCCACATTCTAAAATTTATATAAATTCATATATGACATATATTTAGGTAAATAGGTTCGCAAAAATATGCGTGTAATCGAGTAGTACGTTTTATCAATATTTTAAAGCATTCCGTCAAGAACTTTCAGATATATAAGATTGTGACCATAAGACTAAAGATGGTTCTAAGTTAGAGTTGTAAGACAAGATACAGGAAGGGTAGGCAATGACCAAGAGGGAGAGGGGAGTTACACATGTGCTTTTTTAATTGTAACCAAGACTCCAAATATCAACTTTTGTAGTCAAGGCTTCAAAACTGGCTTAATAGCAGCATTTTTCAAAATCTTTTCATCCCCTACTTCACCCCCTTAATGGCTGATTTTCGGAAAAAGCCAAAAGACTCCTTTTTAAATTGTAACCGAGAATCCATATAGGCCTACCAATGTATGTAGGTCTATCTCCAAAATTGACGTGATGATAGGGTATTTTCCAAAAACTTTTCATCCTCTATTTCACCCCCTTAGGGATATTGAAAAGTTGCTACTTAAATGACACCAAAGATGTGAGATTGACACCCTCTGCAAATTTCGAGTTTTTATCATCAGTGTTTTTGGCTGGGTGACGATGAGTCATTCATTTAATCAGTCAGTAAATCACTCGGAACATTGCCTTTTCTATATAGATATTACACTCTACATACTGTTGTGTTCTGTCTCGAAGGTGGTCTATGCAGAGCCCATTTTTATATACTGAGTATTATCAAGTGGAGTGCAGCAGAGTCGCTTACGAAGTCGCTTACTAAGTCGAATGATTGGGATGACCCTGCAACTCAACGAATTGATGCACGATGAACATTGATTCACTGGTGATACTGGATAACACAAAAGTCAGTACACAATTTCTTCGCCTTTAGAGCTTTGAGGTAATGATCAAATTGTACCTAAGGTGGCGGCGCAGCCTGCTAATGTTGGCAACAGAATGCTCGCTTCATGAGGATAATGAATTTACTCTGAGGACGAAAGTACATTCAGGAATTTGTCAACTAAAGAGCAAGCACAGACATAATTATCTGTTAAAATTTTGCTGCACATCAAATTAAATTTTCCTCAAAATCAGTAATTGTTCTTCGCAATGTAACAAAAGAGACCACTAATTTTTATATGCAAATTTATTTTCAGAAATTTGTTTCATGTCATTACAAATTTATGGGTGGTATTCTTACAATACCAGTGAGACATTAAACAGCGGAGAAGCTAATAAAATAGTGATATTGTGAGAATACCACTGCGGAGCAAAGAGTTAAACTGTAAACACAATAGAATGTCTGCTCAGCCTATGTTATTGGTTGCTCAGTTAAATTTCACTCACGGTGTCAGCAGCATAGAGTAGTAATGTTGGCAACAAAAGGTTCAGTTTACAAGGATAATTGGTTTATTGAGCAAACAGTGGTTCGTACAATAATGTATTAACAACAGAGCAGGAACTGCATTAAATAGTTATTTTATGGTAAAAAAAAATGTTTCATTCAAACTATTCAATCTGATACGAATCTCCTTCGAATTACTACTACATATGTTACAGAAAACAACATTCCCGAGTAAGGCTCAGGAACCAGTTGCTTTCTGATAATGTTTGCAATTCAAGTAGCCAGGCCTATATCGATATATCAAATTTGCACTACTAAATCCGTACTGACAAAAGATGGTTGTTTACCATTGTAGAATTTCTTAGAAACATAGGTTTAATTTTACTTACAGCAGCTGCAGCATTCGGTGCTAATGTAACATTACATGGTAAATATGGAGAACTATTAGCTACATTGTATGTAACTGAGTTTTCAAAGTGCAGTTATGAGATTTTGGCAACATCAGCCACTGTTGTAAGTGAAATTTTACTGAAATTACTATACAAACACATCAACATGAAAAATGACTTATCAATTTTTTATTACAACTATACAAGGAGGCCAATGAAACTTTCATAATTCAAAAGGCACTTTTCCATAGATGCATACGAAGTGACAATCATTTTTTTGACATTAATAGAGGCAAAAGGAAGCAAACATGTTCATTTCCATAGATCCGATCATGCTTTAAATTTTCTAACTGTCAAATACGTGAGCGTCGAAAATTAAAGTGGTACCAACTTCTGCCTTGCATACTGCTTTGGTAAAAATGCAACACTAAAGTAACAACTTTTTATGGAAAAGCATTTTAGGTATGTTCATGTTTAATGGTTGATTTTCAAGAAGAAGATTGATCACGACATTAGCAGTGGAAATCAAAACACCATAGAAACGAATTCTGAACAAAACATTGTTTTTAGGCGTCATTATTTCATTAAAATTTATGTAACAGTAACTTTGTGATAATTTCCAAGCAAATAACACATAATTTGAAGCAATTCTCTAATTTTTAATTTCTTCATTTTATATAGGTACAATGAGCAAAAGACAATACGGCATAGAGATAGATGATGGAGGAGATGAAAGATGGATGGAAGGAAAGAGAATGATGAACAGAGGCCAGGAATTAGATAGAGGGAGGATGAAGAGGTAGATAGTGGGGAAGCAGGAGATAGACATAACAGATCAGAAATAGATGGAGAGAATGTACAAAACAGTAGCTTTTTACTAATATAAATTATACATCACATGGTCCAGAGTCGGTAAACTGATCTGTATGTTTTTTAATAAAACGAATGACAAAACGTGTAATCTATCATATGGGTTAAAATAATGAGTATCTGCAAAACTATATTTTTTTTTATAACTTTCGATTCACATAGCCGCAGTAGCCAAATGAACGATATTGATTTGATTGAAAAATTCTCTCAGTGATTCTATGTTCACATGAATTACACAGTATTTCCTTCTCTATGTATTTGATATGAGAGTAAGCCACAGCGAAGGGTGGCTAGGGTTAGCTAGTATAAAATAAAAGCTTGGTGAAGACACTTCTAAGAAATCAAAGAAAAATGTAAAAATATTTTTTATGACAGGCCTTAATCAAAGAAAAATGACCAACACACTGTGAAACATAAAAGGAAAAACCATGTGTAAGAAGAAAACTATTGTAATGAAGAAATGTTCCATGTAAGCCATTATTGGAAGCACCCTCAGTCGAAGATCCTGATCAACCATTGACAGTGTCTACAAATGACAAAGAAAATGAAAATAACTTTGAATGTCCTTTCTGTAATCAGCTATATTTCACTGTCGGATCCAGATAAAAATTGTGCTAAATGACATATGCAGTGTCATGAACAATGTTCTGCAGTTACCAATTATAAAGCTTTTATTTGTGTTTCTTTTTGGAAGGATAAATTACAATTTTGTATAATGTATGGTAGATTAAGACATTTTTCTATGTAAAATTGCATAACAGAACCACAATTATACATGTAATTAAATATTTATTATATTCTAAAAATGTTAAATTAATTTATTCTTATATTTTTCACATGTCTGACCTGGTGTGTGTGCGCGTGTTTGTTTACCTGTTCTTCCCCCCCCCCCCCCCTCAAGGCGAGTCCTTCCGTTCCTGGGACTGTGGAATGACTCCTTACCCACTCCTTTAAAATCCGCATCGTTTCCTTGCTTCCTTTTTTCTAATGAAGCAACCAACAGTTGCAAAAGCTCATCTTGTGTGTGTGTGTGTGTGTGTGTGTGTGTGTGTGTGTGTGTGTGTGTGCGCGCGCGCGCGCATGCAGAGAATGGGTGAAAGCTAGGAAGAGTAATGGGAGTAAGGTTGTGGTGTAGAGGAAATTGCCTGGATGTGGATTAGCTGCGTCATATGAATAGTGTTGTTATTTATGTGTGTATCAACGTACTAGTGCCTTTTCGCCTGGTACATTAAACCTTTTAGTGTAACAGCTAATTTAGCTGTACACTATGGAATTGGCCCGCACGAGATGTGCAGATTCACCATATATAAAGAAGTAGATATTTAAGGATTTTACTGTGTGCCATGCGCTCGTGTGCACAGGAACATGGGAGAGAGCAGGTGAGACAGTCCAAAGATAGTCATAGTGGCTGAAGAAGAGGCCGTCGTGCAACATAGCAAAACAAACGAGTGTCAGAAGAGACTGCGTTGACACGGAGTTTATTCATACATTGTTAGGATACATGAATTCAGTTCTGTCGAAATAGTATCTAGTTAAGTTCTTATTGAGACTTGGTCCATTACAGATCTCGTGTAATCTTAGCCTACGGGGCATAATACAAGATGTTCATAAAAGTTAATTATCTTGTGGTTTTTTATTCAGTTAAGTGTATTCTCACTGAGAGTGTTTCCTCCCTGCTACAGAACGAAGTCCTAGCCTGAATTCTAGGTGATAGCTACGGCCAAAATCTTTATGTAAACAAACTATCAAAGAAGAAAATATTTCTCAAGTTAATTTCATGAGATATGGTGCATATATGAACTAATGAATAATTTGAATAATGATAATAATAATAATAATGAATAATTTGGGTGATGTGTCTCAGGAGAAGAGAGTGATTGTAGCAGCACAGTCAGTGAAACTTCCGTCTCACTGGGAACACGGCAACCTTCTTCATTTCTCTCCCTCTCACACACACAACTGAGCTTTCGCAACCTTAGGTTGCTTCTACAGAAAGAGCAGGGAAGGAGAGGGAAAAGGAAAGGATGAGGGTTTTAAGGCAGTGGGTAAAGAGTCATTCCAATCCCAGGAGAGGAAAGACTTACCTTGAGGGAAAAAAGCTAGTTAAACAACACACCAACAAACACATACACGCACACACACCAAGGCAGACATATGCAAAATGCAAAGAAGTCAGACAGTCGAGGCAGAGGCTCTGTCCAGAGATTGGAGGCAAAGATGTTGTAGAATGGTGGATGGGAATTTAAAACTAATGAAGGTTGAGACCAGGTGGGCAATGGGAAGAGAGAATATGTTGAACGGCAAGTTCCCATCTCTGGAGTTCTGAAAGGTTGGTGTCAGTGGGAAGTATTCATATAACCCGGATGGTCTAACACTGTGACAAGATGTGCTGGCCGTACACCAAGGCATGCTTAGCCACAGGGTGATCCTCATTACCAACAAACACAGTCTGTCCGTGTTCGTTCCTGTGAATGGACAATTTGTTGCATGTCATTCACACATACAAGTCTTCACAGTGCAGGCACATCAGCTATGCTGTCGCAAGTGGCTCTGCCCTTAATTGAGTACACCTTCTTTGTTACAGGACTGGAATAAGTGGTGGTGGGAGGATGCATAGGGCAGGTTTTAAACCGGGGGCGGTTACACGAGCAGGAAGTGAAGGGTAGGAAAGGTGGTTTTGGGATTTCATAGGGATGGACTAGGAGGTTATGAAGGTTAGGTGGGTGGCGGAAAGACACTCTTGGTGGAGTGGGAAGAATGTCATTAAGGATGAATCTCATTTCGGGGTAGGACTTAAGGAAGTCGTATCCTTGCTGGAGAGCCACATTCAGAGTCCACTCCAGTCCCGCAAAGTATCCGGTGACAAGAGGGGCAGTTCTGGGGCTCTTTGGTGGAAGGTTCTGGATTTGGTGGGGGGGGGGGGGGGATGAGGAGGTGGCTCTGGTAATTTGCTTCTGAACGAGATCAGGAGGATAGCTGCGGGATGTGAAAGCTGTTATTAGGTTATTGGTGTAGTGGTTCAAGGATTCAGGACTGGAGCAGACTCGTTTGCCACAAAGACCTAAGCTGTAGGAAGGGAACGTTTAATGTGGAATGGATGGCAGCTGTCGTAATGGAGGTACTGTTGTTTGTTGTTGGGTTTGATGTTGCCGAATGTGTGAAATTGGCTGTTGGACAGATGGAGGTAGACATCGAGGAAAGTGGCATGGGATTTGGAATAGGATCGGGTGAATTTGATGGGACCAAAGGAGTTGAGGTTGGAGAGGAAATTCTGGAGTAGTAGTTCAATGTGAGTCCAGATCATGAAGATATCATCAATAAATTTACACCAAACTTTGGGTTGACCGGTTTGGATATCCAAGCAGGCTTCCTCCAAGCACCCCATAAATAAGTTGGCATTTGAGGGAGCCATCCTGGTTCCCATAGCTGTTCCCTTTAGTTGTTGGTATGTCTGGCCCTCAAAACTGATGAAGTTGTGGGTTAGGATGAAGATGGCTAGGGTAATAAGGAAAGAGGTTTTAGGTGGGGTTGCAAGTGGTCAGCGTGAAAGGAAATACTCCATTGCAGCGAGGCCCTGGGCATGTGGGATAGATTCACATAAATAAAAACACACACAAATGCTAAGCTTCATCAGAAAAGAGGAAGGAAGGGGGAAGGAAGGAGGGGGGAAAAAAGGAAAGAATGCGGTTTTGAGGGAGTGGTAAGGAGTCATTCCAATCCCGGGAGGCGAAGGACTAGCCTTAGGGGGAAAAAGGACAGGTAAACAAACACATACATACCCACACAAATATACACGCAAACACACCAAGGCAGACATATGTAAAAAGCAAAGAGGTTGGACAGAGATGCCAGTTGAGGCCGAGACTCTGCCCAGAGATCAGAGACAAAGATGTTGAATTGTGGGCAGGAATTTGAAATTAATGGCGGTTGAGACCAGGTGGGTAAAGGGAAGAGAGAATATGCTCAAGGGCAAGTTCCCACCTCCGGAGTTCTGAAAGGTTGGTGTTGGTAGGAAATATCCAGATAACCCGGATGGTGAAACACTGTGCCAAGATGTACTGGCCGTGCACTAAAGCATGCTTAGCCACAGAGTGATCCTCGTTACCAACAAACACTGTATGCCTGTGTCTGTTCATGTGAATGGACAGTTTGTTGCTGGCCATTCCCACATAGAACACTTCACAGTGCAGGCATGTCAGTTGGTAAATCACGTGGGTGCTATCACAAGTGGCTCTGCCCTTGATCATGTACAACTTCCAGGTTACAGGACTGGAGTAAGTGGTGGTGGGAGGGTGCATAGGACAGGTTTTACACTGGGAGCAGTTACATGGGTAGGAGCAGGAAGGTAGGGAAAGTGGTTTGGGGATTTCAAAGAGATGAACTGGGAGGTTACGAAGGTTAGGTTGGCGGTGGTAAGACACATTTGGTGTAGTGGGAAGGATGTCATGAAGGATGGATCTCATTTTGGAACAACATATAAGGAAGTCTTATCCCTGCTGGACAGCCACATTCAGAGTCCGATTCAGTCCCGGAAAGTATGCGGTGACAAGAGGGGCACTTTTAGGGTTCTTCTGTGGAAGGTTCTGGGTTTGGAGGATGAGTAATTGGCCCTGGCAATTTGCTTCTGTGCCAGATCAGGAGGGTAGCTGTGGGGTGTGAAAGCTGTTATCAGGTTATTGGTGTAATGGTTCAGAGAATGTAGATATTAACTTTACACTCTTAAAAAAATTATTGTATGTCACATTGAAACAAAATCTTAACTGCCTGAATCTACTCTCAACTACCAACTATCTCCATCACCCAAAAGCCAAATAACTCTGTTGCTTGCTGAATCTCAATTCAGCATTGTTACAACCAAAGGTTACTATCCACAAACTTTTGGTACATCATTAGAGAGTCTTGTAGTATACTCAGACTTTGACGTATTGTCATGAATAAAATGCTGATGGACAGCAACAGCATGGTGTAGTGGATGAAGTGCTGGACACTGAAGCACAGGGCCCTGAGTTCGAGACCCTCCGGTATAAACATTTTAATTTCATTATACAGCACTAGAACCTCCTAGTGTATTTGAAAGTAATCTTCCAGTTGTTTCTGACAATGTCTGATATTCTGTGTAACTTCCAACCAGATTCAGTACATTCTGTGCTATTGTATGTGTGGTAAGTGTCTTAATAAATCATTGCTGAGTTTCAACTAGTTCATTAATCAACTAGCTATGACCCACAACACTGCTACAAGACAATATTATGTATTTTTACACTACCTTCCCACCCATTAAGTTCAGCAGCATTCTAATAGGTTCAATTTCTCACCATAGGATCCATTATGGGCAGTGTTGTTCACCAGGAACTGTCTGCAAAGGGTCCCCACCACTGCCTCCACACTCCTTGGCTGCAACTTGGCAACTGTCGCCTTCAATGATGAAACAGTATGTCAAAAGCACATCAATCAGCTTTGCCCCTGGCAAGGTCCAGGCCAGCCCCTATGTCACTTCCTCCTTTGGCCGAGCTTGGGGTCAACAGATGTCCTTCCAAACAATTGCCGCTGCCACTATCACCACAACCTGTGGCTCATCTGGTTGATCATTTTACTTTCCTACTGCTGTTACTCTGCCTACAAAGGTGAAGCCAGCACTTGCTGCCTCTCCGAAGCACCTGTCACCAACTGACCAGAGGCCCAAAGTAGAGATCACCAAGTGGACTACTTTCCTACACCACACACATGATAGCGAATACAACGAGATGATTCGTCCACCAACAGGCCTTATAGCCTAGTGCACCACTGGCCAGAAGGCAGTTATCGACTCGTCAACACCACACCTAAGGAGTTGCCATCCTGGCAACAACTGTCATGTGCCTCTTCCTGCTGATCTATCCCGGACATCAGGAGTTGGTATCTCAGTGAACATGGACTCTCAAGTGTGTTGTGTTCCAGTGGTCTTACCTTCACTAGTTGGCATCACTGTAGTGTAGGGCTGACCACTACGTAGTAACTATTATATCTTACCTTGCAGACTTCTCAAGTAAGAGAACTGTTGATACAAACACCTTATTTTAACATTACCTGTGTTGTATGATCTGTAGCTGGTATCCATACTTTTTTTTAAAAAACTTTTCTACTCTTCAGTAGACTTCACTATTGACTTTTGTTTCATTGTTCTCCCAATGAACAAAGAGTGTGTATTATTGTTTCACTTATTTTTCTGCTACCGCATGTACTTTATTTCATGTGAAAGCTGATTTGACTCTGATGAAGTTGCAGATTTTCTTGGTGAATGGATGTAAACTGGTTTTGTAAACTATTGGTGTATTTTATGCCGAGTCATCAAGACTAGTTCACTTCGTGTAGGAGTGCAACCAGTTTTCAGCCATTCTGCACATCCCCCTCCTGCTCTGGCAGTCAATAAAATTCATTCTCTAGCTGCATGGCTGGCCTCGATTTAGGATCATGTTCCTCCTGTAGAGTCTACTGTTGACGTTCAGCCATAACTCGTCCCTCACAAGTTTTCCTTATCACTCTGCCTATATGCATAGAAGCGCATTCCAACATGACACTAACTATAGTGAATTAAATCTCTTGTGTTATCCTCTCTTCAGGTGTTATATAGAAGTAAATTTAACTGCTATCTAGGAACTTATGTCCAAGAGTAAATGAAACAAAAGCTGCTAAGATTGCTCACTGCAGTTGAATTATACTCAGAGGCATGAAATGAAATAGTTATATTGTATATTCTACCTGGAGTAGAAACAATTGTCTGTAGACCCTTCCTTTGCAGTTGCAATATTTTCTGTGTCTTCGCTGCTGATTCTTTTTCAAGTGTTTTGACTGTTGCCAGATGCTGAGATGCAAGGAACTGTAGGTCTGAACAGTCACTTTCCAATCGAGAAAGCCTCTTTCGAAGATCTGAAATAATATCAAATAATGAATTTAAGCATTACAAAGCCATAAACAGCAAACAACACATATGGATATTTTGTATGTATAAACAATCTACATAATCATACTCTGTAAGTATTGTCTCCTTGCAAGGCCGACCCAATGAAAATCAGTTTATAGATGAAACTGAAAAGTTCTCATTGAATTAAAGTTTATTGGGACACCCTACCACTGCAGATCGTTTTCAGTCAGCAACACTAGACATAAATAAAAGTCACACCTCCCAATGTAGCCTCCCCTCTCCCATGGATCATGGGCATAGGGCCACGCCTCAGGACTCTTAACTCTGTTTCTTCTGCCGGTCACTTACTACCGCGACCATGGGCTATGCAACAGTAACAGCACACGAAATGTCATTGTATCATGACCTGAGAGAGCAACATTAGGTCAGGTAATATATCACAAAAGCTTATCTTGACTGATGCAATTGATGAGAGTTTATAACATGGGTGGCTCACAGGTCTTCAATCTGCAAAAGTGTCAACAGGCTACAATGGTGTTCAGATACACAGAACTCAGAATAAATCTCAAGGAAGCTTGGAACAATAAATCTCAAAATAATTTAAAATGAATTACACTCCTGACACTACTCAAATGAGTGACTAACTCTAAAATCACTTCATCACTATTTCAGCTTAGCCCCAACAACTAGGCAGCTATATTTGACCTTGTGTACTCAAGTCTACCTTCTCAGGGAGTTCCTGGTTTAGTAAACACTTGTTGCTTTTCGAAGACAGCTCCTAGCTTTAATGTGACTCGTATAACTTTTTCCACCTCTCAACGTCAGATTATGTAAAAATTGCCTATCAAATCATTTGTCCTGGGTTTCAGTCTACAAGAAAAGTTTAAAAAAATTATTTTTATGTAAATGACTGTTTCTACAGTGTTTCATGTTCAAATAGGAGTTCTGTTGGGTGTGCTGCCCCAAGTTTTTACTTTGTGATCCACTTTATTACACATAATTTTAACACTCATAACATTATTTCTTCTTCTGATATTTAATTTTTGTATTTGGGGCTGCAATCTTTAATGTGTATCTACCAACTTTTCCAACTTTTGAAAAGCACTATCCGTAAAATGCGTGACCAAAAATATCTAACTATTTTTTATATCCCCTGGCTCGATGAAAATAATACTTCTGGATTACAAAATACAATAATTAAGGCTTTAAACAGGATACTTCAATGAAACCACATCTACGAAGCTAAATCAATGACTTGTAAATGAATACAACAATTTAAAAAAAAAAAAAAAATTCTATGTCACGTAGCTGCACTGTTGGTGAATATTAGTTTGGAGCATTCATAACAGAACTTCCACGATAAATTAAGCAGATCTGCGATAGCACAGCAAGAAATCATAAGCACTGCATATCATACGCTAGATCAACTTTAAAGTCATAGCTGTGTCTTTTTTAATTCATGCAAAAAGTCTTGAGATAAAACATTAATAAGAACTACTGGTCTTCAAAGTAGGAAGGAACTGACTCCAGAGATTCATTGGATGTGAATGGTTGGTTGTTTAGGTTTCTAATGGGACTAAACTACAATGGCCATCAATCCCTTTTTCTACTTGCAAAGTCGACATAAAAAAAATCACTAAAATTGGACATAGAACGAAGTGTTAAACTACATCATACTGTAGATGTAAGGTGTCAGAAATATAAGAAACAAATAAAATGGAACAAAGAAGAGATATTTAAAAGATAATAGCAGAGTGTCAAGGCAGAGTGTTCACAGAAATAAAAGTAGAACATCCAGCCACTCTGTAACACATTAAAATTTCCTTCCAAAAATATTAACCAGGTTTAGAAAATATAGATAATGGATTCTCAATAAACATCAGATGGAACCAATTGTTACACAGAGGCTTTGTCACCTAAAACAAGGGTCAAGGTGTCAAGGAGATTAAAAGTCCACCTTTATGCAGTGAAATTGGGGCATTCCAGTAAGATGTGGGTGACTGTCAAATGCACACAACATCGGCACTGAGGAGGGTTCTCACGTAGGAGAAGGTAACCATGCATCAGCCAAGTTTGGCCGATATGGAATAGGCAGAGGACGACAAAATCCCTGTGAGGAGTCCACATAGAGGACTTCCACATGTTCAATGTCTCCTTTATTAATCTAATTTTCCACAGATCAAGAACTCGACTGTGTAACATCAAATGGAGATCAGTGGCTAGGATACCTATATTCAAAGGAGGTTTATGGATAGCCTCTTTTGCTAATCTGTCAGCCAGCTCGTTTCCAACTATCCCAACATGCCCTGGTGTCCAGAGAAATACTACTGACCCCCACATCGGTTGTTGATGTATAGGGATTCTTGGATGACTTTAATCAAAGGGTGGCAAGGAAACCCCCGATCGAGAGCCTGTAGATTGCTCAGGGAGTCACTGCAGTTGAGGAAAGACTCCCCAAGGCAGTAATGAATATGATCGACCGCATTAAGGATGGCTACCAGCTCTGCAGTGAATACAACAGATTATGGGTGTTAAAATCACCCAGTAGGAGAAAAAGTGATGGGAGTTGGGAGATCAGTGCAGCCAATAAGTTTGGCAGTACATCACCATATCGTAGGAGATATAGTCTGTAGATAGTTATTTCATGTGGTATCCTTACACTGACAGCCACAGCTTCTAAAGGCATTTGAAGGGGCACAGGTTCGCTATAAACAGAGTTAATGATATACACAAAGACTCCACCTGACACACTACAATAAACACTGCGACTTTTGTAGTATCCCCTGTACCCACGAAGGGCACGGGTCTTCATTACTGGGAACAAGGTCTCCTGGAGTGCAATGCAGAAAGCAGACAATGTGCTTAACAGTTGTCATAACTCAGCCAGGTGTCAGAAAAAACCCACCACTACTCCACTGAAGGATTGTCTGGGGATACATAAGGTAGTAAAGAGGGCTCTTTATATCTCAGGGTCACTTGCTGTCACTGCTGGCGAGGGTGCTAGAATATCTACATCATCCTCAAATGAAGAGGTGTGGTGCGGGCATGTGGGAACCACAGCAGTCTCTTTCTTTTTACCATTTTTCTTCTTCTTCTTCTACTACTACTACTACTACTACTACTACTTCTTCTTGTTTACCTCTCATTGCTCCTTCATCTTCTCTTGTCTGGAGGGCTTCACTGATTCAATCTCTGGGATTGAGGATGACCTCTAAGCCCTACAACCAGCCTTCATTGGCAATGTTTGCCACTCACTGGTATCTGCTTTTTCAGCAAAGAAAACCAAGGAAGAATTTGATTCAAGCAATCCCTTCCTTGCGAGAGGAGCCAGAGGAGGCTGGCCCTACTCCAGCTTGGAGGTGGGGACCGATGTCCCTGGTGTTTGGAGGGGAACTGCTCCCAAGGTTGGGGTTTTGGGAGCAACTGAAGAAGAGGTGCCCCCAATCATCGGGGGGGGGGGGGGGGGGGTGGCGGCAGGTAAAGATGATAGGGCCTGTAGATCCAAAATAACTGGCTGAACAGATGAAGCAACTGTGGCATAGGAGGTGATCATGCTTACTGGGTGGAGCTTCTGGTACTTACGTTTAGTCTCCGAGTACATCAGCCTTTCCAAGGTCTTTTATTCCACAATTTTCCTCTCGGTGTGTGCAGAACTGTGCAATGTGGAGAGCGGGAGGTGTGTTGCTGGCTGCAATTGATGCAGACAGGAGGAGGGGTATAAAGGACATTGGGATGAGCTGCACGTCCACACGCCTGGCAGGTAAGGTTGGCATCACACTAGGACGACATGTGCCCAAACCTCCAGCACTTAAACAACACATAGGGGAGGAATGTAGGGTTTAACGTTGCACCAGTAGATCATCACCTTGACCTCTTCAGGCAATGAATTGCCCATAAAAGCCAGGATGAAGGTACCTGTGGCAACCCTGTTCTCCTTCAGACTCCTCTTAAATACGTCGGATAAAGTGAACACCTTGCCACTCTATGTATGCTTAGTTCATCAACAGATTGCAAGAATAGGTCTTTATGAAATATTATGCCCTGGACCATACTTAAGCTCTTGTGAGGTGTTATTGAAATGGGATCATCATCCAGCTTGTCATAGGCAATCAATGCCCATGAATGTGCTGGGGATGACATCATTATGACTGCCCCTGATCTCATTTTAGACATGCCATCGACCTCTTAAAAACTTATCCTCCAGGTGCACCACAAAAATAAAGGCTTCATCGCCTGGAAGGATTCACCATCCGTCCTGCTACAGGCCAGGTATTTAGGGGGCATAAGCCTCACCTTGTTGATGAGCCCTACATTACTCCCGTGGTGTGGCCAGGGAAGAGAAGAGTGGGGATCATAAACTGCTGCATTTAAATCAGATATTCCTTGCTTAGAGATGACGGTTGTACATCCACCAACATTTCAAGCAGAGCCCTGCTTGCCTGGGTAAGCCTAATACAACTGAGGTGCAGCAGGTTCCCAAAGGTTGTCGCTAGTGACTGTTCAACCTCAACAGCCATGCATCTCCTCAGCACGTAGCACACCTTGAGATTGAGATTTTTTTATAGAGGTCTGTACCGTTCTCGCGACCCGGGAGATTAAGCCAAGATCCACAGGCTCAAACATACATTCCACCATCACACCAGGAGATGAATGATCTGACCGCTGGAAACACAAGACTGGAAACACCATTCACACTCAGCATTGCTATGGTAAATAGTAAAAATAAATAGCATTTCTCTGGAAGTTCAGTTACAATTACAAAATCCACCAACTCTACGAATTTTTACATCTCTGCACAACTGGAATCACTTGCAGCTTCTTTATCAGCAACCAATATGACAACTAGCTGAAGAGCTGTTAACTGCCTCAAACTCATTCACCATTTCATTTGTATTTTCATTGTGTTCCCTGCATAATCTAATAGCAAACTTTTCAAAGAAAAATCCACCAGTTTTATGAATAAAGAACATCACTCAAGTGGTCAAAGAATATAATTTAAATAACAAGTGAAAGAGGTGGAACGAAAAATTTGAGGAGCAGATACTGTCGACACCTAATCTGCCCATGGAAGAATGTTAGCCCAGCTTTCAATTCCCTTCCAATGATGACACAAACATCACACCAATCATTTCAAAGACTGTGTTATCAACTACTGTAGTCAAGAAACAATTGCACAAAATTAGAGTGATTATAAAATGTGAAAAGTTTCACATTTTTGTCTGCAAAATCATAATATAACACCGTCCATCCATAAATCTGTAAATTATTGCAATTTCCGTAAGTTTTATGGAAAAACTGTAAAAAGTTAGCAGGTATTTTAATGTTTTGTCTGAATGTTGCATCAAGTGAACAAAGAAGCTCACTCCACTGTGTTTTCAATGCCTCGCATCACGACCAGCCATGTTTCAGCCAACCCTCTTACCCACAGCTTCAGCAATGGCTCCATCACCATGGACAGGCACTGAAGGAAGGAAAATAAGGGTTTAATGTCTTGTTGAAGACACAGTCATTACAGACTGAACACAAGCTCAGATTGGGATGGGTAAGGAAATTGGCTGTGATCTTTGACAAGAACCATCGCAACATTGCTTGGGGCAATATAAAGGTATTTTGTGAAATCTAAAACTGGATGACCAGAGGCAGCTTTGAATCATCATTCTCCCAAACAGAAGTTCAGTGTGCTAACCACAGTGTCATGTTCCTTGGTCTCCTCTTTTGACACCTCCATTCTTCTATCTGCTGTCATTGGGTATCCTGACTTGTCACAATGGCTAATGTTTCCTCATTGAGGATTCTATCACAATGCAATGGCTCTTCCAATCTCATCAACAGCCCATTCATCTGTTGACCATGAGTCCATGGGTGATGAAGAGACCATCGTCCTGTTCACTTTCACAATACTCACCAATCTGGGCTGAGAGTAAACTACTCAGTGTCTCAGCTTTCTCTTGACTAACACCATAGAGGTCATGGACATCAATCACATAGCAACAATACACAGTATACACAATTATTGCAAATTGTAAATTTGGTAAAAAGCTTCAAGTAAGCACAGAGACTGCCAATAACAACACAAATCACATTTTATCCAAGCTGTACATATGAGGCATGTTCAAATGAAAAGGTACAAAATGTCTTAACGATCAAACATGTTGAAAATTGAATATGCTACTTTCGAATATCGTAGTGCAAGATCTAGGGACACAAAGCAAGTGTCGTCACCTCCCCCTAAAATATTCAATGTGGTGCCCTGAGCAGCCAAGGTGATGCTCATAATGTCTTGAGGTCCGATACCCATTGAATTCCTCGATCAGGGAAAAACCATGAACAGTAATGTGTACTGTGAGACTGTAGACTCTGCAAATCCATCAAGAATAAATGACCTGGGCTGCTCACAGAGAGAGTAATTCTGCTCCATGATAAAATGTGTCCACACATCTCCATGGTCACACAAAGCATAGCGGCCAAGTTCAAGTGGGAGTAGCTTGAGCATCCGTCCTATATCCCAAACATGTTGCCCTATGACTTCCATCTGTTTGAACCGTTAAAAAAAGAAAAACACAACTCCAAGGGAAGCACTTCAATGCACACAACAAACTGAAGGACACTAGACGACTAGCTCTGTGATAGTAAGAATATCATCTGTCAAAAGTAATTAGTGACTAATAAATTACCTTCTTATGTAGAGTTGCACAAAATGTTATGGTATAATTTCACTATAATGTTGGTATTGTGTCTCCTTTAAGAATATAAAATAATGGATTATTGAGATCATTGAACAATACATGGCACAGAATGCATTTTCTTATTATAATTTATTGTTGTCTCTGATCAATGCTCACACCACCTGTCATTTGTGTACTTCATTGAAAGCTTAATATCCCACTAAAGATTGTACAAGCATTCATTGGAATAAAAACAGTCCTATTATATACAGTTTATTTTTAGTCTATGTACTCACTTCATTGAATCTTCTAAATTTATGCATAAGTATGGCAATGTATGTGTTTACTATACTTTATCTTGGTTGCGATATTTTGTCACATATACACACATTTCCCAGAAATGTTTTATCAGTTGTTTCAAGGATCATGTCTGCCAATATTGTCACGTTGCAATGGAAATAGGCTTGGCTTCGAAGGCAACTAAACACAGCACTTATACTGAAAGCACGTTTATTACGAACTCAACATACACGCAGCACTGACTGCCTCTCAGGCAGAGTGCTCTGCTATTTATATGCAGACAGAATTTACCAGAAATTAGAAGAACAGTTAACATAAGAAACAATTAGAATTTACAAGTGAACATAAGAAAGATGTAGAACCTTCTGGAATTGTAAATTACAAAGAAATAAATTTTTGCCGGTGGGCGGGATTGAAGCGGCGACCTTCTGCTCCGCAGTCCGTGACGCTATCCCCTGCGCCACGCTGGCAGTTGGTGTTCGTGGTCTCTCGCGGCATTGCTCTCTCTCTCTCTCTCTCTCTCTCTCTCTCTCTCTCTCTCTCTCTCTCTCTCTCTCCTGGAGAAACAGCGACCCGCTGTTATGATCCCTGTGGAGCCAGCTGCAATGTCCTGGATCTTGACCGTGTCATGGGTCCTCTGTATGACAGTTCAAGAGAATCCTTCCCTTCTCCGCGATTATCGACGACAGACGGACCTGTCGTGGCTTCATCAGGAACATTACCGTCCTTGAAGTCCTTGAACAAGAAGCCATTGTCGTCTACCTGCTCTTCAGGATCATAGTAAGGCTTCATGCGCAGGACGTGAACAATGTCTCTCTGTTTTTGACGTTTCGACGATGGCTCATAATCCTCAACTTCGTATATGACGTCTGACAGGCGGCGTATGACACGATACGGACCAAAGTATCGATTCAATAACTTTTCTGACAGTCCAACCTTCCGTACAGGGGTAAAAATCCATACCAGATCTCCTAGGCTGTACACAACAGGTCGGTGCTTGTCGTTATACCGCTGACGGTCCTTCTCCTGGGCGTCCAGTGTCCATATGCGAGCCAGCTGCCTTGCTTCTTCGACCCTGGTGATGAGCTGTTTAACATAGCCATCCTGAGTGTCGTCCGGTTGGAACGGGAACAGCGTATCGATTGTCGTCTCAGCTTCACGGCCATGGAGCAGGAAAAACGGTGTGAAGCCTGTGGTGTCTTGTCTTGCGGTATTGTAAGCAAATGTCATGACTGGCAGAATTGTATCCCAATCCTTCTGCTCAACATCGACGTACATCGACAGCATGTCGGCTAACGTTTTGTTAAAACGTTCCTTAAGACCATTTGTCTGAGGATGGTATGCAGTTGTCATTCTGTGGACAATGTCGCACCGTGACATTACCTCTGATACTAGTTTTGACTGGAATACTTTTCCACGATCAGATATCATGACACGTGGTGCTCCATGCTTCAAAATAATGTCTTCTACAAGGAATTTTGCGATCTCTGGAGCTTCTGCAGTCGGCACAGGTTTGGTGACAGAGTAGCTTGTGAGGTAGTCAGTGCAGACTATTATCCAATGGTTACCGTTTGTCAACTTCGGGAACCTCCCTAAAAGATCGATCCCAACTCGGTGGAATGGAGCTGCTGCCGGTGTAATCGGTATGAGATGTCCTGGAGGTAATTGCGGAACATGCTTCCGTCGCTGGCACTCTTTACAGTGACTCACATAGTGCTTGACAGATCTGTAGAGACCTTTCCAGTAATACCTGCATCTGATTCTGTCTAGGATCTTCACGAATCCCAGATGACCAGATATTGGAACATCATGGAAATATTTGAGAATAGCTGGCTGGAGATGAGCTGGAACAACAAGTAGCCATTTGGGACCCAGTGGATCGTAGTTGCTCTTGTACAATGTTCTGTTTATAAGTTGGAACTCTCCATTGGTCGGTTCTCCTTTCTCCAAGGCCTCTATCGTTTTTAATATTGCTGGATCTTCCCTCTGTTTAGCTGTAACGTCATCTAATTCTCTGAGAGCTGAAATTTCATTAATGCTGTTGTGTTCCACTAATGGATTCCTCGAAAGGCAGTTGCCATCCTTGTGTTTGCGCCCGTTCTTGAATACCACTGTGACATCGTACTCTTGGAGTCTTAGTGCCCATCTTGCTAGTCGATCTGATGGATCCTTCAAGCTAGTCAGCCAAGACAAAGAATGGTGGTCTGTCACAACGGTGAATGGTTTGCCGAATAAATACGGCCGGAACTTGTTGATAGCCCAGATAACTGCGAGACATTCTTTTTCAGTTGTAGAGTACTTTATCTCGGACTTTGAGAGTACTCTTGACGCATAGGCTATCACTTTTTCGGCACCTTCCTGAACTTGTACAAACACTGCACCAATCCCATAGCCACTGGCGTCTGTGTGAAGTTCCATTTCTACATTCTCGTTGTACAAGGCTAGCACTGGTGCGGAAGTTAGAGCCTCCTTACGTGCCCAGAAAGCTCTTTCTTTTGTCTCATCCCAGTAAAATTTGGCGTCTCCCTGCAGAAGTTCTTGTAATGGACGTGCCTTGTTACAAATTCCTTTTATGAAACGTCGGTAGTATGAGCACAGCCCGAGAAAACTTCTCACATCACGAATGTGCTGAGGAGTTGGAAATTCTGTGACTGCCCTTACTTTATCTGGATCAGGACGGACACCATCTCCGTTGACTAGGTGCCCCAGGATTTTTATCTCTTTGGCGACGAAGAGCCACTTCTTTGGATTGAGGCGGAGACCTGGAGTCTGAACACACTTCAACACAGTTGACAGGCGACTCAGATGTTCTTCAAATGTTTTTGAGAAAACGACAATGTCATCTAAATAGCAGAGACACGTTGTCCACTTTAGGTGTCGAAGGAAGTTGTCCATCATGCATTTGAATGTGGCTGGAGCATTACATAATCCAAATGGCATTACTTTAAATTCATAGAGACCGTCTTCTCCCTGTCAGCTTCGTCAACCTCGATTTGCCAGTAACCTGTCTGCATGTCCATAGTTGAGAAGTATGTAGCTCCTTTCAAGCAGTCTAAGGTGTCATCAATACGCGGCAATGGGTAGACATCTTTCTTTGTAATACTGTTCAGCCGCCGATAGTCGACACAGAATCGCCACGTGCCATCCTTCTTCTTTACGAGGACCACCGGAGACGACCAAGGACTTTCCGAAGGTTGAATTATGTCATCTCGCAACATCATCTCCACTTCCTCCCGAATTATTCGTCTTTCAGCTGGTGACACTCTATACGAACGCTGGCTAATTGGTGGATGGTCCCCAGTATTGATACGGTGCTTTATCGTGGGCCGTTTCGTCTTACTTTTCCCCTGTTGAGGTGTGAATGCACCCGAAAATTGGCGTAGTATACCTAACACCCGCTGGCATTGTTCCTTGGTCAGTCCAGGCCCTATTGGCAGTTCCACGTTTGTTTCTTCCAGCGTGTTGTCTGTACTAACAGCAGGGCATGGGTCTTCATTGATAACATTGAGCTCACCATCCTGGATTGGTTCAGCTGTCCCGATACACATTCCCTTGGGGATAAGTTGTGACTGCTCGTGACAATTTGTGATCCAAATCTCTCCTTGACCACCGGTAATGCTTATGATAGCCGCTGGTATGTAAATTTCTTTTGTGAGCCTAATAAACTATTTACTATCAACAAGAACTTCACAGTTTAACCAGTCATCTCTGTTTGTGACTGCAACTCTTCTGATTGTCAACGGCGATATCGTCACATTGTCAACGACGAATAACTTCCCAGAAAATTCTGTATTACGTGTATCTGGCAGAACAACTTCTTCAATTTGCAGCTCAGATCTTCCACAGTCAATGATAGCAATGCCGCGAGAGACCACGAACACCAACTGCCGGCGTGGCGCAGGGGATAGCGTCACGGACTGCGGAGCAGAAGGTCGCCGGTTCAATCCCACCTGTTGTACTTGGCGACTTGGTTGAACCCTTTTAGTCATTTGTTGGGGTCCTGTCCAGCATCTCCAGAGAACACCGACGGGTGTCTGATGTGCAGCTGGCGTATTGCTGGTTTCGTCTCCATCGTTCTTCTGATAATGCGGACTTTTGGAAGGATGTACTCTGTGTATCCCTTGTATTCCGGTTCCAGTCCGTGTAAGTGACGGCTTTTACGTTGCCTAATCGGAGCCAGGATGATGCAGCTGTTGCACAGTGTACCCGGCGCCTCCACCAAACAATGTCACGTTGCAATGGAAGTAGGCTTGGCTTCGAAGGCAACTAAACACAGCACTTATACTGAAAGCATGTTTATTATGAACTCAACATACACGCAGTACTGACTGCCTCTCAGGCAGAGTGCTCTGCTATTTACACACAGACAGAATTTACCAGAAATTAGAAGAACAGTTAACATAAGAAACAATTAGAATTTACAAGTGAACATAAGAAAGATGTAGAACCTTCTGGAATTGTAAATTACAAAGAAATAAATTTTTGCCGGTGGGCGGGATTGAACTGGCGACCTTCTGCTCTGCAGTCCGTGACGCTATCCCCTGCGCCACGCCGGCAGTTGGTGTTCGTGGTCTCTCACGGCAATATTTTCAAACAATTAATAGGCCTAAAGTTTCATGCAAAATGTCTGTAGATCTACCAGACTGCATGGTCATCAGTCCGTAGCTTACAAACTACTTAAACCTAGGTAAACTAATCTAAGGAGACACACACACACACACACACACACACACACGCCCCAGGTAGGACTCTAACCTCCACGGCGAGCAACCGCGTGTTCCGCAGCGAGACACTCTAGACCACTCGACTACTCCACAGCGGCCAAAGTTTCTGCAGCCAAGACCTTTACATAATTATGCCATTGCTGCTCACCTGCCTCTACTATTGACAAACTTTTCCATCCAATAAAGGAATCACAGAATTTTCAATCCACTAAAATATCTCACAAAACAACATGTTCTTTGATGTCTTTATTGCAAACAGACAAAGATAATGTTGCTAATTACATTTAACAAGTCCCAAAATCATAAGAAATAGTCCTGAACCTGATCCTGTTCAGTCACAGAAAGTGTTCAGCAAGTTCATTTGAAACCATTTGAGTTTCTTTTCTTTAATAAATTTCAACTATCATAAACTTATAATAAATACTATTCAAATATATGTTTGTTTTTGTCATCAGACAATGATAAAGAATTAAAATCATAGTAAGAATGTATATTTACTTTTCCCCACACTCCCTACCTCATCCCAAGTGATTTTTCTTGGTATTTATTTTCACAATTAAGACTCAGTGTTGTCTAATCAATTTTGTTTCCTTCCTTCCTTCCTTCCTTCCTTCCTTCCTTTCTTCTTTGAGGGGGGAGGGGACAATTTTACAGGCTCATCAGTCCCTCGTTTCTATCTGAGACATAACAGCAGAAGACTAAGCATGGTAAAAATCTAAAGCTCAGCACTCAGAGGGGAAACCCCCAAGGTGTACAGAGTACAGAGAGGAAAACAAAAAAAATTACAATGGCAAAACAAAAGAAGGGAAACAGGGAAGGAGTAAAGCAAGTAGTTGACTTAACTACAATGTTACAGCAGGATTCTATGGCTGGCTGATCACAATGATGATAAAGAATGGGTCAACCAATCTGCACACATTAAAAACCTCCAGCAAAAGCAGGGCAAACAACACGAAAGTGACAACCTGAGAGATTCGGCTAAGGCACCCACCACTAATGGAATGATAAAAACCACCTGTGCAGATAAACATAAAACATGGTCAGCCATAAAGGCATGATCACCACGAATTAAAGAGAGTGCAGCACACACAGAGTGCCTCAAGGAGGCTAAAAGGGGACAGTCCAACAGGATCTCAATCGCTGTCAAGAGAGCGCCACAGTGACACTTGGACAAATCCTCATCAAGAATATGCCCCTGTGTTAATCATGTATGGCCAATACTGTTGAGACCGAAGTCAGATGAATGAGGAGTTGCAGAAACTGGCGATGGAGGTGTGTTAGGGAACTGAGTGCTTCAAGACACGGGACAGATCTAGACAAAGCTGCAAATGAGGAATGGACCAAGAAGGGGTTTGATGAATATTGGAAAGTGGCAGGGAGTGGATGGGATTCGAGGGATAAAAGAAGGGAACAAACACGGACTGCAGTCAGGTTATGCGACATGGGCCATCGTGTAGGCATAGGAAGTCCAGCGTCTGGAAAAAGGAGCCGGTGGTTCGGGTGGTGGGGCGACACCTAAAATGGACAACATAAGAACCTAGCAGGTGTTGTTGGTGGAACCGCAGGGGAAGGACCCCAGCTAGGAGGCTTGTCACAGGGCTTGTGAGAAAAGCCTCCATCGCCAAATGGACACCACAATGGAGAATTAGGTCCAATTCTTGCAATATTTAATGTGCATCCGAATCATGTACTATAGATCCATAGTCAAGGTGCGAATGAATGAGAGCCTTATAGAGCTTTTAGTGTAACTATGTATGTTTACTAATATCAAACACCAGAGAGATGTTATGTCAACTTATACAAAGATGTTCTATTTTGTAATGACTCCTCAAAAGGGAGGCCCAGCTAGTCTGTCCTCCTACAGACCCAATTTTTCCTAGCCTGGCATCGGACTGTTCATATCCAAAGTCGTTCAGTGCAAATTCAAGAGGCGAAGTCTTGATATTATAATTAATTAAGTTGTTAAACTGAATAATAAATAGTTCGACTGTATAAACTCAAACAAGAGATAATATTTATTGTACTTCACTTCAGTATAACGCAAGGCTTTCAGCCAGATATAACATGACATAACCAAGCTCAATTCGAGATATCACTCACACAATACATTACAACAACAACAACATCAATAACTTTTTCACATCACACAGAGTTCACAGACATAACATCTCCATGGATCTTCTTCCATGCAGTTAAGTTCTCCATGAGCAGGCATTGTCCTATTCATACCCTTGCTCACAGCAAGTGTCTACTCGGACATCCACCTGGACAATCAAAAATCTGTGACAGAACTTGCTTTTCTAACAAAAATAAATCCCAAAATAAAAGGATTTGGTTGTCTTGTGTTGGTAAAGAGGAATGTAGTGTAAATTGTTACACTACAAGCTGAAAGAGTGTTGGGCATGCAGCTCCCCAAACAGTGTGGCTGACAGAGAGCAGGATGTTTAGGTGTCGCTAGCACTTTTGTTTGAGCTGGCGAAGGTGTGGCACCCAAGTGAGACGGTCATCAAGCGGAATGCCTAAAAACTGGTGCATCACTGACATGTAGCAGGTAATCAGCCAAATACAGTTTGGGTCCTGGATGTACCGCCCAATGTAGACAGAAATGGATTATCTGGTTTTTTGAGGCAGAAAACTGAAAACCATGGGCAAATGTCCATGCCTGTGCCTTTCAAATTATTATCTGGAACACCGATGCTGGTGGAGCTAAAATACATGCAGAAGTCATCAGCATACAAGGAGGTGGAAACTGATGACACCACAGCCGCAACAAGACCATTTACAACTATTAAAAATAATGGTACACTGAGAATGGAGCCCTGTGGGACCACATTCTCATGAATATGGGGCAAACTAACACAGGCACCAACCCTCACCCAAAAAGAGCATTGGGAGAGGAAATTGTGTGTAAAAATCTGAAGTGGGCCCCATAATCCCCAGTCGTACAGCAAAGACAAAAAAAAAAAAATGTTTGTAGAGCTTATGGGACTTAACTACGGGGTCATCAGTCCCTAAACTTACAATCTACCTATGAACTAGCTTATACTAAAGATGGCATAAACATCCACACTGAGGAGGACTCTAACCCCCGAACGCAGCGGCCGTGCAGACTGTGACTGGAACGCCGCAGCCCGCTCGGCCACTGCGGCCGGCGTACAGCATAGACAGTATATGGAAGCATCACATGGTGTCATATACCTTCCGGAGATAAAAAAAAAAAAAAAAGATGGCAACCATATCTTCACGGTGAGTAAAAACTGTACAGATGGCTGACTCCTGCAACACAAGAATGTCAACAGTGGAACGACCCTGACGGAACCCCCCTTGTTGTCGCTGGTCCTTGAGGATGCACATGAGCCTCCGACTCACCACACGTGCTTGCAAGGAACGTTGGTGAGGCTAATCAGTTGGTAACTATCAGTCACCTGCGGATCTGCTCCAGGCTTCATCACCGGGATGATGATGCTATGCCTTTTATGAAATTTGACAACCATAATACCCTGTTTTAACACCACAATGAAGATTTATGTCTAAGAAAAATTACGAATATTTGATAATATTTCTTTGTCAAAGATTTGATCAAAAATATTATTGTGTAATACCGGTAATACCGTCCTAAAGGGATCTATTTTTTAAAGTGAAGTAATATCCGCCTAGTGTGTTTTATTGTTGCAGATAGATTTGAGTGATCTGTGCATCCCAGGTTTTCATTCATAAATTCGGAAAAAAAGATGCACGGATTACTCAAGTATATATGGTATTGTTGTATTCAACTGTTCCTATCATTACCTTCATGGTCAGATAACTGAATGAATATCTCACCATCCTCAACAGCAAACTGTTTACTATTCCTAACGTGTTGCTAACAAATACTGTCATATTCCCAAACATTTCTTCTTGACAGAAAAATTGCCATATCTCAACAGAACTGGACTGTTACAGGGAGTTTTTGAGCGGAAAGTGAGGACCAAATTTACAGCTCCAGCATCACTGAAGTAAATAGAGGAAGTTTTGGTACTAAAATGACAACATTTTGTTAAAAACTACAAAGATACTATAAGAATCTGTTCCTCAAATAGCTGTAGATGTTTCCAAAGCCAAAGTAGGGCAACTTCTTCATAATAAATAAATATTGTGTCTACATTCGGTGTTTATATTATTTTGTCCACCCCTTGTACATCTGTTATTCTTGATAAAATGTTTGACGTTTTGCTTCTAATACTACTTTCAGTTTCATTACAAAATCTGTTAATTAAAAAAATATGAATAAATGAAAATAATATTACAGTTACCACGAGACGTTACCATTGAATTAACACACATATTTAGATAAATTAACATACAGAAAGATTGGTATTCCAACTTTTCAGTAACATATTCCATTTTAATAAAGCTAATGAATTTATAATTACTGATGAAGTCCCAGTCCATAATATTATTATTCTATTGCAGATTTTGCTTATATGCTTATTTGATTATGCTTAACTTCTTTGCTTTCTACAGTATGTCTGCCTAGGTGTGTGTTTGTGTGTGTGTGTGTGTGTGTGTGTGTGTGTGTGTGTGTGTGTGTGTGTTTGTTTTTCTTCGCCCAAGGTAAGTCTTTCCTCTCCCGGGATTGGAATGGCTCCTTACCCCCTCCCTTAAAACCCTCATCCTTTCCTTTCCCTCTCCTTCCCTTCTGCCTGAAGAAGCAACTGGGTTGTGTGTGTGTGTGTGTGTGTGTGTGTGTGTGTGTGTGTGTGTGTGTGTTAATTGTGCTACTATCACCACCTGTGCTCCTTTGCCTGGTGAGTAATCCTCATCTATTTTTTATTTATATATTTGATTATTAACTTTGACCTTATGCATTTATTGTTGTAATTTCATGAATGATATATGATATACTTCAATAATTGATTATGTCACTATTTACAATTCTGCATAATCTATCATAATGTTAAACATTTTCCAGGATGGGTACCATACTAGTACCACTAGACAATAAAAATGTCTACAATAGTTTAGTAAATTTTTCTAATTTCCAAATTCCATATACCACATTACTGCCTTAGCATAGGCATTGGTCGAATTGGACTAGAAGAATTAGCTAAATTTTAGTATTGGCCATCCACATGCTGCAAATGTTGTCAACACCCCTGCAACCTGCTTGTATGGCAGTCAATTTATAGTCAGAAAATATGAAAAAACCGGTTTTTGTGACAAGCTGATACATAGCGTAGCCAGAGGTGCAGGCAACAGTTTGGTTCTGAGTTGGCGAAGCCAATAAATGAAAAAATAAATTTGATTGTTGTAAACCAAGTTATGTTAAAATCCTATACTTTAAGATAAAACATCATTATCATTATTAGCTACAAAAATCAGCTGTAGCATCTTAGTTTAATTAATTTTTAATGTTTGTAAATCTAATGGGACTTAACTACTGAGTCATCAGTCCCTAAACTTACAAACTATTTATGAACTACTTACGAACTACGACAGCACAAATATCCATGCCCGAGGGGGGATTCGAACCCCCGACCGTAGTGGCCATGCAGACCGTGACTGAAGCGCCTCAGTCCCCTCGGCCACCGCGGCCGGCATCTTAGTTTAGCAACACCACTTGCAGAAGACATTATCAACACACACCTAACAGTAAAAACACAGATGTTTACTGCAATATGATTGTGTAGTGTTTAAGATTACAATTTGTTCATTTGCCTTTTTTAAATAATAGGACATCAACCAATACTGTCAGCCCATTGCCTAAAATATTGCATGCAAAGCCAAGTCAAGTCCACAATCACAAATTGGTAGCTGCTTTTCTCCTTGTAGTATTGCTGTTAATCTATTATCATAACAGATATATTAGAACTGTTGGTTTTGTAGTTCTTTTGTAGCTGTATATCAAACTAATTCTTATGTTGTCAAAACAGCTGTCACATAACAACATAAGAATTAATCTAATATAGGAACAGCTGTATAAAGAACTACAAAACCAACAGTGTTAATATATCTGTTAATTGCAACAAATTGTGTATTGTGGGCATTCGCAGCTGTAGACTTGAGTCATGGTAATCTTTTATTAACCAACTAGTTTCGTGGCATTAGAGCCACATCAACAGGGTTATAAGTTATTTCATATTTTTCTCTCTACTTTTGTGCAGCTTGTGAATGTGCAACTGGACTGATCATTAACAGTGCTAATAATTTGGATAAATCCAATTAACTGTAAAAGCTATGTAATATACATCATTCATACAAGCACAGTTAATGGTTTAAAGCTATTTCAGAGAGACATCAAGATACAAGATACCAAGAACTTTACAAAATATACAGTTAACAGAACTGTTTCAACATGATATCTAACTTACCTCTCTCAGTCTTGTCTGCTTCTTCCTTCTGGTTAATGAGCTGTGAATGAAGCTCATTTATATCTTTTACTAATTTTGCATTTTCCTTCTTATAAGGCTCAATCCCACCTTGAAGAGCTGAGTGTTGCTAAAATCAAATTTTAAAATATACAGACCAATTTCATACATAGAAGATGCTAAATACATGATAAAATAATCCCTCCCCTTTTTTTCCCCACCCTAAATGGCAGCCATTATTGATAGAATAAGAAAACATAGGAATGAAACTTTCAATTCTGAATGCCATGCAGTTAACAATACACACATTAAGTTTAGAGAGATCATCATACATTCACCATTAAACATGGTGGAACAAATAAAAGTGGTCCAAATGAGTAGCTATAAATTTGAAACTTTTTGAGGCAGCATTAACAGAGCAGGAAAAGATCTACAGTTACTTCCAACAGGCTGAAGCAACTCCCATATAGTTGGCTGAACCTGGAAGCGGATTTACACAATCTTCATGACTGACAGAATTACTAGCAGAGGTCAGTCTGATCACAGCCCTAGCTGGCAACTTAGGTCACTAATCCGTCAGTTTATGAATTCTTTATGGGGTGAACCCTCAAGACTAATATGTACCACAACAGCCCTCTTAATCTTGAACAACTGTGACAGAAAATTTCAGATGTGAGAGTAGCAATTATAGCTGTCCAGTTTTGATCAGCTTTCGGCAACTTGTTCATCAAGGCCCTAAAGTGGTAAGAGATGAATTGTGGTCACTTTCAACATCTGCAATAGTTAGGTTAGTACTGTAGCTCCTTTCCTCTGCTTTGTTTCTTTGTAACTCTGTTCTCCTGGCTACTTTTATTTGCCCCACCCTTTCTTAGCTGAAGTTTCAAGGAAATTGCCACTTGTATACAGCTCAGCTACTAAGTAAAGTAATGCAGGAGTTTGAAGTTCTTACTTTATAGGAGCAGGACTTAAATTCCTGTCTGAACAGAAGTGCGATTACGAGTCAATTTACGTGGAAGAGACCAGGAGATACAGAAAGGTACCAGATTGATTTTATAATGGTGACATAGATTTTGAAACCAGGTTTTAAACGGTAAGACATATCCAGAGGCAGATATACTCTGACTTTTTGGTTATGAACTGTAACAAAAAGAATAGAAGGAGACGAAAAAGGTAGAAAAGTAAGGCAATAGAGACTGGATAAATTTTTAAGGAACTGTAGGTTGTAATCAATGTAGAGGAGACATTAGGCAAGGATTGACCAATGTGGGGGAAAGTAATAACAGTATAATATAAATGGGTAGCTGCGAGAGATTCAGTAGTGTAATCCACAAGGATTATATGTATAGAAGAATGGGGCCTAATCAAATAATTATGTAATACAGGAGATACTGAACTTAAATGATGAAAAGAGAACAGAAATACAGCAAGTAAAGCATGCAAAAGAGTGTACAGATGGCTAACAAAAGCAGCTGAGAGGAAGTGCAGGCTCCTCCGCCCCTCTCCTGCACCACACCCAGTCTCAACACACCTGTTGCCTCCATCTCAGCTGTTAGATATCCACTTACACAACCAACTCCACTGCGTCCCACCTGTTTTACCTCCTACCTACCTACTGGGCTGCAAGGGTCAACAGCTGATAGCTTAAGTGTTGGATGTGTGTGTCTTTTCGTGTGCCTATTGAAGCTAATCATACGTGTTTAGATTTTACTTAGAAGATAGATTAAAGAAAGGCAAAACTACATTTTTTGCTTTCGTAAATATGGAGAAAGCATTTGATAATGTTGAATGAAATACACAATCAAATTTTTAAGATAGCAGGTGTAACATATACAGAACAAAAAGTTATATTCATGTGATTCTTGAACCAATGTATTGGAAGATCAATAAAGACCCCACAGGGAAAATAGAAAGGAAAATGGCATCACTGTTGAATTCTTCTTCACTTCAGCAAGAAATGTCAAGAGATAAAGACCTCACAGCACAGTGCCCCCCCCCCCCCCCCCCGGGTTATATGGTTTTCTGAAGATCCATAAAAGAGATATCCTTTTAAGACCGATAGTCAGCAATATCAGAGCCCTCATATATGATTTAGCTGTACATCTTGCCTCTTTACTGAGACCTTTTGTGTGGATAGGTCCCCCATCATTTTGCAACTCTGCTGACTTTATCAATAGACTGAAGTCACTTCAACTTTGTCATGCTGATATATTAGTGAGCTTCGATGACGTCTCACTCTACACCAAGGTTCCTTTCTTGGACTCATTGTCACTCATCAGCAAAAAGTTCACAATCGATGTAACAGCACTTTTTCCATCATGTCCTTTCGTCAACTTTTTATTCAACAATGAATATTTTGAACAAAGTGACAGTGTTGCTATTGGCAGTCCCATCTCCCCTTTGGTAGCAAACTTTTTTTATAGAAAATTTTGAGGAAAGGGCACTTGATTCGGTGGCAATATGTTGATGACACTTTTGTAGTCTGGGTCCATGGGAAAGAAGAATTGTCACATTTTCGGCAACACCTGAATTCAATCCATGATAATATCCAGTTCACGATGGAAACTGAGAAGGGCCGCTGCTCAACCTTTCTTGATTTCCTAGTCAGTAGGAAAGTGGATGGGACCTTGGGGCATTCAGTTTACTGGAAACCCACACATATGGACATCTATTTGCAAGCGTCCAGCTGCTACCACGCTGCACAATCTACCGGTGTCCTTTGAACGTTGGTGCATCGCGCACATGTTGTGTTTGATGGACAAAGCCTTTCTATAGAGCTAGAACATCTAAAGTCCATTTTCAAAGATAATGGATATTCTCCACATCAGATCAGCGCAGCATTGAAGAGCAAGAAACTTGACCACCCTCAACATCAAGAGGATAAGGAGGTTTTAAAGTCAAGAGCTTTCCTTCCATAAATTGGAAACATTTCATCGAAATTAGGCAGAATTCTAAGAAAACATCAAGTTAAAGTCATTTTCCAGCCACCTTCTCAGCTCAGTTAAGGATGATCTGGGATTGAGGAAAGCTGGAATTCACAGAATACCTTGCCAGTGTGGCAAATCTTATATTGGCCAGATTACATGCACAGTACAGGAAAGATGCATTGAACATTAATGCCTCAATTGTCTGTTGCAGCTCAGTAAGTCGGCCATAGCCAAGCATTGTATTACCACAGGACATTCTATGGATTACTCCGCCACTGAAATCTTTGCCACAATGAGATCCTTCTGGGATTCATTAATCACAGAAACTGTGATAAGGCTTGGGACCCGGTAATTTCTTTAATATCATCTGAGAGGAAACATTTTATCCAGAACGACACTTCTAGCGATAAAATTTTATACATCTGACAAGTAATGTACTGAGTGCAAATTCAGATAGAGGGCAGACATGTACTGTATTTACAACTTATGCAGTACTTGTGAATTCCGACAGATGGCGGACATGCAGTTTCAATTTCGCACAGACGCCTGTACGCTCCTTGTGGACTGTTTTTCGCAGAGGGTAGTAATTTTGTAAGAGGACGCACTTGTGATGGCCACTGATGTGCATGCACCTCCATGCCAATTTTTGCTATAAAGGCGTCGTCTAGAACTAGCAATCTCCAGAAGAACGCACTCACCTGAGGGAGATTAGGAAACAAGATGCTAAAAGTAATAGCTGAATTTTGTTACTTGGGTAGCAAAGTAACTTACAATACATCTACATACATAGACCGCAATTCACCCAAAGGTGTGTGGCAGAGGGTACTCAGTACCTCTACTAGTTACTTGCTTTCCTATTCCATTCCTATGTAGAATTATGGAAAAATGAATGCCTGTATGCATCTATATGAGCCCTAATCTCTATGATCTTATCTTTGTGGTCTTTGCACAAAATGTAGGTTGGCGGCAGTAGAATCTTTCTGCAGTCTGCATCAAATTTCAGCCCTCTAAATTTCTTCAACAGTTTTTTCTTGAAAAGAACATCACCTTCCCTCCAGCAACTCCCATTTGAGTTTCCGAAGCATTTCAGTAACGCTCATGCATTGATCAGATCTACCAGTTACAAACCTAGCCGCCTACCTCTGTACTGCCTCTATGTCCTCTTTTAAACCAATCTTCTGGGGAGCCCAAATACTTGAGCAATACTCAAGATGAGGTCATACAAGCATTTTACATGTGGTATCCATTAGAGACATATCCCGGAACCCACACTGATAAGGTGACATAAATCCACGTGATTCGAGTACTCAGCATAGTCTGCAGGCAACCATCCATTCGAGCAGTTTATATGGCACATTTGTCAGGCAAATCGGCCAGCAACTGTCCAGGGATGACGGATCCTTACCAGGCTTAGTAACATGAACCACTATACTGTCCCTCCACTGTGAGGGGAAAACCCCTTGGAGCCAAATGCGGTTAAATACCTGGAGAAGATATTGCCATGAAAGATGAAGGGGATGAAGTCTCCAATAATGAGGAAGGGAGGAGGGAGTTGCTGAAGGAGTGTTGTGAGGGCAGCAGACATAGGTGGCCTGTCAGGAGGGAGATACATACTCCATTAACAGTTTGTAATCTGTAAGTGGATGCTAACAGCAACCGCTTCCAGTGTAGTATGGAGAGGGATCCATGAACTAACAACGTCCATACGAACTAGGGTGCAGACTCCACCAGATTGTTGTAGGGGGTGCACACAGTTCCGACAGAAAGCACGGAACCCACGGAGTGTTGGGGAATGACCATCAGTGAAATGCGATTCCTGCAAAACAACACAAGCTGCTGAGTAAAAGGCAATAAGAAGTTTTAACTCCAGGAGGCGATGGTAGTAGCCATTACAGTTCCACTGGATGAGAACAGATCGAGGATCCATATGGAAGGCGAAAGGACCGAGGCACGTCACAAAGCTGGATCAACATCCGTCACCGACAAGGAAGGAACGACATCCATGAACAGCGGATCAGACACCAGTTCCGTGTGGTTATATGGTTGTGAGGACAAAGGTGGTACCTCCAGGACCACTGGAGGGGCCTTGTCCTGTGACTTTTGCATTTTATCTCTTCTCCTTCTCTTTCTCTCTTGCAGGATGGGAAGCACAGGTCCCAGATGTCAGAAAGGTCTAGCATCAACGAGGATCGGGCAACCTTGGCATTTTCGGACTGGATGTCCAGCTGCTGGCTGGAGGCAGAGGACCTCCTATCTGGTGGACACCAGGAAGAGGAACCCTGGGAGGGGGCACCTGCACCGGCAAGTGCCAGAGAAAGGGAGGACTTCTCCGGGCGGGAGGAAGAAGGGGGCTGCTGAGTGGTGGTGGGGGGGGGGGGGATAGAGGTGCAGGAGGGGGAGGGGAAGGGGGAAGAATAGAGTGGGAATGGGATGAGGAAGGGGGAGGTGTAAAGGATGTAACCAAGGCATAACTTGTAGCTAATTGCACAGGGTGCAGACGCTCAAATTTTCGGCAGGCCTCCTGGTACGTAAGGCGGTCAAGGGACTTATACTCTTGAATCTTCTTCTCCTTCTTACAGACAGGGCAATCTAAAGAGGGGGGAGAGTGGTGCTCATGACAGTTAACGCATACGGGAAGTGGAACACAGGGGTTCCCCTTTTGGAGTGAACATCCACATTCACCACAACGAGAAGACATATGCCCAAACCACATACATCAGAAGCATTGCATGAGAGGTGGAATGTACGGCTTTACATTACAATGATAGATGACCTTCTCTGGGAGAGTATCCCCCTCGAAGGCGAAGATAAATGTGTCGGTATCCACAGGATGATCCTTAAGGCCTCGCTGCACGAGGCGAACAAAATGAACACCTCGTGGTTCGAGGTTGGCCTGGAGTTCATCAGTTTGGAGGAGGAGGTCGCGGTGGCAGATAACTCCCTGCACCACGTTTAATGAATGATGGGGAGTTACCAAAACTGGAAAGTCGCCAACATCGTCGCAGGCAAACAGAGCTGCAGATTGGGCAGCACAGACTGTTTTAATGAGCAGTGATCCAGTATGCATCTTGCTCATTGTTTCAATTTCCCCAAACGTATCCTCTGTGTGTTCAACAAAAAACAATGGTTTGGTGGCAATGAACGTCCCTTCATCCTTCCTGGTGCAGACCAGGTAATGTGAAAAGGGTTTCACCACAAGCCAATGTGCCTCACCTCACAAGGGGCAGACAGAGAGGGTAAGGTCCTCTTATCTTAGTTAGTAGCATTATACCTGTTCTTCCTGCCTTCTGAGATGGCCGTATCACGACCATTATCTAATTTGACACGTTTCATCATGTGAAACATCCACCCTGGTACCACCCACTCCAATCAGGGGCTCTCCCCATGGGTGCCACCCAGCCACAGCAAAGGCCACCTGGCACGATGACCATTGCCGGGAACCTTGATACCCCACGAGGACGGGTATCAACTCCTTGGCCTTCATGGGGAGGTTGCATCTCTGGTACCAGCAATGTGATCCCTGTGTTGTCGGGGGGGGGGGGGGGGGGGCTCAGCCATATGGGTACATGACAGCCCCCCACCCCCACACGGACTGGCTACACATGCTGGGGACTTAGCGGGGAAGGGCACATTTATGTGAGCATCAGGAAAGACAATACTGGCATTCTACGGATCGGAATGTGGGATGTTAGATCCCTTAATTGGGTAGGGAAGACAGAAAATTTAAAAAGGCAAATTGATAGACTGAAGTTAGATGTAGAGGGGATTAGTGAAGAGGAACAGGATTTCTGGTCAGGCAAGTACAGGATTATCGATACAAAATCAGTTGGGGGTATTACAGGAGTAAGTCTGATAATGAATAAGAAAACAGAATGCGGGTAAACTACTATGAGCAACACAGTGATCACATTATCATAGTCAAGATGGATACAAAGCCAACACCGACCATAGCAGTACAAGTTTATATGCCCACTAGCTCTGCCAATGATGAGGAGATTGATGAAATGTATGAGGTGGCAAAGGAAATTGTTCAGACAATTAAGGGAGAGGAAAACTTAATTGTGATGGGAGACTGGAATTTGGTAGTAGGAAAACGAAAGGAAGGAAAAATAGTAGGTGAATATGGACTGGGCAAACGACTAAGAAATGAGATTGACAGGGGGTGTAAAATAGCTAAGCAGGAGTGGGTAGAAGACACATGCAAGTCTGTAGAAGAATGTATAAATTGGGGAAAAATAGATACCTCCTACAGGAAAACAAAAGAAACATTTGGAGACAAAAACAGCTGTATGAATATAAAGAACTTAGATGGAAAACCAGTTCTCAGCAAAGATGGGAAAACTTATAGATGGAAAGAGTATATAGAGAGGCTCTACAAAGGAAATGAACTTAGAGACAATATTGTAGGAAGGGAAAAGGATGTAGATGAAGATGAAATAGTAGATACTATACTGAGAGAAGAATTTGACAGAGCACTGAAGTACCTTAGTCTAAATAAGGCCCCTAGAGTGGATGACATTCCCTCAGATCTACTGAAGTCTCTGGGAGAGCCAGCCATGAACAAACTATTTTCCTGGTTCATAAGATGTATGAGACAGGGCAAATACCCTCAGATTTTATTAAATTTTTCTTAATCCCCATTCCAAAGAAAGCAGGTGCAGACAGGTGTGAAAATTAAAGAACCATTAGTTTAATAAGTCATGGTTGCAAAATTTTAACACGAATTATCTACAGGAGAATGAAAAAGCTGGTATAAGCTGACCTTGTCGAAGATCATTTTAGATTCAGAAGAAATGTGGCGATCCTCACTTTATGGCTTATCCAGAAGATAGATTAAGGAAAGGCAAACCTACATTTCTAGCTTTTGTAGATTTGGAGAAAGCTATTGACAATGTTGATTGGAATACACTCTTTCAAATTCTGAAATCAGCAGGAGTGAAATATAGGGAACGGAAGGTTATTTACAACTTGTACAAAAACCAGACAGCAGTTATCAGAGTTTTTTTTTTTTTTTTTTTTTTTTTTTTTTTTTTTTTTTTTTTTTTTTTTTTTTGGTGGTTTTAGGGCGCACAACTTCTATGGTCATTAGCGCCCAGCCAAGAACATAGATTCGCTATGATCTAAAAAAATGTAGACTATCAGAACATCAACAAGAGGCTAAAAACGAAAGATAAAAGACAATTAAAAGAGTTAAATATCCTTGGATAAGTTGGCCAAGTTGATAAAACGCAAAACTCGAGCAGCTGCTCGTGTGTCATCAGCTAAAATTTCCTCCAGAGTAGACGGAAAGTGAAGGGCTACACGGAGATGATTAAAATTAACACAAGTCAGTAAAACATGTCGCACTGTCAGCAGTTCACCGCAGGAGCATAGCGGTGCAGGTTCGGCGGATAGCAAGTGACGGTGGCTGAAACGGCAATGACCGATCCGCAACCGAGCCAGGATGCCCTCCTCCCGCCGAGAGGGGCGTGAGGATGTCCTCCAAGCGGTCGGGATCGGTTTGACAGTTCGCAATTTATTGTTGTACAGTGAAAGCCACACACTGTGCCATTGCGACACGATACTCCGGCGAAGAGCCCGTTGAACATCGTCCGATGGGACGCAAAAGGTAGCCATGCGAGGCAAAAGAGCTGCTGCCTTGGCTGCTGTGTCGGCGGCCTCATTCCCGGGCACACCCACATGGCCAGGGACCCACAGGAAAGAAACGTGACAGCTGTCATCCGCCAGCAACTGGAGGGAGCATTGGATCCGATACACGAGAGGATGGTTCGAGAAAGGGTCCTTAAGATCTGCAGGGCACTAAGGGAGTCAGAACATATGGCATAGAAAGGGTGGCGGTGGCGGCAGGTATACAAAACGGCCTGGTGGAGGGCGAAAAGCTCAGCCGTGAAGTTTGAGCACCGGTCAGGGAGCTTGTATTGGAAACGGTTGTCCCCGACGACGAAGGCAGATCCGACACCGGCAGTGCTCTTGGAACCATCAGTGTAAATAAATACGGCATTATCGAACCGCGAACGGAGTTCGACAAGCCTCGAGCGGAATACCAAATCCGGAGTGCTCTCCTTGGGGAGCGAACTAAGTTCGAGGTGTGTGTGAACCTGGGCCTGATGCCACGGTGGCAATGGGCTTTCGCTCAACCGAAGGGTGGAAGGAAGGGTAAAATCGAGCCGCTGTAGCAGGCGGCGAAACCGAACTCCCGGTGGAAGCAAGGCAATCGCAGACAACTGATATTGGCGATCGAGTGAGTCGTCAAAAAATAATCTGTAAGATGGATGGTTGGGCATCGACCGTAGGCGGCATGCGTACCGACACAAGAGTATGTCACGTCGATTGGTCAAGGGTAATACAGCAGCCTCGGCATACAGACTTTCAACAGGGCTGGTATAAAATGCACCGGTCGCCAGACGTAATCCACGATGGTGGATAGAGTTGAGACGGCGGAGAATCGACGGCCGTGCTGAAGAGTATACAAGGCTTCCATAGTCGAGCTTCGACTGAACAATGGCCTGGTAAAGGTGAAGCAGGACGGTACGGTCCGCTCCCCATGACGTGCCACTGAGGACACGAAGAACGTTAAGGGATCGGGCACAACGGGCAGCCAGGTAGGACACATGTGTGGACCAGCAAAGTTTCCGATCCAACATGAGTCCCAAGAATTTCGTAGTCTCCACGAAAGGGAGAGCAACAGGGCCGAGATGTAGAGAAGGTGGAAGAAATTCCTTGTATCTCCAGAAATTGATACACACAGTTTTCTCAGTGGAGAATCGGAAGCCGTTTGCGATGCTCCAGGAATATAGACGGTCAAGACAGCGTTGGAGAGAACGCTCCAAGAGACACGTCCGCTGGGCGCTACAATAAATTGCGAAATCGTCAACAAAAAGAGATCCGGAGACGTCGGCTGAAAGGCAATCTACTATCGGATTGATTGCAATGGCAAAGAGCGCCACACTCAAGACGGAGCCCTGTGGTACCCCATTCTCCTGGCAAAAGGTATCTGACAACACAGAGCCCACCCGTACCCGGAACTTGCGATCCGCCAAAAACGCTTGAATGAAAAGAGGAAGGCGGCCCCGAAGGCCCCATGTGTGCAATGTGCGGAGAATGCCCGCTCTCCAACAGGTATCGTATGCCTTCTCCAAGTCGAAGAACACTGCTACTGTTTGACGCTTCTTTAGAAAGTTGTTCATAATGAAGGTCGACAACGTAACGAGGTGGTCAGCAGCAGAGCGGTGTCGACGAAAACCGCATTGGATATTAGTCAGGAGGCGGCGAGATTCGAGGAGCCAGACCAACCGAGCGTTAACCATGCGTTCCATCACCTTACAGACGCAGCTCGTCAGAGAAATGGGGCGATAACTGGAAGGAAGGTGTTTGTCCTTCCCTGGTTTGGGGATGGGGACAACAATGGCTTCACGCCAACTTGTGGGAACATGACCTTCAGTCCATATGCGATTGTAGGTACTAAGAAGAAAGCACTTGCCCGCAGGAGAGAGGTTCTGCAGCATCTCAATATGAATGGAATCGGGCCCGGGAGCAGAAGACCGGGACAGGGCGAGAGCACGATCTAGCTCCTGCATGGTGAAGGCGACGTTATAATTTTCACGATTAAAAGAGCGGAAAGAAGGCGGCCGTGCCTCCTCTACCTGTTTGCGAGGGAGAAAGGCAGGGTGGTAATGGGCAGAGCTCGAAACCTCCGCAAAGAAACGACCCAATGCGTTTGAAACATCAGCTGGGTCCACGAGGACTGCGTTCTCCACGGTCAGGCCAGGAATCGGGGAGTGGACCTTGATGCCGGACAACCGGCGTAGGCCACCCCAGACAACCGTGGAGGGAGTAAAACGGTTAAAAGAACTAGTAAAAGCAGTCCAGCAAGCTTTCTTGCTGTCGTTTATGATACGACGGCACTGCGCTCTCATACGTTTGTAATTGATGCAATTCTCCAAAGTTGGGTGGCGGCGGAAGGTGCGTAAAGCACGGCGCCGGGCACGAAGCGCGTCGCGGCAGGCTGCAGTCCACCAAGGGACCTGGACACGACGTGGAGAAGAGGATGTACGAGGTATGGAACGTTCAGCAGCAGTGAGAATAACCTCTGTGAGGTATTCGACCTGACTGTCACAGTTGGGAAAATTCTGATTGTGAAAAACAGCCATGGAAGAATAAAGCCCCCAGTCGGCTTTAGAAATGTTCCAACTGGTGGGACGTGGAGATGGGGAATGATGTAGGAAGTGGATGATACAAGGGAAATGGTCACTCGAGTACGTGTCAGAAAGTGCATACCACTCAAACCGACCGGCAAGCTGAGGAGTGCATATGGCGAGGTCTATATGGGAATAAGTGTGTGTTGTGTCAGAAAGGAAGGTCGGTGCACCGGTGTTGAGGCAGACAAGATCGAGGTTGTGGAGAATGTCCACCAAAAGGGAGCCTCTCGGACAAGGTGCCGGAGAGCCCCATAGGGGGTGGTGGGCATTAAAGTCGCCTACCAACACGAAAGGTGAAGGGAGCTGGTCAACAAGGTTTAGCACATCTGCCCTAGTAAGGGCAGATGACGATGGCGAATACATATTACAGAGGGAGAAGGTAAATGTGGATAAGGTGATGCGGACGGCAACTGCCTGTAGGTGAGTGTGCAAGGAAATGGGATGGAAATAGACGTCGTCTCGAAGGAGCATCAGAACCCCTCCATGGGCTGGGACACCTTCCACGGGTGGCAGGTCGACCCGCACAGAGGTGTAGTGTGGAAAGTCTGCACGATCACGTGGACGCAACTTAGTTTCCTGGAGGCAGACTAGAAGCGGGCAGTGCAATCGAAGGAGTAGTTTTAACTCCTCCCGATTAGAACGAATGCCGCGAATGTTCCATTGAAGGAGCGCCATGATAGAAATGAGAGAAGAAATAAGGATAAAAACCAAGTAGCGAGCGGGGTCACCTCGACGGCCGCTGAGGACCGGATTTCGAGGGAGCACTGCTATCGCTGTCTGGGGGCAAAGGGTCATGTTCCATTGGTTCGACCGACGCGCCTGCCACCTCCCTGAGTTGATCAGGAGGGGCAGTTTCCACCGCCGGTAAAGGGCCGGGCGCCCGGCAAACGGAGCGTCCCGGTGAAACAGAAGACGGCCGAGGCCGGCAACTGTTGGACGGCGTGACAGATGGGTCACGCCTCGGCGGGGAAGGAGAGGAACTCTTTTTCTTGTCAGCTCTTCTGGAAGAGTGACGGCGGGAAGAGGCAGTTGACGGTTGGGAAGCCTGAGAACGCAGAAAATCCTCACGGACGGGTTCCTTTTTCAAGGTCCGGGCATCTTGTTTAGGTGCCCGCGGTTTACTAGAGTTTGACGAAGACTGTACCCTAGAAGCAGCAAGAGGGAGCGGGGACGTGGAACGGGCAATCTTCGGGCTGGCGGATCGCACAACTGTGTCAGCGAAAGTGAAGTCACATGTCTGGGTACTGGAATCCTTGGTAGGTCGAGTTGAGGTGAGTACCTTACTGTATGTACCCGCTGGGAGGACAGTGGGCTTTCGACTCGCCAACAACTTACGAGCGGCAGATGTCGATACCTTCTCCGTAACCCGAATTTGCTGGATTACCTTCTCATCCTTGTATACAGGGCAGTCGCGAGAGGAAGCCGCATGGTCACCGTTGCAGTTTAGGCAGTGAGGGGACGGAGGTGGGCAATCCCCCTCATGGGCGTCCCTACCACAAGTGACACACTTTGCTGCATTAGGGCAATGTTCATGGGTATGGTTGTACCTGTGGCACTGAAAACAGCGCGTTGGGTTAGGTACATAAGGGCGGACGGAGATGACTTCATACCCTGCTTTGACCTTCGACGGGAGGTCAACTTTGTCAAACGTCAAAAACACAGTACGAGTCGGTGTCAGATGGTTATCGACCTTTTTCATGACCCTGTGGACGGCTGTCACACCCTGATCGGACATATACGATTGGATATCTTCATCAGACAACCCGTCAAGGGATCTCGTGAAGACTACCCCCCGTGACGAGTTGAGTGTGCGGTGCGCTTCGACCTTAACTGGAAAAGTGTGCAACAACGTAGTACGTATCAGTTTTTGGGCTTGGAAGGCACTTTCCACTTCCAGCAACAATGTGCCATTGCGCTGACGTGAACAGGTTTTAACAGGGCCAGCAATTGCATCTACACCTTTCTGTATAACGAAAGGATTGACAGAATTGAAATCCTTTCCGTCGGTGCGAGAGACAACCAGAAATTTAGGTACATTAGGCAGAGTCTTTTTAGGCTGAGGCGAGTCTAACTTACGTTTATGGGGCAACGTCACGAAAGAAGATAAGGAAGTCATCGCGGAAGTGTCCCCCGTGATTACCGGCGTCTCCGATGGCGCGCTCCTTCCTAGTGGGGGCCCTCTCCGAGGGCTTACCCGCCTTAGGTGATTGTTCACACCTCAGGTCACACCTCCCGAGAACTGACGGAGGGACCAATCGGCACGTTCGGAAGGTACCAGCTCGGGTAATCACCCCTCCCTGGGCCTGGCCTTTACCAGGGGGTACGTACGTGCCTTACTTGTCTACCCGGGGCGGGGAATTACGCGTTACCCCGTCACCTGCTACGCACGATAATGCGTGGGTCGGCCTTCAGACACGCACAGGGAGGAAAGAAGAAGAGGATAGGAAAGAAAGAGAAAGAAGGAAAGAAAAGAAGTGTCTCAAACGCCGAGGCGGAGACTAATGAGGAGAAGAAGGCTAGGAGAGTTCAAGGAGAGAAAGACAGAAAACGAAGGGTAAGAAAGGAAGGAACGAAGGAAGAAAAACCACAACAAGAACCACCGTATCTCACGAAATATGCCCGTCTCCGGGCGAAGGCATAAACCGGGAGGGAAAGTGAAGCAGCCCGGGGCAGAAGAAAGGCTGCTCCGGCTCGGGGCCCCGTGCGCGCCACACACATACCCACAAAAGAACTGTGGGCCCCCTGGGGGGGGTTATCAGAGTTAAAGGGCCTGCAGGGATGCAATGGTTGGGAAGAGAGTAAGACAGGATTGTAGCCTTTCTCCAATCTTATTCAATTTGTACATTAAGCAAGTTATAAAGGAAAGCAAGGAGAGAAATCTGGAGAAGGAATTAAACTTCACAGTGAAGAAATAAAACCTTGCATTTTGCTGATGACATTGTAATTCTGTCAGACAGCAAAGGACCTGGGTGAGCAACTGAATGTAATGGACAGTGTGTTGAAAGGAGCATATAAGATGAACATCAACAAGAGCAAAACAAAGGTAATGGAATGCAATCTTAGAAAATTAGGCAATGCTGAAGAAATTAAATTAGGTAACAAATCAATAAAGGTGGTAAATGGGTTTTGTTACTTGGGCAGTAAAATAACACATTTTGGTCACAGTACAGAGCATATAAAATGCAGAATAGCAATGGGAAGAAACACATTTTTGAAAAATAGAAATTTGTTAACACTGAATATTAATTCAAGCATTAGGAAGCTTTCTGAAGGCATTTGTGTGGAGTGTTGCCTTGTTTGGGATTGATATATGGACGATAAACAGTATGGACAGGAAGAGGATAGAGGCTTTTGAAATGTGGTGTTACAGAAGAATGCTAAAGATTAGGTGGGTGGATTGCATGACTAATGAGGAGGTACTGAACAGACTTGGGGAGAAAAGGAATTTCTGTCATACCTTGACTAAAATAAGGGTTCGATTGGTAGGACACAGTACACAGTCTTAGACGTCAAGGAATGGCGAATTTAACATTGGACGCAAGGATGTGGGGTAAAAATCGCAGAGGGAGACCAAGAGATGAATATAGTATGCAAATTCAAATGGATGTAGGTTACCCTTCTTATGAGAAGATGAAGAGGCTTACTCAGGATAGAGTATGGTGGAGAGCTGCATCAAACCAGTCTCCGGACTGAGGACCACCACCACCACCACCACCACCACCACCACCACCACCAACAACAACAACAACAACAACACCAACAACACCAACACTAACAATTTCGTGGATCCGTTCTTTTGCCTTTCTTATATGCAGGAGTTATCTGAGCCCTTTTCCAGTTGCTTGGAACTTCATGCTGGATCAAAGGTACATAATAAATGCAAACTGAGTAAGGTGGCCAACACCAATGAGTACAGAAGATATAAAGTGCAGAATGGCTATGGGATGAAAAGCATTTCTGAAGAAGAGATATCTGTTGACGTCTAATATTAATTTAAATGTTTCCAAGTCCATTTCAGAAATCATTTTACTTGTGTGTAGCATTATAAGGGAGTAATATGTGAATGATAAGGAACTTAGACAAAAAGACAATAGAACCATTTGAGATGTGATACAGACAAATTCTGGAGGTTAGATGGTTAGGCCTAAATTGTATAACTAATGATGACGTACTGTAAGAATTGGGGAGAAAAGATATTTCTGGCATACCTTGACTACAAATCAATTGGTGAGACACATTCTCAGACATCAAGGTATTGTCAATTTAGCATTGGACAAAAGTGGGTGGGATAAAAATGTCAGAGGGATACAAAGAGAAGACTACAGTAGCAGATACAGAGATGAAGAGGTTTGCACAAGATAGGGTAGCATGGAGATCTGCATCTGATCAGTCGTTGGACTGACATCATTCCCCTTCATGTGACTGTTAGGATGGTTTTCTTGAAGCCAATTTTCATCCCCCCATTAATGCAAGTATGATATTATCTCCAAATATGTCACCAACAGGATTCCCCCCCCCCCCCCTTTTTCTTTTTAGGGCGCAAAACTACAGAGTTCATAAGCACCCATGTATGTGCTTAGTAAGAACAAGAACTAAAAGAAGGCAAAGAGAGAAAAAGGCAATGTAATTATGCTAAAAAAAAAGGACACAAAAAGAATTTCCCAAGCGAAGGATTTTTAACTTCTTTCGCCATATTGGTTCAATGTATAAAAAGTAAAACGCGATCAACAGAACGCTTTTCATCCACTAAAAGGCAGACAGTTCTGACGATAAACACAGACTCTGTCGTACTCGATTAAAAAACGAGCACTGGCCCAGAAGGTAGCATACAGTTAGCGGTTCACAACAGTAACCACACAGTGGAGCAAGGTCGCCACTTAATAAATGGCAGTGGCTGAACCGACAGTGGCCTATGCGCAGCCAAGTGAGAATGACCTCTTCGCGGTGAGAGGACTGATAGGATGTCAACTAGACAATAGGGAGAGGCTTAATCTCCCTAAGTTTGTTTCCTTAAAGGGAAGACCAATGTGCATGTGAAAGTGAGATCACATGTCCAGAAAGGATGGCACGAAGATTGGCTGTAGGCACAGAATACATGGCAGGACAAAGGAGGAGGGCTGCACCCGTTGCAGTGGCATTGGTAGCCTCATTCCCAGACACACCATCATGACCCAGGACCCAAAGGAACATTACAGTGGTGCCATTGGCAGTAAGTGAGTGAATGCACTGTTTGATTCATTACACTATGGGGTGGACGCAGTATAACACGCATAGGCTCTGGAGTTTGACTATATAACACATTTAGAATGCTGGTGTCGCCTGATGTTCTGCGTGGTCTGATAAACGGCGAAGAGCTCCGCTGTAAAAATATATCAGTAATCCAGGAGACGATACTAAAAAGAAAAGTCACCAAGTACAAAAGCACACCCATAGTTAGTCTTGGAACCATCAGTATAAATGAAGATACTGTCTGCAAGATGTGAACATAGAGCGAGAAACATGCTGCAATAGACGAGGTCAGCGATAGAGTCTTTGGGAAACGAATGGAGGTCAAGATTGAAGAGGGCCTCGGAACAGAGCCATGGCAGGGAAGAGATCACTCTGTCAGGAGTGAAAAGTCAAGATGCCGAAGAAGTTTGCAAAAACAGACGAAAACAGACTCTAGGAGGCATTAGGGAAGAAGGAATTGCTGTGTTGTGATGATCAAGTGAATCATCAAAAAAAGGTTCATAGGATAGGTGGCCACGCATGGATCACAACCGACTCGCATAACAACTAAGGAGGACCTCCCTTCAGAACGACAGCAACAATTCAGCATAGAGACTCTTGACAGGGCTTGTGTAGAAAGACCCTGTCACTAAATGGATCCCTTGGTTGTGGATCATGTTAAGGCGGCGTAAGATAGATGGCCAGGCTGACGAATAGAAAATGATATGTTATCTAGTTTCAAGTGAACAAGGGATCGGTGCAAGTGGAGGAGAGTAGTCCTATCCGCTCCCCATTAGGTATCACACAACACTCTGAGAACATTATGCGAGTGGTTACAGCAAGCTGCCAAGTAAGAGACATGGGAGGACCAACAAAGTTTCATGTTGAATGTTAGTGCTAAGAATTTTTTAGTGTCTACGAATAAAAGAACAGTGGTCCAAGATGGAGGAAAGGAGGGAGAAATTCTATACACCGCCCAAAGTTTGTACAGATCGTCTTGTCGTGGAGAAGCGAAATCCGTTGTTGATGCTCCAGATATAAAGATGGTCGGGCCACTGCTGAAGATGCCATTCAAGAAGATAGGTCCTTTGAGAGCTGCGATAAATTGTAAAGTCATCAACGAAGAGAGAAGCTGAGATACCTGGTGTGAGACAGTCCATAATAGGATTAATTATTATAGCAAATAGAACAACGCTCAATACTGATCCTTGAGGAACACCATTCTCCTGGAGGAAAGTGTTTGAAAGGGCTTAACCCACACGCACCTAAAAAACACAGTCTTTTAAGAATTCCTGAATAAAGGTTGGCAGGCAACCCCAGAGAGCCCATGTGTGCAGAGTGCGAAGGATACCCATCCTCCAGCAGGCATCATATACCTTTTCCAATTTGAAAAATACGGCCACTGATTGGCGCTTCTGCAGAAAATTATTCATAATATGAGTTCCTAGGGTGATTAGATAATCGACTGCTGAACGTTGCTTATGAAAACCACATTGTGCATTGGTGAGGAGATTACGAGATTCGAGCCACCATACCAATCGACCATTGATTATTCGTTCCATCACCTTGAAATGCTGCTGGTGAGGGAAGGAATGAAGGAATCTTAGGGTTTAACGTCCCGTCGACTGCTTGGTCATTAGAGATGGTGGTTAAGGAAATTGGACAGTAGCTGTCAGGTAGATGTTTGTTCTTTTAGATAGAGAAATCATGATGGCTTTACACCAGCACCGAAGAAATAAGTCTTCCGTCCAAATACGGTTGTACATTGAAAGAAAAACTGCAGGTGTTTTAACATCCATACGGGTTGTGGAGCATAGGACCTAGATGAGGATAATGCATGTTGAAGTTCACTCGTGGTGAAATCGGCATTGTAACATTCTCAATTCTGAGATGAGAAAGAGAGCAATCTCGCTTCCGCTGGCTGTTTCCGAAAGAGAAAAGACAGATGATAGTGTGAGGAGCTCGAAATCTTGACAAAAAACCAGCCCAGAGTGTTTGAGATGTCAGTGGGATCCACCATAGCATGATTTGCTATGGTTAAACACTGGATCGGGGACAGACAAGGTATCTAAAAGTCTGCAAAGGTTACCCCAAACAACAGAAGCTGGGATAAAACTGTTAAATGAATTAGTGAAGGAAAGCCAACTAGCTCGTTTGCTTTCCCGAAAAAGGCGCCAGCATTGTGCACGCAACTGTTGTTGTGTAGATTCTGAGGGCACACCTCCGAGCTCCAAGTCCTTCGTGACATTCCTCAGTCTACCAGGGAACTGGGGGCAAGGAAGAGGTGCGAGGAATAGAATGTTCTGCGGCAGTGAGGATTACAGTAGTAAGATAGTCAACCTGGTGATCAATATTGGGAAAAACACGTTCATGGAAAGTAGCTAATGAAGAATAAAGCTGCCAATCAGCTTCGGAAAGCTGCCAGTTGGATGGACGAGCTGGAATGAAGGGCATCAATAGACGAATGACACATGGAAAATAGCCACTCAAGTGTGTGTGTGTCTGAAACAACAGACCATTTGAGGCAACGTGCCAGTTGAACAGTGCAGATGGAAAGGTCCAAGCGGAAAAAGGTGTGTGTGGAGTCCGAAAGATAAGTGGGTTCACCAGTTTTGAGACAGATGAGGTTAAGGTGGTTGAAGAGATCCACCAGGAGAGAATCCCTCTGACAAGGACGTAGAGAGCCCCAAAGAGGATGGTGGGTATTGAAATTAACAGCCAACAAGAAAGTAGGAGAAAGCTGGTCAGTAAGGTGTAGAAGGTCAGACCTGGTTACAACAGAGGATGACGATGTACAGACATTACACAGGGAGAAGCTGAAACCAGGAAAGGACAGTCTAACTGCTACTGCTTGAAGGTTGGTTTGTAAAGGGATGATTTGGAAATGGATATTGTCTCTTAAAAGCAGCATGATGCCCCCCATGAGCTGGAACCCCTGCCACAGGGGGAATGTCGAAGCAAACTGAGGAGAAGTGTGGCACATTAAAGTGGGTGTGAGGAAGTAGTTTTGTTTCCTGAAGGCAGACAATTAGTGGTGAGTAGGTTTGAAAGGCATCACTAGATGACAATGTGGAAGAGGAATGCCAGGAGAGAGAAGGGGAAGATTTCTTCCCCTTGGCCGACTTCTTTGAACCGTGGTGGGTATCAGTTGAAGACCTGGACGGTTGTGAGCTAGATGATCACAGGAAGTCTTCATGGGTATAATCCTTCTTGGATTTCTGTGTCTCTGTCTGTGAGGCAAGAGAGGTTCGGCAAGACGGTGTGTGCTCTCGGCAGGAGATGTCAATGATGCCATCATGTGACTGGGTGTTGTTACCACAGTAGCACTAAACTGTAGATCGCATGTCTGTGCAGATATGTCTTGCATTGTCGTGGAGTACCAACAACTGAGCTGAAACTCCCAGATGCTAAAGTACTCTGTTTATAACTGGTGTACATTTTCCTTGTGACCTGTGTCGGAACCTTTTCTTTCACCCGTATTTTCTTAATCGCTCTCTTGTCATGATAGATGGGACAGTAACAGGAAGAGGCAGCGTAGTTACGCATGCAGTTTAGGCAGCGAGGGGAAGGAAGTGGACGATCACCCTCATGGGCATCCCTGCCGCATGTGACGCATTTAGCTGGATTTTTACATGACTGCCTGGTATGGCTGTAATGCAGACACTGGTAGCAGCGTGTGGGATTTGGGATATAAGGTTGGATGTTGAGGACCTCAAAACCTACTCTGATCCTGGGAGACAGTCACTCGGTCAAAAGTCAAGAAAACAATGTGGGTTGGGAGCAATTCATTGTTGACCCTATTCATAACCCTATGATAGGATAGGATAGGATAGGATAGGATAGGATAGGGAGGGGGGGGGGTTTGGATCTCGACAGCTAGGTCTTCAGCACCCAAACAAATTAAAAAAAATTGTGAGGCAAAGAGTGTGAACAAACAAAATAAAAGAAAAGAGCAGTATCATGAGCAACTGACGTAAAATACAAAAAGTCTTACTCCATGAAAAAGGTCGAAGAGATAGTAAAAACAAATAAGCAGATGATCATATCTGGCTGACCACAGCGATAAAAAGGGTGAGCCAACCACTCTGCAACATATTAAATCCTCCAGCCTAAAAGCTTAGGTCAGAGTTGAGACAAGTCACAAAAGTGTAACACTTTCTTCACACTCACTTCATCATTCCCTAATATTGAAAGCATATTCACACCAAGATTTGCTGCTACCCTCTCTGCATGATATAAATCACACTCAGTTAAAATGTGACGAATAGTGATATGTACACCACAGGTATCACAGATTGGGGGATCATCTAGTTGGAATAAAAGAACCGCGTGTAAATGGGCAGTGCCCGATTCAGAGGCAGGTGAGGGCGACTTCATCCCTCCTGATAGGCTGGGAGGAGGAGCGCCACGGACGGACAGTGGGCTTCAGCAACCACAATTTGTTATTTGCCACAGAATTTCAGAGACCGGTGCCATAACAAAGATCAATATCCTGCAAGGGACTCAGGCACAGTCCCACTTCAGGTGCCCTGCAAGCCTCTTTGGTAGCCCAATCAGCCTCTTCATACGCCGAAATACCAGCATGCCCAGGCACCCAGCAAAACGATACCACCAGGACAGTTCATCCTGGATTTGTTGCAGCAGTCACTGTCGGAAAAGCAATTGTAATGACTGCAGAGCACTGAGGGAATCCAAGCAAAGCAGAAATCATTTTCCCCGTATTCGGCATATCAGCTGTAATGCCTTGAAAATAGAATGTAGCTCTGCCGAAAAAACACAATAGTATTTGGGGAGTCAAACCTTAACAACACGGTTGGGGGACACAATGGAACAACCAACTGAGTCCCCCTGCTTGGAGCCATCTGTCATCTAAAACATTATAAAACATACTAGAAAGTAAGAACAGAAGTCTTTTCTTTCTGAAGCTCGTCATATCTAAAACGAGCCTGGGCCTCTGGAGAAGCCAAAGGGAAGCCCTGCTCCAGCCACGTTGTAGAACATTAAAACCAGCCAACCCCATTTCAAAAAGGCAATCCCTCGCACAAATCTCATATGGCCTCGTCGCTCGTTGCCAATTATGAAAGAGCCTTTCCAGTGGAGGCCGAGCAAAGGTTTGGTATGTTGGTGTGAAAGGTGTGGACAGTGACATATGCCAGGCACACCATGAGCAGCCGTTGCCTGATGTAGAATGGCAGCTCTGCAGCCTAAGCACAGAGACTTGGTATGGGGTTCGTCCTAAATGCACCAGTTGCCAGCCAATCCCTGCATGGTGAACCGCGTCCAACACAGGAGAATGACTAAGACATTTTAAAATTGACTGTACTTTCAGGCACCAGGTCTTCAGGTCCTTAAGGTGTGTGGTTTTTTTTTTTTTTTTTTTTTTTTTTTTTTGTGGTTTTAGGGCGCACAACTTCTATGGTCATTAGCGCCCAGCCAAGAACATAGATTCGCTATTATCTCAAAAAATTAAAAAAAAAGGTGACTGTCAGAACATCAACAAGAGGCTAAAAACAAAAGATAAAAGACAATGAAAAGGGTTAAATATCCTTCGATAAGTTGGCCAAGTTGATAAAACGCAAAACTCTAGCAGCTGCTCGTGTGTCATCAGCTAAAATTTCCTCCAGAGTAGACGGAAAGTGAAGGGCTACACGGAGATGGTTAAAATTTACACAAGACAGTAAAACATGTCGCACTGTCAGCAGTGCACCGCAGGAGCACAGCGGTGCAGGGTCAGCGGATAGCAAGTGACGGTGGCTGAAACGGCAGTGACCGATCCGCAACAGGGCCAGGATGACCTCCTCCCGCCGAGAGGGGCGTGAGGAGGTCCTCCAAGCGGTCGGGATCGGTTTGACAGTTCGCAATTTATTGTTGTACAGTGAAAGCCACACACTGTGCCATAACGACACGATACTCCGGCGAAGAGTCCGTTGAACATCGTCCGGTGGGACGCAAGAGGTAGCCATGCGAGGCAAAAGAGCTGCGGCCTTGGCTGCTATGTCGGCGGCCTCATTCCCGGGCACACCCACGTGGCCAAGGACCCACAGGAAAGAAATGTGACAGCTGTCATCTGCTAGCAACTGGAGGTAGCGTTGGATCCGATACACGAGAGGATGGTTCGAGAAAGGGTCCTTAAGACTCTGCAGGGCACTAAGGGAGTCCGAATATATGGCATAGAAAGGTTGGCGGTGATAGCAGGTATACAAAATGGCCTGGTGGACGGCAAAAAGCTCAGCCGTGAAGTTCGAGCACCGGTCAGGGAGCTTGTATTGGAAACGGTTGTCCCCGACGTTGAAGGCAGATCCGACACCGGCAGTGCTCTTAGAACCATCAGTGTAAATAAATATGGCATTATCGAACCGCGAACGGAGTTCGACAAGCCTCGAGCGGTATACCAAATCCGGAGTGCTCTCCTTGGGGAGCGAACTAAGTTCAAGGTGAGTGTGAACCTGGGCCTGATGCCACGGTGGCAATGGGCTTTCGCTCAACCGAAAGGTGGAAGGAAGGGTAAAATCGAGCCGCTGCAGCAGGCGGCGAAACCGAACTCCAGGTGGAAGCAAGGCTATCGCAGACAACTGATATTGGCGATCGAGTGAGTCGTCAAAAAATAATCGGCAAGATGGATGGTTGGGCATCGACCGCAGGCGGCATGCGTACCGACACAAGAGTATGTCACGTCGAGTGGTCAAGGGTAATACAGCAGCCTCGGCATACAGACTTTCAACAGGGCTGGTATAAAATGCACCGGTCGCCAGACGTAATCCCCGATGGTGAATAGAATTGAGACGGCGGAGAATTGACAGCCGTGCAGAAGAGTACACAAGGCTTCCATAGTCGAGCTTTGACTGAACAATGGCCTGGTAAAGGTGAAGCAGGACGGTACGGTCCGCTCCCCATGACGTGCCACTGAGGACACGAAGAACGTTAAGGGATCGGGCACAACGGGCAGCCTGGTAGGACACGTGTGTGGACCAGCAAAGTTTCCGATCCAACATGAGTGCCAAGAATTTCGTAGTCTCAACGAAAGGGAGAGCAACAGGGCCGAGACGTAGAGAAGGTGGAAGAAATTCCTTGTATCTCCAGAAGTTTATACACACAGTTTTCTCAGTGGAGAATCGGAAGCCGTTTGCGATGCTCCAGGAATATAGACGGTCAAGACAGCATTGAAGACAACCCTCCAAGAGACACGTCCGCTGAGCGCTGCAATAAATTGCGAAATCGTCAACAAAAAGAGATCCAGAGACGTCGGCTGAAAGGCAATCTACAATGGAATTGATTGCAATGGCATAGAGCGCCACACTCAAGACGGAGCCCTGTGGTACCCCATTTTCCTGGCGAAAGGTATCTGACAAAACAGAGCCCACCCGTACCTGGAACTTGCGATCCGCCAAAAACGCTTGAATGAAAAGAGGAAGGCGGCCCCGAAGGCCCCACGTGTGCAATGTGCGGAGAATGCCCGCTCTCCAACAGGTATCGTATGCCTTCTCCAAGTCGAAGAACACTACTACTGTTTGACGCTTCTTTAGAAAGTTATTCATAATGAAGGTCGACAACGTAACGAGGTGATCAGCAGCAGAGCGGTGTCGACGAAAACCGCATTGGATATTAGTCAGGAGGCGGCGAGATTCGAGGAGCCAGACCAATCGAGCATTAACCATGCATTCCATCACCTTACAGACGCAGCTCGTCAGAGAAATGGGGCGATAACTGGAATGAAGGTGTTTGTCCTTCCCTGGTTTGGGGATGGGGACAACAATGGCTTCACGCCAACTTGTGGGAACATGACCTTCAGTCCATATGCGATTGTAGGTACTAAGAAGAAAGCTCTTGCCCGCAGAAGAGAGGTTCTTCAGCATCTCAATATGAATAGAATCGGGCCCGGGAGCAGAAGATCGGGACAGGGCGAGAGCACGGTCTAGCTCCTGCATGGTGAAGGCGACGTTATAATTTTCACAATTATAAGAGTGGAAAGAAGGCGGCTGTGCCTCCTCTAGCTGTTTGCGAGGGAGAAAGGTAGGGTGGTAATGGGCAGAGCTCGAAACCTCCGCAAAGAAACGGCCCAATGCGTTGGAAACATCAGCGGGGTCCACGAGGACTGCGTTCTCCACGGTCAGGCCGGATAAACGGCGTAGGCCACCCCAAACAACCATGGAGGGAGTAAAACGGTTAAAAGAACTAGTAAAAGCAGTCCAGCAAGCTTTCTTGCTGTCATTTATGATACGACGACATTGCGCTCTCATACGTTTATAATTGATGCAATTCTCCAAAGTTGGGTGGCGGCAGAAGGTGCGTAAAGCACGGCGCCGGGCTCTAAGCGCGTCGCGGAAGACTGCAGTCCACCAAGGGACCTGGACACGACGTGAAGAAGAGGATGTACGAGGTATGGAACGTTCAACAGCGGTGAGAATAACCTCTGTGAGGTAGTCGACCTGACTGTCACAGTTGGGAAAAGTCTGATCGTGAAAAACAGCCATGGAAGAATAAAGCCCCAAGTCGGCTTTAGAAATGTTCCAACTGGTGGGACAAGGAGATGGGGAATGATGCAGGAAGTGGATGATACAAGGGAAATGGTCACTTGAGTATGTGTCAGAAAGTGCATACCACTCAAACCGACCGGCAAGCTGAGGAGTGCATATTGCGAGGTCTATATGGGAATAGGTGTGTGTTGTGTCTGAAAGGAAGGTCGGTGCACCGGTGTTGAGGCAGATAAGATCGAGGTGGTGGAGAAGGTCCACCAAAAGGGAGCCTCTCGGACAAGGTGCCGGAGAGCCCCATAGGGGGTGGTGGGCATTAAAGTCGCCTACCAACACGAAAGGTGAAGGGAGCTGGTCAACAAGGTGTAGCACATCTGCCCTAGTAAGGGCAGATGGCGATGGCGAATAGATATTACAGAGGGAAAAGGTAAATGTGGATAAAGTGATGCGGACGGCAACTGCCTGTAGGTGAGTATGCAATGAAAGGGGATGAAAATAGACGTCGTCTCGAAGGAGCATCAGAACCCCTCCATGGGCTGGGATACCTTCCACGGGTGGCAGGTCGAACCGCACAGAGGTGTAGTGTGGAACGTCTGCACGAACACTTGGACGCAACTTAGTTTCTTGGAGACAGACGAGAAGCGGGCAGTGCAACCGAAAGAGTAGTTTTAACTCCTCCCGAATGGAACGAATACTGTGAATATTCCATTGAAGGAGCGCCATGATAAAAAATTAGATAAGAAATAAGGATAAAAACTAACTAGCAAGCAGGGTCACCTCGACGGCCGCTGAGGACCGGATTTCGAGGGAGCACTGCTATCGCTGTCTGGGGGCAAAGGGTCATGTTCCATTGGTTCGACCGATGCGCCTGCCACCTCCCCGAGTTGATCAGGAGGGGCAGTTTCCACCGCCAGTAAAGGGCCGCGCGCCCGGCAAACGGAGCGTCCCGGTGAAACAGAAGACGGCCGAGGCCGGCAACTGTTGGACGGCGTGACAGATGGGTCACGCCTCGGCGGGGAAGGAGAGGAACTCTTTTTCTTGTCAGCTCTTCTGGAAGAGTGACGGCGGGAAGAGGCAGTTGACGGTTGGGAAGCCTGAGAACGCAGAAAATCCTCACAGACAGGTTCCTTTTTCAAGGTCCGGGCATCTTGTTTAGGTGCCCGCGGTTTACTAGAGGTTGACGAAGACTGTACCTTTGAAGCAGCAGGAGGAAGCGGGGACGTGGAACAGGCAATCTTCGGGCTGGCGGATCGCACAACTGTGTCAGCGAAAGTGAAATCACAAGTCTGGGTACTGGAATCCTTAGTAGGTCGAGTGGAGGTGAGGATAGTACTGTATGTGCCTGCTGGGAGGACAGTGGGCTTTGGACTCACCAACAACTTTCGAGCAGCAGATGTTGATAGCTTCTCCGTAACCCGAATTTGCTGAATGATTTTTTCATCCTTAAATACAGGGAAGTCGCGAGAGGAAGCCGCATGGTCGCCGTTGCAGTTAAGGCAGTGAGGGGACGGAGGTGGGCAATCCCCCTCATGGGCGTCCCTACCACAAGTGACACATTTTGCTGCATTCAGGCAAGATTCACGGGTATGGTTGTACCTGTGGCATTGGTAGCAGCGCGTTGGGTTTGGAATATAAGGGCGGATTGAGATAACTTCGTACCCTGCTTTGACCTTCGATGGGAGTTCAGCTCTGTCGAATGTCAAAAACACAGTACGAGTTGGTGTCAACTGGTTATCTACCTTTTTCATCACCCTGTGGACGGCTGTCACAACCTGATCGGACATATAGGACTGGATGTCGTCATCAGACAACCCGTCAAGGGATCTCGTAAAAACTACCCCCCGTGACGAGTTGAGTGTGCGGTGCGCTTCTACCTAGACTGGAAACGGTACGTTCGGAAGGTACCAGCTCGGGTAATCACCCCTCCCTGGGCCTGGCCTTTACCAGGGGGTACGTACATGCCCTACTTGTCTACCCGGGGCGGGGAATTACGCGTTACCCCGTCACCTGCTACGCATGATAATGCGTGGGTCAGCCTTCAGACACGCACAGGGAGGAAAGAAGAAGAATAGAGGAAGTGAAGAGAAAGAAGGAAAGAAGTGTCTCAAACGCCGAGGCGGAGACTAATGAGGAGGAGAAGAAGGCTAGGAGAGTACAAGGAGAGAAAGACAGAAACAAAGGGTAAGAAAGGAAGGAACGAAGGAAGAAAAACTACAACAAGAACCACCGTAGCTCACAAAATATGCCTGTCTCCGGGCGAAGGCATAAACCGGGAGGGAAAGTGAAGTAGCCTGGGGCAGAAGAAAGGCTGCTCCGGCTCGGGGCCCGTGCGCGCCACACATGTACCCACAAAAGAACTGTGGGCCCCCTGGGGGGGGGGGGGGGGGGACATCTGAAATGTAACAGCCACTGTTCAAACTGCCGTTGATGCAAACAAGAGGTGACCATGACGTGTAACCAATGGCACCCCATACCGTCACACCAGGTGATACACCAGTATGGCGATGACAAATACACACTTCCAATGTGCATTCACCGCGATGTCACCAAATACGGGTGCAACCATCATGGTGCTGTAAACAGAACCTGGATTCATTTGAAAAAATGATGTTTTGACATTCATGCACCCACGTTCGTCGTCGTGTATATCATCACAGGCACTCCTGCCTGTGATGCAGCGTCAAGGGTAACTGCGGACATGGTCTCCGAGTTGATAGTCCTTGCTGCTGCAAACATCGTCGAACTGTTGATGGAGATGGTTGTTGTCTTGCAAACGTCCCCATCTGTTGAGGGATCGAGACATGGCTGCACGATAAGTTACAGTCATGGGGATAAGATGACTGACATGTTGACTGCCAGTGATACGAGGCCCTTGGGATCCAGCATGGCATTTTGTACTGCCCTGCTGGACCCACCAATTCCATATTCTGCTAACAGTCACTGGATCTCAACCAAAGCGAGCAGCAATTTTTGGATACAATAAACCCCAATTGCGATTGATAAAGTTTGGATTGTAGTCTAAGTCGGAAATGTGATGGTATGCATTTCTCCTCCTTACACGAGGCATCACAACAATGTTTCACCAGGCAAAGCCGGTCAACTTCTGTTTGTACATGGGAAATCGATTGGAAACTTTCCTCGTGTCAGCATGTCGTAGGTGTCACCACTGGTACCAACCTTGTGTGAATGCTCTGAAAAGCTAAACATTTGCATATCACAGCATCATCTTCCTGTTGGTTAAATTTCACATCATCTTCGTGGTGTAGTGGTGGCCAGGAGTGTATTTTTAGGTAATCGAGGAAAGTACTTATGACAAGCTAGACTGTATATGTCTATTCTGATTGACAAAAGTACTTTACTACTTTTTTATTAGGCCTATTTTTTTTTATTCTGGTAACATACAAAATCGATATGCATCCCTACTTCAGTCTATATCGCTTTAAGCATTCTTCCAAATAACCCCAATAAGCATTTTACCTAGGCCTATCATATAAATTTCACCTATAGCATATGTCCAAAACTGTACTTGCCTTGGTACAGGAGATTTACCTTTGAAAGAATGAAGTTTTCTGCAATGTCTCCTGCTATTTGAGATGTCTATACCCCTTCTTACCAATAACACCCTTACACATAAAGTATGCTCGTATCTTGTATGGTAACTCTGAATTGTGTGTTGGAAAAGGATAAAGAAGGAAGAAGAAAGGAAGGTTAGGGTTTAAGTAAACATGAAAGATAACAAATAATTCCAAGTAGCTCCTTAGGATTATCAGCTCGAGAACATATGATAAAATTTCATTGATTTCTAGTGACGGAAAATATACAACTTACAACCCCCACAGTTAACAGATTTAAACACAAAAATTATAGTAGACATTCTCGTAGTTCATTTCACCAATGAAATCCGTAGATATCAAAACAGTTGTCTGACATTAGCCAGGTAAGATTTTAAGAGGAAATCAAAAGAAGAGATACATTTAGTATTAGGAAGTATGAAAGTGTAGTGGGGATAGACCTACTCACCTCATTCCAATGGTAGTCATTACAAAAGAGATGGTAGTCTTTACGAAAGAGGAACTGTATCAGAAACATGTTTACAGACTACATTCCATGATGGGGGATTTACTCCTTCACATGCTTATCAAGCAAGAACATCTTTATAAGAAAATTGAAGAAATTCTGGATCACAGGCTTACTGAGAAACTATGACAATCATACTCAGTAGGGTAGGTAAAATTTTATTATGACAGTTCTGGTGTATTGTGCAGATGTTGGCAATAATGCTTTTGAAAATCAAATCATATATAGAATCAGGGGAATAACCTTTTGTTTTAACCATGAAATAAATAATTAAAATATACTCTTGTATCCATCTTCAACAGCTGCTGTTACTATGTATCTTAACTCCCTTACATGATCAAACTGTTGTGCTTATCCTTTAAAACACACAGACTAACTGTGAAGGGAGCAAAAACTCACTACCAGTACTTAAATATCGAACAATTGTAATAGGCCTACATTTTAAATCACAATAGCCCATACTGGACTTTAAAAAGAAATATTCCATTGAAATAGGGCTCATTTATTTTCAGTGTGATGTCAGGGAGGATCAACAAATATTATAAAATATTTATTACAGTTCTCACAGAGTTCTTTTTTATTTGCTTTTAAATTTGCATTTTATCATGTTGCAACTAATTCTCAAGTCTGCCTCAAGAACTATCACATTATGGCCTATAAAATACAATTTAGACTGAAGTGGACTACAATAAAAATTTGAAATAGGGATTGGCTGACATAACTCAGTTCTGTACACTTAATTCTGGTTGTGTTGTATAGTAGTAACTTTTTTTTCCCCTGGGTAAAATTATCTAAGAACACACCATATTTATTTGTAAGTGCAATAGTTGCACTTAAGGTATATATAGGCCTACATTACATGTAGTCAACAAATAGGACAACTCAATGCAGAATGACATAACCGACTGTAAGGTCTACATTGCTGAATGGTTTCCAGAAATAAACTTTGCTCTCCATACAGTGTAGAAAATTTACAGGAATAAAACCACCCACATTTAAAAAAAAAAAAAAAGAAAGGATGGTTAAAGGAGGACTAGGCCTATATAACTGAAGCACAGGGACCCCATCATGAAAAACCACATATTAATGCATAATAGCACGCAGCATCACACCAGTGGAAGAACAGTAAATATTTTAAATAACAAAGTTCACAACAATATTTTTTCAGAAAAACTGTTTTTCTTTTTTCCATTTTAAAGTTGCAATGTCATCAGACACAGAAATTGCTCCACAATGAAAAACTAAGGGCAAAGGCTGAAACATACCTGTAAATAAGGTAAACAATTTTGAAGATATGGTTCTTACTTTGAAACTGGTGTCAAATTTTCACAGAATTTTTATTTTTTTACCATTATAGTTATCTATGGATTGCATAGTTCAAAGAGAAAATGTTTGCTTGCAAAACAATTTTAACTTGCTCAACAAACATTTGAACTCACAGCTGAGTAGTGTTATACAATCTATAAGCACATACGTTACAAGTGTACTGCCAGGATCTTAAATGTGATTTGCGGAGTATCCCATGTATATGTACTGGTAAATACATCGGAATGGTAGAGTGGAAAATAATATTGTATTGCCTGAGTTCGCTAATTTTTGTGATTGCCAATAAGAATAAATGATAACTTCATTTGGAATGCTTTACTATTTGTCACAGTATTTTCTGGCCATCTGCCTTTTAACATTTACCATGGCCCTAATTATTGACAACTATATACTACATTATAAACATGTCAAATTTGTAGATCACAAGAGATCTCTAATGGATCAGTGGTTACACTATATTGTCCATTAAATATTTAGAAAATTACACTTAAAATATAAGTTCAAACTACGCCGAAGTACATCAAAATCTGTGAGAAAGGCAAGGCTCACCTCGAGAGCTTTCTGAGCAAGTTCCTTATAATGTCTTAAACTTTCAGTGGTGTGCAACAAATCGGAAAGTAAACCTTCAACAAGATGTAATGAATCAGTACCTAAACTTTGATGGTATCCTAACTCGTCTAAATTTCTCCGTAGATTCGCGTACTTCTTCTCTTTCAGATTCAATTCGGGAGTCATGATAGTCGTTTATAAACACAACACTTTAACCTTTAAAAAATCTGTCGTCAGTTATCTTCAGACATGTGTATTATAGTTTAGGACATTTATTAAAAAAAAAAAAAAAATTCTTCCTTCTCTGCCTGTATTGCATATTGACTGCAAATTCTACGACTTGCACAGGTAAACACTTTGCCGACACAAAACGTAAATCATCATCACAAGCATATTGTCAGTGTAGTAAGCGTTTCCATAACGAGGATTGCACTCTCCCTCACCTACAAATCAATAACATTAATCACAAACGATAATTAATGCACAACCTTAAACTTATCTCAACTCCCGGAATACACTTGTCAAATTTCAGTCGCGCGGGCCGATAAACATTTGAAAAAGAAAGCGTCAGGTTGGCCAATATTTGAAAACTTCTAATGTGTTATAAACTTTTGCTGTGACAAAAAAAAGTAGAACTCTATCAGCCATTACTGGAATTTAATAAAAAATTTTCGTCGTAATTTCTTTCGGTTATTAGAATTTCGTCAGATAACTTAACTCTAGTTGGTATATTGGGGACTCCGGATGAATGGGGTGTCAAAGCAGACAGGCCGTGACAAGTTTCGACTTCAAATTGGTTAAGCACAGGGTACCCACAATGCATTCCTTCACCCACGGATACTTGCGCGGCTACCACGGAAGAACATGTACTTGCACTTAGTAGAACAATGACGCTCTTAAGGACGAATGACAGATAACAGGTAACTGCACTTTGGACAATGCAGTTACCGGGAACAATGAATGATAATATCAAACATAATATTGCACTTCACACAAGAGTGTCGTAAACAACTTAAGGACAGTTGACCGCCCCCACCTTACAACTGGTCTCTAATGGATCAGTGGTTACACTATATTGTCCATTAAATATTTAGAAAATTACACTTAAAATATAAGTTCAAACTACGCCGAAGTACATCAAAATCTGTGAGAAAGGCAAGGCTCACCTCGAGAGCTTTCTGAGCAAGTTCCTTATAATGTCTTAAACTTTCAGTGGTGTGCAACAAATCGGAAAGTAAACCTTCAACAAGATGTAATGAATCAGTACCTAAACTTTGATGGTATCCTAACTCGTCTAAATTTCTCCGTAGATTCGCGTACTTCTTCTCTTTCAGATTCAATTCGGGAGTCATGATAGTCGTTTATAAACACAACACTTTAACCTTTAAAAAATCTGTCGTCAGTTATCTTCAGACATGTGTATTATAGTTTAGGACATTTATTAAAAAAAAAAAAATTCTTCCTTCTCTGCCTGTATTGCATATTGACTGCAAATTCTACGACTTGCACAGGTAAACACTTTGCCGACACAAAACGTAAATCATCATCACAAGCATATTGTCAGTGTAGTAAGCGTTTCCATAACGAGGATTGCACTCTCCCTCACCTACAAATCAATAACATTAATCACAAACGATAATTAATTCACAACCTTAAACTTATCTCAACTCCCGGAATACACTTGTCAAATTTCAGTCGCGCGGGCCGATAAACATTTGAAAAAGAAAGCGTCAGGTTGGCCAATATTTGAAAACTTCTAATGTGTTATAAACTTTTGCTGTGACAAAAAAAAAGTAGAACTCTATCAGCCATTACTGGAATTTAATAAAAAATTTTCGTCGTAATTTCTTTCGGTTATTAGAATTTCGTCAGATAACTTAACTCTAGTTGGTATATTGGGGACTCCGGATGAATGGGGTGTCAAAGCAGACAGGCCGTGACAAGTTTCGACTTCAAATTGGTTAAGCACAGGGTACCCACAATGCATTCCTTCACCCACGGATACTTGCGCGGCTAACACGGAAGAACATGTACTTGCACTTAGTAGAACAATGACGCTCTTAAGGACGAATGACAGATAACAGGTAACTGCACTTTGGACAATGCAGTTACCGGGAGCAATGAATGATAATATCAAACATAATATTGCACTTCACACAAGAGTGTCGTAAACAACTTAAGGACAGTTGACCGCCCCCACCTTACAACTGGTTACTTGGCTTTCCAGGAAGCCGTCGGCTCCACCGCTCCCGCCAGGCGACAGGTCCGACCACCGCCGCCAACAGCCCCCAATTATTTTTTGAAAATCGTAATTTGCATATCAATTTAATTGCGACAACCTATGTTTTTGCATTAACAATTTTCCAGAAATAACTTTCTTTCGGAAATAGTCACTGAGCAACAGCAGCTGCCATGCCGTACGCGAGTGATTCTTGATTGTTTAAAAACAATTACCTGTAGGGTGAAATATTTCGGAGGGAACTATGTTTACACTGACAATTTCTGGAAAAAAATCTTTTCGGAATTCGTTTGTGATCTAATGTCTCGGAGTAAAACTGTATACTTCATCTTGCTATACTCTGTTAGGTTACCAAATCTGCATATAAACTGCGACAACCTATGTTCACATAATCGATTCCCGGAGAAAATTTCGTTTTCTTGGAATCGGTACAGGCAGTTTAGGTACTTACAACTCGTAGGAACGCTATTTTGCATGTAAATGTAGACATGGCATAAAGAAATTCGTTCTTATGCTACTGGACTGTACAGTAAGTGCTGTATTACTTATATTGCTAATTACAATGTCACCTACAAAAAATCGAAATGTAAGTGCATCTTGACATTCCTTTGGATGGCATTAGTTCGTCCTACCAGCCATGCACTGTAATCACACAACAACCAAGAGCAGAAGATGTTTATAATAAGAATATTGAAATTTACAGAAGAGAATACGGAAAATCGATGGCGAAATTATTACCTTACAAAAATTCTCTCGATACATGCAGAAACAGCGAGAAACGAACGACCTAGAGGAGAACATCGTTTTAAAATTAAAGCGCCTGGCAGTCATGTGAATACAGCTGGATGACCATTGCGACCGCATCGAGACACCTTGCGTCAGTGCATCTAAACACCTGCATAAGACTGTTGGTCAGTGGCGGACTTCGGCTGTTGGAGGCCCGGGGCGGCGGCGAAACGAGATGAGCCCCCCCCCCCACTCCCCCACGTCCACTTTGTATTAGTATAAAAAAGAATTGGAGGCCCCCCAAGATCGGAGGTCCGGGGTGGTCTGTCCCCTCCGTCCACCCCCCTCCCCCTTAGTCCGCCGCTGCTGTTGGTATAATCCACTCGTAACTTGCATGTCAAGATCATTCCTGTACCCACAGCACTTCCATAGATACAAATTTATAAAAAGCGCACGACCCTCAGACTAATATATGTTTTAATGGCCACTTCGATCTTTCCTTTGATAATAAATTTACATACACAGTCATTATTGCTGCAAACTAATCCACGTTGAGTCTTCAAACAATCACAGACTTAAAACCATATTTCTCGCACCATGTAAACTTATTTGGCGTGGAGCAGACTTTATCTCAAGTTGGAGTAAGATGTTTCATTTATAAAGATAATCAAACATACAGACGATCATATTCTAAAGCGATCAACATAACTTTCTCACAAACTATTTTGTATCGCGTTCCGTAGATCCATGTTGAGGATATCCTCGTCGATGTGGAACATGTCAAGAAACAAAATTTACAAGTTGAATAATAGATAATACTAATAATAAAAATACAGATACATACATTTTTAAGGTTTTTTTATATAGCTGATAATATAATAATACTAATATAGTATGAGTACATGCATCATTTGGTACAATTTAGAAATTCACTAATGGAGTAGAAGGAGTTGGCCACTAGAAAGTCTTTTAGGTTCCTCTTAAACTGATCTTTATTTGTAGCTAAATTTTTTATACTTGATGGCAAATTATTGAAAATGTGTGTTCCTGAGTAGTGGACCCCTTTTGAACTAAAGCAAGTGCTTTTAAGTCCTTGTGTAGATCAGTTTTATTCCTAGTATTGTATGTATGAACTGAGCTGTTTGTTGGGAAAAGGGATCTATTTTTTATGACAAATTTCATTAAGGAATAAATATACTGAGAGGCAGTAGTTAATATAATCAGGTCTTTGAAGTGGCTTCTACAGGACGTCCTTGAATTTACTCCACAAATAATACGTATTATACGTGTTTGGACTCTGAAGATTTTTGACTGACTTGAAGAGTTACCCCAAAATATTATACCATATGACATTATGGAATGAAAGTAAGCAAAGTATGCAAGCTTTGTTACTTTTATGTCTCCTGTGTCTGAAAACACTCGTATTGAAAATACAGATTTATTGAGTCGCATTAGCAGACCTTTCTATAACTATGCTTAACGTACTTTTTATTGCAATACTTTTATACCTGTAAACAAAACGAACTCTGCTTCTGGTAGTGTAACTGATGAGAGGTCATTAATGTACACAAGGAAAAGCAATGGCCCTAAGATGGATCCTTGTGGGACCCCACATGTAATTTCTTCCCAATCCGATGATGACTGTTGGCTTAATTCACTGGTCACTTGCACTGACACTCTTTGTTTCCTGTTAGTGAGGTACGACTTGAACTATTTTGCAGCATATCCCATGACCCTATAGAATTCTAATTTACTTAAAAGGATGTTATGGTTCACACAATCAAATGCCTTTGACAAATCACAGAAAATACCCGCTGCTTGCAATGTATTATTATTACGAGTAGGCCTACATTGTAGCCGAGATATCCCGAAAAATTCTTTTCGAAATGTTCCAAGTCTTTACAACATTTAACTGACGCAGGTCAAACTTGTAAATACCGATGATCGATAACTCCACAAGATGTTTAATTGTTGTTCTTTCACTCACAGTACAACTGCATTATGTACAACGCAACGATCACAAACGCTCTATCAAGGCTATTCGAAAATTATCGAGCGAACCAACCGTTCATTTAGACTTCTTTACTTTAAACAATTATGCAAAACAATGGTACCCGTAATCAGATAGCGCAAAATAATCTGATTTCTTCGATTTTGAGCAACGGCTTCTCAAATCCATCCCAGTGCCTACATTTGGTAACTAATGCCATAGGATTCTGGAAGCGCTCGCTTGATGTGGACGCTAAATACCGAGAGTGCCGTAATTAACTGCCGGAAGCTCTGTCGTACCATATCTGTGGTCACTTGGAGTGTGTGCGGTCTCTGCTTTGCAGACGTTAAAATGCAAGTCCTGACAATATATCATTTTAAGGCAATTCTACATTGAAAATTTATCACAGACGCTTCACCTTAGTTAATTAAATATCAATGAAGAACAGATATCAATTAATAATTCAATAACGATGAAATTCAAAGCATGACATATATGAATAGAAACCGTGGAATTATAGACATGGTATAAATCTGGCCTTGTGATTAGAGGCAGTAGTTCAGAAGCTAGCGGTACGCAAAGGAAAGTTTTTCGTTCGAGTCCTGTGAGAACTGAATTTGTTTTTTCTTTTGTAACAGAATCTGTGACGATAATCTTAATGTATTACAAGTCTGTTATACAGTATTCGGCAGTTTTTTCCGAATACTTTGCAATATCCAAGTGTGTCGTTATGCAGGAACTTAATAGTACAGGTTAAATTAGTATGACTGAAACGAATACGAACGTTATTTACATTCATCCTTCTCACAAAGACGTTGCTGGCTATCTATTTCAGAATATGGGTCGATTTCCGAGTTTGTATTTAGGTAGGATCCTAAGAAGAAAGTTTAAATCACTGCGGCTGAAATGAGTAACCTGCAAGTGGCATTTAAATTCTGCCTTTTCACAAACAGTTGGCTGTGCCGATTTCTGAGTGTGTAATTTGCCAGGGACATTAGGAAACAGCTTGAGTTACTGTGACTGAAACGAGTACAGTACCACTGACATTTACATTATTTATTATGGCTAATAGGTGTCTGCATGATCATTTTCATTTGTAGGCGATCAGACAAATATAATTTTTGTAAGGACACTGGAGTGTCATCAATTATTTGTAATTCACAGTTATGATTCCTGTCGAAAAATCCAAAGGCCACATAACAATTTTAAATTGTCAGACTTGCCTGAGAAACATGTCATCGTCACATCACCATATATTTAGTTTCACAAAACAGGTTGCCAAGTTCCATAACTGAGCAGATACCGAAAATTTACTGCATCAGTGCACGGAAACGAGACATTACAGAAAAGTGAAACCTATTCCGTGGACAACATACTAATTTGATCCTGCTTTACTTTTGTTTACACATCATTTAGCATCACTATATACAGTAATACAGGCCGGAACCACAAATGTGAATTTAAAAACAACTAATGACAAGTACCTGGCATTCCCTTAAAGGGAAAAAGTTCGCAGTTTATTTCCGAAAAAGTAGCGATTTACTAGTATGTGAGTAGGTATGAACCTAACAGATCATCTGCGAGTGGTACAGAATTACTATTGGGGCATGTCACAAGTCGTCGTCTGTTTGTTTACATGTATGTTTGTTCATGACTTCGAGTGCCATGATTCGACTACGAAACTCGATAGTCGACCTATTTCACCCTCTGGTAACTTCCGACCGGCATACTCGGTATTTAGCGCCGAGTGCTCGCTTGACGGCACCCACCGAGCACCTGCGTCAGCCTCTTTCTCCCATCCCTTATAGTCACCCTAGCCACTATATATTTCCGCAGCACTACTCCCCTCCCGTATGCCTTCCTCTCCCAAATAGACCAATCCTTTACGACCTATGTGATTGCCGCAGACCTTAACCTCTCTTCCCGCTCTCCCGCTGAACTCCAGCAGTGGCGTCAGTTCGTCACCACCTCGCTCCGGGACGACATCCTCCTCCTTCCCCAACCCATATGCCCCAAAAGCAACACCACACACGACATTGTACTGGCGTCTCCCAACCTCCTTGGATGCATCACGGCCAATGTCCTTGACTTTATAGGCAGTGACCATGCCCTTGTCCTAATCACCTTTGACCACTGCCCCCGCCCTGCCCCCGCTCTGCCCGCGCTCCCCGTCCTATGCCCCCCCCCCCAAACGTGTCTATGATTACTCCCATGCCAACTGGGATGCCTACCGTCGCTCCATAGACACCACGGTCGCAAGCCACCCCTTCCCCTCCACATTCCCGCCGACTTTGACTACGACTCCTCCTTCCTCCAGCAGACCATTGCTGAAGCGGTCAATGCCCACATCCCCACCAAGGATACATACCCTCACCATCCTACCCTTCCTCCACAGGCCGTCCTTCTCCTACACGAATCCCGTCACCTCTACCGCTTCTTCCTCCGGACTCGTGACCGAGGTAGTACACTCCAACGCCACCGACAACTCCAAAGACATATCAGAAACCTCTTATCCGCGATAAAACGCCGGGACTGGCGCCAGACATGCACCTGCCTAAATTCAATGCTCCCCATCAACTCCTCCAAGTACTGGCATACCTTCCGCCACCTTACTGGTAGTGACTCCTCCTCCCACTACCCGCTTCTCTATGATGACCAACCTTTTCCTGACAATACAAGTAAGGCCGAACACTTTGCCTCCTACCTTTCCGAAGTCTTTTCCATTCCCAACAATCCTAACTTTGCCTATTCTCTCTTCCCTGATGTGCATGAATGAACCGACACCTCCTCCCCACCACTTGCCCTCGACTTCCAGTACTTGGACCACGTTCCTCCTTCAGAATTGAACACACCTATCACTTTCCATGACATAATTGACACTCTTCGCATCAAACGCAACACTGCCCCCAGTCACGATCGGCTAACCTACCGACACCTCCAGGCCTGCACCCCCTCCTTCCATGAAGTCCTCGCCACCCTTTATAACGTCATCCTTTTCACCAGCTTTTACCCTGACCTGTGGAAGACTTCCAGTTTTCTCATGTTCCTCAAACTTGACAAGCCCCCAGCCCAGACCTCATTCTACCGCCCTATCACTCTCATCTCCATTTTCAGCAAGGTCCTGGAAACCATCATCTCCTGTCATATCCATCAGCACCTCCGCCGTTACCAGTTCCTTCCCCTCTCCCAATGTGGCTTCCTACTCTCCTTCTCTGCCGACAATCAACTCCTTCACCTAACTCACCTCCTATTCGTCCATCTTAATTCATGTTGCTCCGCCATCTTTGTCTTCCTCGGTATAGAAAGGCCTACGACTGTGTATGGCATTCCGGTTTGCTTTTAGAGCTCCAGTTCTACGCCCTTCCTGTTAATTATATCCGCCTCATTGCTTCCTTCCTCACCTACTGCCCCTCCTATGTCACTGTCTGCAACTCCGACTCCCGTATGTTCTACCCCTCCGCCGGGGTGCCTCAAGGCTCCGTCCTCTCTCCTCTATCTCATCTATTCCGCCGATATGCCCAACCCCAGCCTCCTGTCTATCTCCTAAAATATGCTGACCATACTGCCTTCCTAGCCCTTGCCCCGTTCCTTGCCCGTTCCCAGTTTTTGCTCCAGTCCCACCTCACCGAGTTCACCTCCTGGTGTAAAAGGGTGGCTCCTCTCCGTCAATCCTGACAAATCCCAGGCAATCATTATAGGTTGTACCACCCCTTCCTTCCTTCTCCCTGACTTCTACCTTACCCTTCACAACCTTCTACCTTACCCTTCACAACCGTCCTATCTGCCACACCCCCACCATTAAGTACCTCAGACTAACCCTCAATCGATCCCTTTCCTGGACCCCAAACCTTCCCACCATTCGCCAGGAAGCCCTCTCCCAACTTAATCTCTTCAAACTCCTTACTGGCCGGACATGGGGTCTCAGTCCCACCACCATCGTCTACACTTACCAAACCCTTATGCATCCATCCACTGCAGTTTCCATCCCGCCTGGATTTCTGCTCCCCCTTCTTACTACAAAACCCTCCATATCCTTGAACATTGCAGCCTCCACCTCGCCTATCACATCTGGCTCCCCTCCCCCACATGGATCCTATATGACCTTATCCTGTTTCCCCATCTCCTTGAACACATCCGAATCCTCTACACCAACCATAAAATAGACTCCCACAAACCCATGGTCTACTCCATCCTCACCAAACCCAGGCCTCTGCCACACCTTTACCACTGCATCCCTCCCTCCCTTCGCCTCCACACTCTCCACGTCCCTTCCCAGGGTAACTTCCGTCACCTCCCCCTTCCTGATGACGTCCTACCAACCCTGATCCCTCCCCCCGTAGATGAAGCGCCCCCTCCCCTTCCCCCGCTTGGCTCTCCCCCTCCCTAGCCTGGAGTTCCTACGACTCCTCCTCCGCCTCCTCTTCTCCCCCCTTTCTCCTCTTCCTCCGCGCTTTCCGCCTTTCCCTACCCCGCAGGGTCCTGCGACGTCTGTTTTAACAGTGCTTCATTCAGTGTTGTGTGTGAAGTGCTACAGAATGTGTGTTTTTATCTGCGTCCACCGCCAACAAACAAGCGTAGCATCGTGTGTTTTAATATTGTGTCTCCGAGTGCTCCCGTCCTGTCTTTGCTGTCATACTGTATGTTTTTAATGTTACCGTGGCTCTTCGTTTTAACAGATTAAATGTGCCTTTAATCGCCTGTCAAGCTGTCTGTACTTCAAATTGTCACCATACACCGTCATTTTATCTCCTGTTCTATTTTTAAATGTCTTCATGTCCATATTTTCATTTCTCTCGGCTTAAGAGCAGCTCATTGAGCTGCTGCCAGCCTACTGGCATTGTAACTAGTGGTGGTGTTGAAAGACAATAAAGGAAAAAAAAACCTTGCCGGCATAGACTCCTAGAGTAATCTGCAGTGCGGCACTTGGCACTTAAGCACAACAAAAATTACTTATGAACTCACAAACTTGATAAAATTGGCCAGTGAAAATTATTCCACAAAACCCGTGGTACCGATGAACCTTTCTCGTTCCTATTTCATAACTATTGTAAAATAAATAAACATTCAGCATAGTTTAAAATGTTCAAATGTTTGTATAGCTTACGGGACTTAACTATGGGGTCATCAGTCCCTAATCTTACAAACTACTTATGAACTAGCTAATACCAAGGACGGCACAAATATCCATGCCCGAGGGGGCATTCGAACCCCCGACCGTAGTGGCCGTGCAGACCGTGACTGGCGCGGCTCAGTCCCCTCGGTCACCGCGGCCGGCGCAGCATAGTTAAACTACAGACCGAAACGCGATCGAAACTAATGATTCAACTTCAACACTTTTAAAAGTGGAAGTTTCTAAAGATCATAACAAACAACGTCTATATAAATACTCTGGAAATTACTTTGAAGTGCAGGGTGGCAGTGGCGCACGCACGGGGAGCTTTTGGGGTTAACCCCCTCCTCTCCAGAATCCCTTCAACATTTCTTTATAATAAGTTCTGTTGGACTGATCTTGTAAATGTTCTGCGCAATTTCTTCGCCCCCCCCCCCCCCCAATTCTCTCGTTTTGAAGTGTCTTCAAATTGACGCTCTCGGAGACGGAACAATAGGGTATTGGGTAGTAGCGGCTGGTGTTTCAGTGACTGGGGGTTCGCTTCGTTGAGTGATGGGATAGTGCTCCCCCCCCCCTCCCCCGGCTCGTCGATGTTCCGGTGTCCAAACAGACAATTTGGCACACCTCTACGAGTGCCGCTGGCAGAAAGCACTCCGGTTCGACCCCCCCCCCCTTTAGATACATTTTCGTTAAAAGATTTGCAGAATGTCTTACCTCGGCTTGTGTGCGCTTGCTTCAACTCAATCTGAGGCGTTTTTTTTAATTTGAGAAAGATACGCATAATTAATCAACTAATTAATTTACGATATATTTATTGCCAATTAATAAGCCACAGATAATTCATGAAATGATTTACCTTTTAAACTTAGAAAACAAAAAAGAGTGCTTCTTATGTTTTAAAACATAAAATTAAAGTTAGTATTCTTTAGTTATCTGAAGTGGTGTGAGCAAGACAACATATAATGAAACATAGTGTAAATTTCTTTATAACAATACGCATTAAAGTATGTATGACTGTGAAAGTCTTTTCATTTATTCATGAAGAATTTATTCTGGATTGGGCAAAATAGAACCTACACGTCCTTAGAGTCGCCGAAATAGAAATTGTCGGTGATAATAATTCCGTGAAGTTAATTATTTATTTTCAATTACTAATTGTTGAACCAAATATTATTCTGACACATAAAATATACATAATAAACATTTAATTTTCTTTATGTACCAATATAAAATGGCGCCCAATCGGGTGACCAATGGTTATACAATAATGTAGTATACGTTATTTTTCTTTACATGCACGAGCATTATGCTAGAATTGTCGAATTAAAGAGGAAGCAAAAAATAAACTAGAAAAAAGGAAAATACGTGACTGTAGCGGGAAGAAGACGACGGTCGGTAACGTACAAAAAAGTTTTTTTTTTTTTTTTTTTTTTTTTTTTTTTTTTTTTTTTTTTTTTTTTTTTTTTTTTTTTTTTTTTTTTACTCTGTTGATGCATGCCGACTTTGGCATTCTTCACTTCTCTGTTGAATTTCGTACAAAATACTTTCCCTTTGTAGCAGTAGACTAAATTTACAAAGCTTGTAAGCTTCAGTAGTTAGTGAGTGCATTTTTTGTAAGGCCTTAGTGTATGTCGAAATAAACGACAGTTATGTTTAAAAAAAAATGCAAAATCATAATATATTTAGTGGCCAAAATTTAATAGTTTGGCATATTATTTCAGTAGCTAATAATGCCAAATTTGTACCCAGTTTGACCTTGCTAGTAATATATAGAGATGTTTTTGTTACAGCTGATGAAATCTGAGTTTGTTTAAGTATTGTTATAGAAACATAGGCCTAACTTATTTCAACAAGGAGCATCTTGCTGACTTCTACGCGACTTGATGTTAGGTTCTCCCACACAGGAGCCACGGGTACACTGTTTGAAAAACAGTTCGCAATAAAAATCAGTTGAAAGTTTATGCAAAGTTACAGAGCAGCAAGCATCAATTTTCGCGTTAGAACGCTCCACACACTGTGTAAAGCACCGCGGGAGGCTTGCCTAGCGTGTAACGAAGGCCATCATATCTTATGTTTACTACTGCTACCAACTTCAGTGATCTACTAACTTTATTACTACAGTAGGGTGGCGAACTTGTACATAACACAGACAAATATATTTTTTAACGAGTCATGTTCCCGTCCTCTGCTTACAAGAAGCAACTTTACCTTCGTCCCACTGTAAATGCACACTGATATCACTTTGTAGTCTCTAAAGTGTCAATTCGCCAAAATAGTATCACAAAGAAGTGACGGATGTCTATCAAGGGAGGCGACAGTGGACTTGGTTAATAATTGTCGCCTGTTAGCTTGCTCATATTCGTTAGCACTGCAGCTTCACTACGGTAATTCGGGTTTCCAAAGGCCAATGTACAAGTGCTGAAACGTAGGAGAGACCAGAGTAACGACATCACCCTCGGTAATCGCGCCACCCCAGTTTTATGACAAACGGTTGGCAGTACGAGTACGCGTGTCAGTGTTATATCTCTGTTACCTACCGCGGAACTAATTCCTGTGGTCGCCATCCATGATTGTTGACAGGTATCAATCGTGTGGAAGAAATTGTTAGTTTTGAATCTAAATTTCGAGCCAGTATTTTATTGAAATAAGTACCTCTATAGACTGTCAGTGCTTTTTAATACTCGTATTAATTTAATCTGTAGATATTTAGCTTCGATTTCGTGTCTAACGTAATTGTTTTGCAAAAGCTTTGGCTTTAAATTGATGTTCTTAGCCAAGTTTTTCTACTGGGGCAATGACGCCATGGTGGAGAATTTAGGCAAAAAGAAGTGTAATACAGATGCATACATACTGTGAAATGGGCACTTGCAGAATGTAGAGAATGTTGTAGGTTTTGAGTGCCAAACACTATACCGGTATTTCTGACTTTTGCGATGTCTGAATCAAGCCTAAATTATAAAATGTATTTTTATTCCAATTTTACATCGACAAGTACTTGAAGCCTTCCAAATGTCTAATACAGAAGAGTGATAGGTATACATTACAAAGTAAGTGACAATTATTTACTGCTAGTCACTCATCGTGTAGGTGTATCCTTGATTTTCAAATTATGGAGTCATTAACCTGGAACCCATGGCGCCACAGTGTATACTTTCACAATATATTTTTTAACAATAAAACTTAACAAGATATATGTCTGAAAAAATTATAATAAAGTGGTATTAGCTGGCGAAACTGTAGTATTATTCTTTACGAAAAAGACGTACCTTTAATAAGGTAAAAAAAAAAAAAATGGTTTCCCTTAAGGTTGCGCCATGACCCTGGTCTCTGCTACAAGTCATTTGTCTGAAGGCTTTCGATTTTTTACGACTGCTGACAACCGCCGACTTGAGCCAGATGTGGTAGTGCGGAAGGTATTTCTAATTTACTAATCCCTACAGCGATTGCTTTTGCTCTAAAAATTGGGCTTATTCTGTACGTAATGTTAAAATAATTTATGGGACTATAGTTAGGCAACGTCTCCGACAACAGCCAGTATTTCGGCAGGTAAACGCCCGTCATTTTCAAGGTATAACAGAAAAGACTGATCGTAATGTCTGCAACCTTTTTCAATAACGCTTCATTCTTTTATCAACTATTCGCAAAATTTTGCAAATTAATAGAAAAAATCGCAAGTTTGTTTTATGGGGGTGTCACAGCTTTGGCACCTGTCAACTGTGCGAGGGCACCTCAATATAGCTCTGGCTCTGAACCCTCCCCCCCCCCCTCCGGAGGAAAAAATTATCTACGCCCCTGAACCTAACTACACGGGATGTACTATGTAGCCAACAAAACGGCCGTCAACCATCTCCAGCAGAACTAAAATCATGATTTCCTCGTTCACGGCGAATAAAGCTTACTTCTATGAGCAAACGTAAAAAATCTTCAGACCCAGTGCTAAAGGCAAACTGTAATTTTTTGCCGACCTGAAAATATCCTCATACTGGCTAGTGGTTACACGAGCTGCCGTATTTATAACCAATCAGCAGTCCTGCTTGGCAGTTAATTACACTTAATTAACAACACAAGCAGATTCCAACCGAAAAATGTATCATAGGTTGAAAATAAGAGAGAATAAAAAAGTCAGTAGTCTTATGAAACATTCGTAACAAGATATTAGCACTTAAACAATTCAGTAAAAGTAATTAAAATAGCAGTCAGAGTAGTTAGAATTTAAAAATCTGAACCCCATGATATCGGCTTACGTTGGGGTTCGAACCCACGAACTGTAGCAAGGATAGCAATGACTGTACTACCGCTGCACTGCGCGGTCACATGATTCACGATCTAATCAATCTACGTACGAATCAATAACCTTGAATTGTAGTTTTCGGAGAGATGGTTTTCACGTAAATAATACAAAGCTTCTCAAAACCTAAGCTAATATCTGTGATATAATACTTGTGTATATGACATAAAAACACGGCTTGTACGAAATTAGTCAGTAGCGTATGCTTAGTGCTGTACATGAGCACGTATTTTAACATCGTTGTCTATGCCTCCTTTTTTGTACGATTATCATTAAGTGATGAAGTGCGAAATAAAACACGGGAGACCTATGAATCGGCAACAAAAAATTAAGAAAGATAAATGGAAATAGATGAATTGACTAGTTGTTGTGGCTACCAAACAATTTCAGGTAAATGGCAGTGCTGAAAAAATGATAGCCATGTTTTGGACAGTGGGGTCTAATCTTTACTCATTACCTTCCAAAAGGCATGTCGGTGAAAGATATGTCCCAGCATCGACATCAAAACCTTTTTCATACATTCATGATTAAAGAAGATACCCAGGAAGATTTGCTAGTTGCTGCTGCAGAACTAACTACAGCTCATAATGTGTAGTCCAGTTTTCTGAAAAACTAAGCATGACTCGGAAGAATGGATGTTTAAATACTCCTTGGAAGAAAGGTACATTAACTTTATTGATGAAACTTAAAATGCTGTGCGCAAATGCCAGCTGCTAAAACTATGCAACGCCACTGTGAAATCAGTATTTTTCTGATGTAGGAACAATGGATTGATGAAAGAAATCTATTGCTGCTAGGGACTGTAAAATCCATCTTACAGTGCCAGTTTACCTACAAACTGTGTTGCATGGAGTTTTATAAATACAAAAAATATAGAAAAGTCTTGCTTGGAAAAGTAAAATATTACGGTTACTATACTGCTCAAAATAATTAGCGGATTAGGTGAGACATCATACACAATATACATATGCCAAAGTATTTCATTCAGATGTTGGTTGCTATTGTAATTTGTCTGTGGCTGCATGGGGCTACAATACTGTGTGATTCCTCGGGGGGCCAGTACATTGGCACACATGCATGGTATGAACAGTATGAGGTTATCAGTAAACTCCTGACAGATATTTGGCCATTTTTCCACGAGTGCAATATTTAGCTCTGCAACCATCGTGGGAGGTGCTGGTTTGGGTGCAATGGATTTGCCAAGAGCATCCCAGACATGCTCAATCGGGTTTAAGTTAGGTGATCATGCTGGCCACTACATTCATTCAATCCCTTCAAGAATATTGTCTACCAGTACAGCTCTGTGGGGATGAGTCTTATGTTCCACGAGCGTAGGGCGAAGGATATCGTCTCCATATCTCTGAGCAGTCAAAGCGCAACTCTGAACGACATAGAGATCCGTACGTCCTCCAATGCTAACTCCTGACCACAGCATTCGTCCACCACCATGATATGGTGATGTTTTCTGCGCATATGCAGGATTGGTTCCACGTTCTCTTCAGATGAGCGAACGACAACTGTGTGACTGAACACAAAATCTTGATTCATCTGTGAACAGAATCCAATCCTAATTTTCCTCCGACCAATTTCTGGTGGCTTTTAAAGGGACGCCTCCGTGCGCGGAGGCCACATTCCCAAGGCGATTTCGAACTGTTCGTGTTGTAGATGATATTCCGTCTGAACTGCTGATTTCGTTAGGAGGGCCAGTTCAAATGTTCAAATGTTTGTATATCTTATGGGACTTAACTACGGGGTCATCAGTCCATAAGCTTAAAAACTACTTATGAACTACCTAAGACTAAGGACGGCACAAATATCCATGCCCGAGGGGGGATTCGAACCCGACCGTAGTGGCCGTGCAGACCGTGACTGGAGCGCCTCAGTCCTCTCGGCCACCGCGGCCGGCAGGAGAGCCAGTCCTGAAATAATTGTCCAACCTGGTATGCAAGATGTATGAACAGGGGAAATACCCTCCGGCTTCAAGAAGAATATCGTAATTCCTATTCCAAAGAAAGCAAGTGCAGACAAGTGTGAAAATTACAGAACTATCAGTTTAATAAGTCATGGTTGCAAAATACTAACATGAATTATTTATAGACGGATGGAAAAACTTGTGGAATCTGACCTCGGGGAAGATCAGTTTGGATTTAGGTGAAATTTAGGAAAACGGGAGGCAATACATTACGACTTATCTTAGAAGATAGGCTAAGGAAGGGCAAACCTACGTTTTTGGCGTTTGTAGATTTAGAGAAAGCTTTTGACAATGTCGACTGGAATACAAATTCTGCACGTAGCAGGGGTAAAATATAGGGGGCGAAGAGTTATATTCAACCTATACAAAAACCAGACAGCGGTTATTAGAGTCGAAGGGCAAGAAAGGGAAGCAGAGGTTGGGAAGGATGTAAGACAGGGTTGTAGCCTTTCCCCAATGTTGTTCAATCTGTACATTGAGCAAGCAGTGAAGAAATGGAAGGAGAAATTTGGAGAGGGAATTAAAGTTCAGGGAGAAGAAATAAAAAGTTTGCGATTTGCCGAAGACATAGTAATTTTCTCAGACACTGCAAAGAATCTGGAAGAGCAATTGAATGGAATGGATAGTGTCTTGAAAGGAAGATATAAGATGAACATTAACAAGAGTAAAACGAAGGTAATGGAATGTAATGTCAGAAAATCAGGCGATGCTGAAGGAATAAAAGTAGTAGAAGAATTTAGTTATTTGGGTAGCAAGGTAACTTCTGATGGCCGAAGTATAGGAGATATAAAATGCAGAAAGGCTATGGGGAGAAAAGCGTTTCTAAAGAAGCGAAACTTGTTAACATCCAATATTAATTTAAATGTTAGGAAGTCCCTTCTGAAAGCATTTGTCTGGAGTGTAGCATTGTATGGCAGTGAAACGTAGACAAAAATATTATAGAAGCTTTCGAGATATGGTGCTACAGACGAATGATGAAGATTGGATGGGTAGATCTCGTGACTAATGAGGAGGTGCTTAACCGAATTGGGGAGAAAAGGAGTTTCTGGCATATCCTGACTAAGAGAAGGAACAGATTGTTAGGACACATCCTGAGATATCAAGGAATTGTCAACTTCGCATTAGAAGGAAGTGTGTGGGGGTAAAAATCGTACAGGGAGACCGAGGGACGAATACAGTAAACAGATTCAAAAGGATGTACGGTGCCGAACGTATTCTCAGATGAAGAGACTTGTATAGGACGGGGTAGCGTGGAGAGCTGCATCAAACCAGTCTGCGGACTGAAGACGACAACAAGAACATGTTGATACTGCTCGTCCTGTTGCCGCTTGTAGGGGGCGTTGCAGCTGAGTTGCGTTGAGCCTCCTGTCTGGACGATGTGTTAGCCGGAGATAACTTTCATCTCTTGTTGGTGTTGCCGTGGATGACCTTGGTCTTGCCTTCTTTTAACGGCTCCTGTTATCTGAACTGGCGTCCAGGTCTTGGAAATTATACATTGGGACACTCCAATAGCTGCAGCCACCTCCCTCAGTGTCTGTCCCGCTTCCAACCTTCCTATGGATTTCCATGCCATAGCTTCAGATAAGTCACATTGTTGTTGCATCGCACTACATGTTCAATTCATTCAACTCCATTTGTACTAATTAAACCAGTTATTTTTTGTTTCACTATTCCAAAAAGTTGCTTAATGATTCTAGTACCTTTTAGGCGATATATTGTAAGATATTGTAAGATATTCTTTTCCGCATTGTATGGACAATGGAGACACTATCTTAGTACACAACTAAATCGGGAAAAACTCTCCACTGCCCATCTACGTGGTGCTTTTTTTTAATTTTTTTAAATTTTTTACAGATAATTGTTCGGAGAAATCTTCTATCAACTTACTGCAAATTGTCTGTTGCTGCTCCAGCATATAGTTTAAAGAGTACTTCTTGCACATTTTGCTCCCAGTTTAACTACACAGGAAACGCTTATTGTGAGCAGGCCGCGGTGGCCGAGGGGACTGAGGCGCTCCAGTCACGGTCTGCACGGCCACTACGGTCGTGGGTTCGAATCCCCCCTCGGGCATGGATATTTGTGCCGTCCTAGTTCGTAAGTAGTTCATAAGTAGTTTGTAAGTTTAGGGACTGATGAACCCGTAGTTAAGTCCCATAGACTATACAAACATTTGAACATTTTTGCTTATTGTGAGAGATCGTGTTTTGTAGGTTGGCCATAGAGTTCTCTGTGTTCGTTGCAGTTTTAATATTCTACTATCTATTGATGCTCTTTCAAGAGTATTCCAATTAATAATCTCACTAAGATATTTAAACTTTTTACACCTTTATTTTTTATTGTTATGGAGTATGGTCTGGGATGCGTCAACTGGGAAACTGGGCATCGTTCCCGTTTTCTCAGACGAAATTTGGAACCCAGCCTTTGCTGCTGGTTGTTCTACATGAAGCTTTTGTTCATTAACATTGATCGCTAACAACGCCAAATGATTTTCAAATGCAAAGCAATTAAGTTGAATCTTTCTTTTAATTTTAGCCGATGATGGACATACCTTGTTCCATTCCTATCTTTAATATGATGTAAGGAACATCCGGTCAAAGTAAAGTTATTCAATATGAATTTGATTGTCTTAGGACTAGTTACTATTATGGCACAGTATCAGTATTTAATTGATATTGATATCTGCAAGCTGGTCATTGTACACTGAAGTGACAGGATTCAGAATATGCTTCCTAATACGATGTCGGACCTCGTTTTGCCCGCGAAGTGCACTAATACGCCGCGCTGTGGCTCAAAAAGTTACTGGTAGTGTTCTGCAGGAATATCGTGCTACGCTGCCCCTATAGCCTTCCATAATTGCGAAAGTGCTGACAGTGCAGGATTCTGTGTGCCGACTGACCTCTCGATTGTATCCCATAAATGTTCTATGGGATTCCTGACAAGCGATCTGGGCAGCCAAAGCACTCGCTGGAATTGTCCAGAATGTTTCTCAGAACGATCGTAACGATTGTCGCTTGGTGACACAACGCACTGCCGTCCATAGTTGTTTGGGAACATGAATTGCTGCAAATGGTCTTCAAGTAGTCGAACAAGCCCATTTCCAACAACGATCGGTTCATTTGGACCAGAGGACTCAAATCATTCCATATAAAACAGCCCAAAACAATCTGGAGTCACCATCAGCTTGCACATTGACTTGTCAATGGCTTCGGGTGGTCTGTGCCACACCCGAACCCTACCATGAAATATTGCCAAATGAAATCGGGACCTATCCACCCACGCCACGTTTTCCCAGTCTTCAAGAGTCCAACCGATACAGTTTCGACCCCAGTTGAAGCGCCGTAGGAACTAGTAGAGATGCTGGTGTAAAAATTAATAATTTCTTTTTGTTTAGAACACAGTTACATGGACCTTGTTGCGGAAGAAGTAGTTGGCAGTTAACAGATCAGATATTTAGGTTCTGGAGTATTGTCACCGGCAGAATGACTTAAAATGGTTCGACGTCTTTCTGTCGGTGCTACGGATTAGAGACAACATTACGGCAACAGACGTAGTGCCGATAACAGAAAGTTGCTGCCGAGGGCATTGTTGGTGTCTTGTATTTAATCTATCAAATTATGCAAGCAGTTGGGTTCAGATAGAGTAGGATGTCGGCAGGAGTCAGCAATGACGTACGGATCTATATGTCGTTCAGAATGGCGCTTTCACTGCTCACAGGTATAGAGACGAGATCGTTTGACCTTTTTTTGTGCCCTACGCTGGTGCCATAGGAGATGAGTTCCTTCTGGTCGACGATAACGCTCGTCCCCACAGAGCTGCTTGCTGGATAAAATGCTTGAAGCTGAGGGAATTGAACGAATGGAGCATATTCACTGGACTTAAACCCGATTGAAGATGTCAGGGATGCCTTCGCAGACGTATTGCAACCAGACCAGCACCTCTCACAATTTTTGCAGAGCTGGATATTGCACTCATGGAAGATGGCCAATTATCCCTCAAGAGCTGATTGATAATCTCATGCCACGGAGGTGTGTAACTGTACTGGCCATCCGAGGTGATCATACACCAAATTAGAGGACAACTTGAATTACTTTTTCACTGTTATGGTAGCCACATGGTGCCTCGCTCCAAGTAAACGCCATGTAAACCTCAAGTAAAGTCTTGAGACAGCAAAATATCGTCCTTTATCACACACAAATTACAATAATTGTAACCAATATCTGAGTAAAATACGTTATCATAATTATGTAGACTATATTGTGTATGATATCTCACCCGGTCCCCTAATTGTTTCCAACAGAGTACTGTGCATACGGACAAAACTAAAATCCAGACGAAAATTTAAAAATCAGGTAAAAATGTTATTGCCAACACCCCAAAATAAATATTTTTTTGGAAGGAACTAATAACATTTTCTCGGCCTTGCAGTGGCTGGAAGCCCAAGAAGATTTAATTAACTGGTATCGCCGCTAGATCGTGCATTCATACGTGTGAAAGTCTTTTCGAAGATATGCAGTTTTTCTTGAAGATCTACTATTCGTGACCATGGTCATCCACTTAGATCTTGTAGCACGAAATCTCAAGAATTTATTATCTTGTGTTGCAATCACCGAAGGCGACCAGTGCGGAATAATGAGGAATTTCGTAATTGCATCATGCAGTTCAATAGATTTGACTGAATTTTAACACATCTTGTTAATTTTGTTACGCACTCTTTCCAACTTTTTTGTCGTTAAACGTGGCAACTCTATGTGCTGTTGGCTTTCCTAGCACAAAAATATGGCATCCTCGGCGATTTTGTTTGCTTCCGCACGAATGTTTTCGTGCGAGACTTGAAAGAGTTGCTGTCATAACCGAACTCTATGGTATTAAGGTTGCTACCGCTTTCTACGAGGACCACTTTCTATTCTTGTTTACAAGTACTCGACAATCTGTGAGGAATATCACCATAGGGTGCACACACTAGTGAAGCATACTCTTCTACTATATTTTGCAGTTTCTTCTGATACTACTACTATTTCCTAATTTGCGAAGTGTGCCCATTACGGTGAACATCCCGTGTCTTGTTGACGTCCCGAACTTCAACAGAAAGTACTGCTTGGATCCAGTTTCCGAGATCTCTGCAGCAGGAAGAGAATTAATGATAGCTATTATTTGGTACAGTGGTAACCAGGATTGTCGTCTGTTCCTCACTTCCGTTATTGTTGTTAGTTTTGTAACAGTAGACCATTTTAATGTATGTGAAATCCTATATTACGCCAAAACTTACTTTCGCGTCACACATTTGGTCTGGTATCCCTTATGCTCTATTTTGTTCATTGCCGTAGCGGAGCTGCCGAGCGCATTGAAGCGCTAATCCCTCCTCGGGCATGGATGTTTGTGTCGTTTTGCGAAATCGTACTGAACGCCTTTCGGAAGTCAAAGAACGCGGCCTCTGCTTGGGAGACTGTACCTACTGCTTTCTGGGTCCCGTAGTCGAGTGGAGCGAGCTGTGTGTCACACGCTCGTTGCTGTCGGAACCCATGGTGATTCTTACAGAGGAAATATCATAACACACGAACATAAAACATGTGCCAAAATTCTACAACAGACCCGCGACAGAGGCACCAGCCTATAGATTTGCGAATCTGTTCGACGTCCCGTCTTGAAAACGCTTCGTTCCACTAGATACCTTCGATACACCGTTACTGGAAAGGGGTTAAGCTCCTTCGTATACTCTGCATGAAATTAACTGGAACACCTCAGATCCAGTGGCTTTCTTCAGTTGAGCAATTTCATTTGGTTTTCTATCCCTTGGACTTTTATTTGTATAGCTGTCATTTTTTCGTTCTTTCTACGATTTAGTGGAGGTCCTATAGATACTACTTAAATTGTTACATTAACCTATAATGAAACGCGCCAATCTTAATTGGATCCACTTTATTTCCGCCATCAATTCTGCCTAGTACATACACTTTACACAGTCTCCGATGTATACTGCTAGACATTTAACGGGTGTTCGCGATTGTAATGATTGTTTGGCAATTGTGCAATTATACAGTAACAGAAACGTAGATAATGTATTCATCTGGGAGGGAAGGTGTTTATTTGTGTTCAAGTACAAGACGTTCAGTCAGATCAGTATCCCAAAATACGAGTATCAACAACCTGTCAAACTGTGCCCACTTTTTCTCGTGGAACGCAGGTTGCATTGTGCCTTTGTGAGCTACCACCCCCATCCCCTCCCTCTCTACCCCACTAATAGCGGTAGTATATTTTTCTGCCTGTTTATGTGTAATTCTTTACTATTTTTTGTTTACTTGGAAGACATTGACATGCGCAGAAATGTTTCGAAGAGAGGGCAGAAATTGGCGTTTTCGGTGAGTTTCAAAAGTTTAAACTGACATGAAGTATTGCATCTGATATAATTGTTAGTTATTAAATTAGTGTTTTAAAGATGGATTGCATTGATATTGATACTATAATCATATCAATTTGTCATTGTTAAAAATTCAAAAATAATACAAAAATTATCCTAACTATATTTTTAAAAAATTGTGAACTAAATGAAAATTCTTCATTGTCGCATTGTATGAATAAAGAACCTTTATTAAAAACCACAACTGGTTTCGTACCTTATTTTATAGGGCCATAGAAAATGTCTAAGGGCCAAATTTTCAAGTTGTATAAATTGTATGTTTCCATGTTAGTAGCCAAATTCGATCATATAATTGTTGGTATGGATTAAAAACATCTATAAAAACTCTTCCTACAATGGAATAACAGGCCGCGGCTGAGTGGCAGCGGATTGAGGCTCAATGCTCCGATGCGCTAGGTCGCTCCCCGTCGAGGGTTCGAATCCCCCCTCGGGCATGGATGTTTGTGCTGTCTTTAGTATAAGGTAGTTTATAATTAGTTTGTAAGTTTAGGGACTGATGACCCCGCAGTTAAGTCCCATTGGCGTGACAAACATTTGAACATTTTGGAATAACAGTTATGTTTTAACAAATTGTAGATGTAAAGCGTTCTTCCATTTAATGTCGTCAGTTTGCACGCATTATCTTTCCACGCGGTGGATGTAATCATAGTTAAGAATTACCGATAAAACTGATCTATGCTCGTAGTGAAGGCACTTAAAGGGATAATCTATTAGAGCTGCTAGGGGCCTCATTGTTTTCCTTTTAAAATCCTTATTGAACACCTTTTTAAAATACGAAAGCCGTCAGTGGGTAAAATTATTCATTTTGGTCAACATTCCTAGGTCTAGGTCTTGTTCCGTTGTCTTCGTACAGTTTTATCGGTGATCACAGCAATCTGTCGCACATACTTATTTTGTTGCAGATGTAGATTCCGGTCATTGTGTGACCATTATCAATGCATAAAATATAAATTAAAACACATAAATGTACTGAATATTCATACATAATTAAAATAACTTTCAAATAGTTACAATTGCTGATATTGAAATAACTGAAATTCTGAAATTAAAATAACTGAAAGAAAGGTCGTTGATCCATATTACCTGTATTTTTATTTTAAGTCTTGGGGAACTGTTCAAACTTTTTTAAGCTTATGGGACTTAACTAAGGGGTCATCAGTCCCTAAACTTACAAACTACTTATGAACTTAGTTATACTAAAGACAGCACAAACACCCATGCCCGCGGGAGGATTTGAACCTCCGACGGGGAGCGGCCTGCGCATCGGAGCATAGCGCCTCAATGCTCTCGGCCACTCCGCCGCGGCAGGAGAACTATACAAACGGTTTCCAACGAATTGAAGTTGTGTTTTAAATTGTTTTTACATATGACTTATGTTCCATCAGCTCATCAGAGATAAAATGGCTTGACCGTCCAGTTCGTCTAATGTAGACAGAATTATTAAAAAGCCGGCCTTGTCTGTGTAGTTTGGTTGGTTTGTAGTCTTGTGTAGTTCGCGAACGAACTAGTTCGGAAGAGCGCTCCCACATGCGAACTACGCGAACAAGCTCTCGGATTCCTCGCTTCTTAGTTCGTTCACGCCTTTTCTGAAAACTGACGGGGAACAGCGAGAGGACGCGAGAACGCACATAATCACGCGATTCCCTTCTGCTAGTTGCCGTCATTTCAAGCTGAGATGCAGCTCAGCTGTAGTTTCAGAGTTTAGATCGAAAAAAGATCCACTTGAACGGTGGCACGAGCGTCGTCAGTTATATCATGTGCATGCGTATATCTTAAAAAGATTTTGCATTTTTGCGACATCATTATCCTGCGAACGTAATTTTTCGTCGACGGGAGAAATCCTCAATGAACGCAGAATATTGTTATCAATAACAAAGTTTCAAAATTAATATTTTTACATAATATGTAAATTTTTGTGATATTTAACGTGGTAAGTAGAAGAATGATGAATATTTAAAGAATGATCATATTAAGTACAAAAACTGAATAAATACGATCTCACTCAGGGCTCATGATTATTTTCGTGTGTCTAATTGTTAAACAACAAATTAGAAATGTTAGTGTTTCTTTTGTTTGTAATATATGTAATATTGTTTGTGCCACATACTACTTGACCTCTAGCTAATAGTAGAAATATTTTTATTGATCACTTCCAAAACTTGTATTCACCAAAATAAACGCATTTAGCAAATTATGTAGGTAACGTTTCTTCAATGCCGTAATAAATAAACCAGCTGAAAAATGCTCCTGCCGGAGCACAGAAAAGACGAATATGTTCTCTGACACAAAAGTGTGGAACCAGCTGCCTCAATCCTCATTCCGACTTCCTCACCAAAAATTTTGGAATGCGAACATATTCGCGCACTTATAGCGCATAACTTTGTAAATACTTTTGTCCAGTTAAGCCGTTACAGTCAGTAATGTCGTCTCACTTTCAGTGTCTATATATGTCACTGTCCGTTTGTTTGCTGTCTCTCCCACTGCCGATTTCTGTCTGTGTCAAAATTTCAACGTCTTCACCCCTTTCCCTTGTGATTCCTCACCGCTATCTGGTTCTGCCACTTTCATCGTCTCTCTGTCCCACTGACGTTGTCCTATTCGCTTCCTGTCCCGTTGCCAGTATCATTTCTTCGGCTTTCATTGTCTTCAATTACGATTGTCTCCTTTACACATATGTCATGGAGATGGTTTGCTTGGGGTTTGCATGTGGGTACTGGGGATGGGAAAAATTGGACAAATTGTTTCGTGCTATAGTATTGGAGAGCCGCACGCTCATGCATTATGTATGGTCTTCATTCGTCTCAGTTTCCCAATGTTTTCTCTTTTGCTCCAATTGCTACTATCTGCATGTCTTAGTTTGTTGTTGCTACTGTTCCTGACTTCCGACATCTCGTTTCGCTTCCCACTGCTGTTTTCATGCATATGCCTTTCTCCTGAACTGACACTTTCTCTGTTCCATCATATATGGCTCTCTCTGCCTGTAGCAATACTCACATTCAGCCGAAAAAAGCGCGAATATGTTCGCATGTCAAAATTTTCTGATGAGGAAGTCGGAATGAGGATTGAGGCAGCTGGTTCCACCCTTTTGTGTCAGAGAACATATTCGCCTTTTCTGTGCTCCGGCAGGAGCATTTTTCAGCTGGTTCCCGTATTTTTCCTGTTACATCAGAGTGTACTGCTTATATAACATGAAATCAATGGTGAGTAAAATTTGGACAGTATTTACGAAAATATGTGACGGGTATACCCGTGGAGTGTACAATTTTTGTCACACACACACACACACTCTGTACGGCGATCTGTGACTAATGTAACTAAACCTACAGATAAAAATTTACGATGATTTGTAACTCTTATAAATGTTATAGGTGAATAAACGGCGACTATAAACAAGGCTCGTGACCTCCAAACCAACAACCCTTGCTGTACGTTCGCTACGTTAGTTAAAACCATAATTACATGTCAGACCGGATATTACATGAATATTTGTCATGAATAGGTGCGGTAACTTGGAATCTACAGATCTCGATAATGGATAGTACTATTGGAAAAACTTTCAAAGCTTTCCGGAATCATAATATTAGAGCGCATCGCAAAAATTTCCATGATTTGCCATGAATAGAAGTGTAGATTTGCCAATGCACGCAGTTGGATCTTTTAATACCAAAAATTGTGATTTTTTTTAGCGTATCGCGATAACGAATACACATTTCCAAAAACGGGAAACAGATTTTCCAGATAAACTCCTAAACAACATACACAAAACATTTTATTCACTTCCTATTCCTCAAGATACGTTATCTCACAATCAAAAATAGCGTATTCTAACCTATTACGGTCGCTTTCTTTCATTCACGGACCGATATTTCAAGAACTCTCAACTTTAAATAAAATTTCGATATGTACATTTCATACGCAGCTATGTGTAACCTAAACTCAACCACACTAGAAGTCTATGCAATGTATTTTTACCCCTGCAAACTCTTGAAAATATGTTGCAATAGTTCACTAAACCGGATGCTGCATCTTACCTGTAAAGTAAACGAAAACAAAAATCACCCCTTCATCGACCGAAGATTTCAATCTTTAAGATGTACGAAAATAATTTTTTTTTCGCCGAGTACCTTCTTTCAAATCGCATGGTAAGTTTCAGAGCTGTCCGAACGCCGTCTTTCAGCACAATACACACTTTTTCTAGCAAAATATCGCGCTTTTTCGGCCGTATCTTACTAACGTACTAAGATTTACGAAAACTGAAAAATGCCGTTTATAGATAAATGTCTACAGGATGTATTGTAAATATTTGAACAATTTTCTATGGTTAGTTTTTTAGATATCTGCAATTCACGATGCTAAAACGGCTAAAATCTGGTTTTGCGATTTTGTGCAAAACTATGATAAGTTTCAACCTCTGTATCTCGGTAACGGATAACTATATCGAGAAAATTTAAAAACGGCCTCGAGAATATCATCATAAGAACATATGGTAAAAATTTAGAAGATTTGCAATGAATAGAAAGTATCGAAATGACCGTCCTCACAACTCGTTCGTTTTTTTTTTTTTTTTTGTGTAACCCAAAAATCATGGTTCTTTTTTTTGTTTTTTTGTTTTTTAGATTTTCTCAGGAACCGCTCATGAATGAATGGTGCATTTGTAAGCCGTTTAAAGCCCACCATAGACTACACGTCATGTACAAAAGCCATCTGGGTCGATGTACAGTACACAACTGATCACTAGGCCAAGATCTATCCAGAACACTTTACCCCTTCACTCTGAGATGAATAGAACCAGAGATATGGGCCCCTGAAGAATCGTAAATTCGCACACGCCGTTTACGAACATAGTAAAGCCATTTTAAAAATAAAATACTACGAGTACTCTGTATCTAAAGTAGTTGAATATCTTTATATCACCCATTTGTATAAATAATTGGTTTATACTCCTATTCGATGTCTAACGTCCTAAAAATACATGTAATAGCACACGCCTGGTCAACACTGATCATTATAAAAAAGCTACCGTAACAAAGGAGCACTTACAGAGGCGGTAGCAAAAGCCAAAAAGAGCTAACGAGTAACAATCTGTCTCGGGAATAGGAGCTGGCGAACTAAAAGAGGGACGCACTTCGCGACGGAGCTGCAAAGTAAAATGAGAACTACCGGTCGCGAACTACAATGAGAGAGAGCTACCGGTCGCGAACTAAAATATGCGCTACCGGACGCGAACTGTAATGTCAAACGTAGCTCGGTCCTTAACACGTTAGATCCTCTTCCGAAGACCGACATGCAATAGCGACAGGGCGCGCAGTAGACAAATCACGTGCTTGCCATCTGCCGATGAGAGCCATTTCGAGGTGAGCGTCTGCCAACTAGAGTTCAGTGCTGCAATATTTCTGCACTCTGCCGTATCTGACTAATAAATTACATAATGTCAAGATATAAAGTTAACTCAAAATTTTAACACTAGAAATTTAAGAAACTGTTGCTTTTGGTCCGCGTGATATCGTTGGGAGTGGATTAACTAAAAGAGCGAACTAGTTCACGACAGAGCTGCGAACTATAGTGAGCGCAAGACTGTTGTTTTGTCATTTAGACAGAGCTGATCTAAATGATAAACTAGTCAAACTACACAGAAACTGACTAGGACGGCTTTTTAATAATTTTGTCTAGTTGAGAGGAACTGGGCGGTCTAGCCATTTTATCCCTGATGGGCTGAGGTAGAAAAGTAAGCGATGGACCAACCAATAATCCCCGTTAGCCAACATAAAAGTCCTATCTAAAAACAATCAAAAACACCTGAAGATGCAACTTCAATTTCTTGCGAAACCGGTTGTGCATGTCTCCATAACTTGAAATAAGAATGCAGTTATTGTAGATTAACGGAATTTCTTTAATTTATTTTAATTTTAGAATTGCAGCTATTTTAACATTAATAATTGTAACTGTTTGAAAGTTCTTTTATTTGAGTGTAAATATTTTAGCAGTGGTTGCTCTTCATATAAAATTCTCTGTATTGATTCATTATCCTTAAGATTAACTTAATTATACTTTGATATGTTTTAATCTATTAGTTCAAGCACTGATAACGCTCAAACAATGACAGAAATCGATATTTGCCACAATAAAATAAGTATGTGCGACTGATTGCTTTGATTTACATATTCGAAAACAGTCGCCGTGTACGAATATTTCGGTATGGAATCAAACTTGATAATTGGTATTTAACTAGAGCAGGTTTTTTAGATGCTTTTGACCCGCACCAACAGTTATATAATCAAATTTAGCTATTGTGTAAGTTTATACAAGGGCTTATAACCTGAAAGTTGGAGCTTCGTAGCCGTATGAATTATTACTATCCACCTGAAGATGCACCTATTAAGATACGAAACCTGTTGTGGTTCCTGATAAAGTTTCTGTATAAAGCTAAGGCGGCACAGAAAAATTTCATTTATTTTAGAATTTATAAAAAAATATTTTAAGACAAATTTCGCATTATTGTGAAATAGCCTAACACTACGTATTATCAAAACTATGGTTGTCCTAACTCAAAGTAGCCTACATATTCACTTGTATATGCAAAGTAATTCTTTATAATGGGAATGTGGGTGCCAGTCTTTTAATTCAGCGACCTAAAATATTATCCTCATATGATTAAATCCACCCCCATGAACAACAGACATAGCCGGGGTGGGGTGATTTACGTGCCTCAACGATACAACAGCCGTACCGTGTGTTCAACGGAGGGGTATCTGTGGAGAGGCCAAACAAACGTGTGGTTCCTGAATAGGGGCAGCAGCTTTTCCAGTAATTGCAGGGGCAACAGTCTGGATGATTGACTGAGCTGGCCTTGTAACATCAGCAAATGTGGCTTTGCCACGCAGTTACTGCCAACAGCTGGAAGCAACGGGAAACTAAAGCCGTTACTTCTCCCGAGGAGTTACAGCTTTACTGTATGAATATATGATGACGGCATCCTCTCGGGTAAAATATTCCGGAGGTAAAATAGTCCCCCATTCGGATCTCCGGGCGAGGACTACTCAGGAGGATGACGGCATCAGGAAACACAACACTGGCATTCTACGGATCGGAGCGCGGAATGTTAGAGCCCTTAATAGGGTAGGGAAGTTAAAATATTTAAAAAGGGAAATGGATAGGTTGAAGTTAGATATAGTGGGGATTAGTGAAGTTCGGTGGAAAGAGGGACATGATTTCTGGTTAGGCGAGTACGGGTTTATAAACACAAAATCAGTTGGGAGTATTACAGGAGTAGGTCTGATAATGAATAAGAAAATAGGAATGCGGAAAACTACTATGAGCTGCACAATGATCGTATTATCATAGTCAAGATAGGAACAAAGCCAACACCGACGACAATAGCACAAGTTTATATGCTCACTAGCTATGAGCAGCACAGTGATCGTATTATCATAGTCAAGATAGGAACAAAGCCAACACCGACGACAATAGCACAAGTTTATATGCTCACTAGCTCTGCCGATTATAAGAAGATCGAAGAAATGTATGTGGAGGTAAAGGAAATTATTCAGACAATTAAGGGAGAGGAAAACTTAATTGTGATGGGAGACTGGAATTCGGCAGTAGGAAAAGGAAGGGAAGGAAAAATAGTAGGTGAATATGGACTGGGCAAAAGGAATGAAAAAGAAGATCGCTTGGTAGAATTTTACAAGTAACATAATTTAATAATAACAAACACCTGGTTTAAGAATCACGAAAGAAAGTTGTATACATGGAAGAAACCAAGAGGCACCGTAAGGCACCAGATTGTTTTTATAATGGTAAAACATAGATTTCGAAACTAGGTTTTAAACTGTAAGGCAGGGGTAGATGTAGATTCTGACCATATCTTGTTGGTCATGAACAGTAGGCTGAAACTGAAGAAACTGTAAAAAGGTAGGAAAATAAGATGGGACCTGGATAAATTGAAGGAAGGTCTTGAGAACTTCAGAAGGAGCTTAAGGCAACAATTGACAGAAACTGGAGGAAATAAAACAGTAGAAGAAGAATGGGTAGCATTGAGAGATGAAATAGTGAAGGCAGCAGTGGACAAAATAGGTAAAAAGGCAAGAACTACAATAAATTCTTGGATATCATAGGAAATACTAAATTTAATTGATCAAAGGAGAAAATATAAAATTGCAGTAAATGAAATAGCCAAAATGGAGTACAGACGTCTGAGAAATGAAATTGACAGGAAGTGCAAAATAGCTAAGCAGGAGTGGCTATAAAGCAACTGCAAGTCTGTAGCAGAATGTATAACAAGGGGAAAAGTATATACCACCTACAGGAAAATAAAAGAGACATTTGGAGAAAAGAAAAACAGCTCTATGAATATAAAGAACTCAGATGGAAAACCAGTTCTCAGCAAAAAAGGAATATCTGAAATCTATATAGAGGGGCTCTACAAAGGAAATTAACTTGGGACAATATTGTAGGAAGGGAAGAGGATGTAGTTGAAGATGAAATAGGAAATACTATACTGAGAGAAGAATTTGACAGAGCACTGAAAGACCTTAGTCGAAATAAGGTCCCTAGAGTGGACGACATTTCCTCAGATCTACTGAAGTCTCTGGGAGAACCAACCATGGAAAAAATATTTTCCTGGAGTGTAAGCTGTATGAGACAAGGGAAATACCCTCAGACGTTAAGAAAAATGTAATAATCGCAGTTCCAAAGAAAACAGGTGCAGACAGGTGTGAAAATAATAGAACCATCAGTTTAATAAGTCATGGTTGCAAAATTTTAACACGAATTATTTACAGAAGGATGGAAAAGCTGGTAGAAGCCGACTTCAGGGGTGACCATTTTGGATGCAGGAGAAATGTAGGAACACAGGAGGCAATACCTTACGGCTTATCTTACAGGGAAAGTACTTGGGCTCGAACAAACATATCTGTATGAACGTTTGGTTACAGTATCTCTACGTACCCCTCAATGTGCTGGTGGGTGTCGTTTTTATGCAGAACTTTGCAATCATGCTCTAGATAGCACTGTAGATGTAATTGTAGACGCCATACGTAGTGCAGATATTTGAACTATAACTTATGTAATAATCGTCGTACATGTTCTCTAGGGTATTGTCATCAAAAGCCGTGATGATAGTTGCAACTTTAACCTTCTTCTCGAAAGACTGTTGGTATTCACTTCCACTGCCCATCGCCTCTTCCCGCACTTACCGTAGCACTACCAAATGTTCAAATGTTTGTTAAGCTTATGGGACTTAACTACGGGGTCATCAGTTCCTAAACTTACAAACTACTTATGAACTACTTACGAACTAGGACGGCACAAATATCCATGCCCGAGGGGGGATTCGAACCCCCGACCTTAGTGGGTAGCACTACCGCTAGCAATGAGTTCTTCGTCATTATCATCCCTATAATCATCATTATGTGTTAGTGTTACAACAGTATCTAACTTATGCTCATATTTCTGTACCATAACAGATACGAGAAAGCATGTGAATGATTCATCTTCTACACTAATACCATCTTCACGAAGAATGATTCTTCGTAACTTCATCTCAACCAATCGCAATACTTTAGCAGGATTGTTTATCAATCGCCGCTCCATGTGACGCTTCACCACACAAATGACACGAAACGCAACTTCGGAGGCACACTGCACCGTCCCTACTGGCGAACCGACAGGTCAAAGTGCAATGTGGCAAGGCACACGCAGAGGCCTCTAACGGACGACTGGAGAGTTTTGCAAATGCGGGAGTGTCACTAGTGGAATAAGGGATCTTTACATTATCTCTCGTACGATTTTGATGTATATGTGTTTGTTCGAGCCCAAGTACTTTCCTTGTTAGCAGATTTAGTACTGTCGCCTGTACATCAGTGACATGCCTGACAGAAAAGCCAGAAAGTTTAGGTACGCCGACGATTTAGCGATAGCAGTACAAGACAAGACGTTTGAAGAAGGCGAACAATCACTCACTAATGACCTCAAGAACTTAGAAGGGTACTGCAGAAAGTGAAGACTATGCCTAAACCCGTGCAAAACTGAGGTCAGCGGATTCCATCTCAACACTCGTCAAGCAAACACGGAGGTGAACGTAGTGCTTTGCGGAAGGAGACTACGGCACAACCGCTTCCACAGATACCTGCCGCCTACCGGTCCCGAACGGCGAGCTTCACATCGGGATTCGCGGCGAGTCCAGCTTTGTTGCTACCGAGGATATGCACAGAATTATATGTCCGATAGCTGATCCGAATGTTCATGGTGCATTAAGAGCAGTGGTATAGCTGCGGAAATTCGATCGTTTTCGCCCACCTTACGTTACGGTAGTAACACTAAAAGTGGGCCTTTGCGATCATCTTTTGACAGCTCGAAATTTAAATGAAAATAACGGCTTAACCATTCATCTGACACGAAAATGGAATAACTGAATTTGTAGAGGACAAAATTCTCTACAACTTCTCCCTCTTATGCTTTATTTTATTTTTTATTTTCTTTTTTTTTCCATATCTCTTATCGTTTCAGAGATATTTGCAAAAATAACTGCGATTTTGGGATGTATGTCTGTCTGTCCGTCTGTCTGTGCTTAACGTGTTCCCTGTTTTTAAGACGAACCGTTCAACCGATCAGCACCAAATCTTACAGACATGATTGTAGGCCCCCCGAAACCAGAACCTCCCTTTTTCAAATTTTTCGGACAAAAAATACGGAAGTAATACAAAAAAAAAAAAAAAAAAAAAAAAAAAAAAAAAAAAAAAAAAAAAAAGATTCGATTTGACGATGTCTGTCTGGCTATAACGTGTTCCCACTTTCTAGGTCGAACCGTTCAACCGATCGGCACCAAATTTTACAGACATAATTGTTGGCTACCAGAACCTCGCTTTTTCAAATATTTCGAACAAAAATGCGTTAGTAATACCAAAAAAAGCCGTTTGTAATGTAATTTTAGTTGCAAATAAACCGTTCATATGACGCGAAAATTGAATAACCGAATTTGTAGAGGAGAAAATTCTCTACAGCTTTGTTCCCTTATGTTTCTTTCATATCTCGTATCGTTTGAGGGATATTTGCAAAAATAACGGACTCCCTCCATTGAATTAACGAAAACCAGCCGTTCGCAGATGTTACGTGACATCCTCGCCCAGAACTGTCTCTGGCATACGCCATCTTGCGTTGCGTATTTGATGATTTTCTTATTGTAACTCACACGTTGTCATTTCAAAGCAATGGCGCACTAAAGAATTAACAAAAACACATCGTTCTTCGTACGATAAATGATAACCTAATGTCTAAAAATGTCATAAGAGCATCAGTTAACAACAGTCATCAATAGTATGAGATTAAAGAACGCACCTTCTAATTGTTAGCTGTAGCGTAGTGGGCAATGCGTTTGGCTGTGACGCTGAAGGTCAGTGGTTCGGAACACGCCACTACATTTCTTTTTTTTTTCTTAATAGAGTTTCAGACACTCTTAGTAATTGATTTTTTTATAATTTAGATTATTAGTTTGGCCCAAAATGTTTGCAAAAACTTATAAAACTACAAATAAAAGTGGGCCGTAAAACACGTCAGTGCGATTTTTTCTTTGGTTATTATTATTCCTGTGTCTGTTGATAGAACCAATGTAATTCTATATTCGTAAAATTAGCTCTCATCATTCTTAATCTGATGCTGACAGCGGTGTTTACGAATGCAAGCATCTCGGCAGCGTACCTGTGAGGCCGAGAATCGGGGGGGGGGGGGGGGGGGGGTTATTAATCTCCTGACGTAAAGTGCGCTAGTTACCTTCGTTGGTAAGTATGTTTAATCGTACGTTTAGTCTCTAAAGGACTGCTCTTGGCATTCGATAAAATTTTTTGGGTGTTGTATAAGTTCGAAATGGTGTAGACTATTTTGCGTTGCTACTTGTTATGCATGTCCGGAAAAGACGACATTCTTGTTACTGACATTGGTACCATAAATTAAACCGAAAATGCTACGCTCCTCAGAAAGAAGAACTTTAGTGTGCCTACATACATTTACAGAACTTTTTTTGCGACAACATTTTGGTAGGTAAAATCCGTAATCAAGTGGACTGTCAGGAGCCAGTCTGTAATGGTAAAGCAGGAAATGGACAGTTCTTTTAAATTTTACCTGCGTAGTAAATTCGACAAGTTTTTCACTGCGGCACATAGAGTAATGGTGGAGTTGTTTGCTGTTGCAATTGTAATGTTCAGTTCGGTATCTGGGAAATTATTTCAATACAAGACCCCTGGAGTAGATGATTTTCCTCTGCACTGCTGATATCGTGATGACTTCTATCTCCTGGATTTGGGCATCACACAAAGTGGAAATGTGCGACTATCTCGTTTACAACCATGACTTTCATATGGAAGGAGACTGCACAGGAAAACGCAACGATAAGACAGTGGTTAACATCGAATTGCCGAGTAAAAAGATGTAATAAATCTGTATCTCAAGTCACGAATCCTGGTGTCAACAAAGTTATCGGTAATCATATTATCGATTTTATACAGTGTGTAGACAGACGATCTGTAGGTCGCTTTGTCCTAAAAAGGGGTAGAGTTATAAGTTGTTGTAGCATAGTATCTACTTTGCGATGTATAATCGTCCTAGGTTTCTTCCCTCTGTGGAAAGAGCCTTTTACTCTTCTGCAGAGTAGAAGCATATTTCTCCAGATACAGATATCGCCGAATTAGGTCTGTTATCTACAAACAGTGTCATTCCGTAAGTACTGCGAAAAAGAGTAAATGAATCGTGGAGACTCAAACCATTCCCCATTAAAGAAATTACACCGCTACGTGTAGTTGATGCCTAATGTACACAAAAAAGAAAATTGGAACTGGTGGATATCGAAGCCAAGAAACGTAAACTTGAATATATGGCTAAAGTAACTGTCATAAAGGACGAATACAAACTGATGCTGGAGAAAGATATCCAAGCGAGGTTTACATATGGTTTTAAACAGAGGGTGTTGAGAAATCTAGCTACGGCTGAGGCTTATAAAATATTTGCATTTACAGTAAACAGCTAGGAGATTGCTCACGTGTCGGTGTGCTGGCTGAAATTGGCGGAACGCAGGATGTATTCTACATTAAAAGACGCAAGAAAACATGTTTGTAAAGATGCACTCTCGTTTGGATTTGCTCAAAAAGAACGGATACTTTGTATCCGAATGTGCTGTCCATCCCTACCTACAGATAAGTCATTTCCGAAGTTAAAAACCTATGGAATAACAATATTTTAAGAAGCATTCGTTTGCAAAAGTTGTAAACCTAGAGTCCATACGAAATTACCGCATGATTTTGTATCCGAGGAGATGGTATCATACACACATGGGGATAGAAACTGTTTTACTAGCACCTACCTGATTTTAAACTTATATTTCAAATCCACGTGGAGATCTTCTGGGACTTATAAAATATTTGCATTTACAATAGAGATCATTTGTGGAATTAATACCCTATGGAATAACGATATTTAAGAAGAATTCGTTTATTATCTTACCCGCAATAATAATAATAATAATAATAATAATAATAAAAACCCACACACATATGTTGGCTGTTGCATATGTAGTCTAAATGTAGGTTCTTGTATAGCTCTAACGAGTACCTCTGTTTCAAATATCATTCAAAAAGTTTCAACTAGTACCCGAAACGGTTAAACTACGTAATACTCCATGTGGTGTAGACTATTTTGCGTTGCTAGTTGGTAGGTATGTCGGGGAAAGTTGACAATCTTGTTATTGTAAAAACATCTGCATTTACAGTAAACATCCATGGAGAATGGTCACGCATCGATGTGCTGGTCGAAATTAGCGGAACGCAGGATGTATTCTACATTAAAGGGTGCGCGAAAAAACGTGTCTGTGGAGATGCGCTCTCGTTTGGATTTCCTGAAAAAGAACGGATACGTTGAATCCAAATGTGTTGCCCATCTACCTACAATTGCGGAGTTAAAACCTATGGAATAGCAATATTTAATCTAATTTTTTTTTTTTCCTGTAGCACTCAAAACGTTTCAACTACTTCCCGATTATTATCATACACCTTATGTGACGAACGATTTCCGAAAGACGGAACCGGAACCGAAGACTTTGGTTAGAATTGTTTTTAAATAATTCTCGAAAAATGTATGTACGTTGTACGACAGAGTACACACCAGTGGTATTACACCGAATTTCTTTATACCTTGTCTATATTTAGCTGCAAAATTGCGTTCCATACGAGTTGTAATTAAAGATCGATGTATTACGTTACTTAAACTGTATAAAAACACTTGTTTTAGTAGTCGTATATTGTAGTAAGTAGAATGTACGGTAAAAATCACCAAATACTCTCCATTGGAAAAATTACAAGTAGTTTCTGTTAAAGCGGTAAAAATGTAGACAAATGAAAATGTATTGAATTTCGAAAGTTACCTTCCTTGTACTTATCGATTTAATAGCTGGAGGCGTAAATGCAAGACATAGATGTTAATTTTAGCTAAAAGTTAAAAACTATACTGGATGTTATAAAAGCTACAAAAAGTTTAAACCAGTAAGCCCTAAAATTTTACACTAGCACTCCAAAAAAGTTTAAACTACTTCCCACTTATTATCTAACGCACTATTTAAAAAAAAAGTAAAATAAAAATAAAATAAAAAATAAATAAAAAAATAAATAAATCAATTGTCTACCTATAAATTACGTGGATATTTTTAAACAGAGGGTGTTGAGAAATATAGCTATGGCTGGGACTTATAAAATATTTGCATTTACAGTAGAAGTTATTTGCGGAGTTAAAACCATATGGAATAACAATATTTAAGAAGCGTGGTGTAGACTATTTTGCATTGCTGGTTGGTAGGTATGTCGGTGAAAAGTTGACGATCTTGTTACTGTCAAAATAATTGAATTTGCAGTAAACATCCAGGGAGAATGGTCACGCATCGGTGTGACGGCCGAAATTAGCGAAACGCAGTTTGTATTCTACATTAAAGGGTGCGCGAAAAACATGTTTGTGAAGATTAACTCTCGTTTGGATTTGCTCAAAAAGAACGGATACATTGTATTTAAATGTGTTGCCCATCTACCTACAGAGAAGTCGTTTGCGGAGTTAAAAGCTATGGAATAGCAATATTTAATCTAATTTTTCTCTTGTAGCAGTCAAGACATTTCAATTACTTACCGTTTATTATCTAACGCGCGCTATGATTTTTTTGTATTTTTTTTTTATTATTATTTTTTTAACGCGATTGCCGGCTGTTGCAAACATCGTCTATCGTCCATTACCTTAGGTGACGAACGATTTCTGAAAGATGGATTTTTTTAATGTTCAGAATGTTTGACTTTGGTTAGAATTGTTTTTAAATAATTCCTCGATAAATGTATGTAGGTTATACGACACTTAGAGTACACACACGTAGCATTACACCGAATTTCATCGTGTCTATATTTATCTGCAAAATTGCATCACAATTCTAAGTGAGGGATACTGTTTATACCGCGTCACGAAAACCTTCGGTGTGAGGAGGGTTGCGGTATGCATAGGCGCACCGCGCGATGGTTTGTGTGTGTGTAAATTACGTGGAGATTCTTAATACTGACGTCATCAAGGACGATATAAGTATTACACAGAAGAGCTATATTAAAGCAGGAGAATCGTATTTCTCCCAGTCCAGAACATTTTCCTCACAATGCCCTCGGAAACAGTTATCGCCGAATTAGGTGCGGCACCTACAAAAACATGGTCGTTCCACAAGTCTAGCCCTTACTGAAAATCCTAAGAACCCCATATTTACTATGCTCTATGTGCTTATATTTATAGTGGAATGATAACTCGTTTTAAAAACAAATTGTAATCTTAAAAATTCTATATAGAAATTCCGCATTAGTGTGGAGTAGAACTACCTTAAGAATTTCATTATTTAGAAAATAAAAGTTACAATCCCCACAGAAGGAGAATATATCTAGAGGAATACGTCCACTTAGTACTACTACCATGCACCAACCATCTGGGCTGCATGGGCTTTAAAACCCATATTTGAAATAGAGGTGGGGGATATCGAAGCGAAGAAACGGGTACTTAAATATATGGTTAAAGCAGCTGACATAAAAAAAAAAAAAAAAAAAAAAAAAAAAAAAAAAAAAACCGGAAGAAGAAAAGTCTACCCCTTACTAAAAACCCCAAGAACCTCACATTTTCTATGCTCTATGTGCCTATATTTATATTGGGATGACGACTAGTTTTAATAAAAAGTTAAAGATTAAGCTGGGTGTTATTATACGAGGCACGTCCAGAAAGTAAGTTCCGTTTGGTAATAAAATGAAATTGTACACAGATATAGAAGAAATTTTTATTGCACAAAATTCTACAACTCTTGAACTACTTTTCCACATACTTTTTGCAGGCATTTGTCATAGCGTGGCACCAGGTTTTGTATACCTTCTTCATAGAAATCTGCCGCCTGTGTCTTCAACCAGTTGGAAACAGTGAAATTTGGGTAAGTCCATAGCGAGAGCACTGATTGTAAACCTACGGTTTACCTGGACTTGTCATCAATCGCGTGAACCATCTCTTCTGTAACCAAAGGTGGAGGCCCACTTCGTTCTTCATCATGCACATCACTACGCTCGCCATTGAACTGTCGGACCCATCTCCACACCATCGAATCACTCATCGCATTTGGTCCGTAAAAATCGCAAATTTACCGATAAATTTCACTTGCTTTCACTTTCCTCGCATTCAGAAACCGAATCACCGACCTGATTTCACAGGCGGCGGGATTTTCAATCAACCCGACATTTCAAACAAGCACATCAAAGCGTACGTAACTGACAGCGATCTCCAAATGGCGCATGTTCTTCCACTTGATAGACATCGTCTACAGCGCATGTGCGGAAGTGCAATCGCAGTGCTGCAACGGACATAAAGTGAAACGGAACTTACTTTCTGGACGTGCCTCGTAGCTCTAACAAGTACCTCTGTTTCAAATAGTATCCAAAATGTTTCAACTAATTTCCGAGGATATGCAATATTTACAAAATGCAGCGCTGTACTGTGTGTCAATCCCATCAATGTGGTCTCGGCTAAAAATACCTTAGAGAGCAGTTGTGTTGTTTTTTGTAAATTGTTTTCTGGGTTAATAAGAATACCCGAAAACTGACTGGTCTGCAGGTAAATCTTCCAGACCTAGAAAGGCTTATAAATTATGTTCTGTCAGCTTTTAGTAATGACTGTAATCGAGAGGGAGTTGTATAGTTAGTCATGGAAGTCGGTAATAAAATCGTTTGGAGGAACTGCTTCCTAAACGCAATCATGGCGTGTTTTACACTCTGATTGAAGGATACCGTGTTTTTTAAGACTCGAAGCAAAAAGTGTGCTGTGACTGAATGGTCGAGCGCACTAAGACGTCTTGATCCGATGCGTGCGGCCGTTCGGGACATCTGACGTTGAAAGAGATAAGTAATTTCTCGCGCGTTTTACGAAGTGTTAGCTGTTTTCCCGGATAATTCGTTGGTATAGAAAACAGTTTGCTAAAAAATGCAATCCTCTTGATAATAAGAGGGGGACCGCGTGGGAATTAATCTCAAAGTATGAACTTTATTGCGATTATGCGATCTTATTTCACGTCCTCGATGGTTTGTGTGTGTGTGTGTGTGTGTGTGTGTGTGTGTTTGTGTGTATGGCCAGTGCGTGTGTGCGCTCCCCACCCTCTACATACGGCTGCGTGCTCTTGACTTAATTTTCATCCGGCCGCACCACGTCCAGCTATTTTTTGCGGCGGCCGATCGGTAAGGGGCGTTTGGAGCCTCTGCGCGTCTGTTTTATTAACCACTAGCTGAAAACCCGGCGTTGCCCGGGTATTTATTTATTTATTCTAACCTTGAGTTAGTACTTTTCCTATCCACTCTCTGTCCATCTCCTTTTTTCTAAAAACATGTTACATTTATCAGAGAACATATAAAAAATCATAGGTAAAAATGCACTCGATTCGAAGAATACAATCACGAAATTCAACAATAATGATTGTAATAACATCACAGATGAATCATTTGATGTAATGCGCGAAACGTCAAATCGATTTTCTTAAAGAGATGTATTAAAAGAAATTTCTTTTTTTGTGCTTTATTTATTTGTTCTTATATTTCCTTATTCGTATGCTTATCCTTACAGAAAAAGAGCTGAATTCATTGTAGCACGCATAGACCAAAGATATGGTCTGTGGCATCACGTTTCGCTGTACATAACCTCCTTGCTATTGAGTCGCAAACATCATCCCTGGCCTTCAGTACGAATTTTTTAATAATTTGACGACTTTCAACCACCATATCTTCCACACCCTTATAGCTGTCGACATGGAACTGCTATGGTGTACAATGGGAGACTTCGGACTTCGGACTTACACCATTCGTTTGCGTTCTATAGTTTTCGCTGCAGAGCTAAATATTAACACACACACACACACACACACACACACACACTTTTATCATTATCAACCCTCAGGCAACAATGCAACCAATAAAACCATTTTCAAAGAGTAAATATAATTTTCGAAGAATCATTATTGTTCCGCATTTCGCGTTATATTCTTCAAATTACTATATATCTATCAGATCGCTATAAAACCGTGCCTAAAACATTCGTCAGGTATAAGTTAGTAACTGTACAAATAGTAAGTCTCTGCGTCTTGTCGTTCGGCCGTGATAAGCGCACACCGAACAGACATTCACATTAATATATATAGCTATCCGATCGGCATAAAACCATGCCTAAAGCCTTCCCTGGGTAAACATTAGTAACTGTACAAATTTTTAGCTCTTTATGTCTTGTGGTTCAGACGTGATAAGCGTACACCGAACAGACATTCACATTTATAGATATAGATTAGCACAGAGTAACATATACAGAGAAGCAGCCCCCCCTAAACCACTGCTCCCTTCGTAGTTCCATAAGATGCTAGCAGGTGTCAGGCGGTTCCCTGGCTTTGTACCGGTAGACGACAATAGAGGCGAGGGTAGCGTGGAGGGGAGGCTGAGGGGAGAGCTCGTGCCGCCTGCCACGAGGCCATGGCTGTGTCCGGCTTGCTGGCGTTTGAGGGGAAGTGCTGGTGGGGACAGCCGCTATCTGCCGCCTGCTCTGGCCAGTTTAAAGGGCTGCTTCTGACCACAGCGCCATCATGGGAAATCTTACGGAACTGCTTCAGCACCTCCCGCCCCGCACCCCTGAGCATGTGACCGAGCCATTCCGGAGGTTTCCCGTCTGTATATATTTGTCACTAGCATTAGCACAGAGTAACATATTGTCTGTGGAATTAGCACAGTGTAACATGGGTGGTCCTCCTAAGGGGGGAGAAGCTGACAGCTGCTCCCCTCGCCCAACTGCGTCCCACCGTTTATGCGATGCCGCGGGTCCGTGGTGTGATATAAGGGGGAGTCAATTATTTACATAAACAGCTATGGCTATAAGTAATATAAAATACTCGGAACAAGCACACTGTGGATGATTCCGAGGTCGAAGGTCCCATGTTCCATTCCCACAACGTGAACTTGAGCTTGGTGGTGGGAAGGGGAGGGGTCTCGTAGTCTCGTATTATCTCGAACATAATGATGTATTGGCCCAAGGTCAACATGGATTTAGAAAATACCGTTCATGCGAAACACATTTAGCTCTTTACTCCCATGAAGTGATGTGTGCTATCGGGTTCGCAAATTGATGCCATATTCCTTGATTTCCAGAAGGTTTTTGACACCGTACCTTACAAACAGTTTTTAATCAAATTGCATGGTTGCGGTATATCGCCCCAAATTTGCGACTGGAAAGGCGATTTCCTCTCAGAGAGGACACAGTTTGTAGTAATCGATGGTAAAGCATCGACTAAAACAGAGGTTCAAAATGTTCAAATGTTTGTAGAGCTTAAGGGACTTAACTACAGGGTCATCAGTCCCTAAACTTACAAACTACTTATGAACTAGCTACAACTAAGGACGGCACAAAATATCCATGCCCGAGGGGGGATTCGAACCCCCGACCGTAGTGGCCGTGCAGACCGTGACTGAAGCGCCTCAGTCTCCTCGGCCACCGCAGCCGGCTCGCCCACATGAGTACAAAAAGAAATCCGTTAAACTTTGTTTACATGATAAATCAATCAAATGTGAAGGCCGTAAACTCCACAATATACCTAGGAATTACAATTACTTCTGACTTAAATTGGAAACAAACACGTAGATAATGTCATGGGAAAGGCGAACCAGAGACTGCGTTTTATTGGCAGAACCCTTAAAAGATGCAACATAACTACTAAAGAAACTGCACACACTACGCTTGTCCGTACTTTTATGGAGTATTGCTGCCCAGTGTGGGAACCTTATCAGGTGGGTTTGACGGAGGACATCGAAAGAGTCCAAAGAAGGGCAGCTCATTTCGTATTGTCACGATACAGGGGAGACAGCGTTACGGAAATGATACAGGATCTGGGATGGGAATCGTTACAACAACGGAGCTTATCGCTGCGGCGTAGGCTACTTACGAAACTACAATCGCCAACATTCTCCTCCGAATGCGAAAATATATTGTTGACTCCCACTTACATAGGTAGAAATGGTGATCAGAATAAAATAGGAGAAATCAGAGCTCGAACAGAGAGATTCAGGTGTTCATTCTTCCCGCGCGCTATTCGAGAATGGAATGGGAGATAAAATAGTATAACGGTGGTTCGATGAACCCTCTGCCAGGCACTTAAATGTGATTTACTCAGTATCCCATGTAGATGTAGATAGATGAAAGCGAGTGGTGGGGCGTGGGTATCGTAGAAGTCATTGAACATGTAAAATTTTATAATTGCTCGCTGTGAAGGATTCCAAGGTCGGAGGGCGCGGGTTAGATTCCCGGAATGTGAACTTGAGCTCGGTAGGCCACAACCGGCCCTTGTAAGCTTGATGACCTTGATCTCTAGGGAGGAGGAGGAGGATGGGGAAGAGTAGGGAGAGGCCTCCCAAAGTGAGCTATCTTCCGCCTACGGTTGGGGGGGGGGGTTGGAGGGGGGCGACAGCCTGTTAGTCACCTCCCAAAGTGAGCTATCTTCCGGCCCGTATAACTATTACTGTGAGGATACCTAAATCCTTAAATAGATGGCTGCAGGATGATCGTGGGTGGGCTCCAGCAATTATTCTGATTACACGCGTTTGTGCAATGAATACTTTTTTACTCAATGATGAATTACTCCAGAATATGATGCCATACGAAAGCAGTGAATGAAAAGCTAATTTACTGAGATTATTAACGGCAATATTTGCAATAACTCTAACAGCAAACGTAACTGAATTCAAACGTTTCAGCAGACTGTCTATGTGTTGCTTCTAGTTTAATCTCTCATCAATGCACACAGCTAAAAATTTTGAAAATTCTATCTTAGTTACAGACTTTTGTTCAAAGTCTATATTTATTACTGGAGTTGTGCCATTTACTGTACAGAAATGTATATACTGTGTTTTATCAAAATTCAGTGAGAATCCGTTTGCAGAGAACCACTTAATAATTTTTTGAAAAACATTATTTACGACTACAGCGCTTAGATCTTGTTTTTTTTTTGGAGGCGATTACTATATTTGTATCATCAGCAAAAAGAACTAACTTTGCATCTTCATCAAAGTAAAATGGTAAGTCATTTATGTATATCAAGAACAGTAAAGGACCTAAGACCGAACCCTGTGGCACCCCTATCCTTGATAGTCTCCCAGTTTGATGAATCGGCTGATGTTTTGACATTACATGAACCACTTACTTCAAATTTCTGCATTCTTCCAGTTAAGTATGAATTAAACCATTTCTGTAATAAAGTGTACTCTTAATATAACTGCAAAAAGCACTAATACTGTATTATATCTTATTCTGAAGGACTGTATACTAGGTAGTCGCCAAGGTATAGATACAAAATTAGTAAACTCCTTAAAAATTTACCTATTCTCCACAATGGGAACAAGGCAAATCTTGACATAATAGTTTTCTGGGCGTTTTTCGTGTCATGATGTAAAAAGGCTATTACCAAGATGAAGGGTACTGTAACGTTGGCCGAAACGTCGGTCATTTAAGTAATAGCCTTTTTACATCGTGACACGGTACGACAACCAGAAAACTTTTATGTCATCTGACTCTGGCCGTGGAAGCCTACGTAATTATCTAAGGTAAATCTTAACATGAATATAGGAAAATTCGGATTGAAATAGGGATGACAATCAGAAAGTAAGCGCGTGAAACTTGATCGCAGGAGCACTCAAATTTTTGCAGTACGTGTAAGCTGTCAATGGAAATAATAATAAAAAAAGTGTACACATATTCTTCGACTCTAGGTTCTTGTCTAGTCATTCACATAGGTGCATCAAGAAATATTGCTGACTGACATTGTAATATATGACTGGCATTGTAATTACCGATAGTAGCGCTGCTCATTATTTCAGTAGTAATCAAAACTGTTAATACATTTTAACTCACTGTGAGACAAGAGGATCAATTCCTCCGAGCTCAAATGTTTGCAGTTGGCTACAGGGCCATGTTATTCACCCAGGTGAGCACCTCTGCGCCAGAAACATACCGATGGCCATGAATGTCTCTTTTCTGGGCTCCAAAACATATGGAAATCGCATGGGGAGAAATCGGGACTGTATGGAGCATGTGTAAATGCTTCCCAGCCTTGGCAAAATGTAGACGGTCTTACTTATGGCAGATTTTGTTAGCTTTGTCAACATTTCTGGATGGGTCTGAACCCCAGAAACCACCTCCCCTGGCTGCGCTCATGGTTTATGCTGTAATGAAATCGGCGCTTCGGGATATACGGTCGGTCTCTTCTTGCTACACGAAGATGGCTGTGCGATGAAGGGGGGGGGGAACAAAAGAAAAGATTGGAGACATTGTTTCAGTACTAATCTCTAATAGTTAACATACATCTCGGCAATCGAGTAGCGCCGAAATTGCCACCACACCGAGGAATCAGCGATGTTTCCCGTGATCGGCATGAAAACAAAATAATGATAATGAATCATGAGACAGGTTCATATAGCGAAAGTCATGGTACTTTCCTTCGATCCCAGTAATATTAAATCCGCTGTTTAGTTGAGCCGCAGACAATGCCTGCTAGAGATTCTATGGAATTTTCTATTGATACTATATACGCCCGTTCTTCGCGGCAGGAATTACAGGTCATTGCATACCGTCTCTTCTTAGGGTGCAGTGCCTCAGTGAGGTATCAGAACTCTTATAGGATCACTTAGTTAAGAAGTTTGTTTTTAATAGTCAAGAAGTCAAATATAAATTAAACCTATAGAAAGGACTTGCTCATATTCAATAGTAAAGGGTGACCTATGGTGTCGCGTTGAAATGGAACCAGGCTTGACTTCGAAGGCAACTAAACACAGGACTTATACTGAAAGCAGGTTTATTACGAACTTAACATACACGCAGCACTGACTGCCTCTCGGGTGAGTGCTCTGCTATTTATACACAGACAGAATGTACCAGAAATTAAAAGAATAGAAACATAAGAAACAAGAAGAATTTATAAGGAAGATGTAGAACATTCTGGAATTATTAATTACAAAGAAATAAATTTTTGCCGGTGGAGGGGATTGAAACGGCGACCTTCAGCACCGCAGTCGGTGACGGTCCCCTGCGCCACGACGGCAGTCGGTTTTCGTGGTGTCATGCGGCAATGATATTCAATTAAAATAGATACCAATCTGTGAGACTGCATTCTAGACTAAACAGATTCACCATCATTTGATATGTAATTCCTTTACGAAAGGTATACACTAATAATTAAAGGTCAGATGATGGTAACACTGTTTCACCGAAACCAGCTATCGAAAAGAGCAAAGTGAAATAAATACATACAAGCAGCCTAACGAAATAAATTCCATTCTCTCTCCCAATCTTCCGGAAATACTACTATCACTGGCGGTTGTCTAAAACAAATTAATACTGATATTGGTTCTTTGAGGTAAGCACAAGTATGGGTACTAAGAAATTAATTAGTTGTTTGATGTACTAAGCCAGTCTACCAAACATAGCAGATTTGTCAAACTTGAAATTACGATATATTTTTTTCACTCATTTGATTTTCATAAAATACAGCGCGAATGACGAGGTGGATTGGCCGAGCGCTCTAACGCGCCTTGCTGCGGAGCGCGCGCTTGCTCGCCGACGCAGGTTCGAGTCCTCCCTCGGGCATGGATGTGTACGTTGTCTTGAGGTTAGTTTTAATAGTGTTTAATCCTAGGGATTAACAACCACAGAAATCCCATAGCTTTACAAACATTTGAAACTCTGAGGGTGGCCTCAAGGTGGTTGGACCACTTGCGGGGAGTGACACTTGCGGGGAGTGACACTTGCGGGGAACCAGGGGCCCTTGAGGCGGCTAATGGCTTTTCCTCGGTACAGGCACACCAAGAAGTCTAGCACTGCTGTTGTCAAGTTTCCACACTGTTAACTTAACACGAAACAACCCTTTGCAAACTGAAGAGCAATATAGTAACTTGTTCTAACTACATATTAATTCGTTGTGTTCCTCCTGAAAATAAAAAGGTATTTTAATAGTGATAATGTTTGGAGAGTTATTAAGACATTCTCTGCTACTACTAGACGATGACTTTCCACAGTAATACCTTCTAAAACCATATTATTCAGAACACTAAGCATATCAAGACACCTGCACAAGCAATAAATATATTAGGCTTGATTCCATGTTGGAAATGGTGCTCCACCACTGTATTTGATTTGTGGTAATTCTTTCAGCAATCAGTCGTAAAAAATATAAATTTTTATTTGTTTGCAAATCCAGATTTCGACCACTGTGTGGTCATTATCAATGCTTAAAACCAATTAAAATACTTAAAATATCTCGACCTCCATGTTGGAGGTGGCGTTTGTACTGACGCAGCTGTTACCTAATTGGTTTTAAGCATTGATAATAACCACACAGTGGTCGAAATCTGGATTTTCAAACAAATAAAAATTTATATTTTTTACGACTGATTGCTGAAATAATTACCACAAAATATATTAGGCATCCTGCACAGATACGTTGATTTAATTGACCGCTATGCACTTAACCCCACTATCACGCAACTTCAACCTCTTTAAAAATAGCTACTATGCTTTTTTAATAGGAGACGCAACCTTAAAACTTCAATTAAAAAACGTTAATAATAAGTCAGTGAGTATTTTACATACTTGAAGCGTTTATTCGTAGACCCCTAAACGATTTGGCTGTATTCGAATTACAAATACATCTAAGAAATGTATGAAATATAGAATGTGTAAGGGAATGTCACACACCGAAAAATGCTAAAGATAAATTCTATTTTCTATCACCGTCATATAGAACCATTTTTACTCCGAACTTGGCATAAACCAACAGGGAGAAACAAGTTGCAAGACTTCCAGGAAAAATGAAGGGAAATTGGCAGCCAATATTTGGTTATAAATTACATTGCTTGTTAACTGTATAAATATAAATCACTGAATACGCGGAACTCCTGTTCAGTTCAGTCAAAAAGGTAATAGGCAGTGGTTTACAATCAGATATCCGTATCATTCTCCTCTTCAAGAAGTCTGTGTGAAGATTTATATTCAGAACATTCAAGAAAAAGGCTACTGTGGTGTTGAAACTACAAGAAGTAGCTCATTTACTCAGGAAGGGAAAACGTTATGGTTCCCGTAAATTTGAATGGCTGTATCTCTTGTGGTAACATTCATTTTTTGATAAAATGTTAAAATCCAATATACCAGAATTTTGTTTTTCTAAACTCAGTGCCAACTTTTTTTGTCGAAATTTTTGCAGGAAGTAGTCATGACGTGATTTCATACTTCTATGCACAGGTAGCGGCTGGAGGGCGTGGAGTAGGGGTGGTGTATCCCTACTTCTGGAACTCCCTGTTCACTACCTGTAGCGTCCGGTTCTCCCCGCAAGTGTCTACACATTGCCGGCCGCGGTGGCCGAGGGGACTGAGGCGCTTCAGTCACGGTCTGCACGGGCACTACGGTCGGGGGTTCGAATCCCCCCTCGGGCATGGATATTTGTGCCGTCCTTAGTATTAGCTAGTTCATAAGTAGTTTGTAAGTTTAGGGACTGATGACCCCGTAGTTAAGTCCCATAAGCTCTACAAACATTTGAACATTTGATTGTCTACACATTTCCTTTCCCCGCAAGTGTCACTCCTCGCAAGTGTCACAAACTCGCCTCAAGATATGCTTAAATAACGACAGAAGGCCCTATGAATATTCGCTTATTAGTTGTGTCGGACACGACGGATTTAGACAAAACGGGTGTTTTTATCTTTGAGTCTACCTGGATTTTTAACTTCGTTTCCCTTTCCCCTCCTCGCCCTAGTGCTACTTGGAACCCGGCAAAGCGGGTACTTGTGAAGCGGGCTGTACCTGTCGCGCTTCCACCCCCCACTAGTCTTGTGTAGTTCGCGAACGAACTAGTTCGGAAGAGCGCTCTCACAGGTGATCTACGTGAACTAGTTCGCAGATCCCTCGCCTCTTAGTTCGTCCGCTCCTTTTCCGAAGACTGACGGGGAACAGTGAGAGGACGCGAGAGCGCGCAGAATCGCGTGATTCCCTTCTGCCAGTTACTTTCATTTCGAACTGAGATGCAGCTCAGCTGTAGTTTCATAGTTCATTGCTACAAGAAATCTATTTTAAAAATAAAGTACTACGAATACTCTGTAAGCAAAGTAGTTGAATACCATTGTACCACCCATTCGCGTAAATAACTGGTTTATTTGCCTAAGTATTTGATGTCAAATTGCCCAAAAATACGGGTAATAGCACACGCTTTGGCAACACTGATTCGTTATGTAAAAAAGCTGTCATAAAAAAAGAGCTCTTTTAGTAGTGGTAGCAAAAGCCAAAAAGGGCGGACGAACTAGAAGGAGCGGACGAACTAGGAGCAGCGGACGATTATGCCAAACATATCTCGCTTCATAGTTCGTTGGATTCTTTCCCGAAGACCGACGGGCAATAGCGAGAGAGCGCGTAGCAGAATTAAAAATCTCGTGTTTGCCTTCTGCTGATGAGTCACTTCGAGGTGAGAGTCTGCCTGCTACATTACATAATTCAGTGCTACAAATTTTCTGTTTTGAATTCCATAATGCCCAGATAACTCTAAACTTAAACGCGAGAAATTATCCACAAACTGTTTCTTTTGGTTTGCGTGATATCGTTAGCGGCTCGAGCAGCAAGCGCATGAAGCAGCTAGGTGGGGGAACTTCCCCCTCCACCTGCACGCGCAGACCACGCCGCTCAGCCGTCACTGGGAGCGGACGATCTAAATGAGCAGAGCCGCGAACTAAAGTGAGCGCTACGATCGCGAACTGTTATGCGCAAGTCTACTCCCCACCCATCGCGCACCTGTCCACAGGTTCGCAGAGTTTGGGGCCGGCGACCCCTGGGTTCTTAGCACCTACGTCAAAACGTATTCTGGAGCTGTGTCGCTGCAACTTGAATATTTGTACACTGAGTATAAAATGAATAGAGTAGACACTTTGCTTAAAACGCCTTTTCATTTATTAAGTATGGAAGAGAAATTAGAAATCAAGCCGTTAGACGCACATCAACCAAAAGATTTCTTGATGTCTCAACTCGACGGAAAGAAGAATTCTGCAAATTCTGCAAAAAGTCTTGGCTAACTGTGAGTGAAGAGAGACAAAAATTGGTTTCTTTCTACTGTGTGTTCTTTGGTGGTGAAGGATTGTGGACAACAGTCGGCTGCAAGGATCTAAAGCATTTAAGTGAACGAATTAAGAAACACGAGGAAAGTGGACTTCACTTTCAAAATGCTTGTAAATATAAAATGTTTGGCACAATTAACATTACTGCTCAGATTGATTTGGCGTATAAAATGTCAATTCAGAAACATAATGAATTAGTTATGAAGAAGAGAGACATATTAAACAGAATAGTAGAGTGCTTAATGTTTTGTGAAACTCATGAGAGAGCACTAAGAGATCACAATGAAAAACAAGAGTCAGAAAACTGTTGCAATTTATTAGACTTGTTATCTTTTGGGAAATCTTGACAGTGTATTAGATATCACTGAAGCAGCTCTAGTAATTCCATGTGTAAATATACGTCTCACATATACAATATGAGCTTCTGGATTGTATGTTTGCATCGAAGAACTGATTAAAGAGATTAACGATGCCACTTTCGTTTCTGTGCAGGCTGACGAAACAAACGTGCAGAAATCAATTTGTCATTATACTGCGGTGTATTAAGGGGAAGAAACCTGTTGAAAGATTTCTTGCCTCTTAAAAGTTAATGATAGGACAGCGTATAGACTTAGTGAGGTTTTAAAAAGAAGTCTGGAACCTTTCAATGTTCAAGAAGAACTAATTGCTCAGGCATACGATGGCGCCCCAGTAATGAGCGGCAGTCACAGTGGTGTGCAGACACTGATGCAGAGCACTTTCCCACATGCCAAGTACGTTCACTGCTACCAAATGAATTTGTTTCTCAAGAATGCTTGCAGGAATAGCATATAGTCCATAAGTTTGTTCTTCGCAAATATTGTTGGTTTTACAGCATTTTTTTTTCTTTATCTCCCAAGCGAAGTGATTTGTTACAGACAGTGGGCAACAAGAGAATTCCTTCAGTGTTTTCAACTAGATGGAACTTCCAGTTCCACAGTGTTAATATTGTCAAAGAAAACAAATTTTAATTATTGAAATGTTTTGAAAAGATTGAGGAAGAGTATTCCTGGGATGATGTCACAATAAGAGAAGCATATGGCTTAAGAAACTTACTTCATAATCCACACTTTTTGTTCCTCCTAAATTTTTTCTATGATATCATGAAACACGTTGATATTTTCTATAACGCAGTTCAGTTACAGAGTGCAAATGCCGTTACCACACACAATGAATTACATCATTTTGAGTGTGCTGTGTCTGAAAAGCGAGAGAACATTCAACGGTTTCGAGCTACTGATAAGGAATGTATTTCGAAACTTTCATGTGTTTAGCAGCTTCGAAATCATTGATTCAAAAAGTTCTTTAGAGGACATTTCACAGCCACTTTGGTCAATACTTTTTCATTAAACTACAGTCCCTTTATTTGCCACATAAATTGAAAAACGAACTGTCAGTGATTTATCGCAATGATACATTTAAAGGCATTACATCGGTTTGTGAGCGGTTTACTTTCTTTGTAGAACATTCATTTGTAGAATCGTTCACTGGACTGCGCTAACTACACCAAAAAAAGAATCAAAACCTTCGTCAGGAACAGTGTGAGTCAGGGAAGGCTGAACTCACTGGCTGTTTGTTCCATTTACAAGGAGGAAATCAGTGATACTCCAAACTTCAACAACAGAGAAATTGACAAGTTTTCCAGTCAGAAGAACAGACGTGCACATTTACTGTATAAATAACTTATTGTAGTTGCGCTTCGGTGTACTGATTGTGATGTCAAAATCAAAATGAACTGTGGGAGGACGTGTGTGACTTCTTCTCCATTGGGAATGCACCAGAGAGACAACAGGGACCCACGTGGCTTTTGCCTCGCGGCCAAGATAAAAACTCTGGGAAAAACCATGGCTAGGAGCAGTTTTATGTGTATTTTGCCTAACTAGCACGTTAACTAATGAGGTCTGGTGGACCAGACCAACTACAATGTTACATACACATAACCCCCACCCCCAAAAATAGTAATAAAATAAAAATGTTTATTTCGCATTTTTATACTTTTTTATTAGCTACAGTGTTTCGTGGATTATATTGATTACTGCATAATTAACATATTTAATATCTTTTGAATGTGTTTAAATGATGTTATATAAATGGAGGTTGTATAATGAACGCTTGAGTCTGGTTCCATTATACTGGGTACTAACTTTCTGTCTGGGCCCCACCAACGAAACTGAGCACAAGGCGCCACTGCATGCCACCAATGATAATGTCAGGGTTAGTTGTAGCTAGTAGGTCTAGAACAATAGCTTTGCTTGCGGACCGTTGAACTAGTTGCTCAGGACAGTTTTCGGAAAAAGTGTTCAAAAGTACTTCACAAAACTGCTTGTGTGTGGCTGGGGCGAACAGGCAGTCTTGTGAATTACTTTTGAAGAACTTTCTGAGCTACTTGTACGACAGCCCACACGAAATAGACCTTGTAGCTACAAACAGGCCTGACCTTATCAACGGTCAATATAGAGACAAGGATTAGTGAGGCTGTATAGCGATCAGTGGCATACATACAATATTTGAGACTATAAAGATAAGCGTCGCTCCCCGACGGGAAAAAGATGAACGCATGACACAAAGATACTGATTTTGTGTAGTCCTTTTGTTTTAGAAAGCCACAATGGATTTCGGGGATTATTTGCATTATATGTAGGATTGATGTCGGGCGCATGTTCTTGACAGCTAACAAAAAAAAAAAAAAAAAAAAAAAAAAAAAAAATAAAGAGTAGTTCAAACTGATCACACACTGCTTCGAATGCAATACTGTAGTGCTCTAATTCCGTTATTCTTGATGATTAGCATGTTACATGAGAAAAAGTTTAAAAAATGATTAAATCTATATTTAGAGTTTCTTGGAGCCACTAAGTGGTCTTATTATGAGACAGAGGATGATTGTAGAATAGAGAACTTGGGCTCCATGTTAGGAGCAAAGGCACATCCTTCACACATCGCATTATTTATAACGTCATATCTCCTTAACTATTTGCTTTATAGTGAATAATTTTGCCGGTGAATTCACTATTTGTCAAATGTATTATGACTAGCATCAATAGTAAAGAAGTAATAAAATATAACTTCACACCTAATGTTAAGTTTAACTGAACCCATAAGTGAACAGAAGCTAGTTTATGACGAAACTATTTATACACAACCGGTACAAAAGCGTTACATGTTTGCACCTGTTACTGTCCTTCAAAGTAGTCACCAGCGTTGTGTAGAACCCGTAGCCAGCGATGTAGTAGGTGTAGTATACCCGTAGCCTGTACTGTTCATGGTGCGAATGGAGCAGTCTACTGCCTGTCGAATCTCTCGAACAGTTCTGAAACGAATGCCACGAAGTGGTTCCTTCATTTCGGAATCAAAGGCACAAGGATTTAAGTACGGGGAGCCCTATCGACCAAACACAGCAGTCACAGCTTGTGCTGTATGCGCCCGCGCACTGTCGTGCAAAGTGATTGCGCAGTGGGTTGCGCAGAAAGTGTTGCCGCTTCTTTCGCAAAGCTGGTTGCAAGTGATGCTCAAAAAACGAAAAGTAATACTGTGCATTGACGGTCTGCCGCGGAGGAACGTAATGTGTTACGATAACACCATTACAGTCGTACACGAGAATTACCATAGCTTTAACCTTACTGGAGCTCTGACGCAATTTCGAATTGGGGACGACCCATTAACACACCATTCGTCGGATTGGCGTTTCAGTTTTGGCTCGTATGATGTGACCCACGTCTCAACCAGTTTTACGATACGACGTAAGAAAGCCTCTCTTTTGCGCTCACAGCGCTCCAAGTGCATCCATTTCTGTATTTCCGTCAATTCATGCGGAACCCAAGCAATTTTTCGCATGCTCAGGCGTTCTTTCATGATGCGAAGAGAGGTCGTATGCGCTAATCCGATTTCGCGGGCGAGCTCACGAATCGTCTGACGTCGATCACTGTCCACTAACGTAGCAACAGTATGCACTTTTTTTTTTTTTTTCGGAGAAGCTAGGACGAACTGCCAGATGCATGTCTGCTACAATTTGCCGACCTTCATTGAAGGCTTTTACCCAATGTGCCACTGTTGGCAGTGCCAAAGTGCCACTGTTTCCACACGCCTCTTGAAGACCTTGGCGACACTGTCGCACTGTACGACCTGTGGCACATTCATTCCTGACCCAACTTAGTTGTTCCTATTTCGAAAACATAGTGACACCGTTACGTTAGACCGTTCGCCCACAGGTGACTGTTTCCCTCAATCCTGCGCAAGGCGCTGACGTAAGACGGACGAGTCCATTTGCTCGGAGGTAAAGTAGGTATGTCAACAACGTGTGCAATCAGCGACAATAGTAGATCCCATTAAATAATGTTTTCATAGCAGTGTTGTCATTTCACCCTCATACTTGTGTTAAACGTAACATTTTATTTTATCTCGTATCGAATAGATCATGACAGAATTTTAAGCTCTTAAATTAGGTCAATAATTACGTTAAATATTCAAAACGAATTTTTATGCCCCTGTAATGCGTCAGATACTCCCTCTTGTAATGTACCTATAATATTTTATAGCTGTTATTCTTTCACCGTACGTTCTCCCTGTAAATTCTGCATGATAAAGAGGGCTTCCCTATCCGTTGATCTGTTGTAGAACTAAATTCCAAAAGTGGTTTCCAGGTTCCTGGACGGGTGTATCCAAGTAGGATCGGATAATTGGGTTTCAAGGTAAGTGACAAACCAGGTTATAATTGAATAGGTCTATTAAATAAGTACGGTACAATTAAAGATGTCCTTTGTCCTATATACAATCGTATAGAAATGAATAAAAGGTCCAATAAGAGAAGAACGGAACGTTTCTTCTCTGAGTGACGTCAGACGCAACAAGGATGCCTAAGTATAATGAAGGTCCATTTCCTGTGGAGACCTAAAACGAAGTGAACCAGTGCAGCGATTGCGGGGCTTATGTGGGCCGCAACCGACACGCTTACAGACGCTCAGAGATATTACATCCCGCGAGGGAAAGTCCAGGTTACCTAAAATCGATATTGTAATGTAGGATAGGATAGATGAAGAGTGAGCGACACCGATTTCCGAGAGATGCTTCGCTCAGACTGGGGTGATTGCCCTTTTCCAAAGTGTGCACTTCGTTTATGAGAACGACCTGTCCACTGCGGAGACTTCTTTTTATTTCGAAAATTGAAAACCCCTTGGAAAGGACGAAAATTTGCAACGACAGACGAGACAAAAAAAAATCGCAGAGGGCGTTTCGCGATTCAGCAGGGGAGGTAGCAAGACTCCTCCCGGAAGTGCGAATTGCGTTGGGAGCGGGGTATCAGTTGCGGAAGAGGATATTTAGAAGGAGACCATGCACACCCGGTAAAGAATCTGCGGAGTTCAGGAACATTCTCAACCGACCTTGTACTTGTAGTCATTCTTCTTCTTCTTCTCCCTGACTAGTTGCTTTCCTGCAACAAGTACAGACAGTATATGTAAAATGTAGACTTTCACGACCGGAAATGTCATGTCCATTAAAATTATCCGGGCTGTTATGCCGTCGTCGGTTGCATTGTTTTCAAAACCCAACGTACCGTCCCCGTTTTCAGCGGACATCTTCAGGGGTGTCTGTAGGATTACATCTCCAACACGTACACTGTCTCGCTACTGACTGCCGCTAAGTTCGGTGTCCGCGCGTTCCCCCACCAAGGCATGACGTCACGTGTTTTGAAGAAGTCAGTGCAATTGGCCGCGGCCAACAGGAAAGACTGGCCCCAACGCAGACGTCATGCCACGTAAGCAAGGTAGTTCCGAGCCGGCGCGATCGCTAGCGCAGTGGCTGCCCGCTATGACGCAGTGAGGTGTGCCCCAGCGGCTGGCCAATCGGCTAGCGATCACACCGGCTTGAAATGCTCGAAACTACCTTGCTTACGTGGCATGATGTGCGCGCTGAGGCCTGCCTTTCTCGCCGACCACGAATTGGCCGTCGCCCGCTGCCGCCGATCGCCATTGCCATCACATTGCAGTGACCGGGTGATACATCGCTTTTCCAGCACCGGTATCCATATGCCGTTTAGTTTCATGCCCCCTTCCTTACAGTTGAAATTATTCATTTGTTTGGCGATTTCAATTGCTTCCCTGTAGAGCTTTTCGTAGTATCCGCTTGTGGCCGCTAGTAGTTGCGTCTCGTCGATGTGATTACCTGGCTGGTAAGCATGCTCCACAACAACTGACCCGTTTCTCCTCTTCTGCAATTGCCCTTGTACTCTTCGAAACGTTTTGCGACAGTTCTTTTGCTAGTACCCACATAGTCGGCCGCAATGGCCGAGCTGTCTGTGACGCGCCAGTCATGTTCTGCACAGCTACTATGGTCGGGGGTTCGATCGCCCCTCGGGCATGGAATTTTTTTCTGTCTTTAGTATTAGCTAGTCCATAAGTAGTTTTTAGTTTAGGGACTGATGACCCCGTAGTTAAGTCCCATAAGCTCTATAAACATTCGAACATTTTTGGTACCAACATAAACATCTTTGCAACTGCACGGGATCCTGTACGCTCCAGTTTTATCGAATGGTTTGAGAGCGTCCTTGGCAGGCAAAAGGTGTTACTGTATCTTACAGGTTGGTTCGTAAATTACGGAAATATTCTGCTTTGTCAAAATTCTTCCAATTCTTTCCATTAAATTTTTAATGAACGGAAGAAACACATTAGATTTGGCAGTGGCCTGTTCATTATTATGGTTTCTGAGTGGCTGTTTCAACGCAAACACGTTTTATTTCTGCTGGCGAGTATCCATTCTTCATTAGCGCATTGTGGAGATATTCCATCTCAGCGTCGAGCAATTCAGGTTCACAAATGTTTCTAACTCTATCCGATAACATCTTGATAACACCCCACTTCTGTCGTTGGTGGCGGTTAGAATCCCGGTTCAAATAACGATCCGTGTGTATGGGCTTGCGGTATACTGTGTGGCCCAAACTACCACTTTGTCTTCTGAAAGCAAGCACACCAAGAAAATGTAATTTGCCGTCTGTCTTCTTCTCCACCGTGAACTGAATTTTAGTGTTTATGCTATTCAAATGTTCGTCAAACCGGGTTAGATCCTCCCTGGTGTGTCTCCACAGCACAAAAGTGTCATCCACGTATAGAAACCATACATTTGCCTTTTTTCTGGCAGTAGTTAAAGGTTAATCAAAACACCCACACGGTGACCGAGCTGACTGCAGTGCATCAGTCACGGTCTGCACGGCCACTACAGTAGGTGGTTTGAATCCCGCCTCAGACATGGATATTTGTGCCGTCCTTAGTATCAGCTAGTTCATAAGTAGTTTGTAAGTTTAGGGACTGATGACCCCATAGTTTAGTCCCATAAGCTTTACAAACTCTTGAACACTTGAAAATATCCACGGGTGTACTGCCGGTCTACAGTGTCCAACGGGCACAATATTTCGGCGCTCATATGTGTCGCCATAATCAGAAGAACTGACGGACTGAGCTCCTGGAAACGCGCCGGCACGGAGATCCGCACGCTACGGCTGCTCGAAGGGAACTGGGTTCTAACCCATTGGCGGGCGATTTAAATACCCTACGCCCGCGGAGCGCCCCCTCCGTGGTCGGCGCCCCGCGCCGCGGTCGCGCAGTGGAACCGATTGCGACGGCGTCTGGCAAGGAAAGTACTTGGGCTCGAACAAACAGAAGTACACCAAAATCGTTTGATAGATCATGTAAACGTCCATTATTCCACTAGTGGTACTCCCGCATCTGCAAAACTCAGCAGTCGTCCTTTACAGGCCTCTGCGTGTGTCATGCCGCTTTACACATTGAGCTGCCGGTACACCAATAGTGACGGTGTAGTGTGCCTCTGAAGTTGCGTTTTGTGACGTTATTTGTGTAGTGAAGCATCGGATGGGTCGGGGATTAGTAATCAATCCTGCTAATATAGTGTGACTGGTTGAGTTGAAGTTACGAAGAAAACCTTCTTCGTGAAGACGGTATTGTTGTAGGAGATGAATCATTCGCATGTTACCTTGTATCTATTATGGTGTTTCTAATGTATGCTCATATTTCTGCACTATAATAGATACCGTAAAACATGGGAATGATTCATCTTCTACACCAAGACCGTATTCACGAAGAAGGGCTCTTCGGAATTTCCTCTCAACCAATCGCAATACATTAGCAGGATTGATTATCAATCGTCGACCCATCTGACACTTCACTAAACAAATGACGTCACAAAACGCAACTTCAGATGCACACCGCATTGTCCATACTGGTCCTGACTGTTGTACCGGCAACTCAATGTGCATTGCGGCTTGGTACACGCAGAGGCCTCTAATGGGCGACTGCAAAGTTTTGCAGATGCGAGAGTATCGCTAGTGCAATAAGGGACCTCTACATCATCTCTCACACGATTTTGGAATATTTGTGTTTGTTCGAGACAGAGTAGTTTCCTTGTGAGATGAAGTCGATGTGTGAGGGCTCTGTCCGCTGGGGTCGTCACTACATTACGTTTACTAGATTTACTCTTAATTAACCCAATCACTGGTTCCCATAGCTTTGCTAAGATTATGGCCACAATCACGGTTCATAAGGTCGTCACCAGCGCGAATTTCAATGGCCTCTCTAACGACGCAGTCCCAATATCTCGACTCCTAGTGTGTTCATACTCCATCGCGTGATTCTTCGACAAACAATGTTGATTATCAAATATGCCGGGAGAAACTCAAGAATTACTTAAAGCTTGTTCTTCGAATATCTCCATAAAAATGTTTGCAGTTGCAAGACTTAGTAGGCTTCCCATAGCCACGCCATCCGTTCGTTCATAAAACTTCGATGTGGTATCGCTGTTTACCATGGTTCCGCTCAGTTATGTGTTGGAAGAACTGGAACGAATTTTTCCTGCCGAAATTCAAATGTTTGTAATGGTTATGGCACTTAACTGCGTGGTCATCAGTCCCTAAACTTACAAACTACTTATGAACTAACTTATACTAAAGACAACACAAATATCTATGTCTGAGGGAGGACTCGAACCTCCGACGCGGGAGGCTCGCGATGGGAAACGTGGCGCTCCAGACCGCTCGACTACCTCCTCGCGGCTACCAATTTTACAGAACTCAAATGTTCAAATGTTTGTAAATCTATCGGACCAAACTACGTGGTCATCAGTCCGTAGCTTACAAACTACTTAAACCTAGGTAAACTAACCTCAGGACAAACACACACACCCATGCCCCAGGGAGGACTCGAACCTCCACGGCGTGCAACCGCGCACTCCGCAGCGAGACGCTTTAGACCGCTCGGCTACTCCACCGCGTCTTTGCAGAACTGTTTAAGTGCTGTTTGACGACCACATACTTCAAGTGGAATGAGTAGTTTTATGAACAAACGGATGGCGTGGCTATGAGAATGCCCCTAAATTCTGTAACTGCAAACTTTTTTTATGGAGAAATTCAAAGAACACGGATGTACCACCCTTGCACTACAGTGTGATGGCAACGGCGATCGGCGGCAGTGGACGACGGCCAATGCACTGACGTCTAAAAACACGTGACGTCACACGTCGGCGTGGCAATACGCGGACACCGTTCTTAGCGGCAGTCAGTAGCGAGCCAGTGTGTGTGTTGTACCTGCAATCCTACAGACCCCCTGAAGATATCCTCCGCAGACGGGGACGAAACATTGGGTTTTGAAAACAAATTAAACCCACCACAGCATAGCAGCTCGGATAATTTTAATGGACAAGACAGTATATGACGATATGACGACGCTATCGAGTCGTAAACATTCAGTTTGCACAAAGGAAGCTGCGGTGGCGTGCTATTGGCTGTCTTCAGCACTGCGTGCTACTTCTATTAACAACCCCCCAACACTTGGGGGCGGCGCGGTGCAGGGGCAGATGATGGGGGAGGGGGGATATAACTATCACATTTATCGGGGGAGGGGGGGGGGAGATTGGCCTTGACATGTGTACATAGATAATGCTTCTAGGAAATGACGTGTGTACACTTGGCATGATATGATAACGCTGACGCAACGTGGATAACGCTTATCGTCGAATTCCAGAAACGGACGTGACGATAAGAAATAACGAGCAAATGTGTTTGTAGCATGACAGCGTTATGTTAGTGCATTCCGCTTGAACAAAGAGATGGGGTCCCCCAACACTGATAATGAGAATGTCCAGAATCTTGAATGAGCTCTACCCTAGTAGCCATTCTACCTGTTACAAGGAACTGTAGCTCTAACCATTTACCTACCTCCTAATGGCTGAACATGTGCACAAAGGCACATGGGCATCCAACCCCGTTTTCTGGGTGCATCAGTATTTCTTCTAGGGAAGGTTAACATATGATCTAGTGATGGCGACGTTTTTATTGCCATGAAGAATTCTATGGGGTCTTATGAGTTACGATATATTCTGAACGAACTATGAGACCGTTCTTGGCAATTTTAATGTCTTTCCGATTTGATTAATTCTTCAAAAAATGTTTGTATAGTCTATGGGACTTAACTACGGGGTCATCAGTCCCTAAACTTACAAACTACGTATGAACTACTTACGAACTAGGACGGCACAAATATCCATGCCCGAGGAGGGATTCGAACCCCGACCGTAGTGGCCGTGCAGACCGTGACTGGAGCGCCTTAGTCCCCTCGGCCACCGCGGCCGGCATTAATTCTTTGTGGCAATGAAGCTGTGTATATAATGAAAGACTATTTCAAATGCGCCACTTGTGTAAACAGGAGATGCCACCAAAGACATTATGTTCATTAACACGCAATGACTATAATGTAATTATAATAAAAATTATTAACATCTCTGTTATAATTAGTAAATAAATGTATGTTGCCCAAGAAATTGTTCTTTTTGTTCTTGTTCTTCTTGTCTGAATGAGGTTGTAGGACATATGAGAGAAACTATAATTTTACATCAGGCGTCTTTAGATTATTTTTTGAACATTTATGAATCACATATAAAAATGTGTGTAACGTAAAAAACATAAGATATAGATATTAAAAATAATACGGGTGTTAATTTTAATTAGTGTTGGAACATTTTAACCAGTTTTGAAGAGATTTCTCTTAGAAACAATGTTAGCAGTTGTCGCAGCGAGCAGCCATCGATCTGGTTTACAGCATCCTGCCGCCATTACGTGGCAGAAATAAAAACAGTAGTTAATATAAATCTGAGTCAGGTGGTAATCAAACTATTAATGATTTACTAATTTTGGTAATTTTCAAGCCTTTGCGCACGTCGATGTTCCCGTCGTTATATATCGAACGTCGTAGTATCGCAGCATAGCAGCCAATCAGGTGTCACTTTATGGCGACCAATAAGATTGCGTGATTCACGTGAAGTACATTTGACGTAGTATTTACGAGAGTAATTAATGCAATAATTAAACACTTTAGAAGCACTAAATAATAGAATTTTAATATGTTACAGACTGTTGCGAATGGAAACCTGTTGGTGTACGTTTGCGCACATTTCTTAATGAAGTCACTTTTTCATTAATTTACACTTAAGCCTGTTTAGATTTCACAGTGAAATCACTTTCACATCAATGTCCATTTCGTAACATCACAAAAGTAACTAATATCCTTCAGCACTAATGTGTGCAGATCCTTAAGTAGTATATGAAACAGCAACCAGTCAGGTTTGACCAGAAACAAGATAAACTCTTGCAATATCGCGGAGGAAGATCGGCAGGATATCAGAAGACACAGTTTTTCCTTTGAGACGTAAATTTTGCAAATATAAAAATTGGAAAATATAGAGTTCATCGCGATCACCGGATCTTCCTTCCTTTTTGCACACCGCTTTCAGTGATTTCCACAGCCTTTCTACATCTGGGTATGGACAGTGGGGTCGTCAGATGAAACAAATTCTATTGAATGATTAACAAACTGATGAAGGAATCCTTCACTTCTGAGACTCTCATAAGATCTGAAACCGTATGTTATAACTGTTGTTCTGGTTTAATAAAATGCTTACTTAGCGCTGTCAATCTTTCTTTGTCCCTCGACGCTACACGTTCCATCTATTCCGCAAAATGCCCACACATGCTCCGCTTCGTTTTTTAGTAATTAGTAATCGCCCTTTTCCAAATTTCAATTCATCAATCTCCACTACTTTGTTGTCGACGCCAATGGGAATACTCTCATTTGTAGCTATTACATAGCGCACTTCGCGGCAAAATGAGTAATACTCATAAACGTTGGTAACATAAATTGCTTTCAGCAGCAGCTTCTTCAAGAATATGTTTTCTCACCCAATAGGCCACGAGAAGTAGACTCTGCTCTGTATATTCCGAACAAAATGCTATTGATTTCTCTACACCACTTATAAATGGAATAAACTCCTTCCACGTCAGAGAAACGTTCGCGCTCGACATGTTATGATATATTTCTCCTGCTCACGTCAGTCTGATACTTTCACGATCACAACAAAAATGGTATCTCCCGCTAATGTCATTCCGAGTTATCTTATTGGCTACCAAAACGGGGACTCCTCAGTGGCTCCTACACTATCGTTCGATACTACGACGTTCGGTATATATCGACGGGAACACCGCCGTGCACAAAGGCTTGCAAATTACCCTAATTTTTACACCCGATCACTCAGCGAAAGATCCGTACCCAAAGACTGGAAAGTTGTACAAGTTACTCCTATATTCAAGAAAGGCAATAGGAGTGATCCTCAAAATTACAGGCCTATCTCATTGACGTCGATTTACAGTAGGATTTTGGAACATATACTTTGTTCGAATATTATGAACTACCTCGAAGAGAACGACCTATTAACCAGTAGTCAACACGGATTCAGAAAGTATCACTCTTGCGAAACACAGCTTGCCCTTTATTCACATGAAGTGTTAAGTGCCATCGACCAGGGATCTCAAATCGATTCCATATTTCTGGATTTCAGGAAGGCTTTTGACACTGTACCCCACAAGCGGCTTCTTATGAAATTGCGTGCTTATGGAATATCTCCCCAATTGTGCGGTTGGATTCACGATTTCCTATCAGAAAGAACACAGTTCGTTGTAATTGGCGGTAAGTCATCGAGTAAAACAGAAGTGATATCTGGCGTTCCACAGGGAAGCGTTATAGGTCCCCTACTCTTCCTCGTGTGTATAAACGATTTAGGAGACAATCTGAATAGCTCCCTTAGATTGTTCGCGGATGATGCTGTCGTTTATCGGTTAGTGAAGTCAACAGAGGATCAAAAGCAACTGCAAAGCGATTTAGACAAAATTTCTGCATCGTGCGATAATTGGCAATTGATACTAAATAAAGAAAAGTGTGAAGTAATACACACGACCACTAAAAGAAATCCGCTGAACTTCAATTACGCGATAAATCATTCAAACCTTAAGGTCGTAGATTCTACCAAATACCTAAGAGTTACAATTACGAACAACTTTGACTGGAGAGAACACATAGAAAATATTGTGAGGAAGGCGAACCAAATGTTACGTTTCATCGGCAGAACGTTTCGAAGATGCACCAGCTCCACCAAAGAGACTGCCTACATCATACTTGTGCGTCCCCTCCTGGAGTACTGTTGCCCCTTGTGGGACCCTCACCAGGTGGTACTGACGGAAGACATTGGGAAGGTTCAGAGAAGGGCAGCTCGTTTTGTTCTATCACGTTACGGGGGGGGGGGGGGGGGGAAGCGTCACGGAAATGTTGCACGAATTGGGGTGGAAATCATTAAAAGAAAGACGTTATTCATTGCGGCGTGATCTGTTTGCGAAGTTTCAATCACCGACTTTTTGTTCTGAATGTGAAAATATTTTGCTAGCACCCACCTACTTAGGGAGACATGACCATTCCAATAAAATAAGAGAAATCAGATCGAAAACGGAACGATTTAGGTGTTCTTTCTTCCCACGCGCTATTAGAGAATGGAACGGTAGAGAAAAGTTATGTAAGTGCCAGGCACTTGAATGTGATTTGCAGAGTATCTATGTAGATGTAGATGAATTTTATTTCAGCTCATCTGGACCCGACAGTGATCTTATATGCTTTTATAAAAAATAGTAGTAAAGATAATTTTATGACAAAAGTATGGTATGAAGAAATGCAGATTGTAACGTGTTGTAAACCCTTAACAGTGACTTATATTTCAGAATAGATGGGAAGGATGAAATACTTATCTCATTTAATAATTTTCTGAATAGGCAGATTTTAGAAAGCAATTATAGTGAATCGGTTTTCATGTTAGGGGCCTTTCATTTATTTTACATTGTGGTGTGTAGATATCAAACCGTGGACAATGTAATAAAATTTTTAAGCATATTATACAAAAATACCCTAGGTTCGTTGCAGATGTTTGGTTCCACGTAACATTTCAAATAACTACTAACAAACTTCAGTGGAAAGATGTTTTACCATTAGTTGTGTGGAACTGTATTGTAAAAATACTCGTACAAATCAGAGACCTTAAGTAAAATTTAACCCATACTGAGCTAGCCGAGAATCTTAAAGGAATAAAATAAAATAAATAAAATACAGAATAACCTATTTAAACCAAATAATAATCAAATATTATCTATTAACGAGTATTTTTACACAACGGAAGTTAAAGAAGGACCTTCGTATACACTAGCTTTTTAGGGTATGTACATCAATAGTTAAAAACGGACTATTTATAGCAATGTTTCCCATCCTTTTTAAATAAGCGACCCCTCCCCCTTACAAGAAAAAACCCCCGTGCCCCAAGCCAAAGCGCAAATATTTGTGAGATCTCAAGACCAACGAACGTGATTTTCTTTCTGTTGATCCCTTTTCCTGTAAAAAATAATAAAGTGTTATATCTTATAGAATGACTATGTATTGTAGTTTTTGGAATTGAACACATTCTCCCTTTACAATATTTCCGACACAGAAATATATTTACAATTTTAGAATACATTTCTGGAGAAACAGCGATCGTTAATGAAACCATATTTTTAAAAACAAAGTCTCGATCGCAAGAGAATTGTTGTTAGGCAACCGGTTTCAGTCTGCTTGTGATACCATATTCAGGCAGCCATGGCAGGCGATTGTGGGCGGGTCAGGAATAGTTGGTCGTGGTCGGCCTGAAGATGCTCTCACAAGCAGACTCAAACCGGTTGCCTAACAACAATAAAAGTTCTCTTAAGATCGAGAGTGTCTTTTAATAATATGAAGAAATATATTTTGCACGAGTGTTTCTCATTTCAGGTAAGACACAACGGTATTATACTCGTTAAGGAATATCTCATTCTGTGGTCAATTTGTAAAGAACTACACAGGGTTTTTGTTCGAATTTAGCAACAATTGATTACTGTAACTTGTCCATTTAGTTGTCAACTGATTCCTGAAAACGGTCTTCATGCTTTGGGTTTATTCTTCGTTAACACTATATTTATTGTAAAACAATCTTCTATGTTCTGTTGAAAGTAGATTTAATGTTAACAAGGAATCACGTAATTCTTGAGTAAAATACATCCACTTTTATTAGACCTGTGTTTTATATTACTGAACTGCTACTGTTCACACATGTACTGGGTCGATTACCTTTTGGTGCAAGTACTTCCTACAATGGCGCCGACCTCCAGAGCAAGACTTCGTGAACACCCCACCCCCTCCCTGGGTCACGACCGACAGTTTGAAAAACACTGCTTTATAGGAACACTTCGTCGGTAAATTCCTTTTATCTTCCTAAGAAGTCAAATACAAATAAATAATACGTGTCAAAAGAAGCAAAGAAAACACAATGAAGTTTTAACTCTGCAGCGGATTGTGTGCTGATTTGAGAGACAGACTGAAAACACGAGAATTTTGGCCCAAACATCTTACTAGTATTCTGTTATTAAAGAAGCGGCCAAGGGTACTGTTAGCAGGGCGTGGAGGCAGGCTTTGGACACAGCGCAAGTAGAGAGACAACGGTTCTCAGTTATTCGCAAAGAGGAATGGGATCTGGCCAAGGAGTGTGTCGATTTCAGTAAGGTCCAATGGTCGGTAGGAACATTTCAACCGTTCAAGTCACCTGGCCCCGTTGGAATCTTTCCAGCTCTCCTGCAAAAAGCGGGAGAAAATCTTATTAGATTCCTATGCAGGTTATTCAGGGTTAGCCTAGCAGCAGGAATCATTCCCAATGCCTGGAGGGCAGTGAAGGTTGTCTTCATTCCAAAGCCAGGGAGAATTGATCATACCAAGGCCAAGGATATGAGACCAATCAGCCTGTCCTCCTTCATTCTTAAGACATTGGAAAAGTTGGTTAATGTGCATGTTGGAGAAAGGAGGTTAAGTAGGGTTCCTCTATATTCAAACCAACATGCATATCGACCAGCTAAATCATGTGAGACAGCTCTCCACCAACTTGTTGGGAAGGTGGAGAAAGCACTACACTTTCAAGAAATAGCCCTCTGTATCTTCCTGGACATTGAGGGGGCTTTTAGCAACACGACCTTCGATTCCATGGTTAGGGCAGCAGAGGTGCATGACCTAGGGACCACTATATGTAGGTGGACTAGGGCCATGCTCAGTGGAAGAAAGGTAGAGGCTTCCATGATGAATGAAAAAATGGTAATCAACACCACTAGGGGTTGCCCGCAAGGAGGAGTTCTTTCCCCTTTATTGTGGAATCTAGTGGTGAATGATCTCATTGGAGAATTAAACTCTAGGCAGTACTTTTGCCAAGGATACGCAGATGATCTTGTCATAGTAATACTTGGCAAATTTGCTGACACAGTGAAGAATATGGCACAAGGTGCCTTGGACATTGTGCAAGACTGGTGCAGAAATCAGGATCTGGGGGTTAGTCCTAAGAAGACTGTTGTTGTACCATTCACAAGGAAACATATCCACCACTCAAGTTGGAATCTAAAGCTTTTCAATGAATCGCTACCTGTGAAGGGGACAGTGAAATATCTAGGGGTTACCCTAGATGAGAAAATGACATGGACCACTCACATTAGGAATATTTGCTCCAAGTAAGTAAGTACCAGGAGAGCTTGCAAAAATTGGGGCCTGAGCCCCAAGGGTATGCACTGGATATACACCACAGGGATTAGACCCAGGATCACCTATGGGGCGGTCGTGTGGTGGAAGAAGGTAGAACAGCAGGTTGCTGCTAAGGAGCTTGGTAAGGTGCAGAGACTAGCCTGCTTAGCCATAACAGGCGGAATTAGCAGCACACCAACTGCTGGGATGGAAACCATGCTGTATATGCCCCCATTACACCTTTGGGTCAAGATGGAGGCGGCAGCTGGAACTCTGTCAACACTGGAACTCTCGAAACCAACTGTTGACAAAAACTTTAATTTAACGTCCCTCGTGCATGCTGATGCTACATGTGTAAGGTATTTCATTTTTTGATACTCTGGTAATAACATTTCAGCCCAATAACATCGCTGCCTCTGGCCGCAGCACTTGGCAGAGCTCTCCGCGGCCCACTCGCCGGCAGCAGCGGTGGCGGCGCTGCGCTGCCTCGCCCTCTGCCCACAGCGCCTGCCGCCGCTCATCGCCCTGCTGTAAAATGCTGTAAAATGCTGTAGTGTTGCTGAGTGGTGATCCACAAAAGATGTTGCGATATCAATGGAGCAGACCACCCAATTGGAATGATGAGCATATTATTACACTAATACATAATACATTAGAGAGGCATAATATTGTCATTCGTCGTTGATCCAATACAAAGGCACTCTACGATGGTTAACACTTATTTGTGGTTTAAATCTCAATCCTTTTTCTTTCAGAAAAGCCCTTCATGTAATTTGTTATTGTAATCACTTCATATGTTTTCATAAGACACAGTGCATAACTGCACTATAATCTATAAGTGTCGTTGTTTGATTCCTTACGGTAAATGTATGAGCTAAATTACGTGAATACGTTTCAGCGCACGATCTAAAGCAAGGCAGACTGCAAGTTCATGTCTTCATATCTCATTTCTACAGCAGATATTTCGCATGAAAGAACTATATTAATCATTATGTTCACTTCCTCCGTAAGTATCTCCTAGCATGTGGGTCCTAAGGGAGTAGTAAAAATTCGTATCGATGGAGGTCAATTCGAATTTTTTCGAAGGCGTTTGTATGGTGAAGTAAAGAAGACATCTAATACCGTTTCCATAATTTTCTGCCGACCTTTCTGAAAGACTTATTGTATACAGCTTTTCTTCTCATTCCGTTAAAGAGTTTATTCTTGGCATATGCAGTGTATAAAGTAAAATGAAATTACACCCCCAAACAGCATTAGAACTGGCTACTCACACCATAGTTGCATCAAAAGACACAACCAGAGCCGCACATCCAACTACACGCTGCGACCTGGTCCTCTCTGTCCCTCACATATTCAGCGCTGAGCCTCTAACGCATCGTGAATGATAACCTGAAAGTCACCTACACGAATAACAGCATTCCTTGAGTGCAAAAGTTAAATTTCTGCCTCTCATATCACATGGGGATTATACAGCATGAGTCACGAAAGCAGAAGAGGAATGTCAAGTGAACTTAGCGAGACAATTCAGTGCCACTTACGGAAGTAACTGCACTGTCACAGTGTTGCCAAATATTAGCAACGATGTTGCCAGTTCTTAGCTGTACTAGGAAGACCTGTGTAGCGATAAGCGACGCGAAATCGAGTACGTCTCATACGCGCTTCTAGAGGGGAGACGCGGATTTTGGTTAATACGCGGCGCTCTCTCCTGATAGTTTCCATCGTCACATTTAGAACGCAGATATTTAATTCGTCCAATAAGGCCGAAACCAGCGTTTAAATTTTTGAAGCTTTACAGCATTATTATATATTATCAGGAACTGACTAGAGAAGTAAAAACACTGATATTGTGCTTGCAACATACGGCAGGTCAAAGACTGAGATACGTAAACTTCCATCACGATTACAGTTTCACTCCCCCCCCCTCCCCCTAGAAAAAGATTAAATTACTTTGTTACATTTCGACAAAAGCTAATTTTTTTTCCATGAAAAGTTACCGGAAATCAACGAGACCCCATCTGTCACAAAAAACTTCGCATCTTGAAAGCGACTGCATTTCAAAATGCAGCCTTACGACTGTACAAGTAATATTTCATGTCTTCTACATGAATACATAAATGAGTTGGTTTGCTTGAAAGCCAGAAGAAACATAGTTAACCGATTATTTGTTTAACGCAGTAATTATTTCATTTGAGGATTCAGAAGACGGGATAATTGACATTACTGCCATGAACACAGAAACTAAACTGTATATGTGGGAAATGTGCAACTCTGAGGGTTTTTCCTCTACAAACATATACATATAATCTATAGATTACTAAACAAGGTATTGATTTCGCAGTGTTACAGCCTTCTTGGGCCAACAAATGATGATGAGAATCAGAACTCATGTGTTCTGGATTCTTCGAATGTTGCCATCCACGACTTGTATGTGTTGTTGCTTAGTATCTGTCATCACGATGTTAAATCAACAGAAATTATTACAAACTTTTTGCCTACTTTCTCCTATTTTCCGTCAAACCACACATTCCTTCTGGTCTCTTGGCCACATGCGAAAGAACGCTTTTGCAACTGGATTAATGATAATAATGATGGTAATAATTATAGTAATCAATCAAACATTACAGCAGAATGACAACGATTACAATAACAATAGAAAATGCCGATCTTTTGGTTGACACACTGCAATGAGTTTTGGTATTTCGTTGCTGAATACCGTTTAGGACTTTTTCAGACGAGAAAAATAGACCTGAAACCACATACATCACTAGTACAACGAACTCTCACTAATCAACTATGCTTGCTGTAGATCAGGAGACGAGAATGACTAGAGAAGTAAAAATACTGATATTGTGCTTGCAACATGTGGCAGGTCAAAGACTGAGATACGTAAACTTCCATCACAATTACAATTTCACTCCCCCTCCCCTCCCCAAGAAAAAGACTAAATTGCTTTGTTACATTTCGACAAAATCTCTCTCTCTCTCCTATTTTTTTTTTTTTTTTCCTCATTAAAGGTTTCTGGAAATGAACGGTGCCCCATCCGTCACTAAACAATAAGGTATCAAACACTTTGCATATTGAATGCGACAGCCCACAATATCCTCAATCCTACAAACATCTTGCCTCAACTGGATTCTAGCCATACCGCGCTGGCAAATGCCATCATACAGAAAGGCTTGCCGGCCGCGGTGGCCGAGGTGACTGAGGCGCTCCAGTCACGGTCAGCACGGCCACTACGGTCGGGGGTTCGAATTCCCCCTCGGGCATGGATATTTGTGCCGTCCTAGTTCGTAAGTAGTTCATAAGTAGTTTGTAAGTTTAGGGACTGATGACCCCGTAGTTAAGTCCCATAGACTCTACAAACATTCGAACATTCATTCCAGAAAGGCTTCAGTCCGAAAGCGGACAACAGCACTGAGAAATGCTGATGAAGTGATAACTTACCCTCACCAACTTTCAGTGAGAGCTTTTTGTAGCAAAACGAAAAAGTTGCGCGAACGATCATTTTCTCCAATGATACTAGGCACTGTTGTCCGAAGACTGACTGTATCTACGTTGAGTCTTGTCACACGCGTCTCACATTCGAGGAATATTACCTAAATGAGCAGCTATTATGGAAATATACCCAAAGCATCGATGCAGTAGAGTATTATAGTCAAATCATGTTTACACAAACATGTTTTGAATTTAGTCCTCTTGAAGCTGATACAAAACAGAGAAAGTGGGTATTTGTTAGTTAGGTTTTTATTTTTTTACCTTGTAATACTTGATGCAAAGATGAACAAAATACAAATCCATCATCTATCCGTTTCTTTGGACAGTCTTCTTTGGTTTGTACTCCTTCACTTCGTCGGCGACCTACTGGTTTCATGGACAATACAGTAATCAAAATTACGCGAATATTTGTCCCACATTTTAACGTCCTTGGTTTTTATTCTGAATGACCGTGTTAATTTCTGTTGACCTGGTTCCATATATCCGGGCCTGTTTAATGAAATTTTATTCCCATGACAGATGAAAGCAATTAGAACCTTGGATCCCTGTAATGAACTTTCATATAAAGAAAATTAACACCTGAAGATGGATCTTTAAAAACGTGAAAACGGTTGTGGACCTGTAAAGCAGCGATCTTAATGAGAAAAACAGGCGGCTTCAGAATTTATTATTTACTTTATGGGATGACAACATTTGAAGTAATTTACAAATAAGTTGTTCTATCAATATTTAAAATTTTACTATCATTTTAGAACAATTGATAAATTCTTTTCAGAAAATGTTCTTTCGTTTTGTTTGTGATGTCACTTGATATTCTTGAAGTAAGTGAGTATGGCAACTGCTATGAGGTTGCCAGGAGAGAGTTGGCACGAATGGTTTTGTTTGACAGTAAGCGGATAAAATTAAAGACGTAACCAAACGAAATGATGAGATCCAGCTTTTGCAACAAAACTGACCCTTTTTCGAAATGGGCTATGTTTTTAGAAAGTGGCTATTATACAGCTAGGCATTACTGCTGTAAACCCTACCTCATTGATTTACTCACAGCTGAGGCAGATTGCTCGCAACGTGAAAGAGAGTAGGAGTAGTTAATGTAACAAACGACTTTCTTGAACACAAATTCAGTTAACTACTACATTGCGCATATTATTATGTTACTTTTTCAAAATATTCAATGGAGGTGTCAAGAAAAAGTCAACTGACTGCAGAATTCCATAATAGACTTACATCTACATGATTGACATGAAGCCGAAGTTGCGAAACAATAGGCCCTAACTACGACGTTGGCAAATCTTGATTACATTGGTGGCCTGATGAACGAGATTTTGTAGCTGGTGTCCTGCGTGTTAGGATCCGTAATTCCTCTCAAGCTCGAGACACTGTGCTCTCCAAATTGCATATATCCCACATGGCCAGTTATTTCTTTAATTTTTTTTAAAGGATCAGTGAATACCTCATTGAGCGTATTTCCAGTTTTGTTTATGGTTTATGGTTGATTCCTGGGGAGGCCTTATTGTTATGTTTACTTTACTCCATTAACTAACAAAAAGACTCACAATTTGTCGCAGAAAAGTCTTCTTAAAAACTCACATTCTGTCCAGTTTCCTTCGAGTTTGCTTCCTGATAAAATAAAATGTCCGCAGGTCAATATGGAAATTACAAGCGACGTGTTATTGATAGAATATCTTGCTACATTAAATCGCTATCCATTTGAATCGAACACTAATTTTGAGGACGTTCCTTGATGAGATCCTCAACAGATTTCGAACCTGTCTTACTGTTGCCTGCCTCGTTGATTTCATAAAACGTTACGTAGTCTGATGGCTGGATGCGTCGCAGAGATAGTTTTAGTTGCAATGTGCTCACTACAGCGCGGTGATAGTTTTCAGAGTACAAACTTTTAGGTGCCATGTATCTCACGTCCATAGATTATCATTATCGGTATCGTCGGCAGATAGCGTACGACATTAATTTACTAACCATTGCAATGTTCAATGCACTTCGTGAATTTCATTTATTTCTTAAGTTACATTCAAAACGCGTAAGTTCAGGGAGGTCTACCGAACATATGCTAGATTCCGTTTGATGGCTTCGTTTGTTCAGAAGGAGAACTATCCTTTACCTCCAGCAGGTGCGCTCCGCCTTGTCCGTTTGCAAATGCGCGCGCCTTCACTCGCTCGTTGAGCCGCATTTACCAAAACGATCAAAGATCAACTTTAAATAAAAACTAATGGTACTAACAATAATAAACCACAGCTGTTCATCCACTTCACTAAGAGAATTATAGGGAAAACATGTATTTAACAGTATTAAGGAGACGAACAGCAAGAGCAAACTATTTACGGTTACGAAAATATTGGTGCAAGTAAATATACCAACGGTTAATATACGACCGCCCCCTGGAGCACATTTTTTTTTCTTTCTACGTGAGATCTATGACCGGCAGAGACAAAGTATGATCCTTCTAGAGACAACGGAAAATGTAATGCGGTCGGAAACGACCAAAGGTAGCTACTTACAGAGAAAAATATGTCTCATTATTTTGTGAGAATTAAAGGGGAATATAAGCCTGAAAAAATATAAATACACGAGAAATATAAAATTAATATGCAAGTTTCTTAGGTATTACTTCTTTCTTCAACATATCATTCCATCTCTTCTCCACAGAGGACCGGCTACCCGAGCCGAACCGTTCTCTTCTCTGCCTTTCGTGGAGATATTTCAGATGGAAGCGTTCTGTCCATGGACGATAGACCTAAAGTAACCAAACGGTTTTGTTTATAGGACAAATTCACTTTTAGCGGTTGTAATTACTTTACAAATAATAAATCAAACGAATGAAGTAATTTGAAGGGAAACTAATTATTACGATTACTTTGAATCACCTGCAAAGATAAAAATATTTAAGGCAAAAAGTTTTTCTGAAGCAACATTAAACAGGGTAACATTATAATTCACCCAAAAAAGGGGCATCACTATACGAAGAAAACAGTTTATCGGGAAAGGTTACGCGGATGTAATAGAAGTAGCTGTATTCTACAGCAAAAGCCGTCTGGTCAATTTTATGATTATCGGTAATAACTTGCGTAATAGCTTCTCTAGGACGGTACCCGTCAGATGCTCATTTTGGTGATATTCCTGGAATGTGAGCCGCGTATGACAAGACTGAACGTATATACGTCTATTTTGGGACAACAGTCCATAGGAACTTTGGAGAAAGTAGTCATTTCAAACTTTCTTCGTTTTGTTAAAAGAAATTCTCCCCGAAAGTTAACGAGGTTAAGTCACATATTCATCAGCATTTTTCAATGCTGCTGTCTGGTTTCAGACTGAAGCCTTACTTAGAACGGGCTTTGGCAGCGCAGCATGGCTAAAAGCCAGTTGAAGCATGCTGTTCGTGGGAATGAGGGTATTGTGAGATCTCAAGAAGTTCTTCCTATAGCTTAGCCGTATTGCTTAAGACGCTAGGCAACTCTTATCGTCCCCTCAGTTCCAGAATTCGAGGTATTTCCAATATTTATGAGGATATGAGATTAGTCATTGCACTTATATGACTGTTATCCTGAATTCAATTTTCGTCCTGCTTAAATTGCAAACAATTTTGTGTTTTATGTCGATACTGTCTGTATAAACTGCCAATAAATGTCAGACAACTCTACGAGTACTCTCATTTTAGCTCGGTGGCGCCATTCTCGTCTCCTGATCTACAGCAAGCATAGTTGATTAGTGAGAGTTCGTTGTACTAGTGATGTATGTGGTTTCAGGTCTATTTTACTCGTCTGAAAAAATCCTAAACGGTATTCAGCATTGAAATACCAAAACTCATTGCAGTGTGTCAACCAAAAGATCGGCATTTTCTATTGTTATTGTAATCCTTGTCATTCTGCTGTAATGTTTCATTGATTACTATAATTATGTATTCACATAGAACACATGAAATATTCATCACCTTTCACCTCTCTGTCTCTATCCCCCCTCTCTCGTTCTCCGCCTCTCCCCTCGCTCTGTCCGTCTCCTACTCTACCCTTTCCCTGTACGTCTCCTACCTCCCCTTTCTGTCCATCTCCTCTTCCCCCTACTCCTCTCCCTCCTGTATATGAAAACATACATATATGCTCAAAGAACCCTTGTGGGAAATGGTTTCACACTCCTATAACTAATGACTTTGAGCCTCTTAAGTACTTTCTGGGGTCCAAATTTATGTGTTTTGTGTTTGTATTTTTAATGCCTTCCATAGTAATAGTTGTCTCTGTGCGTTATAGAGCCAGATTCTGTTTTGGTTGTGGCTATTGTGGTGGGGCCCGTTGCTGGCGTGCTTAGTGGGACTGTCGACTGTTTCGTTCGAGCGGGCGCGTTGTGTGCGGGGAAAGTTCCCTTTACTGGATTGGCTGCCGTCCGTGTGCTGCTGTTGCTGAAAGTACGCCAGTTGGACTCAAAGACCTTGTAAAAAGTAGTTGGACTTCTGCCTGGGATCCCGCCTTGAGTTACGTGATTCTATATGTTTAAATCATGTAAACTTTTCACTAAAGTGGATCCGGATTGTGAACTTCTGCTGTTTTAAAAGGGCGCCAGAATTTGTTTCTTGCTTCAGCATTTCAGGTGATTCCTGTAGTGTAGTTCCTGTAGCGAGTTTCGTGATACCAGAGGCTCTGTGCAGTTACAGATTTAAAGTGGCTTGCAACGTAATTTTCTGTAAAGTACTGAACCAAATCATTTAGTTACGTAATTAAGTCAACTGTTTGTAGAACTTGCCCCCTCTAAGATATGGCTTATGTGGATTAGTTATTTAAATTTATTGTTTTTCTTAAAAGCATAAATGAGTTAATGAAAAATTATTTAGCGCGTAAAAGAGTGTGGATTTTTCTGGTTACATATGTCTGTTGTGATGTAAAAGCTATTTTTTCGGGTTGAAGAACCTGTGGACTCTTTCTTTTACTGTATTATTTTAGAATTCAAATTATTATTATTATTATTTTTAGGATTTTGGGTTTTTTTCTAAAATTGTTATATCTATTTAAATAAATTGTGTGTCTCAGTGAAAGATGTTCAATACAATCCTTGGGCAGCCCTTTCACATTTCCTGCTCTAAAGTTTGTTAATCTACTGCTCGCTGATCAAGTGTTCCATAATTGGCAGTATCAATACATACATTTATGTGCTGACTTTCATGGTGAGCAGTCAAACAATTTGGATGTTTGTTGTAACGTACCCTCCGCCATGCACCTACGGAGGCTTACGAAAGGTAGCTTATGTATTAATGCGTGGTATAAGCTATCTCTGTTCTATATTTCATTCATATCTGTTGAGCCATTTCAGCGTGAAAGCGTAGAAAACGAATTAAATAATTGTAAAGCATCCTCCGCCATGCACCATAGAAAGTTAATTTTAGTATGCCTATAATCTTCGCGTGAGTGCAAGCAATGAGTTGACAAAGTTTCATCGCAATCTGATGTACGGAATGGACGTGCATAAAATACGAACAAAAAGACAAAGGAACAAACATTAATTTATATACATTAGATTATGTATTTATTTTCAAATACGCATTAAAACCATATGTTGGTAAGAACAAATTCCTTCACCCCAACCGTCATTTAAAAATCTGAATGAAGTATGCTTTCCACTGAAGCACGTGTTTAATTTTTTTTTTTTTTACTTTAAATTTCTTAGATAAAATTCACACGATGTGAACAATATTTATGTTTTAAATGTTTCATTGATGATTATCACCCTCAAAAATGTAACGTAACTTCCAGAGAGACCTGCTGGAATTTTCAGAAATTTTATTTCATTCGAAACTTCTGCGGAATCTGAAAATTAACCGTTTAGTCACGTTAATTCATTGAAATGATTGTAGGTAATCTGAATATATTAATACTGCTCTGATAAACTGAATTGTTCAATCATATTTAAAATTTTATATAACAGTAATCTTCATATTGTTTTGAAGGTCAAGTGTCCAAAATGATATGAAGATTTTAGGATGAATAATAAGTCCTTATTCGCACGTCGCATGATGCCAAGGTTTTCAACCATATAATTGTTTATGACGTCATGCCTCGTGAACTATATGTCGTAAGCAGTTCTTACCGCTACGTCAATAGTTTTATGGAACAAATATGTGTACCAAATTTGGCTGAAATCGGTACAATGATTTAGAAGCGGATGTAGCACTTTTCCGCGCATTTCATTTTCATTACGTCATATCTCCTGATCTATTTGTCGTACAGTCATTTAATGGCGTATATGACCGTCGCGAAAGTGTAAGAGCCGCGGCGGATTAGCCGCGTGTGCTGGAGCACCGTCCGCCGTCAGGGGTTCGAATCCCCCATCGGGCATGGATGTTTGTGTCGTCTTTAGTATACGGTAGTTCATAAGTAGTATAAGTCTCTTAAACTTTACAATATTTTTGAAAGTGCAAGCAATATGTTGACAAAGTTTCATCAAAATCGGTTTGAACGGTACTGCCGCGCATAAAATAGGAACACACAAACATTAATTTTTATATATTAGATTAAGCGATTTGTATACCGACGTGATTTTATAGAATTGTTTCGTTGGGATTACAGCCGAGGTTCAGGTATGACACAATTCTCTGGTCGTTATTCGCTGATCAGCACGGATGAGTTGATCGAGACGTTCTCCACTGTTTAAGGAACGACAGCAGTGCGAGATCGACCGGGCTGTGGCTCCTCAAGCACAAGTGCCGTACACTTCAGCAAGCGTCGTTGGATTTCAGTAGCCACAATTTCTTCAGAAGTGAGGAATTCAGTCACACATCGCTGTCTTGTATGCGCGTCCATATCAGACTCACACGACCACAGAACAACGCAACCACCTGAAAATGAGGTTGAAGCATTAGCACTGCATTAAAGACTGCTGGCACGGACATACAAAGACACTACAAAAAAGTAGAAGGCATTACTATCAGAACGACCCTCGTACTGGAGTCACTGACTGTAAGCTAAAATGGTGTTCAATGCCATACTAAAGAAAACTAAAAGTTTTCAATTACTCTCTTTTCCTGATCTGATTGTGATGAAATAAATCCACTATGTTACTCCAAAATTTGCTTAATGTACCTGTCAAAACACCTTGAATATCCATTTAGTATTTTTACAGGTTGGTGTGTTCAAATAAAGAGAAAGACACTTAGGTTTTAGAATTTAAAATATGAATTACGGTATCTTTTGTTTTCGTGATCTGATTTTGATTAAATAAAGCCTCTATGTTGTCCCACGATTTGCTCCAGTTATCTGTGAGAACCACATGCATGTTCATTTAGTAGTTTTGCAGATTAACGTGTTCAAGCAGACAGACAACAGGACATAAAAGCCGCGGAGGAATGGCCGACCGCTCGAAGGCGCCTTGGTGTGGAACGCGCGTTGCTCCCCGTCGGAGGTTCGAGTCCTCCCTCCGGCATGGGTGAGTGTGTTCACCTAAGGTTACTTAAAGTTAGTTTAAATAGTTTGTAAGGCTATGGACTGATATCCACAGTAGTTAAGTCCCACAGATTTACAAACATTTGGATTTTAGATTAAAAAAATTTAAATGACTAAATTTTTGGTTTCCGTGATCCGATTTTGATGGGAAAAAAAAAGTTTATTATGTTGCCCCGACCTGGAGTTACCTGTGCAAACCCCATACGAATTCTTCAAGAAATGTTCTGAGATTAGTGTGTTCAAACAGACAGACATGACGCTTTATATATAAGCTTTAAATCACAATATCGCTTTTTCTTCCATAATCCGATTTTCTTGTTGTCATATGGTACCACAAACATAGCTCAGCTCTGAAACAGCGTAGAAATGTATGGAATACGTTTGAAGATAACTGTGTTCAACCATATTAACAGAAGACCCAGTACTTTTACAATTTTATCATGCTTTACCCTACATGTGAAGTTAAACATAAAATTAGGCAAATTTGGTAATCAGGTGATTTTATAGATCAGCCATATCATGAACTTTCCAGTTACCATATCATTTGTAATGTATCAATACGAACAGGATCCTTAAACCTTGTCTTTCATATTCCTTCTTTTTTAGCTACCCTTTCTTGCTACGTGATCACGGGAGGGAAACAAAAATGTATGATGGAATTTAACTAATTTTGGTTCAATAGATGTAGTCCACTAACCATTTGAACACCATTGCGAAATAGTTCCTATTTGAAAAAGATTTTGATGTTCAAGAACATAATGAAACACTTCCAAATGAACCATGCCCCATGCCTTTCGGTCCTAAGCTACTGTTACTTGCCATACATGCTGTCGCAGAAACATGGCCTCTCTGCTTTTACATCAAGATTACTAACAGCCAGTGGCGGTTCGTGTTGATTTTTCTAGCGGGTTCAAAGGAAGATGTGGATAAGATGATTCCAAACAGCAAAAAATAAAATTAAAAAAAAAAAAAAAAAAAAAAAAAAAAAAAAAAATTGCGGCGGGGAGGCAGAAAAATAATTGCTGTACAGGCATAATGTGCCGGTCAAAATATAGATTCACCCTTGCATTAATTCCCAGCAAGCTGAAAATTTGCATTAACGTTTGGATTTGGGGTACCGTTATAATGAAATTTTGAGAAGTCCCCGTCAATCATTTACAAAACATTTTACACAAGGCAAGGTTCAGAACAATGTTTTACTATTTGGCGAAACGGTTAGTTCAAACGTTTGACTTAACTACTTAAGTTATCAGTCTCTAGGTTTACAAACCACTTAAACTAACTTAAGGACAACACACACACACACACCGATTTCCGAGGGAGGACTCGAAACTCCGACGGCGACTGCACAGCAAGGCGCGTTAGAGCGCTCGGCCATTCCACCGCGGCAACGGTTAGATTTATGAAATGGCTGAGACAAAAAATTTTAGCTGGTGTAATTAACTGCAAAAACTGTCCTGATACTTTATTCCCAAATATTTACCATGTCTCATAACAGCCATTTTAAAATCGTACTCTCAATTATATGCCCATGTTTCCACGTCACCTATGAATTCTGGCGTCTGTATTCTGCCTCGTTGCTTGGGCTAAAATAAGATTCAACTTATGGGCGTAACAGTCAACAAAATAGGCCTGTTTAAAATGTTCTTTCAGAAGAGTCTATACACCTGATCGACGACCACTCATAATAGCTGCACCGTCGTAGTTCTGTGAAATAACTTTATCCGAATTGTTCACAATGTCTTTTAAAGTTTCTTTAAGCGATCCTGTTAACGCTTTTGCATCATGTGCACGAGAAGTAAGGAAATCCAAAACCTTTCTACAGGCTTACCTTCGGACAAAACGTACCTGATAATCAGACAAACTGTGAAACTGTTGTAATACCAGATGTTTCATCTGCAATAACTACCACAAAATCAGCTTCGGCGATTTCCTTTGTTATCGATCATAATAAACTGCCAGCACACAAGGAATTTAATTGCTCTGAATATGTTTCAAAGTGCCTTTGAAAACAGTAGCCTTCGAAAGGCCGTCACTAAACGCAACAACAAATTCAGCGGAAAATTCAAGAATTTAATGAATCACTGCGTTCGTCATGTTCACGAAGTCCGAGCTCAAAAGCACCCCAAAATTTAACGAAATCCACAATTTCAGAGAGTACGTACCGATTTTTGGGAATCTGATCATTGTGCCTGAAGTGAAAGCACTGTTTCGCTTCACGATTTCATTTTCTCAATTCACAGTTTTATCGTCACTTTTAGCGAGTTTCTCTTGCTCGAGTAAACTTTCATTGAATTCTGAATACACATAAGGCCGTTCAATGCCTCTTTCTTTTGATTTATATGTAATTTTGCCCAAAGATGCAAAAGGGAAATGTGTTTATTTATTTACAATATTTATATTGTGTTATGCTTTCCTCGTGTCCTCAGATCCACTTCTGTAAATGTGAGTTACATGCATAACTTAACAAGCGGTTTCATAGTTCAATAACAGTTTGTTGTTGTGGTCTTCAGTCCGGAGACTGTTTCGATGCAGCTCTCCACCATACTATATCCTGAGGAAGCCTCTTCATCTCCTCATAAGACCTGCAATCTACATCCATTTTAATCTGCTTACTGTATTCATCTCTTGGTCTCCCTCCACGATTTTTCCCCCACACACTTCCCTCCATTGCTAAATTTACGATTCCTTGATGTCTAAGAATGTCTCCTACCAATCGATCCCTTCTTTTGGTCAAGGTATTCCAGAAAATCCTTTTCTTCCCAATTCTATTCAGTATCTCTTCATTAGTTACGTGATCCACCCAGCTAATATTTAGCATTCTTCTGCAGCACTACATTTCAAAAGCCTCTATCCTCTTCCTATCCACACTGTTTATCGTCCATGTTTCACTCCCATACAAGGCAACACTCCATACAAATGCCTTCAGAAAGGACTTCCTTAGGCTTCCTGCATTTTATATCCTCGTAACTGGGACCGTCGTACGTTATTTTATTACCCAAGTAACAAAACTCATCTACCACCTTCATTGTTTCGTTACCTAATCTAATTGCTTCAGCATCGCCCGATTTTCTTAGACTGCACTCCACTACGCTTGTTTTGCTCTTGTTAATGTTCATTTTATACCTTTCAACACCATTCCGTTCAACTGCTCTTCCAGGTATTTTTCCGTCTCTAAGAAAATTACAATGTTTTTATTTTTTCTTCCTGAGATTTAATTCCTTCTCCACATTTCTCCTTGCTTTCTCTTATAGCTTGTTCAATGTAAAAACTGAATAGCATTGGAGAAAGGCTACAACCCTGTCTTACTCCCTGCCCAACCTCTGCATCCCTTTCATACTCTTCAACTCGGATAACTGCTGTCTGGTTTTTGTACAAATTGTAAATAACCTTCCGTTCCCTATATTTCACTCCTGCTGATTTCAGAATTTGTAAGAGTGTATTCCAATCAACATTGTAAACAGTTTTCTCCAAATCTACAAAAGCTTGAAATATAGGTTTCCCTTTCCTTAATCTGTTGTTGTGGTCTTCAGTCCGGCCACTGGTTTGATGCAGCTCTCCACAATACCCTATCCTGAGCAAGTCTCTTCATCTCCACATAAAAGCGACAACCTACATCTGTCTGAATCTGCTTACTGTATCCATCTCTTGGTCTTCCCCTGCGATTTTTTCCCCATACACTTCCCTCCAACGCTAAATTCACAATTCCTTGATGTCTAAGAATGTGTCCTACCAATCTATCCCTTCTTTTAGTCAAGGTATGCCAGAAATTCCTTTTCTCCCCAATTCAGTTCAGTACCTCCTCATTAGTTACGCGATCCACCCACCTAATCTTCAGCATTCTTCTGTAGCACCATATTTCAAAAGCCTCAATCCTCTTCCTGTCCGCGCTGTTTATCGTCCATGTCTCACTCCCATACAAGGCAACGCTCCATACAAATGCCTTCAGAAAGGACTTCCTTAGGTTTAAATCAATATTCGATGTTAACAAATTTCCCTTTTTCAAGAACGCATAGAGCTGCATGTCCTCGGGAAAGGTAACGGCTGTAGTTTCCCCTTGCTTTCAGCAGTTCGCAGTAGCTGTGTGGCAAAGCCACATTAGCTGATGTTACAAGGCCAGCTCAGTCAATCATCCAGACTGTTGCCCCTGTAACTACTGAAAAGGCTGCTGCCCCTCTTCAGGAACCACACGTTTGTCTGGCCTCTCCACAGATACCCCTCCGCTGTGGTTGCACCTACGGTACGGCTATCTGTATCGTTGAGGCACGCAAGCCACCCCACCTCGGTAATGTCTGTGGTTCCTGGGAGTGGTTCCTTAATCTATCTTCTAAGATAACCCGTAAAGTGAGTATTGCCTCCCGTGTTCCTACATTTCTGCTGAATCCAAACTGATCTTTCCCGAGGTCGCCTTCTACCAGCTTTTCCATCCTACTGTAAATAATTCGTGTTAAACTTTTTCAACCATGACATATTAAACTGATGGTTCTGTAATTTTCACACTTATATGCACCTATTTCTCTGGAATGGGGATTATTACATTATTCTTAAAGTCCGAGGGTATGTCGCCTGTCTCGTACAATTTACACTCCCAAGGACTGAGGGAATGTTATCTACTCCAGGGGCCCTGTTTCGACTTAGGTCTTTAAGTGCTCTCCCAAATTCTTCTCTTTATATAGTGTCGCCTATTTCATCTTCATCTATTTCCTCAGCCGTTACTACAATACTGTCTTTCAGTTCATTTCCTTTGTAGAGTCCCTCTATATACTCTTTCCACCTTTCAGATTTCCCTTCTTTGCTGAGAATTGGTTATCCATATAAGTTCTTTATATTCATTCAGCTGATTTTCTTGTCTCCCAAAATGTTCAAATGTTTGTATAGCTTATGGGACTTAACTACGGCGTCATTAGTCCCTAAACTAACAAACTACTTATAAACTAACAAAGACTAAGGACGGCACAAATATCCATGCCCGAGGGGGGATTCGAAACCCCGACCGTAGTGGCCGTGCAGACCGTGACTGGAGCGCCTCAGTCCCCTCGGCCACCACGGCCGGCTTTTCTTGCCTCCGAATGTCTCTTATTTTCTTGTAGGCGGTATCTATTTTCCCCCTTGTTATACATCTACATGGGATACTCTGCAAATCACGTTTAAGTACCTGGCAGAGGGTTAATCGAACCACGTATTTCCCATTCCATTCTCGAATAGCGCGCGGGAAGAAAGAAGACCTGAATCTCTCCGTTTGAGCTCTGATTTGTCGTATTTTATGCTGATGATCTTTTCTACCTATGGAAGTGGGAGTCAACAATATATTTTTGCATTCGGAGAAGAATGTTGCCGATTCGAGTTTCGAAAGTAGCCCACGCCGCAGCGATAAGCGCCGTTGTTGTAATGATTCCCATCCCAGATCCTGTATCATTTCCGTAACACTGTGTCGTGACAATACAAACGAGCTGCCCTTCTTTGGACTCTTTCGATGTCCTCCGTCAAACCTACCTGATAAGGATTCCACATTTGGCAGCAATACTCCAAAAAAGGACAGACAAGCGTAGTGTATGCAGTCTCTTTAGTAGTTCTGTTACATCTTTTAAGGGTTCTGTCCATAAAACGCAGTCTCTGATTCGCCTTTCCCATGACATTATCTACGCGTTCTTTCCAGTTTAAGTCTGAAGTAATAGTAATTCCTAGTAATACACGTTTGATTTATTTATCTTGTAAACAAAGTTTAGCGGATTTCTTTTCGTAGTCATGTGGACGACTTCATACTTCTCATTATTTAGAGTCAATTGCCAATTTTTACACCATACTGATATCTTATTGAGATCGTTCTGCAGTTGGTTTTGATCTTCAGATGATTTTAGTAGAAGGTAAATGACGGCGTCATCTGCGAACAACGTAAGAAAGCTACTTAGATTTTCTCCCAAATCGTTTATGTAAATAAGAAACAGCAAAGTACCAATGACCCTACCCTGTGAAACGCCCGATATCACCTCTGTTTTATGATAATTCATCCTGAAGATGGGACAGGATCAGCAACTGGATACACAACGTGTACACGTTGGAGGCCCGTGAACGCAACATCTATTTTAACCTATTTTAAATGTCAATGTAATAATTTTTTAACAGTGGACAACGTATAGATTTTATGTCATTTGCTTCATGCAGTGTATTGTTACAGTTGGAATAAGGCATATGGTTTGAAAATGGACGAACAAGTCCGAAACTAGCAACCAGCTTCCAAACAGTGCAACTGTGACGAAAAAAGAAAAACAAATGGTTTTCATTACCTCTGTTTAAGTCGATGCCTTACCATCTATTACTACAAACTGTGTCCGCTCTGACAGGAAATCCCCTATCCAGTTGCAATTTTGGGGCGATATACCATAGCCACGCAATTTGATTAAAAGCCGTTTGTGAGGTACGGTGTCAAAAGCCGTCTGGAAATCAAGAAATGCGGGATCATTTTGAAAACCCTTATCGATAGCACTCATCACTTCGTGTGAGTAAAGAGCTGGTTGTGTTTCGCATGGACGATATTTTCTAAATCCTTGTTGACCTTGGGTGAATAGATCATTCTGTTCGAGATAATTCATAGTATTTGAATACAGATATGTTCCAAAATCCTGCTGCAAATTGACGTTAATGAAATAGGCCTGTAGTTTAATGATACTCCTACTGCCTTTCTTGAATATAGGTGAGATCTGTGCAACTTTGCAATCTTTTCGTACAGATCATTCTTTGAGAGAGCGGTTGTATATGGCTGTTAAGTAAGGAGCTATTTCTTGAGCATAATCAGATAGAAATCGAATGGGTATACAGTCCAGACCAGAAGACTTGTTCTTATTAAGTGATTTAAGTTGCTTCACTACTCCGAGGACATCTACTTCAACGTTACTCATTCTGGTCTCTGTAATTCGAAATCTGGAATATTGGTTTCGTCTTCTTTGGCGTATGAGTTTCTCAAAGCTATGTTTAGTAACTCTGCTTTAGTAGCTCTATCATAGGCAGGATCGCCATTACTATCACGTAATGAGGGTATTGTTTGTGTTTTGCCCCTAGTATATTTAACATACGACCAAAATCTCTGAGGGTTTTCAGTCACATTACGAGAAAGAGTTTCGTTGTGGAAAGTATTGTAGGCATCTCGCATTGAATTTCTCGCTAAATTTCGAGCTTCAGTATAGGATCGCCAGTCCTCGGGATTTTGTGCTCGTTTATATTTAGCATAACGTTTCCGTTGCTTTTGCAATAGTATCAGTAGAATGCAATTGCGGTTTCTGGCATCAAAATTAATTATGCATAATTAATTAGAGTAATTGTGTAATTAGAGTAATTGCATGTACCGAGAGTACTTGCAATTATGTGTACTTAAAGTAATTAGGGTAATTATTTATTGTTTATTGTTATTGCAACTGCATGTGTTCACTCCACCATGTCTGGCGTGGAAATGAGCTCACCCCACTGGGGCGAAAGCTATATATAAGAACTGGAAACATACTGGGTAGTTCTTTTCCACATCACTAGGGGCGCTAGAGTGATCTGGAAACGATGTAATTGGCTGACAACTGTCCAATGAGAGCTGGGCAGCTACACAGGGGGCTTGTTCTATTGTGGCGTTCTGATTTATGAATAGCAATCTTTAATATCTTCATCACAATAACATTCTGTACTATATTTCAAAGCCTTTATCTTGGAACGGAAGAGAATTCCTGCTAAAAACGTCCACAATTAATACGAAGGTATGATATTTAACTATTTTTTAATTAAAGATGAATTAAATGTCTTTTATTGTAGTATCAAATTAAGCTGTGTGATTTCCGTTACTTATTTTATGTTTCTTTAACAGCTATTCTAGTGAATATAATCACGATTTGTGTTTTTCTTAGGATATTCAACTCAAGAAATTGACGTTGAAATACTCCTGCAAGTTCCCTGGTTGTTCATCTGGATACTACATTTGTTCATCCAAGAAAGTTAACAACAAGCATTTCTACAGGTTTCCCAGCCAACCTCAAGAGTTACTCCAAAAGTGGAAAAGTGTTTGTGAGCTGTCACCTGATGTGGACTGTGCTAGTTTTCTTGTTTGTGAGGACCAATTTTGCGAAAAAGATTTTATGAATGCAACTAGACATAGGCTAAACAGGGGTGTGTTTCCGAAACACCTGACAACTGCTCCTTGCATAGCTACTAATACCAATAGTGGATCAAGTGTACATGGTGTTAGTGATTTACGAAGCACTAGCTGTGCCAAGTCAGAAGTTAATTACATACAGTCTGCTAATACTAGAAGCGAAATTAATGCTACTATTGAATTACCCAGCACTAGTTGTGGTGCACACAGTACTACTTTGAGTGATACACGTACAGTTTTTGTTCCCTCTCAAAGTGAATCTACAGATGCTGAGTATTCATACCTATCTGAAACATCTATTAATGAGGAAAGTGGTGTTTTGGGTACGGGGCTTTCGAAAGCAGACTAAATTTCAATAAAATCCAAAATGTACAAGATTCATAGGAATACTGTAGTTAGGCTAGCAAAACTTAAAGCAAAGCTACACCATGAGAAAAGTGTACTAAAACACTCAAATATTTATTTGACAACAATATTTTATGTTTCATAGAAAACAATTTAAATTCTGTAGCGAGAGATTGCATAAACAGCCAATTAAGAAACGCTCATCGACCGGCAAATACAAGGCGATGGACAGTTGAGGATAACGTATTTGCTCTGTCCTTATATGAGCGAAGCCCTCGGCTATACAAATATTTGTCAGTTCATTTTTCCCTTCCGTCTGTGAGGCATCTGAAATCTCTGTTATCTGCTGTACCTTTTGAGCCAGGATTGAATCCTGCTGTATTGAACGTATTAAAATCAGAAGTTGTTTCACTATCTAACAGTGACAAATATTGTGCTTTGTTGTTTGATGAAATGTCATTGGAAAGAGGATTGTATTATGATGCAAGCAAACAAGAAATTTCAGTGTTTCAGGATTTAGGACACTTAGGAATGTCAAATTTATATGCAAATCATGCATTAGTATTTATGGGTAGAGGCATACATAAAACTTGGAAGCAGGTTGTTGCATATTACTTCACTCAGAACTCAGTTTCAAGTACAACTTTAAAAGTTCTCATTACCTGTGTTATAGGGCAATTGCAAGAAATAGGGCTGAAGATAGTTTGTATAGTTTGTGACCAGGGTGCAAGCAACCAAAAAGCACTGAAAGAACTTTTCAGTGACATTTCTTCTGAAACCAGTCCGATTCAATTTTTAGTCAGTGGTGAACCTGTTGCAGTGGTTTATGATGTTCCCTACCTGTAAAAGAATACTAGAAATGCTCTTTTAGGAAATAAAATACAATTTGGGTTAAAAAAAGAGGCCAGTTTTGAATTCACAGGGCTTTTCTTCTGGATCAACAGAAGATGTTTAAGACTTTGCCAAAGTTGCATAGGAATCATTTTGATTTTAAGGATACTTTTACTAAAATGAAAGTTAAGGTAGCTGCAGCCCAGCTGCTGCAGTAATTGAAACTTATGTAGCATTTAATATTTTACCTACAGAAGCAATATACACTGCAGAATTTGTTGAAAAGGTAGACTGCTTGTTTGGTTCATTAAACAGCTCCCATTGCTATCCACAAGATGGAAAATCTTATAAGTGTGCCCTGTCTGCTGTGTCACCATATTTTGAAATGTGGTACAGTGTCTTAAAAGAAATGAATGATTGGAAGGTGTTGGACCTAGGAACAGGCAGAGATAAAACAAAAATATTCAGTTTCATAAGTGGTTGGCAAACTACAGTAATATCACTAATGTTCATTTGCAATAGAGTACAGAAAATTGGTTTCAATTTTTTAAGCATGAGGGCTTTCAATCAAGATCCACTGGAGAATTTTGTTGTTGTGTGAGGCAGCATGGTGTTGCAAACACGAACCCAACCCGTTTTCAGTTCAAAGCAGCACTGAAAACGGTTATAATTAATAACATGTCCCTACCTGTAAAGTCACTACGTAACTGTGAGGATGATAGATGCACACCATTGAACAATTTAACGCAGTTTCTGGGAGCTCATAATGATAGCTTTATTGACTCCACAGCTGACCACTGCACAGTTAATGAAAAAGCTTTATACAGTGTCCTTGCAGATAGTGCATGTGGTGGGGGTGACAGTGGTGTTGAGGGGGCCGATGTCAGGAATGACAGGCAGGCGTTGGCATATACAGCTGGTTACATTCTGAAAAACTTGGGTGTAACTTCTGAAACCAACTGTGGTGACTGTAAAACAACTCTGTTTTCAGCAACACCTACAGAGGATGATATATATACAAATTTCAAGGAATTTGATACCTCCAACACACAATTAATATATGCAAGTGACAAACAAATGTCCTTTGTCAGTCAGTTGTATGCATTTTTAGATAAATATGGTCACCAGGAAAAATTGGAAGATAAATTCTTTTCACTGTTTATATTTCCTGAGGGAATAACATTTTGTGAAACACACTTTTCTGCAGAGTATATATTGAGGAAATGTGTACCACTTTTGATTTACAAGTATGTCAGAGATTGGAATAACACCACCTGTAGGCCTAATAACAGAAATTCAAAGGAGAAACTGAATAAAAAGTTTAAGGCTGTTTGAACCGTCAATTTTTTTGTGTTGAAGAAATACAAAAGTATAAATTAATTTTAGTTTTCATTTCCTTAAGTGAAATATATTAATTATTTCTGCTTTTCATGTTACAAAATAAAAAAAAAACACAGTAATTACTTTCTGTTTTCATCTTACCATTTTTATCCCTGTTTCCTATTTTACTTTCAGTTAATTTGATGATTTATTTGCTTTTGTCTTGAATGAGTTACACATATTAAAAGATGTAGGAACATTTTGAAGGAAGTCATTGGTTAATAGATTTTTTTTAAATATAGGCTAGTTTTCTGAAATATAAATGTCAAATTTTAGATGACAAGCCTACATGCTTCACCAACTGTTTAGTAAGCTATGGAAAAGAGGATACCATATTTTTATATTTTTGGTGGCAGTATAGTAATTCTAACCATTAGTATAAAAATAATTTCAGCAGCAGCAGTGGCCACAGGGGGGGGGGGGGGGTTGTCATGATGTAAACTGCGTCAGTAAGTACTTAGCAAGTTCAGAAAATTGGTATTAGTAAAATTAAATGACTATGTATTAGTGCAGGGGACGCAACCACAATATTTACGTTCTTAGTTCATTTCCATATCACTTGGGGCGCTGCTGTCGTTCTGTGTGGGAGTTGCGCTTCTCATTTATTGTTGTTCTGAGGATCAACCCACCACATCACGTGACTATCTACATCATCCCGACAACATCCATCCTGCCATTCTTAAACCACATGATGTGGTATAGGATCTTCAGCCAAATGTTTTCCTCGAGATGTTCTCCAGAGTCTCCTTGCCGAGTTTCGCTCCAGTATGCGACATACCTATTTCGACCTCTATAACACACCTTTCTTACAAATGTAACAATCAGTTCCTGTCCTTCCGACAGCTGTTCCAAGCCCTGTCTAATCTGCACAATATTTCGGCTAGGTAACTCATAACCTTCATCAGGTGCGACCTGAGATTGCCTTCTGATTGGACCGTCTCCAATATTTATGTCAGCGGCCTTCCCCCTCCACTGGCAGTTGTATGTGGTCCGCGCCCGCCATACCCGTCTCAGAGCTTCATTTTCTGCCTGGCACTCCGTTTGCGCTCCGCGCCCGTTCGCTGTGATGTTCGGGAGCGTTGACTTTCTGTTCTGCATCAGTAGTGGACCTAGGTGCTCCCTCTGTGGTCCGCACTCTCCAAACCCAACTCCGATCGTGTCATCTGAGGTCTGGCGCTCCGTTTGTGGTCCGCATCAGGCGTGGCCCGCAGAGGGAGTGCCAGACCGAAGTTGAAGCTCTCAGAGGCGGGTACGACGGGCGCGGACCGCAGATCGTGCAAAGAAATTGGGGAGTTTAGCAGAGACCTATCAGTACCAGCAAAGCTCTGGTCGAACCACAGTTGGTAGAAACAACCATATGTCGGACCGTTTAAAGGCCCATTGTGGACAGCGGGTTAAACTGCCACACATTCCCTGAGTTGATGTCCTCAACCTACAAGCCTGTATCTCCAGATGTTCCTGGAGTAGTAAAACAACTTAAGTCACTAAACAAAAATAAATCTTCCGGGCCAGATTGTATACCAACTAGATTCCTCTCAGAGTATGCTGATGCAATAGCTCCGTACTTAGCTATAGTTTACAACCGATCACTCAGCGAAAGATCCGTACCCAAAGACTGGAAAGTTGCCCAAATTACTCCAATATTAAAGAAAGGCAATAGGAGTGATCCCCAAAATTACAGGCCTATCTCATTGACGTCGATTTGCAGTAGGATTTTGGAACATATACTTTGTTCGAATATTATGTACTACCTCGAAGAGAACGACCTATTAACCAATAGTCAGCACGGATTCAGAAAGTATCGCTCTTGTCGCTCTTGCGAAACACAGCTTGCCCTTTATTCACATGAAGTGTTAAGTGCCATCGACAAGGGATCTCAAATCGATTCCATATTTCTGGATTTCCGGAAGGCTTTTGACACTGTACCCCACAAGCGGCTTCTTATGAAATTGCGTGCTTATGGAATATCTCCCCAATTGTGCGGTTGGATTCACGATTTCCTATCAGAAAGAACACAGTTCGTTGTAATTGGCGGTAAGTCATCGAGTAAAACAGAAGTGATATCTGGCGTTCCACAGGGAAGCGTTATTGGTCCCCTACTCTTCCTCGTGTTTATAAACGATTTAGGAGATAATCTGAATAGCTCCCTTAGACTGTTCGCGGATGATGCTGTCGTTTATCGGTTAGTGAAGTCAACAGAGGATCAAAAGCAACTGCAAAGCGATTTAGACAAAATTTTTACTTGGTGCGAAAATTGGCAATTGACACTAAATAAAGAAAAGTGTGAAGTAATACACATGACCACTAAAAGAAATCCGCTGAATTTCAATTACGCGATAAATCAGTCAAACCTTAAGGTCGTAAATTCTACCAAATACCTTGGAGTTACAATTACGAACAACTTTGACTGGAGAGAACACATAGAAAATATTGTGGGGAAGGCGAACCAAAGGTTACATTTCATTGGCAGAACGCTTAGACGATGCACCAGCTCCACCAAAGAGACTGCCTACATCACACTTGTGCGTCCTCTCTTGGAGTACTGTTGCCCCTTGTGGGACCCTCACCAGGTGGGACTGACGGAAGATATTGAGAAGGTTCAGAGAAGGGCAGCTCGTTTTGTTCTATCACGTTACGGGGGGGAAAGCGTCACGGAAATGTTGCACGAATTGGGGTGGAAATCATTAAAAGAAAGACGTTATTCATTGCGGCGTAATCTGTTTGCGAAGTTTCAATCACCGACTTTTAGTTCTGAATGTGAAAATATCTTGCTGGCACCCACCTACTTAGGGAGACATGACCATCCCAATAAAATAAGAGAAATCAGATCGAAAACGGAACGATTTAGGTGTTCTTTCTTCCTGCGCGCTATTAGAGAATGGAACGGTAGAGAAAAGTTATGGAAGGTGGTTAATGAACCCTCTGCCAGGCACTTAAATGTGATTTGCAGAGTATCTATGTAGATGTAGATGTAGATGTAGATCTGTCGGCGATATATGCTGCAGGAAAAGAATTAGGTGAGAATATTTGACATTGTATACTGCAGAAACACTCTGTGTTAGTACTGGTGTTCGGTAAATTTGAACATTTCCCTATGTGGGTGTTGCAAGTGCTTTGAATTTTCTAACCTTTTTTTACGATCTACCACCTACTTGAAACGGTAGGTTTTGTGTTGCCTTGTGTTGTGGGATCGGAATTTTGCTTCTTCAACTTTACCTGATGCGCATTCATTGAATCTGGTCTGTCGGCACCACACATTGTAGCTTTCATGTACATGAAGTTGTCGGCTTCCACAGACTGTGGTTATTTATTTGTTACGTAACATTCCCCTTTTATTAATCAATAGTGTGTCCATTGGGAAATTTATCTGTTCTATTAGTGGAGTAGTGTATCATCAATCCCCTGAAGGTCTAATTTTTTGCAGAGTGGTTTTGATTAATCTTTAGAATATCAAGGCTTTTAAAGTTCTGCGTTGTTATCAGTCAATAGCTTACAAACTACTTAAACTAAGTTAAACTAACTTAAGGACAACACATACACCCATACCTGAGGGAGGACTCGAAGCTCCGACGACGAACGGCCGCGCGCACCCCAGCACAGTGCCGCAGTGCGAACGGCTACTCCGCCGCGGCTTTCATTTATAAGATGCAAATACTGCCACAAAAATTCCAATACCCAGGCTTTTAAGGCATTCTCGAACGATGGGTGGAGTGTTTAAATTTACATGTCTTACCGCTAGACGACGGCATCACTTAATTTACAGGTGGAGTCAGCTGAAAAGTAAAGCAATTTATAAACGCAGTACTAGCTTGTCTACCTCAGTTTGCGAGTTATTTACTGACCCATCCTTGTATAAGTGATACGAAGTTCACCGGGTCATCTAGTTATAAATTAAATTCTACTAGTCTCGTGGCCGGCCGCGGTGGCCGAGGGGACTGGGGCGCTTCAGTCACGGTCTGCACGGCCACTACGGTCGGGGGTTCGAATCTCCCCTCGGGCATGGATATTTGTGCCGTCCTAGTTCGTAAGTAGTTCATAAGTAGTTTGTAAGTTTAGGGACTGATACCTCGTAGTTAAGTCCCATAAGCTGTACAAACATTTGAACTAGTCTCGTAATTTGCTTTATTTCGTGCCGTAGAAATCCCTGTAGTTTGTGGGAGCGGGTATAAAGGAAAAACAAATCCAATCAAACATCATTCATTCACCCCCGTTGAATGCTCGTATTTCTACAAAAGTAAATACTAAGATCTCAACTGGTGTTTGCATTGTAAGACATCAGAATAAAGGGCACGGTTATATGTACCAGATCCTATTTTTTCGCGTGGCTTTTTGTGGCTTTTTCACGAGTTCGCTGATTTAGTGATATTTATGTTTGTGTAAAGACAGATACAGCCAAAAACAGCCAAAAAGTAAACTATGGTCACATTATTTTCAAATACGTTTTGTAAAATAAAGAAGTTTTCAAAAAATAAACATGAAAAATTCAATATCCGATTTTTTATGTTTCACAATTAATGATATTGTATTTAATTATATAAATTTCCTTATAATGAGACTAATATTTGTTACTACTATTCAAAGTTTATTATTTTTATACATATGTACTTCCACCTGTCTTGTCTCCATTAGTATCTAACCTATCTGTGACTGATCAGGATAGAGTCCGAATTATTTGCACGGGTCAACTACTCGCGTCATACTTTGAACCCACGCAATTTATTGTAGCGGAATATTCATCGCTATTTAGCCGTATATTTAGCTGCTGGGCCATGGACCTGATGGCTCATGACTCTCTCAAAAACCTTTGTGGATAAGTCCAATATTACGTACAAAGAAAGGGAAATAAATAAAAGAGGTTAGGAAAAAGTTAAGAAACGTTATGAAAGCTCACTGAAGGTGGTTATGTGCTACTACCGGGTATCGTGAACTGATAGGATACTGGAAAATGAAAGGATGCATGTCCAAGTTGCTCGTTACAAAGAATAAAGAAAAATCTAACACAGAAATCGTCAACTATTTTGAATAAGAAACCAACACACACTTGTTGATTAAGCACAATTTCCTGATATTGACCAATAAATTTAATTTTAAGGCCTGATGCTGATGGCTCATTCACTATTCAAAATCCGTTACAACTGCAAGTCCGTCAACAACTGAATTCATACCTCTAAAATACACAAAATCTCGCCCCACATTTGATCTCGCAAATAAGTGACGATAATTATGGTACTATATACCGCATTATTCAAATACATCGTCACAGTCAAGCACATTTCTGAAAATCATGTCAGACCTCACCATACTCACGTGTGCTCTCCAGTGGCGTAGCTATGTCACCAAGGGCCCCGGGGCAAAAATGACATTGGGGCCCTCTTTACATTAATATTGTACAGATGCAAAACTACTTCATCATCACCTCTTTACCACCCACTGGAATACATAAGGCGAACCTAAATACTACTAAGTAAATTATTATGTGTCACGCAGAAGGTAATGTTTAATCGTACTCTCTAACATAATTGTGATAGTTTGTTATGTTTCCACGCAAAAATTACTAGGTGATTTGAATGAAATTTTGCAGAGGGGTAGAGATAGAGTTGGACCTGGGTAGGACATACAGATGAAAATGCTCCGTGGGATATTTTTCGTCAGCGGTGACAGCAAGCGGAATTTTGTCAGTGCCGACAACTCACTCCTGCTAAACTATTGCGCTGTTAGCTCATTTCGTTGATAGCCCACTCAAAGAAGGAAAATAGGGGAAGTATTCGTGTATGAGGGTTTCATCAAAAGTAAGTTGCCGGATTTTGTTTGATGAAACACTTTGGATTGAGCCGTGCCCCTACCAGGCTTCTTGAAGTATATGTTAATGTCTGGCCAGGAAAAAGTAATAAGTAAAATAACTAAGTCGACATCTTCGCTTATTATCGTGACGGTGGGGTAGAGGGCAGCGTCTTGATGCACAACTCACTAATGAGACAAAGTAATCAAAGTAACTTCTGATCCGTGAATGTATTAAATAGCAGAATAAACAAATAGTGTGCGGGTAGAAACGTACCTTAAAAGATTGCGTGAAGTGCTGAATTCTCACCACAGTGAAGTTGTTTGTTTGTCACATACAAGAACTGAGTAGAATGCGGCGGAGGGTATAGTGTTAGTATGAACGTATATCGAAGAGCGAATAGTTCTTATGGTATGGGAAAGCGCCGTTCCAAGAAAAAAGCCACAGAATGCCGAATACATTTCCCGCCTACCATTACAAAGTAATGTTTAGAAAGGTAAGCAGTTTCTGTTCGGTATTCCTTTCAGTATCAACGCATCTGTGGGAAAGAAAAAGAGCATGCCTGTTTCCTGGCGCAACGCATTTTGTGGAAAATGTGCACTCTCCAGGTCTGTCTGCGCAGTACGTCATCTGTGAGTTATTAGGTCCTCTGTGGAAACGCATTGTAATTTCCTTTTGCGACGTAATGGGGTAGACAGAGTGGGGGCTCGCTTTCTCGCTATTCGTTTTGCAGGCGCACAAAGAACGGCAATGCCTGACCATTTCAGCTGTCTGCCCTTTCCCGCACCTTCTACCCTCCAACCCCCACCCCTCATCCCTTCCTGCTGTCACCTGTCACATCCCCACAACAAATCATATGCCCAACACTGCGCTACTGTACTTAAATATGCAGTATACATTTAATATTTTGTCTTAGTCCATTCTGTTTAACAGTAACTATATTAACATATTGGCTGCCAAAGGTATACTTGGGTTACTGACCCCCGGGGATTATTTACTGCCGTTCGCGGTGGCCAAGGGGATGCCCTCGGGCATGGATATTGGTGCCGTCCTTAGTGTTAGCTAGTTCATAAGTAGTTTGTAAATTTAGGGACTGATGACCCCGTAGTTAAGTCCCATAAGCTCTACAAACATTTGAACATTTTGATCATTTACTTTTTTTCCATATTCTGCTTTAGTTTGCTTGAAGTAAGCCATTTAAGTAGAAATAAGTTAAAAACATTGCAATTTAGTACCTTAGTTCATGTTTTTTTGTGTGCGTTATATATGACTCACATGGCGCCAGAGTAAAGTGCCAGGTGTGTCATTTGCTATGTCACTAATAATTTTGGGTTGGTACTCCTGTATTTCATTCCACAACATTTGCGTACAGTTCCATTATTGTTTTTCTGCATTGTTACTACAGTCTTTATTCAGTGTTGTTTGCTCCGTAACACAGTGTTATTGTAGCAGGAGAAAGTGTCTCGTAGAAGTTATGTAGATGAACAAAGGCATGTACAGAAGCTTTTAGATGAAGTTATGGACATAAGTGAAGAAGATGAAGATACTACTGAAATAGATAAATAAGAGGAATGTGTTAATGCTGAGTATTGTTCATGAAGAGGAAGAAGCTGAAGTTCAAACCAATAGGGGCACAAGGAAAAAACCAGCAACGATAACTGACTATAATCAGTTATTTATAGGTCTCTCTCACCAAATCAAGTCCTATACTGTCTAAGGCGGGGTGTGAAATGGTACAGGAAGCTTGCAGTTGAACTGTTGACACGGTCAACACTGGTAAATGCTCTTGTGATTTACCGATACATCAACAAGATCATCTCAATCACAGAATTCAAAGAGGAAGTGACTTTGAGACTACTCCATACAGAAGATGCCGATGCCCCTGAGAAATCTCTCACCGTAGCCACCGAGATGCCTGCAGATTGTGCTCTTGTGAACATGGGAGCAGCAAGTCATAGGTGTATGGATGCTACGAAAAAATGAAGAATGAATTTGGACGAGAGAAAGCTGTCTAGAAATGCAAACAAACTACATGGAAATGTAAGAAATTGTGATTCATATTTTTGCGAAGAGTGTTTCTTCATAAAGCACAGTGCATGCAGTTGTTAGAGATACAAAGTGGAATTGCCCAATTTTTTTTCAGTCTGTTTCACTGTTGTTGCAATTAGAGTTGGATAATTTAATTAAAACTGTAAGTGATATACAATCTACTGTATAAGTCATATGTAACACCAAATAATAAATAATTAAAAAAAAGGAAACTCCAATATGACTGGGCCCTGTGAGTTATATACAATTCACGATTTCAAGTGTCAATAACTACTCTTGAGCACTTGAAAACTGGAGACCACGAACATGACTTGTTACTGGGACCATAATGTACTGTAACACCAAGTCACAGCACGCTACTGTTACATCTGCACCAAGGAGCTTTAAACAGAAAAATGTCCGTGAGTTGTATTTATTTAACGTGGCCCGAAGAGAGAGACTTCCTGTGGCTTATATTTAACTCACGTGGCAGTCAATGTGTTAAAATATTGTTTTCTAAAAATTGGGAATTTTTCTATTTATTGTACCACGAATACTATTAGTCCTTGAAAAAATTCATAATTATTTTTCGCGTCTCACTGTGTATCGCGAACTTAATGAGTGGCGTTTTTCAAGTCGTGGGATTTCGTTCGTGTTTCCTAACACACTGAAGTCAGAATGAATGCCTACTGGAGTAATACAGTGCCCCAACTGTTAGATTGCAGATGTTGTCAAAGATGTGATTTCTAATCGGTAATGATCGGTAAGCGTTTTCGTGACTGCAGTACATTATAGTAATAATATGGGTACACAATTACAATTATTTTAACAATTATTTTACAATCTTTTCCTGGCTTTGGTTTTTGCAAAATCATCAGTAAGGTCTGTTAAATCTAGACTTGATGCAGCCTTGTTTCCGATTGCTAAGAGTCGAGCTTGAGCCATACTGTACCTCAGATGCGTTTTGATAATTTTTAATTTTTTGAACGACCTTTCGGCTGCTGGAGAAGAATAAAACTAAATACTTCCGTAACCTCACATTCTAATAATGCATATTTTGTTATAATTTTCTTACATAATTGACGAACTGTCCATGTTGGGGTCAATTTCTGCAGGAGAAATTAAAAGTCGAAACTCCTTCATTCAACTAAAATATTATATACAGTATAACGTCTATTATCCTAAGTAATTTGGGGACACGGATATTTGGAAACCGTGTTATTCGGATATTCGAACTGTACACTTCTATTTGCCAATAAGAAGTACTGTACAGTAAATGTATTTATACTGTATTTGGAGGAGCGCGATACTTCACATTGCGCCGAGCGGCACGCTTCAACACTTGGAAGACGCAGCTGTTCCTGTGAGCAGCTTTGATACTGCCGACTGAAGTGTGCAGATTGTTGGACACATTGACTGGCAGCTTCGCCTGTCGGCAGCGCGTCTTGTGAAGGTCCAATTAGAAGCATTGTTCCGCCAGCGAGTGGCCCAGTGCGGCTACTGTGGGAAACTTGGTTTGAGGGGAAGGGGATATGACGGACGATAGGGTAGGAGGGTAAAAAAATTAAATAAAAAATTGGACGCTCTACTGTAACTTTTTTCGATCGTTGGTCACGAAGGCTGAGGAGCCCCTGGAGCTCGGGGGCCCCGGGGCACTGCCCCGCCTAGCCCTAGGTAGCTACGCCACTGGTGCTCTCAAATCAAAAAAATGTTCAAATGTTTGTAAAGTCTATGGGACTTAACTACGGGGCTATCAGTCCCAAAACTTACAAACTACTTATGAACTACTTACGAACTAGGACGGCACAAATATCCATGCCCGAGGGGGGATTCGAACCCCCGACCGTAGTGGCCGTGCGGACCGTGACTGGAGCGCCTTAGTCCCCTCGGCCACCGCGGCCGGCCTGGTGCTCTCCACAGGCGCCTCGCAAACTCTGCCTAACATGGCTGACTTCTCGCTCCAACCGCTATCGCATTCAACTTGCTAGGCGGAGCTCTCCCATTGGCTGGAGTCGTAACGGTTCCACCGCCAACCTGACCACCCCCAAAGATTCGCAAACTGCCGGATAGCATTCGCTGATTCTACCAGAAACCTCTCTGCTGATCGCTCAGAAAGCAAAGGTTGACTATCCTACTCCGGACTGTTTCTGCCTACCTGCCACCAACTCTGTTTTCACAGCACCTCTGACACACACACACACACACACACACACACACATGCACACACATTCACTCAAGGAGGGAGAGATGGGAGCTGTGGAGTCTGGTTCATGGTTCACTAACACATGAGAAACATGAGAAACCTAACGATGTTTAGGAGTGCGGAAATCTAGGATATAGACTTCTAATCACCTAATCACCTGACCACATTCGGAGTGCATTAGATCGCGGAGCACCCCATTCTGCTCTCTCGTGATGTCTAATGACTACTGAGGTCGCCGATATGGTGTACTTGCCAGTAAGTGGCAGCACACTGCATCTAATATGAAAAACGTATATTTTGGTGGGGGTCTGGATACTTCTGATCACATACTATATATCTTCTAAGGTAAGTCGTAATGTGAGTATTGCCTCCTGTGTTCCTACATTTTTGCTAAATCCAAACTGATGTATCCCTAGGTGAGATTTTACAAGGTTTTCCATTCTTCTACAAATAATTTGTGTTAAATTTTGCAACCATGACTTACTAAATTGTCAGTTCTGTAGTTTTCACACCTGCGTGCATCTACTTTCTTTGGAATGGCAATTATTACATTTTTCTTAAAGTCTGCGGGTATTTCGCCTGTTTCATAGATCTTACACACCAGGTGAAATAGTTTCAACATGGCTGGCTCTTCCAAAGACTTCAGTAGCTTTGATGGAATGCCGTCTACTCCATGGGCCTTCGTTCGACTTAGGTCTTTCAGTGCTTTGTCAAATTCTTCTCTCGGTATATGTTGTTTCTTCATCTACAATATTGTCTCAAAGTTCATTTCCTTTGTAGAGGCCCTCTATAGATTCTTACCACCTTTCAGCTTTCCCTTCTTTGTTCAGAACCGGTTTTCCTTCTGAGTTCTTGATGTACTTTATCCAATTCAGCAACTGTTCAGGTTATAAATTAATAAAATTCAGCAACCAGTGGCTTGTGATCATTTATTTTGTACGTTTTATTGCCCTCACGGTATACCAATGTACTTGTTTGTCTGTATAGAGACCAGAAGAAGGGCACTCAAGCGCCCGAAACCGGTCGTCCAAAATAAATCATAAGCAACTGGTTGCTGAATTTTATATATTTATTTTTATGAGTTCTTGATATTCATACAGCTGCTTTTCTTGTTTCCAAATATTTCTTTTATTTTCCTATAGGCAATATTGATCTCTCCCCTAATTACACATTCTTCTACAGACTTGCATTTGCCCTCTAGCTACTCTTGCTTAGCCATTTTGTACTTCCTGTTAATCTCATTTCTTAGTTGTCTGTACTCAGTTTTACCTGCTTCATTTACTGACTTTTTATATTTTCGCCTTTTAACAGCAATTTATATTTAAGTATATTAAATTGTATATACAGCGATGTTCTACTGATTACGCTATTGCACTGAAAATACATTCTTCTAAATACGTAGGTTGTGATACAGAACAGAAATCCAATAGAGGTTCCCCAACAGACGCGCTAGCAAAAGTCATAGTCGGATGCTCAGTAGCGGCGCCAGGACTGCAAGAAGAACTCGCTTCTTGCGGCACCAGCCAGTCGTCGGTACACGGAGCATGTACGAGAACGTGTGCGCTCAGCGTGGCCAACGATAAGGTCAGGCCTCAGTGCGTACGCCACTATACGCCATCAGACTGACTGGTCGCTGTGCGGCAGTGGGTTGTGACGGTTCATCGCCAAAATGTTCAAATGTTTGTTAAGCTTAAGGGACTTAACTACGGGGTCATCAGTCCCTAAACTTACAAACTACTTATCAGCTACCTTATACTAAGGACGGCACAAATATCCATGCTCGAGGGGGGAATCGAACCCCCGACCGTAGTGGCCGTGCAGACCGTGACTGAAGCGCCTCAGTCCCCTCGGCCACCGCGGCCGGCGTTCATCGCCACTCTGATGACGTGTAGTGGCGTACGCGCTGAGGCCTGACTTTCTCGTTGGCCACAGTGGCGAGTTTCTGACGTCTCAGCGTGAAAGCATGTCAGATATTCTGATCGTAAATCTGAACTTTCACCAGTGAGGTGAAAGAAAGCCATCTTCGTCGCAGACAAGCTATCCGTGTCGCTCTTTTCGGTACAGAGATTAAGACGCCACTCTTTTCGGTACAGGGATTAAGACGCCACATCTTTGTGGGTTCTGAATGTATGCCATTTCAAAGCAAGGGAAAGTAAGTAAGTAAACTGAAGATATCTCGAAAACCAGTCGTTATAGGTACTCTTTGTTGTAAAAGAAATGACTGCGAATCTCTTGTTGGTGGTCAGGAATTTTCTTTTCAAGGCAAGGGCACATTAAAGATCCATTACAATGCGTAGTTCTTCATACGCTTCTTGTTATTACTTTTCAATTAACAACGTATCTTCGATTAGTATGTTCTGCAGAGACTAGTTTCATAGTTGACTCGAGTAGCATATCACAAATCTGAACATGGTGTGTAATGTTTGTTCGCGTCCGGTATGTGGAAATAATTTGTTCTGACACTCGCGTTTTGAGATAGGTCCAAATATTTTGTTATGAATTTGATAGAGTACTGTATAATATTCGATGTTACGTAAATATAATTGCGCGACCCCTGAGGAGTGTATTTGTTCGACTGCATTTGTGTACAGGACACGTCGTACCTTCGAGTAACATATTTAACACTTTATTGCTTCAAGCCCTGTTTTCAGAAGATTCTATTACTGAATTCGAACAGTGATCAATGATAAATGATCTTCGAGTTTAAGACTGACACAGTAACGTTTGTCTTCTGTGAAGCTGTGTTCTTGTTTTCTAACGTAAAATTTGTTTTGAAAATGAATGGTAAAAAATTGTATGAGTATGCAACTTTTCTTTTAGGCTTATTTTCATACAGTGTGACAATTACTGAACTATCTATCTATATTAATAAAAAATAATTGACACATGTATGAAAGCGCATCACTTGAGAATGGCTTCACCGATTTGGATGATCTTTTCTTTTTTCTGTTCGTAATTCTAAGGACAAGGTTTGTATGAAAGATGTTTTTTTGGAAAACCTACCGGAAAAAAAATCATAATCTGAGAAAAACTGAAAGTGCGCTTCCAGCTTGGATCATTTTCTAAATTCTCCAACAATCATCTTATTCATTCGCTACTCGCCTAGCGCCCAAATGCGCTGAAACAGAGCAAACAAATACGCCAAGGTTAGATTAAAGGGAGATGGCATTATGTACACATGGTCAAAACAGGCAGACAGATTTAACATGAACGTGGTTTCTTTAGAAGCTCTTCCGTATTATTCTCACTTCCATTGTGTTATCGGTAGTGATCGTATTTTTGGAGCGTTGCAAAGATAGAACTGATGTCAGTTCGTGGTATTTTTGTCTTACAAACTGAGTACAGATCGTGGGTTATTTTTTAAGAACAATAGCTCCATTGCGGAGGCGTAATATCGGTTGGCGTACGCGCAACGTAATGACGATTAATAAAGCCCAAGTCCAGTCGTTAGAAGTTTGTGGAATAAATCTTGAATGGCCAGTTCTTCCCATGGCCAGTTGCACGTGGCGTGAACCATCTGCACTGTTCGTTTCCTCTCCGGAGAGAAAGACAAAAAACATCGTCCATCAATCGTTTCAATGAACGCAACACACAGACTTTCGTAACGTATTTCTATTCCACTTATTATATTCCAATTAATTGTTTTGTTTCATACGGAATTTCTGACAATGAAGTATGAACTTGCTACAGTTATTTAGTTTTCAATTCAATAATTCTCAAGAAGATAAAAACGTGTTGTAAAAAGCATTTCTATTCTGCTCACTGCGAGAAAAACATGTTGAACTGTGGCTGTGCTGTAAAAATGTGCGGTTTTGTTTTTCCTTTTCCCAGTCATTTTAACATAACACATGAAAGTTGTTTTTATGCCAACATTTATGATCATGCCTGATCGTACAACACAACCATTAAAAGTGCGGCCATTGAACCTACTAACCGCACAGATAGAGCATCTCGAATGGTTTCTCTAATAATCCGTTTCCAACTGATTTACCCATCCATTTTGACTTCTATTCCTAATCAAGGTCCCAATTGCAATAACAATAAATAAGATCAGAGAGAGAGGGAGGAGTAGATAAGGAATGAGGGAATGAAATTAAAAAGGGGGCAATGACATAGACGCAGAGAGGAAGGGGGAGGGGATTGTTTGGAATAAGAGGGAGTGGTGAGAAGGTAGGTGCAGGAGGAAGGGATAGACGTAGGGAGGAGAAGAGATTAGGCTATGTATCCCAAAAACATTATTTTGAGGTTTGATTCCATTTCTTGGAGGTGCTCCACGACCACACAATGATGAACACACCAGATGTATTTCGCAGCATTGGCCGTTAATGTTTTATTTTTAAAAAAAAACACAGATCGATTTCAATCACATAATGATCATCTTCAGTGTCCTTCAAACGAGCATATGAATGCCCTGAATGTAACTGCAACGGTAAACATAAAATTGCCTAATTTTATGTTTACCGTTGCAGTTACATTCAGGGCATTCATATGCTCGTTTGAAGGACACTGAAGATGATCATTATGTGATTGAAATCGATCTGTGGTTTTTTAAAATAAAACATTAACGGCCAATGCTGCGAAATACATCTGGTGTGTCCAAACACATTAGCTACTGCGAAACTTTGCCGGGTTTGCTAGTATGAAATAAAATTGTCAGACTTTAGAACAGATTACTTTAGGACGATAGAACGGTACACTTGGCAACGGGGTATGGTGGGAATTAGTATGCCCCTATGTATCTGAATAGCACTGAAGACCACTATGATATGGATGGGTTCGTCAGCCAGCAAAATTAGCGCATTTGAGGAACGGGGAGTCCGCTTTTCCGGGACATCTCTTCACCCTCAACGGTGAGTGTGTAATGTGCAATGTTCGGTCACGTAATAATCGATGAGCTATTCTTCGATGGCACTTCGACTTCTGAACGGTACGTCAAGGTACCGGAAGATGATTTCATTCCCATTATCCAGAGTGACCCTTATTTCGACAATATGTGCTCCACGCAAGACGAAACTCGACCCTCATCGAAACAGAATGTTTGTTGTCCTAGAGGAGCACTTTAAGGAACACATTCTGTCTCTGTAGTACCCATAGGCCATTGCCATTTGACTGGGTTCACCGCCATATTCTACGAATTTGAATACATGACTCCTTTCCGTGTGGCTATATAAAGATAAGATGTTCTCAAATAACCCCCAAACCATTGATGAGCTGAAAACAGCCATTCAGATCATCGACAGCATCGATGTTCGGACACTACAGAAAGCCATGCAGAACTTCGCTATTTTTCAGGGCCACGTTATCACCACAGAAGGCAGGCATATTTATATAGTGGTGTTTACACGTTGAATAATGTCTGTGCACGCCCTACGTATTCAGATAGATCAACAATAATTGTCACCTTGTATATATTGAAATTGTTACTTACGTATACCACAGACATAACAACATGACTAGCATATGCACTAGGGTGAAAATGTTGGTTTTAACAGAACTAAAAGAATTTAACTCTGCCCATTTCGTAAACAGTTGCAGCTCCGATCCTGATGCAGCCGACCACTGTTGCTGGAGCACGCTGCGATCGTGTGTCAATTTTTTCACCGTGCAGACATCTTTTCTAAATCATTCTAAAGCAGATTTTGGCTTTCGAGTGACTTTACTAACCGATAAACGACAGCATCATCCGCGAACAGTCTAAGCTGCTTAAATTGTCTCCTAAATCATTTACAAATATTAGAAACAATATATGCCCTATAACACTTCCCAGCTTGATGACTTTTCGTCAATTACTAGTTACTGTATCTCAATCATTTTCGATGTGCAGCTCTTGTGATTATCGTGTTTGCACTCAAAAATTCTGAGTATGAGATCCGCTTGATATGCAAAACACTGAATAAAGGAACAAGAAAGACCGAGCACACCAAATTTTAATGCAGTTATAACCCATAAGCAAAACACAAAACCACCATAAACTAATAGCAGAACACCTAAAGAAATTACATCCCACAGGCTAAAACGAGAACTAAAACAAGGCCATGCTAAACAGGGCAGAAAAAGAAATATAGTGGTTCAGAAAAAATAAATAAAACATTATATTTTCTGAAAGACTACCATATCAACTAATTGATCAACGACCCAACGAAGATACCAGAAAAATTTCCAACAGACACTGAATCACACCAAAAATATATTCTCAAATGCCAGAAAAACCCAAAGACACCCACTTTAAATTCCTTACCAAAACTGTACAAGAAAAATATAGCAATACGTTCCGTCATTGATTTCAGAAATGCTCCATCCTATTACCTAGCTTAACACACCCACGTTACTACAGAAAATATACACTTTTGAAAACAAATGGAATCTGGAAAACTGACAGGAGCTAATAGAATCTAGAGTGTGGACATACCAGACACATCAACCCTCATATCCAAACAATAGATGAAACAGTCAACATTACACAGAGACTGAGACAACACACACACACACACACACACACACACACACAAAACACACACACACAGACACACACACACACACACACTGATGAAATAAAAACCATCCTCAGGACCATAACAGAAATTGTATTCTACAGAGACTTCTATTCACAACAAGAAGGACTGCGAATGGCATCACCGATTAGTGGACTTCTAGCTAACATATTCGTGAACAACTTGGAAAACAAAATTTTCAGGTACATAATACAGCCAAAGAAATACAAAGTTACATACTGTACAATTATGACGATGATACTTGTCTGATCCATGAATCACAGGGCCGTCTTAATGACATTGGTCGCCGGGGTACGAAAAATCAGCAATGCCCTCCCCCCCCTCTTGCCACCATAATGAAGACATAACCACCAAATTTAATTTTTTTTTACATTTATTTTATTTAATACTTGCATAAAACATTTTCAGACACTGGACTTTTAAATCGGCAAGCATTTTTATGATATCATCTGTTTAGAAATCTACTCTTGATTCCATACTTATGATGGCCAAATTTGTCAGTCTATCTTGGGTCATGGTTGATCGTGTATAGTTATATTTTTTTTTTCACTTTGAAAACTGACCTATCGCCTTCAGTTACTGTCACAGGAAGTATAAAAAAACATGCACAAAGATGTTAAAACATTTGGGAATCTAGACATTAAATTATTGGAATGAATAAAATTTAACTTATGAAGTGGAGTTGTGTTTTTCTTTACGAAATATAAAGGAAGCAGTTCCAACTCATTAAACAGCTCTTCCCCATCAATATCCGATTTATTTTCATGTGTTAACTTTTGTTCAAGGTTGAGACATTCATTTTTCTTTGTTCTCTGTCCAGTTCCCTTCAGCTATCAATGCTGCATTTAATTTTTAGAGCGCCGTAAGAAGTAGCAAAACATTAAAATTTACTTGAAACTTGGTTTTTGGTTCTAATATGATCTGAATGTAATCAACAAGTCGTTTTCGAGGACGTGGACGAGCAGTTTATTTGGATTCAGGTTCACATACAAAATATTCAATCCGTTTCAATGTTTCAGCAACATTGCACACCCACGTATTAGAAGTTGCAGTATTATTATTGCTTGGCTAACCTAAGCGTTGCAGAATCTGTCGTTAGCGTCGAGTGTGTATTACGTAAACGTTTCCTGTCGCCCTTCTCTTTCCACAAAAGCAGTAAAGTTATTCCATTCACTCCTACGCGAAACAGTCTTTTGTGTGTGTGTGTGTGTGGGTGGGTGGGTGGGTGGGTGGGTGGGTGGCTGTGTGTGTGGGTGGGTGTGTATGCCACTTATACCTGCCCATCGAAAGTCGAAGCTCTGCTGAAAGCTCCATGAGGCGTATTTGTAAACAATATCGGTGCCTACATTTTTACAGGTATAATGAATGCTTGTTCAGTAATTTTCAAAACTGGCAGATTGCACATGGTATAAGGCGCTCGACAGGCGGAATGTAAGTACTTACGGAATCAAACTGATAAGGTCATCGATGCCTATTCTTATACACCACTTAAACTAGCTTATTACACTACCTTATTTTAAAGACGACACACACATCCATGTCCGAGGGAGGACTCGAACCTCCGGCGGGACATGGTGCCTTAGACCACGCAGCCATCCCTGCACAGCGTCCGCCTGGCGCCCTCTAGGTACCTTCGCCGGGGTGTCCCGCACCCTTTGCACCCTCTGGTAAAGACGGCCCTGATGAATCATATACGCACAAAACTTCATAATGAAATAATCTACATCCAAAAGTCCATGTCACATTGCAAAAATAACGCACAACATACTGAATTTTCTAGATATCACCATAAAAAGAGTAAACATCACTCATGAATTCATAATATTTAAAAACTAACTACCACGAGTACCACCATTTACTGTTTATCAAATCACCGGTGATACATGAACAGCCGCGGCGGATTAGCCGCGCGTACTGAAGCGCCGTGTTGCGGTGCACGCGGCCGTCCACCGCCGGGGGTTCGAATCTCCCCCTCGGGCATGGATGTTTGTGTCGTCTTTGGTATAAAGTAGTTCATAAGTAGTTTGTAAGTTTAGGGACTGATGACCCCGTAGTTAAACAAACAGAGTCTTGTTCAACAGACTAAAGAGAAAACCCATCAGCAAACAAAACTACACAGACAAACTGAACTCAATAAAACAAATAGCAATGGAGAATGTTTGACATTCATATAGTAGACAGAGTAAATCAACATATATACGAAAAGAGACCCAATGAAGCACATACACACGAGACCTCAAACAATACAGACGAACAAGGCACACAGAAAAGGACTACATATGAGATACAACAGCACAATACACAAATGAAAACAAATGACACATTCTCACCTATAACGACAAAATAGTTCACAGGGCAGGCAACATATTAAAGAAACAGGGACACCAATTGGCAAATTCAAGAGATCAGGCATATATGAACCCAATGCAACACATGCCAATCAGTATACATAGGACAAACTTGTAGGCATTTCAAACCAGATGTTCGGAACTCCTCAGACCACTAAAAAGTTACAATTCCCATATCACTTTGCAGACCACCTAATAGCTCACAACCACCGCCCAACCAAAATAGAAAGAGACTTCAAAATATTAAAATCAAGCCACAACCTACACCACAACTGACAACAGAAGAAAACTGCCACATACAAAAAACAATAGCAGAAGAAAAATTAGACATGAATGAATTCACACACTAAGAAAAAATACTTAACACATTAAGGGAGGTAACGGCACAGACAGTTAAAACGTACACACACACACACACACACACACACACACACACACACACACACACGCACACACGGAATTATACACAGACAGAGAGAAAGAATGCAAACAATATTCAAGTCAACCGCCATTCCCATCGGAAAACAAATGAAGACCGACTAATAGGTGCGCATGACAACACTGCGTACACTGTCATTTTTGACAAAGCGTGTAGATATAGTGAAAGAAAAAAGTCCGCAAAATATGTGAATTGCTTGTATGTTATCCACAGAAACGCGGAAGAGAGAGATAAAGTGTGTTCCGAATCAAACCGTAAGAAATAGACAATATAGTCTGATGGTATATCCCTACCTATCAAATTTACGTTTCATAGTAGAAATGGTCGTCAGAATGTTCACATAGAATATTTGGTTCCAAATTACAACGCTACCTTTTTTGATTTATGTACAAAGGGTCCTACACAACCACGAAATGTAAAAACAACGTAATAACCAAAAATAAGTCATATGATTGTAGGCCTAATATTAACACATAGGTTAATACTAAAACAAAGTATTTTGTTTTTCAAAGCTATAAATAAATAGAAAAAAAACACTGAAGATGGCAAAGAAATGCTGAAACATGTTTGGTTGAAAAATGAAAACAGTGTTTTACATATCAGGTGTACCTCATATGTAGAAGATACTATCCTTTCCGAGACAAAAATCCTTTTGAAGTTGCTACTTCTCGGTCTCTCTGCTAGTCTACACCGCACACTTTTCTCGGCTTGTAAATTGACGATTACTTGATGTCTCGAAATGTATCCCCCCCCCCCCCCCCGTTAGAGCCTATCTTTTAATCAGGTTATACAAGAAATTTCTGTGCACCCCAATTATCTTCAGTAAATCTTCATTACTTACCCGAGTTACCCATCTGATTTTCAGCATTCGTGTCTAGCAGTACAAATTTTAAAGCTATCATCTTCTTGTTTGAACTCCTTATCGTCCATGCTACTTTGCAGATAAATGCTTTCCCATAGGCCTTTGTACAATTTAAATTAATACTGGATGTCAACAAATTTCTCTTCTTTAAAAATGCTTTTCTTCCCATAGCATTTTATATCTTCTTTACTTCCGGTATCAGAATAATTTTGCTTCCCAAAAAACAAAACACATCAACTACTTTTATAGTTTCGTTACCTAATCTACTTCCTTCAACATCACCAACATAGTCATATCACTCAGGAACAAGACGTTTCTTTTCGTTCCAAACTTTATTTGACTCGTCAAATTTTCTCGGACCTGTAACGAACCAAGTAGGCTGCCTCTGAATTAGATGATGATGCATAATTCATAACGACATCAAATCAGTATAATAGATGATGCTGGCTTTCTTTAAAGATGCACAGCACTTCACTCGAACCCTTCCAAGAAATCTTAGTCCTCCTCACGCTTCAGTATCACTTACTTTACTTTTCATTGTCATTATTCCTGTTCAGTTATCAAACGGAGTCAATGGGTGGCAGACAATCGTCCTGCCATCTGTTGCAAATTGAGATGCTCTGAACCATTTCAATAATCTTGCCTCTCCTGGCAAGATGTGTGGGCTATCGTATATTTACGGCATTCATCAGCGTGAGGCTCTGGTAGTGTTGAGTCCTGTGAATGGAGCCATATAAACGTATTTGCTGAGTAATCGTATGTGGACGTTGGTAGTTCCTTACTGAGTCGCTACAAGGATTCCGAATCATCCTCAGAGTAAATTCAAAATGCGCCAAAACCTACAAGGAGAGAATAGGAATTGCTCAATTTTTTATTTTTATTTTATTTTATTTTATTTTATTTTATTTTATTTTATTATTTTTTTTTTTTTTTTTTTTTTATTTTTTTTTTTTTTTTTTTTTTGCGTATGATTTCCTGCAGCACTCTCGAGTTATCTTGAACATACCAACAACAGCAACTGGCATGCTTTTGATTTGGCTTACAGTATTACACTCTTGGTCTCTGCGATTTTTACCCACACACTTCAGTCTAGTATTAAATTGACTATTCCTTGATATCTCAGACTGTGTTCACTCAGTCAATAAATCCCTTCTTTTAGTCAAGTTATGTCACAAATTTCTTTTTTCCAATATTCCGTTCAGTAACTCCAATCTTCTTATCTGAACTTATCCAGAAAAATGCCTCCATAAAAGACGTCCTAACACTTAAATTAATATTCGACGTTAATAAATTTCCTTCTTCATAAATTCTTTTCTTCACATTGCCAGCTTCATTGTACATCTTCTCTACTTCGTCTGAAATAATTCATCTACTAGTTTCCTTGTCTCTTTTCTATTTAATGCCCTTAGTATCGCCTGATTAAATTCGACTTCATTCCACTATCCTTCTTTCGTTCTTTTTAAATTAAATATTATATCCACCTTTAAAACACTGTTTAGTAATTCTGTTCAGTTGCTCTTCCATGTGCTTTGCTGATACCGATAAAATTCCTTAAAAAATAATAAGGGAAAATTCGAGTTTTAAAAGAAATGAGAAAGCAGTTATCTTGATCAACAAAGCAGCTTGAAGCACATTCATTTAATTAAAATGGTTCGGTTATCATAGATGATGTTAGAGACATTAAATCAGAATTGAAATTTCATTCACTTAATGACACAATATAAAACAATGCAACAATCAGTTAGTGTTTTCTTCGACCGTTCTAAACTAATACTGTATTCCGTCACTTTATATGCTGATTTCATCATATTCAGAGGAAAAATGGGTTGAATATGTGGAAAGAATGTACAGATATGAATACATTCATATTGGAAACAGGCATTAAAAGTGTGAAAAAACAGGTTATTACGATGAAAGCTGCGCACGATGGATTTGAGACGAATGGAAACGATTGAGCAGTAAACCGGTTACAATAGTTTTCATCCATCCACGTGAAAAATCGCGAATCGCACGAGGCTGTTAACACATACAATATCTTGGAAACAAGAAACACGCTGATGGCGTATGTCGGTTAGACCAGACAATGGAAATCGAAGACAATTAGTTTCGTAATCGCGCCAGAAATACACTCATCTATTTTAAATGTAACTGCGCGATGTTACACTGGGTCAGCTGAGTCGATACTCAGTACAGACTTGTGAAAACTGTAGGGTCAATAAACACACAATACAATACAAGAAACAGGAGAATAAAGAAGACATATAATCACTCACACTTAAAGACTCATTAACTAATACGGTCATCTTACTATGGAGAAAGTGTTATAGTCTCGTTTCAAAATAAACCAGCTGAAACATTATGAATACTCCCTGGCTCCTTAAATTGAAATAAAATATGCGCAGTCCCTTACAAATCACGACAGCGTGTAAGAAAGACATGATTGGAGACTAACTCAAACAGTAACCCTAATTTATAGCAGACCACTAAAATGTTACTCTGTGCCACTTACCCATCACCAAGAGAAGAATCCCGTTCTTAAGTACCGGTTAGGGGTTAACAGATAACCCGAAAAAGTTTGAAGGAAACTGTCTAATACCTGTTTGTACCAACCTACATATTAACCACCGACTTGTGGCTACCCGTGCCTCTGTTTCAGATTACTGTCAAAAGGAAGGTTTCACATGGCAGTTCTCTAGGCTGTCAGGATATGGTTACGTAAAAATTGGCTAAACTGCTACTATAGACATGGGAAAAAGTGCTCTTAACAGAAAGCCTTTAAGGATCGTTCACATTCATTTATACAAGCACCCTAGCAGATGAAATTAGCAGAAGAGAAAGGATTGGGAAAGGGAAATGTAAATATTGGATAGAGGCATGAATATGTAAATTGTTGTTGTTGTTATGGTCTTCAGTTCGGAGACTGGTTTGATACAGCTCTCCACCCCACTCTATCCTGAGCAAGCTCGTTCATCACCTAATAAGAAGGGCCATTTGAATCTGTTTACTGTATTCGTCTCTTGGTCTCTCTCTGAATTTTTACCCCACACACTTCTCTCCACTCCTAAACCGACGATTTCTTGATGTCCAAGAAAGTGTTCTACCAATCGATCCGTTCCTTTTCTCTCCAATTCTGTTCAGTGCCTCTTCATTAATTACGCGAACTGCCCACTCTATCTTCAACATTTCAAAAGCCTCTACCCTCTTCCTGCCAGACTACTTTTCGTCCATTTTTCACTCCCGTGCAAAGCAGCACTCCACACAAATGCTTTCAGAAAAGACTTCCTTACGCTTAAATTAATACTCGGTGTTAACAAATTACAAAACCTCTTTTCTTCTCATTTCCATTTCTGCATTTTGTATCCTCTGTATTGCAAGCATCATATGTTATTTTATTGCGCAACTAACAAAACTTATCTACCACCTTTACTGTTTCGTTACCTAATCTAATTCCTTCAGCAACACCTGATTTTCTTAGACTGCATTCCATTAACCTTGTTTTACTCTTGTTAATGTCCATCTTAAACGCTCCTTTCAACACACTGTCCATTCCGTTCAATTGCTCTTCCAGGTCCTTTGCTGACTCTGAATTACAATGTCATTGGCAAACCGCAAAGATTTTATTTCTTCGTCCTGAACTTCAATCCCTTCTCCAAATTTCTCCTTGCTCTACTTCACAGTTCGCTCAATGTAGAAACTGCATAACATTGGAGAAATGCTACAACCCTGTCTTACTCCCTTTCATGCCCTGAGATCTGACTTTAGTAGAAGTTGTAGAAAACTCTCCAATCTACATAAATACTCTGCAAGTCACAGTGAACCGCTTTTATGATGTTTCTCTACGATTCCATTTTCTAATAGCTCGCGGGAAATAGCCCCTACAATCCCGAAAGCGGCCGACCGCGAACAGCGAGCAAATTGAAGAGCGCCTCAGCGGCCATTATGGTGGCAAACTTCCGCGCGAACTTTAAATGGGCGTAACCTTCTTTTGATTAGAGGGTGTACTCATTCGAGTAAAGTTACGGAAACTATGTCAAAGCAGCTTTAGACTCTTTGAATATACAGCAACTATTGGTTGTGTCTAAATTTATTACACATTGGGAGTAGAAATCGGCAAACAGCGTTTCTTCTTCCTAACTAAACCAAATTATAACATTTAGCTTTTTAGCGTTTTTAGTGCACCATATGAACAGAATTTATCGTCAGATACGATTTTCTGATACTTTCTCAGTATATTCTACGAAGGTGAAACTTTTTTACAAACAATTTGAGAAGAGTTTCACAACACTTTACAAATGTTCAAATGTTTGTATAGCTTATGGGACTTAACAACGGGGTCATCAGTCCCTAACCTTACAAACTACTTATAAACTAGATAATCCTAAGGAGGGCACAAACATCCATGCCCGAGGGGGGATTCGAACCCCCGACCGTAGTGGTCACAACACTTTACGTCTTGCCTGCTTAATTCTCCAATATTTAGATATTTTATAGCCCCAAAAAATGAAACAGGGCTGCCTGAAACAGCCAATGTTAAAAAAATGACAGTGAAAATGAAATATCCCATCAGATACATAACTGAATAGCGTCTTTACGTTATGAATACAGCAACAAGCCACTATGAAATTCTTTTAAGAACACGAAGTTTGTCATAATTTTTTCTTAACTAATGCATCTAAAATTGGTATTAGGATATCTAGCAAGAATATTACCATTTTAATGCTGTAAGCGAGATACCTTACACTAGCGTGAACTGCTCAGAAGTCAGCATCTATCGACAATGGGTTCAACTTCACAATGTGCATCCAGTGTGGCTATATGTCATTCATATTTGGAACTATACACAGGTCTGCAAATCCTTTTCAGTTGTAATACCTATTTGTAAAGCAGATGACCTTTAAATTCAGTATTACAAGTTGCTTATATTAATTACACAAACAAAAATTCTAACTGCGGTGAGGCAACTGATCTCGTGTCGCAACACTTATTTTACACAATCATAAAAAGAAACTTTTTGGATTTCCTGTCCACCAATACTGACTAAAGTAGCTGTTTTGAGGAGCTACTACTCGTAAAAGCCCGTTATTTATTTCGTTCAATCCTATATTGTGTTAACTAACAGTCTGTTAAGCAAGAGTAACTATCTCTGAACGCAACTGGTAGAGCTACTTGTATTCCTGACAAATATAAATGGGAAGATAGTATTCGTTATTTTTATTCCTTTCTTAAATCGATTTATGCAGTTAAACGCTTAGCAGCTCTTCAACATCGTGTTTCATGTATAATGAAATAATCAAACAGTACAGACGTGACTACCAACTGAGTATATATACCACAGTACCTAAATAATACGCAAGTTATAAAATTCAAATTCAAATGTTTGTAAATCTATCGGACCAAACTGCGTGGTCATCAGTCCGTAGCTTACAAACTACTTAAACCTAGGTAAACTAACCTACGGACAAACACACACACCTATGCCCCAGGGAGGACTCGAACCTCCACGGCGAGCAACCGCACGCTCCGTAGCGAGGTGCTTTTTTTTTTTTTTTTTTTTTTTTTTCTATGAGTAGTTCACTTTGTTGCGGACGCTGTTCGTTTTCGGTCGTTCTTGTTCGGTGTGTTGTTGGCTCAGCTTTTTTATTACAGAGGGCGTTGAGCCCTCTGACCGGGCGCGCTGAGCCACGGCGCCCGGCGAGGTGCTTTAGACCGCTCGGCTACTCCACCGCGGCCGCAATTTATATCCTAACAACACTCGTATTTGTCTGAGACTTGCCACTATCATGGCAGCCGGACGAAGGTTCAAATTATCCCGCGACAGCAACGCCATTAGGTAGTTTATTTTACATGATATTTTGGGTCTCCTGCTTTCTTGGCTACACTGCTTCGGGTAGTTAGGTTCATTGATCAAACTGCTGTGGTCATCAGTCCAGACTTAGAAATTACTTAAACTACATTATGCTAAGAAACACACACACACACACACACACACACACACACAACGTGCGCGCGCCCCTAATGGAGGACTGTTAGTTATTCATCGTTGAGTTCTTAGGACAGTTTCCTTTTTATTTCAGAGGACGGCTAACCCTCTGACCGAAAGAGAATCGAAGCAGTGACCCATCCATCTAGCCACCGAGGTATATTTTTAAAAATAAGGTATTAACAAAATGTCAGTTTGGTTTGCAGCAACGCTATTCAACATATAATGGTGTATACGTCTTCACTGATCAAATATTTAATGTTCTGAATAACGGAAAATTATCCGTTGTAATATTTTGTGCATTCTCAAAGACTTTTCATAGTGTAAATCATGGAATACTTCCAGATCAGCATTGTGATATTAGTGGGGCAGTGCACAAATGGTTTATTTCATACTTAACTGAAAGAGTGCGAGAGCTGAAATAAGTACACTACTGGCCATTAAATTGCTACACCAAGAAGAAATGCAGATAATAAACGGGTATTCATTGGACAAATATATTATACTAGGACTGACATGTGATTACATTTTCACGTAATTTGGGTGCACAGGTCCTGAGAAATCAGCACCCAGAACAACCTCCTCTGGCCGTAATAAAGGCCTTGATACGCCTGGGCATTGAGTCAAACAGAGCTTGGATGGCGTGTACAGGTATAGATGCCCATGCAGCTTCAACAAGATACCACAGTTCATCAAGAGTAGTGGCTGGCGTATTGTGACGAGCCATTTGCTCGGCCACCATTGACCAGATGTTTTCAATTGCTGAGAGATCTGGAGAATGTGCTGGACAGGGCAGCAGGCGAACATTTTCCGTATCCAGAAAGGCCTGTACACAACCTGCAACATGCGGTCGTGCATTATCCTGGTGAAATGTAGGGTTTCGCAGGCATCGAATGAAGGGTAGAGCCACGGGTTGTAGCACATCTGAAATGTATCGGCCACTGTTCAAAGTGCCGACAATGTGAACAAGAGGTGACCGAGACGTGTAACCAGTAGCATTCCATACCATCAAGCCGGGGGATACGCCAGCATGGCGATGACGATTACACGCATCCAATGTGCGTTCACCGCGATGTCGCCAAACACGGATGCGACCATCATGATGCTGTAAACAGAACCTGGATTCATCCGAAAAAATGACGTTTTGCCATTCGTGGACCCAGGTTCGTCGTTGCATAAACCATCGCAGGCGCTCCTGTCTCTGATGCAGCGTCTTTGAGCTCATAGTCCTTGCTGGTGCAAACGTCGTCGAAATGTTCGTGCAGATGGTTATTGTCTTGCAAACGTCCCCATCTGTTGACTCAGGGATCGAGACGTGGCTGCATGATCCGTTACAGCCATGCGGGTAAGATGCATGTCATCTCGACTGCTAGTGATACGAGGCTACTGGGATCCAGCACGGCGTTATGTATTGCTCTCCTGAACCCACCGATTCCATATTCTGCTAACAGTCATTGGATCGCGACAAACGCGAGCAGCAATGTCGTGATAGGCTACAATCCGACCTTTATCAAAGTCGGAAACGTGATGGTACGCATTCCTCCTCCTTACAGGAGGCATCACAACAACGTATCACCAGGCAACGCCAGTCAACTGCTGTTTGTGTATGAGAAATCGGTTGGAAACTTTCCTCATGTCAGCACGTTGTTGGTGTCGCCAGCGGCGCCAACCTTGTGTGAATACTCTGAAAACCTAATTATTTGCATATCACAGCATATTCTTCCTGTCGGTTAAATTTTGCGTCTGTGGCTCGTCATCTTCATGGTGTAGCAATTTAAATGGCCAGGAGTCTATTTTAGGTAAACTACAAAAATCATCTGAATCCTCAAACTGGGGAGCTATCAATGATGGAGACCCACAGAGTTCGGTCTTGGTTCCTTTTGTTGTTTCCGATACATATTATTTGCCATTTTATATAAACTATGATGCAAAACTGGTTGTTTTGACGATCTATATGTATATAAATGCTCTGCAACTTCTATTTAAGTACATGGCAGAAGGTTCGTCGCACTGCAGCCATGATATTTCTCTGCTGTTCCATTCTCTAATAGCGCGCTGGGAAAAGGAACACCTAAATCTTTCCGTTTTCGAACTGATTTATCTTATTTTATTGCGGTGATCATGTCTCCCTACGTAGGTGAGTACTAACAAAATATGTTCGCATTCGGAAGAGAGTTGGTGAAAGAAATTTCTCAAATAAATCTTGCCGCAACGAATAATGCCTTCCTTTTAATGATTTCCACCCGAACTCGTGCATCATTTCCGTGAAGCTCTCGCCCCTGTTTCGCGATAAATCCTTCTCTGAATTTTCTCTAAAGCGTCCGTCAGTCTCACTTGGTGGGGATCCCACAATGGGCAGCAATACACCAAAATTGAACGCACAAGTGTTCTGTAGGCAGATGATACTAGTAATCACACCCGACAAACAAGAATTAACTTGAACGCACAAGTGTTCTGTAGGCAGATGATACAAGTATAGTAATCACACCCGACAAACAAGAATTAACTGATGAAATCATGAATAACATAATTCAGAAAATTATTAAGTGGTTCTCTGCAAATGAACTCTCTATTAAGTTTAGATAAAAACCAGTGTATACAGTTTCATACCGTTAATAAATGATGTGAAAAGAGGTCAGGAACTAAGGTAGAATATTCAAAGATTTTACGTGTATGCGTTGATGAGAAATTGGATTGTAAGCATCACATTGATGATCTACTGAAACGCTTGAGTTCAGCAACTTATCGACGTAGGGTTATCGTTGATTTTGGTGACAAACATCTCAGTAAATTAGCTTACTATGCCTGTCATCATACACTGCTTTCATAGGGCACTATATTTTGGAGTAATTCATCATTGAGCAAAATAAGTATTCACTGCACAAGAGCGTGAGATTAGAATAAATTCTGGCCCCAACTCAAGATCATCTTGCAGACACTTATTTAAGTATCTAGGGATCTTCACAGCAGCTTCAGAATATAAATATGTATTGTCTTGTGAAATTTGTTATTAGTAATCCAACCCATTTCAAAAGTAATGGCAGTGTGCATAGCTAGAACACTGGGAGAAAGGATGTCATACACTGTTAAGCTTAAATCTAACTTTGGCACAGAAGGGGGTGGATTATGGTGCCACAAAAGCCTTTAATCACTTCCCAAATAATATCAAATGTCTGACAGATAGAAAAACCAACCTTTAAAAACAAATTTAAAACATTTCTGAATGACAACTTCTTCTACTCAGTAGATGAATTTTTATATACGAATTAGTGCTTTTACAATGAAATAATCTTTTTCACTAAACTGACACGTTCCACGACATTGTGATATCTCGTATTCATGATTTCCGGAACAAGTATCAGTCTAATCTAACGCGAATGCACGTCTTCCTCCCTAGCATAAATTTCGATTTTGGCTCTATGTATCTCTATGTTATTCTAAACTGTGAAAACTGCGGCCTGTGAAATTTGCTCCCAACTAGAAATCTATAAAATCTGTGCCCAACACCTTACCCCTTCGCTGATCGGTTTGGCTACGCCCGAACCGACCTAATTACTCTCAACTAAATGCTCCGTAGAAATGGCTGAACTGCACCCCGACAGACCACTACTACAATGGCCGACTGTCTGAACAAACAGCTTTGCTCTAATTGTAAGAAACCGCAGACTGGTTTGATGCAGCTCTCCTCACTATTCTGTCCTGTGCAAGCCTCTTCATCTCAAAATACGAACGGCAACCTACATCTTTTTGAAACTGCTTATTGTATTTGTCCCTCGGTCTCTCTCTACGATTTTTGGCCCACACACTTCCTTCTAATGCTACCTTGACGATTACTTGATGTCTCAAGATGTGTCCCACCGACCGCTCTCTTCTCTTAGTCAGGATATGCCAGAAAGTCCTTTTCTCCCCAATTCTGTTGAGCACTTCCTCACTAGTTACGTAATCCATCCATCTAATCTGCATTATTCATCTGTAGCACCACATTTCAAAACTTTCTATCCTCTAACTCCTTATCGACCACGTTTCAGTCCCATACAATGCTAGACACCAGACAAATGGTTTCAGAAAGTACTTCCTGACATTGGATGTCAACAAATTTCACGTCTTCAGAAACGGCTTTCTTCACATAGCCATTCTGCATTTTATATCTTTTTTACTTCGGCCATTAGAAGTTATCTTCCTACCCAAATAACGAAACTCATCTACTACTTTTGTTTTCTCATTACCTAATGTAATTCCTTCAGCATCGCCTGATTTTCTGACATTACATTCCATTACCTTCCTTTCAAGACACTGTCCATTCCATTTAATTGCTCTTCCAGACTATTTAGGGTATCTTTTGAAAAAAAAAAAAAATGATGGAGTTGATATTGTAAATTGGTATTGTAACTGTCAAGAAGTGAAACTTCCCTCCTAACGTGAAGCATAAGGCTGGGCAGTGGCGTGAGTTGAAATGCTGATTTCAGATCGTCAGTAACCTCTGAATTCAGCCCGAAATGTCGCAGCAGCCGGCCGCGGTGGCCGAGGGGACTACGGCGCGCCAGTCACAGTCCGCACGGCCACTACGGTCGGGTGTTCAAATCCCCCTTAGAGCATGGATATTTGTGCCGTCCTTAGTGTTAGCTGGTTCATAAGTAGTTTGTAAGTTTAGGGACTGATGACCCCTTATTTAAGTCCAATAAGCTAAGCTATACATACATTTGAATGTCGCAGCAACCTGGAAACCAGAGCGAGGCGATCGTGCCCTGCAAGTTGGCGATCTACATCTACATGGGATACTCTGCAAATCACATTTAAGTGCCTGGCAGAGGGTTCATCGAACCACCTTTATACTATTTATCTCCCATTCCGATCTCTAATAGCGCGCGGGAAGAAAGAACACTTGATCTCTCCCTTCGAGCTCTAGTTTCTCGTATTTTATTCTGACGTCTTTTCTATCTATGTAAATGGGAGTCATACGTGCTTGAATCCTATTTGTTACATACAGAAACGTGACTAAATTTACTAGAAAATCTGTATACATAAAAGAACGAACAAATTGGAAAGCGTTCCTTTAAAAATTAAACATATACTGATGATGCTAATAACGTTATTTTTAAACGTGCGTAACTAACAATCACAAAAGAGTGATTGAAAGCCAATTATGTTTAAAACTAAGTATGAATAATCGTAAACTAATCCTCCTCAGAGCAAATACTTTAGAATTATAGTTTTTATTCAAGCACTGCCAGTCCCACGCCTCAGTAGCTTTTCTAAATTAACAGTTAAAATTAAGTTACACTATACATCGCTTACCATAATGTCACTTTATATTTCCGACAATTAATCAATAAGTGTACTTTCTATAACACTGTTCTTCAACCTTTTTGAACACGCGGAGTAAAAAAAGTCCGGCAACCCCCAGACTCACAATAAAGCTACGCCAGTGTTTTCAAAGGAAAAGTATTTAATTTTCTGTCTTAGATATATCTAAGATCTGCGCAGCCGTTTACATCTGGTGAAATTTGCAATAGCGGAAGCGAATCAATAATAATAATAATAAAAACTTTATGACTATAAGTATTTGATGTATAGTTTTACTGTGACGGTTAATAAATTTCAATGTCTAATATGTGGCGACATGTAGTCAGGTACGAATATGAAGCAATCAAAGCTGATCCATCACTTCTTAATATTTCAAGGACGCTCATAAACTTTGAATTTCTTCCAAACGATACTGAAAACCCTTAACCAGCTTCAAACTGCCACGATCCAACAATAAAATGGAATGTTATTAGTTGATTAAAAATGAAATTATCGAAAATTCGTTACCAACTGCGAATTGCCGTGATCCAGTAATACAAAGGTATTGTTATGTATTGACTAAAAAAATTAGACGTTAATGATTATTTGTTTTTCTGACATAACAATATTTGAACAATGGCATAGTCATACAACAAGATGGCGACCATTGTAAATAACTGTAGCGGTAATGCAAGAACGCTCTTAATTGGCTTAATTAAGCAGTACCGGCTCACGACACTATCTGAAGCCAACTGCTTGTATAATTCGTTTGGTAGAGTAAATACAAGTCAACAGCAGCCCTCACTACAACAACTTTCTGTTAGGATCACTATGTAGCCGTGATTTTGTTGTCTCCACTCCGTAGAACCGACAGAAAGACGCCGAATCATTTTAGTTCATTCTGCCTATGATAATACTTCAGAACCTAGATATCTCAAGTGATTACCTGTTTTGACCAGTGTACAAAACTGTAGTAATTGAAACAGGTATAATGAAGTACAGACGATTAACAAATGAGATTGACAGGAAGTGCAAAATGGCTAACCAGGAATTTGTAGAAGAATATATAACGGGAGGAAAGATAGATACTGCTTACAGGAAAATAAGAGAGATTTGGAGAGAATAACAGCAGCTGTATGAATAACAAGGGCTCAGGTGGAATACCAATACTGAGCAAAGAAGCGTAAGCTGAGAGGTGGAAGGAATATATAGAGGGGCTCCAGAAAGGAAATGAACTTCGAGATAGTATTGTAGGAAGGGAAGAGGAAGTAGGTGAAGATGAGATAGGAGATATTATACTATGAGAAGAATTTTGCAGAGCATTGAATGCTCAAGTTGAAACAAAGGCCCTAGAAAAGACGACACCACGTCACAGGTAATGAAGTATCTGGGAGAGGATGATGACAATTATTCAACCTGGTGTGCAAGATGTATAAGACAAGCGAAATACTCTCAGACTTAAAGAAAAATGTAATTATTCCTATTCATAAGAATGCTGGCGCAGACAGGTGTGAAAAATTTCAGAACCCTCAGTTTAATATGTCACGGTTGCAAAATTCTAAAACGGATTGTTTACAGAAGAATGCAAAAACAAGTAGAAGTCGACTTCAGGGACGATCAGTTTGTATTCAGAAAAATGTAGGAACACCCGAGGTAAAACAGACCTTATGTCTTATCTTAGAAAATAGATCAAAGAAAGGCAAACCTATATATCTTCTGCGAATTAGAGAAATCTTTTGACAATGTTGACTGGAATACATTCTTTCAAATTCTGAAGTTAGCGGGAGTAAAATATACGGACCGGAAGATTATTTACAACTTGTACAAAAACCATATAACAATTATAATAGACGAAGGGCATGAAAGGGAAACATTGGTAGAGAAGGAAGTAAGACGCGGTTGTAACTGTACATTCAGCAAGCTGTGAAGGAGTGCAAGGAGAAATTCGGGAAACAGATTAAAATTCAGGGAGAAGATATAAAAACTTCGCAGTTTGCTGATGACATTGTAATTCCGTCATAGACAGCAAAGGACCTGAAAGAGCAATTGAACGGAGTGGCCAGTGTGTTGAAAAGAGCGTATAAGATGAACATCGACAAGAGCAAAACAAGAGTAATGGAATGCAGCCTAAAAAAATCAGGCGACGCTGAAGGAATTAGATTAGATAAAGAAGCAATAAAAGTGGTAGAAGAGTTTTGTTGCTTTAGCATTACAGTAACATACAATGGTCTCTGTACATATGATATACGATACAGAATGGCAATGGAAAGAAAAGATTTTCTGAAAAGAGAAATTTGTTATCTAATTTTAACGATTGGGAAGTCTTTTCTGAAGGCATTTGTGTGGTGTATTGCCTTATACAATAGTGAAAAATGGATGATATATTGTTCAGACAGGAAAAGGATAGCATTTCAAATTTGGTGATACAGACGAACGGTGAAAATTAGGAGGTAGATCACGTAACTAGTGAGGTACTAAACAGACTTGGGAAGAAGAGGAATTTCTTGAATACCTTAACTACATCAGGGATCGACTGGTAGGATACAGTCTTAGACATAATGAAATCATGAATTTAGCACTGGAGGGAAGTGTTTGGGGTAAAATCGCAGAGGGATATCAAGAGACGAATCCAGTAAGCAGGTTCAAATAGATGTCGGTTGCTGTTCTTTCAAGGAGATGAAAAGGCTTGCTCAGGATAGATTAGGGTGGAGAGCTGGATCAAATCAGTCTCGAGACTGAAGACCAAAACAACAAGAAGGTATCAACTGCTGTAGGGTAAGAACTACCTATGATACATTGTTTAGGAGATATAAGGTGTATGGTGTGTGGAGAAGGGTACTTTTCCTACGGACATCGATCTTAATGAATTTGACCTTAAAACCAAGAGAAAGCGCCCTGCCCACATTACATTTCGTATTGGGTACGACAGAAAGTACGTGTGACTTTAAGGAAGTAATGTCCTTAGAGTCGCACAGTTGGTATAATATATAAGTAATAGTATTGTTTGAAAAGGTAAAGGACTAGCAGTGGACTGCAGCAAGCGGTTGGAGCAGGTAGAGCGGGTTAAACCAAGCAGACGGTCGGGGGTTTGTCCAAAAGGCGGAAATGTGAGAAACGCCCTTACTTTGTACTCAAAACTAATGAGGGCTGTTAGCCAAGCGTTTATTAAAGGTGTCTGGAGGACGTCTGTGAGTTCCACATTCCAGTAATTCAGAATAAAAGAAAATAATCTATAAAATTCTTAACCGTCTACATTTCAGACGTCTACGATGTCGAAATAATTACGCACATCTCATGATTCTAAGCATTATTTAAGTATCTCAGAATTAATGTTTATGACTACTACATCAAAATATAGAAAAATCAAGCTTAACCAACCTTTGAATGTGGTATGCAGTTTCAACTAACTCTGTGGCATCTAAGACTTTCGCGGCGTAGTAAATCTTGATAGTCCTTCCCAGTATGCTGTTGGATACTAAAAACAAACTGGTCCTATATTTCGGCGATCCAACTGACCGCCATCCTCAGGAACGCTGCTGTTGCTGACTCCTGTCGAGTACTGAAGCTAGAGCTTTTTTATTTTATTTTATTTTATTTATTTATTTATTTATTTATTTATTTATTTATTTATTTATTTATTTTTTTTTTTTTGTGGTTTCAGTTCCCCTAAAAAAGGGGCGGGCCGGCAGCCCTCACTGGCGCTCTTCGGCCTACAGAAATAAAATTTGACAGCGGAGAACATAAAAACACAAAGGAGATAAGATTTTGGAGATAACACATACATAAAACGGAGATTTAAAATGGAGATAAAACAAAGTACATAAAATGGGGGAAAACGGTGGTGACATAAAACACTTGGAACGGCGAAAAAGGTAGAGCCGTATTCTTCGTCATATATAGGCGTCACGCGTCTGTACGGCGCATGCGCCGCCTTCCAAGGTTGTTACGTATGGGACGTGTACTTGTGGCGCCTCCCATACTGAGTCATCGGTGTAACAATATATCATCGATTATGGTTGATCAAACACTGGCGCTGGCTTCGTCACAGAACGTTGGAATTTCATGTTTTTTAAAAGCGGGTTCCACGATCTGCTCAGAGGAAAACCCTTGTCTCGGTTAATCAGACTGTCCGCCAATCTAATTTCAATTGCTTCTTTGTAGACACTGTCCCAAAAACCGGAGATGTTAGCAATTATAAGGGTCTCCTCAAATTCTATCTTGTGTCCCTCAGTTAAACAATGTTCTGCCACAGTAGATTTTTCAGGCTGCAATAGTCTCATGTGGCGACAATGTTCCACGCATCTATCTTCGACAGCGCGGACAGATCGGGCGATGTACGCCTTGCCGCATTGGCAAGGTATTCTATAAACACCCGGCTTTCTAAGACCTAGGTCATCTTTTACAGAGCCAAGCAGTGCCCTAATTTTTCTGGGAGGGCGAAAAACACACTTGATATTAAAGTTTTTTAAAAGTCTTCCAACTTTGAAAGAGACGCCCCCAGCATAGGAAATGAAAACCACCGCTTTATATTCCCCTTCGTGAAGCTCTGGCGTTGGTCCAAACTCCATGGCACGATGAATTTGTTTGTCAATATAATCATTTTCTTTAAACAAACTCGGGTTTAGATGATAGCTTATTGCCTCTAGCTATCATCTTAAAGGCGTCACACTTGTATACAGGGTGTCCCAGCTATCTTATCCACCCAAAATATCTCTGGAACAATAACAGAATAACAGCTATTGGAAAACGACTTTCACCGGTATCAATGTACGTCTGGGGCCCATGAATGTACATATTTGGAAACATTCTAAAACGAAAGCAAACGTGTTTTTTTTAACACAAACTTATGTTTTTTTAAATGGACACCTTGTATTTTTTCTTCGGCAATCCATAGCATGACAAATCACATAAACAATGGCGTTGATTGCATCGCAATATTCCACTTACATTCCGAGACATTACGACGCGAAGTTGACGCTTGAGATAAGCGAAACGCGCTTCTAGCGCACGTCCTGAGGCTCAGGCGAGAACCCCATGCCGCTGAGGACGTGCGCTAGCCGCGCAATCCGCGTATTTCAAGAGTCACCTTCGCGTCGCAATATCTGGGGATGTAATTGGAATATTGCGATGCAATCAACGCCATTGTTTATGTGATTTGTCATGCTATGGATTGCTGAAGAAAAAATATAGGGTGTCCATTAAAAAAAAAAAAAAAAAAAAAAAAAAAAAAAAAAAAAAAAAAAAAAAAAAAAAAAAAAAACCACATAAGTTTGCTAAAAAAAACACATTTGCTTTAGTTTTAGAATGTTTCCAAATATGTACATTCATGGGCCCCAGCCGTACATTGATACCGGTGCAAGTCGTTTTCCAATAGCTGTTATTGTTCCAGAGATATTTTGGGTGGACAAGATAGGTGGGACACCCTGTGTATTGTAGAGGTATGAGGTATATACTTTGCTGTTTTTGTAGGCTGTGAGATTCGGCTGTTGGGAGGTGGTGGCCTGGAGTTAAACAGCGTTTCCTGTACAACAAAGAAATTTTCTTTATTCAACATGTCAGGATGGCTGTTAAGTACGTCTTCTGGTGCCCGTAATACTCCGAGAGTGGCCGGCAGGAGTGGTCGCTGCCAGCGGCGTCTGCGCTGACTCAGGCGTGGGGTGTAGCCCGCCACTGCAGCGAGCGGCGGGTGCGGTGTCAGAGCACCGCAGCAACAATGGAAGCAAGCAAAAATCATTCTAATACCAAAAGCAGGAAAACCACCAAACGATCCGCGCTCCTACCGCCCTATCACTCTCCTGCCAGTGATAGGGAAAATATTTGAATCCATTATAAACAAAAGACTGACAGCCTACGCCCTTGACAACAAAATTGTCCCGGATTGTCAGTCTGGATTCAGAAAACATCACTCGACCATCGATCCCATATTACAACTATGCAGTGGTATCACTACAGGCCTAAACCTCTTGGACTGCGCATCCGCCATCCTCTTAGACATCGAACGGGCTTTCGACAAAGAGTGGCATGAGGGCCTCTATTACTGCTACAGATGGGCATCCCCCCTCATTTCGTCACAGTCTTGTTTAACATCCTGGACAACCGCCCATCAAGAGTCCATGTAAACGATGGCATCTCAGAGGAATTCATACCAGAGGCAGGAGTCCCACAAGGCTCCATTATCTCGCCACTACTCTACAGCCTACATACATCAGACATCCCTCTTCCACAAAAGTGGAACGAAGGTCTTACACTATACGCGGACGATATGGCCTACTATTGTCACAATCGAACTACCACAGAAACCAACCAGCAAGTACAGTCCTACATCAACACAATAGAAAAATGGCTCCAAAAATGGAGAATAAAACCCAATACCAGTAAAACGCAACTTGTACACTTCAAACACAGCAACTCGAGGACCCGCAACCAAAACCCGAAAGATGCCACAATCAAACTCTGGGATCAGACGATAGTAGCCAAAGACACTGCCAAATACCTCGGCGTAACAATAGACACCCATCTGTCCTGGATTCCGCATACAAAGGACATCATAAACAGGGCCAACACACGCTTGAATTTAATAAGACTACTTAGAACCAGAACAAGCGGAGCAAACAAAGAAACAATTGTATATACATACAAGTCTTTCATTAGACCATTACTCGAATACTCTTCGCCAATCTGGATGGCACAAAAGAACAACGCCGCCAAAATCATGGCCACCGAAAGAAGAATACTACGCCACGCCACCAGGATGAATCGCAGAGCAAGCAACAACACAGTATACAAATACACCAGTATAGTCCCGATCAAGACCAGGTGGATTAAACTAGCTGCTAAAATTGGAGAAAATAGGTTCCAACACGCCAACGCAACAACCGAGTTGATGAAAATACAACAACGCCGCTTCAGCTATCCGAAGAAACAGTATCCATTCCCTACCAAAATCATAAAAACCTGCATGAAATTCACAAACACACCATCAGCAAAAAATCTAAAACCAGAGGACACAGACGACGACTTACTACAGCATCTTAGAAGCATAGAAACTGAAGACCAAACAAGCGATAACGAACTATAGAGACAAAACAACAAACAGCAAACTCATGAGACATCACGAAGACACAAGAACCAACAAGATCACCCGATCCTTGCTGAGGTTTTAGGGAGGTTTCCCTCAGCACTAGGGCATATGCCAGGATCTTAACACCCTCCCACGCGAAAGAAAGCGATAATAATGAGTAGATACTCTAAAACATAAGACCATCCACCCAATGAAATAATAAATGGTACCCAAACAGCATGTTGTTGTTATGGTCTTCAGTCCGGAGACTGGTTTGATGCAGCTCTCCACCCTACTCTATCCTGAGCAAGCTTTTTCATCTCCGCATAAGAACGGCAACCCACATCCACTTGAATCTGCTTACTATACGCGTCTCTCGGTCTCCCTCTGCGATTTTTACCCCACACACTTCCCTCCAATGCTAAATTTACGATTCCCCGATGTCTAAGAATGTGTCCTACCAAGCGATCCCTTCTTTTAGTCAGGGTATGCCAAAAATTCCTTTTCTCACCAATTCTATTCAATACCTCTTCATTAGTTATGCGATCTACCCACCTAATCTTCAGCATTCTTCTGTAACACCACATTTCAAAAGCCTCTATTCTCTTCCTGTCCGCACTGCTTATCGTCCATGTTTCACTCCCGTACAAGGCAACACTCCACACAAATGCCTTCAGAAAAGACTTCCTTAACCTTAAATTAATATTCGAAGTTAGCAAATTTCTCTTTTTCAAAAATGCTTTTCTTCCCATTGCCATTCTGCATTTTATATCCTCTGTACTGCGACCATCGCATGTTATTTTACTACCCAAGTAACAAAACTCATCTACCACCTTCATTGTTTCGTTACCTAATCTAATTCCTTCAGCATCGCCCGACTTTCTAAGACCGCATTCCATTATTTTTGTTTTGCTCTTGTTAATGTTCATTTTATACGCTCTCTTCAACACCCTGTCCATTCCATTCAACTGCTCTTCCAGGTCCTTCGCTGTCTCTGACAGAATTACAATGTCATCCGCAAAACGCAATGTTTTTATTTCTTCCCCCTGAACTTTAATCCCTATTCCAAATTTTTCCTTACTTTCCTTCACCGCCTGCTCGATGTACAAATTGAATAACATTGGAGAAAGGCTACAACCCTGTCTTACTCCCTTCCCAACTGATGCTTCCCTTTCATGCCCTTCGAGTCTAATAACTGCGGTCTGGCTTTTGTACAAGTTGTAAATAACTCTCCTTTCCTTGTATTTTACCCCTGCTGCCTTCAGAATTTGAAAGAGTGTATTCCAGTCAACATTGTCAAATGCTTTCTCCAAATCTACAAAAGCTAAAAATGTAGGTTTGCCTTTTCTTAATCTATCTTCTAAGATAAGACGTAAAGTGAGTATTGCCTCCCGAGTTCCTATGTTCCTCCTGAATCCAAACTGATCTTCCCCGAGGTCAGCTTCTACCAGCTTTTCCAGTCTCCTGTAGATAATTCGTGTTAAAATTTTGCAACCATGACTTATCAAACTGATGGTTCTGTAATTTTCACACCTGTCTGCGCCTGATTTCTTTGGAATGGGGATTATTACATTTTTCTTAAAGTCTGAGGGCATTTCGCCTGTCTCGAACATCCTACACACCAGTTCAAATAGTCTTGTCATGGCTGGCTCTCCCAGAGACTTTAGTAGCTCTGAGGGTATGCCATCTACTCCTGGGGCTTTGTTCCGACCTAGGTCTTTCAAGGCTCTGTCAAATTCATCTCTCAATATAGTATCTCCTATTTCATCTTGATCGACTTCCTCTTCCCTTCCTACAACATCGTCTCGAAGTTCATTTCCTTTGTAGAGCTGCTCTATGTACTCCTTCCACCTTTCAGCTTTCCCTTCTTTGCTGAGAACTGGTTTCCCATCTGAGTTCTTGATATTCGTAGAGGTGCCTTTCTTGTCCCCAAATGTCTCTTTTATTTTCCTGTAGGCAGTATCTACTTTTCCCCTTCTTATGCATTCTTCTACAGATTTACATTTGGCTTCTAGCCACTCCTGCTTAGCCATTTTGCACTTCCTGTCAATCTCATTTTTTAGTCGTCTGTACTCCATTTTGCCTGTTTCATTTACTGCATTTTTATATTTTCTCCTTTCATCAATTAACTGTATTATTTCCTGTGATATCCATGGATTTTTTGTAGGTCTCGCCTTTCTACCTATTTTGTCCTCCGCTGCCTTCACAATTTCGTCTCTCAATGCTACCCATTCCTCTTCTACTGTTTTATTTTCGCCTGTTTCTGCCAATTGTTGCCTAAATCTCCCTCTGAAATTCTCCAGAACTTCACTTTCCTTCAATCTATCTAAGTCCCATCTCCTTATTTTCCTACCTTTCTGCAGTTTTTTCAGCTTCAGCCTACAGTTCATGACTAACAAGTTCATAACATAAGTTAATATGAGGCACCAAAGAGCAATAGGCTCTCCATGTGCCCGCCTCTCTCCATCAGGGGGAGGAATGAAAGATGAAAAAAAAAAAAAAAAGCAAGTGTCCTGCGGCCCAGCTGTGTGCGATGATGTCACGTCAGGCGTCGGCGAGCCCCCTGCAGACGCGAGGGCGGTAGCGTATGACGTCGGCGGCGGGTACGGCCATAGTGGGCCGCAACACGCTTCCTGCTCCGCGCCGGCAGAGAGGCGATTGGAAAACCCAGTGTGTGATCCCTTTGGGGTGGCCATAGTGCACCCACGCGCCCGCCTCAGCTCGCTCACGTCGCTTTCACAGGCGCGTGCAAGAAAGAATTTATGTTTCTTGTTCCGCTCTCAGCTCGCGGGTGCCGAGGCTTCAACGCTGTGCGCTGCGCGTCGCGTTTAATGGGAGCTAATAAAGACGCGTTTATCTCAAAAGTGTTGAATGAAAGGCTGTTAATTCACTGTAGCTGAATTTTATTGAACTTTTGTAGACTCGCACAACCGGTTTTGCAATGTCTTTAATTACATCTAATTATTCATATTTATGCAAGAATACCAGTACTTTATTAATAGCAAAAGAACTATACATTCAAGATAATTTACGTGTAGATAGGTTACTTCTTTGTAATGGCTTTTTTTGTGAGCCAATAACACGAGGCTATTTCATTCTTAATTACTTTGCTGCCATTCCATGTCAATTTACCTTACCAAAAATTTTTTTGTTCGTGAGCGGTATAAAATGTCGGTATGTGATTTGGAACCTTGACTGTGAAATAATTGTAACTGGTGTCCTACTATGATCTCACTGTGACAGATGGTACACTGTCGGTCACAATGTAATTTCAAGTAAAAATAATCTTGGTTGCAAAGGGTGTTATTAATTACCAATGACGCGTTCTGCCCTCACAGCAGGCCATCATCTTATTTCCATGATATACGTTACATAAGAATTACTACAACATTTAAAGTAGTGAAACAGGGGCTGATGGAGTAATTTGCGTAACGTTTGTCATACAAATAATGTGATGACACCCTGCTCTGAGTGCGAAACGCGTCATTGGTAATTAATAAAACCACTTTGCAACCAAGACTGTTTTTACTTGAAATTAAAATTTGTCTGGTTGCTGTATCAGCCACACCATGGACTATAGAAAACCTTACATAGTTACATTGTATGTATATTGAGATTATAGGACAGCAGTTACAACTTTTTCCCTGTCATTATCCAACGGTTACTACCCCATGCCATCAACTAGTAAGTCCAGTTTTGGCATATTGTGCAATTTGCGATCAAAACATTTTTTTTTCGTCATCATCATCCGTGGATGGTGCCAAGTTATAACAGCAGTTCATTATAGCGCCACTGATTTACTTGCATTAAACTCAACTAGAGAGAAGATGCATTTAAGCTGCACATACGAACTGCATATTCCAACTCAACAGTACCGTTGTAAACATCTTTAATGTCCCCCGCTGTTGTTTTTTGTGCAGAGTCTGTCAAAAATTCTTCTGGTAATTTTAGTCTTCCCATGTCTATTGCATGTCGGAAGGGAAATTCAACAAAAACACTAGCATTCTCTTTTCCTTAGAACCCTACAGCCCCATTATGGACTTGCAATTTTCCGTCATTGACAGCTAGCAATCCAATATTTGTAACTATAATACATAGAACCAGATTTACTGTCCTTTTTTTTATCCGAACTTGTATGCCATCAATATTTCAAAACGAGTTAGAGAACTGGCATCTGTCCCAGATAAACTTTGCTATTTTTTAAAGTCATTTTCTGTTGGCTCGGGCATGTGCTTTATTACCAAGGGTTGACTGACTGAGCTGCAGGCCAGAGGCTCAGTAGCTGTGCACATGGCGCGGCGAAGGAGAGCGCGTGGCGCTAGCGCTCTCAAATTTCAACACCCAGTTCGCTATTATACTGGAGCGATGTATCGCTTTCTATTCAGGTTTAAAAACAATTTCACAATGTTGGCTACATTTCGTGTTCAGTAATGTACAACCTAAAGTTAACCAAACGGAAAGTAGTCAGCGACTATATTTTTCACTGCAAAAGCTTCAAATGTTATGCGATAGGTTAACTGGAAATTAATTATCGTAATAACTATGGCGAATACCGGAAAAACAGACACTCCGTTATGAAGCTGTTATGTTATCCTCCAAGATGTGCAAAACTTAGTGATGTACGGCAATTAGTTTCCTCAGAACCGAGTGAGAAGTATCCTACGTCAAGGAAAACCGGAAGAGGTGGTATTTTTATTTATTTTTTTTTTATTTTTTTTTTTTTATTTTTTTTTTATTTTTTATTTTTTTTTTTTTTTTTTACAGGAGAAGGAGAATTTTTATCAAAAAACTGACACCAAAGTGCGATGTAGCTTTGTTTAATACACATGCAGTATTTTTTTCAGCAAGAAAATCGAAAAGTAATTTTGGTCATGTATCGGTATCAGCCGGCGCGCGGTTGGCTGCGCACTGTGGCCGCCACCAGCTGCCATCGCGCCGTTGCAGCGCGCGCGGTCCGACCGCTGCGAGTTAAGCGGCCGAGCAGCTAGCGGGGAGCCGTTCACTATGGCCGTAAGGCTCCGTATCACATCTCTGGAGGTGCCGTGCTGTCTCGCGATGACCGGGCCGCCTCGCGTCTTACGGTGCCAGCGTGGACAGTCGGCCAGCGGTGACGTAGCAGTTCGGGGTAGGGCACCTCGATATAGATGGGCATGCGCATCCACCATTTTCGTTCCTTCCCATCGACGCGACAGGGCGGCATAGTGTAGTCAGTACACTTTTAGCATGATGGGCTGTGTAGTTCAGAATCTTTCTAATCGTTCAGGGAACGAGTTTCCGTGTATTTACGTTTTCAGTGGATCCTAAAGGGCGTAAAACTTGGGTAATAAACTATCGTCCTGAAAAAATTGATACCGACAGGGTCTTCAAAACTATGTGAAATGGGTTAAATCATTTGTAGTTATGCCCAATTGCATCACGTTGTAAATGACAGGGTTCAACAAGTGTATTTTAGTGAAGTGTTCGAAGCTATGACCTTTCGTTACATTCTTATTTATATATATATTGCCGACAACAAACAATATCAACATATAGAAAATAATTATTCTAATTACATAAAACAATTCATTGAACCAAGATCGCTAAAAATTAATTTTTGTCACTTAGCCGGTTTCGGTGAGCTCAGTCACCATCTTCAGAAGGTCCAGTACAAACACTTAGCGTCATATGTAAAAATAGAGACATAACCTTAAACGCAAGTAAACATCTTGTTAAAATTTTTCATCACAGGGTGGTTTGTCATAATGAGTAAAATGTGGTCTTGGTCTAAGCAAACAGGAGACCACATTTTACTCATTATGACAAACCACCCTGTGATGAAAAATTTTAACAAGATGTTTGCTTGCGTTAGAAGGAGACTCCTGTTTGCTTAGGCCAAGACCACATTTTACTCATTATGATAAACCACCCTGTTATGAAAATTTTTTTATCAAGATGTTTACTTGCGTTAGAGGTTATATCTCTATTTTTACATATGACGCTAAATGATTGTGCTGGACCTTCTGAAGATGGTGACTGAGCTCACCGAAACCGGTTAAGTGACAAAAATAAATTTTTAGCGATCTTGGCTCAATGAATTGTTTTATATGAACTGTTAATCGCTCTCCAGTGGTGTAAAATGCCTTTTAACTATAATTCTAATTACTTTTAAATAATGCATACTATTTTTTTACTAATTATAATGGATCATGCTGTTCGCACTTAAATAAGATGTTTAGAACTACTGGTACGTTAAAACTCACGAAATTCTGCGAGCCTACGACATTGCATTAGAGCCGGTCAAAACGGCCGCCACTCCCGCTCGGTTCCCGCAGCGCTTGCGCTTCGCTCTCGACGGCTGACGGCGGGTAAAGGGTTGGTAGAGGGGGAGCCATGACGTCACACTCGCGAGAGCGAGACGTTTCGGGAAGGACGAGTCACGATACTCCCGGGTACACGTCGCGCCCGCCGGGACGAGCTGAGCTTGCCCGAGCCGCCTCAGCCTAGTCGGCGCACGCCGCCGGCTGCGTGATCACACAACGCGCCCGACGTACCCGAGACGAAAAAAGGGGGGAAAATACACTTTTTCGATTTTCACGTTGTAAAAATTGTTGATGGTATACACGATCACGCCACATCGTTTTATAAAATTAGTTTTTCCTTACTAGCTTTGCCTTGCCTGTGAAAAAAATGAAAAGGCTAATTTTCATTCCGCACAAATTTTTAGTTCCGTAACGCTCCTCACTCGATTTTGATAAAAGTATGCGTTTAAAAAATTTAATTTTTGGACCCATTATAGTAAAACATCTTAGCTTTCGTATAAGACATTCACCTTTTCGTAATTCCTAACAGTCGTTTTCAAATGACGCTATTTCTCAAGTATATGCACTTGATTTACAAATCGTGTATTGAAAAAGTTAGATAGCGGGCAGGTTTCTGTTCTATGATTTTTAGCCCATATATTACAGCGAGTGAAATGGAGCTAAAAGAACAAAAAAGTTTTTGAAATGGTAATCGCACTGATATCTACCTCCTTTCACAAGTAATTGCGAGTTATCTGACACCCAAACCTTCAGATGTCAGACACTCAGATCCGTACCAAACGTTGTATATCGATAGAGTATCAACCGAAACTTCTATATAATTCGTGATTTGTGCTGTCGTCCAGTGGAACGTGTATAAACTATAATAATAAGTAACAACTAACCTACGGAATAGAGCAAAGGCGTATCTGTGAGGCATAATCACGTCACGCTTGCGTGGGTTAGTAAGTAGATCATTAGATTGTCCTGCAGAGGGCCCTGGTTTCAAACCACCCCTAGGCCTTAATTTTTTTATTGTTTAAACTACAGTACGTTGGACATTGTTAAAAGGGGCAACGTGTTCCTCATATGTAAAAGGACTGTTTCCATTTTGTAGCAATGTGTTATTGGCAGTTTACTCTTGCTTCGTTTTATTTGAAAGTAGCTAATCTGTAGGGTTTATTCGTAGTTTCACAGAATAAACAAACATAATCAGAACATATGAATAAAAAAAATAAAAAAAAACTGCATCACACATACAGCTGTATTAATAGTAATAACAGTAACAAAAAATAGTAATGTTAAAAACAATAAGCGTAATTAAAGTAATAACACTGTACAGGTTTCCTACTTTCAATATAAAACGAAGCAAGAGTAAACTGCCAATAACACATTGCTACAAAATCGAAACAGTCCTTTTACATATGAGGAACACGTTGCCCTTTTAACAATTTCCAACGTACTGTAGTTTAAACAATGAAAAAAAATTAAAGCGAGGTGGGGCTTGAACCCAGGTCCTTCTGCACCACGAGCTAACGCACTACCAACTAACCCCCGGTGGCGTGGCTTCATTGCTCCTCACAGACACGCTTTTCTCTAATCCGTAGGTTTGATGTTACTTATTATTATAATTTACGTACGTTCTACTGGACGGCAGCAAAAATCAGGAATTATATAGATGTTTCGGTTGATACTCTATCGATATACAACGTTCGGTGTGGATCTGAGTGTCTGACATCTTAAGGTTTGGGTGTGAGCGCCCTCGGGGCGCGATCACAAGTCTACGAACTCAGCCTGTGTTGAGCGTAGCGTGAAGCACTGCAGTGCAGAAAAATCTGAATTGCTGGCTACGTTTGTCGGTCCCTCGTTATTTGTTAAAGATCCATAATCACAGAACAATAATGAACCGATTACAATGGACAACTATCTGCTACGGTTTTACAGCAGATCATACTTGACTTTGAGAGGCATACATCTGGTTTTTTCGACATAATACAATTCATGGAATTTATATTTCGTGTTTGGAACTAGTAGAGAAGAACAAAGTAATGTAAACTGCGACTTTGCTCTTAATGGACTGAAATAAAATTTTGTGACATTACAGTTAACGGCTTTCTAGTTGCAGACGAACGAGAAAGTCAAAAGATATTTATATTTAGTGATGCATCTACTCCTAAGACACAATATATACCGTTTCGCTTTTGTAGCTTTCGGAAAATGTGTTCCCACAGGGTGAAAATTATTGTATACAATGTGTCCGACATAAATGCGGTTCTTTCACGCCTGAGATGAAAGTGAGAATGAACTGATTTGCTTTTAGTAACCTGTCTGAGACGAACAACGTTTCTACGAACATTTTGCTGTATCATTTGAAGACAATTTTCTTTGTCTGCAAGATGGTACTTTCGAATTTTCAACATACGCTGCTATACTTTAGCCTCAGACACTGGAGGACAGGTCAGTAAAGGATGAGAAGCGTCTGTCACTCTTTTCTATTTCTTTTTTTTTTTTTTTTTTTTCGTGGGAAGGGGAGAGCTTGTCCCCAACTATAAGGAATCCCAACCCACTGTCAGTAGAAGATCGACTGCTGGCCACTTCAAGAATCCAGCTAACAGTTCATTGATTTTATTATATTATATATTAAAAGAATCTACGAAAACTAAACTCAGTCGGACAGACTAAAATACCCGGCTGATTTCCTTCATTTTTGTGTAAAACTAAAGGTATTCATCCACTTTTTCTACACTCAAACGGGATTTCCTTCTGTATATTTCTTATGGGGATGTCCTGGCTGTAAACTAAAGTCATTCGGTCAGGCCCGTTCTATCCGACCCATTTCCTTCATTTTCGCTTTAAACGAAAGGTATTTATTCTCAGATTTGTCATCAAGTATCATAATTAACTTAAGTCTCTCCTCCCTTTACTTTCATTCAAACGCGGGATCCTTCTGTCCTTGCATTGGATATTTTAATCGGTTTGTTTTAGGATATCTGCGGTTCTAAATAAAGTACACAGTTCTCTTTGACCTAACAACACTCAACGGATCAAGATCTTTCATTTGTACTTTTAAACACTTGTACGGATTGATTCTGAAGAAAGCTAAGCGTGAACATTCAACTTTACTTCCATGTCTTCCCAACGTTTTAGCCATTCCACTAACAGTGCGAAGTATTCGCATGGGTCCTCTATCTTTCTTATATATTAAAGGGACTTAACAGCGGGGTCATCAGTCCCTAAACTTGCAAACTACTTATGAATTACCTTATACTAAAGACGACACAAATATCCATGCCCTAGGAGGGGATTCGATCTCCCGACCGTAGCGGCCTTGCAGACTGTAACTGGCGCGCCGAACCCCTCGGCCACCGCGGCTGGCTTAAGACAAGGCTAAATAGTGTAATCTTAGGTGTGGATGCATCAATAAATGTAAGTATATTTTTGGGTTTCTTCCGTTTATTATCCTCAACTAGAAAGTCATTGAGTAGAATTTCAGAAATTTTATTTCAGTCCATCAATAGCAAATTCGCAGTTTACATTAATTGTTTCTTCTCTTGTAGTTTGAAACACAAAATATGTATTCCATCAATTGAACAATGTGGACAACAAACTACTTGTATACCTCTTAAGTGAAGTGTTACCTTACATAAAACCATAGCAGATCATTGTCCATTGTAATCGGTTGCCACCCAAGAAAAATTAGGGTATAGCTATTTTCTGGTTATGAATTATTAACACATCACGAGGGACCAACATACGTGGCCAGCAAATAATTTTTTCGGCACTGCAGTGCTTCACGCCTCGTTCAACACACGCCGAGTTCGTAGGCTTGTGGTCGCGGCATGATGCCGCTCAGATAACTTACAATTACTTGTGAAAGGAGGTAGATATCAGTGCGACTACCATTTCAAAAACTTTTCTGTTCTTTTAGCTCAATTTCACTCGCTGTAATGTATGGCTTAAAATGCATAGTACAGTAAGCTGCCCGCTATCGAACTTTTTCAATACACGATTTGTAAATCAACTGCGCATACCTGACAAAAAGCATCATTTGAAAACGATTGTTACGAATTTCAAAAAGGTGAATGTTTTAGTGGAAAGCTAAGATGTTGTACTACCCTGTGTCCAAAAATCCGATTTTTTAACCGAATACTTTCATCAAAATCGAGTGAGGAGCTTTACGAAACTGAAAACTCGTGTGGAATGAAAAGCAGACATTTTATTTTTTCACAGGCAAGGCAAAGCTTGTAAGGAAAAAATAAGTTGATGCGATGTGGTCTAATATACCTTACAACTTGAAAATCGAAAAAGTTGTTTTTCCCCCTCTTTTTCGTCTTGGCACATCCCGGCTAGGCTTGGCTCGGCCCGGCCGGCAGTGTGAACGCACTGTCGTAGAAGTGTGCCGGACGGGCGCAATGATTAACGGCGTCGTGAGGAGGGCTGGCCGTGCGCATGCGCACTGTTGTCGGCTGTTCCACATGCCAGCCGGGAGTACCGAGTCTTCTCGCTCCCGAGACTGTGTTATCAGCACGGCCGGCTCCCGGGTACGGCGGTCTCGCCAGGCGGTCCCGCTGGCGGGAACGAGCGGGAGCCAGGCCGCGTTTGACGGCCTCTACATTGCATTCTTGCAGTTTTCTTGCAAAGTGTCTTACGTCTCCATTACAAGATTTTTATTCCGATATTGAAGGGAAGTGGTTTTAAATTACCTAGGTGCTTTTTGTCATAAGCCTTACAGTCTATAGGTTAATATTGTAACTGAAAACCTTTTTAAAGTCTATGTTGTTTGAAACTTCCTGGCAGATTAAAATTGTGTGCCGGAACCGGGACTCGAACCTGGGACCTTTGCCTTACGCGGGCAAGCGCTCTACCACTGAACTACCCCGACACGACTCACGATGTCGCCTCACAACTTTACTTCCGCCAGTACCTCGCCTCCTACTTTCCAAACTTCGCAGAAGCTCTCTTGCGAAACTTGCAAGACTAGCACTCCTGGAAGAAAGGATATGGTGGAGACATGGCTTAGCCACAGCCTAGGGGATGTTTCCAGAATGAAACTTTCACTCTGCAGCGGAGTGTGCGCTGATATGAAACTTCCAGGCAGATTAAAATTGTGTGCCGGAACCGGGACTCGAACCTGGAACCTTTGCCTTTCCCGGGCAAGCGCACTACTGTGCTATCCCGACACGAGGTTTGTTTGCAGGAGAGCTTCTGTCAACTTTGGAAGGTAGGAGACGGGTACTGGCGGAAGTAAAGTTGTGAGGCGGCATCGTGAGTCGTGTCGGGATAGCACAGTCGGCAGTGGAAGAAAGGAGTGCTAGTCTTGCAAGTTTCGCAAGAGAGCTTCTGCGAAGTTTGGAAAGTAGGAGGCGAGGTACTGGCGGAAGTAAAGTTGTGAGGCGGCATCGTGAGTCGTGTCGGGGTAGCTCAGTGGTAGAGCGCTTGCCCGCGAAAGGCAAAGGTCCCAGGTTCGAGTCCCGGTTCCGGCACACAATTTTAATCTGCCAGGAAGTTTCATATCAACGCACACTCCGCTGCAGAGTGAAAGTTTCATTCTGGAAACATCCCCTAGGCTGTGGCTAAGCCATGTCTCCACCATATCCTTTCTTCCAGGAGTGCTAGTCTTGCAAGTTTCGCAAGAGAGCTTCTGCGAAGTTTGGAAAGTAGGAGGCGAGGTACTGGCGAAAGTAAAGTTGTGAGGCGGCATCGTGAGTCGTGTCGGGGTAGCTCAGTGGTAGAGCGCTTGCCCGCGAAAGGCAAAGGTCCCAGGTTCGAGTCCCGGTTCCGACACACAATTTTAATCTGCCAGGAAGTTTCATATCAGCGCACACTCCGCTGCAGAGTGAAAGTTTCATTCTGGAAACATCCCCTAGGCTGTGGCTAAGCCATGTCTCCACCATATCCTTTCTTCCAGGAGTGCTAGTCTTGCAAGTTTCGCAAGAGAGCTTCTGCGAAGATCGGAAAGTAGGAGGCGAGGTACTGGCGGAAGTAAAGTTGTGAGGCGACATCGTGAGTCGTGTCGGGGTAGCTCAGTGGTAGAGCGCTTGCCCGCGAAAGGCAAAGGTCCCAGGTTCGAGTCCCGGTTCCGGCACACAATTTTAATCTGCCATGAAGTTTCATATCAGCGCACACTCCGCTGCAGAGTGAAAGTTTCATTCTGGAAACATCCCCTAGGCTGTGGCTAAGCCATGTCTCCACCATATCCTTTCTTCCAGGAGTGCTAGTCTTGCAAGTTTCGCAAGGGAGCTTCTGCGAAGATTGGAGAGTAGGAGGCGAGGTACTGGCGGAAGTAAAGTTGTGAGGCGGCATCGTGAGTCGTGTCGGGGTAGCTCAGTGGTAGAGCGCTTGCCCGCGAAAGGCAAAGGTCCCAGGTTCGAGTCCCGGTTCCGGCACACAATTTTAATCTGCCAGGAAGTTTCATATCAGCGCACACTCCGCTGCAGAGTGAAAGTTTCATTCTGGAAACATCCCCTAGGCTGTGGCTAAGCCATGTCTCCACCATATCCTTTCTTCCAGGAGTGCTAGTCTTGCAAGTTTCGCAAGAGAGCTTCTGCGAAGTTTGGAAAGTAGGAGGCGAGGTACTGGCGGAAGTAAAGTTGTGAGGCGGCATCGTGAGTCGTGTCGGGGTAGCTCAGTGGTAGAGCGCTTGCCCGCGAAAGGCAAAGGTCCCAGGTTCGAGTCCCGGTTCCGGCACACAATTTTAATCTGTCAGGAAGTTTCATATCAGTGCACACTCCGCTGCAGAGTGAAAGTTTCATTCTGGAAACATCCCCTAGGCTGTGGCTAAGCCATGTCTCCACCATATCCTTTCTTCCAGGAGTGCTAGTCTTGCAAGTTTCGCAAGAGAGCTTCTGCGAAGTTTGAAAAGTAGGAGGCGAGGTACTGGCGGAAGTAAAGTTGTGAGGCGGCATCGTGAGTCGTGGCGGGGTAGCTCAGTGGTAGAGCGCTTGCCCGCGAAAGGCAAAGGTCCCAGGTTCGAGTCCCAGTTCCGGCACACAATTTTAATCTGTCAGGAAGTTTCATATCAGCGTACACTCCGCTGCAGAGTGAAAGTTTCATTCTGGAAACATCCCCTAGGCTGTGGCTAAGCCATGTCTCCACCATATCCTTTCTTCCAGGAGTGCTAGTCTTGCAAGTTTCGCAAGAGAGCTTCTGCGAAGATTGGAAAGTAGGAGGCGAGGTACTGGCGGAAGTAAAGTTGTGAGGCGGCATCGTGAGTCGTGTCGGGGTAGCTCAGTGGTAGAGCGCTTGCCCGCGAAAGGCAAAGGTCCCAGGATCGAGTCCCGGTTCCGGCACACAATTTTAATCTGCCAGGAAGTTTCATATCAGCGCACACTCCGCTGCAGAGTGAAAGTTTCATTCTGGAAACATCCCCTAGGCTGTGGCTAAGCCATGTCTCCACCATATCCTTTCTTCCAGGAGTGCTAGTATTGCAAGTTTCGCAAGAGAGCTTCTGCGAAGTTTGGAAAGTAGGAGGCGAGGTACTGGCGGAAGTAAAGTTGTGAGGCGGCATCGTGAGTCGTGTCAGGGTAGCTCAGTGGTAGAGCGCGTGCCCGCGAAAGGCAAAGGTCCCAGGTTCGATTCCCGGTTCCGGCACACAATTTTAATCTGCCAGGAAGTTTTATATCAGCGCACACTCCGCTGCAGAGTGAAAGTTTCATTCTGGAAACATCCCCTAGGCTGTGGCTAAGCCATGTCTCCACCATATCCTTTCTTCCAGGAGTGCTAGTCTTGCAAGTTTCGCAAGAGAGCTTCTGCGAAGATTGGAAAGTAGGAGGCGAGGTACTGGCGGAAGTAAAGTTGTGAGGCGGCATCGTGAGTCGTGTCGGGGTTGCTCAGTGGTAGAGCGCTTGCCCGCGAAAGGCAAAGGTCCCAGGTTCGAGTCCCGGTTCCGGCACACAATTTTAATCTGCCAGGAAGTTTCATATCAGCGCACACTCCGCTGCAGAGTGAAAGTTTCATTCTGGAAACATCCCCTAGGCTGTGGCTAAGCCATGTCTCCACCATATCCTTTCTTCCAGGAGTGCTTGTCTTGCAAGTTTCGCAAGAGAGCTTCTGCGAAGTTTGGAAAGTAGGAGGCGAGGTACTGGCGGAAGTAAAGTTGTGAGGCGGCATCGTGAGTCGTGTCGGGGTAGCTCAGTGGTAGAGCGCTTGCCCGCGAAAGGCAAAGGTCCCAGGTTCGAGTCCCGGTTCCGGCACACAATTTTAATCTGCCAGGAAGTTTCATATCAGCGCACACTCCGCTGCAGAGTGAAAGTTTCATTCTGGAAACATCCCCTAGGCTGTGGCTAAGCCATGACTCCACCATATCCTTTCTTCCAGAAGTGCTAGTCTTGCAAGTTTCGCAAGAGAGCTTCTGCGAAGTTTGAAAAGTAGGAGGCGAGGTACTGGCGGAAGTAAAGTTGTGAGGCGGCATCGTGAGTCGTGTCGGGGTAGCTCAGTGGTAGAGCGCTTGCCCGCGAAAGGCAAAGGTCCCAGGTTCGAGTCCCAGTTCCAGCACACAACTTTAATCTGTCAGGAAGTTTCATATCATCGCACACTCCGCTGCAGAGTGAAAGTTTCATTCTGGAAACATCCCCTAGGCTGTGGCTAAGCCATGTCTCCACCATATCCTTTCTTCCAGGAGTGCTAGTCTTGCAAGTTTCGCAAGAGAGCTTCTGCGAAGTTTGGAAAGTAGGAGGCGAGGTACTGGCGGAAGTAAAGTTGTGAGGCGGCATCGTGAGTCGTGTCGGGGTAGCTCAGTGGTAGAGCGCTTGCCCGCGAAAGGCAAAGGTCCCAGGTTCGAGTCCCGGTTCCGGCACACAATTTTAATCTGCGAGGAAGTTTCATATCAGCGCACACTCCGCTGCAGAGTGAAAGTTTCATTCTGGAAACATCCCCTAGGCTGTGGCTAAGCCATGTCTCCACCATATCCTTTCTTCCAGGAGTGCTAGTATTGCAAGTTTCGCAAGAGAGCTTCTGCGAAGTTTGGAAAGTAGGAGGCGAGGTACTGGCGGAAGTAAAGTTGTGAGGCGGCATCGTGAGTCGTGTCAGGGTAGCTCAGTGGTAGAGCGCGTGCCCGCGAAAGGCAAAGGTCCCAGGTTCGAGTCCCGGTTCCGGCACACAATTTTAATCTGCCAGGAAGTTTCATATCAGCGCACACTTCGCTGCAGAGTGAAAGTTTCATTCTGGAAACATCCCCTAGGCTGTGGCTAAGCCATGTCTCCACCATATCCTTTCTTCCAGGAGTGCTAGTCTTGCAAGTTTCGCAAGAGAGCTTCTGCGAAGTTTGGAAAGTAGGAGGCGAGGTACTGGCGGAAGTAAAGTTGTGAGGCGGCATCGTGAGTCGTGTCGGGGTAGCTCAGTGGTAGAGCGCTTGCCCGCGAAAGGCAAAGGTCCCAGGTTCGAGTCCCGGTTCCGGCACACGATTTTAATCTGCCAGGAAGTTTCATATCAGCGCACACTCCGCTGCAGAGTGAAAGTTTCATTCTGGAAACATCCCCTAGGCTGTGGCTAAGCCATGTCTCCACCATATCCTTTCTTCCAGGAGTGCTAGTCTTGTAAGTTTCGCAAGAGAGCTTCTGCGAAGTTTGGAAAGTAGGAGGCGAGGTACTGGCGGAAGTAAAGTTGTGAGGCGGCATCGTGAGTCGTGTCGGGGTAGCTCAGTGGTAGAGCGCTTGCCCGTGAAAGGCAAAGGTCCCAGGTTCGAGTCCCGGTTCCGACACACAATTTTAATCTGCCAGGAAGTTTCATATCAACGCACACTCCGCTGCAGAGTGAAAGTTTCATTCTGGAAACATCCCCTAGGCTGTGGCTAAGCCATGTCTCCACCATATCCTTTCTTCCAGGAGTGCTAGTCTTGCAAGTTTCGCAAGAGAGCTTCTGCGAAGATTGGAAAGTAGGAGGCGAGGTACTGGCGGAAGTAAAGTTGTGAGGCGGCATCGTGAGTCGTGTCGGGGTAGCTCAGTGGTAGAGCGCTTGCCCGCAAAAGGCAAAGGTCCAGGTTCGAGTCCCGGTTCCGGCACACAATTTTTAATCTGCCAGGAAGTTTCATATCAGCGCACACTCCGCTGCAGAGTGAAAGTTTCATTCTGGAAACATCCCCTAGGCTGTGGCTAAGCCATGTCTCCACCATATCCTTTCTTCCAGGAGTGCTAGTCTTGCAAGTTTCGCAAGAGAGCTTCTGCGAAGTTTGGAAAGTAGGAGGCGAGGTACTGGCGGAAGTAAAGTTGTGAGGCGGCATCGTGAGTCGTGTCAGGGTAGCTCAGTGGTAGAGCGCGTGCCCGCGAAAGGCAAAGGTCCCAGGTTCGAGTCCCGGTTCCGGCACACAATTTTAATCTGCCAGGAAGTTTCATATCAACGCACACTCCGCTGCAGAGTGAAAGTTTCATTCTGGAAACATCCCCTAGGCTGTGGCTAAGCCATGTCTCCACCATATCCTTTCTTCCAGGAGTGCTAGTCTTGCAAGTTTCGCAAGAGAGCTTCTGCGAAGTTTGGAAAGTAGGAGGCGAGGTACTGGCGGAAGTAAAGTTGTGAGGCGGCATCGTGAGTCGTGTCGGGGTAGCTCAGTGGTAGAGCGCTTGCCCGCGAAAGGCAAAGGTCCCAGGTTCGAGTCCCGGTTCCGGCACACAATTTTAATCTGCCAGGAAGTTTCATATCAGCGCACACTCCGCTGCAGAGTGAAAGTTTCATTCTGGAAACATCCCCTAGGCTGTGGCTAAGCCATGTCTCCACCATATCCTTTCTTCCAGGAGTGCTAGTCTTGCAAGTTTCGCAAGAGAGCTTCTGCGAAGTTTGGAAAGTAGGAGGCGAGGTACTGGCGGAAGTAAAGTTGTGAGGCGGCATCGTGAGTCGTGTCAGGGTAGCTCAGTGGTAGAGCGCGTGCCCGCGAAAGGCAAAGGTCCCAGGTTCGAGTCCCGGTTCCGGCACACAATTTTAATCTGCCAGGAAATTTCATATCAGAGCACACTTCGCTACAGAGTGAAAGTTTCATTCTGGAAACATCCCCTAGGCTGTGGCTAAGCCATGTCTCCACCATATCCTTTCTTCCAGGAGTGCTAGTCTTGCAAGTTTCGCAAGAGAGCTTCTGCGAAGTTTGGAAAGTAGGAGGCGAGGTACTGGCGGAAGTAAAGTTGTGAGGCGGCATCGTGAGTCGTGTCGGGGTAGCTCAGTGGTAGAGCGCTTGCCCGCGAAAGGCAATGGTCCCAGGTTCGAGTCCCGGTTCCGGCACACAATTTTAATCTGCCAGGAAGTTTCATATCAGCGCACACTCCGCTGCAGAGTGAAAGTTTCATTCTGGAAACATCCCCTAGGCTGTGGCTAAGCCATGTCTCCACCATATCCTTTCTTCCAGGAGTGCTAGTCTTGCAAGTTTCGCAAGAGAGCTTCTGCGAAGTTTGGAAAGTAGGAGGCGAGGTACTGGCGGAAGTAAAGTTGTGAGGCGGCATCGTGAGTCGTGTCGGGGTAGCTCAGTGGTAGAGCGCTTGCCCGCGAAAGGCAAAGGTCCCAGGTTCGAGTCCCGGTTCCGGCACACAATTTTAATCTGCCAGGAAGTTTCATATCAACGCACACTCCGCTGCAGAGTGAAAGTTTCATTCTGGAAACATCCCCTAGGCTGTGGCTAAGCCATGTCTCCACCATATCCTTTCTTCCAGGAGTGCTAGTCTTGCAAGTTTCGCAAGAGAGCTTCTGCGAAGATTGGAAAGTAGGAGGCGAGGTACTGGCGGAAGTAAAGTTGTGAGGCGGCATCGTGAGTCGTGTCGGGGTAGGTCAGTGGTAGAGCGCTTGCCCGCGAAAGGCAAAGGTCCCAGGTTCGAGTCCCGGTTCCGGCACACAATTTTTAATCTGCCAGGAAGTTTCATATCAGCGCACACTCCGCTGCAGAGTGAAAGTTTCATTCTGGAAACATCCCCTAGGCTGTGGCTAAGCCATGTCTCCACCATATCCTTTCTTCCAGGAGTGCTAGTCTTGCAAGTTTCGCAAGAGAGCTTCTGCGAAGTTTGGAAAGTAGGAGGCGAGGTACTGGCGGAAGTAAAGTTGTGAGGCGGCATCGTGAGTCGTGTCGGGGTAGCTCAGTGGTAGAGCGCTTGCCCGCGAAAGGCAAAGGTCCCAGGTTCGAGTCCCGGTTCCGGCACACAATTTTAATCTGCCAGGAAGTTTCATATCAACGCACACTCCGCTGCAGAGTGAAAGTTTCATTCTGGAAACATCCCCTAGGCTGTGGCTAAGCCATGTCTCCACCATATCCTTTCTTCCAGGAGTGCTAGTCTTGCAAGTTTTCGCAAGAGAGCTTCTGCGAAGTTTGGAAAGTAGGAGGCGAGGTACTGGCGGAAGTAAAGTTGTGAGGCGGCATCGTGAGTCGTGTCGGGGTAGCTCAGTGGTGGAGCGCTTGCCCGCGAAAGGCAAAGGTCCAAGGTTCGAGTCCCGGTTCCGGCACACAATTTTAATCTGTCAGGAAGTTTCATATCAGCGCACACTCCGCTGCAGAGTGAAAGTTTCATTCTGGAAACATCCCCTAGGCTGTGGCTAAGCCATGTCTCCACCATATCCTTTCTTCCAGGAGTGCTAGTATTGCAAGTTTCGCAAGAGAGCTTCTGCGAAGTTTGGAAAGTAGGAGGCGAGGTACTGGCGGAAGTAAAGTTGTGAGGCGGCATCGTGAGTCGTGTCGGGGTAGCTCAGTGGTAGAGCGCTTGCCCGCGAAAGGCAAAGGTCCCAGGTTCGAGTCCCGGTTCCGGCACACAATTTTAATCTGCGAGGAAGTTTCATATCAACGCACAATCCGCTGCAGAGTGAAAGTTTCATTCTGGAACCATCCCCTAGGCTGTGGCTAAGCCATGTCTCCACCATATCCTTTCTTCCAGGAGTGCTAGTCTTGCAAGTTTCGCAAGAGAGCTTCTGCGAAGATTGGAAAGTAGGAGGCGAGGTACTGGCGGAAGTAAAGTTGTGAGGCGGCATCGTGAGTCGTGTCGGGGTAGCTCAGTGGTAGAGCGCTTTGCCTGCGAAAGGCAAAGGTCCCAGGTTCGAGTCCCGGTTCCGGCACACAATTTTAATCTGCCAGGAAGTTTCATATCAGCGCACACTCCGCTGCAGAGTGAAAGTTTCATTCTGGAAACATCCCCTAGGCTGTGGCTAAGCCATGTCTCCACCATATCCTTTCTTCCAGGAGTGCTAGTCTTGCAAGTTTCGCAAGAGAGCTTCTGCGAAGTTTGGAAAGTAGGAGGCGAGGTACTGGCGGAAGTAAAGTTGTGAGGCGGCATCGTGAGTCGTGTCGGGGTAGCTCAGTGGTAGAGCGCTTGCCCGCGAAAGGCAAAGGTCCCAGGTTCGAGTCCCGGTTCCGGCACACAATTTTAATCTGCCAGGAAGTTTCATATCAGCGCACACTCCGCTGCAGAGTGAAAGTTTCATTCTGGAAACATCCCCTAGGCTGTGGCTAAGCCATGTCTCCACCATATCCTTTCTTCCAGGAGTGCTAGTCTTGCAAGTTTCGCAAGAGAGCTTCTGCGAAGTTTGGAAAGTAGGAGGCGAGGTACTGGCGGAAGTAAAGTTGTGAGGCGGCATCGTGAGTCGTGTCGGGGTAGCTCAGTGGCATTCCGAGGCGCCTTAATCGTTAGTGGTGTGGTAGTCTAACGGTAAGCAGTCTCGTCGCGGCTACGGCGGTGTGCGGACCTCCGGCAGAGCGGCGCGCCGTGGCGAGTTTGTTTACGTCTGCGCGGTAAGTCGCGTGCATACAGCGTCGTCCTAACTGTAGAGAAAACCATGAAACCATGAATCAGACGAAGAGAATAGATACCTTGAAGTTCACCTTTGACACGATTCACCCTAGACCGAGCTCTTTCGAAGTAGAAAATTGGTTAGAAGAAACCGCTAAGATATCTGCCGATGAAGTAATTGGGATTAACTTTTCTATCGTCACTAGTGTTGTTTACCTTAAAGTTATCAACTCCGACGTATGTGATCGAGTTGTCGCAAGCAGTGGAGGGGCTTTGAAATTTAAATACAGGGACGGTGCTGTCGGTGAGGTGACTGTCACACATGCAGGACTTGGCATTCGGACGGTGCGCGTATTTGAGCTGCCCTTTGAAACAACAGCGGAACAAATTAATGCGGTCCTTGCGCCGTATGGCAGGGTGTTGAACAATTTTGCGGAGAAGTTCTCTCCGAGCCATAAATTCCCTGTGTTAAGCGGTGTGCGACAGGTTAAGATCGACCTAACAAAGCATATCCCCTCTTACATAACTGTAGGCGGACACCGTGGGATTGTCATATACGATGGACAGCCGAGGACTTGCGCTGGCTGCGGCGCGACAGGCCACGTCAGAGCGCAGTGTTTACAACGCCGCGTGGCGCAGATACCAGCCGGGGAGGCCGCGCGTCCCTCCGTGACCACGGCGCTGCCCCTGACTTACTCGTCGGCGCTAACTACAGTGCAAGCCGCGACCCCACCTTCAGATGTACCGCCGTCAGACGGCAATGATAAACCTGATGCTGCGCAGACAGTCACCGAACGCGTACCTGCAAGTTCAAACGTTGATGTCCTTTCAAGTGCCGAGATTTACTCAGACACACACATGGAAATGAGCGATGATGCAGGAGCGAGTGAACCAGACCGCGAACAAACAGGTTTGATTGAAGCTCTCCCTATACCTGGGCCTAACGAAGTACGGGAGTCGATGGATCTTGAATCTATTGATGAGAACGAGTCGATGGAACAACGGACGTCTGATACTGATGGCTCGGAGTCATCAAAGGGGTCGTCCTGCACAAAGAAGACTAAGAAACGGAGACGAGCCCACCAGGGTGCCAATCAAGTCGCCCCATTACTGCGGGAAAAAGCAAAGAAGATTATGAGTAAGATCCGCCATGAAAATTCTGCGAGTGCTGATGTAAGTCAACCGGTCTCGGCAGGAATGGATGTCGAGATGTCTGCCTCTTCTGAATCGATTTCACATCAAGGGTCGAGTGGAGGCACAGAGTCTATCCCGGTTTCAAAACTAGCGCTGACCCCATCTGCAGAAATAAGACAAGCAGAGGCTTTGCTTCAGTCAACATGTTCCAAATCCTGGGCAGAGGAAATGGAAGAAACGGAGGCGAACGCAGACACAGCCGCGGTCCAGAAATTGGGGACGGAACCCTCTATCATCTCGACGGAGCAGACTACAACAACAAAAGGTGGCACGATGGTCACCTCGACTGAAGCCCAACCGCCTTCTATTCCCAGCCATCCTAACAGGACAACTTAACTGCTGAAAAACCTTAAACCCATGAATCAGTCGCAAGCTTATAAAATAGCCACTCTCAACATCAATAAGATCCGGTCAGGGTTGCGACTGTCCATGTTACAGGATCTCTTACGTGCTGCCGACATTGATATCATCTTGCTTCAAGAAGTGACTGCCATAGAACTTGAACGACTTGCCGGATATACGGCTATCACCAATCCGGGAAGTGGAGCGGATCTCGGAACAGCTGTTTTGGCAAAAGAAGGCATCATAATGACTGATGTGGAAAAATTACCGAATAGCAGGGGAATTGCAGTCACGGTTCACCGCACTCGCATAATTAATGTGTATGCGCCATCCGGCAGTAGCAATCGGCGGGGCAGGGCAGACTTCTTTACCAGTGAAATTGTACAGCTTTTTGGAAGGAATTATGATCACCTAATACTTGCAGGTGACTTTAACTGTGTGCTGCACCGTAAAGACCAGACGCCCAATTTTAACACATCGATGGAACTGAAACGTATTGTCAATGATCTGCGTTTAATTGACACCTGGGAACACCTGCACGGCAGTTTACAAGGATTCACGTACGTCACGAGCCACTCTGCAAGTCGGCTGGACAGGATATATGTTACCGAACAACTTAGTTCCGCCGTCCTACATTCCGAAATTTGGCCGACAATTTTATCAGACCACGCCGCATATATATGTACAATTAACATGTGCAAACAAGGCACATACCGGGCCAGAGGCACGTGGAAATTAAATAACTCCATTCTCCATGATGTAGAATGCCAGCGTGCATTTAATGACACATGGAGGGCATGTGAAAGTAAAGCAGCACAGTACAACTCGGTGACGGAATGGTGGCTCAAACATGCCAAACCAAAGATACGGAGAATGTTTCAGACTTATTCACGGGAAAAGTATTACTGGCAACAAAAGACTACAGAATTTTACTTCTCTTGCTTACGAGAGTTATATAAATCGGACGCCACGATAATTGACAATTACGTACAAATAAAGCGTATAAAAGCAAAACTTGTGAAACTTAAACGACAACAGTGTGATGGGTACAAAGTCCGGTCTCGGTCCGATAACCTCATAGAGCAGGAAGAACCTTCTATGTTTCACGTAATACGCGAGAATAAGAGAGGCAAAAGAAAAATTATAACGCAACTCCGGTTACGTGACGGGACCACCCTCGTACAGCAACACGACATAAAAAATGCAATTCATACTCACCTGGAATCGCTGCTGGCAACGGGAAGCAACGACGCAATAATGCAACAGGAGCTGTTACGCAATCTTCAAGGCTCACTAAGTGATGCACAAGCCGAGAACCTTGTTACAGACATTGATGAGGAGGAACTGGAATATGCCATCCAACGAAGCCCCAAAAACAAGTCACCGGGCCCTGACGGACTGACTGCGGAATTCCATCATACTTTTCGAGAACAACTGCAGCCAAAATTATTAGCTATGTACAATGAATTGTTGCAGCCACATTTTAATCTGCCTCAAGAACTGGTAGAAGGAATTGCAGTTTTCATCCCTAAACACCCAGGAAGCAGACATATTGACGATTTTAGACCTCTGACGCTCCTAAACTGTGATTACAAAATCGTGGCACGAATCTTTGCCCGTAGACTGAAACTGGTGCTGAATACAGTAATAGGCAGATACCAGACGTGCGTGGGTCTTGACAGAAAAATCCAACAAAACTTATGTGAATACAGAGACGTGATTGCTACAGCACAGGCTTGCAAAATTCAGTGTGCCCTAGTATCACTTGATTTTGCAAAGGCATTTGATCAAGTGAATCACCAGTACCTCTTGAGCACCATGCTTGCTATGGGCTTTCCGCAGCGCTTCACGAACCTCATAAGTGAAATTCTTAGTAAAGGTGTAACAAGAGCATTAGTGAATGGACAGCTCACGAAAGAAATTAGAATAAAGAGCTCGGTGAGACAGGGCTGCCCCTTGTCAATGGCACTTTTTGCTATCGCCATTGAACCCCTGCTTGCGACACTAAATCAACGTCTACGAGGATTGACAATCAATGGAATCAAGATAGCCTGCAATGCTTACGCGGATGACGTGGGTTTTTTAGTCACGGACGACCAGGAGTTAGTAGCAGCTCTCCAAATCGTTAACAAATACGAACTTGCTTCAGGGGCGAAGTTAAATGAAAGAAAGTGTGGTTTTATGAACATAGGATGTGGGGTTGCAGTACAGCACCATGGATACATAACTCCAGTCTCCAAACTGCAATGCCTAGGAATCGAATACCGGAGTGACATAAGGCAAACGATCGCTGTCAATTACAGGAATCTTCTCGCACGTCTGCGTGCATGCATACAGAGTCACTACATCAGAAAACTTGATGAAGTACAAAAGGTTACCCTCGCCAACGTTTACATAACATCGAAGATCAATTACGTTGCACAAGTTTTACCGATGCCACACGAGACAATGAAACGAATTATGTCAGCTTTGGGTCACTTCGTCACTCGAGGGTACATCTTCAAAGTAAAATACGACACGCTCACTTTGGCCATTTGGGATGGTGGATTAAATCTTATGCATGTTGCAAATAAGGCACGGGCGCTATACGTGTGTAATACATACAAGATCTGGAAGAACTCACCGAACAGTTTAACAGCCCACCTGTTAAACGAGATCACGCCTACCAGTCTGCAGCCTCCAATCAACGTCCGACATATTCCGAGCGCTATGTCGCATTTTCAAACTTTTTTAGTCGACTTGAGCTACTTGCAGCTAAACATGCCAAATGATGAGCTCATGACGGCGCATAAGGTTTATAAGAAGTTAATGGAAAACAAGAACCGGAACGTCATTGAACAAAGATATCCCAACCACAGATGGCCAATAATCTGGAAGAACATCCATTGCCGTGATTTGACAACTGCGGTCAGAGCCTCCTGGTATCGCTTAGTGAACAGGAAAGTCCACACCAACTCCAAGCTATATTCCATACATTTGGTGGACTCACCACTGTGTGCAACGTGCAGGTTAATAGACAGCGATGAACATCTTTTTGTGTGCTCCAAGGTGAAAGACGTCTGGAACTATATTCGTAAAAAGCTTGCAACCATCACAAGAACATCGATTCTTCGTATTACACCTGACGATTTCTTGTACCCAGATACTGTTCCGTACCCTAAAACAAAACGGAACTCAGTTAACTGGCTGAAAGGTCACTTCGTCCACTATTTAATGTCAAGCACGACTAAAGGCGAAGAGGACTTCTCCATGTATATAGTCCAGCAACTTCGCCAGTTATCCCGTAAACAACATTACAAGCGAAACTATGCAAACTTTTTAGAAGCAGTTTTCAGAGAAGAATGTAGGAATTTCTGAGAAGTCCAGACATTTAAAACATGGAACACGAAGATAAAATGTAATTTGATGTCCTTCTAATAAGAGCGTTTTTATCCCTTTATTTTCTGTTAATGTTAACATTTCTTTTTCAATAAATTTTACATTTAAATGGCGAGAGGACGCCTTTCTTTTAATGATGTACTAAACATCCCCCTTGTGGATTAATGTCAATTATCATTAAAAAACCTGGCTGCTCACGTTTCACGAGTTAAGAGAAGATAAATAAAGAGAAAAGGCAAAGAAGTTGACTGAATTGTAAAGAAACGATAGAAACGGTAACATTCATTTTTCGAGAAGACGAACTCGGATGCGTTCGGAGAGCCAGGAAAAAAAAATGTCTGTGACGGAGGCACATCAGTTTTATTTTGTTATCTATGGAGGAAGATTTTGATTTCATCGTGGAAGCGATCCACTACCTACGCCTGAAGAAGAAGAAGAAGAAATTACTTTATCCAAAGCCCGATGAAGCCGACGCCGATGAAGGCGAATTTGGTGAGCGGAAGGACGGGTTGTAGGGGAGGAAGGAGACCCGACAAAAAAAACAAAAAAAAAAAAAAAAGAAAAAAAATCGGTTAAGACGTCTGCCTAAAAAATAAAAAAAAAATTAAAAAAAAGTGGTAGAGCGCTTGCCCGCGAAAGGCAAAGGTCCCAGGTTCGAGTCCCGGTTCCGGCACACAATTTTAATCTGCCAGGAAGTTTCATATCAACGCACACTCCGCTGCAGAGTGAAAGTTTCATTCTGGAAACATCCCCTAGGCTGTGGCTAAGCCATGTCTCCACCATATCCTTTCTTCCAGGAGTGCTAGTCTTGCAAGTTTCGCAAGAGAGCTTCTGCGAAGTTTGGAAAGTAGGAGGCGAGGTACTGGCGGAAGTAAAGTTGTGAGACGGCATCGTGAGTCGTGTCGGGGTAGCTCAGTGGTAGAGCGCTTGCCCGCGAAAGGCAAAGGTCCCAGGTTCGAGTCCCGGTTCCGGCACACAATTTTAATCTGTCAGGAAGTTTCATATCAGCGCACACTCGGCTGCAGAGTGAAAGTTTCATTCTGGAAACATCCCCTAGGCTGTGGCTAAGCCATGTCTCCACCATATCCTTTCTTCCAGGAGTGCTAGTCTTGCAAGTTTCGCAAGAGAGCTTCTGCGAAGTTTGGAAAGTAGGAGGCGAGGTACTGGCGGAAGTAAAGTTGTGAGGCGGCATCGTGAGTCGTGTCGGGGTAGCTCAGTGGTAGAGCGCTTGCCCGCGAAAGGCAAAGGTCCCAGGTTCGAGTCCCGGTTCCGGCACACAATTTTAATCTGTCAGGAAGTTTCATATCAGCGCACACTCCGCTGCAGAGTGAAAGTTTCATTCTGGAAACATCCCCTAGGCTGTGGCTAAGCCATGTCTCCACCATATCCTTTCTTCCAGGAGTGCTAGTCTTGCAAGTTTCGCAAGAGAGCTTCTGCGAAGTTTGGAAAGTAGGAGGCGAGGTATTGGCGGAAGTAAAGTTGTGAGGCGGCATCGTGAGTCGTGTCGGGGTAGCTCAGTGGTAGAGCGCTTGCCCGCGAAAGGCAAAGGTCCCAGGTTCGAGTCCCGGTTCCGGCACACAATTTTAATCTGCCAGGAAGTTTCATATCAGCGCACACTCCGCTGCAGAGTGAAAGTTTCATTCTGGAAACATCCCCTAGGCTGTGGCTAAGCCATGTCTCCACCATATCCTTTCTTCCAGGAGTGCTAGTCTTGCAAGTTTCGCAAGAGAGCTTCTGCGAAGTTTGGAAAGTAGGAGGCGAGGTACTGGCGGAAGTAAGTTGTGAGGCGGCATCGTGAGTCGTGTCGGGGTAGCTCAGTGGTAGAGCGCTTGCCCGCGAAAGGCAAAGGTCCCAGGTTCGAGTCCCGGTTCCGGCACACAATTTTAATCTGTCAGGAAGTTTCATATCAACGCACACTCCGCTGCAGAGTGAAAGTTTCATTCTGGAAACATCCCCTAGGCTGTGGCTAAGCCATGTCTCCACCATATCCTTTCTTCCAGGAGTGCTAGTCTTGCAAGTTTCGCAAGAGAGCTTCTGCGAAGTTTGGAAAGTAGGAGGCGAGGTACTGGCGGAAGTAAAGTTGTGAGGCGGCATCGTGAGTCGTGTCGGGGTAGCTCAGTGGTAGAGCGCTTGCCCGCGAAAGGCAAAGGTCCCAGGTTCGAGTCCCGGTTCCGGCACACAATTTTAATCTGCGAGGAAGTTTCATATCAGCGCACACTCCGCTGCAGAGTGAAAGTTTCATTCTGGAAACATCCCCTACTCTGTGGCTAAGCCATGTCTCCACCATATCCTTTCTTCCAGGAGTGCTAGTCTTGCAAGTTTCGCAAGAGAGCTTCTGCGAAGATTGGAAAGTAGGAGGCGAGGTACTGGCGGAAGTAAAGTTGTGAGGCGGCATCGTGAGTCGTGTCGGGGTAGCTCAGTGGTAGAGCGCTTGCCCGCGAAAGGCAAAGGTCCCAGGATCGAGTCCCGATTCCGGCACACAATTTTAATCTGCGAGGAAGTTTCATATCAGCGCACACTCCGCTGCAGAGTGAAAGTTTCATTCTGGAAACATCCCCTAGGCTGTGGCTAAGCCATGTCTCCACCATATCCTTTCTTCCAGGAGTGCTAGTATTGCAAGTTTCGCAAGAGAGCTTCTGCGAAGTTTGGAAAGTAGGAGGCGAGGTACTGGCGGAAGTAAAGTTGTGAGGCGGCATCGTGAGTCGTGTCAGGGTAGCTCAGTGGTAGAGCGCGTGCCCGCGAAAGGCAAAGGTCCCAGGGTCGAGTCCCGGTTCCGGCACACAATTTTAATCTGCCAGGAAGTTTCATATCAGTGCACACTTCGCTGCAGAGTGAAAGTTTCATTCTGGAAACATCCCCTAGGCTGTGGCTAAGCCATGTCTCCACCATATCCTTTCTTCCAGGAGTGCTAGTATTGCAAGTTTCGCAAGAGAGCTTCTGCGAAGTTTGGAAAGTAGGAGGCGAGGTACTGGCGGAAGTAAAGTTGTGAGGCGGCATCGTGAGTCATGTCAGGGTAGCTCAGTGGTAGAGCGCGTGCCCGAGAAAGGCAAAGGTCCCAGGTTCGAGTCCCGGTTCCGGCACACAATTTTAATCTGCCAGGAAGTTTCATATCAGCGCACACTTCGCTGCAGAGTGAAAGTTTCATTCTGGAAACATCCCCTAGGCTGTGGCTAAGCCATGTCTCCACCATATCCTTTCTTCCAGGAGTGCTAGTCTTGCAAGTTTTCGCAAGAGAGCTTCTGCGAAGTTTGGAAAGTAGGAGGCGAGGTACTGGCGGAAGTAAAGTTGTGAGGCGGCATCGTGAGTCGTGGCGGGGTAGCTCAGTGGTAGAGCGCTTGCCCGCGAAAGGCAAAGGTCCCAGGTTCGAGTCCCGGTTCGGGCACACAATTTTAATCTGCCAGGAAGTTTCATATCATCGCACACTCCGCTGCAGAGTGAAAGTTTCATTCTGGAAACATCCCCTACTCTGTGGCTAAGCCATGTCTCCACCATATCCTTTCTTCCAGGAGTGCTAGTCTTGCAAGTTTCGCAAGAGAGCTTCTGCGAAGATTGGAAAGTAGGAGGCGAGGTACTGGCGGAAGTAAAGTTGTGAGGCGGCATCGTGAGTCGTGTCAGGGTAGCTCAGTGGTAGAGCGCGTGCCCGCGAAAGGCAAAGGTCCCAGGGTCGAGTCCCGGTTCCAGCACACAACTTTAATCTGCCAGCAAGTTTCATATCAGCGCACACTTCGCTGCAGAGTAAAGGTTTCATTCTGGAAACATCCCCTAGGCTGTGGCTAAGCCATGTCTCCACCATATCCTTTCTTCCAGGAGTGCTAGTATTGCAAGTTTCGCAAGAGAGCTTCTGCGAAGTTTGGAAAGTAGGAGGCGAGGTACTGGCGGAAGTAAAGTTGTGAGGCGGCATCGTGAGTCGTGTCAGGGTAGCTCAGTGGTAGAGCGCTTGCCCGAGAAAGGCAAAGGTCCCAGGTTCGAGTCCCGGTTCCGGCACACAATTTGAATCTGCCAGGAAGTTTCATATCAGCGCACACTTCGCTGCAGAGTGAAAGTTTCATTCTGGAAACATCCCCTAGGCTGTGGCTAAGCCATGTCTCCACCATATCCTTTCTTCCAGGAGTGCTAGTCTTGCAAGTTTCGCAAGAGAGCTTCTGCGAAGTTTGGAAAGTAGGAGGCGAGGTACTGGCGGAAGTAAAGTTGTGAGGCGGCATCGTGAGTCGTGTCGGGGTAGCTCAGTGGTAGAGCGCTTGCCCGCGAATGGCAAAGGTCCCAGGTTCGAGTCCCGGTTCCGGCACACAATTTTAATCTGCCAGGAAGTTTCATATCAACGCACACTCCGCTGCAGAGTGAAAGTTTCATTCTGGAAACATCCCCTACTCTGTGGCTAAGCCATGTCTCCACCATATCCTTTCTTCCAGGAGTGCTAGTCTTGCAAGTTTCGCAAGAGAGCTTCTGCGAAGATTGGAAAGTAGGAGGCGAGGTACTGGCGGAAGTAAAGTTGTGAGGCGGCATCGTGAGTCGTGTCGGGGTAGCTCAGTGGTAGAGCGCTTGCCCGCGAAAGGCAAAGGTCCCAGGTTCGAGTCCCGGTTCCGGCACACAATTTTAATCTGCCAGGAAGTTTCATATCAGCGCACACTCCGCTGCAGAGTGAAAGTTTCATTCTGGAAACATCCCCTAGGCTGTGGCTAAGCCATGTCTCCACCATATCCTTTCTTCCAGGAGTGCTAGTCTTGCAAGTTTCGCAAGAGAGCTTCTGCGAAGATTGGAAAGTAGGAGGCGAGGTACTGGCGGAAGTAAAGTTGTGAGGCGGCATCGTGAGTCGTGTCGGGGTAGCTCAGTGGTAGAGCGCTTGCCCGCGAAAGGCAAAGGTCCCAGGATCGAGTCCCGGTTCCGGCACACAATTTTAATCTGCGAGGAAGTTTCATATCAGCGCACACTCCGCTGCAGAGTGAAAGTTTCATTCTGGAAACATCCCCTAGGCTGTGGCTAAGCCATGTCTCCACCATATCCTTTCTTCCAGGAGTGCTAGTCTTGCAAGTTTCGCAAGAGAGCTTCTGCGAAGTTTGGAAAGTAGGAGGCGAGGTACTGGCGGAAGTAAAGTTGTGAGGCGGCATCGTGAGTCGTGTCAGGGTAGCTCACTGGTAGAGCGCGTGCCCGAGAAAGGCAAAGGTCCCAGGTTCGAGTCCCGGTTCCGGCACACAATTTTAATCTGCCAGGAAGTTTCATATCAGCGCACACTCCGCTGCAGAGTGAAAGTTTCATTCTGGAAACATCCCCTAGGCTGTGGCTAAGCCATGTCTCCACCATATCCTTTCTTCCAGGAGTGCTAGTCTTGCAAGTTTCGCAAGAGAGCTTCTGCGAAGATTGGAAAGTAGGAGGCGAGGTACTGGCGGAAGTAAAGTTGTGAGGCGGCATCGTGAGTCGTGTCGGGGTAGCTCAGTGGTAGAGCGCTTGCCCGCGAAAGGCAAAGGTCCCAGGATCGAGTCCCGGTTCCGGCACACAATTTTAATCTGCCAGGAAGTTTCATATCAGCGCACACTCCGCTGCAGAGTGAAAGTTTCATTCTGGAAACATCCCCTAGGCTGTGGCTAAGCCATGTCTCCACCATATCCTTTCTTCCAGGAGTGCTAGTCTTGCAAGTTTCGCAAGAGAGCTTCTGCGAAGTTTGGAAAGTAGGAGGCGAGGTACTGGCGGAAGTAAAGTTGTGAGGCGGCATCGTGAGTCGTGTCAGGGTAGCTCAGTGGTAGAGCGCTTGCCCGAGAAAGGCAAAGGTCCCAGGTTCGAGTCCCGGTTCCGGCACACAATTTTAATCTGCGAGGAAGTTTCATATCAGCGCACACTTCGCTGCAGAGTGAAAGTTTCATTCTGGAAACATCCCCTAGGCTGTGGCTAAGCCATGTCTCCACCATATCCTTTCTTCCAGGAGTGCTAGTCTTGCAAGTTTCGCAAGAGAGCTTCTGCGAAGTTTGGAAAGTAGGAGGCGAGGTACTGGCGGAAGTAAAGTTGTGAGGCGGCATCGTGAGTCGTGTCGGGGTAGCTCAGTGGTAGAGCGATTGCCCGCGAAAGGCAAAGGTCCCAGGTTCGAGTCCCGGTTCCGGCACACAATTTTAATCTGTCAGGAAGTTTCATATCAACGCACACTCCGCTGCAGAGTGAAAGTTTCATTCTGGAAACATCCCCTACTCTGTGGCTAAGCCATGTCTCCACCATATCCTTTCTTCCAGGAGTGCTAGTCTTGCAAGTTTCGCAAGAGAGCTTCTGCGAAGTTTGGAAAGTAGGAGGCGAGGTACTGGCGGAAGTAAAGTTGTGAGGCGGCATCGTGAGTCGTGTCGGGGTAGCTCAGTGGTAGAGCGCTTGCCCGCGAAAGGCAAAGGTCCCAGGTTCGAGTCCCGGTTCCGGCACACAATTTTAATCTGTCAGGAAGTTTCATATCAGCGCACACTCCGCTGCAGAGTGAAAGTTTCATTCTGGAAACATCCCCTAGGCTGTGGCTAAGCCATGTCTCCACCATATCCTTTCTTCCAGGAGTGCTAGTCTTGCAAGTTTCGCAAGAGAGCTTCTGCGAAGTTTGGAAAGTAGTAGGCGAGGTACTGGCGGAAGTAAAGTTGTGAGGCGGCATCGTGAGTCGTGTCGGGGTAGCTCAGTGGTAGAGCGCTTGCCCGCGAAAGGCAAAGGTCCCAGGTTCGAGTCCCGGTTCCGGCACACAATTTTAATCTGCCAGGAAGTTTCATATCAACGCACACTCCGCTGCAGAGTGAAAGTTTCATTCTGGAAACATCCCCTAGGCTGTGGCTAAGCCATGTCTCCACCATATCCTTTCTTCCAGGAGTGCTAGTCTTGCAAGTTTCGCAAGAGAGCTTCTGCGAAGTTTGGAAAGTAGGAGGCGAGGTACTGGCGGAAGTAAAGTTGTGAGGCGGCATCTTGAGTCGTGTCGGGGTAGCTCAGTGGTAGAGCGCTTGCCCGCGAAAGGCAAAGGTCCCAGGTTCGAGTCCCGGTTCCGGCACACAATTTTAATCTGTGAGGAAGTTTCATATCAGCGCACACTCCGCTGCAGAGTGAAAGTTTCATTCTGGAAACATCCCCTAGGCTGTGGCTAAGCCATGTCTCCACCATATCCTTTCTTCCAGGAGTGCTAGTCTTGCAAGTTTCGCAAGAGAGCTTCTGCGAAGTTTGGAAAGTAGGAGGCGAGGTACTGGCGGAAGTAAAGTTGTGAGGCGGCATCGTGAGTCGTGTCGGGGTAGCTCAGTGGTAGAGCGCTTGCCCGCGAAAGGCAAAGGTCCCAGGTTCGAGTCCCGGTTCCGGCACACAATTTTAATCTGTCAGGAAGTTTCATATCAGCGCACACTCCGCTGCAGAGTGAAAGTTTCATTCTGGAAACATCCCCTAGGCTGTGGCTAAGCCGTGTCTCCACCATATCCTTTCTTCCAGGAGTGCTAGTCTTGCAAGTTTCGCAAGAGAGCTTCTGCGAAGTTTGGTAAGTAGTAGGCGAGGTACTGGCGGAAGTAAAGTTGTGAGGCGGCATCGTGAGTTGTGTCGGGGTAGCTCAGTGGTAGAGCGCTTGCCCGCGAAAGGCAAAGGTTCCAGGATCGAATTCCGGTTCCGGCACACAATTTTAATCTGTCAGGAAGTTTCATATCAACGCACACTCCGCTGCAGAGTGAAAGTTTCATTCTGGAAACATCCCCTAGGCTGTGGCTAAGCCATGTCTCCACCATATCCTTTCTTCCAGGAGTGCTAGTCTTGCAAGTTTCGCAAGAGAGCTTCTGCGAAGATTGGAAAGTAGGAGGCGAGGTACTGGCGGAAGTAAAGTTGTGAGGCGGCATCGTGAGTCGTGTCGGGGTAGCTCAGTGGTAGAGCGCTTGCCCGCGAAAGGCAAAGGTCCCAGGTTCGAGTCCCGGTTCCGGCACACAATTTTAATCTGCGAGGAAGTTTCATATCAGCGCACACACCGCTGCAGAGTGAAAGTTTCATTCTGGAAACATCCCCTAGGCTGTGGCTAAGCCATGTCTCCACCATATCCTTTCTTCCAGGAGTGCTAGTCTTGCAAGATTCGCAAGAGAGCTTCTGCGATGTTTGGAAAGTAGGAGGCGAGGTACTGGCGGAAGTAAAGTTGTGAGGCGGCATCGTGAGTCGTGTCGGGGTAGCTCAGTGGTAGAGCGCATGCCCGCGAAAGGCAAAGGTCCCAGGATCGAGTCCCGGTTCCGGCACACAATTTTAATCTGTCAGGAAGTTTCATATCAACGCACACTCCGCTGCAGAGTGAAAGTTTCATTCTGGAAACATCCCCTAGGCTGTGGCTAAGCCATGTCTCCACCATATCCTTTCTTCCAGGAGTGCTAGTCTTGCAAGTTTCGCAAGAGAGCTTCTGCGAAGTTTGGAAAGTAGGAGGCGAGGTACTGGCGGAAGTAAAGTTGTGAGGCGGCATCGTGAGTCGTGTCGGGGTAGCTCAGTGGTAGAGCGCTTGCCCGCGAAAGGCAAAGGTCCCAGGTTCGAGTCCCGGTTCCGGCACACAATTTTAATCTGTCAGGAAGTTTCATATCAACGCACACTCCGCTGCAGAGTGAAAGTTTCATTCTGGAAACATCCCCTAGGCTGTGGCTAAGCCATGTCTCCACCATATCCTTTCTTCCAGGAGTGCTAGTCTTGCAAGTTTCGCAAGAGAGCTTCTGCGAAGTTTGGAAAGTAGGAGGCGAGGTACTGGCGGAAGTACAGTTGTGAGGCGGCATCGTGAGTCGTGTCGGGGTAGCTCAGTGGTAGAGCGCTTGCCCGCGAAAGGCAAAGGTCCCAGGTTCGAGTCCCGGTTCCGGCACACAATTTTAATCTGTCAGGAAGTTTCATATCAGCGCACACTCCGCTGCAGAGTGAAAGTTTCATTCTGGAAACATCCCCTAGGCTGTGGCTAAGCCATGTCTCCACCATATCCTTTCTTCCAGGAGTGCTAGTATTGCAAGTTTCGCAAGAGAGCTTCTGCGAAGTTTGGAAAGTAGGAGGCGAGGTACTGGCGGAAGTAAAGTTGTGAGGCGGCATCGTGAGTCGTGTCGGGGTAGCTCAGTGGTAGAGCGCTTGCCCGCGAAAGGCAAAGGTCCCAGGTTCGAGTCCCGGTTCCGGCACACAATTTTAATCTGTCAGGAAGTTTCATATCAGCGCACACTCCGCTGCAGAGTGAAAGTATCATTCTGGAAACATCCCCTAGGCTGTGGCTAAGCCATGTCTCCACCATATCCTTTCTTCCAGGAGTGCTTGTCTTGCAAGTTTCGCAAGAGAGCTTCTGCGAAGATTGGAAAGTAGGAGGCGAGGTACTGGCGGAAGTAAAGTTGTGAGGCGGCATCGTGAGTCGTGTCGGGGTAGCTCAGTGGTAGAGCGCTTGCCCGCGAAAGGCAAAGGTCCCAGGTTCGAGTCCCGGTTCCAGCACACAATTTTAATCTGCCAGGAAGTTTCATATCAGTGCACACTCCGCTGCAGAGTGAAAGTTTCATTCTGGAAACATCCCCTAGGCTGTGGCTAAGCCATGTCTCCACCATATCCTTTCTTCCAGGAGTGCTAGTCTTGCAAGTTTCGCAAGAGAGCTTCTGCGAAGTTTGGAAAGTAGGAGGCGAGGTACTGGCGGAAGTAAAGTTGTGAGGCGGCATCGTGAGTCGTGTCGGGGTAGCTCAGTGGTAGAGCGCTTGCCCGCGAAAGGCAAAGGTCCCAGGTTCGAGTCCCGGTTCCGGCACACAATTTTAATCTGTCAGGAAGTTTCATATCAACGCACACTCCGCTGCAGAGTGAAAGTTTCATTCTGGAAACATCCCCTAGGTTGTGGCTAAGCCATGTCTCCACCATATCCTTTCTTCCAGGAGTGCTAGTCTTGCAAGTTTCGCAAGAGAGCTTCTGCGAAGTTTGGAAAGTAGGAGGCGAGGTACTGGCGGAAGTAAAGTTGTGAGGCTGCATCGTGAGTCGTGTCGGGGTAGCTCAGTGGTAGAGCGCTTGCCCGCGAAAGGCAAAGGTCCCAGGTTCGAGTCCCGGTTCCGGCACACAATTTTAATCTGTCAGGAAGTTTCATATCAACGCACACTCCGCTGCAGAGTGAAAGTTTCATTCTGGAAACATCCCCTAGGCTGTGGCTAAGCCATGTCTCCACCATATCCTTTCTTCCAGGAGTGCTAGTCTTGCAAGTTTCGCAAGAGAGGTTCTGCGAAGATTGGAAAGTAGGAGGCGAGGTACTGGCGGAAGTAATGTTGTGAGGCGGCATCGTGAGTCGTGTCGGGGTAGCTCAGTGGTAGAGCGCGTGCCCGCGAAAGGCAAAGGTCCCAGGTTCGAGTCCCTGTTCCGGCACACAATTTTAATCTGCCAGGAAGTTTCATATCAGCGCACACTCCGCTGCAGAGTGAAAGTTTCATTCTGGAAACATCCCCTACTCTGTGGCTAAGCCATGTCTCCACCATATCCTTTCTTCCAGGAGTGCTAGTCTTGCAAGTTTCGCAAGAGAGCTTGTGCGAAGTTTGGAAAGTAGGAGGCGAGGTACTGGCGGAAGTAAAGTTGTGAGGCGGCATCGTGAGTCGTGTCGGGGTAGCTCAGTGGTAGAGCGCTTGCCCGCGAAAGGCAAAGGTCCCAGGTTCGAGTCCCGGTTCCGGCACATAATTTTAATCTGTGAGGAAGTTTCATTTCAGCGCACACTCCACTGCAGAGTGAAAGTTTCATTCTGGAAACATCCCCTAGGCTGTGGCTAAGCCATGTCTCCACCATATCCTTTCGTCCAGGAGTGCTAGTCTTGCAAGTTTCGCAAGAGAGCTTCTGCGAAGTTTGGAAAGTAGGAGGCGAGGTACTGGCGGAAGTAAAGTTGTGAGGCGGCATCGTGAGTCGTGTCGGGGTAGCTCAGTGGTAGAGCGCTTGCCCGCGAAAGGCAAAGGTCCCAGGTTCGAGTCCCGGTTCCGGCACACAATTTTAATCTGCCAGGAAGTTTCATATCAGCGCACACTCCGCTGCAGAGTGAAAGTTTCATTCTGGAAACATCCCCTAGGCTGTGGCTAAGCCATGTCTCCACCATATCCTTTCTTCCAGGAGTGCTAGTCTTGCAAGTTTCGCAAGAGAGCTTCTGCGAAGTTTGGAAAGTAGGAGGCGAGGTACTGGCGAAAGTAAAGTTGTGAGGCGGCATCGTGAGTCGTGTCGGGGTAGCTCAGTGGTAGAGCGCTTGCCCGCGAAAGGCAAAGGTCCCAGGTTAGAGTCCCGGTTCCGGCACACAATTTTAATCTGTGAGGAACTTTCATATCAGCGCACACTCCGCTGCAGAGTGAAAGTTTCATTCTGGAAACATCCCCTAGGCTGTGGCTAAGCCATGTCTCCACCATATCCTTTCTTCCAGGAGTGCTAGTCTTGCAAGTTTCGCAAGAGAGCTTCTGCGAAGTTTGAAAAGTAGGAGGCGAGGTACTGGCGGAAGTAAAGTTGTGAGGCGGCATCGTGAGTCGTGTCGGGGTAGCTCAGTGGTAGAGCGCTTGCCCGCGAAAGGCAAAGGTCCCAGGATCGAGTCCCGGTTCCGGCACACAATTTTAATCTGTCAGGAAGTTTCATATCAACGCACACTCCGCTGCAGAGTGAAAGTTTCATTCTGGAAACATCCCCTAGGCTGTGGCTAAGCCATGTCTCCACCATATCCTTTCTTCCAGGAGTGCTAGTCTTGCAAGTTTCGCAAGAGAGCTTCTGCGAAGTTTGGAAAGTAGGAGGCGAGGTACTGGCGGAAGTAAAGTTGTGAGGCGGCATCGTGAGTCGTGTCGGGGTAGCTCAGTGGTAGAGCGCTTGCCCGCGAAAGGCAAAGGTCCCAGGTTCGAGTCCCGGTTCCGGCACACAATTTTAATCTGTCAGGAAGTTTCATATCAACGCACACTCCGCTGCAGAGTGAAAGTTTCATTCTGGAAACATCCCCTAGGCTGTGGCTAAGCCATGTCTCCACCATATCCTTTCTTCCAGGAGTGCTAGTCTTGCAAGTTTCGCAAGAGAGCTTCTGCGAAGTTTGGAAAGTAGGAGGCGAGGTACTGGCGGAAGTACAGTTGTGAGGCGGCATCGTGAGTCGTGTCGGGGTAGCTCAGTGGTAGAGCGCTTGCCCGCGAAAGGCAAAGGTCCCAGGTTCGAGTCCCGGTTCCGACACACAATTTTAATCTGCCAGGAAGTTTCATATCAGCGCACACTCCGCTGCAGAGTGAAAGTTTCATTCTGGAAACATCCCCTAGGCTGTGGCTAAGCCATGTCTCCACCATATCCTTTCTTCCAGGAGTGCTAGTATTGCAAGTTTCGCAAGAGAGCTTCTGCGAAGTTTGGAAAGTAGGAGGCGAGGTACTGGCGGAAGTAAAGTTGTGAGGCGGCATCGTGAGTCGTGTCGGGGTAGCTCAGTGGTAGAGCGCTTGCCCGCGAAAGGCAAAGGTCCCAGGTTCGAGTCCCGGTTCCGGCACACAATTTTAATCTGTCAGGAAGTTTCATATCAGCGCACACTCCGCTGCAGAGTGAAAGTATCATTCTGGAAACATCCCCTAGGCTGTGGCTAAGCCATGTCTCCACCATATCCTTTCTTCCAGGAGTGCTTGTCTTGCAAGTTTCGCAAGAGAGCTTCTGCGAAGTTTGGAAAGTAGGAGGCGAGGTACTGGCGGAAGTAAAGTTGTGAGGCGGCATCGTGAGTCGTGTCGGGGTAGCTCAGTGGTAGAGCGCTTGCCCGCGAAAGGCAAAGGTCCCAGGTTCGAGTCCCGGTTCCGGCACACAATTTTAATCTGCCAGGAAGTTTCATATCAGTGCACACTCCGCTGCAGAGTGAAAGTTTCATTCTGGAAACATCCCCTAGGCTGTGGCTAAGCCATGTCTCCACCATATCCTTTCTTCCAGGAGTGCTAGTCTTGCAAGTTTCGCAAGAGAGCTTCTGCGAAGATTGGAAAGTAGGAGGCGAGGTACTGGCGGAAGTAAAGTTGTGAGGCGGCATCGTGAGTCGTGTCGGGGTAGCTCAGTGGTAGAGCGCTTGCCCGCGAAAGGCAAAGGTCCCAGGTTCGAGTCCCGGTTCCGGCACACAATTTTAATCTGCGAGGAAGTTTCATATCAGCGCACACTCCGCTGCAGAGTGAAAGTTTCATTCTGGAAACATCCCCTAGGCTGTGGCTAAGCCATGTCTCCACCATATCCTTTCTTCCAGGAGTGCTAGTCTTGCAAGTTTCGCAAGAGAGCTTCTGCGAAGTTTGGAAAGTAGGAGGCGAGGTACTGGCGGAAGTAAAGTTGTGAGGCGGCATCGTGAGTCGTGTCGGGGTAGCTCAGTGGTAGATCGCTTGCCCGCGAAAGGCAAAGGTCCCAGGTTCGAGTCCCGGTTCCGGCACACAATTTTAATCTGCGAGGAAGTTTCATATCAGCGCACACTCCGCTGCAGAGTGAAAGTTTCATTCTGGAAACATCCCCTAGGCTGTGGCTAAGCCATGTCTCCACCATATCCTTTCTTCCAGGAGTGCTAGTCTTGCAAGTTTCGCAAGAGAGCTTCTGCGAAGTTTGGAAAGTAGGAGGCGAGGTACTGGCGGAAGTAAAGTTGTGAGGCGGCATCGTGAGTCGTGTCGGGGTAGCTCAGTGGTAGAGCGCTTGCCCGCGAAAGGCAAAGGTCCCAGGTTCGAGTCCCGGTTCCGGCACACAATTTTAATCTGCCAGGAAGTTTCATATCAACGCACACTCCGCTGCAGAGTGAAAGTTTCATTCTGGAAACATCCCCTAGGCTGTGGCTAAGCCATGTCTCCACCATATCCTTTCTTCCAGGAGTGCTAGTCTTGCAAGTTTCGCAAGAGAGCTTCTGCGAAGTTTGGAAAGTAGGAGGCGAGGTACTGGCGGAAGTAAAGTTGTGAGGCGGCATCGTGAGTCGTGTCGGGGTAGCTCAGTGGTAGAGCGCTTGCCCGCGAAAGGCAAAGGTCCCAGGTTCGAGTCCCGGTTCCGGCACACAATTTTAATCTGTCAGGAAGTTTCATATCAGCGCACACTCCGCTGCAGAGTGAAAGTTTCATTCAGGAAACATCCCCTAGGCTGTGGCTAAGCCATGTCTCCACCATATCCTTTCTTCCAGGAGTGCTAGTCTTGCAAGTTTCGCAAGAGAGCTTCTGCGAAGATTGGAAAGTAGGAGGCGAGGTACTGGCGGAAGTAAAGTTGTGAGGCGGCATCGTGAGTCGTGTCGGGGTAGCTCAGTGGTAGAGCGCTTGCCCGCGAAAGGCAAAGGTCCCAGGTTCGAGTCTTCGTTCCGGCACACAATTTTAATCTGTCAGGAAGTTTCATATCAACGCACACTCCGCTGCAGAGTGAAAGTTTCATTCTGGAAACGTCCCCTAGGCTGTGGCTAAGCCATGTCTCCCCCATATCCTTTCTTCCAGGAGTGCTAGTCTTGCAAGTTTCGCAAGAGAGCTTCTGCGAAGTTTGGAAAGTAGGAGGCGAGGTACTGGCGGAAGTAAAGTTGTGAGGCGGCATCGTGAGTCGTGTCGGGGTAGCTCAGTGGTAGAGCGCTTGCCCGCGAAAGGCAAAGGTCCCAGGTTCGAGTCCTGGTTCCGGCACACAATTTTAATCTGTCAGGAAGTATCATATCAGCGCACACTCCGCTGCAGAGTGAAAGTTTCATTCTGGAAACATCCCCTAGGCTGTGGCTAAGCCATGTCTCCACCATATCCTTTCTTCCAGGAGTGCTAGTCTTGCAAGTTTCGCAAGAGAGCTTCTGCGAAGTTTGGAAAGTAGGAGGCGAGGTACTGGCGGAAGTAAAGTTGTGAGGCGGCATCGTGAGTCGTGTCGGGGTAGCTCAGTGGTAGAGCGCTTGCCCGCGAAAGGCAAAGGTCCCAGGTTCGAGTCCCGGTTCCGGCACACAATTTTAATCTGTCAGGAAGTTTCATATCAGCGCACACTCCGCTGCAGAGTGAAAGTTTCATTCTGGAAACATCCCCTAGGCTGTGGCTAAGCCATGTCTCCACCATATCCTTTCTTCCAGGAGTGCTAGTCTTGCAAGTTTCGCAAGAGAGCTTCTGCGAAGTTTGGAAAGTAGTAGGCGAGGTACTGGCGGAAGTAAAGTTGTGAGGCGGCATCGTGAGTCGTGTCGGGGTAGCTCAGTGGTAGAGCGCTTGCCCGCGAATGGCAAAGGTCCCAGGATCGAGTCCCGGTTCCGGCACACAATTTTAATCTGCCAGGAAGTTTCATATCAACGCACACTCCGCTGCAGAGTGAAATTTTCATTCTGGAAACATCCCCTAGGCTGTGGCTAAGCCATGTCTCCACCATATCCTTTCTTCCAGGAGTGCTAGTCTTGCAAGTTTCGCAAGAGAGCTTCTGCGAAGATTGGAAAGTAGGAGGCGAGGTACTGGCGGAAGTAAAGTTGTGAGGCGGCATCGTGAGTCGTGTCGGGGTAGCTCAGTGGTAGAGCGCTTGCCCGCGAAAGGCAAAGGTCCCAGGTTCGAGTCCCGGTTCCGGCACACAATTTTAATCTGTCAGGAAGTTTCATATCAGCGCACACTCCGCTGCAGAGTGAAAGTTTCATTCTGGAAACATCCCCTAGGCTGTGGCTAAGCCATGTCTCCACCATATCCTTTCTTCCAGGAGTGCTAGTCTTGCAAGTTTCGCAAGAGAGCTTCTGCGAAGTTTGGAAAGTAGGAGGCGAGGTACTGGCGGAAGTAAAGTTGTGAGGTGGCATCGTGAGTTGTGTCGGGGTAGCTCAGTGGTAGATCGCTTGACCGCGAAAGGCAAAGGTCCCAGGTTCGAGTCCCGGTTCCGGCACACAATTTTAATCTGTCAGGAAGTTTCATATCAGCACACACTCCGCTGCAGAGTGAAAGTTTCATTCTGGAAACATCCCCTAGGCTGTGGCTAAGCCATGTCTCCACCATATCCTTTCTTCCAGGAGTGCTAGTCTTGCAAGTTTCGCAAGAGAGCTTCTGCGAAGTTTGGAAAGTAGGAGGCGAGGTACTGGCGGAAGTAAAGTTGTGAGGCGGCATCGTGAGTCGTGTCGGGGTAGCTCAGTGGTAGAGCGCTTGCCCGCGAAAGGCAATGGTCCCAGGTTCGAGTCCCGGTTCCGGCACACAATTTTAATCTGCGAGGAAGTTTCATATCAGCGCACACTCCGCTGCAGAGTGAAAGTTTCATTCTGGAAACATCCCCTAGGCTGTGGCTAAGCCATGTCTCCACCATATCCTTTCTTCCAGGAGTGCTAGTCTTGCAAGTTTCGCAAGAGAGCTTCTGCGAAGTTTGGAAAGTAGGAGGCGAGGTACTGGCGGAAGTAAAGTTGTGAGGCGGCATCGTGAGTCGTGTCGGGGTAGCTCAGTGGTAGAGCGCTTGCCCGCGAAAGGCAAAGGTCCCAGGTTCGAGTCCCGGTTCCGGCACACAATTTTAATCTGCAAGGAAGTTTCATATCAGCGCACACTCCGCTGCAGAGTGAAAGTTTCATTCTGGAAACATCCCCTAGGCTGTGGCTAAGCCATGTCTCCACCATATCCTTTCTTCCAGGAGTGCTAGTCTTGCAAGTTTCGCAAGAGAGCTTCTGCGAAGATTGTAAAGTAGGAGGCGAGGTACTGGCGGAAGTAAAGTTGTGAGGCGGCATCGTGAGTCGTGTCGGGGTAGCTCAGTGGTAGAGCGCTTGCCCGCGAAAGGCAAAGGTCCCAGGTTCGAGTCTTGGTTCCGGCACACAATTTTAATCTGTCAGGAAGTTTCATATCAGCGCACACTCCGCTGCAGAGTGAAAGTTTCATTCTGGAAACATCCCCTAGGCTGTGGCTAAGCCATGTCTCCACCATATCCTTTCTTCCAGGAGTGCTAGTCTTGCAAGTTTCGCAAGAGAGCTTCTGCGAAGTTTGGAAAGTAGGAGGCGAGGTACTGGCGGAAGTAAAGTTGTGAGGCGGCATCGTGAGTCGTGTCGGGGTAGCTCAGTGGTAGAGCGCTTGCCCGCGAAAGGCAAAGGTCCCAGGTTCGAGTCCCGGTTCCGGCACACAATTTTAATCTGCCAGGAAGTTTCATATCAGCGCACACTCCGCTGCAGAGTGAAAGTTTCATTCTGGAAACATCCCCTAGGCTGTGGCTAAGCCATGTCTCCACCATATCCTTTCTTCCAGGAGTGCTAGTCTTGCAAGTTTCGCAAGAGAGCTTCTGCGAAGTTTGGAAAGTAGGAGGCGAGGTACTGGCGGAAGTAAAGTTGTGAGGCGGCATCGTGAGTCGTGGCGGGGTAGCTCAGTGGTAGAGCGCTTGCCCGCGAAAGGCAAAGGTCCCAGGTTCGAGTCCCGGTTCCGGCACACAATTTTAATCTGTCAGGAAGTTTCATATCAGCGCACACTCCGCTGCAGAGTGAAAGTTTCATTCTGGAAACATCCCCCAGGCTGTGGCTAAGCCATATCTCCACCATATCCTTTCTTCCAGGAGTGCTAGTCTTGCAAGTTTCGCAAGAGAGCTTCTGCGAAGTTTGGAAAGTAGGAGGCGAGGTACTGGCGGAAGTAAAGTTGTGAGGCGGCATCGTTAGTCGTGTCAGGGTAGCTCAGTGGTAGAGCGCTTGCCCACGAAAGGCAAAGGTCCCAGGTTCGAGTCCCGGTTCCGGCACACAATTTTAATCTGTCAGGAAGTTTCATATCAGCGCACACTCCGCTGCAGAGTGAAAGTTTCATTCTGGAAACATCCCCTAGGCTGTGGCTAAGCCATGTCTCCACCATATCCTTTCTTCCAGGAGTGCTAGTCTTGCAAGTTTCGCAAGAGAGCTTCTGCGAAGTTTGGAAAGTAGGAGGCAAGGTACTGGCGGAAGTAAAGTTGTGAGGCAGCATCTTGAGTCGTGTCGGGGTAGCTCAGTGGTAGAGCGCTTGCCCGCGAAAGGCAAAGGTCCCAGGTTCGAGTCCCGGTTCCGGCACACAATTTTAATCTGCCAGGAAGTTTCATGTCAGCGCACACTCCGCTGCAGAGTGAAAGTTTCATTCTGGAAACATCCCTTAGGCTGTGGCTAAGCCATGTCTCCACCATATACTTTCTTCCAGGAGTGCTAGTCTGGCAAGTTTCGCAAGAGAGCTTCTGCGAAGATTGTAAAGTAGGAGGCGAGGTACTAGCGGAAGTAAAGTTGTGAGGCGGCATCGTGAGTCGTGTCGGGGTAGCTCAGTGGTAGAGCGCTTGCCCGCGAAAGGCAAAGGTCCCAGGTTCGAGTCCCGGTTCCGGCACACAATTTTAATCTGCGAGGAAGTTTCATATCAACGCACAATCCGCTGCAGAGTGAAAGTTTCATTCTGGAAACATCCCCTAGGCTGTGGCTAAGCCATGTCTCCACCATATCCTTTCTTCCAGGAGTGCTAGTCTTGCAAGTTTCGCAAGAGAGCTTCTGCGAAGATTGGAAAGTAGGAGGCGAGGTACTGGCGGAAGTAAAGTTGTGAGGCGGCATCGTGAGTCGTGTCGGGGTAGCTCAGTGGTAGAGCGCTTGCCCGCGAAAGGCAAAGGTCCCAGGTTCGAGTCCCGGTTCCGGCACACAATTTTAATCTGCCAGGAAGTTTCATATCAGCGCACACTCCGCTGCAGAGTGAAAGTTTCATTCTGGAAACATCCCCTAGGCTGTGGCTAAGCCATGTCTCCACCATATCCTTTCTTCCAGGAGTGCTAGTCTTGCAAGTTTCGCAAGAGAGCTTCTGCGAAGTTTGGAAAGTAGGAGGCGAGGTACTGGCGGAAATAAAGTTGTGAGGCGGCATCGTGAGTCGTGTCGGGGTAGCTCAGTGGTAGAGCGCTTGCCCGCGAAAGGCAAAGGTCCCAGGTTCGTGTCCCGGTTCCGGCACACAATTTTAATCTGTCAGGAAGTTTCATATCAGCGCACACTCCGCTGCAGAGTGAAAGTTTCATTCTGGAAACATCCCCTAGGCTGTGGCTAAGCCATGTCTCCACCATATCCTTTCTTCCAGGAGTGCTAGTCTTGCAAGTTTCGCAAGAGAGCTTCTGCGAAGTTTGGAAAGTAGGAGGCGAGGTACTGGCGGAAGTAAAGTTGTGAGGCGGCATCGTGAGTCGTGTCGGGGTAGCTCAGTGGTAGAGCGCTTGCCCGCGAAAGGCAAAGGTCCCAGGTTCGAGTCCCGGTTCCGGCACACAATTTTAATCTGTCAGGAAGTTTCATATCATCGCACACTCTGCTGCAGAGTGAAAGTTTCATTCTGGAAACATCCCCTAGGCTGTGGCTAAGCCATGTCTCCACCATATCCTTTCTTCCAGGAGTGCTAGTCTTGCAAGTTTCGCAAGAGAGCTTCTGCGAAGTTTGGAAAGTAGTAGGCGAGGTACTGGCGGAAGTAAAGTTGTGAGGCGGCATCGTGAGTCGTGGCGGGGTAGCTCAGTGGTAGAGCGCTTGCCCGCGAAAGGCAAAGGTCCCAGGTTCGAGTCCCGGTTCCGGCACACAATTTTAATCTGCCAGGAAGTTTCATGTCAGCGCACACTCCGCTGCAGAGTGAAAGTTTCATTCTGGAAACATCCCCTAGGCTGTGGCTAAGCCATGTCTCCACCATATCCTTTCTTCCAGGAGTGCTAGTCTGGCAAGTTTCGCAAGAGAGCTTCTGCGAAGATTGGAAAGTAGGAGGCGAGGTACTAGCGGAAGTAAAGTTGTGAGGCGGCATCGTGAGTCGTGTCGGGGTAGCTCAGTGGTAGAGCGCTTGCCCGCGAAAGGCAAAGGTCCCAGGTTCGAGTCCCGGTTCCGGCACACAATTTTAATCTGCCAGGAAGTTTCATATCAACGCACACTCCGCCGCAGAGTGAAAGTTTCATTCTGGAAACATCCCCTAGGCTGTGGCTAAGCCATGTCTCCACCATATCCTTTCTTCCAGGAGTGCTAGTCTTGCAAGTTTCGCAAGAGAGCTTCTGCGAAGATTGGAAAGTAGGAGGCGAGGTACTGGCGGAAGTAAGGTTGTGAGGCGGCATCGTGAGTCGTGTCGGGGTAGCTCAGTGGTAGAGCGCTTGCCCGCGAAAGGCAAAGGTCCCAGGTTCGAGTCCCGGTTCCGGCACACAATTTTAATCTGTCAGGAAGTTTCATATCAGCGCACACTCCGCTGCAGAGTGAAAGTTTCATTCTGGAAACATCCCCTAGGCTGTGGCTAAGCCATGTCTCCACCATATCCTTTCTTCCAGGAGTGCTAGTCTTGCAAGTTTCGCAAGAGAGCTTCTGCGAAGTTTGGAAAGTAGGAGGCGAGGTACTGGCGGAAGTAAAGTTGTGAGGCGGCATCGTGAGTCGTGTCGGGGTAGCTCAGTGGTAGAGCGCTTGCCCGCGAAAGGCAAAGGTCCCAGGTTCGAGTCCCGGTTCCGGCACACAATTTTAATCTGCCAGGAAGTTTCATATCAGCGCACACTCCGCTGCAGAGTGAAAGTTTCATTCTGGAAACATCCCCCAGGCTGTGGCTAAGCCATATCTCCACCATATCCTTTCTTCCAGGAGTGCTAGTCTTGCAAGTTTCGCAAGAGAGCTTCTGCGAAGTTTGGAAAGTAGGAGGCGAGGTACTGGCGGAAGTAAAGTTGTGAGGCTGCATCGTTAGTCGTGTCAGGGTAGCTCAGTGGTAGAGCGCTTGCCCACGAAAGGCAAAGGTCCCAGGTTCGAGTCCCGGTTCCGGCACACAATTTTAATCTGTCAGGAAGTTTCATATCAGCGCACACTCCGCTGCAGAGTGAAAGTTTCATTCTGGAAACATCCCCTAGGCTGTGGCTAAGCCATGTCTCCACCATATCCTTTCTTCCAGGAGTGCTAGTCTTGCAAGTTTCGCAAGAGAGCTTCTGCGAAGTTTGGAAAGTAGGAGGCGAGGTACTGGCGGAAGTAAAGTTGTGAGGCGGCATCTTGAGTCGTGTCGGGGTAGCTCAGTGGTAGAGCGCTTGCCCGCGAAAGGCAAAGGTCCCAGGTTCGAGTCCCGGTTCCGGCACACAATTTTAATCTGCCAGGAAGTTTCATGTCAGCGCACACTCCGCTGCAGAGTGAAAGTTTCATTCTGGAAACATCCCTTAGGCTGTGGCTAAGCCATGTCTCCACCATATACTTTCTTCCAGGAGTGCTAGTCTGGCAAGTTTCGCAAGAGAGCTTCTGCGAAGATTGGAAAGTAGGAGGCGAGGTACTAGCGGAAGTAAAGTTGTGAGGCGGCATCGTGAGTCGTGTCGGGGTAGCTCAGTGGTAGAGCGGTTGCCCGCGAAAGGCAAAGGTCCCAGGTTCGAGTCCCGGTTCCGGCACACAATTTTAATCTGCCAGGAAGTTTCATATCAACGCACAATCCGCTGCAGAGTGAAAGTTTCATTCTGGAAACATCCCCTAGGCTGTGGCTAAGCCATGTCTCCACCATATCCTTTCTTCCAGGAGTGCTAGTCTTGCAAGTTTCGCAAGAGAGCTTCTGCGAAGATTGGAAAGTAGGAGGCGAGGTACTGGCGGAAGTAAAGTTGTGAGGCGGCATCGTGAGTCGTGTCGGGGTAGCTCAGTGGTAGAGCGCTTGCCCGCGAAAGGCAAAGGTCCCAGGTTCGAGTCCCGGTTCCGGCACACAATTTTAATCTGCCAGGAAGTTTCATATCAGCGCACACTCCGCTGCAGAGTGAAAGTTTCATTCTGGAAACATCCCCTAGGCTGTGGCTAAGCCATGTCTCCACCATATCCTTTCTTCCAGGAGTGCTAGTCTTGCAAGTTTCACAAGAGAGCTTCTGCGAAGTTTGGAAAGTAGGAGGCGAGGTACTGGCGGAAGTAAAGTTGTGAGGCGGCATCGTGAGTCGTGTCGGGGTAGCTCAGTGGTAGAGCGCTTGCCCGCGAAAGGCAAAGGTCCCAGGTTCGAGTCCCGGTTCCGGCACACAATTTTAATCTGTCAGGAAGTTTCATATCAACGCACACTCCGCTGCAGAGTGAAAGTTTCATTCTGGAAACATCCCCTAGGCTGTGGCTAAGCCATGTCTCCACCATATCCTTTCTTCCAGGAGTGCTAGTCTTGCAAGTTTCGCAAGAGAGCTTCTGCGAAGTTTGGAAAGTAGGAGGCGAGGTACTGGCGGAAGTAAAGTTGTGAGGCGGCATCGTGAGTCGTGTCGGGGTAGCTCAGTGGTAGAGCGCTTGCCCGCGAAAGGCAAAGGTCCCAGGTTCGAGTCCCGGTTCCGGCACACAATTTTAATCTGTCAGGAAGTTTCATATCAGCGCACACTCTGCTGCAGAGTGAAAGTTTCATTCTGGAAACATCCCCTAGGCTGTGGCTAAGCCATGTCTCCACCATATCCTTTCTTCCAGGAGTGCTAGTCTTGCAAGTTTCGCAAGAGAGCTTCTGCGAAGTTTGGAAAGTAGTAGGCGAGGTACTGGCGGAAGTAAAGTTGTGAGGCGGCATCGTGAGTCGTGGCGGGGTAGCTCAGTGGTAGAGCGCTTGCCCGCGAAAGGCAAAGGTCCCAGGTTCGAGTCCCGGTTCCGGCACACAATTTTAATCTGCCAGGAAGTTTCATGTCAGCGCACACTCCGCTGCAGAGTGAAAGTTTCATTCTGGAAACATCCCCTAGGCTGTGGCTAAGCCATGTCTCCACCATATCCTTTCTTCCAGGAGTGCTAGTCTGGCAAGTTTCGCAAGAGAGCTTCTGCGAAGATTGGAAAGTAGGAGGCGAGGTACTAGCGGAAGTAAAGTTGTGAGGCGGCATCGTGAGTCGTGTCGGGGTAGCTCAGTGGTAGAGCGCTTGCCCGCGAAAGGCAAAGGTCCCAGGTTCGAGTCCCGGTTCCGGCACACAATTTTAATCTGCCAGGAAGTTTCATATCAACGCACACTCCGCTGCAGAGTGAAAGTTTCATTCTGGAAACATCCCCTAGGCTGTGGCTAAGCCATGTCTCCACCATATCCTTTCTTCCAGGAGTGCTAGTCTTGCAAGTTTCGCAAGAGAGCTTCTGCGAAGATTGGAAAGTAGGAGGCGAGGTACTGGCGGAAGTAAAGTTGTGAGGCGGCATCGTGAGTCGTGTCGGGGTAGCTCAGTGGTAGAGCGCTTGCCCGCGAAAGGCAAAGGTCCCAGGTTCGAGTCCCGGTTCCGGCACACAATTTTAATCTGTCAGGAAGTTTCATATCAGCGCACACTCCGCTGCAGAGTGAAAGTTTCATTCTGGAAACATCCCCTAGGCTGTGGCTAAGCCATGTCTCCACCATATCCTTTCTTCCAGGAGTGCTAGTCTTGCAAGTTTCGCAAGAGAGCTTCTGCGAAGTTTGGAAAGTAGGAGGCGAGGTACTGGCGGAAGTAAAGTTGTGAGGCGGCATCGTGAGTCGTGTCGGGGTAGCTCAGTGGTAGAGCGCTTGCCCGCGAAAGGCAAAGGTCCCAGGTTCGAGTCCCGGTTCCGGCACACAATTTTAATCTGCCAGGAAGTTTCATATCAGCGCACACTCCGCTGCAGAGTGAAAGTTTCATTCTGGAAACATCCCCTAGGCTGTGGCTAAGCCATGTCTCCACCATATCCTTTCTTCCAGGAGTGCTAGTCTTGCAAGTTTCGCAAGAGAGCTTCTGCGAAGTTTGGAAAGTAGGAGGCGAGGTACTGGCGGAAGTAAAGTTGTGAGGCGGCATCGTGAGTCGTGTCGGGGTAGCTCAGTGGTAGAGCGCTAGCCCGTGAAAGGCAAAGGTAGCATGTTCGAGTCCCGGTTCCGGCACACAATTTTAATCTGCCAGGAAGTTTCATATCAACGCACACTCCGCTGCAGAGTGAAAGTTTCATTCTGGAAACATCCCCTAGGCTGTGGCTAAGCCATGTCTCCACCATATCCTTTCTTCCAGGAGTGCTAGTCTTGCAAGTTTCGCAAGAGAGCTTCTGCGAAGTTTGGAAAGTAGGAGGCGAGGTCCTGGCGGAAGTAAAGTTGTGAGGCGGCATCGTGAGTCGTGTCGGGGTAGCTCAGTGGTAGAGCGCTTGCCCGCGAAAGGCAAAGGTCCCAGGTTCGAGTCCCGGTTCCGGCACACAATTTTAATCTGTCAGGAAGTTTCATATCAGCGCACACTCCGCTGCAGAGTGAAAGTTTCATTCTGGAAACATCCCCTAGGCTGTGGCTAAGCCATGTCTCCACCATATCCTTTCTTCCAGGAGTGCTAGTCTTGCAAGTTTCGCAAGAGAGCTTCTGCGAAGATTGGAAAGTAGGAGGCGAGGTACTGGCGGAAGTAAAGTTGTGAGGCGGCATCGTGAGTCGTGTCGGGGTAGCTCAGTGGTAGAGCGATTGCCCGCGAAAGGCAAAGGTCCCAGGATCGAGTCCCGGTTCCGGCACACAATTTTAATCTGCCAGGAAGTTTCATATCAGCGCACACTCCGCTGCAGAGTGAAAGTTTCATTCTGGAAACATCCCCTAGGCTGTGGCTAAGCCATGTCTCCACCATATCCTTTCTTCCAGGAGTGCTAGTCTTGCAAGTTTCGCAAGAGATCTTCTGCGAAGTTTGGAAAGTAGGAGGCGAGGTACTGGCGGAAGTAAAGTTGTGAGGTGGCATCGTGAGTCGTGTCGGGGTAGCTCAGTGGTAGAGCGCTTGCCCGCGAAAGGCAAAGGTCCCAGGTTCGAGTCCCGGTTCCGGCACACAATTTTAATCTGCGAGGAAGTTTCATATCAACGCACACTCCGCTGCAGAGTGAAAGTTTCATTCTGGAAACATCCCCTAGGCTGTGGCTAAGCCATGTCTCTACCATATCCTTTCTTCCAGGAGTGCTAGTCTTGCAAGTTTCGCAAGAGAGCTTCTGCGAAGTTTGGAAAGTAGGAGGCGAAGTACTGGCGGAAGTAAAGTTTTGAGGCGGCATCGTGAGTCGTGTCGGGGTAGCTCAGTGGTAGAGCGCTTGCCCGCGAAAGGCAAAGGTCCCAGGTTCGAGTCCCGGTTCCGGCACACAATTTTAATCTGCCAGGAAGTTTCATATCAGCGCACACTCCGCTGCAGAGTGAAAGTTTCATTCTGGAAACATCCCCTAGGCTGTGGCTAAGCCATGTCTCCACCGTATCCTTTCTTCCAGGAGTGCTAGTCTTGCAAGTTTCGCAAGAGAGCTTCTGCGAAGTTTGGAAAGTAGGAGGCGAGGTACTGGCGGAAGTAAAGTTGTGAGGCGGCATCGTGAGTCGTGTCGGGGTAGCTCAGTGGTAGAGCGCTTGCCCGCGAAAGGCAAAGGTCCCAGGTTCGAGTCCCGGTTCCGGCACACAATTTTAATCTGTCAGGAAGTTTCATATCAGCGCACACTCCGCTGCAGAGTGAAAGTTTCATTCTGGAAACATCCCCTAGGCTGTGGCTAAGCCATGTCTCCACCATATCCTTTCTTCCAGGAGTGCTAGTCTTGCAAGTTTCGCAAGAGAGCTTCTGCGAAGATTGGAAAGTAGGAGGCGAGGTACTGGCGGAAGTAAAGTTGTGAGGCGGCATCGTGAGTCGTGTCGGGGTAGCTCAGTGGTAGAGCGCTTGCCCGCGAAAGGCAAAGGTCCCAGCATCGAGTCCCGGTTCCGGCACATAATTTTAATCTGTCAGGAAGTTTCATATCAGCGCACACTCCGCTGCAGTGTGAAAGTTTCATTCTGGAAACATCCCCTAGGCTGTGGCTAAGCCATGTCTCTACCATATCCTTTCTTCCAGGAGTGCTAGTCTTGCAAGTTTCGCAAGAGAGCTTCTGCGAAGATTGGAAAGTAGGAGGCGAGGTACTGGCGGAAGTAAAGTTGTGAGGCGGCATCGTGAGTCGTGTCGGGGTAGCTCAGTGGTAGAGCGCTTGCCCGCGAAAGGCAAAGGTCCCAGGTTCGAGTCCCGGTTCCGGCACACAATTTTAATCTGTCAGGAAGTTTCATATCAGCGCACACTCCGCTGCAGAGTGAAAGTTTCATTCTGGAAACATCCCCTAGGCTGTGGCTAAGCCATGTCTCCACCATATCCTTTCTTCCAGGAGTGCTAGTCTTGCAAGTTTCGCAAGAGAGCTTCTGCGAAGTTTGGAAAGTACGAGGCGAGGTACTGGCGGAAGTAAAGTTGTGAGGCGGCATCGTGAGTCGTGTCGGGGTAGCTCAGTGGTAGAGCGCTTGCCCGCGAAAGGCAAAGGTCCCAGGTTCGAGTCCCGGTTCCGGCACACAATTTTAATCTGCCAGGAAGTTTCATATCAGCGCACACTCCGCTGCAGAGTGAAAGTTTCATTCTGTCTACGTTGTTTGTTATTAATTTATTGATATACCAATTTTTATATTAATTTTGAAGACAGACAATTTGACCAAAATACAGTTGATAGTTGGATACGTTTGAAGTGTTCAGCAATACCAATCATTTTCAATGTTCCTAATCCTTCGCCACGGTTAACCGTTCAATGACCAATGAGCAGATGGCATGTTTCTAACGTCTATGAGCAGTCAAAAATAAAATTCGAAAACTTCAGGTAAGTGTTGATAAATGTATAATCGCATTCGAAAACGGAAAGTTATTACATGTGAGCGTAGCTTTGGTGACGCATCTGGCATGCGCCAAAACATAGCACAAGAGTGCGAAAATATTCCTCAGAATACCCACCAACGCGGCTGCGCCCCGTCGGAGGCTCGATACTTCTCTCGGGCATGAATGTATGTGCGTTGTCCTTAGAGTAAGTTAGTTTAAGTAGTTTGTAAGTCTAAGAACCGATGACCACTGCAGTTTCGTCCCATAGCTTCGCAACATCTGAATACACACCAACGTGGGCAAATTTCAGAAACTATATTGAACTATTTTTTCAACTATATAAAATAATTTATTTCGTTAAGATTAATTTTTAATCCATATCTTTATTTGCCTTTTGATTTGTATATTTGAAATAAAGCAAACTATATTTCAAAGCAATAATAGGGAAAAAACTCCACCTTCCACAAGCTATCACCGCTTGGAACAAAAATGGCGGCGGAAGCTGCTGCTACAAGAGAAGTTGATGCGCATGCCCGTCTATATACAGGTGCCCTAGTTCGGGGCTCGGTCCTCGGTATCGTACGTTGTTGAGATGTCGCGGCGAGGCGGTACAGACAGTGCGCGCTACCGTTGACCACCCAGTCCTTCCGATGGTGACGATTTCGACGTGTGGCACAGCCTGGGCGGCATACTACCGCCCAGCTGTGTCTGACCGATGACGGGCTGCCTGGCGCTCTTTAAATACGTCACTCCCGTGCTGAATTCAGCGCTGGAACCTTCCAGATCGGTCAGCGCCTCAGGGTTGATGTCCGCGTGCTGCTTCGTCACGTTTCCGAACCTTCTGGCTCGGGTCGATGCCATCTGTGTTGGTGACAGCGCGCAGTTTGGTCACGCGGCCGGAGCTTTTGTTATGGAGGCCGCTGACACTGCTAGGCGACTGACCGTCTTCCGTCAGCAACTCTGGTTGCGACAATGTGACATACCCATTCTTTTACGCTAAATTATCTACACTCTAATTTACACGTTGCGTTACTCCAAAATCGACGTAGCACTACAATATTTATTTAATTACTGATTTTTAAAAATTGTTCAAATGTTTGTAAATCTATCGGACCAAACTGCGTCGTCATCAGTCCGTAGCTTACAAACTACTTAAACCTAGGTAAACTAACCTACGGACAAACACACACAGCCGGCCGCAGTGGCCGAGGGGACTGAGGCGTTCCAGTCACGGTCTGCATTACGGTCGGGGCTTCGAATCCCCCCTCGGGCATGGATATTTGTGCCGTCGTTAGTCTTAGCTAGTTCATAAGTAGTTTGTAAGCTTAGGGACTGATGACCCCGTAGTTAAGTCCCATAAGTGCTACAAACATTTCAACAAACACACACACCCATGCCCCAGGGAGGACTCGAACCTCCACGGCGAGCAACCTCGCGCTCTGCAGCGAGACGCTTTAGATCGCTCGGCTACTCCACCGCGACTTACTGATTCCAACTGATATAAATTGATAATTGAAATATAAACAGATCACCATATTCTGGAAATGCCAGCAGCATGATTTACCTCTCATATATTTCATTTAGTATGTCTATTTAATGCACAATTTGCCAGTAATTTACATAAATATTATGTGCCATTATGGTGCGCCATTACGACTCACCAGTTTTTTATATGAGTCGCCGCTACTTGCTAACAAAAAATCTGAGATAAGTATGCAATAAAAATGTAATTGAAGTGCTAGTATATGTTCTTATATTTTTTGCTTTGTATTTGTAATTATTTGTTGTAGAAAACACACTGCCTTGGAGTCCGGTAACGGTGCACCAAACAAGCACTAGTCAACTACACACACATACAGCCGCGGAGTTCCATCCTGCCGTCGATCTGGCCACAAGAACACAAAGGCGGAAAGCAATCCAAAGATTCCTTGTATTGTCGAACTGAAGGGGAAGCTGTGCATTTGTTCTAAGAATAGTTCTAACTAGGACGTAGAGGGAGAGGCGTCGCGAACGTTCCAGCCTAGATACGCTGAAGAATCTGATTAATTCAGAAGCATATAGGTCTATAACGTCCTTTTTATCGTTTTATTCTCTAAGAGCTGAAGCGCAACCAGAGGAATAACTGTAATATTCATAATAATATGTCGATAGGAACAACTCACCGTAAAGACGAACGTTGAGCAGCCGACAGACACAAATAAGACTTCCAACGCACACACAATTGTAAATTTTCGGCTGTGGCCTTCCTCAGAAAAAGAACACTCTTCCACACAATCACTCAGGCACACTCATCCACACTCGTCAACCATCTCTGGCCACCCAGCCGCGGCCGAAAATTTAGAATTGTGTGTGTGTGTGTGTGTGTGTGTGTGTGTGTGTGTGTGTTTGTGAGCCTTTAATTGTGTCGGTCGGCGGCTCAACGTTCGTCTGTACGGTGAGTTGTTCCCTATCTACATATTATTATTAACATTCCTTACTGGACCTTCCATTGTTGTAAGTAACATTCAATTTTCGTGAGATTTGACTTATAAAGTTGAGACGAGGTCTCTATTACTAAGATTATGTTGTGAATTTCTGGTTTATGAGTCGGTAGCAATTACGACGTGTGACTCCGGGAAAGTGATTCTGCAGCCCATAGTAAGGTTTCGGTAATATTTCATGAATAAATTGCACACTCGAACCATAAAAAGGAACTATAAGTTGTTTGCATTTATTTTGTGTTATGTGTGTTGTTAGTTGGACAGCGGTCGCGAGTATACCGGAATTAGAATCTAATGATAGGAGTGACTTTAGAAATCACGGTCCCTGAAAGTTATAATATCACTTACAGAACATTTAATTACAGTCGCACTAAGGAAAAGCGCAATCAGGAAATTTATTGTTAATTTTTAATCTAAGTAATATCAAAATGCTGCTTTACTTTGTAGATGTTAAATACTGTTTATTAATATAGCAATAGGCCTATTTCGGCACTGTGGCCATCATCAGGCTATGTCCATATGGCATCGTGGAGGTATAATTTATTATAACAACTGCATATGCTGTATATATAGATATTATCGCTGGAGGATATTTTAAACTGACAGAATAGCAGTAATAAATTAATACCTGATTATATATAAGAACATTTATACTGCAGTTGTTATAATAAATTATACCTCCACGATGCCATATGGACATAGCCTGATGATGGCCACAGTGCCGAAATAGGCCTATTGCTATATTAATAAACAGTATTTAACATCTACAAAGTAAAGCAGCATTTTGGCATTACTTCGATTAACAATATGTCCTTAAAAGACATACATAATGCTGCAGGCCCAAATGAAATGAACTCAGGAAATTTATAGTTGGAACTCGATTTTGATAGACCTATAGATTGTATATTTCAAAAGAACATTGCACAGCTAAATTTTCAGTTCGCATTGAGTAACGAGTAGCATAAAAAGGTTAATCGTCGACAGGTTAGTGGGCCCGCTATTGCCAAAGCCTGAAGAGGTTAGTTGAGCTTTGCATTAAATATTTTTTCTTTAAAGGTTAGTAAAAAGTGGTGGTGGCACATAGGATTTTTGTTTTGTTTGCTTATATCTAGTACCGTTAGAGTGGGGAAAGATTTATGCCAGTCCTCGTTATTTATCTTTTGTTTGTGTATTGAGAAAAACGCAACAAAAATAAAGCTGCGATGCGTTAAAAGAAATTATGCGTAACTTGTTATTGTTTTTTTTTTTTTCTTTTAATTCGTGACTTATAAGTACAGAAAGGAGTTTATTGAACATTAATTATTTTACTTATGAAAGAAAGGAAAAGAGTGGATAATTGTTTATTTGTTACCTGAAACAATCATTCAAGTTACAACTTACATAACTTGGGGTCATGAAGTAAAATTTTGTGGAAATTTCTGCATATTATCCAAACCAGAAAAGATACAGGTTTTAAGATAATAATATAACTAAGAATAATAATTTGTGAAGTGGACATTGAAAACGATAATCTTCACATTTTAACAAGTTTCAAATGTTACAATTTCATAGCAGCGGGCAGAGATAAATTGTAGCGCAGCAGCAGTGTATGTGTTTATCTCTGAAATAGTTCCATGGTAATAAACAGCTGTTGCTTGCATCGCGACTGTTAAACATTTTCATAAAACTTGTAACATAATAAGAACACAGACTCGCAGATGGTGAAAGTTTACGGTGTTATTCCACAAAGTATATTGAATTGCCATACTCAATGACTGTGTACCGGAAGAGAATAATAAATATTGGCGCTTTTTTATGGTGAGAAAATTTATTAGTAGTGGTACCGCTCAATATATTATAATTATTTCTTGGGTGTTTAGAATTGAAATCTCATTCCTTGCACACGAAGTTCATTGAAAGCACTCGGCTCTTTAAAGTGAAAGTGGTATTCACGTGTGCTACACGAAAAATCTGTAGTCTGTTTTAGTGAAACTTATATAGAATTTGTAGACATTGTCACATCATTAGCACACTGATACTATAGGTCGGAGTGTTGGTTCTTTGACTCACCGTTGAGATACTAGAGAGTACTATAGTCAGTGTTTTATATATATATATATATATATATATATATATATATATATATATATATAATGAGCGGTCAAGCTCATGAATTCTGGTTTGTCTATTTACTTTTTTTTTTATTTCATTAACGTTGCTACACCAAGAGGAAATGCGGATGACATACGGGTATTCATTGGACAAATATATTATGGTAGAACTGACATGTGACTACATTTTCACGCAATTTGGATGCATAGATCCTGAGAAAACAGTACCCAGAACAACCAACCACCTCTGACCTTAATAACGGCCTTGATGCACCTGGGCATTGAGACAAACAGAGATTGGGTGGCGTGTATAGGTACAGATGCCTATGTACTTCAACACGATACCACAGTTCGTCAAGGGTAGTGACAGGCGTATTGTGACGAGCCAGTTGCTCCGCCACCATTGACCAGAAGTTTGGTGAGAGATCTAGAGAATGTGTTGGCCAGGGTAGCAGTTGAACATTTTCCGTATCCAGAAAGGCCCGTACAGGATCTTCAACATGTGATCGTGCATTATCCTGCTGAAATGTAGGGTTTCGCAGGGATCGAATGAAGGGTAGAGCCACGGGTCGTAACACATCTGAAATGTAACGGCCACCGTTCAAAACTCCATCGATGCTAATAAGAGGTGACCGAGACCCCATACCAAGACGCTGGGTGATACGTCACTATGGCGATGACGATTACACGCTTCCAATGTGCGTTCACCGCGATGTCGCCAAACACGGATGCGCCCATCATAATTCAGAACCTGGATTTATCCAAAAAATTGACGTTCTGTCATTCGTGCATCCAGGTTCGTCGTTGCGTACACCATCGCAGGCGCTCCTGTCTGTCAGGGGTAACCGCATCCATGGTCTCCGATCTGATAGTCCATGCTGCTGCAAACGTCGTCGAACCGTTCGTGCAGATGGTTGTTGTCTTGTTAACGTCCCCATCTGTAGACTCAGGGATTGCGACGTGGCTGCACGATCCGTTACAGTCATGCAGATAAGATTCCTGTCATATCGAGTGCTCGAGATACGAGACCGTTGGGATCCAGGAAGGCGTTCCGTATTGCCCTCCTGAACCCACCGATTCCATATGCTGCTAACAGTCATTGGATCGCAACGAACACGAGCAGCAATGTCGCGATACGATAAACCGCAATTGTGATAAGCTACAATCCGACGTTTATCAAAGTCGAAAACGTGATGGTACACATTTCTCCTGCTTACACGAGGCATCAAAATAACGTTTCACCAGGCAACGCCAGTCAGCTGTTGTTTGTGTTTGAGAAATTGGTTGGAAACTTTTCTCATGTCAGCATGTTTTAGGAGTTACCACCGGTGCCAGCCTTGTGTGAATGCCCTGAAAAGGTAATCATTTACATATCACAGCATCTTCTTCCTGTAGGTTGAATTTCGCATCTGTAGCACGTCATCTTCGTTGTGTAGCAATTTTAAAAGCGAGGAGTGTACCAATTAACAGTCTTGTTTTATATTTAAATAGTGCTATATTAGTAAGAAAGTGGTTTCAGATGGTTAGTTTTATTTGAAGAAATATCTCATGTTAAAATGTGTATTTTGGAAGGGATGGCGATCGGCCAGTAAGGAAGCGACAGAGTTACAGAACTGATGGGGAGTAAAGAGTGTGCGCGGAAAGTGAACTTCGTGTCTAGTCTTGGCAGAAGGACTCTCCTGGATGATAGGAGTGATTTGATCGGGCAGAGTGTTAAGTGAACCGTCACTTCTCGGGACTCTAAATTTGGTCAGAACAAGTTTACACCAGTGCAACTGATATGTGATTATGCTTTCGCACAAGAACGTAGGAGGGTAGAAATGGTTTTCGGGAAACAAACTATTTTGAACTGTCGCTAATTTCATATTGAGTGCTCCCGAAATATACCAAGTTTCTGTGTCTCTTGGTTGGGGAAAGTGGTACCAATTTCTCATCACAGACATTCCAGCTGTTTAAATACCCGGGCTGTTATCATCTATTCAAAAATGTTCAAATGCTTGTAAATCTATGAGATCAACTACTTCGGTTAATAGTCCCTAGGCTTACAAAACAACCATCCTTTCAAACAATTTACAGGTACATTTGTCAGGCTAATCGGCCGGTAACCGTCCAGGGATAATACATCCTTGACAGTCTTAAAGACTGGAACCACAATACTGTTCCTCCATTGCGAGGGGAAAACTCGTTGGAGCAAATAAGGTTAAATACATGGTTGAGATAGTGTCGTGGAGAATTGAGGTGTTAGAGCAATTGGTTATGGATGGCGTTAGGTTAAGATGGTGAATCGTGAGAGAGTAGTAGTTCCCATTCAGTGCAGTGTTCGTTGGAAGGTTCTTCCTGGTCAGAAGTAGAAATTTGGAGGCATCAGCTTGTTGTTTCTTGGGAAGGAAGTCTGCCAGGAAGGTAGCCGTCTCCGATGCCTTTGTAAAGTGAGTCACAAGAAGCTCTGCGAGAAAAGACGGGTCTGTAGAGACAACACTCAGGAGGGCAAGGCCAGGGTTTCAAGATGACCGCTGGGAACCTTCAATAGAGCGGAGCATAGCTCATATTCGAGACAAGGGAACAGAAGTGTCCAAGGAAGAGAGAAAACATCCCAACACACCTGCTTGATTATATAACGAAGGGGTCTGAATTCGATAAGACCAGTGTGGGACGGGTGGTGCATCAGATGTTGCAAGGAACGATGGCGCTCACGAATTGCCGCGGCAATGCGTTGCACCACTGGGCGGCGGCTAGGTGGGCCTATCGACTGGGGATCAGCGATGCTAGGGGCTCGAGTAATCGCATCAGACATGTCACGGATGATATCATCGTTACTATCAGATGGGAATGATGTGAAAACAACCTCGTATGTATACAGAGGTCGATTAGCAATACGGAAAACCCAACACGGTAGCTTGTCCCTCATCAAGTAGGAGCGTATTGAAAGAATTAACGGAAAGCAGTCTCTATCGCAGAGGTCATAAACGGTAAGAGGAGGAGAAGTAACTGAAAGATCTATGTGCCATGAGCGGCACTAAAATGGGCTGGAGAACCATCATTGAGAATCACAGGTACTGCAAGGAACTGCTCTACGAGGCGGTCCCAGCTATATGTATAAGCACCGACCCACAGATAGGAATTGAAGTCCCCAAGGATGAGGAAGGGAGGGGCGAGATGTTGAAGAAGGGCTGTTAGAGCAGCAGACGTAGGTGTCTCTCAGGAGGTAGGTAAAGATTATAATTTGTTAAAGGAGTGTGTAAGTGAACCCGAACGTCAAGTACTTCCAGTGTAGTCTGAATTCATATGCTAACAATATCCATACGAACTAAGGTTCACCAGATGCTTGTAGGAGGCCAATCCAGTTCCAACAGAAGCATCGAAAACACTGAGGGTCGGTGAAGGTCCATCAATAAATGCAATTCTTGCAGAAGGACAAAAGCTGCAGAGTAAGAAGAAATAAGTTATTTTAACTCCATGAGGTGATGGTAATAGACATTACAGTTCCAATGGAGGACAACAGCACGAGGATTCAGAAGCGGAACGGACGATATTCATGAATAGTGGATCATTTTGGGAAAAAAAATCATTCTTATGCCAAGATTGCAAAATATTTTTATTTTTTATATTTACCGGTTTTGACAGTTGCTGCCATCAGCCGGAAATCGAAAAAATATTTTACATCAAAGCCAATAAGATAACATTTTATTGAGTACAGCAACGTCTAATTTACAATTAATAGTGCATCAGACACAATAGTGGATTAATTAATAGTGGATCAGACAGAAGTTAAGTGGGATTAGTTTGTTGTGAGGACAAAGTTGGCGACCCAGGCAGTACTAGAGGGGCCTTTCCCTGTGACTTTCGTTTCTTTTTCTCCTCGTCTATCTCTCTCACAGAATGGGGAGGAGAGGTCCCAGAGAGAGAACCGGCGTCAGTAAGGTTTGCCACTGACGCTGACTGTGTGGCCTTGATACTCACAGACCATAAGTCCAGCAGCAACATAAGAGGGCACCTTCACTAGCAATTGCCAGAGAAGGGGAGCACTTCTCCGGCTGGGATGGAGGAGGGGAAAGCAGAGGGAGGACCAAGGGAACAGCAGGAGAATGAAGAGTGTGGTGGGACTGGGATGAAGGGGAGGTGGGAGGGATGGAGGATGTAACAGCGGCAAAGGGGGATATCATTTGCACAGGATACAGATTCTCGTATTTTCGGCGGGCCTCAGAGTATGGTTAAATATTCATGAGACCTTTGTATCATCTTCTCCTTTTTGTACACTGGGCAGTCAAGTGAACATGGGGAATGATGTTGCTGACAAGTGATGCACACAGGGAGTAGAACACAGGCTCCCTCATGGAGTGGGCGTCCGCATTAGTACAGCCCTTCATTTGATCAAACAGGCCGCCTTAGACCTTTATTAATCTGTATCGGCTCAATCAGCAGCCTCCAGGCCATCGACCTATGCTGCTATTCACATCCTTTGGTCACTTCTATCTAGGACCTTCTCACTGATCTCCGTCATTCCGCCTGCTCCGTTACCTTTCTCTGGGTCCCCAGTCACGCGGGTATCCTAGGAAATGAATGGCTGACAAGTTGGCTAGAGCAGCAGATACTGATTGCCCATTTTCCTTGACAATCCCAGGTGCGGATTTGCGGATGCAGATAAGTTCTCTGCTCATACAAAATTGTAACAGCAACTATCAGGCTACTACTAATAATAAACTAAAATCCACTCCATCTAGACGACTTCCACAGCTTGGAGTTCTTCCTTATGCCCTTCTCAGAGGGAATCCACTGTTCTTTGCCGTCTCCGGATCGGACATTGCAGGTTGATTCATAGTTTTATTTTGCGCCTCCCCCATATTGTGGTTGTGGAGCCCTACAATCTGTGTGGTATGTTCGCTCCCCTTGGCCCTCCGTGCCAAATACGGAATTCCGCACTCTTTTTCTTTACTTTTGACGGATGATTAACAAATGGTTGACTGGATCCTGGGGTTTCTCCGTGAAAGCAGTTTTTCTCAGCCATAAGATTTTATCTCTGATGCTTGAACAGCTTGTAATATTTCTACATTTAGTTTTATATTTTCGATTCTATGTAAATTCCTGCATTTAATTTTATATTTTTGATTTTATGTATCTTGGCAATCTTAGTATATTTATTTTTTGATTCTATGTAAATTTCGTACCATATCTTAAAACTCGATATCTTTGGATATACCATTATCGCTGGACGCAGATATTGAAGCGACTAAGGAGTCTCTCTGTAGCAATTGGTATTTCAGTCTGTCTGTAGCAGTACTGGGTAAGGAAGAACATGGAAGTAAATATGTTCCAGACTCCCCCCCCCCCCCCCCCCCCCCAGAAAAAAGAGGCCTGAGAAATTTTGTAATGGAAGGTTAGATATCAGGTAGAAGCATGCTTTAGCCCCATCTTTGTCATTGTTAAAAATGAAGTTACGCCCAAATTCTGTATTGTTAATGTTCAATGTAAATTGTTGGACAGAATTCTCGCCGCGGTGGGGTATCCGAGCTGTCTAAAGCGTCTCTCTGCGGAGCGTGCGGTTGCTCGCCGTGGAGGTTCGAGTCCTCCCTGGGGCATGGGTGTGTGGGTTGTCCTTAGGCTACTGTACCTTAGTTTAAGTAGTTTGTTTGCAACGGACTTATGACCACGCAGTTTGGTCCGATAGAATTACAGACATTTGACAGAATTCTCAATTCCATTATTCGATTTGTTTTGTAAATGTAAGTTCTGATCACTGTAAAATTTTGCTTCAAAGTCAATATAGGACCCATTGTTAAAACTAAAAGGTGTGGCAGTTTACATCATTTAATTCGCGTAGTTAGTTTCCCTTACCTCTGCATATTTTTATTTAAATACGATTTTTGAGTCACCAGACTTTACTTTAGGCCACAATGCTGGAGCAGAGCCTTGCCTGATTCACAACGAATTAAATGCAGTCGCCTTATGTTTCAAAAGAATTGTCTGGTTCCGACGTAAAAGAGATATGCACGTTAAGCTGTAGGTCCCCTTTCCCCGGTTGGATAACTGGGGTAGGCTAGGGACACCCAAGTCGCCGAAGTGGCGTATAATTGAAAGACTTGCACCAGGCCAGTGAGCCACACGAAATTATTATTATAGTTCTACTTTTATTCAAAACAGATATTGCAATAGATGTTCAGCCCTCTTAAACATATATTCTTCACTTAAACAGATATCTTTCACTTTTCAATTTTTTTTAATTACTTAAACTGGTACCTTTCAAAGTGATTGGGTTTTTGGCTCTTCCACCGAGCAGCGGGGTTTGAAGCAGACTCCCTCCCCCTCCCAAGACTGCCTTTTTGTTTTGTTTTTATCACTGTTCCTATCTTCCAATTTTACGCTCCTGCTTTAGGGGCATGGCATAATATGTTGACCAGTACATGCCCCTCATTAATGAATCGGGACTGCAAAGCTTACTGAACTGCGGGAACATGCACAGCAGATTCCGCATTTTATTTTTGATAATATTATCATGTTCTGTCGAGCACCTAAGGAAACTTCAATTAATGCCCGTTGATTTTAATTACATTTCAGTTTCCTCTGTTTTACTAGCGGAATGTCCTCAGCCGGACTGCATCTTTCCTTGCATCTCATTCGGAGACAAAGGGACTGATGACCTAGCTATTTGGTCCCTTCCTCTCATCAACGAACCACCCAACCTTTATGTGTGAGGGAAGTACGGTTGAAAATCCTTGATATCGAAGTCAAGAAACTGCTTTAAAAGAATGTCGCTTGCAAACTGAGGTTTGCATATGGCTTTAAACTAAAAAAGAAAAACCCTACGGAATAACAAGATTTAACGAGCATTCTTTTGCATAAATCAATAACGCAACTTTTCTCACAATGTATTACATTGTGCCCTAAGGCTAGCGTACATCGAAGAGTACATCGATAATTACAGTCAGGGCCTTGTGTCCGCCAGGCCATAAGTGAGCCACATGTGTTAATCGACAGAACACTCGCCGTGCAGACGCTTGCGCGGCGGGCCTTACTGCTCTTTCTGTTGACCTCGAAATACATACACCATATTCATCTGCCCTGCAGTGATGATAAGCCGGTGGCAGGAAAAACTGTGCGAAACTGCATCCAGACGAATCAGCAAATCAAATCTCGGTGAGGGTACGGCGTAAATTTGAATTACCAACCGTCACTGACACAGTGGAGGGGAGAGGAGGCAGCAGACGTTAGAGCCTGCGAAAATCCCCCCCCCCTCCCACTTCTCTCTGCTACCTGCAGGGCTCGCCCAGCCCACCGCCCTTCCCCGCCACCCCAACGGCTCGTCACGTGACGTCCAACGCTCGCTACTTTTGAAATTTATTTCACTATTTGGAATTTTGGATTGTTTCCGAGTTTAACGAGCCTTCAATCGCGGTACACCGTTTGTAAGCAACACTTCAATAATAATAATAATAATTTCGTGTGGCTCATTGGCCTGGCGGAAGTCTTTCAACTGAACACCACTTCGGCGACTTGCATGTCCCTAGCCTACTCCAGTTATCCAACCGGGGAAAGGGGACCTACAGCTTAACATGCAATCCGAACCACGTGATGTTTCTGGCGACTCCTCACATCGTTGAGAGGTGAAGGATGGGTTTAAGCGCAGACTGAAGAAATCCGAGGTCCGACCGGGTTTCTAACCCACGACCATTCGGTTTCCAGTCGAGCGCTTTACGCCAAAACCATCGAGAAAGACTCAACAATCTATTGTAACTTTATCATAAACACGTTATTGGATAGAAACAAATGCTTCTGAATATAACAAGATTTACGAACCTCATTTCAGTGTGGTCATGTGGTTATAGGCATGTGAATGAGAAGCTGAAAGTTAGTTTTTCGAATCCTTCAAGTTGCTAATTTTTGTTGTTGTTGCATCTTTTGCATTTGTTATGCGTCCTAATACTTTTTGTTTATGTAATAGCAGTATTTTCCACAATATATTGTTAATTACATGTGACAGCGTGCTGTGTCTCAGTAGAAAGTTCCATCCATTTCGTGATTTTTTTTTTCTTTTCATCTTTGCATTTCTATCAAATGTTATGACTTCTCATTCATATAACGATGTACGTTCTTCTATATTCGAAGTCGTTTGCAAATAACTGCAGCCAGTTCCCAACAATCCTCCTCCCCTCTATCTCCCTTGATACAAATCTATTGCTTCTTCGCTTCCTGCAGGTATGCGTGGAAGGATGTATATTTTCCTTCCGTATTCCTCAATACAAATGTTCGTACAGCATATTCTGCACTTCGAGGATAACCTCTTCTACTTTGTAGAAGATCAGCAACAAATGGCCCTACTCACTACCCTAGAGCAGCTGCTATATATCGAACTCACGATCAAATTCTAAAGAAGAATTAATTTTAACAGTAAAGAATATGTTACTTTTCTCAAGGATGTGAGATTAGTATGTTTTCGTACATTGGAATTGTATTGTGCTGTAACCGCTGTTATTGAACAAGATTCAGACTGACAGTGTCGGAAGAATCAGTTGGAATTTATTTTGTTAGAGAAATCACGTTCTCAAGATTGCAATTAAGAAATGTCGCAACTCCAAAAGAAACGTAAACCTACATCTGTGTAACTAGTAAATAAATACGAGATATGTTGATAAATTACAGTGCTTGTGTGCCAAGTTGTATACCCTGAGAAGTTTTTTTATTGCCGATAAATATAAATACGGTACATTACGATTGCTATATTAATCTATGAAATTGTACGATTGACAAACGAAAAGAAACAACTCATGATAGGTGACAGAAAATTTACAAAGAAAAAGAACTGGTTTCTTGCTTCCTCAGTTTGTCACTATCATGCCAATTTACCTATCAGGATACATTTAAATCTCATGTTCCTTTCTAAATCATCCTTTAGGACTAATTACAATATATCACTAAAACGTGATAATTCATTTTTTTTTTTCGAAAACATGCTCATTTTCTGCGCACCATGATCTAAAACCGAAATATTTGACTACTTAATACGTAAAATACTTTGATGCTGTAGGACCTGAAATATCAGTGTCAAATGAAAATAAGCGTAAGCTTATATTTTTATATGCAGCATGCACATATTTTTAAAATTGTAAATATACCTTCGAATCTGTTAAATGGTTCCGCTACAAGACAGCAGTTATTACCATCGTTTAGATGAGCTTTATTGCAATTTTTTAAATAAGCCCCCTTATTTCAGTCAAGTAACTAGAAATTCACAAACAGAAGGGTCTTTGAGGACTTCCACATCTACTAAACTATGGCCCTTTTATATATATATATATGGGGATTTAACTACGGGGCCATCAGTCCCTAAAATTACAAAGTACTTATGAACTAACTAATGCTAAGGACGGCACAAATATCCATGCCCGAAGGGGGAATTCGAACTCCCGACCGTAGTGGCCGTGCAGACAGTGACTGGAGCGCCTCAGTCCCCTCGGCCACCGCGGCCGGCTAAACTCTGGCGTAAAGCTCTGTGACAGATGTGATGTCTGACATGAAGCTTTATTCCATCAGTACAAATTTTCACAAATTTGGAACCACTTATGCGATTGACACGAATCTTTTTAATTAATAAATAAATGCTCTGGCTGTGTTTTAGTATTTATTTCGCTACTTTAGGTAACAAATAGAAGAAGCAATCAAGCCGGCCAAAAATTTGACGCCAGTGTACTCCTTTTGCGGTACGCTGCGAGAACCTCAGGTCCTACATAAAATTACGCAGTAGAGAAAGATCTCAGCAAGATCTAGATATGATAGAACATATTTATCTTTTACAGCTCCCCTAAAAACACAATCGGCAGGAGATTCAAAATGTAAACATGGTAACTATGGTTCAACAGTAAAAGTTAGACAATTGCTCTCGCGGACTGCTTTTTTAGAGATTTTTGATTTCTAGAAATTACGTAATATATACTTTGGCTTAATTCTTATAATTTAGTCAGCCTACCTTAATAAATTGCGATGACGGTAAAACATTCTTGTTAGTGTCGTTATTTATATTTTCAGGAATTGTATTGAAGAAATAAAGCCTAAGCTGGTGCGAGAAATGTAACGAAGAATTTAAAAGAAACCGCATCACGATACGTGCAGAAGTTCACGAGTTAAAGAAGCTCAGACAGTTGCGGTCTAGTTAACCGGAGGTCCTGTATTACAAATTGAAAACGTAAAAAGAACTATGGATTTATTTAATGAGCCTTTATTTGTAGAACCGTTTTCGAGTGGTACTGCGGCTCTTGCCTCAGGTGTATGGCGTAATGCGACGTAATATCACATATTCGTAAAAAACGGCAAAAGTACTTATGTAAAGACTTTGGTGGGCAGACGTTTGAATAAATGCTACAATTTAAAGACCCATTTTTTTTTTCTTTTGAATTGGCGGAGGGGGGGGGGACAACGCCAGATTCTCTTTCTCTTCGAGGCAATAGCCTCCCCCCGCCATAAAATTTCTTTAATCCGCCACTGCTTCGAATATGTGGCCTCTACGCACGGAGGCCTATGGTATTTGTCCCATTACAACCACGACACCATTTAGCTATCAGAAACCGGACGATGGATTTGAGTCATAACGTATGGTGCCGGGTTCTGTTTACAAATGAGTCACGATTTTGTGTTCAGCAGGACAATCGTGTTCCTTCATCTGGAGAGAACGTGGATCAATCCTGTTTACGTGCAGTAAACATCACCATATCATGGTGGTGGACGAATTGTGTGGGCAGGAGTCAGAACTGGCCAACGTACGTAGGCCTACATCTGTGTCGTTCAGAATGGCGCTTTGACTGCTCAGAGGTATAGAGACGAGATCCTTCGAATTTTTGTTGTGCCCTTCGTTAGAGCTAGGGCTAGGGATAGGAGATGGGTTCCTTCTGATGGACGATAATGCTCGTCCCCACCAAGCTGCACTGGTGGACAACATGCTTGAAGCCGAGGGAACTGAACGAATGGAGTAGCGAAATTGTTCGTCGGACTTAAACCCCATAGAACATGTGTGGGATGCACTTGGCAAACCCATTGCAGCCAGACCAGCACTTCCGACAACGGCTGAGGAGCTGAATATTGTACTAAAGGAAGAATAGCCAAATATCTCTCAAGAGCTAACTGATGACCTCACACTGTTTATGCCACAGAGGTCTGCAACTGTACTGGCCATCCGAGGTGATCACACACCATATTAGAGGGCAAAGGGAACATTTTTTTCACTGTTATGGTAGCCCCATGGTGTCTCGCTAAAAGTAAACGCCATGTAAACCTCAAGTAAAGACGTGAGACAGGAAATATGGTACTTTTATTAAAACATAATTTCTGACGTTATCAGAGGAGGAGAGGCGGTCTTATAACAAATTGTTAAAACCTATATGTATAAAAAATTTCTTAAAAAGACTAGACCGCAGAAGAACTTAAAATATTACAGAACCACCCTAAGAATGTGATAGATCACAAATGTTTTCCAAAAGAATTACAATATACTAGCATAACTTGTAAAAACGTGAAGGTGCAAAACGCTTATTAAATAAAATGGTGACACTTTACACTTAGCATGAAAATACAATAAATGAAAGGAAGAAGGTTATAAAGGAATATTACAAATTGGGAACTTTAATTGCGATATTGCAATGGATGGATGACAATTGAATGCCAGTTACCTCATTTTGAAGCTTTAGGCCAGCCAATACATAAAAGCTAAATATGTTTTCAGGAATGTGGACTATTTTATCAGTGTGATGAAAAATGCTGAATAATTCCGTCACCTGTGAAGGACGTTATGCGGTATAATAAATTGGCGCAGAAATACGTAATATTCATGAAAGAATAGTTAATTTAACCAATATTTCCTTTACTGAAGGCGAACAGGACTTGTTAGCTTTATTTGCTCTAAATTTGTAACCAATAAAACAAAAGAGATAATTGCTGAGACTAAAATGGTAGCAGAATTAGCAGAAATGGATACGTTTAATGCTAACAATGTCGCGGTTAAAAAATGTATTTCATAAAGACCACTTTACTGTAAATAATATCAATACAAAATTTAGAATAGGCTATATTATCAACAAGGTGGATAAAGGCAATGTTCCAGTCCTAATTTGTGACGATGATTATATTGGTAAAACTGAAGCGTTCTTCAATGCTAATGAAATTACTAAAATAAAAAAATATCCCACCAAAACGTTCAATATTACCCTTAAAAAGAAAATAGATAATATCGATTTTCATTTACCGGCTCTGAAAAAAGGTTACTTAAAATGATAATGCTAAATTTGCGTCCCTGGATATAGCTAACTTATATACTAACGTTCCCACTACAGAATATATAGACATTATATAAAATAATCTAATATCATCATCATCATCATTAGAGACTGATTATGCCTTTCAGCGTTCAGTCTGGAACATAGTACCTCTAATAAAATTCCTCCATGATCCCCTATTCAATGCTAACATTGATGCCTCGTCTGATGTTATGCCTTTTACTTCAAAATCATTCTGCACCGATTCTAAGCACTTTCTTCTTGGTCTACCTCGACTCCTCTTACCCTCCGCTGCCGAGATCATGAGTTTCTTAGGTAACCTTGCTTCTTCCATGCGTGTAACATGACCCCACCATCTCAGTCTGTTTGCTCTAACTGCTTCATCTATGGTGTTCATTCCCAGTTTTTCTTTAATTTCCTCATTATGGACACCTTCCTGCCATTGTTCCCTCTATTAGTACCTGCAATCATTCTTGCTACTTTCATATCTGTAACCTCTACCTTATGAATAAGGTAACCTGTATCCACCCAACTTTCACTCCCCATACAACAAAGTTGGTCGAAAGATAGAGCGGTGGACTGCTAACTTAGTCTTGGTACTTACTTACTTCTTACAGAAGAGAGTAGATCTTAGTTGAGCACTCACCGCTTTAGCTTAGCTGCACCTCGATTCCAGTTCTTTCACTATGTTGCCATCCTGTGAGAAAATACATCCCAGGTACTTGAAACTGTCTATCTGTTCTAACTTTGTTCCTCCTATTTGGCAATCAGTCTGTTTAAATCTCTTTCCCACAGACATCAGTTTCGTTTCGGAGATGCTGATCATATCATAATCCTTGCACCTCTGATCGAGTTCTGAACTATTAGTTTGCAACCTTTCAATTGAATCGGCCATTACAACTAAGCCATCCGCATATGCGAGGCTGCTTATTTTGTTTTCACCTAATTTAATCCCGCCTTGCCAGTCTACTGTTTTCAGCATATGATCCATGAATAGTATGAACAACAGTGATGACAGGTTACAGCCTTGTCCTACCCGTGAAACTACCCTGAACCATGAGCTTAATTTCCATTTACTCTAACTGCTGCCTGACAGTCTACGTAAAGCCCTTTAATTGCCTGTAGAATTTTGCCTCCTATACCGTAATCTTTTAAACCTGACAGTAGCTTCCTTCTAGAAACACTGTCATAAGCCTTTTCTAGATGTATGAAACATAGATACAATTCCCTGTTCCACTCATAGCACTTTTCCATTACCTGCCGTAAGCTACACTAGTCTTGACAGCCTCTAAGAGGCCTAAACCCACACTGATTTTCATCTAACTTGTCCTCCATTAATACTCGCACTCTCCTTGCAACAATACCTGAGAATATTTTGCCTACAACGCCAATTCAAGAGATACCCCGATAGTTGTTACAATCTTTTCTGTTTCCATGTTTGAAAATTGGCGTGATTACTGCTTTCGTCCAGTCAGACGGAACCTGTCCCGATTCTCACGCCTTCTCAATTACCTTGTGTAACCATTTGAGACCTGATATTCCACTGTATTTGACGAGTTCCAGCTTAATTTCATCCACCCCAGTCGCTTTATTGCACTGTAATCTACTGACCATTTTCTCCACTTCCTCAAATGACATCCTGTTTCCATCGTCGTTCCTATCCCATTCTACCTAAAAATCTGACACATCATTGAACGTTTCACCTACATTGAGCAATTCTTCAAAATATTCCTTCCATCTGCTCAAGGCATCCACTGGATTGACTAGCAGCTTTTCTGACCTGTCCAAAACGTTAATTCCTTCTTCCCTCCCTTTCGAAGATTGCTAATTACGCTCCAAAATGGTTTTCCCGCGGCTTGACCCAGAGTTTCTAGCTTATTTCCAAAGTCTTCCCATGATTTCTGTTTGGAGTCTGCAATTATATGTTTGGCTTTGTTTCTTTCTTCAACATAACTTTCTCTGTCTGCCTGATTTCTAGTATGGAGCCATTTTTGGAATGTCTTCTATTTCTTTTTACAGGCTGTCTTGACTGTGTCATTCCACCAAGCTGTCTGCTTCTTCCTGCCTTTATACGCTACTGTTCCTAGACATTCTCCAGTTGCTTCCAGTAGTGTGTCCCTGTACCATGACCATTCCTCTTCCAGTGACTGTAAATCATTACATTCAACTAACTGGTACCTTTCCGAGATCATCATTATGTATTTTTGCATAATTTCCTTGTCTTGAAGCTTCTCCACTCTTATCCTTCTACACAATGACATGACTTCCTGAAATTTTTGGCCTCACAAAACCAATTTCACTTCAGATTAGATAATGATCAGTATCATCAAAGAACCCCCTGAAAACACGTGTGTCCTTGACTGTCTTCCTGAATTCCTGGTCTGTTATTATATAATCAATGACAAATCTAGTTCCCCTTCCTTCCCAAGTATAACGGTGAATGTCCTTACGCTTAAAGAAGAAGTTTGTGATAACTAAGCCCATACTGGAACAGAAATCCAAGAGCTGTTTTCCGTTCCTGATGACCTCCATATCCTCTCCAAATTTATCCATAACCTTTTCATAACCTTCTGTCCGATTTCCTATCCTGGCGTTAAAATCACCCATAAGTAAAACACTATCCTTATCCTTCACTCTAACAACTACATCACTAATTGCGTTGTAAAATCTGTCCATCTCCTCTTGGTCTGTTCCTTCACAGGGTGCATACTCTGCCACAATCCTAATTGTCTTGCTGGAGATGGGCAAATCTATCCACATCAGTCGTTCATTTACATACCTTATTGCAATTATCCTGGGTTCGATTGCTTTCCTGATGTACAATCCTACTCCCCACTGTGCTCTTCCTACTTTGACTCCTGACGGTAGACATTGTATTCTCGGACTTCCTTCTCTCCCCTCACTCTAACGTCACTAACAGCTAAAACATCTAACCCCCATCTTACTTGAAGCTTCCGCCAGCTCTGCCTTCTTCCCAGTGTAATCACCATTGATATTAATAGCTCCCATCTCATTCCAGATCGTTTGTCACGTCGTATCGGAGGAGTCTATGGTCTCTCAATTAGAGGTGGGACTCCATCACCTCCAAAGGTCCGAGGCATTTTGCTCTGATTGTTGCCAGCATGATATTGAAGTACATGGGAAGCAGGTTGCTAGCCTTATTTGCCCCAGGCCTCACTGGGTTTTACCCCTAACGGTTGAGGGACTAACCGGTGGATTTGGTAGTCTTTGCCATCTAATAATGCATAAAAAACTTAATACTGGCGAAATCATTGAATTAGTCGAATTACTGGAATTGTCATTGTCTTACAATTGTTTTGCTTTCAATGGCAAATTTTATCGTGAGTCAGAAGGGCTGGCAATAGAGAAATTTTTATTAACAGTCTTGAAAATAAATTCTTTCACGAATCCAAGGCAGTGAAAGAGAAAAAAAATGTCATAAGCGTTATGTGGATGACGTTCTTATTGTATTTGTTAGGAATGAGCAAGATATAAATATTTTTCCGTCATCAATGAATAACTCCCAACCCAGGCCTCATTCTACCATCCCATCAGTCTCACCTCCGTGTTCAGCAAGGTCCTGGAAACCATCCTCTCCCGCCGTATCCATCAACACCTCCGCCAGTGGCAGTTCCTCCCCCTGTCCCAGTAAAGGCTTCCGACCATCCTTCTCTGCTAATGATCAGCTCCTTCACCCCACTCCCTTCCTCTCCATTGGGCTTAATTGCCAACGCTCCGCCATCTTCGTCTTCCTCGATATCGAGAAAGCCTACGGTCAAGTATGGCATTCCGGTCTCCTTTTCAAGCTCCAGTTCTACGCCCTTCCCCTTAATTAAGTCCGCCTCATTACTTCCTTGATCTCCCACCTCCCCTCCTATGTCACTGTCTGCAACTTCAACTCCTGTTTGTTTTACCCCTCCACCAGGACGCCTCAAGGTTATGTCCTCTCTCCCTTCCTCTACCTCATCTACTCCGCTGATATGCTGCAACCTCAGCCTACTGTCCATCTCCTGTAATATGCTGACAACACCGCCTTCCTAGCCGTAACCCCCTCCCTAACCCGCTTCCAGCACTTGCTCCAGTCTCACCTCAATGAGTTTGCTGCAGGGTGCAACTGGTGGCTCCTCTCTGTCAATCCTAGGCAATCATCACAGGTCGTACCACCCCATCCTTCCCTCTCCATGATTTCTACCTAACTCTTCACGACCATCCAATCCACCACACCCCACCCTCAAATACCTCGGCCTCACCCTTAATAGATCCCTCTCCTGAACCCCCCAACCTCTGCACAGTCCACCAGAAAGCAAAGTCCTGCCTCCTCGAACTCCTCTCCAGCCTGATGTGGGGCCTCAACCTATCCCCTATCCTATGCACGATCCATCATTCGTTCTGTCCTCTGCAGCTTCCATCCCACCTGGGTTTTTTGCTCCTCCTACCTTTTACCTTTCCAATCCTCGAACGCCACACCCTGCGCCTCACCTCTCCCACGCGGATCCTTTACATCTACATCTACATCTACATGGGATACTTTGCAAATCACATTTAAATGCCTGGCAGAGGGTTCATCGAACCACAATTATACTATTTATCTCCATTCCATTCTCGAATTGCGCGCGGGAAGAAAGAACACCTGAATCTCTCTGTTCGAGCTCTGATTTCTCGTATTTTATTCTGATGATCATTTCTACCTATGTAAGTGGGAGTCAACAATATATTTTCGCATTCGGAGGAGAATGTTGGTGATTGGAGTTTCGCAAGTAGCCCACGCCGCAGCGGTAAGCGCCGTTGTTGTAATGATTCCCATCCCAGATCCTGTATCATTTCCGTAACGCTGTCTCCCCTATATCGTGACAATACGAAACGAGCTGCCCTTCTTTGGACTCTTTCGATGTCCTCCGTCAAACCCACCTGATAAGGATCCCACACTGGGCTGCAATACTCCAAAAATGGACGGACAAGCGCAGTGTATGCAGTTTCTTTAGTAGTTCTGTTGCATCTTTTAAGGATTCTGCCAATAAAACTCAGTCTCTGGTTCGCCTTTCCCACGATATTATCTACGTGTTCTTTCCAGTTTAGGTCTGAAGTAATAGTAATTCCTAGGTATTTTGTGGAGTTTACGGCCTTCACGTTTGATTGATTTATGTTGTAAACAAAGTTTAACGGATTTCTTTTCGTACTCATGTGGACGACTTCACACTTCTCATTATTTAGAGCCGATTGCCAATTTTTACACCATACTGATATCTTATTCAGATCGTTCTGCAGTTGGTTTTGATCTTCAGATGATTTTACTAGACGGTAAATGACTTAGATTTTCCCCTAAATCGTTTATGTAAATAAGGAATAGCAGAGGACCAATAACACTACCCTGTGGAACGCCCGATATCACCTCTGTTTTAGTCGATGCCTTACCATCGATTACTACGAACTGTGTCCTCTCTGACAAGAAATCCCCTATCCAATCGCAAATTTGGGGCGATATACCATAACCACGCAATTTGATTAAAAGCCGTTTGTGAGGTACGGTGTCAAAAGCTTTCTGGAAATCAAGAAATACGGAATCGATTTGCGAACCTTTGTCGATAGCACCCATCACTTCGTGTGAATAAAGAGCATGAACGATATTTTCTAAATCCGTGTTGACCTTGGATCGTTAGATCGTTCTGTTCGAGATAATTCATAATATTTGAATACAGGATATGTTCCAAAACCCTGCTGCAAACTGACGTCAATGAAATAGGCCTGTAGTTTAGTGGGTTACTCCTACTACCTTTCTTGAATATAGGTGTGACCTGTGAAACTTTCCAATCTTTTGGTATAGACCCTTCTATGAGAGAGCGGTTGTATATGACTGTTAAGTAAGGAGCCATCGTTTCAGCATAATCAGATAGAAATCTAATGGGTATACAATCCGGACCAGAAGACTTGTTCTTGTTAAGTGATTTTAGTTGCTGCACTACTCCGATGATATCTAGTTCTACGTTACTCATTACGGCATCTGTTCGTAATTCGAAATCTGGAATATTGGTTTCGTCTTCTTTGGTGAAGCTAAGTTTAGTAACTCTGCTTTAGTAGCGCTGTCATCGGCAGGATCGCCATTACTATCACGTAGTGAAGGTATCGTTTGTGATTTGCCCCGAGTATATTTAACATATGACCAAAATCTCTTTGGGTTTTCAGTCAAATTACGAGAAAGAGTTTCGTTGTGATAAATATTGTAGACATCTCGCATTGAAATCCTCCCTAAATTTCGAGCTTCTGAGAACGATCGCAAATCCTGGGGATTTCGTGTTAGTTTAAATTTAGTATGCCTTTTCCTTTGCTTTTTCAACAGTGTCCTGACCTGTTTTGTGTACCAAGGGGGATCGCCTCCTCCTTTTATTAATTTATTTGATATAAAACTGTCAATTACTGTCGATACCACTTTTTTGAATTTGAGCCACATCTGGTCTACACCTAAGTTTAGTGTTAGAAACGAGTGGAAACTGTTTTTCAAGAAGCAATGTATTTTGTTTCCATCTGCTTTCCTGAACAAATATACTTTGCGTTTATTTTTGGTAACTTTGGGACTTTCGATATTCAATTTCGCTACGACAGCTCTGTGTTCACTAATACCTGTATCCGTTTTGATGCTCGTTATGAGCTCAGGATTATTTGTTGCTAAGAGATCAAGTGTGTTTTCACATCCATTTACTATTCTAGTTGGCTCATGAACTAATTGTTCGAAGTAATTCTCAGACAATGCGTTGAGTACAATTTCGGACGATGTTTTATGCCTACCTGCTGGTTTGAAAATATAATTTCGCCAACAAATCGAGGGTAAATTAAAATCACCACCTATTATTATCGTGTGAGTCGGGTACGATTTTGTAATTTGACTCAGGTTTTCTTTGAACCTTTCTGCTATTGTATCGTCGGGAGGCCGGTAAAAGGAACCGATTATTAACTTCTTACGATTTTCGGGTACAACCTCTACCCATAATAGCTCGCAGGAACTATCAACTTCAACTTCGCTACATGAAATACTACTTTTGACGGCGACAAACACGCCCCCACCTATTTTGTTTAATCTACCCTTTCTGAATACTGATAGATCTTTTGCAAATACTTCTTCTGAACTTATTTCCGGCTTGAGCCAACTTTCGCTGCCTATAATGATGTGTGTTCCGGTGCTTTCTATTAACGCTTGCAGTTCTGGTACTTTCCCGACACAGCTACGACAATTTACAACTGTTATACCGATAGTTTCCGGATCTACATTTCTCCTGTCATCCACCTGCACCCTTTGAGAGTGCCCATTTTCTATTTCCCCGAAGCTCTTTATCCTAAAAATCCGCCCAGTCCACGCCACACAGCCCCCGCTACCCGTGTAGCCGCTTCCTGCGTATAGTGGACTCCTGACCTATTTAGCGGAACCCGGATTACGTTCTAATCCCTTTCCCTCATCTCCTACAGTACCTAGAACACATCCAGATCTTCTACATCACCCGGAAAAATAGATTCCCATAACCCTCTGGTCTACCCGATGCTGACTAATCCCGGGCCTCTCCCATGCCTTTACCACTACATCCATCCCCCCTTCACCTACACACGCTCCACATTCTCTTCCAAGGAAACTTCCGCCACCTCACCCTACCGGATGCCGCCCTCCACCCCTAAATCTATTCCTCCCACAACCCTGATCCCCCCCCCCCATGGATGAAACTTCCCTCCTCCCTACCCCTCCATTCCCCGAGTCCCTCCAAAACTTCCCTACTATTTCCCGCCCTCTCCTCCCGCGCTTCCCGCCTCCCCTCCTCCTTCCTTCCTCTGCGAGTCCCTCAGTGCCGACTTTTAATAGTGCATCGTCCAGTGTTTCAAGTCTACAGTGTGTCAGTGTCTTTTAATAGTGTGACTAGCATCCACAAACGAGTGTCGACGCCGCAGTTTTATATAGTGTATTCAGTGTTTCTTCCTCTGTTCAGTGTTTATGTGGCTTACTGCGTGGTTTTTAACGCCGCCATGGCACAAACCTTTCAACGAACTACATGTATTTTACTCACCTTTCTGTGTTATATTTCTGCAAATAATTTCTTTGTGTCGAAGTTTTACGTTCGTCACTATTTACCACTTATTCATTGGTCTTTTATTTTTTTTTTATTTTTTTTTATTTTTATTTTTTTTTTTTTTTTTAATCATCATGTCCATCTTGTAATAGTCGCTCGGCTGAAAGAGTAGCGCATAAGCTGCTGCTAGCCTACTGAAAGTTTCATTCGGTATAAAGTATAAAAATGGGAAAAAAGTCAATGGATATTATGCATCGTAAAATCGTTTTCACGATGGAAATAGTACAGGACTGCTCAATTAATTATTTAACTTGAAGATACCAAGAAAAGATGACTATCACTTATTTGGTATTTATTGGAAACAGACGTGAACAGATTTAATTATTAATGCTCAGTCGTCACACAGCCAGCGATATTTTCTTTCGCTCCATGATACATCGATTCCTACGATTCCCGTTATAACAGGATAAGGTGGGTAATGGATGAGCTATTCTTAAACAAATTGCAGTTGCCACCATATATAAAATAATTGACGTCAATTAAACAAAAATTTCCGTCCTTAATAAGAATATAGCGAAAGGTAAAAATAGTCAGAGCAATAAAAATAGGTTGACAGCTATAACCTATAACGGTAAGGTATCTAAAAAAAATTAAACAGCGTTTCCGTAAGACAACTGATTCACTTACAATGCGACGATGACACCGAACAGGGCCCAACCCTAATAAATTAATTGTAATTATTGTCACAGATTTTATATTGGCCAGAGTGGTCGGTTTAGAGATCATACATATTCTCAAAATAAAATAGTCTTTGGTATTCAAATGTCTACTGAAACACACACGGTGTAGAATATTCATAATAGTTTAGAGATATTGCACTATACAACGAAGGGTAGTAAGCTTGATTTTGTAATTTAATTCAATTTAACTTTTTTTCAGTATTGTTGATGTATAAAGTAGCTTTTGTAGTTAGGCCTTGGCACCCGACCGCACTTTCTTCTGCCACTTGGGCATGAATGCCGCTGATATCCAGTCATCGTCAGCCGCCAGCCTTCAATTTATTTATTTAACGCTGGACTTAAAAGATTTCACACATTTTATGCTATAGGGGAGACCAGGGGTATGACGCCACCTTAAGGGAAACCATTTTTTTTAGCATATTAAAGGTGCGTCTTTTTCGTAAAGAATAATACTGCAGCTTCGTCAGCTAATGCTGTTTTATTATAATTTATTTTAGGCATGTATTTTGTTAAGTTTTAGTGTTAAAATATATTGCGAAAGTATACACTGTGGCGCCATTACCCTGGGTACCGGGGTAATGACGCCATACATTTGAAAATCAAGGATAAACTTGCACGATGAATGAGTAGTAGTAAGTGTTGCAATCGTTGTAATTTATACTTATCACTCTTCTGTATTAGACGTTTAGAATGCTTCAAGTACTTGTCGATGTAAAACTGGAATAAAAGTACATTTTATAATTTAGGCTTGATGAAGACACCGAAAAAGTCAGAAATACCGCTATAGTTTTTGGCCCTTCAAACCTACTACATTCTCTTCATTCTGAAAGTGCCCATATCACAAAATGTAAGCATCTGTATTGCACTTCATTTAGCCTAAATTCTCCACCATGGCGTCATTGCCCCAGTTGAAAAATATGGCTAAGAACGTCAATTTAAAGCCAAAGATTTTGCGAAACAATTAGGTTAGAGACACGAAATCTAAGAAATATATCTACAGATTACAATAATACGAGTATTAAAAAGCACTGACAACATATAGAGGTACTTATTTCAATAAAATACAGGCTCGAAAATGAGATCCAAAACGTCGAAACTAACAATTTCTTTCACACAATTAATACATGCCAACAACCACAAACGGCGACCACAGGAATTAGTTCCGCGGTAGGTAACGGAGATAGAACACTGACAAGCGTACCCGTACTGCCAACCGTTCGCCATAAAACTGGGGTGGCGCGATTACCCAGGGTGGCGCCGTTACTCTGGTCTCCCCTAGAACTTTATGCTTGGTAAAATTTATTTGTATAGCTGCTATTGTCTTTCATATATTTTAGAATAAACCTTGTGGCTACGATCTTTTATATGTTAGTGAAATAGTTTTATCGATGTCAAACCTGCACTTTAACTGTAAAATATCATCCATAATTTTCAGTATTTTAAATAGTAATACTTTTATTACTCAAATGTACATGAACACGAACATTACATAGTGGGGGGGGGGGGGGAGGGTGGTACTGACATCTAATGGTAAAAATTATATGGTTTTCCCGCCAAGAGATTGTTGCTAATAGCGATTGCGAAAAATTCAAATTTTCAAGTAGATGCCATCTTGTATTACATCGTAGGGGAAAGGGGGGGGGGGGGTAAGAGGGAGACATGGTGCTGGTGTCATAGCGTCTTTTACACTACTGGTTATTAAAATTGCTACCCCAAGAAGAAATGCAGATGACAAATATACTATACTAGAACTGAGATGTGATTACAATTTCATGCAAATTGGGTGCATAGATCCTGAGAAATCAGTACTCAGAACAACCATCTCTGGCCTGGGCATTGAGTCAAACAGAGCTTGGATGGCGCGTACAGGTACAGATGCCCATGCAGCTTCAACACGATATCGCAGTTCACCAAGAGTAATGACTGGCGTATTGTGACGAGCCAGCTGCTCGGCACCATTGACCAGACGTCTTCAGTTGGTGAGAGATCTGGAGAATGTGCTGGTGAGGGCAGCAGTCGAACATTTTCCGTGCCCAGAAAGACCCGTACAGGACGTACAACATGCGTGAATTATCCTGCTGAAATGTAGTGTTTCGCTGCGATGGAATGAAGGGTAGAGCCACGAGTTGTAACACATCTGGAATGTAACGGCCACTGTTCAAATTGCCGTCGATGCGAACAAGAGGTGACCGAGACGTGTAACCAATGGCACCATCACGCCACGTGATACGCCAGAATGGCGATGACGAATACACGCTTCCAATGTGCGTTCACCGCGATGTTGCCAAACACGGATGCGACCATCATGATACTGAAAACAGAACCTGGATTCATCCGAAAAAATGACGTTTTGCCATTCGCGCACCCACGTTCATCGTTGTGTACACCATTGCAGGTGTTCCTGTCTGTGATGCAGCGTCAAGGGTAACCGCAGCCATGGTCTCCGAGCTGATAGTCCATGCTGCTACAAACGTCGTCCAACTGTTCGTGGAGACGGTTGTTGTCTTGCAAATGTCCCCATCAGGTGACTCAGGGATCGAGATGTGGCTGCACGATCCATTACAGCCATGCGGATAAGACGCCTGTCGTCTCGGCAGCTAGTGATACGAGGTCGTTGGGATCCAGCCGGGCGTTCCGTATTGCCCTCCAAAACCCACCTGTAAGATTCTGTGTGAGGCTGTCATTTTTTTTTGTAAGTTTTTTTAGAAACCTTACCGTTGATAGCCTGTTCGACTTTGAGTATATGTGCGTCTATCTGTTTGTTTACTTCCTCATAAAAAAGTGAGGGTAAATTTTGTTGTACTGATTCTAGATTTTTAAATCTCGACTCAAATTCATCCCGAGTTATCATTTGAGCTGCGATTTGATTTTGCTGTTCCTCTACTCTGTCTAATTGTTCCATGGTGGAATTTTGCAACTGCTCTAAATCATGTTTCGTGTTGGCCTGTAAAGTATTAAGTTCATTTTTGTAGTTGTCTGCAAATGATTAATTTGATCGGTCAAGCTTGAAATCTGATTGTTTGTAGCATATGTAGATGCTTGGAAATTGTTTAGTTCGTCTTTAGTAGATGTTTGGAAATTGTTAATTTGTTGCGACACTTGGCGTTTATAGCATTTGAAGATGTTTTCAAATCGTTAATCTGTACAGCATTGGAAGATGCTTGCAAATTATTCATCTGTTGCGACATGTTAGCAAATAATATTGTCGCGTTGCAATGGAAGCAGGCTTGATTTCGAAGGCAACTGAACACAGCACTTATAATGAAGGCACGTTTATTACGAACTCAACATACACGCAGCACTGACTGCCTCTCAGGCAGAGTGCTCTGCTATTTATACACAGACAGAATTTACCAGAAATTAGAAGAACAGTTAACATAATAAACAAGTACACTCTTTGACAAAAAACCTGGCCGCCGGCCGGCCGCCGCTGAGCCTAAGTCCGAGCCGATCGCGACATGGGACAATAAAAGTGGCCGCGCTGATTCGCTCTAAGTTCAGCTATCTGCACAATCTGGCAACACTGCAGACTGCGGGAGTTCATACAGCACTTCTTGTGTGCAGTTAGAAGATAACTGGGTCATCTCCCTCCTTAGTCTTGCGGTAAAGTGCGCGACTTGCGTGTTCAGTATTAGCGATCGAAACCGACTGTTGACAAAAATTTTTAATTCACGTCACTCGTTTATGCTCATGTCCCATGTGTAAGGGAAGCATATGTGTAACGTATTTAATTTTTAATACACTGGTAATAACATTTCGGCCCCATAACATTGCCACCTCTGGCCGCAGCACTTGGCACAGCTCTCCGCGGCCCATATACCTCGCCGGCAGCAGCGGTGGCGGCGCTACACAGCGCTGCCTCGCCCTCTGCCCACAGCGCCTGCCGCCGCTCATCGCCCTGGATACGTGAAATGCTGTAGTGTTGCTAAGTGGTGATCCACAAAAAAGGTTGCGATTCGTATTTCACACACGATACAACGAAGCAGACCACCTATTTTCAATGATGAGCATATAATACATTAGAGAGGCAAAAAATTGTCATTGTCCAATCCAATGGCACTCTCCGATGGTTAACACTTATTTGTGGTTTAAATCTCGATCCTTTTCCATTCAGAAAAGACTTTCATGTAATTTGTTATTGTCATCAGTTCATATGTTTTCATCAAGACACAATATTTAACTCACTAAAATGTTTTAGTGTCGTTGTTTCACTCCGTACGTTCTAAAGCAATACAGGCACACTGCAAGGTTCGTGTCTTCATGTCTCATTTCTACAGGAGATATTTCACATCAATGGAGGTGAATTCGAATTTCTTCGAAGGCGTTTGTATGGTGAAGCAAAGAAGACATCTAACACCATTTCCATAATTTGAAGTCGACCTTTCTGAAAGACTTATTGTATAAAGTTTTTCTTATCATTCCTTTAAAGAGTTTCTTCTTGCAATCTGCAGCGTATAAAGTAAAATAAAGTGAAATTAAATTCCATCACCATACGCACTTTCTCCAACCAGGATTAGAACTGCCACCTCATACCAGCCTTGTATCACAAGACACAAGCAGAACCACACAGCCAACCACACACTGGCGGAGATTGCCCTCAGTCTGTCACATATTCAATGCTTAGCCTCTGACGCATCGCGAAAGAACCTGAAAGTCACCTACACAAATAACTACATTCCTTGAGTGCAAAAGTTAAATTTCTGTCTCTCATTTCACGTCGGCATTACAAATCATTAGTCATGAAAGTAGAAAAGGAATGTCAAGTGAACTTAGTGAGACAATTCAGTACCACTTGAGGAAGTAACTGCACTGTCACAGTGTTGCCAAATATCAGCAACGATGTTGCCATTCTTAGCTGTACTAGGAAGACCTGTGTAGCGATAAGCGACGCGAAATCGCGCTAGTCTCATGCGGGCTTCTAGAGAGGAGTCGCGTATTTCAGTTAATATGCGGCGCTATCTCCTGATAGATTGCGTCGTCACATTTACGATGCAGATATTAAATTCGTCCAAAGAGGCCGAAACTATCGTTTAAGTTTTTTGAAGCTTTACAGCTTTATGATGTTTCAGCAAATGACTAGAGAAGTTAAAAATACTGATATTGTGCTTGCAACTTACGGCACGTCAAAGTCTGAGATATATAAACTTCCATCACGATTTCAGTTTCACCCCCCTCCCCCCCTCCAAAAAAAGACTAAAACAATTACTTTGTTAGATATCTACAAAAGCAATTTTTTATGAGTCACTGGAAATGAACGTTGTATTATCCGTCACTAAACAGTAAGGTATCAAACACTTCGCATCTTGAAAGTGACAGCCCACAATATTCTCAATCCTACTAGCATCTGGCCTCAACTGGCTTTTATCCATGCATTGAGAAGAAATGATGATGAATTGATAACTCACCCTCATCAACTTGCAGTGAGAGCTTTTTGTAACAAAACGAAAAAGTAATGCGAACCAGCATTTTCTCCAATGATACTAGGCACTATTGTCCGGAGATGGGCTGTATCTACGTTGAGTCTTGTCAAACGCGTCTCACATTCAAGGAATATTACCTAAATGAATTTAGTCCTCATGAAACTGTAACAAAACAGAGAATCTGGGTGGTTGCGCATATTCGTATTACCTTGCCGTAATACTGGATGCAAAGATGAGCAAAATACAAATCCATCATCTATCGGTTTCTTCGATTCTTTGGACAGTTTTCTTTGGTTTGTACTCCTTCACTTCGTCGGCTATCTACTGGTTTAATTGAAAATACAGTAATCAAAATTACGCGACTATTTGTCCCACATTTTAATGTCCTTGGTTTTTATTCTGAATGACAGTGATGATTTCTGTTGGACTGGTTCCATATATCTGAGCCTTATTAATGAAATTTTATTCCCGTGACAGATGAAAGCAATTAGAACCTTGTGTCTCTATAATCAATTTTCATATGAAAAAAAAAAAACACCTGAAGATGGGCCTTTAAAAACGTGAAAACGGTCTTGGACCTGTAAAGCAACATTCTTAATAAAAAAAGCAGCTGATACGGCTTCAGAATTTATTATTTATGGGATGACTACATTTGAAGTGATTTCCAAATAAGTTGTTCTATCTATATTTAAAATTTTACCATCATTTTAGAATAATTGATAAATTCATTTAAGAAAATGTTCTTTCGTTTTGTTTCTGATGTCACTTGATATGCTGCAGCATCTGCTATGAGGTTTCCATGAGACAGTTGGCACGAATGATTTTGTTTGACAGTAAGCGGATAAATTAAAGACGTAACGAGACGAAATGATGAGATCCAGCTTTTGCAACAAAACGGCCCCAATTTCTAAATTGGCTAGGTTTCCAGAAAGTGACTATTATACAGCTAGACATTACTGCTATAAACCCTACCTCATTTATTTACTCACAGCTGAGGCAGATTGCTCGCAACGCGAAAGAGAGTAGGAGTAGTTAATGTATGAAACGACCTTCTTGAACACAAATTCAGTTAACTACTACAACAAGCATATTATGATGTTAATTTTTCAAAATATTTAATGTAGGTGACAAGAAAAAGTCAACTGACTGCAGAATTACATATCAGACTCACATCTACATGATGCCGTAATTGCGAAGCAATAGGCCCTACTACGACGTTGGAAAATCTTGATTACATTGGTGGCCTGATGAACGAGTTTCTGTAGCTGGCGTCATGCATGTTAGGATCCGGATCCGTAATTCCTCTCAGGTTCGAGATGCTGTGCTCTCCAAATTGCACATATGTCACGTGGCTAGCTATTAAAAAAAAAAAAAAAAAAAAAAAAAAAAAAAAAAAAAAAAAAAAAATCAGTGAATACCTCATTGAGCGTATTACCAGTTTTATTTCTCGGTTTATGGTTGATTCATATGCAGGACTTATCGTTATGTTTACTGTACTCCATTAACTAACTCGCCGAGGGTACTGAGGCGCTCCAGTCACGGTCTGCACGGCCACTACGGTAGGGGGTTCGAATCCCCCCTCGGACATGGATATTTGTGCCGTCCTTAGTCTTAGCTACTTCATAAGTAGTTTGTAAGCTTAGGGACTGATGACCCTGTAGTTAAGTCCCATAAGTTCTACAAACATTTGAACATTAACTAACAATAAGACTCAATTTGTCGCAGAAAAGTCTTCCTAAATACCCAAATTTGTCCAGTTTCCTTCCAGTTTGCTTCCTAATAAAATAAAATGACCACAGGCCAATATGGAAATTACAAGCGACCTGTTATTGACAGAACATCTTGCTACGATAAATAGCGTTCCATTTGAATTTTTTGAGCACATTCCTTGATGAGGTGGTCAAAGGGTTCCGGACCTTTGTTGCCTGCCTCATTGATTTCATAAAATGTTACGTAGTCTCATGGCCGGATACGATTTAAACATAGTTTTAATTGCAACGTGTTCATTACAGCGCGGTTATAGGTTTCAAAGTACAAACTTAATGGCGACTTTTAGGTGCCAGGTATCTCACGTCCATAGATTATCATTCGATCGGTGTCGTCGCAGATAGCGGACGACATTAATTTACTATACATTGCAATGTTCAATGCAATTCGTGAATTTCATTTATTTCTTATGTTAAAGTCAAAACGCGTAAATTCTAAGAAGTCTACCGAATATCTGTTAGGCTCCTTCTGATGGCTTCCTCTGTTCAGAACGAAAACTATCCCCAGCATGTGCGTTCCGCCTTCTCCGTTTCCAGACGCGCGCGCCTTCGCTCGCTCGTTGTACCGCATTTACCAAAACGACCGTGGCTGCCCCCCACCGCGTCATACCTCTTATCGACTTCAGAACGTTAATGAAATAAATTACCCTTCACGTTCGTGGCCACTAAACGCTACTGTTAGCATTACTCATGATGCAAGAACACTTTATGTTCCAGTGTTACTATGATGTCTGACATAGCTATTAAAAATTCGAAAATTTATTGGAACTATACTCAACGCGGTAGCAATTATCGAGTGGACAAAAGTTACTTTATACGTCTTAGTCTATTTTAAAACCACGTTTCTATGCATTTTCCATCTGAATGATTATTTTACACTTTTCAAAATTTGTATGTGTGAAATTTTTCATTTAGTTTCAACCGTTTTTATGAGAATACAACAGAGACATTCGATACATTTGTTTTATTTCTATTTCACCTGACCCCTCTTATGTATTAGTCACGAAAAGATCGCGAAGGTAAAAGATACGGCGATATGAACTCACAATAAGTCTTGCCAGAAATAGTTTTAACGGCGAACCATTCACGACTGGAAGAGAAACAGGCGGAAACAGCAGTTGTATAAAAATTACCCTCCATCACACACCAATTAAGAAATGACGTTAATGAAGCAGTGTCATCCAGTTCTAAGTTAAGTTGAAAGTTCAAGGTCTCTTGTTCAGAGGGAAGTTGGTTTGAAACGAACTGCAAAATTTGTACCAACACACGGAAACATGAACAAAGTAAGCTCTATTGCACACGAGACACGAGAGAAAGAAGGAAGGTTACGATTTAACGTCCCCTCGGCAAGGGGGTCATTAGAGCGAAGCAGAAGTTCGGATTGTCATGATACGGATGTGGAAGGAAATCGGCCGTGCCCCGCCGCAGGGACCATTCCGGTATTTGCCTAGACTGATTTAGGAAAATCATGGAAAACACAAATCGAAATGGCCGATTAAAATTGATCGATGAATCGTGCCATGGTTTAGAACAATATTAGGGAAAGCAATTGCACTGTTGCTTGTTAAAAGATAGTAAATAAAAGTATTGACGTATCTCTTATTCATTGATTTTGAACAGATGCCCTAGGTTGCGCAAGGCTGTAAGTTTACCGCTATCATAAAAATTAAATGGACTGAGTACAAAATTTGTAAATAAATTTGATCCAAATTATCATTATGAATGAAGTTAATAAATGAGCAATCCTTGAATGTGCTCTGCCTACGTATGGTTTTCAAATTAAGGGTGTTAAAAGAAGTGTTCCAGATTTTCAGAGGAACTTTTACGGATGAAACAAGACTAAAATGAACGTTATACATTAGCTCTAAGTCGCTTATATTAATGGATATGAGAACTTGTTGATCTTCAATATTGTGAAACATATTGAACAAACAAATATAACGGTAATACAAAATACAAATTCAGAGATCAACTTGAAATAAAAACTAATGGTACTAATAATAATAAAGCACAGCAGTTCAAACACTTCACGAGTAGAGTTATAGGGAAAATATGTGTTTAACAATATTAAGGAGATGAACAGCAAGAGCAAACTGTTTACGGTTACGAACAATATTCGTACAAGTAAATATACCAACGGTGGAAATACGATCGCCTACTGCAAAATGAATTATGTGGAGCACATGTTTTCTTTCGACGTGAAATCTGGGATCGGCAGAGAGAAAGTATTATCCATCTAGAGAGAACGGAAAATGTAACGCGGTCGGAAAGGACCAAAGGTAGCTACTAGTAGAGAAAAATATATCTCATTATTTTGTGAGAAGTAAAGGCGCATACAAACTGAAAGAATGTAAATACACGAGAAAAATAAAATTAATACGCAAGTTTCTTAGATATGACTTCTTTCTTCAACATATAATTCCATCTCTTCTGCACAGAGGACTAGCTACGCGAGCCTAACTCTACTATGACAGAGAACCGTCCGCTTCTCTGCCTTTCGTGGAGATATTTCAGATGAAAGTGTTCTGCCCATATACGAATGACCTAAGATAACCAAACGGTTTGGTTTATAGGACAATTTCACTTTTGGCGGTTGCAATTACTTTACAAATAACAGATCGAATGAATGGAGTAATTTGAATGGAAACTAATTATTACAATTACTTTGAATCACCTGCAAGTATAAAAATATTTAAGACAAAAAGTACTTCTGAAGCAACATTAAACACTAACATTATAATGCACCTAAACAGGGGCATCACTATACGAAGAAAACAGTTTCTTATTGGGAAAGGTTATGCGGATGTAATAGAAGTCACTATATTCTGCAGCAAAAGCCGTCTTGTCAATTTTATGATTATCGGTAAAAACTTTCGTAATAGCTGCTCTAGGACGGTGTCCGCCAATGCTCATTTTGGTGATATTCCTGGAATGTGAGCCGCGTATGACAAGATTGAACGTATATACGTCCAATTTGGGACAAAAGTCCGTAGGAACTTTGGAGAAAGTAGTCATTTCACACTTTCTCCGTTTCGTTGAAAGAAACTCTCCCCGGAAGTTGATGAACGTAAGTCATCTATTCATCAGCATTTTCAATGATGTTGTCTGCTTTCGGACTGAAGCCTTACTTAGAATGGGCGTTGGCAGCGCAGCATGAATAAAAGCCAGTTGAAGCAAGCTGTTTGTAGGAATGAGGATATTGTGGAATGGCCAAGAAATTCTTCCTATAGCTTAGCAGTATTGCTTACGATTCTAGGAAACTCTGTTCGTTCCTTAGTTCCAGAATTCGAAGTATTTTCCAATATTCATGAGGATATGAGATTAGTCATTGAATTTAAATGACTCTGTTATCCTGAATTAAATTTTCGACTGCAGAAAGGTCTACCCCTCCTTAAATTGCAAACAATTTTGTGTTTTATGTCGGGACTGTCTGTATTAACTGCCACCAAATGTCAGATAACTGAACGAGTAATCTCATTTTAGCTCGGTTGCGCCGTTCTCGTTTTCTCATCTACAGCAAGCATAGTTGATAAGTGAGGTACCGTTGTATTAGTGATGTGTGTGGCTTCAGGTCTATATTTCTCCTCTGAAAAATATCCTAAATGGCATTCAGCAACGAAATACCAAAACTCATTGCAGTGTGTCAACCAAGACATCGTCATTTTCTATTGTTATTGTAATCTTTATCATTCTGCTGTAATGCCGTAACCATCATTGATTACTATCATTATTACCATCATTATTATCATTAATTCAGTTGCAAAAGCTTTCTTTCCCATGTGGCCAAGAGACCAGAAAGAATGTGTGGTTTGACGAAAAATTGGACAATAGGAGAAACTAGGTAAAATGTTTGCAACAATTTCTGTTGATTTAACATCGTGACGACAGATACTAAGCAACAACACATGCAAGTCATAGGTTGCAACGTTCAAAAAATCCGTCAGACACATGGGTTCGGATTCTCATCATCATTTGTTGGCCCATCAAGTCTGTAACACTACGAAATCAATAAGCTGCTTAGTAGTCTATAGATTATATGTATATGTTTGTAGAGGAAAAACATCAGAATTGCACGTTTCCAACCATATACAGTTTAGTCTCTGTGTTCATGGCCGTAATTTTAAATATCCATTCTTCTGCATACTTAAGTGAAATAATTACTGTGTTGCACAAATAATCAGTTAACTATGTTTCTTCTGGCTTTCAAGCAAACCAACACGTAGAAGACATGAAATATTACTTGTACAGTCGTAAGGCTCCATTTTGAAACGCAGTCGCATTCAAGTTGCGAAGTTTTTCGAGACGGATGGGGCCCAATTGATTTCCAGTAACTTTTCATCAAAAAATTAGCTTTTGTCGAAATGTATCAAAGCAATTGTTTTAGTCTTTTTTTGGGGAGGGGAGGGATAAAACTGTAATCATGATGCATGTTTACGTATCTCTGTCTTTGATGCCGTATGTTGCAATCACAATATCAGTATTTTTAACTTCTCTAGTCATTTGCTGAAATATCATAAAGCTGTAAAGCTTCAAAAAACTTAAACGATAGTTTCGGCCTCATTGGACGAATTTAATATCTGCACCGTAAATGTGACGACGGAATCTATCAGGAGATAGCGCCGCATATTAACTGAAATACGCGACTCCTCTCTAGAAGCCCGCATGAGACTAGCGCGATTTCGCGTCGCTTATCGCTACACAGGTCTTCCTAGTACAACTAAGAATGGCAACATCGTTGCTGATATTTGGCAACACTGTGACAGTGCAGTTACTTCCTCAAGTGGTACTGAATTGTCTCACTAAGTTCACTTGACATTCCTTTTCTACTTTCATGACTAATGATTTGTAATGCCGACGTGAAATGAGAGACAGAAATTTAACTTTTGCACTCAAGGAATGTAGTTATTTGTGTAGGTGACTTTCAGGTTCTTTCGCGATGCGTCAGAGGCTAAGCATTGAATATGTGACAGACTGAGGGCAATCTCCGCCAGTGTGTGGTTGGCTGTGTGGTTCTGCTTGTGTCTTGTGATACAAGGCTGGTATGAGGTGGCAGTTCTAATCCTGGTTGGAGAAAGTGCGTATGGTGATGGAATTTAATTTTACTTTATACGCTGCAGATTGCAAGAAGAAACTCTTTAAAGGAATGATAAGAAAAACTTTATACAATAAGTCTTTCAGAAAGGTCGACTTCAAATTATGGAAATGGTGTTAGATGTCTTCTTTGCTTCACCATACAAACGCCTTCGAAGAAATTCGAATTCACCTCCATTGATGTGAAATATCTCCTGTAGAAATGAGACATGAAGACACGAACCTTGCAGTGTGCCTGTATTGCTTTAGAACGTGCACTTAAATGCATTCACATAATTTAGCTCATACATTTACCGTACGGAGTGAAACAACGACACTAAAACATTTTAGTGAGTTAAATATTGTGTCTTGATGAAAACATATGAACTGATGACAATAACAAATTACATGAAAGTTTTTTTCTGAATGGAAAAGGATCGAGATTTAAACCACAAATAAGTGTTAACCATCGGAGAGTGCCATTGGATTGGACAATGACAATTTTTTGCCTCTCTAATGTATTATATGCTCATCATTGAAAATAGGTGGTCTGCTTCGTTGTATCGTGTGTGAAATACGAATCGCAACCCTTTTTGTGGATCACCACTTAGCAACACTACAGCATTTCACGTATCCAGGGCGATGAGCGGCGGCAGGCGCTGTGGGCAGAGGGCGAGGCAGCGCTGTGTAGCGCCGCCACCGCTGCTGCCGGCGAGGTATATGGGCCGCGGAGAGCTGTGCCAAGTGCTGCGGCCAGAGGTGGCAATGTTATGGGGCCGAAATGTTATTACCAGTGTATTAAAAAATTAAATACGTTACACATATGCTTCCCTTACACATGGGGCATGAGCATGAACGAGTGACGTGAATTAAAAATTTTTGTCAACAGTCGGTTTCGATCGCTAATACTGAACACGAAGTCGCGCACTTTACCGCAAGACTAAGGAGGGAGATGACCCAGTTATCTTCTAACTGCACACAAGAAGTGCTGTATGAACTCCCGCAGTCTGCAGTGTTGCCAGATTGTGCAGATAGCTGGACTTAGAGCGAATCAGCGCGGCCACTTTTATTATCCCATGTCGCGATCGGCTCGGACTTAGGCTCAGCGGCGGTCGGCCGGCGGCCAGGTTTTTTGTCAAAGAGTGTACAATTTACAAGTGAACATAAGAAAGATGTAGAACCTTCTGGAATTGTTAATTACAAAGAAATAAATTTTTGCCGGTGGGCGGGATAGAACCGGAGACCTGCACCGCAGTCCGTGACGCTATTCCCTGCGCCACGCCGGCAGTCGGTGTTTGCGGTCTCTCGCGGCAATATCTCAGATCGGTTTAGCCAGTCTTCTGGCGGATTTGCAGATTAGTGTACTGTCTGTGTGGGAAAATCTGTTACGTGTGATGTGGTTGCAAGATTTTCCTCCACTATGTGTGAAATCATTTCAGTTGATCTTGCTACCATTTTATTTTCAACATTTTGCGCAGGCTGTGAAACGTTAGTGTTTTGTTCTGACTCCATTGTAGTAATTTGTCTACGGGTTTTAACCATACTAATAAATTATCAAAAATTTGGAATAGTGTGGGGAACCTGCACACTTCACACGCAAACAAAAAGTTTCTTTTATCAGCACTGTTTTAGCATTGAAACAATTAAATTACTATTAATATTCGTCACATGCAAGCGAGAAGCTTCGAGTGAGAGACAAGCGTGGATCGCTTTGTTATGATTTAGCAGCCATGTTGGCCATTTTTCCAACTTGTGCTTTAAAATAAAATCTGACTACAAAAGAAATTTTGAAAATAGATTTTTGCTAATAGAATGAGGTACTGAATCGGAAATTGCGTATTTGCGAAAGACTAAGAGAAAGTAGAAAGCACCAAATAAGCGTAATAATCAGTCTGTTCTTACCTGTGTTGCAATTTTCATTGTTGGCTATGGTTGAATTTCTCGTGATCGGGTGTGGCTCCAAATTTTTATTTTATTATTCTCCGGGGTAGTAATAATGATTTTTACGTCACAATCAGCCAGCAGTTGTTCATGAAAAATAAACACAATGTACAGATTGGATATCATACATTGGTGAATGATTACAAAGATTAAAGAAAATTCCAAACAATGGTATAATAATTTCACATAAAATTACTTTTTTTTTTACCATTCGAGGTCCTGTCACGGTCGCCAATTCTTATGTAATGATACTTTTTTTTTTTTTTTTTTTTTTTTTTTTTTTAATCGCTGGTGATGTCACAAGTTCAAAGTTGAAAACCGGAATTGAAATTTAAATAACCGTAAGATCAGCAATGCATATTAATTTGTGAAATGGTTAATACACTGAAAATACCACAAAAGATTCCGCCGTCAGTTCTCAATGCAATGTAAGTTAAAAATTACAACACCAGAAAGCACCGTTACATAAGAAAATAGCGTAATCAGTTACCTGGTATGTATTCATTGATGGAAGCCGTGACACTGCAGTTGAACCTGTATGAATTGATTAATATCTTCGTTCTCGTAAACTGATGCTTGGTTTCATGACTATTAATTATTAAAGTTTTAAGACCGTGTGCAATTTTGATCACTATAGTTATCGAAAGTCAAAGAAATTATCGGACTTCGCTTTTAACAGAATGAAGATTTCCTGCAGGTCCTGAATTCAATTTTTAATATAAAATGAGAGTAAATAAATTTTGCATCGAGAATGTTCTTTCCTCATCATGAAACAATAGACAACAATGACGAAGCATCAATTTACTAATATTGCTGAAAATCAAGTCATAAATTAAGTGAAAGATGGGGAGAAATAGTCTTATTTAAATAAAATAGAAATTTAAAATGAAATTTAAAATTTATTACTTACATAATTCGGGAGGTCGAGTAAAATACGTCCGCTCATTATAAAGGTATAAAAACGAAAGACGACAAGCGATTCCGTTTTCTCTCCATATCGTTTGAAATAGTTGAATGTATTACTTGAAACAAGGAAAATCAGAGATTTATTGGCAGAGAGAACGGATGCTAGCGACAAGCGCCGCAGATATAATTTCTGTGGTCCTGGGCTTTTCCCTGGCAGCCATTTTGTTGCTGAAATGGAAGGGACGCCATCTTGGATGGCGTAATTGTGACTTTTCCACATCTTGGATTACGCTATCTACATCTATATGGATACTCTGCAAATCACATTGAGTGCGTGGCAGAGGGTTTTTCAAACCACTTTTATGATGTTTCTCTACGATTCCATTATCTCATAGCTCGAGGAGAAAAAGAACACAGAGTATGAAATCGATGGGTTCAGGAGGGCAATATGGAACGCTGTGCTGGATCCCAACGGTGTCGTATCACTAGCAGTCGAGCTGACAGGCGTCTTAGCCCAGTCAAATGGTGGTTTTTGCGTAACAAAATTCCGAAAGTTTTTTTCTCAACGGTTCCGTATGTTTTTGGGGGCGCTGAATTCGAATTTCAAGTTTGCTGACTCGTAGGAGGTCGGCTTCACAACGAAAAACTCAAAAAACATCAAACGTTTCGCACTTTTTTCAGTTTCTTGCTTATACCTCAAAAACTATGCGTTTCTCGAAGATGTTCATTCTGAGAAAAATTAAAGTAGACGAAAGTTCACTACTCATGTTTGATTTTCTGACGAGCAGTATAGGCGCTAGAACTGTATGAAAAAGAGCAAATTTTTGGCCCTTCTGAGAAAACGTCAAACACGCACACTTGTACGCCCCACAACTCGAGAAATATACATGTTATCAACAAAATCCCTACTCCACGTGAAATTACATTAAATTTCCTACAAGGGACGTCTATAGTATTCCATTTTCTCGTATTGGGGGGAAGCACCAAAAAGCAAATTACGAACAATGCTTTCTGCGCCCTATAGTGTAACGCCCCCTCCCACCTGCCTATCTCTCGCCGGCGCCATAATCCCTATGTGTTGCACTGAAAAATGATGTTTTGAATTGTTTAAAGAGAAAGTATGTTTGAAGAAACATTATCAAATTATATTTAGATCACGTTAGGTACATGACATTGAACAGAAAGCTGAAATTACATAGTAATGTGAAGTACATGTATCATGAAATGAGTGAATGAAGCGTTCAGGATTGAGTCATCTCTACCTATAGGTTTCCCATCTGGAATAAAAAAAAGTGCCTTTAGTGTTGCAATATGGTTACAAAAGACAAATAAGTTGTGTAGCGATACTGGTATGAAGAAATACCTGTACTGGTGTCATGTGCACAGTTATTTTATTAATCTCCATTTGGGTGTTTTCGACACAGGCAATGCTTCTTGGTCACGTGAAGGTCCAGGTAAAGGATCTCGAGCAACGTAAGGTCCAGGTAAACTATCAGGGGCTTATCAAAGTCCAAGCTTAACAGTCAGTGGTTGATATTCAACTGAAAAATATGTAATTGAATGATTAATATTATGACAGAAAAAATTGATTAATAAAGACGCATAATGCTGCAAAATATTACATGATGTAATACCTTCTTTCACCTTAGCTGCTTCAGACAGTGGTGCTGCAAGTGGCTCGTCCAAGTCCTCTTCGCCTTCTGTATTCAAAGTGTCGTCAATGTTCGAGTAAAATCCTTCACATTGCTGGCACAGTTTCGCGCAGAAAAGTCATGCTCGCCTGCATCCACACCAACCATGGCAATCCATCTTTCATTTTCAAGATATTAGTTGCAGAAGCCTCTTTGGAGCCGGGGGTTTCAGTGTTTGGTAATGGGAGCCAACCCACTTTTTGTCAACTTCCAGCCACACTGCTGCGGATGCAAGTAGTTTCCAGTCCACTGCTGCACCTGAAGCAAAACTCTGAAGGTGTGTTGTTAAGCCGCAGCTACAGTGGGACGTATGGAAGCCTTGTTTGCTGTTGCCTGATAGGCTGATTTGACGTATTGCTTACCCATCAGCTCTAGATCCCCTCGCTTTTTGCTCAGCACCACAACGTCCATGAAAACTCTAAGAGTCTCAGGAATGACATCCTCAATTTCCTCTAGAAACCTTTCTGAAGCGGGGTATTCAGTCACATTGTATACTTGCGATCTTATGTCTTCCACAATTATGGCACACTTTTCTTCTTTCTCTGGTAGCCTCTGAATATCTCGATATCAGGATTCATTATTGATTTTGTGTCCATTGGCTTTGAAACATAAGCCGTAAGGTTTGCTTGTTGTAATTAAAATGTCGTCGCCATACTGCAGAAGCAGGTGTCTTCCGATAGTCCTCTGATGTGGACGCAAATCACATTCAAACTGCTCCATCAATTCTTCCAAGGTGACTTGACATTCCTCGCCGTTGTTTTCTAGAAAACAGTAAATTCCTTGCATAGCATCTTCCACCTCATCTCCAGGGGGTCTGCCAACTTCATGATGAGTCGGTGGAGCCTGGTGTAGAGTTCTCATGCATAGGAAATGGTACTGCGCATCAGCTGCTACCAAGTCAGTAACTGGCTCTATACGTCGTACTATATTGTGCCCATATTCGTTATTTAAGTTTCTCGCCAGTGTGAGCACATTTTATCTAACGGCTAATTTCCTTACAGGGTATACCAAATTACGTTTTGAGGGTGTCTTTTTTATTTTATCTCAGCGCAGCCCAGAGACACCTGTTCTCCACATAAGAAACAGTGAGTTTTAAAGGCAAACTCAGGTATAATTGAACGTAACGGTTTTGATTCAGGATTTACTAGAGCCCTCTTTAAATAAGCAACAATAGACTTTCCCGTCACGTAATTCTTGCTGCATTTTTCATGAACCTCAATTTCAGTGTTCTTCTTAAATATTAGAAACGTACCATCCTGTCTCTTCTTACTGGCTTGAATGAAAGACTTCAAACCTTTTTCTCTCACAACACTCCTTCGTGTCTCTAACAGTTTGACACAAGTTACACATTCTGCACGAGACATTATGCATGCATATACAATAAAAACTTGACACTGCAAAGTAAAAAAAAAAATATTGCAGCTTTAAAGATTCGACCAGAACCTTTTGGCAACTCTGACCTGACTAAACTACCGCAAGATAAGATCAGATGGGCTGCCAGGCGCTCGAAAGTGTCTGGAAGGGAAACCTATTAGCAGGGATGTGGCCAACAAAGGAATGGAAGGACCGTTCCGTTACGTGGTGGGGACAGGGTTAGACCACTTTGACTCAGATAGTGGACATTTCATGTATTTTCACGTGGTGCAAGAGGTTTTGTCACAATATTTTATAATCCAATCCTGGGCTCGACGCTCACTCATTTCATAACACATGCTTATTTCATATTCAGTTTTATGCTCAGTGTCATGTAACTAAAATGTTCTAAATATAATTTGATAATGTCTTTTTTTTTTCAACCATACTTTCTCTTTAATCCATTCAAAACATCATTTTTCAGTGCAACACATAGGGAATATGGCGCCGGCGAGAGATAGGCAGGTGGGAGGGGGCGTTACACTATAGGGCGCAGAAAGCATTGTTCGTAATTTTCTTTTTGGTGCTTCCCCCCAATACGAGAAAATGGAATACTATAGACGTCCCTTGTAGGAAATTTAATGTAATTTCACGTGGAGTAGGGATTTTGTTGATAACATGTATATTTCTCGAGTTGTGGGGCGTACAAGTGTGCGTGTTTGACGTTTTCTCAGAAGGGTCAAAAATTTGCTCTTTTTCATAGAGTTCTAGCGCTAGCGCCTATACTGATCGACAGAAAATCAAACATGGGTAGTGCACTTTGTAGGAAATTTCGTCTACTTTAATTTTTCTCAGAATGAACATCTTCGAGAAACGCTTAGTTTTCGATATATAAACAAGAAACTGAAAAAAGTGCGAAAATTTTAAGGTTTTTTGAGTTTTTCTTTGTGAAGCCGACCTCCTACATGGCAGCAAACTTGAAATTCGAATTCCGCGCCCAAAAAAAACGTACAGAACCGTTGAGGAAAAAACTTTCGGAATTTTGTTACAAAGCAGGCTGTTTTGAGCATCAATTGACTGGACTATCTTACCCGCATGGCTGTAACGCATCTTGCTGCTACGTCTCGATCCCTGAGTCAACAGATGGGGACGTTTTCTAGACAACAACCATCTCCACGAACAGTTCGAAGACATTTGCAGCATCATGGACTATCAGCTGGGAGACCGTGGTTGCAGTTACCCTTGACGCTGCATCAGCTGCGAACAGCTGAGCGTGCTGCTGTCTACGGTCAGCCGTCTTCAGGCTGCTGTCTCGGGGTGCAGCGATGTTGGGGAGTCTGGTGCGTCGAGTGGGACACCTCAGGTGTCTCACGCTTCGCTCTCTGTCTCTGCTACCGAGGCACCTTCAGGTGTACCGGACGTCGTCGAGCCGCCTTCTCCGCAAGGGGAGTGGCGGGTTGTACGGCGTTCGCGTCGCTCGAGGCGGAAGGCCAATGTGGAGGCTGGACGTTCGTCCGCGCCCGTTCGTCCTGTGAGTGAGAGTGTGGCCACTCCTTCAGCAGGATCCGAGCAGGTGCACGGGGGGAGGGAATTACTAGTTATAGGGAGCTCCAATGTTAGGCGCGTGATGGAGCCCCTTAGGCAGATAGCGTCCAGATCTGGAAGGAATTCCAACGTGCACTCGGTGTGTCTGCCGGGGGGCCTCATCCGAGATGAGGAGGCGGCCTTGCCGGCGGCTATCGAGGGTGCGGGGTGCAGTCGACTGCAAGTCGTGGCTCACGTCGGCACCAATGACGCTTGTCGCTTGGGTTCTGAGGACATCCTCAGGTCCTACGAGCGGCTGGCGGAATTGGTGAAGGCTGCTGCCTTCGCACGCGGGGTGCAAGCAGAGCTATCGATTTGTAGCATTGTTCCCAGGGTTGATCGGGGTCCTTTGGAGCCGAGTGGAGGGTCTGAACCAGAGGCTTCGCCGACTCTGTGACAGTCATGGCTGCAGATTTCTGGATCTGCGTTATCGGGTGGGGAATTGTAGGGTGCCCCTAGATAGATCATGGGTGCACTACACTAAGGAAGCGGCTACTCGGGTAGCAGAGTACTTGTGGAGTGCACATGGTTTTTTTTTTAGGCTAGGCGCTAACTCTGATGAGCACTCGCCTGTCAGCATTCAAACAGCGAATTCAGGCCACGTTCGGAACAAAAATTCGAACGTAAAAATATTAGGCGCGAACTTACAGAGTATTAGAAACAAAGTTCTCGAATTTGCAGCGCTGCATGGAAGTTATTGCGCTCAGATAGTTTTAGGCACCGAAAGCTGGCTAAATGATGATGTGGCAAGTTCAGAAATATTTAGCGAAGCGTGGAATGTATATCGGAAAGATAGATCTGATACAACTGGAGGAGGAGTTTTCATCGCTGTGGACAAAGATATTGTTTCTACGGAGATCGAGGTTGAAAGTAACTGTGAAGTTATCTGGGCACGTATAATAGGTCTAAAAGAAGTAAAGTTAATAGTTGGGTGTTTTTACCGGCCCCCCAGTGCTGCTGTAGCAGTTTTAGAAACATTCAAGGAAAGTCTACGCCAGGTAGTGCATAGGTATCCGGGCCATGTAATATTAGTCGGAGGTGACTTCAATCTTAAGAGTATAGATTGGGACCGCGCTAGTTACATTTCAGGCGGTACAGACAAGCAGTCTTGCGAGCTACTTTTGGACACATTCTCCGAAAATTGTCTTGAGCAGTTAAACCGGCAACCCACGCGCAATGGAAATATTCTAGACCTTATAGCCACAAACAGGCCTGACCTTATTAACGATGCCTGTGTAGAGACAGGAATTAGTGATCATGATATCGTCATAGCGTCGATGGTGACTAAAGTTCATAAACCAATCAAGAAGGCTAGGAGCGTGTTTTTGTTTGGAAGAGCCGACAAGCAAATGTTACGATCGCACTTAGAAAATGAATGGGCATCGTTTAATTCCGGGACTATGGATGTAGAGGAATTGTGGACTAAATTTAAGTGCATTGTTAATAAAGGGTTAGAGAAATATGTGCCAGTAAAGACGATTAAGGATGGAAAAGATCCACCGTGGTATAATAATAATGTTAGAAAGCTGCTGAGAAAGCAAAGGCTGTTGCACTCTCGATTCAAAAAAGAACACGCAAATGATGACAGGCAAAAGTTAGTGAGATTCGTGCGTCTATAAAAAGATCGATGCGTGAAGCATACAATAATTATCACAGCCATACCTTAGCAAAAGATCTTTCCGAGAACCCGAAAAAATTCTGGTCCTATGTAAAATCGATAAGCGGGTCAAAGCCCACTGTCCAGTCACTAGTTGATCATTCCGGGGCAGTAATAGAAGAAAGTAAACGGAAAGATGAAGTTCTAAATTTAACCTTTAAGAAATCTTTCACGCAGGAGGACCGCACAAATATACCATCATTTGATCAACGTACTAATTCCAAAATGGGGGACATAGCAATAGGTATTTCCGGTGTAGAGAAGCAGCTGAGAGAGCTAAATACGAAAAAGTCTGCTGGTCCGGATGGAATACCAGTTCGGTTTTACAAAGACTATTCTGCGGCCCCCTACTTAGCTTGCATTTATCGCGAATCTCTAATTCAACGCAAAGTTCCTAGTGATTGGAAAAAAGCGCAGGTGACTCCCGTGTATAAGAAAGGAAAGAGAACTGACCCATACAATTACATGCCGATATCGTTGACATCAGTTTCATGTAGAATTTTGGAGCATATTCTCAGTTCCAATATAGTAAATTTCCTTGAAACGGAAAAGCTTCTTTCCATGAATCAGCACGGGTTTGGGAAACATCGTTCATGTGAAACTCAGCTTGCCCTTTTCTCACATGACACCTTGCGAGCCATGGACGAAGGGCAACAGGCGGATTGTGTTTTTCTCGACTTCAAAAAGGCGTTCGACGCGGTGCCACACTGCAGACTGTTAACGAAGATACGAGCTTATGGAATAGGTTCACAGATTTGTGACTGGCTGGAAGACTTCCTAAGTAATAGAACGCAGTACGTTGTCCTCGACGGCGAGTGTTCATCAGAGACGAGTGTATCGTCAGGCGTGCCCCAGGGGAGTGTGATAGGACCGTTATTATTTTCTATCTATATAAATGATCTGATGGACAGAGTAAGTTGTAATTTGCGGCTGTTTGCTGATGATGCTGTGGTGTATGGGAGGGTGTCGTCTGTAACTGACTGTAATAGTATACAGGTTGACTTAGACAAAATTTCTAGTTGGTGCGAAGAATGGCAGCTAGAGCGCGCGCCACATAACTTGGCGGGTGGACTGGCTCTTCTGCGCAGGTTGCTGTGCAGTGGTGGGGGGAGCTGCTGTTGCAGCGGGGCGGGCTGTGCGTCAGCTACGCTCCGTTCCATTCCGCAGTCAGCTGCTGACTGCCGCCTAGCTTTTAAGTTACGGCCGCATACAAGCGCAAGGAAATGTCAAGCTGCGAGTCTTGAACACACACGGCTGCATAAAAAGTGTAATGCAGAAAAAGAAAAAAACGCTCGTTTGATTGTTGGGAAAACTGGTGCATTTACGAGTATTTATGAGTCTCTTTCTCTTGTAGCTATCATGTTTACACGGTAGGGCATAATTTTCTGAGCGGCACAGAAATTCATTTCGTAGCTCAGTCGATTAACACGAAATATCTGTAAATTATATGCACAGTTCTCCTAGGGAGATCAATCTATCCATTATTATTGAAAAACCACATTAGACGTTCACGACAGATTACGAATTCTAAGTAAATTAATTGTGAAGATAAAAAAGTGATAAATTAGATACTGACAAATTTTAGATTTTTCCCTTAATTATATCTTGAAATCTGGATTTTTCGAAGCAGTTATTAAAATACTTTATCAATGACTTAAGTGACATGTCACATGGAATGGTAGAATAATTGTATATGTTTGGCATTGTACAAGACAAGGAGACTATCTAAAAACGTTACAAGCGACACATGTTCAGTCTTCGTAGACTGATGCCCATCAAGCAAGTGCTTACTGATCAAAGCAACGTGTTTCACATTTCGTCATTTATTACTACCCGGTGACCGTGCTGTCTTGCAACTTTCATTCGCGTAAGTGCGGTATTTGGGCTTGTATGCATTTACAAGCATGCCCTGGTTTGTGACACACTGTGAAGAATTCCATTAGATGTTAGCCACGAAATAATTTCGTCCTTTCTGGTATTTGAAGTAGGAGCTCTGTTCACTTGCACAGAGTGCACACTTGCATTATCCATAACGATAACAGAATTCTCGGCCAGGTACGGAAGCAGTTGACTTGTAAACCACTGACTGAAGACTGCGTAAGTCATTTCAGAATGGTAGTCTTCTGAATGCTTCGTCTTTGACTTAAATATTAATTTACTTTCAGGTATGAATCCTGTTTCTGCCAAAACCAGTTGTCGCTCCGCTCAGTACGACACGAACTCGAGCGCGCGCAACGGCTGACTGACGGCTATTGGCCAGCAGGTCACGTGGCGTGACGTAGGCCTACCTGTGCTTCTGCGCATCCAGGCCTCACCCGCCAAGTTACGTGGCGCGCGCTCTAGCTCTCAATGTAGAAAAATGTAAGGTGATGCGCATGAGTAGAAAGAACAATCCTATAATGTTCGAATACAGCATTAGTAGTGAGCTTCTTGATGCTGTCGCGTCGTTCAAATATCTAGGCGTAACATTGCAGAGCGATATGAAATGGAACGAGCATGTAAGGACAGTTGTGAGTAAGGCAGACAGCCGACTTCGGTTTATTGGGAGAATTTTGGGAAGATGTACTTCACCTGTAAAGGAGACCGCGTAGAAAACGCTTGTACGACCACGTTTTGAGTATTGCTCAAGTATTTGGGATCCGCAGCAGATCGGTTTGAAGGAAGACATAGAGGCGGTTCAGAGGCGAGCAGCTAGATTTGTTACCGGTAGGTTCGACCAATGCGCGAGTGTCACGGAAATGCTCCGGCAACTCAATTTTTGTTAATTAAATTTAGAGGGTCGGAATTTGAAGCTGAGTGTAGTACGATCTTGCTGCCGCCTACTTACATTTCACGTAAAGATCACAAAGACAAGATAAGAGAAATTAGGGCTCGTACGGAGGCATATAGGCATTCTTTTTTTCCTCGTTCAATTTGGGAGTGGAATAGGAAAGGAAATGCCTAGTAGTGGTACAGTGTACCCTCCGCCACGCACCTTACGGTGAATTGCGGAGTATGTATGTAGATGTAGATCACAGACAGGAGCGCCTGCGATGGTATATGCAACGACGGACCTGGGTGCACGAATGGCAAAACGTCATTTTTTCGGATGAAACCAGGTTCTATTTACAGCATCGTGATGGTCGCATTCGTGTTTGTCGACATCGCGGTGAAAGCACATTGGAAGCGTGTATTCGTCACCGCCATACTGGCATACCACCCAGCGTGATGGTATGGGGTGCCATTAGTTACACGTCTCGGTCACCTCTTGTTCGCATCGACGGCACTTTGAACAGTGGCCGTTACAGTTCAGATGTGTTACAACTCGTGGCTCTACCCTTCATTCGATCCCTACATTTCAGCAGGATAATGCACGACCGCATGTTGCAGGTCCTGTACGGGCCTTTCTGGGAACGGAAAATGTTCGACTGCTGCCCTGGACAGCATATCTCCAGATCTCTCACTAAATGAAAACGTCTGGTCAATGGCGGCCGAGCAACTGGCTCGTCACAATACGCCAGTCATTACTCTTGATGAACTGTGCTATCGGGTTGAAGCTGCAGGGGCATCTGTACCTGTACACGCCATACAAGCTCTCTTTGACTCAATGCCCAGGAGTATCAATGCCGTTATTACGGCCAGAGGTGGTTGTTCTGGGTACTGATTTCTCAGGATCTATGCACCCAAATTGCGTGAAAATGGAATCTAGTTTAATATATTTGTCCAATGAATGCCCGTTTATTATGTGCATTTCTTCTTGGTGTAGTAATTTTAATGGCCTGTAGTGAGCAATTTCATTCCCCATCCTCCTCAAAAAACAATCCGACCTTGTGCTCCGTCTCTAATGACCACGCCGTCGACGGGACGTCAACCCTAATAGTCCTCATTCTGCTGTTTGCCCGGTCTGTTAGTGTCTATGGTCGAAGGGTCCAACCGATGTGGTCTCGAGTCAAGAAGAGGCGCTGAAAAGATGCCACGCTGTTAGCAAAGACACGAGTCGGTAGTCTGCTGCCATAGCCCATGCGCTGTTCTCTCCTATCGGATATGTTTCACATACGTCCAAAATTGATTTCTGCTGTTATTTCACATAGTTTTGTTTGTCTGTCACCCAGTGCCGGACAAAGACTGTCGGAGGCCCGGGGCGGCGGCTAAACAAAATGAGCGCCCCCCCCCCTCTCCCCCGTCCACTTGGAAATAGAGACCCCCCAGGACGAGAGACATAGGACAGTCTTTTTTTTTTAATGTGCTTCCGAGGTATTTGGTGGCCTCTCAAGAAGAGACGTCCGGGGCGGACCGCCCCCCCCCCCTCACTCCTCCCTTCTTAGTCCACCACTGCTGTCAGCAAACGCCAATACGTTGTCTGTGGGGTCAGATAATGACAGAAATTTCGTATTACCGCCGACACTGTAGATTTCGTAATACTGAATTCCATAACTACTTATAAAATGGAATGTTAAATGCGTCTAGTTCAAACTACCACTCTGCGTTCGTAGTCCACAAATTCCCGTCGTGTCCTTATTATGACGACATAAACTTTTTCCCGTGTTTCACCGGAGTACAAATGACAGCTCTCCCAGTGCATAGCACTTTCATAGCGATACTACCGCCGTTAAGTCTGTGCATATCACTATCCCATGACTTTTATCAGCTCAGTGTATAGCGGCAGATAAAGGCTGCAGGACGTAAGTACAGTCCGCGTTTGAACGCCTTTGGGAGTAGTATTATGCAGTTTACGTTTTCTTTTTATTCAGCACGGAGTATCGCTTACGCTCAAGAAAAATATCATAGGAAATTCACTGTAAGGTTTTTAAATAAACGCTTTTTACTACTGCGAATGGTTTTATTTTTATATTTTTAAGTCACCCATACGCGTTTCGCCTTTCTCTCAAGGCATCATCAGTGGGTGTCAGCACTTGCTACTCCACTTCAGTCTTATTCTGGCAACCATGTCGAAATGTTGCACTGTTTTTTGAAACACATTGCAGTTTCAAAAAACAGTGTAACATTTCGACTTGGTTGCCAGAATAAGACTGAAGTGGAGTAGCAAGTGCTGACACCCACTGATGATGCCTTGAGAGAAAGGCGAAACGCGTATGGGTGACTTAAAAATATAAAAATAAAACCCTTCATTCGCAGTAGCAAAAGACGTTTATTTAAAAACCTTACAGTGAATTTCAATTCAGCTGCTGCTCAAAATGGCCACTGCAAGCACCGTATCATAGGAAATATTCCCAGATGTGAGAAACATTAAAATTTTGTATTGAAATGAACACAAAACAGTCTACCCTTTACTCTACGGAGATTGTTGATTAACGATGTCAGATTGCTTGATCAGAAAGTGAAATAACTAACGGTATTTGCGAGCTTATTCAAATCTTCAAATGTTTGTAAGGCTTAAGAGACTTGACTGCGGGGTCATCAGTCCCTAAACTTACCAACTACCTATGAACTTCCTTATACTAAAGACGATAGAAACATCAATGCCCGAGGGGGGGATTCGAACCCCCGACGGCGGACTGCCGCGTCCACCGCAACACGGTACTGCAGTACGCGCGGCTAATCGGCCACGGCTACGAGCTTATTGTCAATAACACTGATGGTGTCGTCAAATTTATGTACACTGGTGATTCTGTGAACACAGTATTATTAACACAGTATCTTTGGCTTACTATCTGTAAGAGTCTGTAAAACACTGTTCGAAATATCGAACTGAAAAGTGAAAGTGCTTAGGAGTGACTAGTTTACAGGGGGCAGCTTACAGTGAGAGAGAATTGTGGTTCAAACTGTAGGAATAGCAATAGAAAAGCGAAAACGACACATATAGGGCGAATGTCATTTATTAAAACCAAATTCCGTTTAGCAGCAAATGCTATTTAGCTGAACACCTGAGGAAAAACTTTGACCATACATGACCTTTACACCCGCATATTGGGCGCATCAGTCAGGAGTCGTGTTAGCTGTCAGGGCGGACTGACACTTCTATGACTCCTTCCGGGCCTGAAAATCAGGAAAATATGAATAAAGAACTTACAGAAAACGCCCAGCGGACGTCGTCCAGAGCACACCTCTCCAGTAGCGTAGCAGTAATTTATCAGTTGTAAGTGTAACCGGCTTCTCTCTAGAAGCTACATATTTTTACTTTTCAGTGCGTTTTCCCTTGAGTGCATTAAATTTATTGTGTGCTCGCGTTTTTGTTTGATTCATATTCGCGTTAAATATCTGGTTAGTGTATTATTCCGCCGTGTGAATCGCGTCGCGACAGTCGTCTGTCTTTGTTTTGAAACAGTTACCGTTTGTTTACTCCAGTCAGTCGCCCAGCGGACGTCGTCCAGAGCACACCTCTCCAGTAGCGTAGCAGTAATTTATCAGTTGTAAGTGTAACCGGCTTCTCTCTAGAAGCTACATATTTTTACTTTTCAGTGCGTTTTCCCTTGAGTGCATTAAATTTATTGTGTGCTCGCGTTTTTGTTTGATTCATATTCGCGTTAAATATCTGGTTAGTGTATTATTCCGCCGTGTGAATCGCGTCGCGACAGTCGTCTGTCTTTGTTTTGAAACAGTTACCGTTTGTTTACTCCAGTCAGTTGCCCAGCGGACGTCGTCCAGAGCACACCTCTCCAGTAGCGTAGCAGTAATTTATCAGTTGTAAGTGTAACCGGCTTCTCTCTAGAAGCTACATATTTTTACTTTTCAGTGCGTTTTCCCTTGAGTGCATTAAATTTATTGTGTGCTCGCGTTTTTGTTTGATTCATATTCGCGTTAAATATCTGGTTAGTGTATTATTCCGCCGTGTGAATCGCGTCGCGACAGTCGTCTGTCTTTGTTTTGAAACAGTTACCGTTTGTTTACTCCAGTCAGTCGCCCAGCGGACGTCGTCCAGAGCACACCTCTCCAGTAGCGTAGCAGTAATTTATCAGTTGTAAGTGTAACCGGCTTCTCTCTAGAAGCTACATATTTTTACTTTTCAGTGCGTTTTCCCTTGAGTGCATTAAATTTATTGTGTGCTCGCGTTTTTGTTTGATTCATATTCGCGTTAAATATCTGGTTAGTGTATTATTCCGCCGTGTGAATCGCGTCGCGACAGTCGTCTGTCTTTGTTTTCTGATTAGAAGCGACATATAGTATTTTGATTTTCGTCTACACTTTCTCGTCTCAATTTATAAAGTTATACTGAGCTGTCGTACGTATTGGATTCACATCCGCGTTCTAACGAACAGTTTAGTTTTCCTTTGAACGCATCGCGACTGTAGTTTTTGTTTTTGTTGGCACTGTAATCATGAATAGGGACTGTGACTGCTGTGTGCGGATGCAGTCTGAGCTGGTGACACTTCGCTCTCAGCTTCAAGCTGTGTTAACCTCGGTTGCACAGTTGGAAGCTGCGATCGATGGGCGTCGTTGTTGTTGGCCGGCGGTGGGGACCGAACGGACTCCCGTCGTCTCCACCGATCGGCCTGCGGCAGCGACATGCCCCGAAACTGCTAGCAGTGAGGCAGACATCCCACCCGTGGTTGCGTGGGAAGTTGCTCCAGTGCGTGGCAGGAGGCGCAAGACATTCCGGGGGACCGATCGTGAGGCCTCCCCGGTTCGTCTTGCGAACAGGTTTGAGGCGCTGTCTGCTCAGGACGACGTTCCTGAGTCGGATGGTGTCTCTCACCCTGTCACCACCCAGCCTGCAAGATCCGGGCTTTCACAGAGGGTGGGTTTACTTGTAGTTGGGAGCTCCAACGTTAGGCGGGTGATGGAGCCCCTTAGAGAGATGGCTGCCAAGGAGGGGAAGAAGGCCAACGTGCACTCCGTGTGCATCCCGGGTGGAGTCAATCCAGATGTGGAACGGGTCCTCCCGGATGCCATGAAGGGTACGGGGTGCAGCCAACTGCAGGTGGTGGCTCACGTCGGTACCAATGATGTGTGTCGTTTCGGATCTGAAGAGATACTCTCAGGTTTCGAGCGGCTAACTGAAGTGGTAAAGACTGTCAGTCTTGCTTGCAAGATGAAAGCAGAGCTCACCATCTGCAGCATAGTTGACAGGACCGACTGTGGACCTCTGATACAGAGCCGAGTGGAGGGTCTGAATCAGAGGCTCAGACGGTTCTGCGACGGTGTAGGCTGCAGATTCCTTGACTTGCGCCATCGGGTGGTGGGTTTCCGGGTTCCGCTGAATAGGTCAGGAGTCCACTACACGCAGGAAGCGGCTACACGGGTAGCGGGGGCTGTGTGGCGTGGACTGGGCGGTTTTTTAGGATAAAGAGCTTCGGGGAAATAGAAAATGGGCAATCTCAAAGGGTTCAGGTGGATCACAGGAGAAATGTAGATCCGGAAACTATCGGTATAACAGTTGTAAATTGTCGTAGCTGTGTCGGGAAAGTTCCAGAACTGCAAGCGTTAATAGAAAGCACCGAAACACACATCATTATAGGCAGCGAAAGTTGGCTCAAGCCGGAAATAAGTTCAGAAGAAGTATTTTCAAAAGATCTAACGGTATTCAGAAAGGATAGATTAAACAAAATAGGTGGGGGCGTGTTTGTCGCCGTCAAAAGTAGTATTTCATGTAGCGAAGTTGAAGTTGATAGTTCGTGCGAGCTATTATGGGTAGAGGTTGTACCCGAAAATCGTAAGAAGTTAATAATCGGTTCCTTTTACCGGCCTCCCGACTCTGACGATACAATAGCAGAAAGGTTCAAAGAAAACCTGAGTCTAATTACAAAAACGTACCCGACTCACACGATAATAGTAGGTGGTGATTTTAATTTACCCTCGATCTGTTGGCGAAATTATATTTTCAAATCAGGAGGTAGGCATAAAACATCGTCCGAAATTGTACTCAACGCATTCTCTGAGAATTACTTCGAACAATTAGTTCACGAGCCAACTAGAATTGTAAATGGATGTGAAAACACACTTGATCTCTTAGCAACAAATAATCCTGAGCTCATAATGAGCATCAAAACGGATACAGGTATTAGTGAACACAGAGCTGTAGTAGCGAAATTGAATATCGAAAGTCCCAAAGTTACCAAAAATAAACGCAAAGTATATTTGTTCAGGAAAGCAGATAGAAACAAAATACATTGCTTCTTGAAAGACAGCTTCCACTCGTTTCTAACACTAAACGTAGGTGTAGACCAGATGTGGCTCAAATTCAAAGAAGTGGTATCGACAGCAATTGAAAGTTTTATACCTAATAAATTAATAAAAGAAGGAGGCGATCCCCCTTGGTACACAAAACAGGTTAGGACACTGTTGCAAAAGCAAAGGAAAAGGCATACTAAATTTAAACGAACACGAAATCCCCAGGATTTGCGATTGTACTCAGAAGCTCGAAATTTAGCGAGGATTTCAATGCGAGATGCCTACAACATTTATCACAACGAAACTCTTTCTCGTAATTTGACTGAAAACCCAAAGAGATTTTGGTCATATGTTAAATATACTCGGGGAAAGTCACAAACAATACCTTCACTACGTGATAGTAATGGCGATCCTGCCGATGACAGCGCTACTAAAGCAGAGTTACTAAACTTAGCTTTTAGAAACTCATTCACTAAAGAAGACGAAACCAATATTCCAGATTTCGAATTACGAACAGATGCCGTAATGAGTAACATAGAAGTAGATATCATCGGAGTAGTGCAGCAACTAAAATCACTTAATAAGAACAAGTCTTCTGGTCCGGATTGTATACCCATTAGATTTCTATCTGATTATGCTGAAGCGATAGCTCCTTACTTAACAGTCATATACAACCGCTCTCTCATAGAAGGATCTGTACCAAAAGATTGGAAAGTTGCACAGGTCACACCTATATTCAAGAAAGGCAGTAGGAGTAACCCACTAAACTACAGGCCTATTTCATTGACGTCAATTTGCAGCAGGGTTTTGGAACATATCCTGTATTCAAATATTATGAATTATCTCGAACAGAACGATCTATTGACCCAAGGTCAACACGGATTTAGAAAATATCGTTCATGCGAAACACAACTAGCTCTATATTCACACGAAGTGATGGGTGCTATCGACAAAGGTTCGCAAATCGATTCCGTATTTCTTGATTTCCAGAAAGCTTTTGACACCGTACCTCACAAACGGCTTTTAATCAAATTGCGTGGTTATGGTATATCGCCCCAAATTTGCAATTGGATAGGGGATTTCTTGTCAGAGAGGACACAGTTCGTAGTAATCGATGGTAAGGCATCGACTAAAACAGAGGTGATATCGGGCGTTCCACAAGGTAGTGTTATTGGTCCTCTGCTATTCCTCATTTACATAAACGATTTAGGGGAAAATCTAAGTAGCTCTCTTAGGTTGTTTGCAGATGACGCCGTCATTTACCGTCTAGTAAAATCATCTGAAGATCAAAACCAACTGCAGAACGATCTGAATAAGATATCAGTATGGTGTAAAAATTGGCAATTGACTCTAAATAATGAGAAGTGTGAAGTCGTCCACATGTGTACGAAAAGAAATCCGTTAAACTTTGTTTACAACATAAATCAATCAAATGCGAACGCCGTAAACTCCACAAAATACCTAGGAATCACTATTACTTCAGACTTAAACTGGAAAGAACACGTAGATAATATCGTGGGAAAGGCGAACCAGAGACTGCGTTTTATTGGCAGAATCCTTAAAAGATGCAACAGAACTACTAAAGAAACTGCATACACTGCGCTTGTCCGTCCATTTTTGGAGTATTGCAGCCCAGTGTGGGATCCTTATCAGGTGGGTTTGACGGAGGACATCGAAAGAGTCCAAAGAAGGGCAGCTCGTTTCGTATTGTCACGATACAGGGGAGACAGCGTTACGGAAATGATACAGGATCTGGGATGGGAATCATTACAACAACGGCGCTTATCGCTGAGGCGTGGGTTTCTTGCGAAACTCCAATCGCCAACATTCTCCTCCGAATGCGAAAATATATTGTTGACTCCCACTTACATAGGTAGAAATGATCATCAGAATAAAATAAGAGAAATCAGAGCTCGAACAGAGAGATTCAGGTGTTCTTTCTTCCCGCGCGCTATTCGAGAATGGAATGGGAGATAAATAGTATAATTGTGGTTCGATGAACCCTCTGCCAGGCACTTAAATGTGATTTGCAGAGTATCCCATGTAGATGTAGATGTAGATGTAGATGTAGATCGTCGAAGGGCAAGGGATCTGAATGGAGAGCGATAGGGTTGACACGGCAAGTCAATCTACCAGAATGATAACGTCATCACTGATAAGCGATAAGTTGATAATATATACTACGAAGGACCCGAAATTGAGGTAAAAGAGAGTGTGAAGATGGTGTGGAAAAGTTAGTAAGCGTTAGTGAAAGTAGAGAAAAACCTGCTATTTTGAATAAGCAGAAAATAAATCCACCGATGAATCTCTGACATGAATTTTCCTTACTGAAAAATCTGTGGATGCAATAACATAACATCTACACTGCGACAGTCTTCAAAATACTCACTGTGAAAGAACAGACAGACAAAGAATCCGTCAAGAACCAGAGAAGAAAAATCCAAGCTCCTGTCTTGAATGTGGAAAACGTAAAAGGTAAAATACAAGAAGCGCCGATCTCTCTGTAGGATGTCAAAGAAATACCTCATCAGCAAGAAAAGTATTGAGATCAAAACACTACATCCAGGAAAAATGACCTATAGGACCTACCGAATGGAGCGTAGCGTCGACTATAATAATAAAACCTTCCTACGGTTCATAGGCTTGGTGCAAGTTTTTCAAATCGACGCCATTTCGGCGACTTGCGTATCTCTAGCCTACCCCAGTTATCCAACCTGGCAATGGGACCTACAGCTTAACGTTGAATCCGAACCACGTGTCGTTTCTGGCGACTCCTCACATCGTTAAGAGGTGACATCGACTATGCATTAGAAAGTAATGAAGATCTGACAAATAATGATGTAGATATGTAAGGTGATACGGTCGAGTAGTGAAAGCAATCCCACAATTTTCGCATATAGTTTTAGTAGAGTACTGCTTAACATATTCGCGATGACTAAAAAGCTATGCGTAAAGTTGCAGAGCGATATGAAATGGAACGAGTATAAAAGGACAGTTGTAGGAAGGCGGACAGTTGACTTCGGCATGTTGTTGTGGTCTCTGCTTACTGGATTTGTCTCTTAGTCTCACGCTGCAATTTTTACCACCCATTTCCCTCCCCTCCCCCCACTACCACCCTCCCACCCACATAACTCCCTCCAATATTAAATCCTACCAATCGGTCCCTTCTTTTAGTCAAGATATGCCAGAAATTTATTTTCACCCCGATTCTGCTACGCCCTTCCTCATCTACCCATCCAATATTCACCATTCCTCTGTAGCACCAAATTTCCAAAGTTACATTTAAAAAAACGCCTTTAGACTATATTATCTAAAACTTGCATTAATATTAGGTGGTAACATATCTCTCTTTCTCATAAACGATTTTTTCCCATTGCTACTCTACATTTGTTATCTTTTCTACTCTGATCAGAGTAAATTATTTTATTCTAAAATAAGAAAACGCATCTACCACCTTTAATGTCTCGTTTCATAATCTAAATCTCTTAGCATCCTGATATAATTCGACGTTCAATTTTCCTTGTTTTAGTCTTGTTAATGTCTGTCTTATACCCTCCTTTCAATAACTATCCTTCGATGTTTCTGTCATCGGGAAACTGCAGAATCTCTCTTTCTCCTTCCTGAACTTTATTTCCTCTTCCAATCTCTGATTTTCTTCTTTCACTTCTTGCTCAGTATACAGATTCAATAACGTTGGGGAAAGGCTACAACCCTGTCTTAGTCCCTTCAGAACCAACGCGTCCTTTTAATAGTATTCGATTGTTATACCTGCTATCTGATTGCTGTGTAAGTTGTAAGCAACTTTCCGTTTTCTATTTTTTTTAATCCTGCTGATTTCAGAATTTGAAAGAATGTATTGCAGTTAACAATGTCAAATGTTCTTTCAGTTTAACCATCTTCTTATATTCCTACCTTTTTAAAGTACAGTTCATATATATGATATTTCCCTTGGGCCTGTGTTACAGTTTAAAACCTGTTTCCTAAATCTATACCGTGAGATAATAAAATCAATCTGGGACCTTCCGGTGTCTCTTGGTCTCTTCCTTGTATACAACCTCCTTTCGTGATTCTCAAACTAAGTGTTCGTGATGATCAAATTATGACCTGGGCAAAATTCTATCAGGTGGATTCATATTTCATTTATTTTCCCGAGTCCCTATTCACCTACTATTTTTCCTTCTCTACCTTTTCCTAATACTCAATCACAACCAAGCGTTCCTCTCCCTGAACTATTTCCTCTATTTCTTCATACATTGCTTTAGTCTCTTCATCATCGGCGGAGCTAGTTGGCATTCAAATAGACTACTACTTTTTGAGTGTCGCCTTCATGTCATCTTGGCTAAGAAAATGCTATGTTAACCACTTTCCTATTTTTTGTTCATTATTAGACCCACACTTTCTCCTGCATTATCCTTAATTGATTTTGTATTTTAACCGCTACTCACTTAACCAGACGTTCATATTTCCACCGAACTTCACTAATCCCCACTACATGTAATTTCAACCTACCTATTTACATTTTTTAATTTTCTAACCTTGCTACACGATTAACAGATCTAACATTTCACTCACCGATAGTAACAAAGGTTTATTTGGACAATTTTGGAAAGACGTGGTTCATCTGTAAAGGAGACTGGGAATAGGTCACAAGTGTGATCCCTTCTGAAGTGCTGCTCAAGTGTTTGGGATCCCCAACAGTTGTTTAAAGGAAGACATAGAAGCAATTCAAAGGCAGGCCGCTAGGTTAGTTACCAGAAGATTTGATCAGGATGCAAGTGCCCGCGCGGGAGTATCTGAGCGGTCTGGAGCGCCACGTTACGGATGGCGTGGCCCCCAACGTGGGAAGTTCGAATCCTCCCTCGGCAAGGTTGTGTGTGTTGTCCTTAGGTTAGTTTAACTTAGTTTAAGTAGTTTGTAAGACTAGAAACTAACGACTAAGTAGTTTGGTGCCATAGAATTACAAACATTTTAACATTTGATGCGAGTGTTACAGAACTGTTGCGGGATCTCAAATCAGAAATGCCGGCCGCGGTGGCCGAGGCGACTAAGGCGCTCCAGTCACGCTCTGCACGGCCACTGCGGTCGGGGGTTCGAATCCCCCCTCGGGCATGGATATTTGTGCCGTCCTTAGTATAGGGTAGTTCGCAAGTAGTTTGTAAGTTTAGGGACTGATGACCCCGTAGTTAAGTCCCATAAGCTTAACAAACATTTGAACATTTGAAATCAGAATCTTGGCGGGAAAGCGACGTTTATTCCGAAGGCCGCAATTAGAAGATTACTGCGGAAAGATACGTACACAGGCAAGTTACATTCCCTGTAAGGGCCGGAAATATAAGAAAACTTGGGGCTCGTCTGGCGTCATATCAAATGTTCAAATTTTTGTTAAGCTTATGGGACTTAACTGCGGGGTCATCAGTCCCTAAACTTACAAACTGCTTATGAACTACCTTATACTAAAGACAGCCCAAACATCCATGCCCAAGGGGGATTCGAACCCCCGGCAGGGAACGGCCTCGCGCATCGCAGCATAGCGCCTCAATACGCTCGACCGCTTCGCCGCGGCAGGAGTCATATAAGCAGTTTTTTTTTCCCTCTCACTATTTGGGAGTGGAACATGAACGCTAAGGTAGACTGGCCGTGCGCTCTAAGGCGTCTTACTTGAGAGCGCGCGGCTGCTCGCTGTTGGAGGTTCGAGTCCATCCTCGGGCATTGGTGTGTGTGTGTTGTCCATATGTTAGTTTAAGTAGTTTGTAAGCTCAGGTGCTAATAACCACAGTCGTTTGATCCCATACATTTACAAATATTTGATTTGAACATGAAAGGAAATGACACTAGTAGTAAAAGCACAGTCTAACATATACACTCACGATATTCACGCAGACTGGAACAGCAGCGCTACAAGCGGCCGGCAAGCTTTATTTCTGAATACGATACTGGATGAGTACGAACAATGTCGTTTATATTTATATGAACATACTTCTTACGTTGTGGAAGGTATGTAGTGCCATGAAAATAGGTAATAACTTTAATTTGTCTTTCTTAGGTTTTCTAAGATCCCTGACAAGGTACGAAACGGTTAATAACAGGATAGTTCATTTACAATTATCTTGTAATCTGAAGCTTTAACCGAATAATTTCAATTTCTATTAAAAATAAAAAATTACTAGGAAACACCAGAAGACTTCTCCATTGCCAGAAATACGTCGCTTTTCTACTCAGTAACGATAAGGTTTCTTTATTACAACCCCAGTAAAATCGGTGATGGTGGAACGTAGGAATCGTATAGAGAAAGTAATAACTACAGTATTTAACGTACCAAATCGGCCACCACAGCTGCAGCTGAAGGAAAAACACGAAACAAGACTCCCTATTAGTACTATCGGAACAATGTCTCCGAAAATTACGTATTGTTAATTACGTCCATTAAACTAATTACAATGGAAAAGTGAACACTTGCAATGCAACTGGCTGTAGTAAAAGGAAACTTAAATAATAGTGCGTAAATTGATATATGTCTGTTATATTAATAGTGTTTCACCTCCAAATATAGTGTAATATATTCGTAAACAATAATTTCAGAATAAACAGTAATTATACATAAACTAATGAAGGTACAGTATTCCTAACATTAACAGTGAAACATAATAATACCTATTTCAATATTATGCAGATTAGCCTTAGCAGAAATACTAACGATCTTAATATCTGACCTATAACAATATGCCTCTGGCATGAACTAATTAATATTTCCTAATTAAACAAATCCCTGCAACGCCAAATAATAGAAAATAACTTCAGCTAGTCACTTTAGAAAAAAGAATAACAAACGCTTTGAAAAAGAAAATTATATTAAACTAATTACGCTTGCTTATGGAATATCGCCACAGTTGTGCGACTGAATACGTGATTTCCTGTCAGAAAGCACACAGTACTTTGAAATTGACGGTAAGTCATCGAGTAGAAGTGACATCTGGCGTTCCCAGGGAAGTGTTATAGGGCCCCTACTGTTCTTTACTTTTATAAACGATTCAGGAAACAATCTGAGTAGCTCTCTTAGACTGTTCGCGGGTGATGCTGTCATTTATCGATTAGTAAAGTCACCAGAAGATCGAAAGGAACTGCAAAATGATTTAGATAAGATATATGCATGTTGCAAAAATTGGCAATTGACCCTTAATAATAAGTGTGAGGTCATCCATATGACCACTAAAAGAAATCCGTTAAACTTCAGTTACACAACGAATCAGCCAAACCTTCAGGCCGTAAATTCAACTCAATACAATTACGAACAACGTGAATTGGAAAGAACCCTAGAAAATATTGCAAGGAAGGCGAACCAAAGAGTACGTTTCATTGGCAGGACACTTAAAAGATGCCACTGTTCTACTAAAGAAACTGCCTACACTACAGTTGTGCGTCCTATTTTCTGCGCATTGTGGATTCCACACCAAGTGGGACTGACGGACGATTTAGAGAAAGTTCAGAGAAGGGCAGCTCGTTTTGTATTATCGATATATAGGGGAGAGAGTGTCACGGAAATGATGCACGAGTTGGGGTGGAAATCATTAAGAAAGGCATTATTTGTTGCGGCGAAATTTCTTTTCAGAATGCGAACATATATTGTTAGCACCCATCGACCATGAGCATCATAATAAAATAAGAGAAATCAGCTCGAAAACAGAACGATTTAGGTGTTCCTCTTTCCCGCGAGGTATTAGAAACTATGGAGAAATATCACAAAAGTGGTTCGATGAACCCTCTGGCATGCACTTCATTGTGATTTACAGAGTATCTATGAAGATGTAGATTACAATCGTACCTACAATCATGCGACACTTGTAACAGGAGGTACATTAATACAAGAAAATGGGAATAAATCCCAATCACGAGAAAGACGATGAAATTTAATGTTGCTGCCATTGGTATTTATAGCCGCTGCTGCACACGTCGCCATTGAATGAAAGAGGCTGTGGTTGTGTTGTTGGGGTACAGCAGTCCATACTTCTTCCACATATGACCAAAGTTGATCTGGTGACGTAATGAGTAGAGTATCCCAGTAACAATTATAGATTACGAAACTCCACTATCGTCTCAATTACGAAATGAGGCAAACACCATTCCCTTGAGAAACTGCACCATAATAGCTACGAATCATTGTACCGAACGCCTGCTCCTGAAAACACCAATGACAAACGGTTTCAACAGCCAGTGTCGTAAAGACCATGCCTTATCCTACTTAGCCGGAAACGTAAACCTGCAATTACACCGATAACAATTGCTGGCAAACGAACTTCCCACGTACACAACTTTAGTCGAAAGTTTCAAAAGGTCCTCACCAGCAGCGATCGGAGAGGACTCGACTGTGGTGACTGGAGAATATCAGTTCAGGTTACCGCCCAGCCTGGCAGCAAGAATACACGGAAGGAAACCTTGTCTCTGTACTGACGACTCGCTTCGAATTGCTCTCCTGCTCGCACACTCCTCCCGCCACAAGTCGAGTATCAGCGGCAAGCTCAGGCCAAAGATAGCATGTTCAAGATCCAGACACGAGGAATCGATCGCGTAATGGCACAGTGTTCTTACAATCCCAATTCCTGCACCGCTACGACTGTCGGATTACAGTGTGGGACTGTTGAAGTGTTGCCTTATGCATCGCCCTACTGCCCCTGCAGCTGGTTTTATGGTTTTGGATGGTACTGGATCTCCCACCCCCAGTACGCATCGCCCTTACACTAACCCGCTATCTCTGAAGAGTAGAAACATGTTGCCCACCCATACCTTCGCTGCTTGGCGGACGGCCATATTGCAACAGGATAATGCGCCACCACGTGTGCCGCACGGAATGGCCGCGTGGTCTAAGGCTTCATGCTACAGATTAAGCGTCCGTTCCCCCCGGAGATTCGTGTGTGTTGCCCTTAGTGTAAATTGAAACATGTCTGTACAAATTCAATAATATTGTTTCGCCTGTTTTGTATCGATATTTGTATGTAAAATGTTATATGAACTTCTTCGAGTAACTACGTCTATGGTTTACTCTGTTGTGTAGTATCTCTGTCAAAGACTATGTATGTGAGGAGTAGCTGAACAGAGAGTGTCAGTCGGTGTAGCTCTAGTATAGAGCGGATGTGCTTTGGTTTGGCTGCTGAGGCAGCAAGTTTTGTATGACCTGATGGAATAATTTTGTAATTTGATTTTGTGGAACAGACACAGTTCTGTCTTTACAAGATTTTGTATCATTCATATATGTATCAATCTGAGAAGATTTTGTTGTTCTCCAATCATAAGGTAATGTAATGATTATTGCTAATAATAATTGAAAAAGTTAAACTTTTTTACTTTTTTACTTCTGTAGTTAGAAAGCTCCACTCCCATGAACCACAGACATTGCCGAGGTGGGGTGGCTTGCGTGCCTCAACGATAGAGATAGCCGTACCGTAGGAGCAACCACAGCGGAGGGGTATCTGTGGAGAGGCCAGACAAACGTGTGGGCAGCAGCCTTTTCAGTAGTTACAGGGACAACAGTCTGGATGATTGACTGAGCTGGCCTGGTAACATCAGCTACTGCGAACGGCTGAAAGCCGTTACCTTTCCCGAGGACATGCAGCTCTACTGTATGAACATATGATGGCATCCTCTCGGGTAAAATATTCCGGAGGTGAAATAGTCCCCCATTCGGATCTCGGGCAGGGACTACTCAGGAGGATGTGATCATCAGGAAAGACAATACTGGCATTCTACGGGTTGGAGCGTGGAATGTTAGATCCCTTAATAGAGTAGGAAAATTAGAAAATTAAAAAAGGGAAATGGATAGGTTTAAGTTAGATATAGTGGGGATTAGTGAAGTTCGGTGGCAGGATGAACAGGATTTCTGGTCAGGTGAGTACAGGATTATAAATACAAAATCAATTGGGGGTATCACAGGAGTAGGATTGATAATGAATAAGAAAATAGAAATGCGGGTAAACTACTATGACCAGCACAGTGATCGCATTATCATCGTCAAGATAGATACGAAGCCAACACCGACAACAGTAGTACAGGTTTATATGCCAACTAGCTCTGCCGATGATGAGGAAATCGAAGAAATATATGAGGAACTAAAGGAAATTATTCAGACAATTAAGGGAGAGGAAAACTTAATTGTTATGGGAGACTGGAATTCGGTAGTAGGAAAAGGAAGGGAAGGGAAGATAGTCGGTGAATATGGTCTGGGCAAAAGGAATGAAAGAGGAAGCCGCCTGGTAGAATTTTGCACGGAACATAATTTAGTTATAACAAACACCTGGTTCAAGAATCACAAAAGAAGGTTGTATACGTGGAAGAGACCAGGAGACAACGGGAGATACCAGATAGATTTTATAATGGTAAGACATAGATTTCGGAACCAGGTTTTACAGTGTAAGACATACCCAGGGGCAGTTATAGAGTCTGACCATAACTTGTTGGTTATGAACTGTAGGCTGAAACTGAAGAAACTACAAAAAGATAGGAAAATAAGGAGATGGGACCTGGATAAATTGAAGGAACCTGAGATTCTTAAGAATTTCAGAGGGAGCTTTAGGCAACAATTGACAGAAATAAGGGAAAATAAAACAGTAGAGGAGGAATGGGTAAAATTGAGAGATGAAATAGTGAAAGTAGCAGAGGACAAAATAAGTAGGAAGGAAAGACCTACAAAAAATCCTTGGATATCACAGGAGATACTAAATTTAATCGATGAAAGGAGAAAATATAAACATGCAGTAAATGAAACAGGCAAAATGGAGTACAAACGACTAAGAAATGAGATTGACAGGAAGTGCAAAATTGTATGTATGTTTGTAAGGCTTATGGGACTTAACTACGGGGTCATCAGTTCCTAAACTTACAAACTACTTATGAACTACTTACGAACTAGGACGGCACAAATATCCATGCCCGAGGGGAGATTCGAACCCCCGACCGTAGTGGCCGTGCAGACCGTGATTGAAGCGCCTCAGTCTCCTCGGCCACCGCGGCCGGCAAGTGCAAAATGGCTAAGCAGGAGTGGCTAGGAGACAAATGCAAGGATGTAGAAGAATGTATACATAGGGGAAAAATAGATACAGCCTACAGGAAAATAAAAGAAACATTTGGAGATAAGAAAAACATCTCTATGAATATTAAGGACACTGATGGAAAACCAGTTCTCAGCAAAGAAGGTAAAGCTGAAAGGTGGAAAGAGTATATAGAGGGGCTCTACAAAGGAAATGAACTTCGAGACAATATTGTAGGAAGGGAAGAGGGTGTAGATTAAACTGAAATAGGAGATTCTGTAGTGAGAGATGAATTTGACAGAGCCCTGAAAGACCTAAGTCGAAACAAGGCCCCTGGAGTAGATGATATTGCCTCAGAGCTACTGAAGTCTCTGGGAGAACCAGCCATGACAAACCTGTTTCACCTGGTGTGTAAGATGTATGAGACAGGCGAAGTACCCTCAGACTTTAAGAAAAATGTAATAATCCCCATTCCAAAGAAAGCAGGTGCAGACAGGTGTGAAAACTACAGAACCATCAGTTTAATAAGTCATGGTTGCAAAATATTAACACGAATTATATACAGAAGGATGGAAAAGCTGGTAGAAGCTGACCTCGGCGAAGATCACTTTGGGTTCACGGGAGGCAATACTCACTTTACGGCTTAACCTGGAAGATAGATTAAGAAAAGGCAAACCTACATTTCTAGCTTTTGTAGATTTGGAGAAGATTTTTGACAATGTTGATTGGAATAAACTCTTTAAAGTTCTGAAGCAAGCAGAAGTAAAATATAGGGAGCGTAAGGTTATTTACAACTTGTACAAAAACCAGGCAGCGGTTGTCAGAGTTGAAGGGCATGAAAGGGATGCAGTGGTTGGGAAGGGAGTGAGGCAGGGTTGTAGCCTTTATCCTATGTTATTCAGTTTGTAAATTGAACAAGCTATAAAGAAAAGCAAGGAGAAATTTGGTGAAGGAATAAAAGTTGGGGAAGAATTAAAAACATCGAATAAAGATTTAAGCCTAAGGAAGTCCTTTCTGAGGGCATTTGTATGGAGTGTTGCCTTGTATGGGAGTGAGACATGGACGGCCGGCCGCGATGGCCGAGGGGACTAAGGCGCTCGAGTCACGGTCTGCACGGCTACTACGGTCGGGGATTCGAATCCCCCCTCGGGCAAGGATATTTGTGCCGTCCTAGTTCGTAAGTAGTTCCTAAGTAGTTTGTAAATTTAGGGACTGATGACCCTGTAGTTAAGTCCCATAGACTATACAAACATTTGAAACATTTAGACATGGACGATAAACAGTGCGGACAGGAAGAGGATTGAGGCTTTTGAAATATGGTGCTACAGAAGAATGCTGAAGATTAGGTGGGTTGATCGCGTAACTAATAAGGAGGTACTGAACAGAATTGGGGATGGCTCATCCTGTATTATTTGTGATCAGCCAGCCACACGCTTCTGCAGCCTTGTTTTAGTGTTCTATCTATTTTGTCCACTCCTGTCTTGTCCATTGTTCTGTCATCATTTTACGATTGACTGTCGCTCAGTACCTGGAGTATCCTAAACTTAGTAGTATGCGACGAAAAGGAAACTTTTAACAGTTTACTCCTAGCTGGGAACAGGGGACTGATAACCCAGCAGTTGAGTCCCCTTTAAACATCAACAACAACAACAACAAGAATTGGGGAGAAAAGAAATTTCTGGCATACCTTGACTAAAAGAAGGGATAGGTTGGTGGGACACATTCTTAGACATCAAGGAATTGTGAATTTAGCATTAGAGGGAGGTGTGTGGGGTAAAAATCGCAGAGGAAGACCAAGAGATGGATACAGTAAGCAGATTCAGACAGATGTAGGTTGCCGTTCTTATGTGGAGATGAAGAGGCTTGTTCAGCATAGGGTATTGTGGAGAGCTGCTTCAAACCAGTCTCCGGACTGAAGACCACCACAACAACAACAACAACAGTTAGAAAGCTAACCCTCTTCCTTTCATTGAAAGTTATTTACTAAAAGTCAAAGTATAGTAGTGACTAAGTTGAGTTCCATTAATAGATTTCTTTACTGGTGTGGCGTATTAATGACAGTAGCGATTGTTGTGCAATACTACATGCAAGTGAACAAGATATATACTAAGTTTCTGCAATCAGTCAGTAATCGGGATAAATTCTCGCAGTTGATGACAATTATTAGTTTTGCATTTAACATCAGATCAGTTTTGAAACAGACCACCTTCAGCTGGTCACAATTGCCAAAACCCTGTAGCGACCCTGTTACTCCTATCATTAGACCAACCTTATCTTATTCCACAAAGTAACATACCTGTTTTAAAGTTAGTTCATGTATTTTGTAAGTATAGGGACTGACGACCATAGCAGTTTGTTCAATAGGTTTACAAACATTTGAACATTTCGACCACGTGTTGAGCGCAATGTACAAGACTTCCGCGACGTTAATCGGTATGAATTGCGGCCCTGGTCTCTGGCTTGTGGAAAACTTTTGCTCGATGACTGTGGAACGAGTGTAACCCATATACAACTCACTGCTCAACCAGATAAACTTCACAAAGATGAAACAGCGGCATGAACTACCATACCTCAACAACACATCCAGAGCCAATTTGATTCAATGTAGCAGCGGTTATAGTCACAAACAGCGGCAACACTCAGTACTGATTGCGTCGCGTTTCTCACTTCACATGGAGCTGTGTTTTGAATCATGCGATCTTTCGCAAATAAATTTGGCTTTGATGTCACTAATGTTGCATTTTGGATAGGCAAGACGACATAAGTTTTTTTTTTTTTACTTCAATGTGTTTTCTCTTCACAAAGACGTATTTTTATTATTGGCGGTGAAAAAGAATTCTCCGACAATAAAGGACCAAGTCGTAAACTCCTCAAGAAGTAATTTTTATCAGGATACAAGTGACTTTTCCCCACAATGGGTGCACAACAGCACCGTGATTGTTCCTTTATAAGGTACAGAATAATTTCCACCACTTGTCACAACTGAAGAAGTTGCATTTGTCGCACGACTGGTTTCGGGCTTGTGCCCATCTCCAGATGGTCATACATCCTTTAAACATGTCTCCATATTTAACGTTGGAGTGCAATGTTTACAAAAAGAATAAATTATGTGATAACAACTGTAAACCAGTGAAACAGTTGACTCTATTGAAGTCAAATATGTTCAAATATTAATGCCGAGACATTCTCGCATAAAGGCAAAGAACCAGTTACATGAATGCACATTTCTCAGTTTATTCACAGACATATTTTTGTTTTCTTTTTACGTGTTATTTGATTATTTATGTGTAAGGTAATACAAGTCCCAAATCGAACAGTGATCCTGTAGTATAAATTGATTATCTTTATTTACCTCAATGATGACAAACTTTTCTCTCTTAGATTACCGGTTTCAGTCAGTTATTACCGTGTTCATATTTGTTATTTTTATAATATGGCTTACTACGGCAAAATAGCATCGACAAAACATAAAAATAACATCAGCATTAAAATGTTATTTTAGTATGTTAGGAATAGTAGCGCCACAACCAGACGTTTCTGCCAGCACTAGAGGCTAGTTTGGGACGAAAAGTTGGAGATCATTGACGTAAACAAAAAAATCCTTTTTCACTAAAGTAGCATTTGGAACAGCCATATTCACACCTTTAAGTCATTTAATGTGACTTTGCACAGTAATAAAACCAAATATTCGCAGTATATAACATTGGAATACACATGATCTGCTCAAAGACGTTAGATCTATTGATCTAGGAAGTACAGTTGTATTGCACACAGATACACAGGAACTTAGACCTAAGAAGTACAGATATGTTAAAACAGATATCATAAATAGTGCAAATATATATCTATATATATATATATATATATATATATATATATATATATGTGTGTGTGTGTGTGTGTGTGTGTGTGTGTGTGTGTGTGTGTGTGTGTGTGTGTGTGTGAAATAGAACGAGTGCGCGGTGCTGTATTTTCATGCACTGGATTTTCATTGGTGTACCACACTTTTCTCCGCACAGATATTGTATTGCACCATTTTGCCATGGACGGTATGTTTTAGCCACGGCAGAACGCGATCAGTCATTTCGGAAATGCTCTCACACTTGGACCGAAAGCCAGCGATCATGCCCACTGTATCGATTCGTGATATCCCCGTGACGTATAAAAACGTGACTGCGCTAGAATCGGCCAGGGCAGATTAGACGTGCGCATTGAGGGGCCGTGCTGCAGTGAACGCGGCCGTTCGCCGTCGGGGATTCGAGTCCTTCCTCGGGCATAGGTGTTCGTGTTGTCCTTAGGTTAGTTTACCTTAGTTTAAATAGTTTGTAAGCTACTGAGTAATGACCAAGCAGTTGAGTCCGATAGATTTACAAACATTTCAACATTTGAACAAAAATCGTCTGAGCGGGAGTGTCCGAGGGCTCAAAGGCGCCTTGCTCGGAGGTGTGCGGCTGCTCCCGGTCGGAGTTTCGAGTCCTCACTCGGGCATGGGTGTGTGTGTGTGTGTTGTCCTTAGCATAAATCATCAAATAAATACACTAACACAAAAATTGTGGTACAGATTACTAATTTATTCGTACAACAAGGCCAATGAAAGTTACATAATTCGAAAGATTGTTTGTCGTAGATTTCACGAATATAAATATTGTGTGTGAATTTAGCGATTAAAAGTGGTAAAAGGAAGTAGAAATTTTCCTATCTACAGCTTGGATCAGGTTCTACATTCTCTAACAATCAGCTCACTGATTGGCTATTCGCCTCGACCGAAGAGGCTGTAATGCAGCGCATCTGCAGTATTAAAACAACGTATTAAAATAAGTGAATATCGAAACATGGTGTGCTCCCAACTCACTTTCTTGTGCCGTCCAAATGCTTCATTTTCGCAGTGATTAAGAGTGGTTAAAGGAAATGGATGTTTTCATATGAATGCCGATGAAAAGGATGATGCGCCGGGAGAGGCATCTAGCGGTGCTCGGGTGGAACTACGAAGTCGAGAATGCCAATATAAATGATGATGCGCCAGGAGAGGCACGTAGCGGTGCACGGGTGGAACTACGAAGTCAACATGTTGTCAAATCTGGAATTCTGAATATCGTAGTATCGAAATAACATTTTTCTTGGCGTTGTATAAATATACGAACACCGAAATTGTAGTTCCATTTCAAATATTAGGCTAATGAAAGTTATATAATTCGAAAATGTCATGAGAAGTATATACTTCCGTTTTTATTTGTTGTTATTGTGTCAGGCATTTTCCTTAACACGTAGAAAGTGTCGGTTCAATTTTAGCAAATATCCCAGCGGCCTCCTATGATAATGTTGGCAACAGATGCTGAATAGTGAGAATCCTGTGAGTCTTCATTTTAGCCAACCGCTTCACAACGCTGATGTTCATGGAATCGACGCTTTACGAGGGCAATTATTTTTACTGAGCGGACGAGGGTACATACAAGAACCTGTCAACCAAATAGCAAAATGTTCAAATGTTTGTATAGTCTATGGGACTTAACTACGGGGTCATCAGTCCCTAAACTTACAAACTACTTACAAACTAGCTAATACTAAGGACGGCACAAATATCCATGCCCGAGGGGGGATTCGAACCCCCGACCGTAGTGGCCGTGCGGATCGTGACTGGAGCGCCTCAATCCCCTCGGCCACCGCGGCCGGCAACCATATAGCAGGAACAGTATTATTTGTTTACTTCATGGTCTGTACGATACACTAATAGATTCATTCATTCTATGTGGTTCGAACAAATGGACAAAGATTTTCTATCGTGTTGTTGTTGTTGCCAACATAATCACGCGAGGCCGTCGACATGATACGTAAAATTTTACCCCCAGTGACCATTGTAAACACAATTGGTCGATTTTCGACCACAGCCAATACTAGCTTATTTAAATAGTTTGTAAGTATGATGACCACTGCAGTTTGCTCCCATGAAGATTTTTTTGGAGTGGTATATGCTTCAAACTTTCAAACGCTAGAGTGAAATATGAGCTTAATATACATTCCACGAGGAAGACGTAATCGTAATCCATCTGAATTGCCTCGGGAAGATGTATTTCATGGAACTTGTCTAAAATAGTACTTACTTACTGTTCCATAGTTAACATAAGTAATGCAAAAGTGTAAATCTTCAGTTTACTTCATACATTGATTACTAGGTGTGCCCGTATTTAAACAACAACAAATTTTCATGATTTCTGTAACTAGAAATGTAGGACGATTTTTTTCCACCGTGTAATAGTGTAGAGATAAGAATTTTTATTTATTTATTTACATCTACGAGCATTTTACATGGTATTGATGTTAGTTTATACAAATGAGACAGTTTAATACATCAAGATACATATAACAATATTAACAAGAGAAAAAAAGAAGACATCTGAATCATATATAATTTTGCTTTTATGTATACACTGAGTACAGGTTAAAATATTAAGTCCTCTTTTGAGCAATCAAAAAATTCATCTACGGAATAGAAGGTTTTTTTTTTTTTGAGCCAGTTTTGTATGGCTCTTCGAAAAGTTTTTAGTGGTGTAAGGTGTGCTTCTGGTGGCAGTGCATTGAATATTTTAATTCCAAGGTAGGTGTAGCTGTTTTGGTTTTTACTTAGTCTTGTAAAGGGCTGGTCAATCTTCTCTTTGTAACGTGTATTATGACAATGGAATGATTCTCTTAATTTGTATGTCACCTTGTTCTCTTTAGTGAAAACCAGGCAATTAAGAATGCCGGCCGCGGTATTTCCACAATTGTGGATCACATCTGCGTTGCATCGAATCGCACGACTAAACAGTCGAATAGGTATTTCGCGCAAGCTAGCATGCATACTCACATTGCCGGCCGCGGTGGCCGAGGGGACTGAGGCGCTCCAGTCCCGGTCTGCACGGCCACTACGGTCGGGGGTTCGAATCGCCCCTCGGGCATGTATATTTGTGTCGTCCTTAGTCTTAGTTAGTTCATAAGTTTAGGGACTGATGACTCCGTAGTTAAGTCCCATAAGCTACAAAAACATTTGAACTTTTGAACAATTAAGAATAAACAGTGATGGGACTGACATGACACCCAGCTCTTTGGAGAGTGGCCTACAAGATACATTGTTTCTGAAAATACCTGCAACGCATCTGATAGCCTTTTTTTGCTCCATAAAATCTGTTTTCGCTCCTGCAGAATTGCCCCAAATCAATATACAATAAGTTATATGGCTATGAAAAAAAGCATAATACGAGCTAAGTAACATGTTTGCACTTACGCATGTGCTAAGTTTGTGCAACAGGTATATCACTCTTGATAGTTTATTGCATATGAAGACTACACGGAAACAAGGGGTTAAGTCCATTTTACAGACTTCTCAGGAGAGTAATTTCAAAGTTTAAAACGTTACAGTTTCATTGGTTATTGACATACGCATCTGTAATTTATACAGTACATTCTACGACCTTTCTTTAGTATTCCCTGAAAGTATAAAACAATTTTTTTTTAACTGGACCCTTTACGTTCTTTTATCAGTAAATCTATTTTTTAATTTCTTAGTGTAACGCACAAATAAGATTGTCAAAGTCAGATTATTATGTGATATTGGGATGATATTTCACTATGTAACTTCCCTGCAATTCCCCTGACAAAATTCTATTTATATTTGAGTGTGGTCATTATCGTACAGGGTGTTTATGACTAATTAGGTTTTAGTGACAACACTTTTTATCAATATCCTGTTTTTATTTTGTCTCAACTATGGTTTCTATGTTTCCCTCGTTTATTAACTGGCGCAATGCCTTCATTTTTTAAGGAATTCCTGATAGTTTCTAATCTTTTCTTTGAAATACCATGCTGTGATATAAAGGCCTTTTGGCAAACAGACAATTCTGTCACAGTATTGTCTCTCATTATTCTGGCATTGTAATGAAATGTATAATCACGCAAAGTAGCTACTGCCTCATCTCTGCGAGGCCTACGCCGTTGTACACTGTAAACAGAAATCAGTCCTGTCAGGTGACAACTTTGATCATTCCAGTCCTTCAGCAAATTGAATTTAGATATTAATGTAGATTTTAGATTTCTCTGTATCAGTTAGCAAATCAGTACAATTCTTCTTGCAGTTACAACGCTCCCCTATTTCATGTGACATTGCTCTTAGCTTTTTAGATACTTCAGACTGTCTACCAAAGCTCTGTCTTTTTCTAGACTTACCACTTCAGCTTGAATCTGGATCTTCCATCGCCAGTTAAAACACCGTCCTTAGTTGAATATCACACGAAATTCAATCTACTACACCCCAAAGAATTCAAGTGAATGTCAAGGCTACTCTGTGTTAGCACAAATAAAGCAAAGAGCTAATGTAAAATCTGCTCCGTGTTTGCTTCGAAAATACATATGAAAATCAACAATGACGTTGCATTTAACGATGTCAACAATGATACTTCCGTAACAGCAGGGAAAAAAATACAGCTGACTGCTGGGAAATCGACACCGGCTGGACTTCACCCTTTCTTTCCGTGTTTCGGATGGACTTGACCCGTTTTCTCAGTGTATACCATATTTTGATCTCGCTATAACTCAGTGACTAAACCAATTACATTCATTTAAGTTCACCCAACTGAAAGTGCATCTGATGAGCTTCATAAGGATACCAGTAACTCATTTTCGTGAAATTTGGACTTAACCCTTTTTTTCCGTGTAGTCTTCATATGGAATCGGTGTGGATATTCCAAGTTAATTTGGTGTCCAAATGCACACCCAGAAGTTTAACAGATTTGACAGATTCGTTATTGTTTGACAGACTAAAAATCACATTTTCCGCTGGCGGGGACTTGTTATTTGAAGAGAAACAGCGTCGTTACTGTTCAACAAAGAAATTAGCTTTAGGTTAACATTAAAACATGTCAGGATGGCTGTTAACTGCGTCTTCTGGTGGCCGTAATATTCCGAGCGAGGCCGGCCGCACGCCGGCAGCAGTGGTCGCCTGCCATCAGCATCTGCGCTGACTCAGTCGTCAGGTGGAACGCGCCACTGCAGCGAGCGGCGGATCCGGTGTCAGAAAACTGCAGCGCGTGTCCCGCGGACCAGCTGTGTGCGACGGTGGTGTGACGTCAGGCGTCGGTGAGCCTCCTGCAAAGCTCCGTCTCATCCGAGGGGCGCCGTGCTGTCTAGCGAGGTAGTAGGTACGGGGGGAGTGTTCAGACTGCCGGCAGGGCCGAGCCGAGCCGAGATGAGCCGAGCCGGTTGGCGCCTAGCCGACGCACGCCGACGGCCAGGGTGTTCACCGGTAGGTTCGTTCGAGTGGCCCAAACGCTGATAGTTCCTGACGATTTGGAAGGCCTCCACTGCGCATGCGCGCTTTTTGACAGTTTCCAGCTCCGAAGCCAACTCGAACGCTTATTTCACCTGTTTAGGAGTTTGGCCACCCATAGCGCTAGTTGGCATCTTTGCTGTTTGCTCTCTACCGATGTTGAAAGTGAGGTTATGACTGGCGATATGTTATGTGTTTCTCAATTGAGAAAACTATTTAATTCGTCATGAAACATTTGCAATTTACCGTTAAACCAAAGTATAATAATAAAGATTAACAAGACATATTTGCCTGCAAACCGTGTATCTGTCGAGTATAAAATGAAAATCGCATGACGAAACTAGGTTAACTTGCGAGTCGCGATGTTACCAGACGACCGTTCCATCAAAACATTCCTCTTGAGAAAGCTCACGTTGACGTGAGGTGACGGACCGGCGACGGACAGTGTAAATTCCGCCATTGGAAATACATTGTGGAATACATTCTGTCATAAAATTCGACAAAACGCAAAATATACGTAAACACGTCCCCCCCCCCCCCCATTTATAAAAAATGTAGCCAATTTAACCTGACAAAACCTCATACAAAAATGAGGTAAATTAGGATAGTTGTGTGTGAAAGGAATATTTAGTAACATACAACTTCATATGCATTTTGTCCCATTATTATGAGTTACAATAAAATTTAAAAAAATGAAACATACAAATTAATATACAGAAATTTGCAGGTGTTGTGCAAGAATTATTATCGTACATGATTTTCCCAGAAGTTACACATTTAGTGTAGAAACGCTCACATTGTCACTAATAGATATCTATAATATATAACCACAAGGAGAAACACGGAACAGTAATTGTGAGACGCTGTAGTGGCACATATAAAGCTAGATGTCGGTTATAAAAATCTATCACTGCTAATGCCTGTTGTGAACTATATTATTCTTATGTGTCAATCACTTCATTTACAGATGGCACAGAAAATCTCAGTAGGACTATTTTGACTTCATTTTCAGGCGAATATATCACAATCCAAACTGTAAAAACATACGCATTCATCTTTAAATTCGTATGTTATGAAAATTTCCACACCTTTCATTTATAGTATGTATGGGTGTAATAAAAAGGGGACGTACTGTATTAGAAGACCACATAAGTTGAAAGAATGCCTGTCTAATATACAAAGCTCAGCCTCAATCAAGAGAAAATCGAAGACTTAGAACACAAACCTCTTCGTAAATATGCGGGCTTGTCTTTTGGAGGAGGTTTGTTAAACGCTTTGGAGTCAGTCAGAAAACAGTTTGACGAAAATCCGCTGACTTAAACAAACGGTCGCAAACTATCAGCTCCGCCACTCGAACACCTGATTGGTCAGTCAGATATCGTCAGAGAGAGTCAAAAGTGCCACTCGAACGCCTCAAACCGTTCCAGACCGTCAGCAGCGCCACTCGAACGAAGCTAGTGTTGCTAGACGTAGGTAATTTTAAGCATTAAAATCATGTAGGGAATTTTCATCCAAAAGTTCCCACTTTGGTAAAATTTTACAATCGCCGGCACAGGCCTAGCGGGTAATGTTGGCAACAGAACATTTGTCAGCACGCGGGAATGAAACCGACCAATTGTGGCAAAGTTTGAAGAAGCCAATGATATTTTAGACGGCATAGTTGTTTTCTGTTCATAGTAAACAATATTAATTTGAAAACTTTGTTTCAGACACATTAAAATTGATGCGAAATATGAGGACTCCAATGTATATCAGTGGAATGGAGAGTTGGTTTGGAAATCATGTTAGAAAATGTTCAAATGTTTGTAAATCTATCGGACCAAACTACGTGGTCATCAGTCCGTAGCTTACAAACTACTTAAACCTAGATAAACTAACCTACGGACAAACACACACCCCCATGCCCCAGGGAGGACTCGAACCTCCACGGCGAGCAACCGCACGCTCCGCAGCGAGACGCTTGAAACCGCTCGGCTACTCCACCGCGGCGTTAGAAAATGTCAGCGCAAGAAAAATTCATTGTTTGCATGAACGAAAGACGTTTTATTACCTTGACTAGACTCATTTATTTACGTCAGGAAGATACACTAGTTAGTACTTGTAAATGAAAAGATGCTGACAAGAAAACGCTGAAACATTTGCGACAGCCAACATTATAATGAACAATTCGTTGTCAACGTAGCATTACTCTTTGAAAATCGAATAATGTAGATTGACCGACTTCCCTTTATGTGCTGACTGTGAACTAAATTATTACTGCTGTTCCTACTCTTTGGTGATAGTGTCTCGATGTGTCCTCGTGCGGTCAATAAATCAATATTATCAATTATCCTCGTGAAACAGAGCACTTGGTATTCGCGGTATAATGTACACTTGCCTCCATCAATCAGTAACGATGTTACTGGAAAAACATACCGAGCAAGTGAAACACGGTGGGAATTATTTATTTTAAAGTTTTTCAAAATTGTAACATCTCTCATTAATCAACTGGTTAACATCTGCTGGTAGGACTCTTGGATTCCGCCCCTCCCAGACCCAAATCCTGGCTAAGACCCTGATGCAGGGGCATTAATGAGGTGTTAGGGAGAAAGTAGGGAAAACGTAGGTACATTTTTGTGAGACTGTAGGTATTTTTTCTCTCTGCTATCTGGCAACACTGGTGTTCACACTGCGCGCCTGGTCGAGCCGATACGAAAAAGAGGGGGAAAATCAGCTTTTCCGATTTTCAAGTTGGAAAAAATTTTGACGATATATAGCACCACGCCACATCGTTTTGTGAAGTTATTTTTTCCTGAAAAGCTTTGCCTTGCCTGTGAAAAAATAAGTCTACTTTTCATTCCGCTTGAGTTTTTAGTTTCGTAACTCTTCCCTCACTCGATTTAGATGAAAGTATGCGTTTAAAAAAATCTGATTTTGGGACACATAGTACTACAACATCTTAGCTTTCGAATAAAACATTCATCTTTACGAAGTTCGTAACAGTAGTTTTCAAATGATGATTTTTGTCAAGTATGCGCACTTGATTTACAAATCGTGTATTGAAAAAGTTCAATAGCGAGCAGCTTATTGTTCTGTGCATTTTAAACCATACATTACAGCGAGTGAAATGGAGCTAAAAGTATAGAAAAGTTTTTGAAATAGTAGTCGCACTGATATCTGCGTCCTTTCACAAGTAATTGCGAGTTCTCTGACCGGCGTCATACCGCGATCGCAAGCCTACGAACTCGGCGGCTGTTGAGCGTAGCGTGAAGCACTGCAGTGCCGAAAAATTTGAATTGCTGACCACGTGTGTAGGTCCCTCGTGATGTGTTAATGATCCATAGCCACAAAACAAGTATGAACTAATTTTTCTTGCGTGCTGACCGATTATAATGGACAAATATCTGCTACGGTTTTACATCAGGTCATACTCGACTTTGGGAACTGCCAAACATCTGGTTTTTTGTCCACACAAGACAATTAATTGAATATATATTTCGTGTTTGAAAATATAAGAGAAGAAAAAATCAATATAAACTGCGACTTTACTGTTGATGGAATAAAATAAAATTTTCGGACACTACACTTAATGGCTGTCTAGTTGGAATTGATAAAAGTAGTAGTCCAAAAATGCCCTTACATTTATAAATACTACTAATACAAAATAGATACCAATTTTATTTTCGCTTCTGTAGCTCTCGAAAAATGTTGTACCACAACGTGAAAATAACAGATTACAGTGTGTCCCACATTAAAGCGGTACCCTCATGTCTGAGATTAATTTTAGAATGAATTAAGTAAAAAACAATACGGAACAGTGACATTAAAATCAAGTGGTGGCTACGGGCGTACGTGAGGTGTACCAGTTTTATATGCGTCGCGCTGTATCATATTTCAGCCCACCTCGACGATGAAGGAACTCTACACAGCTCTCAGATTATTATTGTTATTATTATTACTGTTACTTTTTTAGGGACTGTGTGAGGGATCGCACTTTCATTACGATTAACTGAAAGAAAAATACACTGATTTAGTTTAGCCTCAGACACTGCAGGACAGGTCAGTAAAGGATAGAAGCGAGTGTCAGGTTTTTTATTTCTGTTTCCTTCTTGGTGGGCTTGTCTCCAGCAACAAGGAATCCCCACCCACTGTCAGCAGAAGATCGAAGGAAATACGGAAAGTGACCAAAACTGGTTCATTGCCGTCTATTTCGAGCCAGCTAACAGTTAATTGATTTTGTTATCGTATATATTAAAAGACTCTACAAAACTAAAGTCATTCGGCCAGACCTAGCTACCCGGCCGATTTCGTTCGGTTTTGTTTTAAACGAAAGATAATCATCCACGAATTTGTCATCAAGTATCAGAATTTACATAACTCTCGCCTTCCTTTTACTATACTCAAACGCGAATTCCTTCTATATATTTCTTATGGGGATGTCATTGCTGTAAACTAAAGTCAGTCTGTCAGGCCATTCTATCCGACCGATTTCCTTCATTTTTACTTTAAACGAAAGGTATTCATTCGCAGGTTTGTCATAAAATGTCAGGATTAACTTCTCCATCCTTTTATTCAGATGAGGTATCATTCTGTCCTTGCATTGAATATTTTAAACGGTTTGTTTTACGATATCTTCGGTTCTAATTAAGGTAGGCAGTATTATTTTTTAACCTTACAACACTTAGCGGATCAAGCTCTTTCATTTGCACTTTTAAACACTTGCATTGATTGATTCTGAAGAAAGCTATGCACGAACATTCAACTTTACTTCCCTTTTTCCCCAGCTTTTTTTGTCTTTCCACTAACGGTGTGAAGTATTCGCATGGGTCCTGTAGTTTTAATACTACTGTTCTCACACTGTAGTGACTCCTCGAGTTTTAAGCACATAAGAAACAGGTGGTAATGGACTCGTCCCATGAAATTAGATATTTAGGAGAGTTTTTCCTTGTGAGAACAGCTAAAAAAAATCTGAATTTTTTTATTTATTTTACAGGATTACTAATAATACAATAAAAAATAAACAGAACATATTTCACAAGTATTATTAAGAAAAAAGAAAAAAAAAGCTATGCATAGAGACTTGTGTCAGAAACAGGCTGCAGACGTGAGATACTTGTGCTGCAGAAGCAACACCGTAGCCCAATAGACTCACGCCGGAAATATTAGACATTCCGAATATCGTCAACACCGTCTACAGAGAAGGCATCCGCGCTTGCGTGCCAGTCACGCAGAGTAGGCCACGGTCGCGTAGCTCACTGGGTGGCCGATGTGAGGCGGTGGGCTGCGCTCCATCGGCCAGCCAGTGAGCTACGCGACCGTGGCCTACTCTGCGTGACGTGGCACGATGGCGCGGAGGCCTTCTTTACAGACGGTGTTGATGTCGGTTCGGCGTGAGCCGGCTGAAGCGGAGTTGTCTCGGCCCGGCCGGCAGTGTGAACACTGCCATTTAAAACAACGTGTTTAATCTGTCGGCTCGGCCCGGGTCGGCTCGGCCTGGCCAGCAACGTCCATAGTGAACGGCTCCTCGCCAGCTGCTCGACCGCTTAACCCGCAGTGGTCACGACTCGCGCGGTGCAACAGCGCGATGGCAGCTGGTGGCGGCCAGAGTGTGCAGTGTGCGGCTGATCCCAAAACATGACGAAATTACTTTTCGATTTTCTCGCTGTAAAAAATACTGTATGTGTATGAAGCAAAGATACATCACACTCTGGCATCACATTTTCGATAAAAATTCTCCTCCTTCGGTAAAAAAAATAAAAACCACCTCTTCCTGTTTTGTGCGTTTTCCTTGACGCATAATACTTCTCACTCGAGAAAACTAATTGTCGTACATGACAGAGTTTTGCACATCTTACAGGCTAGCACAACAGCTTCATAACGGAGTGTCTGTTTTTTCGATATTCGCCATAGATATTACGATACTTAATTTCCAGTTAACCTATCGCATAACATTTGAAGCTTTTGCAGTGAAAAATATAGTCGCTGACTACTTTACGTTTGGTTAACTTTAGGTTATACATTATTGAGTACGAAATGTAGCCAACAATGTGAAATTGTTTTTAAGCTGAAAAGAAAGCGCTACATCGTTCCAGTATAGCGAACTGGGTGTTGAAATTCGAGGGCGCTAACGGTCTCCTTCAGCGCCGTGTGCACAACTACTGGGCCTCTAGCCTGCAGTTCAATCAGTCAACCTTGGTAATAAAGCACATGCCCGAGCCAACAGAAAATATTAGTCATTATTAAAATCGCGAAGTTTATCTGAGACAGATGGCAATTCTCTATCTCGTTTCAAAATATTGATGGTAAACTTTTCGGAAAAAAGAGAATAGTAAATCTGTTTATAGGTATTATAGTTACAAATATTGGATTGCTAGCTGTAACTGACGTAAATTGCAAGTTCATAATGGTTACTGCAGGGTTCTATGGAAAAGAGAATGATGCTAGTGTTTTTGTTGAATGCCCTTTCCGACATGCAACAGAATTGGGAAGACTAAAATTACCAGAAGAATTTTTGACAGGATCCAATAACAAGCGTCCATATGTTTTCATATGCGATGCAACATTTTTCGCCGGCCGCGGTGGCCGAGGGGACTGAGGCGCTCCAGTCACGGTCTGCACGGCCACTACGGTCGGGGGTTCGAATCCCCCTTCGGGCATGGATATTTGTGCCGTCTTTAGTATTAGCTAGTTCATAAGTAGTTTGTAAGTTTAGGGACTGATGACCCCGTAGTTAAGTCCCATAAGCTTTGCAGACATTTGCAGCATTTTTCCTCTGAATCAATATTTAAGAAGATTGCCTCCAGAAAGGACAACACTCGGGGGCACTAAAGATGTTTACAGTGATAATGTTAAGTTGGAATATGCAGTTCGTTTGTGCAGCTTAAGTGCATATTTTTTTCTAGTTGAGTTTAATTCAAGTAAATCATTGGCCCTATAACGAAACTGCTGTTACAACTTGGCACGATCCGCGAATGGTGATAATAAAAAACAATGTTTTGATCGCAAATGGTACAAAATTTCAAAACTGGACTCACTGGTTGTCGGCATGAGGTAGTAACCGATAGATCATGTCAGGGAAAAAGTTGTAACTGCTGTCCTATAATCTCAATATACACATTTTTAAAAGTTTTACAGTTCATTGTGCGTCTCATACAGCAACCAATGAAATTTCAATTTCGATTACAAACAGTCTTGTTTGCAAAGTGGTTTTATTGATTACCAATGACGTGTTCCGTTCTCATGGCAGGGCATCACCCGATTGTCGCATGACAACCGTAATCTAATTTTTAAAAATTGTATAACAGCCACCCGGTTGCGTAAAACTCATTTTTAAGGTTCTTGACCTGGTTTTGTCATCGCTAAGGGTGACTTCATCAGAAAAAATAAAAAGTTTACATGACGTCACAAGTATATCTTACCAGCAAGGTTGCTCAGGTATAAATCGGTAAAAAATAAGTCCTTAAAAATATAAAAATAATAACAATCAAAAACACCAGTGTGTGAAGGAAGATCCCGCATGTCCTTCACAACACACTGGTGTTTGTGACTGTTATTATTTTATATTTTTAAGGACTGTTATTTTTTACCGATTTATACCTGAGCAACCTTGCTGGTAAGATATACTTGTGACGTAATGTAAACTTTTTATTTTTTCTGATGAAGTCACTCTTAGCGATGACAAAAACAGGTCAAGAACCTTAAAAATGATTTTTACGTAACCAGTTGGCCGTTACACATTACAAAAATACCATCTAGAAAATCCTCTTCCCGTTCTGAAAAATCTTTATTCGTTATCACGATACGGTAGAAAAATAAAATTTTTTTGTATCAAAGGTATCAGCTGTGTGGATGGCACATCTACACTTTTTAATCATGACAAATTATCGTAGCTTTTACGATATGTCCTTACGATATGTCCTACAATGACAAATTATCGTAGCTTTTACGATATGTCCTATAATATATCCGTTACCAGGATCCCTAGGATCTAAGATTCCGCACATCGCAAACAAAATATGAGCGTAGTATCCGGTCTGGAGTGTAATTGTAGTTTTAACTAACGCTGCAAGACTTTTTGGTTAGGAGGTCACGAAACTATGTTTTAGTCACCATTTACTCACCAATAACATTTAGAACACAAATCGTCGTAAATCAGGGCTGTGATAATTTTGTTTTTCAGTTTTTACTGGTATTCGTCACAGATCTCGGTATACTGTGCCTGTGACAGAGATTTTGCATTTTTCACGGATACACTCGCAAATCGAGTTTGTGGCACAAACGTGTGCAATTAAGACGGCAAAGCCGTTGCAGCTTGACATTCATTGAAGTTGTATAAAAACTGCAATTTTTGATGGCTGTGCCCATAACTTATCACTCTATGCGTACAGCGACCCATCTCCATCCACAACTCTCTCTGTTACGGTACATGTTTGTGTTCATGATAATTTGTTTCTTCAAGAAAAGATGAACCTCGGTATCTATTACATTCCAGGAGTGTTAGAATATTCAGACCATGACTGAAGAAGTTATCAACAACGTTTCTACCAGTCGCAGATGATTTGTAATCTCTTCATTAAATGAGCTGAACATTGCTATCCCAGCCGCCCCCCCCCCCCTCCCCCGGATCCCATCTTTTCCTTCGGCAAATATATTCTTATAATACTTCCTGGCAGATTAAATTGTGTGCCGGAACCAGTCTTCGAACCTGGGACCTTTGCCTTTCACGGGCAAGCGCTCTAACGACTGAACTATCCCGGCGCGCTTCACGGTCCGTTCTCCTCGCGGTTGTCCGCAAAAGGCAAAGGTCCCAGTTTCAAATTCAAATGTTTGTAAATCTTATGGGATTTAACTACGGGGTCATCAGTCCCTACGCTTACAAACTACTTATGAACTACTTACGAACTAGGACGGCACAAATATCCATGCCCGAGGGGGGATTCGAACCCCCGACCGTAGTGGCCGTGACTGAAGCGCCTCAATCCTCTCGGCCACCGCGGCCGGCGGTCCCAGTTTCGAATCCCGATTCCGGCAGACACTGCAGAGAGAAAGTTTCATTCTGCATATTCTTATAAACTTACCGGGGTTCAATAAATGATTAAAAGTGGCACTACAAATCACAGAAAAGTAAAGTACTGTGACAACTCTGAAAGTTTCGTCAAAGAGATATAAAGCCCCTTTTACAGAATCGACATTCTTGTCTCAGTTGACTAGTCGAGCCGAGTGTGTCTACTGCAGCGCCCCTGTGTGTTATCCACGTACTGAACCTCGTCTATTTTGAGTGGTCGTTTTCATTTACACAATAGCACAAAAATTGTAGAGCTGTCTACTGCGTAGTTTCGCATCTGAATGACGAAGCGAGGTTATAGGTAGAGGTCTGCGCGGATAAGAAAAGTTTTATCCGAACCACATCCGCAAGACCCACATCCACAACCGCAGCCCCGGCACTTTATCCGCATCCGCAAGTTCGTTATCCGCATCCGCAGATATTACAGTTTTGAATAGGTAATCTACATCTACATGTACATGGGATACTCTGCAAATCACATTTAAGTGCCTGGCAGAGGGTTCATCGAACCACAATTATACTATTTATCTCCCATTCCATTCTCGAATAGCGCGCGGGAAGAAAGAACACCTGAATCTCTCCGTCCCAGCTCTGATTTCACGTATTTTACTCTGATGATCATTTCTATCTATGTAAGTGGGAGTCAACAATATATTTTTGCATTCGGAGGAGAATGTTGGCGATTGGAGTTTCGCAAGTAGCCCACGCCGCAGCGGTAAGCGCCGTTGTTGTAATGATTCCCATTCCAGATCCTGTAACATATCTGTAACGCTGTCTCCCCTGTATCGTGACAATACGAAACGAGTTGCCCTTATTTGGACTCTTTCAATGTCCTCCGTTAAACCCACCTGATAAGGATCCCACACTGGGTTGCAATACTCCAAAAATGGACGAACAAGCGTAGTGTATGTAGTTTCTTTTGTAGTTCTGTTGCATCTTTTAAGGGTTCTGCCAATAAAACGCAGTCTCTGGTTCGCCTTTCCCACGATATTATCTACGTGTTCTTTCCAATTTAAGTCTGAAGTAATAGTAATTCCTAGGTATTTTGTGGAGTTTACGGCCTTCACTTTTGTTTGATTTATCTTGTAACCAAAGTTTAACGGATTTCTTTTCGTACTCATGTGGACGACTTTACACTTCTCATTATTTAGAGTCAATTGCCAATTTTTACACCATACTGATATGTTATTCAGATCGTTCTGCAGTTGGTTTTTATCTTCAGATGATTTTACTAGACGCTAAATGACGGCGTCATCTGCAAACAACCTAAGAGAGCTACTTAGATTTTCCCCTAAATCGTTTATGTAAATAAGGAACAGCAGAGGACCAATAACACTACCCTGTGGAACGCCCGATATCACCTCTGTTTTAGTCGATGCCTTACCATCGATTACTACGAACTGTTTCCTATCTAACAAGAAATCCCCTATCCAATCGCAAATTTGGGGCGATATACCATAACTACGCAATTTGATTAAAAGCCGTTTATGAGGTACGGTGTCAAAAGCTTTCTGGAAATGAAGAAATACGGAATCGATTTGCGAACCCTTGTCGATAGCACCCATCACTTCGTGTATAAAAACCTAGCTCTGTTTCGCATGAACGATATTTCCTAAATCCGTGTTGACCTTGGGTCAATAGATAGTTCTGTTCGAGATAATACATAATATTTGAATACAGGATATGTTCCAAAACTCTGCTGCAAATAGTCGTCAATAAAATAGGCCTGTAGTTTAGTGGATTACTCCTACTGCCTTTCTTGAATATAGGTGTGACCTGTGCAACTTTCCAATCTTTTGGTACAGATACTTCTTTGAGAGAGCGGTTGTATATGGTTGTTAACTAAGGGGCTATCGCTTCAGCATAATCAGATAGAAATCTAATGGGTATACAATCCGGACCAGAAGACTTGTTCTTCTTAAGTAATAGTTATAGCAGTATTTAAAACCATGGTATGTAATGATAAAATTATTGTTAGAGTGTCTCTTCTGCGACAACTTAACTACTTTTGACTTCTCGAATCACGCTAACTGTTCTATACATACTCCAAATCAGACTATTCCAAACAGGAAACCTTGGCGCTTCGGACACAAAAAGTAGCGTTTCGGAGCCCATGTGATCGGAGCACTACGTCAGATGTTTAATACAGGCATCTTCTTAAATGTCAGTGGATAAAACTGATCGCGCTCATTTTACGATACGAATCAGTCCATAAATCAACAGTTAGTGCTTCACCTGCATCTCTGAATACTTCTTCGGTGACAGTGTCACGCAGACGCTCGGCGGTTTCCTTCAAATTTCTGGATATGGTGAATGGATGAGGTTCAAATGTTCAAATGTTTGTTAAGCTTAAGGGACTTAACTGCGGGTTCATCAGTCCGAGAGGGGGGGGGGAGGATTCCAACCCCCGACGGGGAACGGCGTAGCGCATCGTAGCATAGCGCCTCAGTGCACTCGGCCGCTCCGCCAACGGCGGATGAGGTTCATTAGCACTCACCGCACCGTAATTTGTCCTCACTCCAATAAGAAACTGCGCCATCCCGAGAAACCCAAATCCACACGCAACATCAATGTCTTCGCTGACAAGATTGGTAAGTTTTTCGGTCGCGGTTGTCTACAAATTTGGCGAAACTCCAGTAACTTTTGCACCTTTCTTGATATTTAAATAAGTAATTATGGTAATTTGTCTTGTGTTTTGTTGTGGCGTAAAGTCAGCGCCACACGCCAGACGTAACAAACGTGGAGAAGGCAGCGATCGACCGAAAGCGTATCGCAAATAGGACAGTACTAAGTCAGAATGCGGCTACGAACTTAGCAGTCACTAGGTCTCAGCGAAGCTAGCATCATACGGAAGACACCGCGAGAAGCAAGAAGAGAGAAGAAACAGACATATGTTCTAAAGATGAGTATCATTGTATCTTCAGTCAATAAATCTTGTAATACTAATCTCTATAGAAATGTTTTAGCTGACATCGATTCCTGCACCAGTACCTTTCCTGACAATTAGACCGGGACGAGTACTCAACAATTGGCAGTGAGAATGATACAACAAATGGCGACGAGTACACAACATGTCTCAGCAAATTTGAAGTTCCACTTTTGTGTCCAGTGTAAGAATACAGGCCGCTATATCGTTGATCTTTACCTTGCCATGAAATTCGTATCCAATTTTTTTTTTCTTCTAAGTTGACGATTCAATTTGTTTTCCTTCACTATTGTCAAATCACCTCTTTTCACTTTACACGATATAGTGTCCAATGATTTCGTGTTCATTTTAAGACAGAACTGTTACTCTATTCACTACGATATACTTTGTCACTCGGTAACAACAAAGCGCTAACTGAAGCCAGCGGAAATTTGGCATGGCACCTCTGGTGGGAAGTGGGCCGGTTTGCCACCCAGAAAGCACTTGACAGACCGCAGATAAGGCACGGTCGCGTAAACGTATTAAGGGCCCCACACACGAGCGACGGATCGCAGCAATCCGTCGCGTGGACGACCGATCGCTTCGTAGATCGCACGAGTGTGGACAAATCGTGGCGATCGGTCGCCGATCGCTGATCGCATGGAAATCCCAGGCAATCTGACAGATCGCATGCGATTCGTCGATGCAATATGGCTGCCTGGATGCTTAGCAGCGATGTGTGCCAATATGCCTGTGACTCGTTTCTTTAGTTATCAGTCGTGTTTGTGATTCATTTCGCGTTTCCACGTTCAGTAATAACTTTACGTTACAATGAATAATTATTCGGGGACCAGAAACTACTCTGACCAATGGAGGCCAGCGTTTTCACATACACTAAGAAGTAATACAAAGTGCACCCTAGAATTTCTGCAGTGAAGCTTGTGCTCATAGCACTGCAATTGGTAGGACGTTCATAATAATAGCCAAGAAAAACTTGAGTTCCATCTTATGATTTTGATTTATTTTTTATTAAACAATTGCATGTTTTATTAAAATTTTTAACTTCGACACAGAATGATTAATACGTACCATAATATTAAAAGGGTACTTAACTGTTCAGGGCAAATCAACACAGCTGTAGTGAAGAACCTAATCTTTTCATACTAACTAGCTCTCTTTTTCACAATTTCTAGTCATGATAGTCAGCAGTGCGGCTATTTACTTTTCTGTAGACACATCGAGACTGAAAAACGAATTTTGTAGCGTAGTTACTTGAACTATAAGGCGAACCAATAAAAAGAAATTGAAGACTAATAAACGAAAAAGAAAACATTTTTACACTAGAAAGATGTATACAACACAATTGGCGGCACTAAAAGTGTAACGTAACCAAAACTTCCTACGAAAACGGATTCAAAACAAGTTTAATAAATTACAATTTCCATTTCTAAAATGTTTTATTTCAAGTACTACTCGTCAGGATGCACAAATGAACTGTGACTGCTGTTAAAAATAAGAGAGCCTTTTCCATTCCAGAATTCGCCTACACATGTGTTCGTAAATTGCTTTACAGGTCGCTCGTGTGTGCCGAGCGACGGATTGCAGCGATACCGCATGCGACGAATTGCAGCGATTCGTCGCTCCTGTATGGGAGCCTTTAGGCACAGGTCCCTCGGCTACAACTACGGCCGTTATGAAAACAGACTTCCGCTCTCCCTGGGCCCTGCAAGGATTCAAAGAATGTCCACAGACTTGAAGTTTTCAGCTAACATTTCGACAGACGTACTGGGCAGATACCTAGCTCTTTATCCGCATAAAACACGCTAATAATTTTATCCGCAAAGTAAGAAATACTGCCGAATCCACATCCACACAGACCTCTGGTTATAGGGCAATTTTTACGTGTGAGAAAGAAATGATGAGTTTACTGATGACTAAAGCGTTATACGTAATTGCCATTCTCGTCGAACGTCATGTGTCAAATTCTGTACTCTACTTATGACCTAATAAATACAAAAGTATGATCGAAAAATTTCAAAACTTATCTATTTATTAGCTGCAGAAAATTTATACTTGCAGCACATAAAACAATTCCGAAAATGAGGCAAAAAGCATCTGTTTTGTTTTCTTATCTTTTTTCTCTTGCTAACGGTCAAATTACGTCGAAAATAATTTTCTCTTCTAATAAATCTGAGTCTTTCAGTGTTGAAACGATTTTCATTAAAACACGTTTATACATTTACATTCGTATTTATGCACAGTGCAGCTTTTTCATGTAAAAAGTTAATATATTTCTGTTTGCAGATATTTCTTCTTTTTTGATGGAGAACGCTAGTAGGAAAAAGAATTGTAGGCTCTGTTGCGACCTTTTCGGTGTGATGAGAACACAAATAAAACAACAGAAAATAGCTGAAGAAGATGCGAAAGCATTTCTATAAAATGAATGCGCTCGACCAGAACGGGTTAACTTCCGATGTTAGCAGACGCCACTACAGTTCCTTGCTTCTGCGCATGCGCGTCCAGCAGCACACTCAGATGTTTAGAACTCCGCACTCAGCACAATCTGTTGATTATTTACGTCATAGACGCACTCAAGATACGGTTGGTGGCTAATTTACACGCAGGCGCGAAAGGCGCACGCACTTTGAGAAGTCGATTTTCAGCGGAAAGATGCTCTTGTAAAACAGGCTTAATGGTGTATTTTAAAGTAATCGTAACCATCTTCAAATGCATGTTTATGATGCAGTCACTTTATTTTTTAATTTTATTTCCCTTAACTGCTTAATGCCTGAACCATTCGCACGACAATGGTGAACAGCTAAGTTCGTAAAATAATTTAAACCCCAGTATTTTATTAGAAGCCGCGATGGAGTGGCCGAGCGCTCTAAGGCACCTTGCTCGCCGTCGGAGGTCCGAGTCCTCCCTCGGGCATGTGTGTGTGTGTGTGTGAGAGAGAGAGAGAGAGAGAGAGAGAGAGATAGAGAGAGAGAGAGAGTTAGTATTTTGTCCTTACCATAAGTAATTCGTAAGCCTAGGGACTGATAATCACAGAAGTTAAGTCCCTTGAATTTACAAACATTTGAACATTTTTTATTAGAAGAAATAGACGTTTATCTGGAAACGCCGTTTCCACACTTACGCGTTTCTCGGTCAATCAGTTGTATGCCCTAGTAAACCATCCGCAAGGATAAGTGTAAAGAGGAGGTGATTGAAGAAACAGAGAGCGGACAGTGAGAAAGAAAGATGCAATAGCAATGTAAGAGAAGAAGAATGGAACCTAGACAGTGGCTGAAGAAGGCAGCCAGTATGAAAAGAAACTGATGCTGGCAATGTCAGTGGGTGAGATCGTCAGAAGAAAGAGGTTATGGGAGAAAACGAGACCATCTAGACAATGGCAGTGGCAGTGGGAGGAAGTTCGGCGTTAAAAGAGCATGAATATTTTCTCATGCCACAGTTTTTGGCGAGGAAGGCGGTATGAGGACTCGGGCAGCTGTTTCTCCACTTTTCTGTCAGTGTTGTTCCAACAGGAACATATTTGCCTTTTTGTGCTCCAACAACAGATTTTCTCAGCTAGTCAATCTACGCATAAAAAATATTTACGACATTAACTGCAAGTGGCCATTGAAAGAATTCAGTGGAGAAAGTTGAAAATTTGTCACTCTCCTTGCTTTTTAATATTATTCGTTTGTAGGTTATGTAATTTCATGAATAATTTCGGTCCTTGTTTATTCTCATTTTTTTTGTGACAAACTAAAAAGTTAGAATCATAACTTGATTGAAAGTAAATAGTCTGCCTCTGTCTATAGTTTTTAATCATAAAGAACGACTGTACAGGCCGTGATGTCTCGTACCGTTAAACAAAAAAATAGTGTTCATCATGTTGCTGACATGTGAAACTCTAGGTATTCCTTCATTATTATCCTTATAATTGTAACGTGCAGTTTTGTTGTAACTGACGCTGAAGAATCTGCTTAACAGGAAATTCGTGTCTCGTTCTCACAGCTGTCGGAGGAAGTGGATCACGAAGTCACTAATTTACTTAATTTCTATATTATTTTGTCTTATTTTTGTAGAAATTGAGGCAAAATTCGTTAGCTAAGTGGACACGAATTTTTAGCACTCCTTTTGTTTCTCTTAGATAATTTTAACTTCTTGGATAAAAAGTCAGATACTGCAGTACTCGGAAGTTAATTATCTTAGAATCGAATAACGTACCTAGTACACTTAATATAACGTGTGACTACTCCTGCGCCATGAATACGCGTCTCAAAAGTGTAACGATGTCATTAAAAATAATAATAATAATAATAAAATAAAATAAAATAAATAACAAGGGAGAAAAAAAGGAAGGATCAGAGGATGAACTAATAGAGTACAGATGGTACGTACAAACGATAACAGAAAGAGGTCATTTACGGCATGCTTTATATAATTAGGCATTCATAATGGAACAGAGACGATTGAGAAACATTTTGTATTTCGAGCAATCATAGGTGTACACATGTATCATATTAAAGGAGGCCACTCGAGTTGCATTTTATTTTTTTATTTCATCAATAAGTTTGTGGTGGTATAGCAACATCATAAGGGTTTCCCTTTATTCAAATAAGAGTAAATCGTAGTACCAATAATGTTCAGATAAATTTTCGGTCAGATACTACGTAAAAAAACAGTAGGAAAAAATGTACTCACAATTAATTAATATTTTTTGGCCTCGTATTTGGCAGGCGACTTAACAGACTGTCAGTGTTGGGTCACCTGCCTAATACGAGGCCCAAAAATATGAATTAATTGTGAGTTCATTTTTCCCTACAGTTTATTGTCTACTATCTGAAAATTTATCAAAACATTATATTTCGATTTACGCTTTCTTGTATAAAGGAAAGCCCTGATGATGGGCTACACCGCAACGAAACTAGTTGTCGAAATAAGAAGTAGCATACAGCTGAAGGGACCTCCTTCAGTATTTAAAAGATACAGACGTTGTTCCTACATCCATGCGCTACCAACAGTATGTTCCATCTGCCGGAAGTATGGACACCTGGCAATCGACTGCGGCTCAGCTGCTTCATTGGCGTTGCGTCATTGAAAGTAAATTAACAAAGGGACGTCACAATGGGAGGGGTGGATCTGGAGGGGTTTCAGCGGCAAATGTAAACTTCATACATTTAATTTTTGTGAATTTTTTATAGGAAGGATTGCTTATTTCTATTTTATTTTATTTGTTACTAATTTATTATGCTAAACTGACGTAAATTATGATAACAAAATGATGTGATCCACAGAAACTTTAAAACAGATGGAAATCAGTCACTGCTTTCCTAAACTGAACTTAACTCCATCCGACAGTCCTCGAGAGGCCCACTGGGTACTGCCCGGCCGCCGTGTCATCCTCTACTCGTTAATCCTTAGGAGAGTGCACTTTGTTTCGTTCTTTCACACTGGAATCATTAAGTTATTGTTTCTTTAATTTTCCTTAATTTACAGATGGTGTGTGTTAGACTAGGTTAAAGAGAAGGTTGGAGACCCAGGGAGAAAAAAATGGCATCAACGGATGCGGTATAGTTGGGAACGTGTTTACCGCCTCGTTCTCAAAAATCAAATGTTTGTATAGTCTATGGGACTCAACTATGGGGTCATCAGTCCCTAAACTTACAAACTACTTATGAACTACTTACGAACTAGGACGGCACAAATATCCATGCCCGAGGGGGGATTCGAACCCCCGACCGTAGTGGCCGTGCAGACCGTGACTGTAGCGCCTCAGTCTCCTCGGCCACCGCGGCCGGCCCGCCTCGTACTCCCAGCCGTTATGTCAGTTTTCGTTACCGGAGCCGCTACTTCTCAATCCAGTAGCTCCTCAGTTGACCTCACAAGACATTAGTGCACCTCGCTTGCCAACAGCAAGGACGATAACCCATCCAAGTATTATCCAACCCCATTAGTGCTTAGCTTCGGTGATCCAACGGGATGTGGTGTATCCTCTGCGGCACGGCCGTTGGCACTGCTGGCCTACATAACATATTTTGGCCCACTTCAGGTTCAATAGTAACACTAAAAGGGGCCTTTGCGATCGTCTTTTGACAGCTCGAAATTTAAATGAAAATAACGGCTTAATCATTCATCTGACACGAGACCTAAATAACCGAAATTGTGGAAGAGAAAATTGTCTACAATTTTGTTCTTTTACAGAATCGACGTTCTTGTCTCCATTGACTAGTCGAGCCGAGTGTGCTTACTGCAGCGCCCCTGGTGTGTTAACCACTTACTGAACCTCGTCTATTTCCAGTGGACGTTTTCATTTAGACAATAGCACCAAAATTGTAGAGCTGTCTACTGCGTAGTTTCGCATCTGAATGACGAAGCGAGGTTATAGGTAGAGGTCTGCGCGGATAAGTAAAGTTTTATCCGCACCACATCTGCAAGGCACATATCCATATCCGCATCCGCGGCACTTTATCCGCATCCGCAAGTTCGTCATCCGCATCCGCAGATATTAAAGTTTTGAATGGGTAATTTACATCTACATGGGATACTCTGCAAATCACATTTAAGTGCCTGGCAGAGGGTTCATCGAACCTCCATTATACTATTTATCTCCCATTCCATTCTCGAATAGCGCGCGGGAAGAAAGAACATCTGAATCTCTCCGTACCAGCTCTGATTTCACGTATTTTATTCTGAAGATCATTTCAACAATACATTTTCGCATTCGGAGGAGAATGTTGGCGATTGGAGTTTAGCAAGTAGCCCACGCCGCAGCGATAAGCGCCGTTGTTGTAATGATTCCCATCCTAGATCCTGTATCATTTCCGTAACGCTGTCTCCCCTGTATCGTGACAATACAAAACGAACTGCCCTTCTTTGGACTCTTTCGATGTCCTCCACCTGATAAGGATCCCACACTGGGCTGCAATACTCCAAAAATGGACGGACAAACGTAGTGTATGCAGTTTCTTTTGTAGTTCTGTTGCATGTTTTAAGGGTTCTACCAATAAAACGCAGTCCCTGGTTCGCCTTTCCCCCGATATTATTTACGTGTTCTTTCCACTTTAAGACTGAAGTAATAGTAATTCCTAGGTATTTTGTGGAGTTTACGGCCTTCACTTTTGATTGATTTATCTTGTAAACAAAGTTTAACAAACTTCTTTTCGTACCCATGTGGACGACGTCACACTTCTCATTATTTAGAGGAAATTTGCCAATACTGATATCTTATTCAGATCGTTGTGCAGTTGGTTTTGGTCTTCAGATGATTTTACTAGTCGCTAAATGACGGCGTCATCTGCAAACAACCTAAGAGGGCTACTTAGATTTTCCCCTAAATCGTTTATGTAAATAAGGAACAGCAGAGGACCAATAACACTACCCTGTGGAACGCCCGGTATCACCTCTGTTTTGGTCGATGCCTTACCATCGATTACTACGAACTGTGTCCTCTCTGACAAGAAATCCCCTATCCAATTGCAAATTTGGGGCGATATACCATAACCACGCAATTTGATTAAAAGCCGTTTGTGAGATACGGTGTCAAAAGCCATCTGGAAATCAAGGAAAACGCAATCAATTTGCGAACCCTTGTCGATAGCACACATCACTTCGTGTGAAATAAGAGCTAGTTGTGTTTCGCATGAACGATATTTTCTAAATCCTTGACCTTGGGTCAATAGATCGTTCAGTTCGAGATAATTCGTAATATTTGAATACAGGATATGTTCCAAAACCCTGCTGCAAATAGACGTCAATGACATAGGCCTGTAGTTTAGTGGATTACTCCTACTGCCTGTCTTGAATATAGGTGTGACCTGTGCAACTTTCCAATCTTTTGGTACAGATACTTCTTTGAGAGAGCGGTTGTATATGGTTGTTAACTAAGGGGCTATCGCTTCAGCATAATCAGATAGAAATCTAATGGGTATACAATCCGGAACAGAAGACTTGTTCTTGTTAAGTAATAGCAATAGCAGTATTTAAAACCATGGTATGTAATGATATAATTATTGTTAGAGTGTCACGTTTGCGACAACTTAACTACTTTTGACTTCTCGAATCACGCTAACTGTTCTATACATACTCCAAATCAGACTATTCCAAACAGGAAACCTTGGCGCTTCGGACACAAACAGTAGCGCTTCGGAGCCCATATGATCGGAGCACAACGTCAGCTGTTTCATACAGGCATCTTCTTAAATGTCAGTGGTTAAAACTGATCGCTCTTATTTTACGGTACGAATCAATCCATAAATCAACAGTTAGTGCTTCACCTGCATATCTGAATACTTCTTCGGTGACAGTCTCACGCAGACGCTTGGCGGTTTCCTTCAAATTTCTGGATATGGTGGATGGATGAGGATCAAATGTTCTGTTTGTTAAGCTTAAGGGACTTAACTGTGAGGTCATCAGTCCCTAAACTTACAAACTATTTATGAACTATCTTATACTACAGACGACACAAACATCCATCCACGAGGGGGTATTCGAGCCCCCGACGGGGAACGGCCTCGCGCATCGTAGCATAGCGCCTCAGTGCGCTCGGCCGCTCCGCCAGCGGCGGATGAGGTTCCTTAGCACTCACCGCACCGTACTTTGTTCTCACATCAATAAGAAACTGTGCCATCTCGAGAAACCCAAATGGACACGCAACTTTGATGTCTTTGCTGACAAGAGTGGTTAAGTTTTTCGGTCGCGGTTGTCTTCAAATTTGGCGGAACTCAAGGATCTTTTGCGTCTTTCTTGGTATTTAAATAAGTAATTATGGTGATTTGTTCTGTCTCACACGAATGTTTTGTTGTGGCATAAAGTCAGTGCCACACGCCAGACGTAAGAGAACGATCGTGGAGAAGGCAGCGATCGACCGAAAGCTAATCGCAAGCAGGCGCCGCGCATCCTGGAGGGAGTAACCGAAGATGCGTGCCCTCTACAAGCGGCTATGTCTAGGCCGACATACGTCTGGACGTCCGTCAGTTACTAGTCAGTTACGAAGTCAGAAATAGAGCAGCACTAAGTCAGAACGCGGTTACGAACTTAGCAGTCACTAGGTCTCAGCGCAGCTAGCATCATGTGGAAGACACCGCGAGAAGCAAGAAGAGAGAAGAAACAGACATATGTTCTAAAGTTGAGTATCATTGTATCTTCAATCAATAAAGCTTGTACTACGCACACTAATCACAATATAAAATGAAAACTATACATACAATAATTTTACATGGCACACATATGTTTTTAAGACAAAATAGCGGTACTTTTTGTTATACAACAAACGGCAATGTTAAATGTCAATTAATTAGTTAATGAGTACATCATACATGTTCCTAACATATATTGAACTATCAAATATATTCGCAAATCTGAAACTAGGTTTAAAATCTCACGTCAGTCCATATATACAACGAATCATAATATTTAAATCTCGACTATTACATTAATTAACACAATTAGCTGGTCAACACAACTTGTTTATGAGTCTAACATATATACAATGCTATTTATTTTCATTTACATAAAGTTTTTGATGTCTTTTCTTTCTAATTCTTGAAATAATGTACAATGACAAGACTATTGTTTATAGAACTGTCTGGAAAGCACCTAAATGAATCTCTTAATTAATGAAATCTATTACTTCTTTTAATCATAGTATCACTGAGACACTGTCCTACACTGATTACTATGCTGGCTATATCGTTTTAACTAACTTCACACGCAACTTGTATCACTATTGAACCACACGATTCCGAGTCCGACGCAGACGGTATCGTACGGTAACACTGAGATGAGAGAGCCAGCAGTATCATCACAATAGGTATTATCACAACAGTAGAGTCGTGATCGCATAGCCCATAATTTTTTATTATTTACATTTTTATTACTTTTGTACAAAGTGTTTGCAAAAAATCAAAAAACTACAAGCAAATCTAAAGTGGGCCATAAAACACGTCAGTGCAATTTTTTCCTTACTAAACACAGGCGTAATCATCATTCTGCAGGACTATGTACTTTTGGTTTTTGGTTTATTTGCGAGCTAGTAGCTCATCAGAAGGAGAGTGGTGACATGACAAGATAAGCTAGCGTGGAAGACTATGTCACTTCATGGCACATCTAAACTGTCGTGACAGAAATTGCGGAGCTAAAAGTAGCAATGAGTAAAGATACTCAAATGTCTTTGTACAGCTGTTCGTCAAATAGGCAGACTGTAAATTGAGACGGAAGTTTTAGATTAGTAAAATTTTAAAAAGTCTGTAAGGGGAACAACAATAGAGAGCAATGGCAATAAAGATACGGACAGGTGAAACAGGAAAGAAAGAAAGGAGACAAAGAAGGAATCGAAAGGCGAAGCAGGTTAAGATAGTAGAGGGGAAGACATTAGAAGAAGGAGAAGAAGCCAGGAAAATAGTGCAGGGTATGATCGACGAAACGAAAAAATACAAGGCGCGATTTTTGAGTATGTTCCGTTTTGTTGTAGACACTAGTAGTTTTTCTCTGCTTTCAAAATGTTTAAGACTATCAACTCGCCCGCAGCGTTTGAGGTTCGCTCAGTGATATGGTTTTTGTCACCAAGGAACCTGTCTGCTGCAGAAATTGATCGACAGATTTGCGAAGTGCACGGTCAAATGTTATGAGCAAAGGCAAAGTGCGTAAGTGGGTACGAGATTTCAAAGATGACTGTGACAGCGTCCATGATGAGGACCGCTGCAGTCGCCCATCTTCGATTAGAGACGATTTGGAGGTTTCAGCTGAAGCGAGAATTCGTGAGAACAGGAGCTTCACAATAACACGTCTCAACCGAATTTCCTGAAGTGTCGAGATCAGTGCTTTACAAAAGGCAGTGAATTCTTGGTTATAGGAACAGGCGGCAAGATTGTATGAAGAGGGTACATTAAAATTGGTTGAGAGGCATAATAAGTGTTTGAACAAACTTGGCAACTATGTCGAAAATTAATCTACTTTCTGAAAATAAATTTACTTTTTTTTAAATAACTTTTCGTTGTGTACTTCTGTTCAAACGGAACTTACTTAAAAAACGCGCCTCATTTAATGAAGGAGTCCTAAGATGAATTGAAGAAATTAACTCTAAGTTGAAAATGTAGAATAATAAAAAGAACAGTTTTTGGATTTGCAGCAAAATGAAAAGCGTGTGTGACGAGAAAAGGTGGAGATGAGTCGGAGATGGCGTGTCGCCCAAATCTGAGCTCAGATTCATACGGAAAGAAATGAAGTCACAGACCTATGAAACGAGCACAACCTTGATCTCGTGGCACAACCAATATTTGACGTAAGTGTGGGGGCGAGTCATACAGATTATAGACCAATGTCGTTAGCAGAATCCGAAGAGTTGCTGCCTACATTCAACAGTAGAACATCTCGTAACACGTGAGGAGACCCTTGTATCTGTGTAAAGGGGATGGACAAAAATAGGAGACACCAAAAATCAAAATACATTACCCGGCCCAATGCAGTGTAAGAAAACCAAAAACATTCAAAACAGCTTCTAGTCGCCTCGGAATGGATACACACAGGTCAGTCTACTTCCGTATCGTTACTCCGCAAATGACACTGAAACGACTAGCAGAGAGTAAAGACGTTCATACTATTTATCTAGCATTCCATTCTAGAAGAAAAAAAAAACCTAAATCTAAATATCTCCGTTCCTGATCTCGCTTATTTTGTTTTGATGATCAATTTCTTCATTTGTAGCTGGAAGTAAACAATATATATTCGCATTCGGAGGAGAAATTCGGCTATCAAAATTTCGTAAGGAGACATCGACGCACCGGAAAACGCCGTTGTTGTAATGATTCGCACTCCAACTTTTGTATCATTTCTGTGGCACTATCTCCCTTGTAACGCGATGATACAAAACGAGCTGTTCTTCTTTGAACTCTTACGACGTCCTCCGTGAATTCTACAGGTTAAAGATCCCATACCGCTCAGCAGAACTTCAAAAGAAGACGGACAGGCGCAGTCTATGTCAACTCTTTACTAATTCTGTTACACTTTTCTAAGTGTTCTGATTATTAAACGCAACAATTTTCATTTTACAATTGGAGTCGGTCGTAGTTGTTCTTGTGGTGTTTATTTCCTAACCGTCCTCTTAATCTCCTCATAAGACCAGCAACTCACATTTATTTGGGCCTGCTTTTTGTTTTCGTCTCTTGGTCTCCCTCTGCAGATTAAAAAGAAAATAACAATAAACATTTAAAAAAGGTTTGTAAACCTATTGGACCAAACTGCTATGGTCACCATATCCTAGACTTATAAACTACTTAAACTAACCTCCACTAGGGACAACACACACCCATAACCGAGGAAAGACTCGAACCTCCGGCGGGAACTGCCGTCCAGTCCGTAGCATGATGCCGTCGACCACGCGGCTACTCTCGCGCGGCTGCGATGTTTAGCCCACACGCTTCTTTTCAATGCTAAATTCGTAATTTCTTGATGTCCTACCAGCCGATCAACTTCTTTTAGTCGAGGTATTGCAGTAATTCCTTTTCTCCCTAAATTCTATTCACGGTCTCCTCATTAGTTACTCTATCTACCCACATTTTCAGAACTCGTTCGTAGCACCACATTTCAATAGCTTCTATCCTCTTCCTATTTGAACAATTTATCGTCCACTTTTCACTACCGTAGAAGACAATACTCAGCACAACTTCCTTCAGAAAAAAACTTTCTACCATTTAAATTAATATTCGATGTTAAAAACTGTCTCTATTTCAGAAACTCTTTTCTTACCAATGCCATTCTGCATTTTATATCCTCTGTGCTGTAACCATCGTGTTTTATTTTACTGTAAAAGTAACAAAACTCATCTACCACCTTTATAGTTTCGTTACATAATCCCAATTCCTTCAGCATCGCCTAATTTTCTTACACTACATTCCTTTCCTTTACCATTATTTATTAATGTTCATCTTGTACCCTCTTTCGAAGACACTGTCCATTCCGTTCAGTTATTCTTCCAGTTTCTTTGCTGCCTCTGACAGAAACACAAAGTCATCGGAAAACCGGAAAGTTTTTAAATTATTCACCCTGAACTTTAATTCCTCCTCCAAAATCCTCCTGTCTTTCCTTCACAGCTTGCTCAATGTACAGATTGAACCACAAGGCACAAAGGCCACAACCCTGTCTTACTCCCTTCCAAATCTGTGTTTCCCTTTCATGCCTTTCAATTCTTGTAACTACTCCCTGGCTTCTATACATTTAGTAAATAATCTTCCGTTCCCTACATTTTAGTCCTGCTGACTTCAGAATTTGAAAGAGTGTATTCCAATCAACATTGTCAAAAGCATTCTCAAAAGCTAAAAATGTAGGTTTGTCTTTCCTTAATCTAAGTCGTAAGTATTGGCTTCCGTGTTTCTACATTTCTCTTAAATCTCATCTTCCCCGAGATCAGCTTCTACCAGGCCTTTCATTCTTCTGTAAATAAGTAGTGTTAAAATTTTGCAACAACTGATGGTTCCATAATTTTCTCACCTGTATGCAACTGCTTCCCTTGGAATGGCGATTATTACATTTTTCTTAAAGGTTGAGGGTATTTAGACTGTCTCACAAAACTTGCACACCAAGTGAAATAGTTTTGTCATGGCTGGTTCTCTCAGAGACTTCAGTAGCTCTGAGGGGATGTCGTCTAATGCAGGGGCCTTGTTTCGACTTAGATCTTTCAATGCTCTATCAAGTTCTTCTCTCAGTATATTATCTTCTATTTTATTTTCATCTACTTCGTCTTCCGTGCCTACAATATTGTCTCGAAGTTCAGTTTCTTTGTAAAGTCCCTCTACATATTCTTTCCACCTTTCAGTTATCCCTTCTTTATTCAGAACTGGTTTTCCATATGCGTTGTTGATATTCATATAGGCATACAACTGGTTTAACACAATTGTGGCTGGTTGCTGTTCTCCACCAAAAGGTATTTCACATAACAGCCACGATCTCCAAAATGTCTGTTTATGACAAAATTGCATACACCTGGTTATCTTGTCTCCAAACGTGTCTTTTATTTTCTAGGCGGTGTCTACCATTCTTCTACAGACTTGCATTTGCTCTCTAGCCACTCCTCCTTACATGTTTTGCAATCAAATTTCTTAGTCTTCTTTACTACATTTTAACTGTTTCAGTTACTGTGTGTTTGTATATTTTCCTTTCACTAATTAAATTATTTCCTGTGAATCCAAGGATTTTTGTAGGCCTTGTTTCTCTACCTATTTTGTGCTCAGCTACTTCCACTATTTCATCTCTCAGAGCTAGCCATTCATCTTCTACTGTGTTATTTTTCCCGGTTTCTGTGAATTGTTGCCTAAAGCTCCCTCTGAAACTCTAAGAACCTCAGGTCCTGTAGTTTATCCCATCATCTTATTTTCTTGCATATGTGCAGTTTCTTCAGTTTCAGTCTACAGTTCAAAACCAATAAGATATGGTCAGAGCCTGTATCTGTCCCTGGATATGTCTAACAGTTTCAAAAGTGGTTCCGACATGTGTGTCGTACCATTGTAAAATTTATCTGGTACCTTCCAGTGTCTCCTGGTCTCTCGCACGCATATAACCGTCTTTCATGATTCTTAAACGGTTTGTTATGATTCAATTATTTTCTGTGCAAACTTCTACCAATAGGCTTACTCTTCAATCCTTTTCCCCATTCCATATTCTCGTATTATTTTTCCTTCCCTTCCTTCCTCTACTACCGAATACAAGTCCCCTGTCACAATCACGTTTTCCTCTCCCTTAACTGTCTGAATAATTTGCTTTACCTTCTTATACATTTTTTCGATCTCATCATCGGCACAGCTATTTGGCATATAAACTTGTATTACTGTGGCCGGTATTTGAATACGATAATGCGATCTCTGTGCTGTTCATAGTCGTTTACCCACATTCCTATTTTCTTATTCATTGCTAGCTTAAACCCGCGGCTCCACTCGCGTGTTGGTTGATTATGATAGATAAGCTATCTCTCAGTAGTGTGCTATCTGGTTTTGAAGGATGAAACGAAATACAATACCTCCTTAGAAACAAACATTTTTAATCAACATTAAAATAAAAAATAAAATTATGTGAAGTGCTTAATAATTTACAATAAATAATAAATACATTATTCCTTATAGGCTGTGTTGCAATATCTCAACACGGATGGTGAGAGTAATGTCCAAATACATTTTAATTTCATTTTAGGTCATTCTGGTAAACTACCTTATTTGTAGTATTGTTTGGAGCGTAAATGTAGAGATTTTTGGGTTCCCCACCCTTGAGCAAGGGACGTATAAATGACCATGTGAAAAACATCAGGGCTGTAAGTGGATTCCTGCGATGTTTAATGATTGTCCTTCAGCTTTGTCAATTGTCATGGCAAAAGCTAGACGAACTGGAAACTGAAGTCTTTTCAACTGAAACGGCATATCTGAAGGGATGTAATGAGCGAAACGTCAAATCGATTTTTTTTTAAAGAGATGCATTGAAGGAAATTTCTTTTTTACTACTTTATTTATTTATTCTTTTATTTCCTTATTCGTATGTTTATCCTTACAGAGAAAGAGCTGAAGACATTGTAGCACGCATAGACCAAATATATGGTCTGTGGCATCACGTTTCGCTGTATGTAACCTCCTTGTTATAAAGTTGCAAACGTAATCGCTGGCCTTCAGTCCGATTTTTTTTATAATTTGACGACTTTCAACCACCATACCTTCCACCCCCTTATAGCTATCGGCATGGAACTGCTATGGTGTACAACGGGAGACTTCGGACAACAATTACACACAGACCATTCGTTTGCGTTCTGTAATTTTCGCTGAATAGCGAAATATTAATATACACACACACACACACACACGTAGAATTTTATATACACTGGTAATTTTCCATCCCAATATACTCCACCCTTTTATCATTATCAACCCTCAAGCAACAATGCAACCAATAAAACCATTTTCAAAGAGTAAATATAATTTTCAAAGAGTAATTATTGTTCCGCATTTCGCGTTATATTCCTCAAATTACTAAATATCTATCAGATCGCTATAAAACCGTGCATAAAACCTTCCTCAGGTATAAGTTAGTAACTGTACAAATATTTAAGTCTCTGCGTCTTGTCGTTCGGACGTGATAAGCGTACACCGAACAGACATTCACATTACTACATATAGCTAAATAGCTATCCGATCGCCATAAAACCGTGCCTAAAGCCTTCCCCGGGTAGACATTAGTAACTGTACAAATTTTTAGCTCTTTATGTATTGTAGTTCAGACGTGACAAACGTACACCGAACAGACATTCACATTTATAGATATAGATTAAACGTACTCCTGTAGTACCCGCAACTGATTTTTTATTTATAACCCTGTACTCACCTGACCAGAAATCCTGTTTCTATTTCCACCGATCTTCACTAATCCCCACTATATCTAACGTCAACTTATCCATTCCCCTTTTTAAAATTTCTAACCTCCACACCTGAGTAAGGGACCTAATATTCAACTTTCTGATTCGCAGAAGGCTAGTATTGTCTCTCTTGTTGACAACATGTACCTGTGGTGTTTCCGCCTGGAGATCTGAATTAAGGACTATCTTGTTTTTCCTACGTAATATTTTACCCGAATTAAACCATCATACAGTAGAACTGCATGCCCCAGGAAAAGTAATGACTACGGTTTCCCCTTGCTTTCGGCCATTTGCAGTAACTGTATGGCAAAGCAACGTATCCTGTTGTTACAAGGCCAGCCCAGTCAATCGTCCAGACTGTTGCGTCTGCAACAACTGAGAAGGCTGCTGCCCCTCTTGAAAAATAACACGTTTGTCTGGCCTATCCACAGATACCCCTCCGCTTTGGTTGCACCTACCGGTCGTATTTATAATTCCTAAATATTTATGTTCTTTATCATCTCAGTTGCACGTCTATGTGGAAGTTTTGACTATTTTCGGTACAATTCGTCCATTTTCAAAAATTTTACCTTTGCTTCAATCATAAGGAACCAACTGATTTAATTTTAAAATTAAATCAGTTAGTTTCTTATGGCTGAAGCACAGATAAAAAGTTTGAAAATGGACGAAATGTACAGAAACTAGTCACAACGTCCAAATAAATACGCAACTGGGATGGTGTACATCGCTAGTTGCTGAACGATGTCCTTGGCTTAATGGAATTGTTATCATATCTCTGGTTCCTGTGGCTACAGATAATCAGATGCGGTAACATTATGCAAAGCTGGTATATTTACGAAAAAAAAACTTTTTTATGCCCATCTTAGTCCTACTATTGGTCAGAAATAACTCACAAACTAAACTACTTTGAATAAAGAATAGTCTATAACTTGGAATAGCATAGCTATTATAATTTTGGACTGACGAACGTTAATTCATTATATCTCTGAAGTAATCTAAATACGTGGAACCTTACACTTTAAGTTGCCTGGTGTATTCACGGTGGTTACGACAGCGGTAGTTTGCGTCGTCGGTCAGAGCTACTATACCTGAGGAGACATTAAACTATAAAAAATATATATAAACAATAAAAAATACTGCGTTCAACTAGCACTACTCTTAGAAAAAATGACTTGTGCTAAGTAGGGAGAAAATCCTCTTGTCGTCAACCATGACATTCTATAATTTCTACAGGATTCAAGCACAAAGACTATGACGCTGGGGTCACTCGTGGCGATGCCTCTTTCAAGGGTCCAGCGTCTGATCTCCAGACAGGATATTCGTAAAGTAATGTGACGTCTATACTATACTGCGTACTAAAATTCCCTTCATATTTGGGTTGATTTCCACTTCGATTTGCAGGTTGCATATTTAATTATAGCTTCCTGTATGATAATGCCTCTTTTTATTTTACAATAAACTAAACAGTATTGGTGACTTATCGTACACGTCCATGGCTTCCTTCGACTAAGGTGTCTGATGTTTTTAAATTGAAGTACTCATCGGCGCCATCAATAAACTGGAAATACATCCAGGCAAAAACTAGACGTCTCTTGACACTCAGAACCTCAACACAAGTTACTTGCTTGTTATTACAGTATTGTGCTATTTTTATATACTACATGTTTTCGTTAAAAATAACAGACTGATTTTTGACTGAGTGATAATCTCAGCTGCGACTGGCATCCCAAGGATTTTTCCACCTTTTTTCGTTCCTGTAGGCATATAAAGCCGAAACTTATTTCCTCGGTTACTTTGGAAATTTAATGCATGCGACTTGACTTCTCATACAATTCAGCAGGGCCATTTTTAAGTAGCTTGTGTTAATCTGTGGCCAATATACAATGAATGATGCAATCTATGGGAGACATCACAGGCGTAGCCAAGATTTGATTTCGGAAGGAGATTTCAACTAATGGACATCTTAAAATGACATGGTGTTTGTTATTAAAAGAATTTAAAACAGACTTCCATAGCTCTCTATGGAAGTAGAGCATCGGACGAACAAGTGCACTCCTGGGTAAATTCATTGCTCCTCAAACAATCAAAAACTTCTATGAAGGAAATGAACATCTTGCCTCACAGTGGGTAAATCTCTAAACAGTTTTCGTTTTACTGCCCGCTCTGTATCGCCTGATTGATCTAAAGAGCTTATTCGAGTTCAAAACAAATGTTTGTCAAGCTTATGGGACTCATCTGTGAGGTCATCAGTCCCTAAACTTATAAACTAGTTTATACTAAAGACGACACAAACATCCATGCCAGAAGGAGGATTCGAACCCTCGACGGGGAATGGTCTCGCGCAGTGGACCGTAGCGCCTCATTGCTCTCGGCCACTCCGCCGCGGCTATTCGAGTTCAATTATAAGGTCCTGCCTGAAAAAAATAAACTTCTCGGTTATTGTTATCGCCATAGAAGTACTACTGCTATAGTTTTTGCTATTTGTCTATTATCCTTATGGCAAGTAATTTAGTTGGCTACATTTCATCCATCTCCACATCATCGGCAGAGTTAGTTGACGTATAAACTTTTACTACTGTGTTGGTTTCGTGTCTATGTTGAATACGATAATGCGATCACTGTGCTGTTCATATTACTTTATCCGCATTCCTATTTTCTTATTCATTATTAGACCTACTCCTGTAATACTCCCAGCTGGTTTTGTATTTATAGCCCTGTGCTCAACTGACCAGAAATCCTGTTCATCTTTCCACCGAACTTCATTAATCCCCACTATATCTATCGTCAACCAATCCATTTCCCTTACTAAAAATTTCTAACTTCCCTACCCGATAAAGAGATCTAACATTTCACTTTTTGATCCGCAGAATGCCAGTGCTGTCTTTCCTGATGACGACATCCTCTTGAGTAGTTCCCGCCCGGAGATCCGAATTAGGGACTATTTTGTTTTACCTGAGAAATATTGTACCCGGATGAAACCATCATAACATCATACAGTAGAGCCGCATGCCCTCGCGAAAAGTAATGGATTCAGTCTTCCCATGCTTTCAGTCGTTAGCAGTAACTGAATGGCAAAGCCACGTTTCCTGTTGTTAGAGGACCAGTACAGTCAATCATCCAGCATGTTGCCCCTGCAACAACAGAAAAGGCTGCTGCCCCTCTTCAGGAACTTCACGTTTCTCTCGCCTCTCCACAGATACCCCTCCGCTATGCTTGCACCTACCTGTCGTAATTATAATTCCTAAATGTTTACATTCTTCACCGTCGTAGTGGCACATCTGCTTGGACTATTAAAATTAAATCAGTTGGATTCTTATGCTTGAAGCACGAAATGTTTGTATAGCTTAAGGGACTTAACTACGTGGTCATCCGTCCCTAAACTTACAAACTACTTATGAAGTAGCTAACACTAAGGACGGCAAAAATATCCATGCCCGAGGGGGGATTCGATTCCCCGTCCGTAGTGGACATGCAGACCGTGACTGGCGCGCCGCAGTCCCCTCGGCCACAGCGGCCGGCGTTGAAGCACGGATGAAAAGTTTGAAAATGGATGAAATGTACTGAAAATCGTCAGAACGTCCAAATAAATGTGCAACTGGGACGGAGTAGGCCTACAACGCTAGCTGCTGAGCGACGTTCTTGGCTTAGTGGCAGTTTTCTCTCTGGTACTTGTGGTTACAGCTAATCAGATGCGCTAATGTAATGCAAATCTGACACTTTTGGAAAATATAGACCTTTTTATGCCCACATTAGTACTATTATCGGTTAGAATAGAATTCGAATGGTTTTTGCTTATTGCAGCTATTGCCAGCCTGCTTACAAAAAGGCAAGTGCTTTCTTTGCTGCTTCCTTCACGCTTATTTCAAACGTAAAGAAATAGTTCCGTTTCGTGATGTTATGAACATCATGCCAGAAGGTCCATTAATCGCATGCTGAAGACACTTGTGTTTGATGTCAAGAATGAGCAACTGAACAAACAGGAATACCTTGAGAAAGAAGAATGCAACCATAAATAAAAATAACGGAAGAATATCTGCCCTGTCCCGTGAGCATGAGAGATGAGAGAAAAAGGGAAACAAAAAATCGGATGATCACATTGTATACATAAGCTGTTCCTTGCTGTTTGAAAAGATCATTCTCGTCCCTTTTATTTCAGCTTTGTCAAAATTTAGGGAGGAGTTTCAATCCATAAAATCCCCCCCCCCTCCCTCCAGTGGGATACGTCCTCATATCGTGTCAGACTTCCTTTTGCCCGTAAAGCGACATGCCATGAGATGACATGACTTAAAAAGTCGTTGGAAGTCTGTAACCGTCCATAATTGCGAAAGAGTTGCCGATGCAAGATTTTGAGTACGAAATGACCTCTGGTATATGTCCCACAAATGTCGGACGGGATTCATGTCGGGCGATCTGGGAGGCCAGATCATTCGCTGGAATTGGCCGGAATTTTCTTCTAACGATCGCGAACAATAATGGCCCGGTGACATGGACGCCTTCTGATCCATTACAGTTTAATCTTTACTCGGGAACATGAAGTCCATGGATGGCTATAAATGGTTTCCAGGTAACCAAACTAACCATTTCTAGTTGGAAACAGGCCACACCATTATGGGGCCGCCACCATTTTTCACAGTGCCTTGTTGACAACCCGGATCCATTGGCTTCATATGGGGCCTTTCCGTACACTCGAACCCTAACTTCAGCACCTGCCGTGTGAAATCGGGACTCGTCTGATCAATCCACGGTTCTCCAGTAGTCTAAGGTCTCCAGCGCTGTAGCCTGGGAGAGGCTCTGCAGACGGTGACTTGCCGCCAGCATGGGCACTCGAATCGATCGACGCCTGCCATTGCTCATTAACGGAAAATTGCGTCGCCCTGTCCTGACAGATATTTTCGTCTTACGCGCCACATCGATTCTTGCGGTTACGTCATGCAGTGTCGCTTGTTTGTCAGCACTGACGACTCTACATAAACGCCACAGCTGCCGGTCACTAAATGCACCCTGCCGGCCACTGCGTTGTCCCTGCTCAGAGGAAATGCCTGAAATATGGAATTTTCGGCACACTCTTGACACTATATACCTCGGAATTCCCTAACGATTTCCTGAATGGAATGTCCCAAGCTTCTAACTACAACTACTACTCCGCATTAAAAGTCTTTTTAACTTCCGTAATGTGACAATACTCAAGTCGGAAACCGTTCCATATGAATCACCGTAGTGTAAATGAAGCTCTTCAAGCGAAAATTAAATTTTCACTCTGCAGCGGAGTGTGTGGTGATATGAAACTTCCTGGCAGATTTAAATTGTGAGCCGAAACCAGGATTCGAATCTGGGACTTTTGCCTTTCGCGAGCAAGCGCTCTACCGTCTGAGCTTTCCCGGCACGCTTCACGGTCCGTTTTCACAATTTTACTTCTGCCAGTACTTCGCCTTCTACTTTCGAAACTTCATAGAAGTTCTTCTGCGAACCTTATGTGTCAAGATCACTAAATATAGTTGAAGCCGTTATTCATTCTAGAATACTGCTTCATGTCCACAAGATCATTCTGCTATAAGTCTTCCAAATATTTAATCATTAACTGTCTATGAGGATATATTTTGCGTGCCGGTCTATGTATTTCACGAACAACGGTCTCCATACTGATTCTTCTTATTCGATGATACCTCGCTGTATAAGTTGCGAAATTATCGAAACAATCTTATTCGAGTAAGCTGTATTGCCGGCAGCAGTCGGTGCCATGAGCAAACGTAGTCTATTACTTCATCCGTATGACTGCAATATATTATATATATATATATATATATATATATATATATATATATATATATATATATATATATATATATACTCCGGGACTTGATCGATGTACACAGTTTTATTTTGAATGTCGATACCATCCCCGTTAGTATCCTCTTCGTTTAGTATACATTTTATAATGGCCCTGTATTCCATGATACTCTGATAACCTCTCTTCTTATGCGCTGCTGTCAATTGCAATATTTCCCCATAGTGCTTCAAATTGTTGCACAATTGTTGCACAACTGATGTAGAATGTGCATCTGGATCATCCCGCCACTTCAAAGACCACAATTCTAACGCTTTCAAACTAGATATGTTGGCTGTAGGAAGCACAAGTGTGTCTCCGCGTCATGGCACATGTTTGCTTCACACGTTGATATCACACTGACTTTGATAGCTCTAAACATTCTCTAATGAAGAATGAAGGGTACACAAAAATGTACAAGCAGCTGTGTCGCTAAGCTAGCTGTTGAAGGACGACGTTGAAACCACTATCAGTAAAACTACTATCCCCCAGGTGGTATTGCCGTAGTCGAATTAAAATGGAGTTGTCTTTCCAGGTTCCTCTTTTTTTCCGTCAGTTTGGGCACCCAGATCACATGTTGTTGTGGTGATGAGTCCGAAGACTGGTTTAAGGCAGCTATCCTAACCTGTGCAAGCCCTTCCGTCTCTCTATAAGAATGACAACTTACATCCATTTGAACCTGGATACTGTATTCGTCTCTCGGTCCCCCTCTGTGATTTTTATCTCACATACCTACAATGCTAAACTGAAAATCTCTTAACATTTCAATGTGTCACGCCAATCGATCCCTTCTTTTAATAAAGATATACCAGAACTTTCTATCTATCCCAGTTATGTTTAGTACCTCCTCAGTAGTTACGTTATCTACCTGTCTAATCTCTAGCTTTCTCCATTTCAAAAGCTTCTATAATTATTATTCTGAACTCCTTGTCGTCAAATTTCACTCGCATACAAGGTTACATCCCAACAAATGCTTTCAGAAAGGACTTTCTAATATTTAAATTAATATTTGATGTAAACAAAATTTCCTTCCTTCAAAAATACATTTCTCCCATAGACATTCTGCATTTTTTATCTTCTTTACTTCGACCATCAGAAGCTATTATGCTACCCACAAAACTCATCTATCACTATTATTTTCTCGTTACCTAATCTGATTCCTTCAGAAGTGCCTGATTTTCTTAGACTAAATTCCATTACCATTGTTATGCTCTTATTAATCTTCATCTTTCAAGTTACTGTACATACTAGATCCTTTGATATCTCTGACAGAATTAAAATGTTATCTCCAGGTTCTTTCGTGAGTACGTGCATGTCGAGCATAGGGCCCCGCCCTAATACAGTCTTTCTTCCTTCTTTCCTCCCTAGAATGCATTTCCTTTGACTTACACTCCTTTCCTATCCTCACTCCTTCCCCTCCTCACCGGGACACTTATCACCTGAGCAGTTTGGTCTCCCTGCCCCATCCAAACAACCAAACCAAGCCAAATCAAAATGTCATAGGAAAACTGCATACTTTCTGTTTCTTCTCCCTGTACTTCCAAAGTTCTCTTTGCTTTCCTTCAGAGCTTGATCAGTTTACAGATTGAATGACACTGACAAAGGCTATAACCCTGTATACCTTTAACGGCGTTCGACTCTTTTGTTGTCTAAAGGTTCTGCACAAGTTCAATATAAATTTTCGCTCCCCCTATTTTACTCCTGCTGTCTTCAGTATTTGAAAGAGTGTAATCCAGTTAACACTATCGAAAGCATTCTCCAAATCTAGAAAAACTAAAAATCTAGACCTTTTCTTTATCTGTCTTCTGCGATACATCGTACAGTGAACATTGCCTCAAGTATTCCGACACCCACCCTCATGAACCACAGATATTGCTGAGGTGGGGTAGCTTGCATGCCTCCAACAATACAGATAGCCGTACCGTAGGTGCAACCGCAGCGGTAGGATATCTTTCGAAAGGCCAGACAAACGTGTGGTTCCTAAAGAGGGGCAGCAGCCTTTTCAGTAGTTACAGGGGCAACCGTCTGGATGATTGACTGAGCTGGCCTTGTAACATCAACTACCATGGCTTTGCCATGCAGCTATTGCGAAAGGCCGAAAGCAAGGGGAAACTACAGTCGTTAATTTTCCCGAGAATATGCAGCTCTACTGTATGAATATACATGGTAACATATTCCAGAGGTAAAATAGTCCCCCAGTCGGATCTCTGGGCGGGGACTACTCAGGAGGATGTCGTCATCAAGAAAAACAAAACAGGCATTCTACGGGTCAGAGCGTGGAATGTTCTAACCCTTAATTGCGTAGATAAGCTAGAAAATTTGAAAAGAGAAATGAAAAGGTTAAAGTTAGATATGGTAGGGATTAGTGAAGTTCGGTGGCAGGATGAACAGGATTTCTGGTCAAGTGAGTACAGCGTTATCAATACAAAATCAGTTGGTGGTAACGCAGGAGTAGGTCTGATAATGAATAAGAAAAATAGGATTTCGGGTAAGTTACTATGAACAGCATAGTGAACGCATTATCTATAGTAGCAAAGATAAACACGAAGCCAACACCGATCACAGTAGTACAAGTTTATATGCCAACTAGTTTTGCCGATGGTGAGGAGATCGAAGAAATTATTCAGACCGTTAAAGGAGAAGGAAGCTTAATTGTGATGGGAGACTGAAGCTCGGTAGAAGGAAATGGAAGAGAAGAAAATATAGCAGGTGAATATGGACTGGGGGAAAGGAAAGAATGAGGAGACTACCTGGTACAATTTTGTGCAGAACACAATCATCACAAACACTTGGTATAATCATCATGAAAGAACGTTAAATACGTGGAAGAGACCAGGAGACACTTTGTAATGGTAAGGCAAAGGTTTAGAAACCAGGTTTTAAACTATAAGACATATCCAGTGGCAGACATAGGCTCTGACCATAAATTATTGGTTATGAACTGCAGTTTAAAACTTAAGAGGTTGCAAAAAGGTAGAAAATTAAGGAGATGCAACCTGGACAAATTGAAGGAACTAGAGGTGGTTGAGAGTTTCAGAAGGAGCATTAGGCAAGGATTGGCTGAAATGGAGGAAAGTAATGACGAAGAATGGGTAGCTCTGACAGATAGAAGGCCACAAAGGATCATATAGGCAGAAGGACAAAGCCTAATATAAATCCATGGATAATACGGGAGACACTGAACTTAATTGATGAAAGGAGAAAATGTAAAAATGCAAGCAAAAGGGAGTACAGACGTCTGAAAAATGAGGTTGACAGGAAGTACAGAGACTGGGCACGAGTAGCTCGAAGGGAATTGCAAGAAGGTAGAAGAATGTATAACTAGGGAAGGAAGGAAGCTTAGGGTTTAACGTCCCGTCGACAACTTGGTCATTAGAGACGGAGCTCGCATTCGGAGTGTTTGGTCAAGGATGAGGGAAGGGAGTCGCCCGTGCCCTTTCAAAGGAACCATCCCGGCATTTGCGTGCAGTGATTTAGGAAAATCACGGAAAACCTAAGTCTGCTGGGATAATTCAAACAGGACAATTTGAATTTAAAACATATTTAAACGCTTATGTAAGAACGGATATGTCGTTCACCGGTTTTGTAAAGATCTGTGCAGACTGCTGGAATCATTCGCAGCACGGGTTTCTTGTTATAGATAAAACAGGAAAACTGAATGATGGTAGGTACAGACGGAACTTTAAAGATGTTCTGCATATCTTTTTTTTTTTTTTTTTTTTTTTTTTTTCGGTGCATTGAGGTCAGTGCGGCAGTCTACGCAGTGACATGGACAAATTCGCACTGATCGGGGTGTACAATGACAGAACGTACGCATGTACATGGATACAAAATTGCAAACTATCGAGCATCGAATTGAGAAAGTACATACATATCGCAAGCAGTAAGCTACGCAGCTCCTAGTACTTAACAATCAGGTAAACGCACGTGTTGATGTATTTGAAAAAAAATGTGAGCGCCGTAACTACAAAGATCGATGATATTGAGAGCGAGGCGCAAAAAATCGATGTGCAAGCACTAGTCATTGAAAGGAAGAAGAAGACGAAGAAGATTAAGAAAAATCTTATATAAGATTTCTGACTTCTGTTTAGTACGCGCTGAGATGTCGACCAAGCAGAAAGTCACTCATGCAAGAAATGCTGTTCGAGAGAAATTGCTAAAGTTGGGACAGCTGAACCGAGATCAGACATTAAGATAAACCTTTAAACCTGTTACTGACTCCCTCAAACATCTCAAAACGAGTTCATATTCAGAAGACGTGAAAGGAGAAGACCTAATCACTGATTTCGTTAGTAGTCACAGCGATTCTACAATAGACAAGATACATGGCGTCTGCAGAATGAAACCATACATGTTAGGCACTCAACTTATAAAATTAACTGAGAATACCATTCATGTCGGCATTAGACAGTGTCAAAGAACCCCTGGTTTATTGAATCTCATTTTCCTAAATCCTGCTAAACGAAAAAATTATACTCCTGTAGGTCTGAAGCACTATGGGGGAATATTGCAATTGACGGCAGCGCATAAGAAGAGAGGTTATCAGAGCAGCTTGGAATACAGGTCCATTATAAAATCTATACTAAACGAGAAATAAAAGTGTGGACATCGATCAAGTCTCGGAGTATATACATTGTAGTCATCCAGATGAAGTAATAGACAGACTACGTTTGCTCATGGCAACGACTGCTGCCAGCAATACAGCTCACTTGAATGAGATGGTTTCGATAATTTCACAACTTATACAGCGATGTATCATCGATTAAGAAGAATCAGTATGGAGACCGTTGTTCGTGAAATACATAGACCGGCACGCAAAATATATCCTCGTAGACAGGTAATGGTTAAAGATATGGATGCTTATGGCAGGCTGATCTTGTGAATATGAAGCAGTATTCTAGAATGAATAACGGCTTCAACTATATGTTAACGATCATTGACACATACTCCAAATTTACATGGGCATTACCGTTGAAAACAAAATCGGGGAAGTGTAGTATCACTGCTAGATACTACGACACAATCGATGTAGCGATAGCTCTGGCGCCAACGGAGCGCCTCCTAGCGCCACCTAGCTCGAGCCCGGACGGCTCAGAGCTCGCTCATTACAGTGACGTCCACGCGAACAAACAGGACAGACATTGCCAGAAGGGCTTAGTGGCTCGCACCAAGTATTAGCTAGCCAGCCGCCGAGTTGGCCATCATAGGCCGCAGCATCAGCAGCGGCGCCGGTACAGTCAAACCCACCCGCCGCCGCTGGCCAGGCTGTGCCTTCGACGACAAAGCGAAAAGCTGGGACGAATACTTAGCACTCTTCACTCAACACCTGCTGGCGTATGGAATTCAAGGTAATGCGCGGCGCCCATTTTTTCTTGCTTCCGTGGGCGTTGTCACATATCGCCTACTCAGACAGTTGTTCCCCGAGGATTCTGCTGAAAGTGACGACTATGATGTGTTAACTTCACGCTTAGCGGAGTATTATAGAGACTCTATTAACATTGTAGCTCAGCGTTTTACTTTCTTCCGCACGAAAAAGAAACAGGATCAAACACATCCCGAGTGGGTCGCAGAACTGAAAGGACTGACTAGAGACTGTGTACTTCTATGTTCGTGTGAACAGTCTTAAGCAGACGTGATGATCAGGTACACTATTGCTCCAAACATTCAGGACACGCGTATCCGCGAACAGATTTTGAAACTTAAAAACCATCCTTTGCAAGACGTTTTGGACATCTAGGAAAGATACACTAGATGTGGCAGCAACCCACTTTGATTAGCTCCTGCCATTTGTTCACTGCCCAGTGAAACGCAGCCGGCGCCGCCCATCAGGAGTAAATCAGAAGTTAGTGAACTGCGGTCTTGTCCCAAATGTAATAAGGCACATTCACGTAGCAACTGCCCCTCCCAACATGTGACTTGTTATTATTGCTCCCACAAAGGTCGGGTACAATCCGTGTGCCTCAAAAGAAAAACTCTGCTGCATTGGGACAGAATAGTACCCGCGTGGTTACACGTAACAATGGTCGTCGTTCGCGTACATATAAGCCCCAGCCCACGCAAATAAAACAAGTTTTTGCCATTCATAGTGACTCCAAAAACAGTGGTTCTAATCTGCCTGTGACATTGCCCAATTCTTGTGTGTGTACTTTTTGCCAGCGGGATGACAATAAAATATTTTTAACTGTTGAAATTACTGGCACTCCAGTTCGTATGCTCGTAGATACGGGTGCGTCCGTTTCTCTCATCAACGGTCAGGTGCTCCCCCGGTGCGTTCAACTAGTATACATTTGTCTGCTTATAACGGAGAGGACATTCCAACCCTTGGTGTATGTAGTTTGCCAGTTTCCTTCCGTTCGCAGAAGAGACTAGCTACCTTTCATGTGCTCCATTCTCGGGACGCACAGAACATTTTTCTCCTTGATTTATTTGATTTGTTTGCTCTTTCCATATAAGACAAGGTACTGTCGCTGAATGCTAATGTTCCGACAAACAGTATAGAGGACTTGTGTACCGAATTTGGTGATTTGTTTTCGCCGGGTTTAGGTTGTTCGAGAGATTTCCATGGGCTTGTTGCTCTGAAAGACAATGCCCGCCTGAAATTTTCCGTGCGTGTTCAGTGCCGCACGCGCTACGTCATGACGTTGTGCAAGCAATTAACGACTTGCACGCACAAGGTGTACTGGAACCAGTGGTAGCTTCCCAGTGGGCTTCTCCTTTAGTAGTGATTCGGAAGCCATCGGGAACACTTCGACCGTGCGTCGACATCAAAGCGACTGTGAATGCACAGATAATCATTGCTTCGTACCCCAAGCCACGTCCAGAAGACATTTTAGACCAATTAGGCGCGGGAAAGTACTATTCCAAAATTGATTTGAAAGTCGCTTACCTGCAGATTCCCCTGGATGAACAATCACAAAAATTTCTGATTGTCAACACGCATCTGGGTATGTATAAAATTTTGCAAGTGCCTTTCGGCTGTGCCTCCACACCAGCCATATTTCAGGGTTATTTACAAAACCTTAGCCAAAGTGTTCCATGTTGCTCGAACTACTTAGATGATATCGTCATTTCTGGTAGCACGCCTGAACAACATCTGGACAACTTACGTGCTCTCTTTCTGAAGCTCAGAGCACATGGTTTGAAGGTCAACAAAGGCAAGTGTACATTTTTTGCAACTGAACTAGCTTACTTGGGTCATGTGATCAACAGTCAAGCTATACACCCATCGCCCACCCTGTTAAGTGTCATTCAAGATTTACCTGCGCCCCGAAACTTGAAAGCACTACAAGCTGACTGGGTAAACTGAATTATTACTTCTGTTTCATTCCACAGGCTTCTACAATTGCTAAATCTTTGTATAGATTATGCCGGAAAAATGTTCCTTTCGTGTGGTCTTCAGAATGTGACGCAGCATTTAAAAAAATCAAACAAGCTTTGTTGTCCAGCACTTGTTTAGTGCCATTCGATCCGACCAACTTGTGTTGTCTGTCGATGCATCGTCTTACGGCATTGGCGCTGTGCTATCACACAGAGTAGATCAGGTCGATCGCCACATAGCATTTGCTTCAAAGTTGCTGTCTTCGGCACAACAGAACTATTCGCAAATTGAAAAAGAAGCTCTTGCGATAGTCTATGGTGTTACGAAGTTGCACGATTTCTTGTACGGCCGTAAATTTTTCTTTGTCACAGACCACTAGCTACTGACGTCTTTGTTTAGCCCGTCAAAGCCGGTGCCCCCCCCCCCCCCCCCGCACCGCCCAGAAATTGCAGTGCTGGGCCGTATTTCTTTCTCAGTATCATTACGAGATCTTGCATCGTCCTACGTCACAGCATGGCAACGCTGACGCTTTATCACGTCTTCCGTTCCGCTCTGACGAATCCTTCGATTCCTTGGAACATGCCTGTTCGTATATTGACGCCCACAATGAAGACGTGCTGGATGTTTTCCCCCATCGATTTTCGTCGCGTTGGGGAAGCAATGGCATCAGATTCTTCTCTGCGTTGCATTTTGCAGTACTGGGAACCCAGTGGCCGATGTCAGTTAAACAGATTGCAGATCCAGTCGTACGTCGTTACTTCGCACACCGCCACAATCAGTCTGTATTACGTTGTGTTATTTTGTTGCGCACTGACAGTGGCAATACTCGCGTCGTTGTTCTACGTGCTCTGCAGAAAGAAATTCTTCTGCTTCTACATCACGGTCATTGGGACTCAGTCCGGAGCAAGCAGTTGGCCTGTCGTTATTGTGCATGGATAGGGATGGACTCTCAGATAGAAAAATTGTGTTCATTCTGCACGGCGTGTGCTGACATTCAATCTGCACCACACAAAAAAAATTTTCCTTGGCCCGAAGCTACAGCGACATGGCAGCGCATTCATATTGATTATGCAGGTCCTTTCTGGGAAACTCGCTAGTTGATTGATATAGATAGTTTTAGCAATTTTCCCTTTGTGGTTCCCCTGCAATCAACCACGTCTGCTAGCACCACCCAAGCTCTTACGGCTATTTTCTGTCTTGAAGGCTTGCCAGAAGTAATTGTTTCGGACCATGGTTCCCAATTTGATGCTTCTGAATTTGAAAAATTTTGTGCCTCTAATGGTATTCGTCATCTAACTTCAGCTCCGTTCCACCCCCAGTCTAACTGTGGCGCCAAACGCTTCGTTCGTACGTTTAAAGCACAGATGACAAAGTTACGTGGTACACAATCACGTCAGCAAGCCTTATGGATTTTCTTGTCTTCTTGACGTGCGCATCCACGCAACGGTCAGTCGCCGGCAGAACATTTGCGCGGACGGCGTCATCGTAACCTGCTGCACCTTTTGCACCCCCCGCAGCATACTTCTGTGCCAGTGCCGCCGTCCTCTCCTTTCGCACCCCACGACATAGTGCATTTTCGTGTTTTTTCCGCCCACAACGCTGGGCACGAGGGCGCATTCTTCGCTGTATCGGCCACTTCATGTATCTCATTGCAGGGCCGTCTGATCACGTGCGTAGGCACCGCAACCAGATTCGCCTTTGTCGTGGACCAGATTCTGCCGCGCGCTCGATGTTCCAGATTCGGTAATGGCGCGGTTACCACCGCGTCCAGCCCAGCTGATGTGCGCGCACCTCAGCCTGCACCGCGCGCGCCGCCGGTGGTACCACCGCCCGACGCCCCCGCACTGCTGCAGCCGTCCCAAGGGTCTCTGGCGGTCGTGGTTCAAGAATCGGTGCCACCACCACAATAGTCGTCGCCACCAAGACCGCCATCACTGCTGCCTTCGACTTCTACATCTACGTCCACATACATACTCCGCAATTCACCGTAAGGTGCATGGCGGAGAGTACATTGTACCACTACTAGCCATTTCCTTTCCTATTCCACTCCCAAATGGAACGAGGGAAAAAAGAATGCCTATATGCCTCCGTAAAAGCCCAAATTTCTCTTATCTTGTCTTTGTTGTCTTTACGCGAAATGTAAGTAGGCGGCGGCAAGATCGTACTACACTCAGCTTCAAATTGCGGCCCTCCAAATTTACTTAACATAAATTCACGAAAAGAACGTCGTCTTTCTTCCAGCGATCCCCAATTGAGTTGCCGGAGCATTTCCGTGACACTCGCGCATTGGGCGAACCTACCGGTAACAAATCTAGCTGCTCGCCTCTGAACCGCATCTATGTCTTCCTTTAAACAGATCAGCTGCGGGTCCCAAACACTTGAGCAATAAAAAATGTTCAAATGTTTGTATAGTCTATGGGACTTAACTACGGGGTCATCAGTCCCTAAACTTACAAACTACTTATGAACTACTTACGAACTAGGACGGCACAAATATCCATGCCCGAGGGGGGATTCGAACCCCCGACCGTAGTGGACTTGAGCAATACTCAAGACGTGGTCGCACAAGTGTTTTATATGCGGTCTCCTTTACAGGTGAAGTACATCTTCCCAAAATTCTCCCAATAAACCGAAGTCGGCTGTCCGCCTTACTCACAACTGCCCTTACATGTTCGTTCCATTTCATATCGCTCTGCAATGTTACGCCTAGTATTTGAACGACGCGACAGCGTCAAGAAGCCCACTACTAATGCTGTATTCGAACGTTATAGGATTGTTTTTTCTACTCATGCGCATCACCTTACATTTTTCTACATTGAGAGCTAGCTGCCATTCTTCACACCAACTAGAAATTTTCCTGTATGCTATTACAGTTAGTTACAGACGACACACTCCCATGCACCACAGCATCATCAGCAAACACCCGCAAATTACAACTTACTCTGTCCATCAGATCATTTATATAGATAGAAAATAATAGTGGTCCTATCACACTTTCCTGGGGCACGCCTGATGATACACTCGTCTCTGATGAACACTCGCCGTCGAGAAAAACGAACTTCGTTCTATTACTTAGTAAGTCTTCCAGCCAGTCACAAATCTGTGAACCTATTCCATAAGCTCATATCTTCGTTAGCAGTCTGCAGTGTGGCACAGCGTCGAACGCGTTCTATTACTTAGTAAGTCTTCCAGCCAGTCACAAATCTGTGAACCTACTCCATAAGCTCATATCTTCGTTAGCAGTCTGCAGTGTGGCACCGCGTCGAACGCCTTTTTGAAGTCGAGAAAAACACAATCGGCCTGTTGTCCTTCATCCATGGCTCGCAAGATGTCATGTGAGAAAAGGGCAAGCCGAGTTTCACATGAACCATGTTTCCTAAATCCGTGCTGATTCATGGAAAGAAGCTTTTCCGTTTCAAGGAAATTTACTATATTCGAACTGAGAATATGCTCTAAAATTCTACATGAAACTGACGTCGACGATATTGGCCTGTAATTGTGTGGGTCAGTTCTCTTTCCTTTCTTATAAACTGGAGTCACCTGCGCTTTTTTCCAATCACTAGGAACATTGCGCTGAATTAAAGATTCGCGACAAATGCAAGCTAAGTAGGGGGCCAATGCCGCAGAATAGTCTTTGTAAAACCGAACTGGTATTCCATCCGGACCAGCAGATTTTTCGTATTTAGCTCTCTCAGCTGCTTCTCTACGCCAGAAATACCTATTGCTATGTCCCCAATTTCGGAATTAGTACGTTGATCAAATGATGATACATTTGTGCGGTCCTCCTGCGTGAAAGGTTAAAGGTTAAATTTAGAACATCAGCTTTCCATTTGCTTTCTTCTATTACTGCCCCGGAATGATCAACGAGTGACTGGACAGTGGGCTTTGACCCGCTTATCGATTTTACATAGGACCACAATTTTTTCGGGTTCTCGGAAAAATCTTTTGCTAAGGTATGGCTGTGATAATTATTGTATGTTTCGCGCATCGATCTTTTTATAGATGCACGAATCTCTACTAACTTTTGCCTGTCATCATTTGCGTGTTCTTTTTTGAATCGAGAGGGCAACAGCCTTTGTTTCCTCAGCAGCTTCCTAACATTGTTATTATACCACAGTTGATCTTTTCCATCCTTAATTGTCTTTACTGGCAGATATTTCTCTAACCCTTTATTAACAATGCACTTAAATTTAGTCCACAATTCCTCTACATCCATAGTCCCGGAATTAAACGATGCCCATTCATTTTCTAAGTGCGATCGTAACATTTGCTTATCGGCTCTTCCCAACAAAAACACGCTCCTAGCCTTCTTGATTGGTTTATGAACTTTGGTCATCATCGAAGCTATGATTCGTTAGCGATGGATTTAGACACTCCTTCCCTGATCGAATGTGTGACACCTGATCGTGAGATTTGTGTAGGAGGTGGTTTTCTTCAGGGTTTCCCGGTCTCCCCTCGCTCAGAATGGGTACACACGGATAGTCATACCCCTTTGCCATTTGGGTCCCCTATCCCATCAGTGCTCTCACAATCAGGTCCTGTTCCCAGCTGTCGTATGCCATACTCCACGGTAGTTCAGGGGAGGAGTTTAGGATCACTGCTAGATACTAAGACACTATCGATCGCAGCGATAGCTCTGGCGCCAACCGAGCGCGAGCCCCGGAGAGAGACAGCTCAGAGCTCGCTAAGTACAGTGACGTCCACGCGAGCAAACAGGACAGACATTGCCAGTCGGTGCTTAGTGGCTCGCACTAAGTATAAGCTAACCAGCCGCCGAGTTGACCATCACCTCGCGACCCACACCTAAAGGACATACTAAAGTTAAGTTCTTGTTCAACTCATTATAAATAGTATTTGACTAATGAAATAGATCTTTGTTCTAGAAGCGGTAATCCTCATTTCGTGACCTACGCATAGGCAATCCTCATTTCGTGACCTACGCATAAATGTTCTGAGATATTGGCCAGAACAGGAAGAACGTCACACGAGTATTTGAGAAGCTCCTAGAATTTGGAACGAATCGATGTCCTAACAACCTTCATACAGATCACGGGATCGAGTTTTACAATGAGAATTTCAAGACTGTAATGGAGCGGTATAATATAAACCACGACTCAACATTCACTCATCTGAAAGCGAGTCTTGTGGAACATCTGAACAGAACAATAAAAGCTCACATGTGGATGCTTTTTAATCTCTGCGGAGCTCATAAATGGACTAATATTCTCCCAGATATAATTACAAAGTATAACCGGATCAAACATAGCACGATAAAAATGAGTCCCATTGATGTTCGAGATAATGAACACTTAAATTCAGTGTAGTTGCGACTGAAGACGCTCGATCCACGTAAGCAAACGTTCAATGGTAGAGACTTGGTCCGCATTTCAAAGTATAAGACTACATTTGAGAAATCATACGTTCCAAACTAGGATGTATATCTTAAAGGACAGCAAAGGAGAAGAAATCGCTGGAAGCTTCTACACTGAAGAGGTACATAAAAGCTCCGAACCTGATGTGGTTCTCGTGAAGAAGGTTATAAGACGTCGTCGGAATAGAGCTCTAGTTAAATGGCTCGGGTTCCCCTATTCTGAAAATGGATTGATACCGAGTTGGGAAGGGAGTAAGACAGGGTTGTAGCCTTTCTCCGATGCTATTCAATTTGTACATCGAGCAGGCGGTGAAGGAAAGCAAGGAAAAATTTGGAATAGGGATTAATGTTCAGGGGGAAGAAATAAAAACATTGCGTTTTGCTGATGACATTGTAATTCTGTCCGAGACAGCAAAGAACCTGGAAGAGCAGTTGAGTGGAATGGGCAGTGTGTTGAAGAGAGCGTATGAAATGAACATTAACAATAGCAAAACAAAGATAATGGAATGCGGTCTTAGAAAATCAGGTGATGCTGAAGGAATTAGATTAGATAACGAAACAATGAAGGTGGTAGTTGAGTTTTGTTACTTGGGTAGTAAAATAACATGCGATGGTCGCAGTACAGAGGATATAAAGTGCAGAATGGCAATGGGAAGAAAAGCATTTTTGAAAAAGAGAAATTTGATGAACATCGAATATTAATTTAAGTGTAAGGAAGTCTTTTCTGAAGACATTTGTGTGGAGTGTTGCCTTGTACGGGAGTACATCGAGGAATCGTAAATTTAGCATTGGAGGGAAGTGTGTGGGGTAAAAATCGCAGAGGGAGACCAAGAGTCGCGTATAGTAAGCAGATTCAAGTGGATGTGGGTTGTCGTTCTTATGAGGAGATGAAAAGGTTTGCTCAGGATAGAGTAGGGTGGAGAGCTGCATCAAACCAGTCTCCGGACTGAAGACCATAACAACCGACAATTTGCTATATAATGAGATGTATGGACAGCACGTGCGTCAGTAGCATACCTGCGGTGTAGGAAGCGCATCGAAGGATCGGGAGGTGTTCTCGACAAGCTAACAGTCGAGCTTCACATTCCGGGATATAACTACTGCGGACGTAGAACGAAGCTTCAAAAACGTCTAGCACGAGGTGATAAAGGAGTTAGTCTGCTTGTCGAAGCGTGTAAGGAGCACGACATTGCATACGCATCGAATAGCTGATAAAGCTAAGGCAATACGTTTGAGGAGAGATCTCGGACTTGGTCAGCGCCTAGCAGCGTTTGCAGTTCATAAAACCATGCGTGCCAAAATTAAGCTTGGATTAGGGTTCAGCCAAGTTACGAACGCAGCATTTAGTGCACTAAACAAGATAAGAAGAAGAGTGAACGTATGAAGAACTGCATATTGACCGCATTGTACGCAGCTAAAGGTATAATGAAGAACAATAAACGAGAGGTACTGGTCAGCAACGGGTTAAAACACCATATGTTCTACCATTACCGAAGACGCCAGGTGGGATTATTCCGTTACTAATTTCAGCTCTTGCCGGACTCTCAGCGATTGTATCTCTGGCTGGTGGTGCATCAGCTATTGCCAGAACGTTGAATAACGCTAAAAATGCTCAGCTGCAACTAGAGGAGGCTCGAAGACATAACCGAATGATGGAGGTGACTGCCATAGGAAAAGGCATATACCTGAAACCATACAAGAAAGGACTTGGTCTTTTTATAAATAAAAAAAGCCCGTTAACCATTCTACCACATAGACCTCTTACTAATACCGATCTGCTCAAGTTTGCTAAAGAGAAGTTCAACATTTCAAGATTCAGAGGTGTGTTTATGCGTGATACATTACCAAACACTATGTGGGTGTCAGGTGAATGTTGTATAGTGAATTTGGATGCTGCTGGTGGACCTGTGACGCATTGGGTAGCAACAAGAATGCAACTAGTGTGCCGTATTTCGACTCATTTGGTAACCTGCAGCCTCCAGTAGAACTACAGCGATACTTTACAAACAGTCGAAGTCCTGTTTTCTACCATTTCCACCGATACCAGGATTATGGAACTTACCTGCGCGGACACTTGTATCTCACGAATACGAGGAAGGCTATATAAGGATGAACATTCAACACATCTCATCAGTTATGTTTTATCTGCCATGTCTACACTATGACTTTAAAGGATCGTTTGTCAGTATTAAGTGCAAATTACTTCCCTCCTATTGATTTAAGCAGTGGAAATTGGAGCATAGCCCTGACTGGCTTGGAAACATATAACTCTATTCCGAATATCACAAAAGCTAACAATAAACTACATCTCGAAGTTAATGGTGTAAAAGAAACTGTGGTGCGTATGATATAGACGAACTAAACGAATTCTTAAAGCGATTTTGAAAAGGAATTTAACTACGTGGAAACACCAGCACTCTTAAAGCTGAAATAAGGACGTTGAATGTATCGATCGACTTCAAAAAGGCTCGATAGGTAAGCTACTAGGGTTCACCAAGGGACAAGTCTTGAAGAAGGACTCTAATAAAGTCTTCAATTTCGAGCAGATTATTAGAGCTGAGTGTAACATTACAACCAACTCATACTTAAACGACCGATTGGTTCATACAGTTTACGGGTTCTTTCCGTCAGTAGGTTCCGGATACAAGATTATCGAGACCCCAACCAACGCAGTATACCTCCCTGTGACAGTACAGGCATTGGACTACCTGGAACTACGTATCGTAGACCAAAATAACCGACTTGTCGATTTTCGTGAGACTACATCTAAGAGGGAATGGGCGTAAGGTATAAAGCCTCTGCGCGCACAATGCAGAGCGTCACTTCGTAACAGAACCTCCGAGCAATAACACGTGTGAACTACAAGTTTCCTAAATCTATTGGTCTGAAGCCCTGCAAAGATGTCGTCACTCGGATAAACTGAAGCAGTAGATTATGATGATCGGATTATTCGCCAGGAATACTTCTCACATAAGCCTTATGCTTCAACTACATTTAACAAAAACGATGAAATTAGGATCGTCATTCAGCATCAGGATGCTTTAATCATGCCCTGTAAGAGTTTCCTATATCTCGATGGATCGTTTAGGAAGAATAATAATAAGAATGAAGATGCTGCAAAAGGGTCTAAGCTTACACGTAATGTTCTAGCATTCTTGTTTCAAGAGATACGCTATGAACTTAATGGGGTTGAGGTCGATCGTACACACAACGTCGGTATAGCATCGCCTCTTAAAACCTATGTCTCCGCAGCCCGCTCGGATATTAACGCTCTAGAAAACGCATGCTGGTTCGTCGATGAGTCTGCAGATCGACCTGTTGGCGAGTAAAAAAGGTTTACAGCATGTGTGCCTCTAAAAATGCTTATGGGATACTTTGAGGATATGCACCGAAGTGTGATGAATGCTAAACAGGAGCTTATTCTGATACGAAGTGTGATGGATAACAACCCAGTCAAGAGTTGAAGTTCAAGGGGAGAATGAAATCATCATAAACACTATCATAAGGAAAATGCCGCACATCAGTGTATCGGATGAGGAGCGTTTGAAGCTTTTAAAAGCAATGAACACAGGTGCTTTACTACCGTTAAATTTCCGTTCATGGGAGCTGTTTGAGTATGCTCTGCTATCAACAGCTATTAGACATACCTGGGCTATTAAAACCTCTACTCAAACGGAGAGATCTCGATTTGTCATACTTGCATTTCAGACCAACCGACGAGGAAATCTAGCAAATGATTCATCTGTATTTGACAACTGCAACTTAAATAATGCCAGAGTCTACATGAATTCGGAATTCTACCCATATGACAACATGCATTTGCAATGGGGTAAAAATATGTACAGTCTAGCATATGACATGTACGCAAGATTCCGCGCTTCATTCTATAACAACGTCATGGAATCGGAAGGATGTCTACTCAGTCCACGAAAATTCAAGGATCTGGCACCAATAATCGTAATAGACTGCTCCAAATAGAACGAAGTAATTAAATCTGGACTTATTGATGTGAGGATTGAATCTGAATCGCCGGCAAATTTCCCACAGCAGACTGCCGTGTATGCCTTAATTCTGCATGACAGAGTAATTAACTACAGCCCGCTAACTGGTATTGTGCAGTATTCTGTATAAAGGATCATTTCATCACGAGCTCTCAAAGTGTGAACATCATCATTGCTGACGTCCAAGGTTTCTACGACTATTAGCGCAAGCAGTTCGTATTTAAAGATGTTGCATTCGTAGAAGGAGATGAAGAGATAAAAACGGCAAGAATTGCATCACCAAGATTATTCAAGGATGTTAAGTGTTGCTGACGACTCTCAGAGCATTCGACAGCAGTACCACCGTGGTCTACGTCAAAGGGGCGGAGACGATTACCTGGCTGCTGCAGACTTCACGTATCCCGCTGTTCACAACCTGGATCCCATCGGCTGTCCTGCTCTTCATAAAATCAAGAACATGAAAAATTTGTTGTGTATGCAAAAGATAATGTCAACATGCTTGTATGTTAGTTGAAAACAGAAAATATATCAAATTCTACCTAAGAAACCATTTATGTTCTTATTTAACTCACTAATTTATTTATTTATTTTACGTTATCGAACTATACTTCATATGTGAAGTGCATCTCGACTTATAGACGAGTGCGTGCAATGCAGATATTTCTGCCTACTGTACATAACATAAAAAATGCATCTCTCCTTGTAGAAGAGCGAAAATATATACATTTTTTTAATAAGGGGTGTAGGAGATATAAAATAATAACACCATTAAAAATTTTATAGATTTATATTCATTGATTACAATAATGAACGGTATAAGCTCTTTTTTAAACAGGCACAGTTTTGTACAGATTTCTTAACACTACTTGCACTTATGTTAGGGCATTATAAGTTCTCAACTTTTACAATTTTTGTGCAGATTTCTTAAAATTGCTTGCACTTCTGTCCCAGCATTACATTAACATTTTGTGCAGATTTCTTAAAAACCATGTGCATTTACGCTACGCAGGTTTGCACATTTTCTAAAGCAGAGTTACATCGCATAGCGATTCAGTTTTTTCTCTTAAATTTGCGTATTTCTAAAACTGAGGTACTGCAACTACTGTGAAATTCCACCAAAACAACAGTTACACAGAAGGGCTGGAAAACTTGTTCCCAGCGATATGTTACAATGTTCTGGAATACTAGCTCCATGTAAGCTCGAATACTTGCTCCAAGCGATTTTTTTAATAACAATGTTCTGGAATAATTGTTCCAAACGAAATGTTACAATGTTCTGAAATACTTGCTCAAGGTAAGACGGAATATTCGTTCTATACGAGCTCTTCTGCTCCAGACCAATAGATGTTTTCTAAGCATCAAATTGATAATAAGTTACACAATGAACTGTTACTGTTCTTATGTACAATAAAAAAAGGATGCAACTCACACTTAAAAACGTAACTGACTGGATGACTGTTAGCGGGGAAACTTAGAACTAAATAAAACTTTACTCTCTCATCTGATTAAGAGAAAAATATTGTACAAGTGCTGACAAGAGAAGCGTGTACATGGTACACACACACATTAAGAAATAAAGCAGCTTCTTTGATGAACGTGATACCTGGAGAAGCGAGTACACAATTGTATGCCAACAAATAACAGCATCGTACACATTCATAAAGCACGCATACACGGTATGCAGAGAATTGCATGGCATACAACTAAGAGTAATGTGTCTTGACTATGATAAATTCCCATTCATACATGTATCTCTCTCTCTCTCTCTCTCTCTCTCTCTCTCTCTCTCTCTCTCTCTCTCTCTCTCTCTCTCTCTCTCTCTCTCTCTCTCTCTCTCTCTCTCTCTCTGTGTGTGTGTGTGTGTGTGTGTGTGTGTGTGTATGTATGTCTGTGTTGGTGTACTCTCTCTCATCAACATTCAATCCATTTCTTCATTCATGCTGTTACCCCCACCACTATCATCAAGTAAATAGTGCGAGTATAGTCTGTTTCAATACCATCTGCAGAAACTATCCGTTTATAGTCATCACAAGATAAGCCAATTTTCGATTGTAGCTCGTCTCTGGGTGTCACCCTCCAACGTACGATATGCATACATTTTAGGTCTTAGATCTACAAATTCCACAAACGGTGAGGCTTCGACTCGTCTTTTATGAGCCCAATGACCTTTTTATTCTGCGGAATAATCCCATAAGGATTATCGCTTACGTAGCCAGACATGTCGAATGCCTCACCGTGGTACCTCATCACTGCATATGGATCACTGTTCTTCACCCAGTATATGAAGGAATCTGTATCCATATACAGCAATTTTGGTTCAGCAAAATGAGTTTTTGCAAACTCATAATAGAACTGGTACATGTGCAATTTGGACAGGTCTAGTATGCACATTCCCACGTAGATGGGTTTCTTGAACTCTACTACTGATCGCTCCATCTTCACAGCAATAAATTCTTATTGAATATGGTGATCCGTTTAAAGGTTGGTCTCGCTATTGATTTCCTAGCACCACTAGCCTCATTCCACACGATTCTAAGTTTAATGTTTTCTAACATTTTCCATATTTTTGCCAAAAATTGCATTATTCATTAATTTATAAAAATCCTTCTCAAAATTAATATACGTGCCAACCCTCTTTGCGGTGTTTACATCAATAATCTCCTTCAACCATGGGACCTGCTTGAAGGAGATTGCCCAGGTGAATATAATAAGCTTCATCCCCAAACTGAGGCAATGCTGGAGGTTACAATAATGGATAACGTACCTCTGCTTGTCCCCCAACGTTGTCAACAGTTTTGGGGTATAGCCTTCGTGAGGAGTTTTTTGCTCTGGACACAGGGGCAAATCGCTTGTGTTGTCATGCATATTAACAGGGTATTTGAGGTCTACCTCCACAACAGACCCTACATTAATATGTCGACATGCTATCACCATCCAATCCAGCCAACGTAGCGCCTAATCCCTCGCATTCACTTGCGTATAGCCAGCGAAAACCCACCAATTGGTAGTGATTGCTGTATGGCGTACCCATGCAAGTTGTGATTCTTGAAGTTTTCCCGGCGTACGGAGTATTCCATAAAGTTTCGGGATTGCAGCCGGATTCCGTCGCCACGATATTTCGGCTGACAACCGTTCAGCCATATTCAGGTGAGTGCGTTCCACTGGAGATTGTTAGTTCCCGACAACGCCTTTATAGCAAAAATTGGCGCGTAGGCGCATGCGCATCAGTGGACGTCACACGCGCACCCTCTTTCGAATTTCCCGCCCTCTGTGAAAAACAATTGCCAAGCGCCGCGCGGGTGTCTGCGCGAAGTTGAAACTGCACGTCCGCCATCTATCGGAACGCGTCAGTACTGCATAAGGTGGAAAAAACAGTACATGTCCGCCCTTTGTTTGAATGCGCACTCAGTACATTGCTTGTCAGATGTAAAAAAAATTTAAATTATCGCTGGAAGCGTCAAATTCGAAAGAGCCTGCTTGTGACGGCCACTGATGCGCATGCGCCTACGCGCCAATTTTTGCTATATAGGCGTCGTCGGGAACTAACAATCTCCAGTGGAACGTACTCACCTGAAGATGGCTGAACGGTTGTGAGCCGAAATATTGTGGCAAGAAGTCGACGGAATCCGGTTGCAATCCCGAAACTTTATGGAATACCCATACAAGTTGTTTACATCCAAGTACATGATGTAACTGGTCGCGAGGGATGAGTTAAAAATGTCGCCCATATGTGGATTTTTCTCTTTGGCTTTTTTGTGAATGCATTGGCATAAGCCACCACGTATCCTGCGCTTAAAAAAGAACATATCAACATCGGTTAGTAATTCGATGTCTGTTTTAGCATAGCGTCCCAGGATAGCTCCAGAGCTGTAAAGTAAAAGGCAGGGTCCAGAGAGTATGTCTCCATACACACATATCTGAACTTTTCAAATACGTCCGCCAGCAAACGTACGTCAGTGTCCATGTTGGGACATGTGCATAATCCATACCCGAGATGCTCTCACCTGTGAGACTGCTCGTGATACGTCGGGCAACCTTAGTTCTTGGAGTTTTCCAATACTGTCAATATACTCGTAAGAGAAAATACCTTTCCTTGTAAGGAGCTGAAACTTTACAACATTGGGAAATGCAGCTCGAGTGATGTGCATGTGTGTTGAGGTATGGTTTCAACCAATTTATGTAGTGAGGAAAACATAAACCGAAGCGAGTTGAGAAGGAATCGTCAGCATTAGGAGGAAGTGTGTGGAGTAAAAATCATTGAGGGAGACCGAGGGTCGAATACAGTAACCAGATTCAAAAGGATGGTTGCCGTTCATATTCTAAGATGAAGAGGCTTGCACAGTATAGGGTAGCGTGGAGAGTCTGTGCACTGAAGACTACAATCATAACATTTCTACCCTTCTGCCAAATCCAAATTGATCTTCCCGCGGTCGGATTCCACCAGTTCTTCCATACTTCTGTAAGTAATTTTTGTTAGTATTCTGCAACCATGACACTACACTGACAGTTTATAAATTTCTGTAGTTGCATTCTGTGGAATTGGGATTATTATATACTTCTTGAAGTCTGTTGGTATTTCGCTTCTCTCATACATCTTGCACAGAAGGAGGAATCACTTCTTCATCAATGCCTCCTTCAACAATATCGGCAATTCAGCGGGAATATCGGCTATTTCAGGGGCCTTGTTTAGATTCAAATCTTTCAGCTCTCTGTCAGATTCTTCTATCAATATCGTATCTCCTTCATCCACTTCTTCTTACTCTACAATACTGCTAAGAGGTATCTCTTGACGTTTTCCACCTCGATGTATTGCGCAATATTGTTTCATTTGGAGCAATCATCAATATATTACTGAATATTATTGTCCAGTATTATTGACAGTTTGGGAAAAGTTTTAGCTGTATTTTTGTCTCCAGGAAGTTGCTTATCAATAAATTCCTTAATTTAGTCAGAAATTTCACCTGCATTGGCAGGAGGTACATAAGTTTTTCTTTTGGGAGGGGCCAGATGAACTTTCAAGGCATTTCAAAATTTAAAATTTGCACACAGATTGCACTTTGTCAGAAGAAAAATACTCGAGTGAACAATAGAAAAAAGATTCATGTTTATGACTGTAAGGAAAGGTGAGGATTGAACCACCTATACCCTCTGCTATGTACATCCCTTCGCTTCTAGACTTGTGTGTTTAATCTTACTCCCCCTCACTGTTGTTGTCCATGAGATAGCTGAGCGTGGCGGCTGTATGTAGCGACCACTGCAATAAACGCCAGCAGCTTCGCCGCGTCAGCAGGGAAGGGCATTGCCTTCCACACTGGCGCAATGAGACGTCCGCTGGCTCCGTGCAGTTGCTCAGCTGTTGCTGACACCGTACGTTGCTCAGAATGCGCAATACGAGTTGCTGACTGCTTCCACAGCCACCTGGCTTCGTCGAGCAGTTATTTTCTGTTTTAACCTTGCACAACCGCACTGTCACCTACGTGTAGTCGGTTGTAATTTAACAAGCCATTTTCGTAGAAGATTATCCATTCTCCCTGACAAGAAGAGGCCCAAGATACCTTCCAGATACGTGTCATATTTGACAGGTCAGTTGTCTTAAACTTAAAAATTAAAGCCTCAAAGACATCACCCACTGCCCAGTTTCTAAGGAAATAACTCGAAAATTGATGACGGGCAAACTACTCGAGATTGACGAGATCCATGGATAATTAAGGACTATCATCAGACCATGATTAAAATTTCAGTTGTTTACTAATCTAAGTCTTCAAGAAATTTATTTGCCTACATCATCATTATTTCGTACTAGTTCTTTGTTCTAATGAAATAAGAGCGTTATCGACAGAGTATCTCAGATTCATACACATCTGTGGCCTTCTTAACAGGATTTTAACACCGTCTCTCATAAGTAGGCTTCTATCCAAACTGCGCGCCCGACGAGCTACTGGACTCGTGATTTCCTCTCAGAAATGTCACGGTTCGTAGAATAAAACAGAAGACACACTTGGCGTTACCAGAGCAACTGCTCAAGATCCCCTACTGGGCAACCAGAATACAACACCACGATGGAAGCATCCAGATTGGTTTTCAGCACGCTTTTGTGGCAGTGAGAGATGCACTTGGCCAGCATTTAAACGCAGCGCCGTCTCCTCCTCCAAGCATTATATAAAGGAAAACAGACGGCCGTACTGGAAAAGTCTGTACGGAGTTATTTCGCGTAAGCAGCTTGTAACGTTCCTGATATCTGTGATACTTTGAAATAATCAATAGAAAACGATAAGTTACGTGGAATAAGTTTGCGCCGTTCAAGTTTCACCTACTGTACTGTTCCCAGCCGCTTCCCAAAATTACACAAAATTTCTGAACCATAACGGGACCCTCCGAGAGGATTCGGTGTGCTTACTAATAGATAAAGGCATCAAACCATATGTTTCGTCTCTCTAAGACTTTATACTTGGGGAAACTTTATAAACTAATGCAATAATGGCGTGAAAATTAATATATACTTGTTCAAAGTACCAAGAAATTTAGTAATAATTACGGTCGCCAGACTATATAGTCAAATTAATGTTTCAAATAATTTAATATGCAGTAGATCAAGTATGTGAACAATACTGTAACTTTGGAATATACAAGCAAGAGAGCAAAGTCTGTCAGTACCCAAGCATGCACTCCTATTATGAAAGTAAGATTGGAAATAATTAATTTACATTGCAAATTTTGTAATCAAACAGTGAAAAATGTATCCCACAGTACTATACTCTGCTCCTAAGATTGAACTGTAAGTCTAACTATTGCGTAAGAAATATTAAATCTTGTACATTCTAGGCCTAAATTGGCTGGTTGGTTAAAAACTAGCAAACTTGGTATCAACAATTTTGTGTCCCAGCCTCGTCGCCGCTTTTGTGTCACCTTTCCGTCGTAGGTGTCGGTGGCCGAGTAGAAAGACCCACTCAGGAATAAAGGATGCACGCTTATGCAGGTAGGAGGTGACCAGCCAGTGGGACAGCAGAAACTAGAAACACTAGAGTAAATTAGAACGAGATATGTATTTCTTAGAGACTTAGTAATACTTAACTTTTACATAGCTCAGTACTACAGAATGGTGATACTTAGTTGAGCTAGAGGCCTGCCTAGTGCCTGTGCGTGCATGGCGGCGAAAGTAGGTGGCGCGCACTTTAGTCTTGTGCGACACCACACCCCTCCCCCCCCCCCCAAAAGCGCCGCGTCGTCGTGGCGTAGGGCTGAGGGCCACGGCTACGGCACTGGGAGGAGGGCCTGGGCGGGGGCGTTACTGGTGGGACGGGCGTCGTAGCTGAGGCTGGGATCGAGACGTCGTCCGCGCCCCGGCATCCACCTTGCGATCCCCCGGGAAACCCACCAAAACCTGGGGAAGGGCGCACGCCTCCGCCCAGAGGGAGCAAATCATCTTCTTCTGAGGTGCGTGGCCCAGGCGGCGGGGGCACGCACAGTCCCGGAGTCCTCGGTGACGCTGTCGGCTGCGGCGGCGACGGAGGCGGAGAGGCGTACTGCATAGGAGGCGCGTCCACCTCCATGGGGATCTCGAAGTCCGGGGACGCTGTGCCCGGCGGCGAACGATGTGGCTGTGCTCCCTGACGGTGAACTGGGTCTGGAATCAAGAAACCAGAGACAGGATCGCGCGGCCTGTGCAGTCGCAGCTCCAACCCTGTGGAACAACGTACAGCATACATATTACGACCGAGCACGCGCTGAATGATGCCTGGCAACCATGTCTTCTTCATACCAGCAAACACCCTGTACAGCACTGGCGTAGAAACCTGAAAACGCGTAGCGCCATACGAAACGACTCGGTGCGTGGGAGGCTGCAGCAGGTGAAGGAGAGTGCGGTGACGGCAGCCGTGTAGCAGCTCGGCAGGAGACGGGCCGTCACGTGGCATGCACCGATACGTAGACAGGAAAATTTGAAGAGCTTGCTGCCTGGAGTGCTGACCTTTCATCTAGTCCATGTGGGACTTGAATGTTCGAACGAAACGTTCTGCTTCACCATTGGACTGAGGGTGAAAAGGTGCAGTGGTTATATGCTGAATGCCATTCACACGACAAAACTGTTCAAATTCCGCACTAACAAACTGTGGGACTTGAATGTTCGAACGAAACGTTCTGCTTCACCATTGGACTGAGGGTGAAAAGGTGCAGTGGTTATATGCTGAATGCCATTCACACGACAAAACTGTTCAAATTCCGCACTAACAAACTGAGGTCCATTGTCACTGACGATAGTTTCAGGCAAACCTTCGATGCAAAACACTGATATTAAGGCAGTGATTGTACTAGACGCTGTCGTTGAGTTCATAGCAATGACAAAAGGAAACTTGCTGAAAGCGTTTACAACGATTAACCAGCGGGTATTCCAGAAAGGTCCGGCAAAGTCAGTGTGTGAACGTTGCCATGGTCCCTTGGGGCGTGGCCAGTCTGAGAAACGTTGCGGAGGAGCCGCCTGATGCTCCGCACAGACAGTACACTGTGACGTCATGTTCTCTAGCTGAGCGTCCATACCAACCCAGGTACAATGACGTCTGGCCAGTTGCTTTGTCCTAACAATAACCCAATGTCCTTGATGCAGGAGGCGTAACACTTTTCGTTGCAGGGAACGAGGAACAATCACTCTTGTTTGGTCGTTGTCCATATGTAACAACAGAACACCCTGACTTAAAGACAATGCATGACGTTGTGCAAAATAACGTCGAACCAGAGGCCGATCAATGTCTTTGGCTCTGGCAGGCCACCCTGAACGAACAAAACGTGCTACCACACGTAGGTCTGCATCCGCAGCTGTTTCCTGTGCAACCCGACGAGAGTTCAAAGGGAAGTCTGCGACAGCGGAAGCATCTCTGGAGTCTATTTGACAACATGCCATTTCCGAAGAATCAAACGACCCATCCTGGCCAACCGGAAGTCGGGAAAGTGTGTCCGCGATGGCATGTTGAGTGGTAGGTCGGTACAAAATCTCATACTGATAATTAGACAATATCAAGGACCATCTCTGAAGCTTTTGTGCCGTTCGTGGCGGAATTGGCTTTGTGGGTGAGAACAACGACGTGAGAGGCTTGTGGTCAGTCAACAAATAGAATTTTCTGCCATAGAGATAATGATGAAACTTTGTGACGCCGTAAATGATTGCTAAGGCCTCCTTTTCTATCTGACTGTAATTCTGTTGCGTTGGCGCCAGTAGCTTGCACGCAAAGGCAATAGGACGATCATGAGATCCAATACGATGCGACAATATTGCACCTAGACCGTACGACGAGGCATCGACTGCTAGCACTACAGGCTTCTGTGCGTCAAAGGGAATCAAACATGCATCACTGAGTAGTGCAGACTTTAATATGTCAAATGCAACCTGACAATCTTTAGACCATACAAAAGGAACATTCTTCCTACGTAAGAGATGCAGTGGAGCTGCAATCTGAGAGGCGTTGGGAATAAATATGAAATAATAGTTAAGCTTCCCCCGTACTGCTTGCAATTTATGCACATTCTTAGGAGGAGGCAAGTCTTTGATTGCTCTAAGATGTGACTGTAAGGGATGGATTCCTTGGGCATTAATCACATGGCCTAGGTACTCTATTTCAGTTTGAAAAAACGAACACTTTGCTTTATTACAACGTAGATCTGCTGCAGTCAACACTTTGAAAAGGCACTCCAGGTTTGCTAAATGTTCTTCAACTGTACGTCCGGGTACCACAATATCATCTAAATAGTTCGAGCAACACGGTACCGAAACTGTCAGCTGTTCCAAAAAACGCTGAAAAATAGCCGGGGCGGAAGAACTGCCAAAGGGTAGGTGTTGAAAATGAAAAAGGTCCATGTGAGTATTAATAACGAAAAACTTTTTTGACTTGTCATCAAGTGGAATCTGTAAGTATGCCTCTGCTAAATCAATCTTGGAAAAGAAGCGAGACTGTCCTAATTTGTCCATTAGTTCGTCAGTTCTGGGCAGGGGATAAGTGTCTACAATTGTTTGACTGTTCACTGTTGATTTGAAGTCCGCACAGAGACGAAGTTTTCCTGACAGCTTGGGTATAATTACTATAGGCGAGGCCCACTGACTCTCAGAAACAGGAGAAATCACCCCACTATCTTGCCAATGTTTAAGTTCTTCAGCAACCTTAACACGAATTGCGATGGGCACTGGTCTAACTTTACGAAATTTTGGTACAGCAGATTCTTTCAAGGTTACATGTGCCACGAAATCTTTTGTACAACCTAGTTCTGGCGAAAACAAGTCACTGTATTTTTCACACAATGCATTGAGTTTGTCCTGAGGCACTACTGACGAAATTTGAAGCACATCTCTTTGAATTGATAATCCAAACAAGTCAAATGCATCTAGTCCAAAAATGTTCTGTGTAGATTTGGCCTGAAGAATTACAAAAGAAACTGTTTTTGTTACACCTTGAAAAGAGGCTGGCAGGCTACACGTTCCTAGCACAGGAATATTTTGACCTGTGTACGCTGTTAACACTTGTTGACACGGCGACAATTTTGGCGAACCCAGAAGTTCATAAGTATCTTTATTTATTAATGTGACAGCGGAACCAATATCAAGCTGAAACTGCTCAGTCTTATTTTCTATGCAAAGATTCACAAAAAGCTTTTGCTTGTGGCGCTCGACAGGTGCGCGAATGTGGGCAACATCTGACACCGGTTGTTTGCTGCACTTGCGCATGCGCGGGCTACGTAGTGAAGGAAGCGGCGCAGGATCGGCACACAACGGATTGACATCACTGTCCCTAGATGGCACTACCGCCGGATCGGCGTCCGCGCAATGCGAGGCTACTACAGATTCGCTAACTACTGCACTAAACTCTTGAGTAGCTACATCAAGTCTACTGTCACTAGCTACACAATACTGGGCACTTTTACAAGGAGAAGTTGTAGAAGGCACTAAGTTGACTACAGGATTGCACTGTACATTGTCATTTTGCTTGTCCCGAACCCTTTTCCAATGCACAGATTTACGCGCTCGACGACGCTTGCTACGTGGTTCACTATATAGTTTTGCAGTAGGTGCAGAACTTACTTGCATTTGAGACTAAAAAAAAACACTGTCCAAATCCACAGCATGTATGATATTTACCGAATGAACTGTTATCGCACTCTGCGAAGCACTGTTCCTAACGGCACCGTTATTTGAATGTTTGTTTTGCATACACACTGTCCGCACATGTCCTGATTTGCCACATTGATAACAAATGGCGTTGTGGCTAGGGCATTGCGCACGCTTGTGGCGAGAAACACACTGGGAACATTTTTCTGAAATGAGCGTTGGCGCCAGTTATTGAAATTACTGTTTCTAACATGACGGGGCGACCTTTGTGTCGCACTTTTACACTGGCTACTGTTCACTGTCTGTTCAGCATGGACGGTAGAATTTAAAGAATCACTAGGGCTTGACTGAGAACTACGGCTAGGAAAGCGTCCGTTACGGCGTGCTGAATTTACACTGTGGCTTCGCATTTCTACATCTGCTAAGTCAAAGGTATCATGCGCTTCAATAAGCTGCAGTATACTGTCTAATGAAGGGTCAGGCTGTTTTAGAATTGCTGCCCTAATTCTGGGGTCCTGAATGTTCTGCGTAATCGCATCCCTCAACTAACGTCACTATAAGAAAGTCCACAAGAGCAAGTAGCCCTTCAATTCCATAAACCATTGCATGTGGGTCTCTTCCGGTGATTTTTTCAGTCTGAAAAATCGGTACCGCGCAGCAGCTACGAGAACTTTTCTTTCATAATGAGCAGTCAGTGCTTCTACAATTTGATCAAAGTCTACATCACGAAGAGATGCGTGGGGGAAAAGTTTCTGCAGTAATACGAAGGTTTGAGTGCCCACCACTGCTAATAACAGATGCTTAACCGTCCGACCTGTAATTTGATGAGCCACGACAAGTTCTTGAAATTTAGCAAAGTAGTCACTCAATTCTTCCTCTCGTTCGTTGTACAGGCGAAACGTAGGAAGCGGTGCAGCGGCAGGTGTTGTCGGCTGAAGCGACGGCTCTTGTTGTTGTTTAGCTGCCTGTGCCGTTAACTGTGACACCATTTGAAGTAGTTGCGTGATTTGCGCCGTCTGTAATTGAATAACTTCCATTAGGTTTGGGTTCGGGGTAGTGGCCATGCTGACCGATTAGGCGTCGCGTATAGAAGTAACTTATAACAAAACACGAATGCAATATGAAAGAGGACGCACTGCAACAAAAATGTCCACAAAACACGAAACAAAATATCTTCCCCCAAAATTCTTATAATAAGGTGGGTGTGCGGGAGCAATTTCTGCGTGCTCCGTCTGCTGCTGTCTGGCTGCTGCAAGTGGGCTGGTCCACGGTTCGTCTATCGCTCCTTGTCGCCACTTTTGTGCCCCAGCCTCGTCGCCGCATTTGTGTCTCCTTTCCGTCGTAGGTGTCGGTGGCCGAGTAGAAACACCGACTCAGGAATAAAGGATGCACGCTTGTGCAGGTAGGAGGTGACCAGCCAGTGGGACAGCAGAAACTAGAAACACTAGAGTAAATTAGAACGAGATACATATTGCACAGAATATATACAATACTTAACTTTTACAGAGCTCATTACTGCAGAATGCTGATACATAGTTGAGCTAGAGGCCTGCCTAGTGCCTGTCCGATAGCCAAGTCTTCACTGGTGCCTATCTGATTCCGAAGTGTTAACTGGTTCTTATCTCAGTCCCAAGTGAACGATGTCGTTCAGTGGTGACCACGTGCGGAGTTGTAGCAGAGGGCGCTCGTGGCTGATGTCGTAAGAACGCCGCGCCGTGCGTGCATGGCGGCGCGTGGCGAAAGTAGGTGGCGCGCACTTTAGACTTGTGCGACACCACAAACAATTTGATAATTGTTTATTTTGATATAGGCTGTTTCCTTTAGCGGTAAAACACTTTCCCTACATTAACAATGTACTTACACAGCACAAACCTTTTCATTTCATTCAAATAAACTGATTTCCACTCTGAATAATTATTTGCAGTATGAGACAGTTATCTTTAACTATTCTTATGTTACCCTTCAGTAAACTCAAATATAATAACTGTAGAACAATTATGTGAAAAGAAAGAAAGTTTACTCTGATATACAGAATTGGAACAGAGCATGAAGCACAAAAACTATTCTGTTGTTCCCTTTCTGTTTTAAATAGTCTAAACTGACTGAACTACTTCTGGATAACTAAACAATAAAAATCACATTGTACAACTTACTAGATTACTGAATGGCCACAAATTTAACACTGTCCTTGAATACTTTATATAGCAAGATTATTATGAAAAAACCACCAATTCTAGCAATCATCTGCTTTTGTAATTTAAATAATTATTAATACTCTTTATCAATGTAAACTTTTTCCTGGCCTGTCTAAGAAACTTCAAACGTACTTTTGTTTAGAACACAATTATGATGAATAAACATCAGCTACTTTAAAATCCACTGAATTACCAAAAGTTTAGGACACTCGGGTAGTCGTTTGCATTTATAAGGTGGGACCCTACATAGTGACTTAGGAAAATGTCGGGTGGAACACGGGTTACAATGAAATTAGGTTATTTTTTTTCTAACACACACAAATCTGAGTCTCTGGCTGTGTTCGCAGAGAAGAGCAGGTGTGCGGTTCGCCGTTGTGCAGTCGGACTAGTGCGAGCTCATACAGTGTTGTGTCTTTTATAATCTTCTTGGCGTCGGATATTCAAAACAATTAAGCCCCAATATTTGCACCATAGCCCACAATATGCAGCGCTTGTCATCCGAGGCCATTTCCATAAACTCCTGCAATATTGACCTTGATACAACACTGCCTCTATTGCACGCTGTTAACCCGTCAAAGGCTCAGATACTACTCTGTTCAACTAGAACCTTCGTGGCGTCGTACATTACTGTTTTGGCGCGCTTTCCTACCTTTTCCACTGAAGTACGCTCTTTCAGTTTTTCAGTTCATCCCACAGGCTTTTACATTACATTAATATTTACAAAATCCCTAAGACAGATTCTCTACAAAGCTATTACAATAAAGTAATGACACATTATTTATATCACAATCCACATAAGATTACAATACACTTTTTAAAATACACCAATAAAAATTCCACAGGTATTCTACTACGCTCAAAGATATTGTGTGTACAAAGACATATCTTTATACATGGATCCATGGGACATTACTTGACATACATTAATGTAATTATGGAAAAAATCGATATGTGAGAAATTTCTACAATTTGATAACAAATAGCAATACTGATAGCGTATCGTCGTTTATGATGTCAAACGCTGCCGTATCCCTCTTAAAAGGCTGCGAGTGTCTTCGAGCACGTTTTGTAGTTCGACCGAAGAATAATACCAGGTTATCAAAAAGTCAATATACATTTGAAAACTTAATAAATCACGGAATAATGTAGATAGAGAGGTACAAATTAACACACATGCTTGGAATGACATGGGGGTTTATTAGAACCCAAAAAAAAAAATAAAAAAAAAAATGATGTAGTAAAAACATTATGAGATTCGCAGCAGATGACAAGCTCTCACTACTAAAATCCTTTTAGGTCACAGGTTTTACCCTCGATTAACCTGGTGTTCAATGTTTCGGTGACAGTGTATGCACCGGTGCTGTAATACAGTTGTTTAAACAAGACTGGCATTCAAGTGAATCTTCCGATCAGAACTGATAGTGCCTCACCATAACTCCGTACATGCTTTACAGTGCTGTTCACAACATTATTTCTCAACTACAGCTATTGTTGAGGAATGATGGTGAACAAATTGAGCATTTCCTTTAAAGAACATCATCTTTGATTCGTCTTAATTTGTTATGCTAATTATTGCTTTTCTGATCAGATGAAGCGCTATCTGTCGGACATTTTTTCAACTTTTTTTATTTTATTTATTTATTTTGGGTTCTAATAAAAACTCAAGTCATTCCAAGCATGTGTGTCAATTTTTACCTCTCTGTCTACATTATTCCGTGATTTATTAAGTTTTCAAATTTATACTGACTTTTTGATATCCCGGTATTTGATCACAAGGATTACCACAGAGAAATCAGTGATCGTCTTGGACTGAACGAAACAAGAGTGATGTTTATCTGTAATCACTGAATGCAGGAGATAGCGACGGACCGAAGGAACCGATTGCAGCCATCTCGTTGCACTAATGGCCACACTAACAAGCACATATGTTCATGGCAGTGACAGATCGCGTGCCACATAGCAACAAATTCGTAGCAAGCAGTGTTTTCCCGCACCATTCGACGTCGTTTGCAGCTTAGAGGACTGTCCGCGAGGCGTTTCTTGATGCGTTTACCACTGAGTCAACATCAAAGCCCCATTTGCACTGGCAATGGTACTATGAACGGCGGGCATCGACAACCGAATGAAACGACATAATTTTTACTGCCTCCCCCACCACGATGGTCGAGAGACAGCGCGGTGAGAGACTGCTCAATGTTTGCCATACTAATGCTGCACGCGGCATTCTAGTAGACTATTGGATTTCACTAACAACCCCCCCCCCCCCCCCCGTCCAGGATTTGCACTGCCGGTACAGTAACAAGACAGGATTAAATCTCTGAAATGTTGAAACCCATTGTTCTCCTACACGTGCCACGCAATTGTTCAAAATTACTTCTTGCCCATCGGGTTGCATTGTTGCTTTTGCACCTTGATCTTCTAATCTCCCGCTTATCAAAAACGTCTGGTCGATAGTGGCGGAACTATTGGCTCGCTGCTACATTAGGTCAAATTTGTCAATATGTGGTAGCATCATGGACTACTCTATCTGATTCCAGGAGAGACTGACGGACGATTGACGGAAATTGAACTGGCGTCCGCCATGTTAATTGGGGTATCGACTGACAGCTGGTATGCCACACCCACTACAGAATTTCACCTCTTTAAAGGTCCACGTTTTATATAAATATTGACTATTGAATACGGAGTTGCATCAAGTTCCATCAGACTTTATCGAAGCTGCGAACTGACGAGCCTGGTAGTATATTTCCTCAAAATGCGGTAATGAAATGTCACGAACCAGTCAGTGACACAGTTACAGTTCGAAGTATAACAGTTAGCTGAGATTAGCAATAAACACGAAAGTGCCGCTGTGAAAATATTTGCGTTGGTTTTAATGCAAGTACATGCTCCAAATGAGCTGCGAAACAGTGAACAGTAATTGTTATGATGAAAAATCATGAGCAGTGATTTGCATCTGTTGTTAATGTGTAAAAACAACTGTTTTCATAAAGTCTAGTACAAATTTATCTGGTGTTTCCTAAAGTATTAAGTATACAAAATTGTAAAAGAAAAGTGACAACAGAATACTGCAATAAAAATGACCCTCAGTCTGATGCAACAAAAGCATTTCACACAGAAATAGCGTATTATTAATAACATTCGTTGTTGTCATGCTGAAATGAGTACATATTTGTTGCAAAGAACACAGATGTATACAACGAAAAGTTCATGGCTGTTACTACTGCTTCTACACTTTGGTTCTACATGTCAACCATGCTCTATCAAGTATTGTCAACAACAAATAAAATTATTTTCAAAGAAGGTGTAGACACTCAAAATAGTGGCTTCATCAATCAAAGGAGCAACAGAAGAAGAAACAGCTCAAAAACACACCAACACTACGTAGAAAACTGAGCATTTTTTTAATGGTGTGTACTTCAAGGGAATTGTAGGATAGGTCAGCTGATGTTTCACTCTTGGGACAGCTAAGTGCCAATAGTCAGGACTTTTGTTTGATTATAGAAAGACTGATATCAAGCAGGCCAAATATTTCGTGTTCTTTCACGAAGTATTCTCGTTTTATAACTTTGATTTGTGCATTTAAATGCTGAACACACTTTAGGCATATTTCAGAAACAAAAATGGTACACACAATACACACTGAATGCCATATACACCAAATACAGCACTTCTAGCTCAACAACAACATACGATAGACAGACTTCTCTCAAGTTTACTGACCACCGAAAATATGGCGGCCGAATTTACTCAGATTGCTGTAACTAGTGTGTCAGCCACTCTATGAAATTTAAGCTCGTTGAGAAATATAATAAAAATGGTTCGATGAACCCTCTGCCATGTACTTCAATATGGTCTGAAGATTATCCATGTAGATGTAAATTTAGATTCCATACTGGGTAGTGCAGCAGCGATTATAGCCACCAACGATAGCAACACTTAATACTGATTTCATCTTCGTCCGCACGTCAATCTTATGATGGTAGTATAACGTGTTACCTCCGAAATGAAATTGGCCGTGATGTCTCCAGTCCTTCTTTGTGTTGTATTTTGGACGGGCTGCAATGAAAATAGATGACATGCTTGTTCCTGCGACGCTACCCGTTGTGGCGTTACATGATAGTAGAAGATAGCCAAACCAGGAGGAGGCTGAGCGGAATGAATGGATTTTTAAATTTTAAAAATTTTATTTGAAAGATATAAATGTATATAAATATTTTATTTATGTAGAATCAACAAAACTGTCAATAATATCGATATGAATCCACAGAGCCGGTCGTGGTGCCCGGGGGGATTGAAGCGCTTCAGTCACGGTCTGCACGGCCACTACGGTCGGTTGTTCGAATTCCCCCTCGGGCATGGATATTTGTGCCGTCCTAGTTCGTAAGTAGTTCATAAGTAGTTTGTAAGTTTAGGGACTGATGACCCCGTAGTTAAGTCCCATAAGCTTAACAAACATTTTTTTGAATCCACAGATGTAATTGTAGTGTAATGTAAGTAGATAGAAAACAAAATAACTAATTTATTCTTCAAATGTTTATAGTAACAAATGATATTTGATGTAGAGTCTCACAACTGATGTCATGAAGGACAGACGAAACATTTCATATATGTGTGAAATTTTATACCTCAAAGGTTTAATATAGAAATGTTCATAAAAGATAGAGTATAAGTTTATTTTGTAGAGTAGTGGAACCAGTGCACGGCCATGAATAGGACCAGAAACCCTGAAATTTCATCTCCATACAACATCAAAAGTCGGTAACAAAGAAAATCTAACCGGACTTTGAAGTTGCACTAAAGAAATTGCTCTTATGAACAGTTACATTGTTATATTTGTTTCGATACCTGCAAATATAAATAATAATAATCATCATATGATAAGTAATTTAATATCAAACCAAACAATTTCATTTGTAATAGTATACTGTAGTTACTCTTATTTGTGAAAAGAAAAGAAAAAAAGAAAAGAAAGGGAAAAGAAAAAAGTTAATGTCGAAACTTACTATGTACTACAGCTAAAGTTATCTCTTAGAACTCTTGTAGCTGCAACCACTTGTGGTTTAGCAAACCGCGCGATATCTAAACAAATACACCAATTTTTGAGACGATGCGAAAAGCTGACAAAAATTACGTCGCTCGAAATTCACTCTATTACTTCATTTGTACCGAGTAGCGAATTACGAATTTTCCAGAATTGAAAGTCAATAATGTGACGAGTGTTTACAGCTTTCTATACACGTCCTCCCCTCCGCCCACCCCTTTGTCTACCTCCTCCTCCCTTTATGCATCTCCCTTGCCTCTGTCCTTCTCCTACCCTCCCCCCCCCCCCTGTTCACCTGCTCCTGCCCACTTTCTATCCGTCTCCTTCTCCGTTTCACTCAGCTCATTTTCTGCCCTCCCTCCCCCCCCCCAGCTCTCTCCATTTCCTCCTCCTACTTTCTCTATTTCGTTCTTTATCTCACTCATTGGATTGCTTGCACGCTTTTTCGCCGATAGGTGTGTATAGCGCAACTCATTGCTAGTTCAGTCCCGCCTATCTTTTCGCTCTGGTTCGTTCTGTTCATCTGCAGCGATTGTTTCTGCTTGCGCTATTTTGCTCTTGTCTCGTTTTTTCTGAGTGCAAGTTTAAGCGAACAACGTGCAACTGTTAAATTTTTATTATCTACTCGGCAAAAAAGCTACTGATTCAGTTTTAAGTTTGAAATCAGCTTACCAACACGACTCTATGGGAAAAACTCAAGTGTACGAGCGGTTTACTCGTTTTAAAAAGAGCAACATACATACCGATTCATGACAAATCCTTGCCTTAGAACGCTCGGTCATTCCACCGCGGAGATATATAGCATATTCGTGTTGAAGTGCATGTTAGTGGAAATCATTAGTGGCATGCTTCTGTGCGTGAATGTGACGCCGTTATTCTGCTGGACTGTACGCGCCCTAATTATAATTATCACAGCGGTGGCACAGCTCCCCTCCCTCTTTTATTACACTCATGCCAGGGAATTAATTAAACTCTCCGCAAATTAAATTCATTAACATGGTAGCCGGCGGCGAGTTAAAACGGGATTTACAAAGTTACAATCAACGCGGATTTGAGCAGGGACGCAGGATTTGACTTACTAATGGCCTGTTAGATTATTCGCAGACCATGTCGTCGTTCATGGTCTAGTAAAATTATCTGAAGACCAGAACCAACTTCAGAGCAATTTTAATATTTTTATCGCGCGGAAACTCACAGTGAAGCATACATAGTGAAACGTATAAAGTTGTCCACGTGAGTACTACATGGAATCCGTTAAACTCCACCTACAAAGTACAATGTGCGTCTGAAAAGTTCGGTGAATGGTCCCATATTTTACAAACCGCGCTGGCGAGCATTAGGTATCGCGCATACACATTCAGGACACGTCAACAAGCGCCCAATATCGTACAGAACACGGCAGTGAAGCGGTGGTACACGCTGTGACCCAGCTAACAGGGTCAGAGTGAGAACTGATGTTATTGCAGCATGGAGTGCAAAATGGAGAAACGGAGCAACGCGCTAACATCAAGTTTTGTTTCAATTTAGGCAAAACGGCAGTGAAGACCCATGGAGTGCAAGTGTTAGGTGCTGAAACATTGAGTAAAAAGTGTGTATCTCTGAGTGGTTGCGGAGATCCAACAACGCGTGACCTCCATGCTTCGAGCGATTCCACAATAAATGTTTGCTGACAGTTTCCAACAGGTGTACAACCGATTTTAGAAGTGTATTGTAGGCAATAGCGTTTACTTTGAAGGCCAGTAAAGGTATTTTGTTAGTAACTCTTGTTTCCTATATTCCCTGAGAGTTGAGACTATTAACCAAACTTTTCAGTCGCACCTTGTAATTCAGATATGATTTACCGTAATACAAAGAACTTACACGAGTCATGATTGCTTGTAAGCATTGGTGTCCAGTGGTCGCCCACTGGGTTTATTAGAATCAGGGCTTGTCAGTTCCTGAAGCATGAATTACTACCGCTCTCATTGACTGGACAGACGCTGACCAGTCGCCAGTGGCTACCACTGCAGACGAGACTTGGATTTGATATAGTCCATTAATCCCGAGTACAGAGCTGCCTCTTCCGTCACCTACGCTGATTTGAAGTCCATCTTCTCCACCGCAGATGCCACTGAGGTAAGAACTTAGACTCAAAAATAACAGGACATCTGGCGAAGACGGCATAGTGGCCGAACTACTGAAACACATTGGACCAAACTCACACAGATCATTACAGACATATGGACATCAGAAAAGTTACCAGACGACTGGAAATGTACACTGATCCACCGACTGCACAAAAAGGATGACCCCACAGATGTAAACAATTATAGGGGCATCACACTACTACAAGTCACATACAACGTATTCTCAGCTTGCCTACTCCAAAGGACACGGGACCAGCTGGAGCACAAGATCAGCGAGTACCAAGCAGGCTTCCACCCTGGTCGTTCCTGTGCAGAACAAATCTTAAATCTGAAGACTGCCCTGAAAATCAAACCCCTCAGGAATACTCCAGTCATATGCACCTTCGTTGACTTCGAGAAGGGATATGACTCCGTCGACCGCCAGTCATTGTTCAACATCCTACACGCACAAGGTCTGGATGGCAAGACACTGCGACTAAATTTCAAGGGAGAAATCTCCGAACCTTTCCAAATCAAGACAGGCGTTCGCCAAGGTGACGGACTCTCACCACTCCTCTTCAACATAGTGCTCGATAAAGTCATCAGGGAGTGGGAGAAGGAACTGAAAACATAAGGGCACTGGAAGCCAGTGCGACATGGACAACCGAAGGACAAGCTATGAAAGGTGGTGGGCATTCTTGTCTTTCAATTTTCTTATTTCTCGCTTTAAGTGTCTCTCTATTATTTTAATTGATTAATTTTGATTTTCGTTGCATGAAATTAATTTATTAATTTATTAATTAATTAATTTATGTTTCCTAACTTCTATATTCTGCTATGGATTGGGAGAATTGCATTAGGATTCAGGTGTATTGGTTTATTTAGTTGCCGGCCGCGGTGGCCGAGGTGAGGCGCTCCAGTCACGGTCAGCACGGCCGCTACGGTCGAATCCCCCCTCGGGCATGGATATTTGTGCCGTCCTAGTTCGTAAGTAGTTCATAAGTGGTTTGTAAGTTTAGGGACTGATGACCCCATAGTTAAGTCCCATAAGCTTAACAAACATTTGAACATTTTTTTGTTTGTTTATTTAGTTATTCTTTTTGATGTAGTGCTTCTGATTTCAAATTCTTTCCTTAGTGTCGAATCGTCGTAGAGCAGCGTCGGTCAGGGTCACAGGAATCTGCATTGGGGTGGGCCGGCCGATTTCGCACGGCGACACGACTGATCGCCGTTTACCTGCGTTGTCCGGTGTGAGCTCGCACAATGCGTTAGCTGTTTAGAGCGACCGGCGCCTGTCTTTGGCTGTGCGAGCAGGAGAGGAAAAAAAACATTTGATGGTTGCGGACGCCCTGCTTTCTTTCCGTCCCTAACCTGTCAGTAGCAGGTAGCATAGTTTACGATTTAATAAATGGCAGGACGTCAAGTTCGCGTCTCTGCGAAATGAAATCTGTCTGGCACAGCAGGGCAATGTCGCCAGCAGTAGTAAAAATAGGCGCCAAGATGCCGACTGGTGATAATTCGTAAAGAATATCCTAGTATTGCAGGGGCGTTCGTGACTTGGCGTGAGAAAGCTGTGTGTGTTGGGAGGAGGTTAAAGAGTCGTTGGTGGCAAACTCCGCGACAGCTCTCATTGCTACTTTTTCTCATTTTTGTTGTATGCAACTCCCGGCCGTACATTCTGATTGGGAAGGTCATTAGCGGATCTATGAGATTGGTTCTTTGACGATTAAGGCGTGGCCGCGTGCTCAGGTGGATCTGGACTGTGGAGATGAGTTTTTTACTTTTTGGGGGTCTCGGTGAGGCTCTGCAGCCGAGAACGGTAGCCTCCGCTCCTGCGATTTGTTGTTGCTTTATTATTATAGTATTTTCGCGGATAGAATCCACAACTGCTGCACCAGACTTCTGACATTGACGCCGCTGCAGCACGACCGTCACCCAGTGTTTGGTATAGTATTTGCTTGCGCTGCTCCAGTCCTGGTTAGAATTCAGCTCTTCGTTTGTAATGGGATCATTTGCTGTACCTACCTTCTCTCTTTTCACTCGGAGTAGGATGAGATAACGAGGTCTAGTTCTATATTGACTTTCAATGATAGACTCCTAAATGATATAGCTAGTCATTTGAATTAATCTTCAATTTGTTTGTACGAATGTATATTTCATTTTTAGAGGTATTTGGATAACTCTTTATATTAAATTTTTTTGCAATCAGAGTGTGACACCTAGTCACATACAATTGTGTTTGATTAGGTTGTACATATTTGCCAATATATATGTAATTTTTACCAATTTTGTATAATCTTATTTCTCTGACCCCAGTCACCATTTTGGAGGGAAAATAGATTGTTCCTATTGGCAGTATGGGGAATGTTCAAAATGTTTGTAAAGCTTATGGGACTTAACTATGTGGTCATCAGACCCTAAACTTACAAACTACTTATGAACTACTTACGAACTAGGACGGCACAAATATCCATGCCCGAGGGGGATTCGAACCCCCGACCGTAGTGGCCGTGCAGACCGTGACTGAAGCGCCTTAGTCTCCTCGGCCACCGCGGCCGGCTATGGGGAATGATCTGATTATGTTTTCAGAAATTGATTCATAATAGAATTTTATTATTATTATTATTTCTTGGCCTTGCTCCGGTACGCCACTGTTCAGTTAGGCCATAAATATATTTTCTATGATTTTTAAAACATAGTGCCGACCCAAATTTATCAGATCTATAAATATATAGTTTATTCTATCTCATATCATTTGCATATTTAATAAATTAGATATATCTCGATCAAGCGTACTTGGCCATTAAATTCATATCTATAAATGGCTCAAGTCACGTTGGGTCTATGATACATCTTACAGCTAGAGGTAGGGTGTCTAGCCTTCGCTGATGATCTGGCACTACTCACGGATAACGAAACTACAGCAATCGGACATATAGAAATATTTAAAGAGTGCGTGAAAAAAGTAGGGTTACAAATCTCTTTTCAAAAAACTGAGTTCTTTTGCACGAAGCTAAACATACCAAATTTTAACATAAAGTATGGCAAGATTAACAGAGTCACACACTTTAAGTACCTAGGTGAAGGGATCGAACCTACAGGAAACGAGAAAGCTGCGCAGAATATTAGAGTATTGAAAATGAAGAGAGGTTTATACAAAACGCAGGATATATATAATAAGAAATGTCTTTCCACCTTCACCCAAATTCGTCACGACAACACCGTAATCAAACCGGAGGTGCTATACGCCAGTGAGACACTGATGTTGCACACAACGACCGACCTTGAGAACATCCTCACACAGGAAAGAAAATCCTTATGAAAATTATTTGATCAAAAATTACAGATGAAGGCTATAGACTTCACTCCAAGGATACGACAGAGAAGTTCTCTAACATCGCAGCGGACATTAGAAAGAGGCGACTAAAATTGTATGGACACATCAGCAGACTTCCACAGACCAGAATCACCAAAAGAATGCTAAGGTACATTATGGACACATCAGCAGACTTCCACAGACCAGAATCACCAAAAGAATGCTAAGTTACATCCAAGGTCTCAACACCACTACACCCTGGATGATACAAGTCAAAATTGATCTGGAAACGGCACATATAGATTCAGAAGACATCACAGACAAAGTAGTCGTTAGACACAAGGTTTACAAGTGGGAAGTGATGTCAGAGAAAACAGCACCTAAAGCCCAACGAGCAAAGTGGTCTGAAGATAATAAGAGAGCCTTTAGTGAAAGAATGAAGGAATACTGGAATAACAGGAAGAACAACTAGTCACGAATGTTTCGCGTGGTCTGATAAAAGGCCTGTAACGTGAGTAATAGTAAGAAAAAGAACTATGCTAGGGTAATACGGCAACTATTTGACGAAATCCTGTAAGGTGATTACTAATAAGACGCTAACTTGCCGTATTACCCTAGCATAGTTTTTTGTATTACGATAATTTTGAATGCGTGTACATTGGAACGATTTTGCAAATGTTTTTATGATGTTTTTAGGAATGTATTTTTGAATTTATTTTAACAAATTACAATAGTAAAGTTATATAAAAAATTTTGTACGCACGCCCGTAAAATCGGCGATCGAAATGTAAATTATGTTATACATTCCAAGAATAACGTTTACCGGCGATACCATGGATGTTACAAATACTAAGCAATTATATCTTTACCGCTGTCACTATCAGCTGTTTAAAAACATCCAGCAGTCCAGCTGTACAATCTAATATATAAATCAGAATGTCCGTATATTTGTACGTGTTGCATGCAAATCTACAGTTTTGTTCCAATCTTTATGAAATTTTGTACACGTTAGCTTCAATCCATGAGGACGGTCGCCGTAAGTGTAAGAATCACATACGATATATAGTTCACGAGATAAAACGTTGTAAACAATGAAATGTGTCTAAAACTGCTGCATTTAGCGCCAATGCTGCTCAATTTCTCCTAAACCACTAGACCGATTTCAACCAAATTTGGTACACATATTCCTTACGTGAGATAACAATTGCTGTACGAGTACGAACCACATACGACACATCGTTGAGGAGATATAACGTCGTAAACAATAGGAATCGCAGAAATCTGCCACATAATGCAACGAGACTTTATAAATACGCTATATGAGAATAAGAGTGTTTAACGACTTGCAACAAACTTTTTCTCGCTGACACCCATAGCAAAATGATGAAAGGAAAAAAGTTTCTCGCTTACTACTTTTCCGCTGTTTATGGAGTAAACTACGGCATTCGGTATGACGTTACAATTTATAATTTGTACACCAAATTGTAGCCGCAGGAACTTTTACAGACAGTATACGCACATATAGTTGAATGTACGATCTAAATTGCATCACAGTACGACACATAATTCATGAGATATGAACACATAAATAGTAACGTTCCGCTGTTCATGGACTAAAACTACGGCATTCGGACGACGTTACAATTTATAATTCATTCACTACAAACTGTAGCCGCAGGAAATTTTATAGACAGTATACACGCATATACTTGAGTGTACCTTTCAAACTGTATGATAGTACGAGACGTAGTTCAAGAGATACGAACACATAAACAATAACGTTCATGGAAAACCGCCCCATCACGCAACAAGTTTTAATGTATTACTTCTTTACTACTAATTGTATTCCCAAGAGATTTTACTTACAGCCCTTATACATTGAATATACACCCGAAAAATGGCAGGAGTATATAAATAAATATCTGGGCAACGCCGGGTTTTCAGCTAGTACAACTATAATATTTTAAATTACCGTACTGAAATATGATTATATAAATCACCAACTATCAATTATTATCAAAAGTAAGTCTCCAAATTAGAAATGTAATTCCTTAATTGATGTAATATTAATGAAAAAATATTTCTGTTATATCAATATCTGTTTTTTTTTAACAGTATATATTCTGAGGATGCTCTTGCGTATAGAGTGAAACCGGTTAAATTCAATAAATAATTGTAGCGACTTGTGGCTGTTTTATAAGATCAAATTTACTTTTACAGTCATCATCGCACTCGCTTGTAAATGCAAATGGGTCATGTAACGGGTAGTACACAACCCTCCCCCCACGCCCCATTTGCAGACGGCAATGTGCCGGCACTGTCCTGACCCACTCGACTGCTGCCTCTGCTACAGCAGCTGCGCGGCCTCACTGGGCTGCAGAGCGAGCCTTACAACACCGGGCCGTCTTTCCTTTGCATTTGCTGCGCGCAGTTGGTACAAAATTTATTTTCAATAGCAGTCTGATATTTTACATTCTGATTTTTACATCTGTGCTGTGTATCATCTGGTACGCACCTTTGAGTGGATTGCAATGTATGTAGATGTAGAAGAAGACAACGTCATTATTCTATGGAGCCTGTGTATCAGCTGGGGACTCTTCAATTTCGCAGGGGCACGTGCAGTTGGAGTGATATGGCGCCCCTGATACGTCTAGATACGACTGACGGGTGACTCGTATGTACGCATCCTGGCTGATCACCTGCATCCACTCATGTTCTTGGTGCATTCAGCGGACTTGGGCAATTCCAGCAGAACAAAACGACACCACACAAGTTATGCATTACTAGAGTGGATCCAGGAACTCTGAGTTTAAGCACCTCCGCTGGCCACCAAAATCCCCAGACATGAACATTATTGAGCATGTGACCTCGGCGTCTTTCGCGACGGCACTCTTCCATAAAATATTCTCGGTTTACAAGCCGCGTCATGTCGCATAAAATCCTCGCGCTTTTACCATCGTCAGTGACGATTCAGACTTCAGTGTGAAGGGTGGGTAGTTTGTTGGTCTTCACTTGTTTATTCTTGTATACTTTTGTGGTGAACTTATAAACGCTAGTGGGTCGGGCCGTAAGGTACCACAGGTCGTTGTAGTGATCATACGACAAATGACCTTGGAACTTTGTATCTGTGAAATCGAAGAGCAAGTGTTCTACCTAGATTGCAGGAAACGATAGATGGAGTTACGTAAAGTGTCAACCTTGTAGTGCAACTTCGTCGTCCACTTCCGGACAGCTTCCAGTATCGTGACCATGCCAAGTTCATTATGTAGGTAAGTGATTCGAGTGTATCTGCTGACACCGAGGATCTATCTGAGGGCTGTATTCTGGACCACTTGAAAACGTCCGAGTTGTGGTGGACTGGCAAGACCCCACACAGAGCTGCCACACAGTATTTTTGAGAGGACTGTCGCTTTGTATAGTCGCAGTTTTGCAGTTAAGCTTGACCTCAGCTTAACTACTACGGAAGAATGGGAAAAGCTGCTTTGCCATTCCGTAAGCTTTATTTCGGAGAGACTCAACGTGGCGATGTAGAAAGAACTGACCAAAGTGACTCCCAGGTACTTAAAAAGCGGTGTTGTCAGCGAACTGCGCTATTTGTACGCCTGCTACGGTTGGCATTTCATTTACATAAATGTTAAAAACGGAGTCCTGGGGCAATCCCGCCTGCGCTGTTGTGTCAGAAGATTGTCCTTCTGTAGTCACCACCATTTTCCTTTCCTGTAGGAAACTGTTGTGGCCAAAGTTTCGTGGAAAAACTACCAACATAAAATTCTATCCAGTCAGTAAAATATGTTCTTTATATACAATTAAAATGGCTACTTAACTTTAGAGATTAGTCCAGTTTGAAGAACATGAATATTTACAATCATTCAGTTGTACATCCGTTGAACATTTATGTAACTGTGACTGACAGTAAGTGTCCGTTTCCTTGTCGACTGTATCAATCAATGTCAATACACTGGTTGCTCTCTGTGACCACACCGAGGAAAAGCTCCGTACTGCAGCCTGGCTTCAAGTGTCCTGTTACCTGGGAGCGTGGTCGACCTGCCATTGGACGTTGCGGGCGTGGTGGTGCTGGCTGCCAACCTAACGCCGTTGAGGTCGTAATCGATGGTGGCCTGTGCGTAGCATCGATACGTCACCACACCCCTCCCCCGCAAAATGACGCGCCGTCGTCGTGTATGGTCTCCGGGCACGACGGCGGGGATGAGCACTGCTAGTGGGTTCAAGTGAGGAGGCTGGTGTCGTAGCCGAGGCAGGCGGCCTCCAGCCCGCAACCCCGCATACGCCGCGAGGGACGACGGGAACCCCATCGAAGAAACCGCCACCGGGATGCACTCTCACTGCAGGAAGCACATCAGTCGGCGATGGAGTGGACGGCGGCTGCGACGTCGATGGAGGTGACGCTGGCGGAGAGAGAACAATGGGCGCCGGAGGAGGGGATGGCGATGGAGGCGGCGAGGGCGGCGCCGCATCCGGAGCTGCTGCAACGGTGTGCGCCAACGGCTGGTAGCGGCCAGGGGAGCACCCGGCGCCCGCCGGCTGACAGAGCGTCTGCTGTATCCGAATCTGTGGGCGAGAAAACGGGGGCAGAATAACCAGAGCCCACATACAGGCGGCGGCGCAGATGATTGTGATGGCGGACATGCTGCGCGCCAAGGGAGTCGCGTAAGCGGTACTGCGCCCTACCGACAGAAGCGGTGATGACGCCCGGCGCCCAACGTCGAGGAGTGCGGTAAACTCGAAAATAAACAAGGCTTGGTGACAGAAAAGATAAAGCAGACTTGTGAGGGCGACCATGGAGGAGCTCTGCAGGGAATTTGTCGCCAAAAGGCAAAGTCCTGTATGTACTCAAAAAGAGTAAGGGCGCTCGATCGCGGGAATGTTCGTGGCGCAGTTTCGACATTTGCGTCTGAAATGTGCGCACGAACCGCTCGGCTTCTCCGTTACTTTGAGGAGAAAAAGGTGCCGTCGTAATGTGCCGCACTCCGTTAGAAGGACAAAATGCCTGAAACTCAGCAGAGGTCAGCTGAGGACCGTTATCAGAAACAATCACCGATGGGAGACCTTCCAAACAAAAAACATGTTCTAAAGCTCGCATGGGAATGCAGAATGGATAACGGTTGTAGGCATCGAGCACTATCAGCCAACGAATATTCCAAAATGGACTACAAAAATCAATATGGGTGCGTTCCCAGGGGGCCAGAAGGCTTTGGCCAAGAGAAAAATTCTTGCCGAGGAGACGCGGCATGTTCGGAGCAAGCGCGACAATGCGTAGTAATGTGTTCAATCTCTTTATCCAAGCCAAACCAGGTACAATGTTGACGCGCCAGTTGTTTTGTTCGCACCATACCCCAATGGCCTTGATGGAGCATGCGCAGAACTGCGGCTTGGCACTCTTTAGGAACAAGAACGGGACTGAAACCATTTTCAGAATGAACCAAAATAACACCACGTTGAATGGAGAGAGAAAGTCGCATGGGATAGTAGCGTTTGACAGTAGCGTCGACAAAAGCATTTCTGCTCGAGGGCCGTCCATTGCGAATGTAATGAGAAAGCAACCTCAATTGTGAGTCGCGTTTTGTAGCGGAAGCGAGTGTCCGAGCATCGATCGGGAAAGACTGGATTGATTGAAGATCAGTGTGGTCTAACTGATTGCACGAGTCTTCCGAAAAATCAAAGTTAGAGTCCGAATCCACAGGATGACGGGACAAACAGTCTGCATTGGCATGTTTGGAAGACGCGCGATAGACAATCTCATAATCATAATTGGAAAGTATCAGAGCCCAACGTTGCAGCTTTTGTGCTGTCCGATCTGGAATGGGATGAGAAGGATGAAAAAGAGAAGTTAAGGGCTTGTGATCGGTTACAAGGAGAAACTTGCGACCATATAGGTACTGATGAAACTTCGTCACACCGAATATAATTTACATTGCCTCTTTTTCCAACTGACTATAATTGCGTTGTGTTGAAGTCAACAATATGGACGTGAAAGTAATCGATCTATCACAGGCGCCCACTTTATGAGACAACACGGCCCCAATACCAAAAGACGAAGCGTCAGTAGCAAGTACAACTGGCTTCTCAGGATCAAAGGCGATTAAGCATGGTTCTCTGAGAAGAGCGTCCTTAAGCCGCTGAAAAGCAAGTTGGAATTCTCTTGACCAAATAAAAGAAATATTTTTGCGACGAAGGCGATGCAAAGGCGCCGCAATCTGTGCCGCATAAGGTATAGATTTGCAGTAATATGAAAGTTTGCCTAGCACAGACTGTAATTCAGACAAGTTGCGAGGTGCTGGCAAATTCCAAATTTCGTGCAAAAGCTTGTGCGCGGGGATGAATCCCTTGACCGTTTATGACATGGCCCAGATATTCTATCTCTTGCACAAAAAATTGACATTTAGATTTATTACATTTAAAGCCAGATATACGTAAAACATCAAACATTTTCTTAAGATTAGAAACATGAGAGTCAAAATCAGAACCGGACACAACAAAATCATCAAGGTAGGTAGCACAACATAGAACTCTTGAAATAACACTTTGTAAATATTTTTGAAAAAGTGCAGGAGCTGAAGAGCTTCCAAAAGGAAGTCTTTTAAATCTAAATAAATCAAAATGTGAGTTCAGCGTTGAACTGTCAATAGGTAACTGAAAATAAGCCTCTGCAAGGTCTATTTTAGAGAAAAATTTTCCACCTCGCTTTCCGTCAAACAATTCTTCCGGGCGTGGCAAGGGAAATGAGTCAACCACAGTTTGAGAATTAACAGTGCGATTAAAGTCGACACACACACGAATGTCTCCATTTGGCTTAGAAGCAAGAACTATAGGCGATGCCCACTGACTGGATGTTATAGGCTGGAGAACACCAATGTCTGTTAATCGTTGCAGTTCATTTGCGACCTTGTCGCATAAGGCACAGGGCACAGAACGCGCACGGCAAAATTTCGGTTGCGCTCCCGGACGAAGCGTAATGTGAGCATCGTAGTCTTTTGCTGTTCCTAACGTACCATCAAATAAGTCAGAATACTCATAACAAAGAGAAGTAACAGTATCTTCAACATTGTAGGTTTGCACACGCAACACTGAGTCATGAATCACAAAATCAAACAGAATAAATGCATCTAAACCAAAAATGTTTTGACCTTTTGCTGCACGGAGCACAGTGAATTCAAACATTTTCGTAGTGTTCTTATACATCGCAGGCAAGTAACATGCTCCAAGAATGTCTATTTGTGAGCCATCATATGTAGTAACACATCTATTCGAAGGATACAACTGAGGACTCCCGAGCAAGCGGTAAGTATTAGAATTAATCAGCGTAAGAGAAGCACCAGTGTTCAATTGAAAACGAATGTTTTTCTTTGCAATGTTTAAAGTAACAAAACGTTTGTTTGACGTGCACTGCACACGCAGACGTGAGTCACTTGATACAACAGGAAAATTATGCATTTCAAGTTCATGAGAGTCAATGTTAAGAATTTCACTTGATTCTGCGTTAAGTACATTAATTTCCATGTGTTCAACCCGCGAAAATTTTGAGCGTGGCTGGCCGCGTGATTTCTGTGAACACACCTGCTGTACATGACCGGACTTTGAGCAGTAAAAACGCGTTGCTTTTCTTTGGGGACAGTTGTGTCGGTCATGTAGCGAAAAACATTGAGGGCAAGATTTTAATTTAGTCTGCTGGGACGCACACGTATTTGCTTGGCGGTTTGGCTGTGCGCGACGCGGAAAGTGTCTGTCTGCTCGGTATTGTTGACCACCAGAGCGTACCTGTTTACTCAAATGTTCAAATGTTTGTTAAGCTTATGGGACTTAACTACGAGGTTATCAGTCCCTAAACTTACAAACTACTTATGAACTACTTACGAACTAGGACGGCACAAATATCCATGCCCGAGGGGGGATTCGAACCCCCGACCGTAGTGGCCGTGCTGACCGTGACTGGAGCGCCTCAGTCACCTCGGCCACCGCGGCCGGCTACCTGTTTACTAGGCGGGCCTATGCGCTGTGCGCCTTTCCTGCTTTGCGGTGTATCACAGTTCCTTGTATTGATTGCGAAAATGTGAGGGTCCAGAAATTGCAAATCAGACGAAGCAGAGTAAAAAGTTTCCTGAGCTTCCATGATTTTACACACTTCCTCTAAGGAAGGGTCACGTAATTCTAGAATTTTTGAACGAATGCGATCGTCAGTCACATTTTGCGTGATAGCGTCTCTAATCATTTCATCAGCAAAAGACAGTCCACAACGACAGTTAAATTTACAGTACCTAGTAAGTCCTCTAAGTTCTGTTAACCACTCACGATGAGATTGATCACTATGTTTCTTTAGTCTAAAAATTTGAACCTAGCTGCTGCGACGTAATTTGAGAGTCAAAATAGTCATTTAAAGCTGCAATGATCTCTTCATACGAACACTGATCGTGGCTTTTATCAGGGAACAATTTCAAAAGAATCTGGAAGGTATGAGTCCCTATCCATGCAAGAAAAAAGCTTTTGCGCGCGTCACCTGTTACTTTGTAGGCAGCAAAATGTTGTTCAAGTTGCAGTAGAAAGTCAGACCAGTCCTCTTCATTTTTCTTATATTCACGGTATGGAGGAATTGCGGCAGCTGGTTGTTGTTGTGGTGGTTGCGCTGCATTTTTCAACTTGTCCGAAAGTGTTTACTAGCGCCACGTATTGCTCCTTCTGAAACTGAATAAATTGCATTAATGTTTGTTCCGTATTATCGCCTGTTTGCGGCATAGTGAGCAAGTTCAAATATCTACACTAGAAGCAAGATCACACAGTTTAGTTTAAGCATTAATGGTTTTCTCCAGCAGCTACCGATGAAACATCCTACCGGCTGCGCCAGTGTTGTGGCCAAAGGTTCGTGGAAAAATATGTTCTTTATATACAATTAAAATGGTTACTTAACTTTGGAGATTAAACTATTTTGAAGAACATGAATATTTACAATCATACATTTTACATCCGTGGAACATTTATACAACTGTGACTGACAGTAAGTGTCCGTTTCCTTGTCGACTGTAGCAATCAATGTCAATACACTGGTTGCTCTCTGTGACCACACCAAGGACAAGCTCCGTACTGCGGCCTGGCTTCAAGTGTCCTGTTGGATGGAGGCGTGGTCGGCCTGCCATTGGACGTTGCGGGCGTAGTGGCGCTGGTTGCTTCGCCGCCAACCTAACGCCGTTGCGGTCGTAATCGATGGTGGCCTGTGCGTAGCATCGATACGTCACCACAGAAACTCGCCACCAGTTTCACGTAGCAGTCCGGTATAGACGTCTGTTCGACTAGTTTCCGTATCAATAATTCCCGCCAAACCTTATCATAGGCTTTTTCGACGTCTAGAAATACAGCCGCTGTAGCGCTAGATAAGTTGAAGTTCCGGGTGACGTGTTCTGCGAAGCGTCGGAGTTGTAATTCTGCTGAGAGTTTTCGCTGGAAACCGCATTGTTCAGTACGAATCGTATCGTCAGCAAGAAGAGATTCTTTAATGGAGGTCTGTAGAACTCTCTCGAAAGTCTTACCCATACTACTGAGAAGGCTGATGGGTCTATAGTTAGTAGCCACTGTAGCGAACTTCTGTGGCTTTGAAATGGGTACCAGCTTAGCAATTTTCCAAGCAGTTGGAAAGTACTTGGTAAGCAGACAACCATTGTAAATCCTCGTCAGTAGGACTAGAGATTTACGTGGTAAGTGCTTTAGATGGACCTTGGTGTTTCTGTTTACTCCTGGAGATTTGTTGACATTGAGCTTCGACACAATGGTTCGTATTTCGCTTGGTGTAGTAAGACGTGGCCTCGTCCTATCCTCAGCAGCGAGAGTCCTATCCACAATTTGGAAGGTGGTCCGCTCGTGTTCTCTTTGAAACCTATTCAATGGTTCCCACAGTAACGTTGTCTGTTCCTCAAACGCTGATACGAACGTCTCGTACTTAGTTAGGAGGTCGTTAGTGAGACCTTGTGGCGTTTGCAGCGGCCTTTTAGGGTTGGGTCCGCACGAATGGTCTTCACTAACCACCATTTTTCCCGCCTCTATAGGAGAGACGCCATCTTGTCTTCCCACTTCTCGGTGCGCCATTCGAGTAGCCTGCGTTTAAGCTGTCGCTCCAAGCGGTGCTTCCTGCCGACGGTACGTGGGGTTTCTAGTTCTTTGCCACAGCTTGCGAAGCCTGTTTTACTGCAAACGAAGTACTTAGAGCAGAGGGGGGGGGGGAGTAGTTCATAGTTTGGCCGGTCATCCACGCCTGTGACGGAAGACTGCTTATTTGCTTCCTCAGCTTGACCGTGGGTAATCGATAGCAGCATCGATCTGAGGGGAGGGGGCGTTGTAACAGGTAGCGTAGGGGTGAAACTGTTTAAATGTTTGAGAGCTTATGGGACTTAACTATGGGGTCATCAGTCCCTAAACTTACAAACTACTCATGAACTAGCTTATACTGGTGTCTGAATTCCAATATTAGAGCGTGTTTTCAAGGAAAACGGTTACAGCAAAGGTGAAATTTCTAAAGATTTCCGTTGCACCAACGAAAGGAAATTTACAGACTCAACGGACGAGGCCAAGCCAGCAGCATTCCTCCCAATCTCTGGAGCAACGAGTAGCAAGATAGGACGCTTCATGAAGAGACATGGACTGAAACAAGTTTTCAGGCCCGCCTCCAAGATCAGAGACATGTTACGCTCCGTTAAGGACAGTACAGGTCTGCGTGTTACGGGTGTATATAACGTCCCCTGTTAGTTCAGAAGTGTTTACATTGGACAAACTATCAAAACTGTTGCTGAACGTTGTGCAGAACACAATCGGCACATAAAAGAAAGAGAGCTTGAGAAGTCATCCTTGGCAGAACATTACCTAACAAATGGGCATAAAATACTATTTGAAAACACGAAAATTCTGGCCCAAATATCATAATACTGGGATTCTACTATAAAAGAGGCGGCTGAAATTACATTAAACGGCAACAGAGACCAGGGGGTATACACTCAGCAGGGCGTGGGGGCAAGCCCTGGACGTAGAGCGGAAACAGAGGGAAGCGAGAGCGCCATGTTCAAATGTGGAGCCGGCGGTACGCTCCACGTGACGTCACGCGGTACCGCAGCCTGTGCAGGTGCTCTCCTGCCCTCCAGAAGCTTCCAGACGCTGCGCTGCAGCGAGATAAGCAGGACGCCTTGCCAACACCGGCAGTCAGTGGTTCACTCTTGATGACGATGGCGGAGCTTGCCCTCGAAAGCTCGAGGATTTTATCCGACATGACTCGGCTTGTAAACCGAGAATCTTTTGTGGAATTATTGAGCATTTCTGGGATGCCTTCCAACGTGCTGTTCTCCACCCCCTGGTTCTTTGTTATGGAGAGCTCTCCAGGATGAATGGTGTCAGTTCCCTCCAGCACAACCTGGAGTGCATGCCACGTCGTGTTGCAGTACAAAGCGAGCTCGTGGCGCCCGTAAATGATATCAGGCACGTGTACCAATTTCTTTGGCTCTTCAGTGCAGTATAAACAATTACGGACGACAATGGTGGGTTATTGAAAATCAAATGTTTGTAAATCTAAGGGACTTAACTGCTGCGGTTATCAGTCTCTAGGCTTACAAACTACTTTAACTTATGCTAAGGACAATACACACACACACACACACACACACACACACACATTCCCGAGGGAGGACTCGAACTTCCGATGGTGAGCAACCGCGCGCTCCTTGGTAAGGCGCTTTAGAGCGCTCGGCCATTCCGCTGCGGCTGTTGGGTTATTGCAAGGACGTAGCCAAAGAGGGGGGGGGAGGTGTCTTGGGGTCCAGACCCTCCCTATCACCTAAACGATAAAATACTGCTCAAACTTAATGCTAAGGACAAAACACCCACACACACCCAAGGGCGATGGTGGACTCTAACCTCCGAAGGGACTAAATGAAATAAAGACACGATCTAGCTACCATGTAGTGAAACTGAATGATATTGGGCCGTATGAATAAAATGGAGTATCTACTTTATACTCTGGATTCCAGAGATCATACTCAGGTTCGCATGAATAAAGGGAGTCAGAGAATATACTTCAGCCGAGTATGTTCTCGGCGTGAGTAACGTGGTGGGGGAAGTTGCTCACAGCAGAGAACATTCTCCAATTTCATATGAATAAAACTACAGAAGTTTCTCACGGCGGGAGAACATTCTCAGATTTCTGGAGTGAGCTCTATGGCATACTCCGTGCTGAGTAACTTCTATTAAGGTTACATTTTACAGAGGTTTATAATAAAAATGACAAAAATTTCGTTACTTAGAAGGCAAAAATAAGTTCCTTTATATGTAGTCTTTAAGAAATACGAGGGGATCTATAAAGTTAATACAAATAAAAACATTTCGTTGACGAGTATCTTCCTTCGGAAAAATCGTGTGACATTTCCAGCATTTTATACAGTGACGAGAATGATGTAAGAGGTGTTTTCATTACCGACACAAAAATGAAACACAAATGGATTCAGCTGCGTGTTTTACTCATTTGTTTGTCGTGTATATTTACAGTTGTAAACAGCCACATAGCAAAATAATATTGTTTTTAAATAGGGTCTATTAGTAAGACATTATGTTGTTAGGTCCAAATAAAGTGTTTCCCAGGACTTCACAGTTTCTATCACAAAATAAATATTGCTGCAATACCAGGTAAGCCTACTGAAGTACTGTTTCTATCCAAACCAGTTGGCCTATTTATGATGCGTTTTCTGAGTTCGTAATCGTAACTTCTGTCATGTTGGAAGTAAGTAAACACGACAGCAAAATTAATGACAGATTAATTACGTACCTAGCGGCGTGTTTCTTGTTCAAAATCGCATGGCCTAACTCTTATGAGCAAATCATTGTGTGTCATATTTAACAACAAGTAAGGCCTATCTCATGTTAGAACACTCAGACAGCATTCCACGTTGTAACAGATGAATATGTGATGCATTCTTAAAATATCGTTCGCAAATTGTGCTAACCCTTCTTCATTAACAAACGAGTTTCTCGCGTGACGGAAATTTTGTATCGCCAGCAGAATATATTTTCGTAAAAAGTGCATATTTAGTCTTAATAATACGCTCCTTCACAAAAAACTAATATCTAAACATAGTACAGTTCTTTCTGAACACGTAGATGCATACTCCATATTTGTACACTTAATAATTTGCCTGATTGGGCTAGTTTAAAGAAATACACGATTGGACGGCTGATCTGTGGCGGACATGACACGCGGAGAACTTACGTAGGAGGGGAGGTAGCGAGAATGAACTAGCTGCTCAGAGCATATGCTTCGAAGCTTCATACGACCCATTATCAGTCATACGACGAAAAAGAGTACGCCGTATCGACAGTCAACAAAGCCATCTATACATTTTAATTATCGATACATCTATTACAAAATCGGCTATTGCCCAGTCCTCCTTTAGCCATTGTCCATTGTTGGTCTTACTGCATTATTGCCATGTTAAGCACTACAGCTCTTACTTGCAGTGGAATATAATGTAACTCCTGTCGTTTATTTCTTTTCCGCTGTTACGATAGTTTCCAATTATGGGTAACTTCATAACAAGAAAAATGATAAAAACCGACTTTCTTTCGTCCACTAGCTTTATGGTAAGTTAAAATTCGTACTATTATAATAACTTATTTATCTTTTTACAGCAGTTTTATGTTAGCAGTGGAATCGTTATTTGGAGTGGCAATATTCCAGTATATCATAAGGGACCACATTCAGTACGTGTAACCAGTGGCGTAGCTATGTCACCAAGGGCCCCGGGGCAAAAATGACATTGGGGCCCTCTGTACACTAAAACTATGCAAAACTACTTTATCATCAGTTCCTTACCGCCCACTGGAAGACATAATAAGGCAAACCTAAATACAATTAAGTAAATTATTATGTGTCACGCAGGAGAAAATATTTAATTGTACACTCTAATATAATTATAACTGTGGAAGTTGGTTTATTTGTTATGCTTTCACGCAGAAGTTACTGGGCGGATTTGAATGAAATTTTGCAGAGGGATAGATTTGGACCTGGGTAGGACATAAAGATAAACGACCTCTTTGGATAGTTTTCGAAGTTGCTTCATACTAGGTGAATTAAGTCGCAGGTCTAAGCTAGTAAAAAACAAACAATGAAGAAGTATTACTTAACCATGAAAACATGGTCCCCTGCCACAAAGCAAACCGGGAACAGTCAAGTCCGCGGTGACAGCAGGCGGAGTATTTTCAGTGCCGACATCTCACTGTCGCTAAACTCCTCGCTGTTAGCTCACTGCTCCGTACCGATCAGCCTAATTTCGTTGATAGCCCAATCAAAGAAGGAAAATAGGGGAAATATTCGTCTAGGACGGTTTCAGAAAACAAAGTTGCCGGATTTTGTTTGATGGAATACTTTCGTTTGAGCCGTGCACCTACCAGGCTTCATGAAGTATATATTAATGTCTGGCCAGGAAAAAGTAATAAGTAAAATAACTAAGTTGACATTTTCGCTTATTATAGTGGCAGTGGGGTACGGGGCAGTGTCTTGAATGCATAATTTACTGTTGTGACAAAGTAACCATATTTTCTCTTCTTCTAGCACGAATTTCAGAGTGCAGTTGGTTACAGCACTTCATTGGGATCTATGATTATGGAGCACACCCTTGGGGAATTCACTACACAAACAGTTGAGTTACCATAATAATACCGTTCTGTAATAATACATTGTAGAGACTTCATATTCAAATGTGATCACACTGTCTACTGTCAAACACTGTGCTAGTAATTCAGCACCATTCACTGTTATTTCGCAAAGATTGGCAGGCACGGCAACTCCGACTTCAACCGACAATACGCTGATGATGGTAGGGTCCACGTCTTAGCGGACAAGCAAAGGATCTTGGTATGTTTATATTCTGGGGTGTGAATAATTTTTAGATTTCACATCGTGCGTTTGAGGTTTGTTGGTCAGGGTTCAAAGAGTTCAAAGTCGGAAAACCTTCATTCAACTAAATTATTATATACAGTTGAACTTCGATTATCCGAAGTAATTGGCGGACATTAAAGTGTGCAAGGATCTACGGTAGCTTTTTTCGAACGACGCTCACGTAGGCCAAGGGGCCCCTTGACCTCTGGGGCCCCGGGGCACTGCCCCGCCTAGCCCTATCATAGCTACGCCACTGCGTGTAACACTTTTTAAAGTTAGGTTTGAGAGTAATACTTTATCTAGAAGATGGATACGTTGTAATGAAAACAAGAGTAAAAGAACCAATAATCTTGGAAATCAAATAAATGGTCATAAACCGATTATAGACTTAGGCTCTCTAAATCAATATGCAAGGTATTTATGCTGATGCAAAAATTAATGCAAATTTTGCGAAACACCGAGCTACAGTCGTGGCTTACAGGCAGAGAGCTTGGTAACATGCAACCGTGTTGCCAGTGTTCAAATACAAAGAAACATTTCACATTCTGATAATCTGAGTTAGTTTGGAATAACAACTGAAGGTTCTGCTGGCGTATATTGAAACAATGTTTAAGAAATGTTTACTTCAATTTTGTATATAAAATTCTGTAGTATTTGTAAGTGCGCCTCGGTTGCACAGTGGTAGAGTGCCAGACTACAAATCCAAAGGTCGCGGGTTCGACATTTTTATCTGTCACTTTCCACTTCTTTCACCTCGGGCAGTATTGCTCATGTGAAAAATACCGAGTAGCACCGTGGTTCGGAACCCACGTTAAACTGTAGGTCCCCCTATAACTGGCTGGGTAAGTCAGGTCGGAGGAAGGCAACGGCATACCACCTCCAAATAGGACCATTCCTAGTTAAATTTGTTTTTAGAATAAATGAAAACATGAGCCTTTGTAAATTTCTCTTTAACAAGTCGTTCCCCCCCCCCCCCTTTGGCAATATCCTGGCTACGTCACTGGTTATTGAAAGAAGCACTCACGAATTGTGAAGGATTTACGAAACTATTTACGTGAAATTATCTTACTTGTTTATAAAATTTTATATACTGGTCCAGATTAAAAAAGTATGGTGGTCATTTGACTGCTAGCAACATCAGCTTCCCTTTGGCTTAGCGCAAGTATAAATTGCCTAATATGTTAACAAATTGAAACCTGAACGTAAATCAAAAGGTTATTAAATTATTTACTGTTAGTGTTATAAATATGGTTTAATTTTCAGTGAACTCGTCCATTACTGCTGTTTCAAAGCCGTAATTTTCCCCCTTGCAATACCTCTACCAGTAACGAGGAGACCACATGGGTATCGAATTTTATAATTTTTTTATCTAAATGGTACGTGATGTTCAGAACTCAAATAACAATCCGCCGAAACCATTCGACGCAACTATAAAAAATTCTCGAAAAAAAAAAAACGACTTTGAAGTTTTGGAAGTAAGCGTAAGAGTAGTAATCATTAAATTAATTGCAGCTTATGTCGGTGTAGCTCAGGTGGTAGTGTACTGACATTACAACCGGAGGGTCTGTGGTTGGAGTCCTGTCGTGACATTTTTTTAAAATTTTATTTTACTTATTTTTTCCGTTGGAATATTTAAAGAATTTAAATATTTATCTGTAATTTTTACGAAAGGTGCACGTATTTTTTGTTTATTCGTAATTTCCTATATTTTATAGAAAGCTGTTAATAATGATTGTATCAATCGAAAAAACATATGTTACATTTTTCACAATGTTGGCTTCACTATTAGTTGACGACGGTAGTCTTTGATTGTTCAGTTTTTGAAAAGCTACGACACTTTTTGGAAAGTCACCTCCATAGCTACTAATGGCTTTCCCAAGCAGCTAACCTACGCAACCATCGATGTCGTCTACATACACATAATCAAAAACTGACACAACATGATCCCAAACTGTTTTACATAACTGAATAAGAAGACGAAAATAAATAAATAAATAAAAATAAATCTGTCACTGTGGGATTCAAACCACCAACTCTGTGGTTGCGAGGCCATAATGCTACCACCTTTATTTCCCCACCTTGCTCTGTGGGTAGTTCTGTTTCTTGCGGTCGCTGATGGTATTTGTTCGTTGTTGGATGCATTCTTGGCTCAGTTTTCTTTTCTTTTTTTCTTTTTTTTTATAATTACAGACGGCGTTGAGACCCTCCCCCCCTGATCGGGCGCGCTGAGCCACGGCGTCCGGCATCTGAACTACACCGACAGATGCTGCAAGTATTTTGATTATTGTTCAAAGTCAATTTTCTGGAGTATTTTTGAGAGTTCTGTTGTTTGTTATTTAAGTTCTGAACTTCACGTATCATAAATATAAAGAAATTATAAAATCCGATACCCATGTGGTCTCCTTGTAAAGGCCAATTCACACTGTCCGTCACGTCACGTCACCGTCCGTCAGAACATTCTGCAATGTACTTCTAATGGCGACATTCACACTGTCCGTCGCCAGACCGTCACGTCACATCAACGTCACGTCAAGCTTTCTCGAGAAGAATGTTTTGACGGAACGGCCGCCTGCTAATATCGGAAGTTAACCTATCTTCGTCACGCGAATTACATGTTGCAGTCGACGATTGAACTGTTCATATGAAAATGTGTCTTATTCATCTTTATTTTGTTGTTGTACCTCATTTTAGGGGTAAATCTCCAAATGTTTCATGACGACTTAAATATATGTGTCAATTGAGTGTCTCCCTAAAATCGAGGTCGGATATCTGAAACCAAAAAATGGTTTATGTTACGTAACATTGTAATAAAAAAGACTGAAGCAAACTGTTTATTTGAATAAGATTGTAATTTGATTACACATTTTGCATTAAATAACATTTTAAATGAAAAAGTCAGATCTAGTGACAGTGTGAATTGGCCTTAAGACAGTTAACAAATTTTTCTTTCTTTCTTTTTCAGCAGGTATTTGACAAGATTCCTTCATCTTAGCGAATCCGGCAACAACGCCACAGGAGCACATAAATACCTTTCCGCCCCACTGAGGACAGCCTTTACGTGCCTTGCCGGCCCTTTTATACCTGCACTTATCTCCCCGTCCAGCTAAGCTCGGCTACCTGCGCTCACAGACAAAGATGTTATTCCGTGCTGCGCTCCGGCCGTCAGCTAGCAGCCTCATGGAAACAGGAGCTTCGTTCGAGTGGCGCTGCTGACGGTCAGGAACAGTTTGAGGCGTTCGAGTGGCACTTCTGACTCTTGCTGACGATATCTGACTGGCCAATCTGGTGTTCGAGTGGCGGAGCTGATAGTTGGCGACCGAAAGTTTAAGTCAGCGGATTTTCGTCAAACTGTTTTCTGACTAACTCCAAAGCGTTTAACAAGCCTCGGCCAAAAGACAAGCCTGCACATTTACGAAGAGGTTTGTGTTCCAAGTCTTCCATTTTCTCTTGATTGAGGCTGAGTTTGTATATTAGACAGGCATTCTTTCAACTTATGTGGCCTTCTAATACAGTACGTCCCCTTTTTATTACACCCATACATACTATAAATGAAAGGTGTGGAAATTTTCATAACACGAATTTAAAGATGAATGCGTATGTTTTTACAGTTTGGATTGTGATATATTCGCCTGAAAATGAAGTAAAAATAGTCCTACTGAGATTTTCTGTGCCATCAGTAAATGAAGTGATTGACACATAAGAATAATATAGTTCACAACAGGCATTAGCAGTGATAGATTTTTATAACCGACATATGTGCCACTATAGCGTCTCACAATTACTGTTCCATGTTTCTCCTTGTGGTTATATATTATAGAAATCTATTAGTGCCAATGTGGGCGTTTCTACACGAAATGTGTAACTTCTTGGAAAAGCATGTACGATGATAATTCTTGCACAACACCTGCAAATTTTTGTATGTTTCATTTTTTAAATTTTATTGTAACTCATAATAATGGGACAAAATGCATATGAAGTTGTATGTTACCAAATATTCCTTTCACACACAACTATCCTAATTTACCTCATTTTTGTTTGAGGTTTTGTCAGGTTAAATTGGCTACATTATTTATAAATGGAGAGACATGTTTACGTATATTTTGCGTTTTGTCGAAGTTTATGATCAGAATTTAATCCACAATGTATTTCTAATGGCGGAATGCACACTGTCCGTCGCCGGTCCGCCACCTCACGTCAACGTGAGCTTTCTCAAGAAGAATCTTTTGATGGAATGGTCGTCTGGTAACATCGCGACTCGCAAGTTAACCTAGTTTCGTCACACGAATTTTATACTCGACAGATACACGGTTTGCAGGCAAATGTGTCTTGTTAATATTTATTACTATACTTTGGTTTAACGGTAAATTGCAAATGTTTCATGACGACTTAAATAGTTTTCTCAATTGAGAAATGCATAACATATCACCAGTCATAACTTCACTTTCAATATTGGTAGAGAGAAAAGATGCCAACTAGCGCTATGGGTGGCCAATATGCGAAACAGGTGAAATAAGCGTTCGAGTTGGCTTCGGAGCTGGCAACTGTCAAAAAGCGCGCATGCGCAGTAGAGGCCTTCCAAATCGTCAGCAACTGTCAGGAACTATCAGCTTTTGGGCCACTCGAACGAACCTAGGGTCTCTTAGCACGTGGGCGGTTTTCAGCAGCGTGCCTCGTTCCCCAAGGTCGTTTTCTGTTACTTCAGAACCCTGTATTGGGAGAGTGCCACCAACCGAGCTGGAGCCGCCATTCTACACCTATCTCGCAGTAGCAGCACTGTGGGACTTTAAATTAGCATTTATGATTACGGTAACAGGTCTGAATATCGAGGAGGTATGACAGTACGTTAAGTAAACAATGAATTAAAAGTTTTTAATCGTTTCGTCACATCTACTGTGAATATTAAGGAAAAATTAGTAATATAATAGTAAGATAATCGAAGCTTCAGTGCGTTCTTAATTGTTTCTGCTGACCAATTTGTTTCCCGCATCGTCTTCTTATACAATGCAGAGATCTGACCGTCGTTTAGGAAATGCTTCACAGCAGCGGTCATTGTATCAATATACGACATCAGAACTGTCAATGACCGGCAAAGCTTCTTGAGGAAGCAAGCAGGATTGTTCACTATCTGAAAATGAATAAAAAGGTTTTGTCGAAATACATTGCGATAAATTTAAAAATGTTAAAATGTTTGTAATTCTATCGGACCAAACTGCGTGGTCATCAGTCCGTAGCTTACAAACTACTTAAACGTAGGTAAACCAACCTAAGGACAAACACACACACACCCATGCCCCAGGGAGGACTCGAACCTCCAAGGCAAGCAACCGCGCGCTCCGCTAGATCGCTCGGCTACTCCACCGCGGCGCGATAAATTTTAAGTAAAATGGATATACATACAGCATATGTGAACTGTACCTGCTTCTGCCTGCGCAGTGCAGTGGCGTATCGAAGATCGTAGTCTGATGGGAGCTGAGTCAATCACCAAGTTGATGTGATGCGTCTTTACTCATATTTGGAGGATTGATCCCTTTCTCTTTTTCGAAAAAATATCGATTTCGATTTTCATCATTTTTCGATAGATTTAGGTTTTATTTAAGTTGAAAAGGATTTTGCTGAACATTTTGTTTTTCGAGCATTTAAAGAGTATTTTCCTACCACGTGTGTTTTTGTGTCACTCTCACTTTTCTGTCACACACTTTTCTGCATATGTATTATATTGTTGTTGTTTTGGAAGGGACTAAACAGCGACGGTTATCAGTCTATGTATTATATCTCTATATCCCCTACATTGCACGTTAGGGATTTTTTCTTACTCCCGAGTGTGTTTGCTTGGAATTCAATGGTCGGTATTCTTGTGTTTCTGCTGTTTGTAAACAACACGCTTTCAACACGCGGTTAGTTTTGTTCAATGGTGATTACGAGTAGTTATTATACATGCGTTTGCAGTGCTTGTTTACGTGTGTTTTGTTGTGTTTGTTGAAGATGGCGAAATGTAAAGGCGTTTTCAAGAAACGACAATTTAGAGGAAACAAGTTTAGAAAGCATCCTGTACAAGACGTTATGTCGCCTGGAAACGATGTTTCTAATTGTAATTCTGCAACAAGTGCATCATCAAAGAAGCTCTCACCATTTCAAGAGAGTTACAACGAATTTATTGTAAGTGACAAGGGATGCAGTAACATTATTATAAATTTGGGCTTATTATCAGATGTAATTTCTGAATTTGTATATGTAGACAGTGTGGTGAGTCACAGAGTGTGAAAATTAGAAGATGGAAAATTGTTGACCAGACAGGCTCATAAACTACTCTCAAATAGAAAACTTTCAGGTATACTATGGGCAGGCAATTAGGAGAAATAAAGAAAATCTGGAAGCAATGAAGAGAGATGTTTGGGACATACACAGGTTCACGACCACTCCGGAATTTTCAGACGCTCTCTTTCGTTACCAGGCCTCAAAATACATAACTTTTATGGCCATATGCGCCAAGCCCCCGCTGGCCCAGAAGACCGGCTATACGCCCAACAAACTGCTTAACATTCGTCACGCAGAAGAACGCTTCCGCAACCACCCACCTCGACAAATTCTGAGAAACCTTCCAGGCATTCGTAACCGTAAAAACGACACGCCGCTCTGGCGAAGGTGCTATTCAGATTTCTGCAAATTTCGCCCTGAGGCGGGACGTCCGATTGTGTTGCAGTGGCGACAGTTTGGCGCGAATCCTGCAGTGCCACTGCAGAGCATTATCGTGTTCTACCAGTAATTTCAAACAATACTTCGCAGGTAGCCGCGGTTGGCCCTCGTCGACCGCTCTCTCCATCCACTGCCTACCGAACGGGACCTCATAGGTATCAGGTCATGTCTGGACACCCTCCTTCCACAGCCGAGTCGGCAGGTTTGCAACATAGAAATTCTACGAAATCAAATGCCCAAACACGCTAATTTATGGACCCCAACATACCAACTGTCAATGCTACTTGAGAGAAAGCACGCCAGCCGTCCCTAGCCGTCACCAGCCTGTTCATTTGACAGCAGGTATCAGATAGAATCGTTAAAAAATACAATAAGAAACTGCTATAATTGGAGGACTTTTCCCTTAGACAAAATTCCCCCATAGAAACAGAAGTGGTATCAAATCTAAATAAAGATAGTGTATCAAAACGACACTAAACTTCCCCATCTGCCCAAAGACAAATATATATATATATATATATATATATATATATATATATATATAAAGAAGAAGAAGAAGAAGACTACATATTACCGCCACCTGACAACACCCCAAACCCAATCAAAATATCGGATGTGAAGTGTCATGTCTCGACAGGAGAAATTAGACATAGGGGTAGCCAGTCATTTGCATAATAAAGCAATAAGACATCGTAACTTGAAAATAAAAAGAATATAATTAATTCCCTACTTTTCTCATTAAAATAGGGGTCCCATCTTCAGTGTCAAATTGTGTTTTATATCTTTTCTCTCTCTCTCTCTCTCTCTCTCTCTCTCTCTCTCTCTCTCTCTCTCTCTCTCTCTCTCTGAATTATTAAGTGTAACAGATCACCCCACCTTTTAATGTGTAAATTTCAGAATACGTGACCACTTATTTAACTGAACTGTTCGACACAGCTGGACTTCAGTCTTCCCTTATTGCTATCATTTTTATCCATTAAATAAGGAAAAGAAATTCCTGCTAGGAGAGAGGAGGTTCGAAGCTGGCAGTGGTCACAGTCGTAGCAGCAGCAGAATCTCAGATAAGCCTACTTGTTAACTGAGCCAGGTTTATCAATTCTGACAATACCGTACCTTAATGAGTGATGGTAGTCGCGTTAACTACACCACTATTCTTTAGGTTTGCTGCCCTAACCACAGGTGTCCTGGATGGCAGGTGTACTGAATGGCAGGTGTACTAGATGGTATGTCTGCATGTTGCTTAACAGATTCTTTAGTTGGAGGGAGACTTAAGAGATTAGACTATTTTATAGATAATTTATCGTGAAATTCATTGATAGATTTTTCTGTGGCTGGAGTGCCATACCATAAGAGATTACACATGATTCCAGGTTCTTGAAGTCAGAGGATGACAAACCTCTGGTTAACAGGCACACTAGATTTTGTCAGCTTATAATAAGTACAAGATGGGTACCGGAAATGGGTCAGTTGATGCCTCTTACAAGTTGTCAACTCTGCAGTCAGGTAGATGAACGGCTGGACCTTCTCAATGAGCCTCCAAAGATCGAATTTCTAGCTCTATATATACCTCATTACCTTCTAGCTAACATCTGTGCAAAATTTTACATTATTCGCTGTGTTTCCTACGAGAAAAAGGTTGCAAAACACTTTCACGACCTGTTTAGGCTAATGATTGTAACGTGCATTTAGTTGGCGACGGCTGTAAATAAAACCTTGTAGACGCGTTTTAAGGTTTGAAGATCTTCTATTCCGATGTTGCGATAACAAATCGTGGTGCTCTGTAAATTTATTCAAGACAGACATCCACTACTTTTTTGGCATTTGGAAGGTCAACATTACCACACACCTCCTGTTCCAGAACACTAAATAAAAATAAAAATGTTTTCAAACTTATTAAGAGAAAAGACGAAGCTTTGTATGGAAGAACATTAAGAATTATTCCTGAGGGAGAGAATCTATCTACCTTCATCTCTTTAATTAGAATGGATGTATATTCGCATCGTCATCATTCATGCTCGTTTGAAGTGTATGCCGTAAATGTAAAAATTAGCGACGGAAGTTCGAATTTCCTTATCTGATACGGAGAAACACCTACAAAGGACGATACTTTTATCCTTAGTAATGACACAGAAACAAGTCAAGCTAATTCTTCTACCGACCACAGTCTCTAATTTATTTGTTAGCAGGAAACAAATGTTGAAGGTTGGTACTTTAAAAAGTGCAGCAATTAGAACTATCGCTAATTTACAACACACCGTTATCTGGAGTTTTTACACACCACTAGTCTGCAGGCTGTTGCTTTGGGTGGCGGATAGCAAGTTGGCAGCACCAACAACGCTCAAAAGCGAGCTATTCTCATTTACTTGTCTGCTCTCTCGTTTTCATCCTTTCGTTCTTTGCTTGTTTTTGTATTTGTTAGGCCCACTCTCTCGGTTTCTTTAAAATCGTGTATTATTGTTGTCCTTTCCGAGTATACTGATGCAATAGTTCCATACCTAGCTAGTATATACAACCGCTCACTCAGCAAAAATCCAGACCCTAAGACTGGAAATTTGTACAGGTAACTCCAATATTCAAGAAGGGCAATAGGAGTGATCCGCAAAATTACAGACCTATATCATTGACATAGGTTTGCAGCAGGATTTTAGAACAAATACTTTCCTCAAATATTGTGAACTACCTCGAAAAGAATGCTCAATTGACACATAGTCAACATGGATTCAAATTCTTGTGAAACCCAGCTAGCTCTTTACTCACATGAACTGAAGAGTGCTATTGATAAGGGATCTCAAATCGATTCCATATTTCTAGATTTCCGGAAGGCCTTTGACACCGGATCTCATAAGTGGCTTCTAATCAAATTGTGTGCTTATGGAATATCACCACTGTCGTGCGTTTGGATTTGATATCCTATCAGAAAGGACACAGTGCGTAGTAACTGACGGAAGTTGTGTTATATGGCCCCTACTGTGCCTATATAAACGATTTAGAAGACAAAATGAGCTCCTCTCTTAGACTGTTCACAGATCTTTGTGTTATTTATCGTTTAATGAAGTCACCAGAAAATCAAAATCAACTTAAAAACTATTTAGAGAACTGTAGAGTGCTTTGGGGGTGCAGAGCCATAAATGTTTTACAGGGATTAACTATCATCATTTGAATAACCGCCCTCCCTCTCCCTGGAAGGATCAATTGCAGGGCAGAGTCATTATCGATGTATCAAATTAGTGTATGAAATACCAGGGAACTGATCTATCCAGTTAACATATGAATGACCTTACTACTGACCAAACAATAAGTCACACAAAAGGTGGGTGTATTCAAAGGGGAGACGTATTTTTCACACGTCCATCAATCTCCATAACTGCCGGTAATACAGTGATTTATACAAAGGACTAGTATGGTCGCAGCTACATTCTAGGACAATTGCCAGAGAATACAATAGGCGGGTGTATTTTTAACGGCTGAGGGCCTGCTTTTCACGATATGAGACGTTCATTCAAGCTTAGCATATGAACTGGCACCTGTGTCCCACATATCACAAAGCAATTTCCTCCCTTTCTCCTGTTTCGAGCGTTGCCTTTCTTTCCCCCGTCATCCATTATCCAATAGACACACATCTGTCACAATGATATTATAGGCGTGCATTTTAATAACTCAATACATAATCTCTTTGTATGGGAATTGGTGTTTCGAAATTCACGAATATCTACGTGAAAGCAGGTGGCACACGACAGAAGCCAATTCGTGAAACGTATAGAAACTCTAAGCATAATAATTAATACCATTGTTATGTAGACCACTGTAAGGATGTATGGAATAAACTGAATATTCGAAGCGGTGGTTTCTCATTAACTAGCATCAGGATGGTGGTGGAGTGGGTGATGTACTGCTGTTGGTCGATGTGATGGGAAAGATGAATATTTAAAGACTTCTGCCAAGACACCCACACATATTACCATAATACTTCTCTGCGTATCTAGACTGCCATTAGGATGAAGAGGATGAGAGCTAATTGTGCTGGTTTTCAGAAGAAGCATGTTCGTCATGATGAAGAGTCATGTAAGTCTTAATTTTTCACTGTACTGCTACAATTGAAAGATATACTTTACATATCCAGCCATTATATTGTTTTGATCTTGTTAGAGTTTCATCAAATTCCAGATGCGTCGATATCGTCATCTAAGCCACGTAAGAAACAGATGAGTTCAAATAATACTATGTTTATACCAGTATTGGCAGGGTCATCATCATTGTTGTTATGGTCTTCAGTCCGGAGACTGGTTTGATGCAGCTCTCCACCCTACTCTATCCTGAGCAAGCCTTTTCATCTCCTCATAAGAACAGCAACCCACATCCACTTGAATCTGCTTAATATACGCGTATCTTGATCTCCCTCTGCGATTTTAACCCCACACACTTCCCTCCAATGCTACATTTACGATTCCTCGATGTCTAAGAATGTGTTCTACCAAGCGATCCCTTCTTTTAGTCAGGGTATGCCAAAAATTCCTTTTCTCACCTGTTCAGTACCTCTTCATTAGTTATGCGATCTACCCACCTAATCTTCACCATTCTTTTGTAGCACTACATTTCAAAAGCCTCTATTCTCTTCCTGTCCGCACTGCTTATCCTCCATGTTTCACTCCCGTACAAAGCAACACTCCAAACAAATGCCTTTAGAAAAGACTTCCTTACACTTAAATTAATATTCGATGTTAGCAAATTGCTCTTTTTCAAAAATGCTTTTCTTCCCATTGCCATTCTGCATTTTATATCCTCTGTACTGCGACCGTCGCATGTTATTTTACTATCCAAGTAACAAAACTCATCTACCACCTTCACTGTTTCGTTACCTAATCTAATTCCTTCAGCATCACCTGATTTTCTAAGACCGCATTCCATTATTTTTGTTTTGCTCTTGTTAATTTTCATTTTATACGCTCTCTTCAACACACTGTCCATTCCATTCAACTGCTCTTCCAGGTCCTTTGCTGTCTCTGACAGAATTACAATGTCATCAGCAAAACGCAATGTTTTTATTTCTTCCCCCTGAACTTTAATCCCTATTCCAATTTTTTCCTTGTTTTCCTTCACCGCCTGCTCGATGTACAAATTGAATAACATCGGAGAAAGGTTACAACCCTGTCTTACTCCCTTCCCAACTGATGCTTCCCTTTCATGTCCTTCGAGTCTAATAACTGCGGTCTGTCTTTTGTATAAGTTGTAAATAACTCTCCCTGTATTTTACCCCTACTGACTTCAGAATTTGAATTCATTTAATATTCTTGCTGTTTCAGATGGAATATATTAGACGAGCGCTGCCATGATAGTTTTCGTACATTGATTTTCCATGTTATGCTTCTTAGAGCTGATATAATGAATGAAGATGATGCTGATGAGCAGCATATGCGATCTAACTGCGGAATACTGCAGTAACGGTCGAGCTTATATATGGCCAGCTGCCCCCCCCCCCCTCACATGCGGCATTACATTACTGAGAGTCGATGCCATGCCGCATGTGGGGGAGGGGGAGGGGGAGATGGTCATATATAAGCTCGACCGTTACTGCAGTATTCCGCAGTTGATTTCAACGGCCAACGGTTCCTGACCCACCCACAATCGGCTGCCATGCGTATAAATTTTCACATTGTTATTATTTTACTGTTTATTGCCATGATATCGTCTTCTGTACATCCTTTTTAATATTTGTAACATTACTGTATTGGAGTCGGCCTGAAGATGGTTTCACAAGCAGACTGAAACCGGTAGCCTAAGAATAATAAAAATTCTCTAACGATCAAATTAAATAATATATAATTTCATTAACGATCGCTGTTTCTCCAGAAATATATTCTAAAATTTTAAATTCTTTACGAGACGTTTACAAGCCGTTTACGAAGACCGAGGCACCATATGGCTACCGTAAATAAGGAAAAAGTCTTTCCTATTACCGTCTAATATGGTGTGTGACACCACGGACCGCCAGTACAGTTGCACATCTGCATGGCATGGACAGTATGAGGTTATCAATCAGTTGTCGAGGGATAAGGTAAACGGTAAAAAAGCCAACAATCCGAAGATTGGTTTGAACACTAAAGTGCTTTACTAGGCATAGTACTGTTTGGAGGTGGTATGCCGTTGCCTTCCTCCGACCTACGAACTGACTTACCCAGCCAGTTTTCGGGGGACCTACAGTTCAACGCGGGTTCCGAACCACGGTGCTGCTCGGTATTTTACACGTGAGCAATACTGCCAGAGGTGAAACAAGTGGAAAGTGACAGATAAAAATCCTAGGACCTGGTGGGGATGGATCCCGCAACCTTTGATTTTGTAGTCTGGCACTCTACCACAGTGCAACCGAGGCGCAGGGATATGTAGCCAGTTTTCCATTCGCTCATTACCCAGCTCTGTAACCATTGTGAGAGGTGCTGGTATGGCTGCAATGCATCTGCTATGTGCATCCCAGACATGCTCATTCAGATTTAAGTTCGATGAACAAGCTGGTTATTCCATTCATTCAATTCCCTCAGCTTCAAACATGTTTTCCACTAGTGCAGCTCTTTAGGGACGAGCATTATCGTCAACCAGAAAGAACCCACCTCCTATGGCACCAGCGTAGAGCACAACAAAAAGTCGTACGATCTTGTCTCTGTTCCTCTGAGCAATCAAACAGTTATTCTGAAAGACAAGGAGGTTCGTACGTTCGCCAATAACACTCCTGCCCACGCCATTCGACCACCATGATAAGCAGGATTGTTTTTGATGTTCATCTCCCCAGTTTCTGCGGGCTAAACGGTATTGTGGTTTCAATAGGACACACACGACAGTTCTCTATGCGTATAGGCCACATTCTCGAAGGCGATTTCGGACTTTTTGTTTTGATATTGTGCGTCCTGTTGCTGCCTGGAGGGTATGTGGTATCTGAGTTGCATTCAGCCTCCTGACTCGATGTGCTGCTAACAGGAGATAACGGTCATGTCTTGCTGATGTTATAAATAGACAATGTTGGCACTGCTTTCTTCTAACGCTTCCTTTTATGTGAAATCACGTCCAGGTCCCGTAAATTACACTTCGGAACACTACACTTACTATTACTTCAGACTTAAACTGGAAAGAACACGTAGATAATGTCGTAGGAAAGGCGAACCAGAGACTGCGTTTTGTTGGCAGAACCCTTAAAAGATGCAACAGAACTACTAAAGAGACTGCATACACTACGATTGTCCGTCCTTTTTTGGAGTATTGCTGCCCAGTGTGGGATCCTTATCAGGTGGGATTGACGAAGGACATCGAAAGAGTCCAGAGAAGGGCAGCTCGTACTGTAACGATACAGGGGAGACAGCGTTACGGAAATCATACAGTATCTGGGATGGGAATCATTACAACAACGGCGCTTATCGCTGCGGCGTGGGCTACATACGAAACTCCAATTGCCAACATTCTCCTCCGAATGCGAAAATATATTGTCGACTCTCACTTACTTAGGTAGAAATGACCATCAGGATAAAATACGGGAAATCAGAGTACGAACGGAGAGATTCAGGTGTTCTTTCTTCCCGCGCGCTATTCGAGAATGGAATGTGAGATAAATAGTATAATGGTGGTTCGATAAACCCTCTGCCAGGCACTTAAATGTGACTTGCAAAGTATCCCATGTAGACGTAGATGTAGCTGTTATAGCTGCAGCCACCTCGCATCCTTATCTTTCCTACTTCCAATTTTCCTATGGCTCTCTGTACCATAGCTTCGGGTAAGTCACTTTGTTGTTGCATTGTACTATCTGCTCTATCTGAACCCAACTGCTTGTGTAATTCGTTTGGTAGAGTAAACAAAAGTCAACACTAAATCCCTCTGGAGCAACATTCTGTTATACCACTATCTCGGTTACCGTAATGTTGTTGTATCCTTTTCGTGGCACCGACAGAAAGACGTCGCAACATTTTAGTTCATTCTGCCGATGACAGTACTTCAGAAGTTAGATATCCCATCTGATCCCCTAATTGTTTTGACCAGTGTATAAGTAAAATCCTCAGAACCCCCAGAGAAACGATAGAAACCCTAACATTAGTACACGTTATAACTTTGACGCTATTGAATTTTCCGTCAAGATCACTGACATAGAAAAATTTGAGGCGCAAATATTTCATGAAGAGGGGTGAGTAGCATAAAGTAATTGGCCCCCGTATTTTTCAAAATATGCTACTTAATCTGCAATGTATTCGAACCTGCTTGTATTAGTAGATGGTTCGGACTGCTATCACTATTTTTGGATCAAGTAGATCTCCCGACTTTTAACGAGTTAAGTGAGTAAACACAAGAAGGCGAAGAACATCTGTTTAAGATATCTCATTGATTTTAGAGCAAGTGAGTCGTTAGCAAAGCATGGTCTGAATTGTGCTGTGAATGAAGCTGTATGCGTTGTACTGCCTAAGAAGACAATAAATTCTTAATGTTCAAGAATTATGAGCATCAGGAGCTACCTCCTTTCGCTGTCTATAGTATATTAGAAGTCTGTAAGCCACACATACTTCTCCTACATTTACATTTATTATTGGGTGCACAATTTCAATGAAATTATGATCCAACTAAGTTTCAGCTAACAAATCTTCCGCTATTTCATGTATACAGTTTTTCAACATGGTACACATCTGCCCCTCACTATTAAATGGCTGTATATTCTTATCATCTGAAAACATTCTTTCAATGCCTCTTTAAAATCAGGTTCCACTACACCTAGCATCCCTATCTTTCTAGCAAAACTAAATTTCTCGTCATCTCATAATTCTGGCTCCACATTATTAATATATTTCTAAAAATGTACCCAATGACTGGTCTCATTATCCCGTTCAGTTTTATCCATCCATCCTCCATTCAACCCATTCTCTTTCTCTACTACATTATATATCACAATTATTGTGGTGTAACACTTCTTTCTCTTCTCATTGTCCATAACCTGAACCCTCATTCAACACTCATTTTATCATCCACCAACATGGACATACCTTGTCCACTTAATTCGACAAATTCCTGAACCCCCTCAAATAATTCTTTAACAGCCTCATAAAATTCCTATTTTTTCTCTCATTGTTCCCCCAATTTTTTAACATAATCATAATGAAGTGTCCAGTCATCTGGTACCCATTTTTGAAGCCATTTGGCCTTTTTAACCAAATCTTTAATTTTAACTACAGGTGTTTGTACACTGTCACTCATACACATATTAACAGAACAGACTTCACTAATTGTTGCTTTTGATTTCAGAATACCAGCATCCTCTACCATCACAACAGAAGTAGACTCAATAACATTCCTCCACATATCGCCAGCCGCAGGAAACTCAGGCTGCTCAGTAAACCTAACTTTCCTCACCAAGATGAATATTTTTTGGTCCACATATATTAATAACATTAGACATAAGCTCATTAGCCTCAACATAGTTATCCTGCATATATGATTCAGATTCATTTAACATGGATGCCGAACCAACAGTAATTTCTTCAATATTTCTTCCACTACACAAACCTCTTGTATTAAAATCACCTATAGGACTTTTATATTCTCGAAAAGTGCTCCTTTATTAGCATTTCGCTTTTCTTACTATGTTAACCAACCCCCAAATACTGTCCGGGTTGTATGGTGTATGGTACAGCCAATGGCGTATATAAGGGAGGGGCCCAGGCGGCCTGAGTTCCCTCCGAAATAATGTATATAGAAAAAAAGTACTGTGTCTGAATTATTATAAATGTAGATGCTTATAGGCGCCGACCGCGGTGGCCGAGGGGACTGCGGCGCGCCAGTCGCGGTCTGCACGGCCACTACGGTCGGGGGTTCGAATCCCCCCTCAGGCATTAATATTTGTGCCGTCCTTAGTGTTAGCTAGTACATAAGTAGTTCGTAAGTTTAGGGAATGATGACTACATAGTTAAGTCCCATAAGCTATACAAACTTTTGATTTGATTTGATTGCTTGTATGCAACTTTTTTTAATAGCTATATTTTTATGTTTTAATGTCATCAATAAAAAAGCTTGATCTCAGTTAAGTAAAACGGTCTCACATTATTCTTTGAATATGAGCAACGAAACTGATACTTATCTTTACATTAATCTTGGCTCCTCCCGAAAATATATGCTATATTCGCCACTGGGTACAGTACTCCCCAGTCCCATCGACCGAAGAGAGCAGCTACAGCTTGCGCTGTATGCGCCGACGCATTGTCGTGCAAAATGATAGGTGCCTTGCGCTGAAAGTTTACCGCTTCTTTCGCAAATGTTAAGCCCTCGTGACTTTGATTTGACTCCGAAGATGAAGAAATCACTTCGTGGCCTTCGCTTCAGAACTCTTCCAGAGATTCGACAGGTAGTAGACCGCTCCATTCGCAGCATCAACAGAACAGGCTCTGCTAACGGTATACGAGGCCTTTCACATGGCTGGCAAACGGTTCTACACAACGCTGATCACTACTTTGAAGGACAGTAACAGGTGCTCTTGTATTGGTTGTGAATAAATAGTTGCCACTATTTAAGTTCAACCCACGTATATATTTTTATGGTGCAATTTGTACCTTTTGTGAAATGCAAAACCAAATGATGAACACACTTTGGAAGTGCGGCCCTCTGCTAACCTCTGTATCCGTAATGCGGCCCCCGAGCCCCAAAGTAATTGCCCACCCACGATTTAATGTATGCACTGCTGTAAACGACACTTGCACACTAAAGAGCCAAAGTAACTGTGATATACCATTAAACAGAGGAAGGTGCTGCAGTCAGCAACGCTTATATAACCGCAGGTATCTGGCGCAGGACTTGTTGTTAGATCATTTACTGCTGATACAGTGGCAAGTTATCACGATTACGTCAGTTTGAACGTGATGTTACAGTAAGCGCACGAGAGATGGGACGAAGCATCTCCGAGGTAGCGATGAGGTGGGGATTTTCCTGTATGACCATTTCATGGGTGCACCATGAATATTAGGAATCTGGTAAAATATCAACTCTCCGACGTCGCTGTGGCTGGGAAAGATCCTGCGTAATACGACCGATGAGGGGTGAAGAGCGTAATTCAACGTGACAGACGTGCAACCTTCCGAAAATTGCAGCGGATTTGAATGCTTGGACATCGTCAATCAGCATAGGAACCATTTCAACGAAACATCATCAATATGGTCTACCGGAGCCGAAGACTCACTTGTGTACCCTTGCTGACTCCACGACAGCCGGCCGCGGTGGGCGAGGGGACTGAGGCGCTGCAGTCACGGTCTGCACGGCCACAACGGTCGGGGGTTCGAATCCCCCCTCGGGCAAGGATATTTGTGCCATCCTTAGTTGTAAGTAGTTCATAAGTAGTTTGTAAGTTTAGGGACTGATGACCCCGTAGTTAAGTCCCATAGACTCTACAAACATTTGAACATTTGAACTCCACGACAGCACGAACAAAGCTTTACGCCTGGCCTGGGCTCGTTAACACCGACACTGAATTTTTGATTACCAGAAACGTGTTGCCCTGTGTAACGAGACTCATTTCCAGTGGTATCGAGCGGACGGACGTGTACGGGTTTGAAGGCAGCCATATTAAACCACGGATTATGCGTGTCAGCAGGGAACTCTTCAGGCTAGTGAACGCTCTGCAGGACGTTTGTAGTTGGACATGGGACCTTGATACGTGTAGATAGGACTCTGACAATTGACATGTATGTACGCATCCTGGTTGATCTTCTGGATCCTTTCATGTGCATTGTGAAATCCGGCAGGCTTGTTAATTCCATCAGGACAATGCGACACCTCATACGTCCAGAATTGCTACAGAGTAGCCCTAGGAATACTCTTCTGAGTAACCTCCGCTGGCCTTTGAAGTCCCCAGATATGAAGATCGATGAACATATCTGGGATGCCTTGCCACGTGCCGTTGAGAAGTTCAGAAGAGATCACCTTCCCCTCGTATTCTTGCGGATTTATGGACAGTCCTGCAAGATGCATGGTGTCATTTCCCTCCAGCACCACTCCAGCCATCAGTCTATATCACGTCGTCTGCGTGCGTAATACACAAAACTGATAATTTAATAGAGTGTGACAGATGCATCCTCACGAATATGGCATCGTGCGTCACGAATTCGTAATACACAGTACTGCCTCCAAATTATGTTTGAGCTCCCTACATACAGTGCACGGAGAATTGACAGAGCTTTGGATATGCTTGGAGCACAGTGCATAAAATTCTACGAAACATTCTGAACTACAATCCACAAAAAATGACTCGTGTTCTGGACTTGTCTCATTGTTGACCTGACAGTAAGTGAAACGGGCTCGTCCGAACTGGGCAACCTCTACCTGTTGGTGACAAACGGAACACTCGAACTGGGCAACTATCCCCAAATTGCCCCCTGAGTGGCAGGCACGAACAGGGCAACTCGACAACTCTTATCTGCTCCTGGCAGACCGACTGCACAATCTCGCAAAATGCTTCCAAATCTAAACTTACCAAATGCTCAGCCTCTGCCCCTATTTGTAGAGTTCTCAAAGAATAATGTCAGTACTGTGCCAAGAAACAATATATAAAAAACAAACAAATTATATACAAATACAAAGATTTTATTAAAAATTTTACATGTAAAAGTATTTGCTGAAAACAAATGTATTTAGTTTGGCTCATATTCTGCTCATAGCTGCTTAGTATGAAACGCACTTTACAAAGTATAATTTGAAAATTTCACAATTCCTAATTAATTCTAATTTCTGTTGTAGGTAAGCGTGCCTCTTTGTTTCATGCTTCAGACATTTCACAAACTGAAAGATGTTTGGCTGAGGAGATTCACACGAAGCATTGAATTGAATCGGGAATGAAACCATTCACAAGCGTTAGTCGTTCTCCACAAGGAAGCGCAATCTGCTGCTCAAACGTTTGGAGCAAAGACTGCATCTTCTTCATCACTGTAGTTTTCAGTTATGTAATCCGCGAATTTTGTGATGTTGTCTTGTCGTTGTGTGATGGCCAGATCAGCAAAGAAACATCAAGAGGATTTAAATAGATAAGCCCAAAGATGCAATGTGACTTTCTGCCGTATTATTCGCTTCCATGACTAAAACGAAGAACAAAACGAAACACTATGTGATTCTACACAGATGTCAGCAAGCTGGTGTCATTCACAGGACTAACGATGAACGCCTTGAGTGTGACCATTCGGCTACCTGCGAGCGAAAGTTGTCCAGTTCGAGTGTGGGATTAACTGTCCTTTTCGGAGTACTCTTGCAGTAGCCACTAAAAGTTGCCCAGTTCGGGTCTGCCCAGTGAAACGTTTGTTCTAGAGTTTTGTGGTCGCCTGTAAGTGGACAAGTAATTTCTGTTCCGCTCCTCCCTTTCTTCGATAACATATTGTTCAAATTTGGCGTTATTTGCAGCTGTGGTTCTTGTAAAGATATTATCGGAACCCATACCAATTTCCTTGTAGGCTACTTTCTTGCGGGTAGTTCATTAAGTTTCCAATCAGAACAGAAGCTATGATTTTACAGCAATCAGTTGAGAGTGAAAAACGATGGTAGTTCTATAGTTCGGTTATACTGTCCTTTGTTTATTTTTATTTTGTAGATGGATGGTGACATGTGATTTTTTTCAATCACTGGGAACATATCCTTGTTCATGGTGGAACATGCGATTAATCTGGTGAGTCACCCCCACATTCTGTACAGTGCTTGAATTTTTCAGCACTTGTGGCCTTATCAAACAAAAGCGTCTCTCTTTCGACGTAGCTAGTACTGATTACTATCGCATTTAGGTTGGCTACACGTCTTGCCTTCCCTTTGCGAAGGAATATTTGAAAAAAAAAATCAACATTTCGGGTTTTATTTTGTATTTTCAACTGTTTTAACTGTTTGTATAGCTTATGGGACTTAACTACGGGGTCATCTGTCCGTAAACTTACAAACTACTTATCAACTAGCTAATCCTAAGGACGGCGCAAATATCCATGCCCGAGCGGGGATTCGAATCCCCGACCGTAGTGGCCGTGCAGACCGTGACTGGAGCGCCTCAGTCCCCTCGGTCACCGCGGCCGGCTTTGTATTTCCTACTGGTCTTTTCGTAAGAGCATGCAAAAATGTGATAGGACACATCGAATGCTACAATGAGCAATTTGAGATAGGGAACCTGGAGTCGGAGACGGCGGCTTAGATACTGAAGTAGACTTGTCTACCGTTTTGTTCCGCATTACTAACTGATTTACAACTAACATGCTTACAGTTTTAGATGTACTGTAATGTTTATTTACATGTACATTCTTTATTTCCTGCAATAAAATACTAATAAAAAAATGAGAAAAAATGAAGGTCGAGCTTAGTTACTAATAGTAAGTCACGATGCAGGTTTTGCTTACTTTCCTTGTCCATCAGGTGGCTCTTTGGTATCGTATTTACATTGTTTCATGGCAGTGCTATTATTCAACGACAGACCCATCCATTACTCAGCTCTTTTCAGGAAAGTACGGTACAATACGATGGAACGGTACCGATACAGTTTCGCAGAGCTCACTGACATGCATCTTGTGTATGAGAAAGTACGCTGCAATGCTCTCACTGGTGAAAGGCTGTACAGGGAACTATTGCCTAAGGCCGACGTTGCCACTCTTCCTCGGTACTGCACTCCTGCTATCCTGACAACGGAATCTTTATGTTCCAGAAATAATTTAAGTTAGTCCCAATCCCCGGGTTCCGACCGAGGCTTTTGGAAGGTTTACCTTGCTTGTAAGGCGTATGCTGGAACTGGTAACCCCTTCCCAGTTGTTCCCTATTAGGATTCCCCATTGCCCCACCTTGAGCTTCTCTGATAATTGGCTGAATAGACCCGCGAATTTGTAAGGGCCGGATCTCAAACAGCCCGCTCCAAAATCCATAAATAACGATTTTATGCAGCGAAAAAAAAATTAATTCAATATTGTTGTTGTTGCAGTCTTCAGTCCGTAAACTGGTTTGATGCAGCTCTCCACCCTACTCTGTCTTGAGCAAGCCTCTTCACCTCCTCATAAGAACGCAACCCGCGTCAATTTGAATCTGCTTACTATATTCGTCTCCTGTTTTCTATCTGCGATTTTTTCCCTCCAATGATAAATTTACGATTTCTTTATATCTAAGAATGTGTCCTACCAATCGATCCCTTCTTTTAGTCAAGGTATGCCAAAAATTGCTTCCCCTGCCCCCCCCCCCCCCCCACACACACAATTCTATTCAGTACCTCTTCATTAGTTACGCGATCTACCCACCTAATCTTCAGTATTATTCTGTAGCACCACATTTCAAAAGCCTCTATTTTCTTCCTGTCATCACTCCTGTACAAGATAACACTCCACACAAATACCTTCAGAAAAAATGTTCTTAAGCTTAAATTAATATTCGACGTTAGCAAATTTCTCTTTTTCGAAAACGCTTTTCTTCCCGTTGCCATTCCCCATTTAATATACTGTGTACTGTGACCGTCATAAGTTCTTTTACTATCCAAGTAACAAATCTCATCTACCACCTTTGTTGTTTCGTTACCTAATCTAATTCCTTCAGCACCGCCTGATTTTCTAAGATTGCTCTTGTTAATGTTCATCTTCTATGCTCATTTCAACACAATGGCCATTCCATTCAGTTGCTTTTCCAGCCCTTTGTTGATTCTGACAGGATTACGTCGTTGTCATCAAAACACAATGTTTTATTTATTCACCCTAAACTTTAATTCCTTCTTCAAATTTCTTCTTGCTTTCCTTCACAGCTCCTTCACATGTACATATGGATAATACTGAGATAGGCTACAACATTCCCTTCCCAACCATTGCGTCCCTTCATTCCCTTCAACTCTATAATAACTGAAAAGATTGTTGCCTCTCTTCAGGAACCACACGTTTGTCTGGCCTCTCCACAGAAACCCCTCCACTGTGGTTGCACCTACGGTACGGCTATCTGTATTGTTGAGGCACGCAAGCCACCCCACCTCGACAATGTCTGTAGTTCATGTGGGTGGTTCATCCAATATTATATTGATTTTAAAACTTTACTAATTTATAGTATAACATAGATATAATACGTTCTACATTTGTTGCTTTGAACTTAATCTGAACGCTTTCCTATTCTTTCTGATATGAATAATCTGGGGACATTGTTGAGGTGCAAACATTTAAGGTGTCAGGTACACTGAAGGATGCCGCCTACAGTTGGCAGTCGACAAAAGGAACTGGAAGGCGGAACTATAAACGAAAGCGTGTACTGACACACGAGACGACAACAATATATTAACAGCCAGTATTAACACCACGTCGTTTGAATCGGGATTGAGTGATGTGGTTAAATTACAAGGCTACTGAATAATAAGTGATGAAGAGCATGCAGGAGCTGGCACCAGACGAAAAAAAGAATCTAGAAAACACTGAGTGACTTACTAAGACTACGACTAGACGTGCTAAACAAGAACCACTGTACATACCCAATTACGGAGCGAAACATTCTTAAGTTTGGAAAATGTAGTAACTTGCACAATTCAAGCGTATCTGACGATAATGTGTTGCGCAAGATGTTATCCCAGACTTACAGAAACTGAATTCAACTACCACAGGGTGACAAAAATATTGCAGTATTATCAAACAAATAAATGGCAATGCTATTTTAAGAAAGCTAACAAAATTCCCTTACGAATGAATTCCGTTTACCTTCCGAAGTTCAAATACCATGTTAAGAGGAAAGTACCTGTTGCATCCAACTACTCGAATTTCAGGTTCATCAAAGTCCTGCTAGGTATCGTTGATCGTCAAATAACCTAGCTGGAAAACTATGGAATATAGCTTATTATTTATAATCTACGTTCTTTATTTAGTATGAATATTGAATATCATTCCTAATTTGTGTAGGCTATATTATAAATTATAAATTACGAGGTGGAGTTGGAAAATAAGTTTCCCTTGCAGGCTGTGGTCAGAGTTACGTATGAAGGGAAAAAAATAGAATGAGACATTAAAGATAAGACATATCTTTATTTTTCTACATAATTCCAAAATACCGTACATTAATACATTTGTCATACCGTTTTATAAGTTTCAAAAAGCCTTCCAGGAAAAAATTTGGGCGTTCCATACAGAAGAAGCACTGCGCCTCAGAAAACGGTGAGTAGCACTTTACCTGCAGACGCAGTGGTTTTGAATTTCTTTCGGACAGGTGATGGATATTTCCACTCCTTCAATTCGGGCGTGTCATCCCCTGTCACAATCCGAAATAGAATGTCATTGCCATATTCATGGTCGACTTCTACCCAATGGTGTATCGGTGTCTTGCACGTATGCGTTCATCTGGTTTGAGTGTCGTCTTTTCGCCAATAGTCGTTCGACGCTCCTTCCGTATGCAATGCCCTGAATTTTTCCTGGACGGCTTTTTGAAGCTTATAAAGCGGTTTGGCAAATGTCTCAATGTACTTGGAAATTATGTCTCATTTTATTTTTGTGTGTTAATACACAATTCTGCCCGCAGTCGAAACTTATTTTCCACCTCCCCCTCGTAATTTATAATATAGCCTACACAAATTAGCGATGATATTCAATATTCATATTAAATAAAGAACTTACAAGGGGAGGACGCGTACTCGTCATCGCCGAATTGTCCAAATTTCTGGTACATGTAAGACGTGGTGAGACACGAAAGTGCCCCAAGTGGGAACTCCAGATGGCCAAGCGTTTAGGAAATAAAAGGTTTGATGCTGATCTATCACCAATATGCATCTTATCAACTGTCCTTGTGAGGCAGTGTTTAGAAAGCGGTGTTTCGCTCAGCAGTGAAAAATCGGATTCGTTTTGAGAAGGTTCAACTCCACCCGGCGGCAAACTCTTTTCTGCTCCTTGGCAACGTGTACACCAATATACTGTTTCCGTAGGGATCGTGAGGACAAGATTAGATTAATTACAATACACATAGGGGCATTTAAACTCATTTTTCCCACCCTCAATACGTAAATGGAATGGGGAAAAAAACCTAATAACCGGTACAGTGGGACGTACACTCTGTCATGTAGTTTACAGTGGTTTGCAGAGTATTGATGTAGATTTAGACTGACGTTACAATTAACCGAAACATTATATAGGTTATTTTATTAATGGATATAATGTAAAAAAAAGAAAAAAGAAGAAGAAGAAGAAAGGGCATTGGATGAAAGTCGGGACTACAAACATTTAAAAAGGGACTTTAGTTAACGCTTACTTGGGGACGTCGTGTATGTAAATCGATACTTCCATTCTTTTGCAGTTGATCAATTGCATGTACCGGGGTGATATTCATCGAAGAAATAGGGGAAGCAATAATTTTGTCCGCATCTTGCGCACGTTATGTACGCCGACCTTCAGTTGTTACATGGTCTTTTTAATGTCTCCATAAAAAAAATTAAATTAACAGCTTCTTTCAACGCACAGTTAGCAAGATATTATGCTTGTTTTAAATAATAATTTATGTCCCATGCTGATGTTGTGCACATATAAATACAAAATCACATATATGATGTTGCGGTTAATTGTGCAGGTGCCAAGGAGCAAAAGAATATTTGCTGCCGGGCGGAATCGAAGCCGCGAACCTTTGAATAAAAAATCCGATCTCTTACCGCTGAGCTAAACACCGATTTCTAAACAGACCCTCTCAGGGGCAGTTGATAAGGTGCATATTTTGATAGAACCGTATCAAAATTCATTTCCCAAACACTTAGCCATCTTCTGAAGCTTCCACTTGGTGCACTTCCATATCTCACCACGCCCAACATATACCATAAATTTGGACGAATTCGGCGATGACGAGTAAGCGTCCTCTCCTTGTTAGATTATAAACAAGGATCTGTATTCCATAGCTTTCCAGCTAGGCTATTTAACGATCAACGACACCAAGCAAGACTTTGATGTTCGCTTCTTCCGTATGCAATGCTCTAATTTTTTCCTGGACAGCTTTTTGAAGCTTATGAAACGGTTTGACAAATGTCTCAATGTACTTGGAAATTATGTAGAAAAATAAAGATTGCCTTATCTTTAATGTCTCATTCTAATTTCTTTTCCTTTCATAACAACTCGGCCCACAGTCGATAGGGGAAACCTATTTTCCAACTCCCCCTCGTATATTGTAGCAGAGTTTTAATGTGCCCGTAGAGGAATGTAGTGGGATTTGAGCATGGCCGTAGCGGAATTTACTTATTTTTGGCTCACAACACTGCAAGAAGAATCATCTATCACGACGAGTGTTTATTTCTCTTGATCGACGAATTGGCAGACTGGTTCATTGGTAAGAAGAAATGTGGGACCTGGCAACATGGGGACGACTCGCACACCTGATTTTGAACAGGAGCTGCTGAAACGTGTTGCAGCGGACCTCTCTACAAACACTCGTATCGCAAGTGAAATGGACCCTGCTCATACTAGCGTGATGGTATTTCGAACAGCAGTAATATCCATTTGAATGATGAGACAACCCTCACTCTGTAGTAGAGTCGCACCATCAAACACATTTTGCTGTGATTATCTGGGTCTTCGAGCCGCAGACTTCTACCTGGCCGTCTGAATAGTCATGTGTACGTGAGGTTCCTGCAAGGAGTTTGAAAACTTGTGTCCCAGCCTCGTCGCCGCTTTGGTGTCTCGTTTCCGTCGTAGGTGTCGGTGGCCGAGTAGAAAGACCAACACAGGAATAAAGGACGCACGCTTGTGCAGGTAGGAGGTGACAAGCCAGTGGGACAGCAGAAACTAGAAACACTAGAGTAAATTAGAACGAGATCTATATTTCTTAGAGACTTAATAATACTTAACTTTTACATAGCTCAGTACTGCAGAATGCTGATACATAGTTGAGCTAGAAGGCTGCCTAGTGCCTGTCCGATAGCCAAGTCTTCACTGGTGCCTATCTGATTCCGAAGTGTTAAATGGTTCCTATCTCGGTCCCAAGTGAACGATGTCGTTCAGTGGTGGCCACGAGCGGAGTTGTAGCAGAGGGCGCTCGTGGCTGACGTCGTAAGAACGCCGCGCCGTGCGTGCATGGCGGCGCGCGGCGAAAGCAGGTGGCGCGCACTTTAGACTTGTGCGACACCACACTTACCCCTGGCTGTTCGTTAGAGGAGTGGATACAACATGACGGTGCACAGCTTCAGTTCGGTATGGATGTCAGCATTCACCTCAGCGCTGTATTTCCTGGTCGCTGGTTTAGAATGGGTCGTCCTAGTCCATGGCCTGCGACATTACCAGACCTGAATACCCTTGATTATTGTCACTCGTGTAGGAGGCCCCAGAGGATACGAAGAAGGAATTAGTTGCCAGAATTGTAGCTGTTTGTGAATCGAAACACACTAGGGATATTGTCAGGATGCGTCAGAATCTTGTTCACCGATCTCATGCTTACATTGGGGTTGCCGTCAGTTTCATCACATTTTGTAAGATAAAGTGCAAATGGTACGTTCATTGTGTCAATGATGGTATCTGCATTTAACCGTAAGAGAAATAACTAAAACTGTACACAGTTACGTAATTGTATTCCTATTATTTCTTTAGTCAACGGTCATACCGGTTTCTGCTAGATCACCGAAGTTAAGCACTGTCGGGCATGGCTAGCACTTGGATGGCCGAGCGCTGTTGGCAAGAGGGTGCACTCAGCCCTCGAGAGGCCGATTGAGGAGCTACTTGATTGAGAAGTAGCGGCTCCAGCCCGGAAAATGACACAACGGCCGGGAGTGCGGGGCGTTGATCGCATCCGTTGACGTCTTCGGGAGGAGGAGAGCACGGCGACCGGTCAGTACCCGATGGGACCTCGAGGCCTGTGTCGGACGTTTTATTTCCTTAAGCTCACTTCGCTGACCCCAATCTCCCTACCCAAAATTGTTCAGAAGACATCCTCTGTGCCATGTTATATTTCTGTACGTTCTTACTAAAAATATTCAAAAGCAAAAGTGTACCCTTATGCTATGCACCCTATGTGTAGGCCTTCTGAATAAGGGTGTAGATGTAGATAACACATTACTCAAAATAATTAAGGGATCAGGTGAGATATCAGTCGCTAGACTTACACACTAATTACTTGATTAACTTAAACTAACTTACGCTAAGGACAACACAAACACCCACGCCCGAGGGAGGATTCGAACCACCGCCAATAAAGACCGTGCAGACCGTGACTGGCGCGCCGCATACCGCTCGGCCACTACGGCCGGCAATAAGTCACTCCCGTTGCCCTCTAATATGGTGTGTGATCTCTTGGAACGGGCAGAACACTTGCACACTTGCGTGTTATGGACAGTTTGAGGTTATCAATCAGCTCTCGAGCTGGCCGCAGTGGCCGAGCGGTATACGACGTGCTAGTCACGGTCTGCACGGCCACTACGGTCGGGGGTTCGAATCCCCCCTCGGGCATAGATATTTGTGCCTTACTTAGTATTAGCTAGTTCATAAGTAGTTTGTAAGTTTAGAGACTGATGACCCCTTAGTTCAGTCCCATAAGCCCTACAAACATTTGAACATTAAGCTCTCGAGAAGTATTTGGCCATTCTTCGTTGAGTGCAATATCCAGATCTGCAACCGTTGTGACAGGTGCTAGTCTGGCTGAAAAGCGACTGCCAAGTGCATCCCAGACATGTAAGACCTGTGTAAAAGCTGACCACTCCATTCGTTCAATTTCCTCAGCTTAAAAATGTTGTCGACCTATAAGCTCTGTGGGATTGAGTGTTATCGTTCACCAGTAGGAGTCCTTCTCCTACGGCACCAGGGTAAGACACAAAAAGCCATTCTGAACGACATAGAGGCCTTTACGTCCGTCAATACTGATCCTGCCCACACCATTCGTCCACCACCCTCTGAGTATTTTCCGCTTTCAACCTTCTTATGGCGGCTCTCCATGTCATAGCTTCTGGTAAGTCACGTTGTTGTTGCATTGCGGTACCTGCTCACTATACTATAGGAACCAAACTGATTTTTTAATTCGTTTGGTAGAATAAACACAACTCACTCACTCTGTTTTCTGTTATTACCACTATCTCGGTTGTCGTAATGTTGTGTTTATTCCGTAGAACCGATAGAAAGACGTCGGTTCATTCTGTCGCTTCATTCGTTTAGTTCATTCTGATAGTACTTCTGAACCTAGATATCTCACTAATTGATTTTGTCCATCTTATGTATTGACGCTGGAGCTTCAGCCCTACATATATTGTAATGAATAATAATACCGTCAGCTGTATTCTTTTTTTATTATTGATTGGCAAAAATTTTCAATGGGCCAAGCCATCATCTTCAGGCCTTTATAATAGATTGTCTGCATTTTGCTGTGTTAAAAACAACAAAATAAGTGGTGTCGCACGTTCATGTAACATTATAGCAAGACTAATTTTTCTGACCAGCGTAATTTAGCTTCAGTAATCACTGACCGCATCAAACATTGTCGTTCTGGTACTTAAAAAGCTTTGTAGTTTATATCCGAAAAGTTATTTAATATGGAAAGAAGGGATAGATTGGTAGGACACATTCTTAGACATCAAGAAATTGTGAATTTAGCGTTGGAGGGAAGTGTGTGGGGAAAAAATCGCAGAGGAAGACCAAGAGATGGATTCAGTAAGCAGATTCAGACAGATGTAGGTTGTCGTTCTTATGTGGAGATGAAAAGGTATGCTCAGGATATGGTATTGTGGAGAGCTGCATCAAACCATTCTCCGGACTGAAGACCACAACAACAACAATTTAATATGGATACAAATACTAATGCCCAAATGTTGACAACTTCCCTCAAACTACCCTTTACTCACAACCTTTAGGAATCAAGAATACCGAGATGATGTCGTTCTTAGTTCAAAAAATGTTCAAATGTTTGTACAACTTATGGGACTTAACTACGGGGTCATCAGTCCCTAAGCTTACAAACTACTTATGAACTAGCTAAGACTAAAGACGGCACAAATATCCATGCCCGAGGGGGAATTGGAACCCCCGACCGTAGTGGCCGTGCTGACCGCGACTGGAGCGCCTCAGTCACCTCGGCCACTGCGGCCGGCTCGTTGTTAGTATTTTGGGATGTTACTGTCTACTGAGGTATTTTCCCTAACGGTACCTTCATCCACTTTCACATCTTCCGTCACGCATTACACAGACTGACGCACCTTGACGAAAATTTCCCTAACGGTCACCTCCACCCCAGTCAGAGGCGAATCCAGGATTATAGTCTGGGGGTGCTGAGCTCATAGAAATTTTATGGAATCGCACCTCAAACTGATGTCTAAATATAATGAAGGCTTTCACGACAAGTATTGTCGTCTCGCAAAACTTCCGGGCTGAGATGCCGTGGTCCATACATAAAATTTTCCCCTAACGTTTCGCCTTCGACTGCGAAAGGCATCCTCCGATGTGATACGCAACTTGTTCTTAAATAAAATGTCGGGCTGATTTCTCTTTGACGTTCGGATTTGAGCCAGAAAAATCCTAATTTCAAGTTCTATCTTTGCTAGTTTTTTCGCTCATTTTTCTAGTATTTAGATGTTTTCCGTAATTAAATATCTAACCTACAAATTGCGCGCCATTCTCTCTCAGAATTTTCACAGTTGATGCTTTGAGTTCCAGTCCTGAGGATTGTACTTATTCAGTTTACGCATTTTTAGGAATTTTCTTATTATTTTAACCGTTGTATTACTCACTTCCTTATATATATATATATATATATATATATATATATATATATATATATATATATATATATATATATATATATGGTGGGTTGGGGGACGAGGGGGAGAAATCCCCCCCCCTTCCCTGAAAACCACAGCAATTAATTTTGTCATCGCTCGTGTTCCACTTATAAATGTTGAAACAGCTTATGACAGTTGGACTGCTAATATTTTGAAATACTTGATTAACATCTTGTACTTGAACATAATTAAATTCCCCCCCCCCCCATCCCCCACAACCACCCCAGAAAAAGTACACTGCTGAAATAAATTAGTACATCTGGAAAGACGCTCTCGATTTTGATCCAATGAGATCAGATGCTACCTGGGGGACTCTATATGTAATGATATATAGTGATATATAAAGCCCTGCGTACAGAAAGTAACAACAACCTTTTATGTGTGGACTGCCGACAGTCTCATCTTAGAATTGGCAACATATGTAAGGAAATATGATTGCTTTAAAGTAATTACTCTTTATCTAGATTTCATCACCATCTGTCGGTGTCTTCATCATAAGAATAAAATAATGACATGAGACGTTAACACTTAGAGCATGTTATGCTTGTGTTCTATAGTATACGTGCTTTGTAAATACTAGCATTTTAAAGAAGAACGTTAACATCTCATGTAATTATTTTATTCTTCTGATGCAGGTAACCACTGGTATTTACCAAACATACATTTTTATAAATAAACGTTATGTCATTTTATACGACATGAGCATACATGCTCTAAATATTAAAATTTCGCCGCGGGGGAACGGCCCAGCACATTGAAGCGCTATGCTATGATGCATGAGGCCGTTCCCCGTCGGGGGTTCGAATCCCCCCCCCCCTCAGACATGGATGTTTGTGCCGTCTTTAGTATAAGCTAGTTCATAAGTAGTTTGTAAGTTGAGGAACTGATGAACCCGCAGTTAAGTCCCAAAAGCTTTACAAACATTTGAATTTTTTTTTTATTTTTTTTTATTTTTTTTTTACGTTAAATGTCATAATTTTATTCTTCTGATGAAAACACCCATAGATGATGTTGAAGTCTACATAAAGAGTAATTATTTTAAAGCAATTTGTTGCTGCTATAGACAAGCGATGTTCAAAATCCTAATACTGGCAAGTTTAATTACAAATCACTTTAACCAGATACATTTAATTATAGGCCAATATCTAATTATTGGAGTCACCTAACAGCAGAGGGAGTAGCATTAATAAAATGACTAAATCGTTCAGGATACGTCCTCTGACAACAGTCTCTGACAATGTGTTGAACAGTTTGTTGTGAGGTCCCACAATCAAAGGCTGTAGAATTTCGGAGTCCCCATATGTGCATCGTGGCATAGCACCTGACATAGCCAGTTCTTATTCTGTTATCTTGTTATTAACTAATTTCTCTCTAGGTGAATTCCTGGGTAGATTGCGTAACTAATGAGGAGGTGCTATATAATTGTCGAGAAAAGTAATTTCTGGTATATCTTGACTAAGAGAAGGACACATTCTGAGACCTCAAGAAATCGTCATTTTAGCACTGGAGGGAAGTGTGTAGGGTAAAAATCGCAGAGGGAGACTGAGAGCCAAATATAGTGAGCAGGTTCAAAAGGATGTAGGTCGCCGTTCTTATTCAGAGACGAAGAGGCTAGGACAGGACAGGGTAGTGTAGGGTAAAAATCGCAGAGGGAGACTGAGAGCCAAATATAGTGAGCAGGTTCAAAAGGATGTAGGTCGCCGTTCTTATTCAGAGACTAAGAGGCTAGGACAGGACAGGGTAGTGTGGAAAGCTACATCAAACAAGTCTCAGGGCTGAAGGCTACAAAAATAACATTTCAAAAGTAAAGTCTGGTAAACAATATGTTAAAGATGATAGGCTTGAATTTCACGCCTGCAGCGCTGTCTACCAACTCCTGCGGAACATTGAGCCCGAGTCAGAGTCAGCCTTAGGTATCTGCAAACGGTGCAATGGCGCAAGGCCCCGCACGTCTAGAAGAGCTGAGTAAAAATTAGAACGTAATTTATATCATCCGTAATTTTGTTTCTGAAACTACTGTTACAACAGTTTTTTGATATATTGGTAGTATGTCAATCATGAATGTTAGATTTCTTTTCAACGTGATGTTATATAACATCTGCTGGAGTGCTGGAGGGTACAGGAAAGTTTTTCACAGGACCTCACACCATCTAAGGCGGACTCTGGCTAACACCATCTAGAGACAAAGGCCTCACACCAATCAGGCCGTCACGTCACACCAACCAAGGCCGCGCCTGCCATCTTAGGGCGATGGCCGCTACAAGGCAGTGGGCTGTGCCAACACCACCTAGAGACAAGGCCTCACAACTGCCCGTGCCACATCACACAGATCAGGCCGCGGCCGCCAGCTTACTGGCTGTCAGCTACGAGGCAGGCAGCTGTGCCCCAGCAACCAGGAATTCAGCTGGTAGCAGCGGCAGGGGCAGTTGTGAGGCCTTGTCTCTAGGTGGTGTTGACCATGCCCCAGCAGTCAGCCAGTCAATTGGCCTCACAAGTCCATACCACGTCACACTATGGGGCCGAGATCACTAGCTGACTGGCTGGCCACTACGAGGAAGGGAGCTTTGCCCCACCGACCAGCCATTCAGCTAGAAATCCTGGCCTCTCGGTGTGATGTGACACCCACTTGTGAGGCCTTGTCTGTAGATGGTGTTGCCGTGATCCGGTCGGCTTGACATGACACAGGTTGTTGTCAGGCCTTATCTCTAGATGGTGTTGCTCTGGCCTGAGTTACACTGTGATACAACAGTGTTGGTGTGCTGCTATAGGCGCTTGCCTGTCGATGAGAGCAGATCAAAATGGCCGCAACAACCGTAGCTCCCACCAGTTGTAAAGTGCGCTGTGTGGTTAGATTTTTGCAGACAAAACGATCGTCAGCTGCAGATATCCATCGTGTCTAGCGTATGGACCAGTCGTAATGACGGACAGACAAGTTCTGCACTGGTGTCGATAATTTCGAAGTATTATTTGTATGGTGTCTGTTATTTTCGGACATATCTGAAAGAACAGACCATTGGTTGATTTTAATGGTCGTATTTTTACGAATTCGAAATTTCGATCAGTTCAGAGCATTGAAAAAATTCAACAGCGAAGTTAAAAATTCGCGATGGATCTGGATTCGAACCCGGCTTTGCCGCTTCGGGCCAGCGGTCGTCTTAACCAATTACGATATCTTGGCATGCTTCTCTTCCAACCCAAATTCTCACACTACGATGGTAGTTTCCTCTGCGCATTAGTTCCTCTTGCTTGTAGCCTATAGTGGATTCCCAGAAGGGACCAAGGGTATTAGTGTGTCCACATTGCAAATGTCAGCTATCTGTTGGGGGCATATTTACAATTATTGATATGGTGTTTACTCTTTTCTGACATGCTGGAACGGAAGGGTAGCGTATCTGGATAGCGTAACTGGATAAGGCGACCGCTGGCCCAAAGCAGCAAATCCGGGTGCAAATCCCAGAATAGCACAATCTTACAACTTCGCTGTTGAATTTCTTTCAATACCATGGCACAGTCGAAATGTTTCAATATTTCGAATTCGTAAAATTACGGCCTTTGAAGTCAACCAATGGTGTCTGTTCTTTCGGACAACAATACAAGGAAGTTTCTATCATACTGTCACGTAAGAAGAATGTAGGAAGTCAGAATAAGAGAATATGCCGGCAGAAGAAAAGGAGGATCATCTACGACCACTTGACTCTAAAATGTACAGTTAGTAATGATGAGACTTGGCTGAGAGGAAGAAGGTATACATGATCGTGGCACCCGAACTAAAATCTCGAAGAGACAGCTCAAGATCTTTTGTACTAGTGGTGGTAATTTCTGTGTTGATTATTATCATGTTCAAATGTATTGGACCAAACTGCGTGGTCATCAGTCCGTAGCTTACAAACTACTTAAACTAAGGTAAACTAACCTAAGGACAAACACACACACCCATGCCCAAGGAAGGACTCGAACATCCGACGGCAAGCAACCGCGTGCCCCGCAGCGAGGCGCCTTAGACCGCTCGGCTACTCCACCGCGGCTTATTTTCATGGTGAATAGCCTTTTTACTGAGGAATATCTCTAAATAATAAAAATAAATGCAAAGGACTAGATTACGATCGCGATTTTGGGATCTTGGTGCTCGTTCGTTTTGTGTTTCTATTCACTTTGTATGACTTACTGCCCTGACGCTATTTATAGACAGGTGCAGTAAAAGTGAGATACTTTTGGTGTAGTCGAGACATACATGCTGTGTTGCACTGGAATATGAGACTTATATACACAATTATTTAACTGTAGTATGTTGATTCAACATAGTACACAGTCTGTTGCAACGGTTTCAATAGTATATATGCCCGTAGACGTCGAATTCACAAATTTACATGTACAAAATATGCAAGTCAAGCACCACCAGGTAGTCAATAGACGAGAGATGAAAGAGAAAATACAGTACATTTCTTATTTTTAATGTTGTTTTTTTTTTTTACTGTCTAGTACAAATGAAGGACCTGTAAACAGATAATACCACTTAATTGAATGTTAATCACAATTCCTGATGCTGTACTTCAAAATAAGGCAAAAGAAGTTATTACAGTATGAGAATGTCATCAAATACATCTAAAAATTCTAACAAAAAATTGATATGATTGAGATTCGAACTTGGATCCATGGATTGACATTCGAAGCTCTAGAACGCTCATCCAGCGACGGTGCTCGGAATGTCGTTAATATTTACGAGTACCCAAGCTGCAGCGTTAAAACAAAAAACGTTAATTACCTGAACATCATTAACTTTTAGCCTCAAATATATTAGTAAAAAATGCTCATCTTTAGACGGTCTTTCGACGTGTGGCATTTGAAAACGCAATTTAGACTGCGTGTCTATCAAAAAACTCAAACATGCGTCCTTTTATATGCAATATATAACGGCTATGCAAAATTCGATCTAAATAGGTGATGCACATGTCAGCCCCTCTCCTTATTAGTTGTTTTTTCTTCAATCTTTTTAACTCTGGTTTCTGCTCTTAATCTTGCAAGTGCCCACAGTCTTTCGCATGGAGGGTATTGTAATGCCGTTGTAAATTAAATTTTTTCATTGTGTTAAGAATTTTGAAGCATTTACAGACACTCGCATATAAGAAACATATACGCTTCTTGCTCTGACGTATTGTAAATTGACTTTGATTTGTCTGCTTTTCGCTTTGAAATTGAATGAAATTTAACGCTCTAGAACTTTCTTTCAGACAAATTTTCTGTGAAACGATCGACTGAGTCACTAGAAGTAAATGTTTCACAAAATTAGTGAGGTAAGGATGATTTTTTTCCCGAAATTGTCGATTTTCAATAACGTATATCTCGAAAACCGTTGGGAATTCCACGTATATGTATAGAAATAATATTATAGCAAATTCAGTTGTCTTTCATTTTTATTTGAACAATTTTTTCCTAAAGCCGACCGTTTTCGAGATATAAGCGGAAAACCAAAAAATGGTACCTTTCGACCCCCTTCCCTGCCTTAGCTCACCCCCCAGGGGCGGGTACTTTTAGTATGTTCACCTTCTAACTATCCCTAACAAAGTCCTGAAGTCAAAAATTCTCGCATATTCCATGCACTCTAGAATGCATTCATTGACTGGACTATGTGCTGTTTCTCCTGAGGCAGTGGGGTACCTGTTTATAGGCGCGGCTGTGGCGACGGCCCCTCCATATGGCAGTGCGCCCTTCATCTGGCCGCCAACCCTAGAACAGGGTCCACGAGGTCACTGCCTGCTGCGTGAGTGATGAGTGGAGCCTCCGCAAGATCACAGCGGTTGCTCCACCGCAGATGAACTGTATGCTATAAACACAGCCTTAGAGTGCTCGGCCAGTTCACTGCAGTGGAGTACATGTTACTGGGTATTGAGAGTAACGGTATATCCTGCAATCTGGAACACGAATTCAGAATGTCTAGGTTATTGTGTACAGCTTGTCAATATCTGTTTTCATGGGCAATAAAGTGAAGTGCATTGTTTTTTTTTATATCTCTATTCCATTTTTATGTCAAGGGTAAGTGAACCCCTACAATTGTGGTGATGGAACACTTTTCTGATGCGTGTAACGAATAACACGAGGCACTATTTCACATGTGACATCAGTATATGTATTAACAAGTAAATTAATGTGAATACGTCAATTTTTTATAAATTTATTTAAATGTTTATGAAGCTGTCAGGTAAGTGGAGAAACTAATTCTCCTAAATGATTAGTTGTTGGGGTTGACAGGAGTTGCTAATTAGATGGCCTGCCAAATTCCTCTGCGAATAATTAAATAAACATCGCCTTGACGATTACAGTACTGTACTTCTTAAAAACGTTTTGCGATTAAAGTATAAAATATGAAATGATAGTCAACTGATAAAACACTATCAACTTTTCCGATCTCCTTTGTTTTCCACATCCAAAGAATCTCAGCATGTGCGATTAGCGTAGGCTATAATGGGATTACACGTGCATTTCAGGTGTAATTTCACATGGGTAAGTCATAGCAAGTCTTTTATAAAAGAACAGGATGATAATTAATTACACCTTCATAATATTGATATTCCAACCGGCGTTCCCAGTGTTTAAATAAGTGCATTTTGCTGCGTTCTAGTAAACTTGAACCTTTTCACACAAGTTTCAGGCATTTAAGTGTCACACATATTAACTCACAAGGAAACTTGCAAGTAAATACTAAAGGAAGTTAGAGTTCTAAAAGAGAATTTTCAATTATTTGATTGACTTTAAAACGTTCCTTGCATATACTTCATGTAAAGGAATTTTAAATACTAAATTTTGTTCAGGTTTGATGCATCATATCCCGGTAACTGATAGTTATTTTTTAATAAAAAATATCGTTTGCACTTCATCCAATTATGTACCTTCATGCAAAATTTGAACCGAGTTTTTCCCTCTAAAGCCCAAACGAAAATGATTTTTTTTACTCTTAAAACCGAGACCAAATGAACAATTTTCGAGGTTATTGAAGGATAATATTTCTGCTATTGAAATTGGAATGCAGGCGAGTTTTTGCACATGAAAATACAAATGATACCATTAGCTGGATATCAATTTCAACACAATTAAAATCATTGCAGAAATAATTAATCCATTCACACAATATCCCTGGTCCCAAGCTTTGGTTTCTTATGCGAATTCTGTTTGTATACTGTAAAATAGCCACAGTTCTATAGATATAGAATGGCTGAACAAATGACGCGATGATTTGAATTAATCAAAAATGTCTTTACACTGGGTTCCTAGATAAAATGGAATCGAGCACATAATCCGCCTCCCACCCCTTCCCCCAAACGAATAATCTGCTAATGGTTTTTTCTTAGCACACTGTAACGATTAAAGCAAAGGGAATTAACAGCTTATGCATGAAAAAATACATGTCACAGCTTTCAATGGGATTAGTTTGTAAGTTGCAAAGTATTGCTTGCTTGGTTCTTGTTTTTTAACTTTACATGTGATAGGAGCGAATTCGAAACTTATTTCCTTTTCGTGTTCTAATAACGTTTCAAATGTTCAAATGTTTGTATAGTCTATGGGACTTAACTACGGGGTCATCAGTCCCTAAAGTTACAAACTACTTATGAACTAACTAAGACGGCACAAATATCCATGCCAGAGGGGGGATTCGAACCCCCGACCGTAGTGGCCGTGCAGGCCGTGACTGGAGCGCCTCAGTCCCCTCGGCCACCGCGGCCGGCAAATAACGTTTCGTAGCAGCTATTTTGTAATTTGGCAAGAATAGAAATATGAACATCTATGACTGGCATTATCAGACAGCGGAAGGTGAACATCCAGGTGGTATGGAGACATATTATCACTGTTATAGTTTTTAAATGACTCGTATTACCTAATTTCTCGGACACATATTTTCCAAATGAGAGATAGCACTGAAATGCAATTTCTTGGAAGTTTTGCAAAATACAACGATCAAAACTGCAACAGATACGATCTGGCGTTTAGATAACATGGCTTTCGACTACATCTGCAGCTACGTTCTCTGATAACACATTTACTAGCAATTAATATCATTGTATGGGGTGTGCAAAAAGTATCTCCGCAGTGCAGTATGAATGTTAGCCGCGCGTGCCGTACGATTGTTTGCCTGCCTAGGTTACTTCTCTTCAAGTGGACTCTACCAGCTTTCCACTCTTTTGTTTATCTCAGTCAGCGTCAGCAGTATCGTTGGAGTGTGTCGTTATGCATTGACGTGAACGTCAAGTTCAGTTCCTTTGTTCGTTTGTTTCGTTTTTGTCACGGTTAAAGTGCTAATCATTGAAGAACGTGTGTTTTTAGTCTAACAGTGTTCAAAGCTGACGGTAAATACACAGTTCGTCAAACATTTAATTCAGTTTTTCTGGAAACAACAATCCTACATCGCGATATTGTGCGAGATTTGACTGACAAGTTTCGAAGTACGGATTCCATGGTAGTTGCACCGAGAAGTGGTCGTCCTTGCATTTTGTCTAACGATAAACTACTCGACGTTTTGATAAAGTTATCATGAGTCCGAACAAGTGAGTTAAAAAACTCGCCCAGGAAATCAATGTTTGTAAAGCTTGTGGGACTTAACTACAGGGTCACCAGTCCCTAAACTTACAAACTACTTATGAAATTACTTATACTAAAGAGAACACAAACATCCATGCCCGAGGGAGGATTCGAACCTCCGATGCGGGAGGCCGTGCGATCCGCAACGTGGCGCTCCAGACCGCTCGGCTACTCCCGCGCGGCGAAATCGATGTTAGTGTCAAATAGGCCCACAGAACTATAAGGAAAAAATTAGAACTTTTCCCATACAAAGTGACAACGTGTAAAAATTTAAAAATACTGATCATGGCTAGAGACTGCATTATTGTCAATGGTTCAAAAAATCGTTCTACAAAATGGAGCCGTGGCAGAGTGTCCGAGCGCATTGAGGCGCTATGCTTCGATTCGCGAGGCCGTTACCAGTCGGGGGTTCGAATCCCCTCTCGGGCATGAATTTTTGTGCTTCCTTTAGTATAAGTTAGTTCATAAGTAGTTTGTCAGTTTAGTTACTAAAGTTAGTTACTAAAGACGACACAAACATCCATGACCGAGGGGGGATTCGAACCCCAGAGCGTAGCAGCCATGCAGACTGTGACCTGCGCGCCGCAGACCGCTCTGCCACTGCGGCCGGCATGAACAAAATGGGATGCATAGTCTTAATGAAACGTTTTTCACTGATGAGGGGTGGTTTCACTTAAACGTGTACTTCTCGCAAAATTCTCGAATGTGGAGTACTGCTAATCCATTGTGTATTCATGAGGAACCACTTTATTCTCTGAAAATAGGCGTTCGGTTTGCAATTTCTAGACGTCGGATTATGGATCACGTATTTTTCAATGAAACAATAAACGCATATCGATACTGCAATGTTATTCTGTGTTCATAACGGTTATTATCAACAAGATGGTGCAACCGCGCATACAGTTCATATTTCAGTGTTTCTGCTTGCTGATGTTGCTGGTGATCGCATAATTTCACAGGGACTCTGGCCTCCACGACGGCCTGATCTAACACGACCTGACTTTTTCTATTGGGGAGCAGCGAAAGCAACTGTGTATAAAAACCGTCCAAAATCAATCGAGGAATTGAAAACTGTAAGATCCACTTTCATTGCTTCTGTTACAGAAGAAATGTTACAGCTTGTGTTTACGAATTGAATTGTGTATTCAACAACTCGTAAGTGTGTGTGTGTGTGTGTGTGTTCATAAACAGTTCATTCGATTGCAATGAAACTTTGGTGAACGGTCCACCGTGCGCCCACGAAGGTTCCTGAACCAAAAACACAGGAGCACGACACATACCTTAGGAGATATGACGTCATAAATGATGAGAGGCCACCGCGCGAGAATACCCATAATCATGCGTCAATTATTGGAAAATGGGAGTAGTTAGGGACCTGCAACAAAGTTTGCATGTAATTTCGGAAGCTTATGAAGCGTTTTGTAACTGATCCCCCGTCCAAAAATATATAAATTAATTAATTAATTAAAAAATAATAGTAATAATAATATAATAAAATAAATGAAACGAAAAGAAGTCTACCCCTGACAACAGTTTCACTATAGATGTCGTAAAACTGTCGCATCAGGCATGACCTTGTGTTTTATATAACTGAATTCGAAAATGGAAGACAAGAAGCAAATCTGTCACAGTGGGATTAGAACCAACGACTATATGTTTTTGATTCCAGAACTGTACTATCCGAGCTACACCGACAAATGCTGCAAGTGTTTTCATTATTGGTACTTACGTGTACTTTGCAAAACTTCAAAGTCGTTTTTCTCTAGTATTTTTGAGAGTTGCGTCGAATCGCTTTGGCTGATTGCTTTTTAAGTTCTGTACTTCACACACCATAAATATAAAGAAATATTAAAATCCGACACTCATGTGATCTCCTTGTAAGATAAGAAACAAATAAAAACATGTACACCCCACTACCTTTAAAGTTAAAGAGATTGCACAGTTTCCAGAGACACTTGCATTTTCTATTACTATTAACAAATCACAGGGTAAATTTGTTAAATACTACGGAGTGGATTTGACATCACTATGTTTCTCACATGCACGATACGTCGCCCGCTCAAGGGTGGCTCACCAAAGAATTTATTCATACTAGCTCCTGGACAAGTAACAAGAAATATTGCTTACAGTCACGTTATGAATTAAATTAATGTTATACATAATTTGAATTTTATTACTATTTTTTCCTTGGCTAATACACTTATAATTTTTTTTACGTTTTACAAAATTGTACGGGCAGAGAAACTGGAAACTAATGAAATTTTATAGCCTTTTTGCAAAGAACAACTAGATGCAACAATAAACAGTTGTTAATCTAGCAAAGCAGCTGGGTCAAATGACACCAGAATGGAGCAGATCAAACACTTCGGTGATATAGTAGAGAATGGGTTTTGTCACTTTTCAACAATGGTATAAAAGCTTACAATTTTAGCTAATTCTATAAGAAGTCTTGTGTAATTCCTATCTTCAAAACTGGAAAATTGTTAATAGCGTCAGAGAACTACAGTTGGGTATCCTTGTGCCTTCTGCCCAAAATATGTGAGCGAATGTTGCTGAAATGTTTTATTCATCTTGTGGGGCCAATGCTAATACGATATCAAGCAGGTTTCAGACCAGAAAAAACCTCACGCAATTTATTGAGGATGGCTTCAAAACCCGGAAATTTACAGGGTTAGTTTTTATGGCCATGACAGTTGCTTATGAAATTGCCAATCACTGTGTATTACCACATAAAATGTACGATAACAAAAGAATATAGTTTCACTTAACTTATTCAAAGTTTACTCCAAACAGGAGATACTATGACAACTGCGAAGGTTGAGGAAGTCGATGAAAATATCAAAAATGGATTACCACGAAGAAGTTTTATTTCATCATTATTATTCAACACTACCCAATTCGAATCTGTGATCTTTGACTTTCGCGTGCAAGCGCCCTACCGATTGAGCTATCCTGGCACGCCTCACTACCCGTCCTCACACCTTTACATCCTCCAGTATTCGTCTCCTACTTTCCAAACTTCGCAGAAGTTCTCCTGCGAACCAGCACTCTTGGAAGAACGGAAATGATGGCGACATGGCTTAGGCAAAAGTCCCAGGCTATAATCGCGTTTCGGCACACAGCTTTAATCTGCCAGCAAGTTTTGTATCAGCGCACACTCTGCTTCAGAGTGAAAATATTCGGAATACCTAAGATGTTTGCGATGTTGTGGGGCTATGTGGACGAAAGGAAAGTCAGATCAAATACGTTTGGTCAGAAAAAGTCATTTATTGTAAAGCCAGCGATAGACTAAACTTCTCTACATAAATACAAATAAAAGATCAGACGGTTTATCGACTCAGGAGTACGCGAAGTATCGGTTTCTGCATTGTGGCCATTAGAGTTGGCCATTGTTTCATGATAATATACTTCTCGGGTTTCCTGCCGGATAAATAAGTCATCTTGACACAATATTTCGGTGGTCCACCTGGCCGCCATCCTCAGGTGACAGTGCTGGTACACCGACTCGCCGAGACTGAGTACAAGCCGCGAGCGGCGGCCCCTATATACGACGCGGAAGGCCGAGGGCGCGTGCGCAAGAATGGACAGTTCTGCCCTCTACGTTTCAGCGCCGCCAGTGGTAGAAATCGGCGTGAACGATAGATCGCTATTCAGCAGGTCTAAAGATAGACCATTGTTTTTTTATGTCAGACAATATAGGGTTCCACATTTTACTCAAGGGAAAACCGTTGTCTCTGTTAATAATATTGTCAGAAAGAAAATTTGCGATTGATTCTTTTAAAATGCAGTCCCAATAGCGAGACGCAGAGGCAACCATCTGAGTCTCGTCATACTTCATTTTATGTCCCTCAATGCTCAAATACAGCAGATTTCTCGGGCTGAAGCAATATCATGTGTCGGTGGTGTACAGTACATCGATCTTGAATTGTTCGGATTGTCTGACCGATCTAAACTTTCCCACAGTGACAAGGAATTTTATATACGCCGGGTTTCCTCAATCCTAAGTCATCCTTTACGGAGACCAGGAGCGCTCTAACTTTGGCAGGTGGACGGAATATACATTGGATGTCATGCCTTTTTAAAATTCTTTCTATTTTTGAAGAAATGCTTCCAGCAAACGGTAGGAAAGCCAGCGATTTGCAAGTTTCTTCTTGTGGTTCCCGCGACGGCTCAAACTGGAAAGCACGGCAGATTTGTTGGTCAGAGTAACCGTTATTCTTGAATACTGTTCTCAGGTGGTCCATCTCTTTAGTCAGACTTTCAGCGTCGGAAATGGCAAAGGCTCATTTTGTCAGCGTACGCAGGACACCAGTACGCTGGTAAGGTGAGTGACAACTTGTTGCATGCAAGTAGCGGTTCGTATGCGTGGGCTTACTGTAAACACTATGTCCCAACGTTCCGTCACCCTTTCTGCACACCATGACATCTATAAATGGAAGCTTTCCATCTCTCTCCACCTCCATAGTGAAGTTAATGCTGGGATGGAGGCAATTAAAATAGTCCAGAAAACGGATCAGAGCAACTCTCCCATGTGGCCATACCATGAAAGTACCTCCAGAAACATGTAGGTTTTAAAAAGACGTTTTCAACGCCGTGTCCTCAAAATCTTCCATAAATAAATTGGCGACTATGGGGCATAATGGTCTCCCCATAGCCACTCCGTCAGATTGTTCAAAATATTGGTCGTTAAATAAAAAGTACGTTGACGTCAGCACATGGCGGCAAAGCTCTGTTGTCTCATCGTCCAAAATTTCACCAATTAATTGCAAGGATTCTTCCAGAGGAACCCGGGTAAACATCGAAGCTAACCAGCAAACCAGAGGGACTAAGACTCAAAGACTTCAGCCGCTGAATAAAAACTGTAGAATTGGAAATATGGAGTTCACATTTACCGACGTGAGGGCTGAGAATTGACGTCAGATACTTGGCCAGGTTGTAAGTGGGAGCGCCCAAATTACTCACAATCGGTCTCAGCGGGATTCCAGTCTTGTGTACCTTAGGTAGACCGTACAATATAGGTGGAACGGCGGCACCAGGACGAAGTTTTTTGAGCTCGTCCGCAGGTAAGGAACTTCTTCAGCAGTGAAAGCGTCTTTCTTTTGATCCGCTCGGTATGCTGTGTGCTCAAGTAAAAGATCCATTTTCCGCAGGTAATCATCACGTGACAGAACCACCGTGGAATTACCTTTGTCTGCTGGTAAAATTATTAAATCCTGATCTTCTCTTAAGGAGCTCTTTCATGTGAGGAGATGTTACTCCGTGGAGGCGGAGCCCGACGCAACATATGTGAGACCACTACACTCAGGAAGCGGCTACACGGGTAGCGGGGGCTGTGTGGCGTGAACTGGGCGGTTTTTTACGTTAGATGGCCTCGGGAATACACAAAATGGGTTTCAGTCTCAAAGGGGGCAGGTCAGACACGGGAAGAAAGTAGACATAAAAACCATTGGTGTAACAGTTGTAAATTGTCGTAGCTATGTTGGGAAAATTCCAGAGCTCCAAGCGCTGATAGAAAGTACTGAGGCACAAATCGTTATAGGTTCTGAAAGCTGGCTGACGCCTGAGATAAATTCGGCCGAAATTTTTTCAAAGGGCCAAATGGTCTTCAGAAAGGATAGAATAAATAAAACAGGGGGTAGCGTGTTTATTGCTGTTACAAACGGTTTATCCTGCAACGAAATTGAGGCAGATACTTCCTGTGAATTGGTCTGGGTAGAGGTTATACCTGACCACCGAAATAAATTAATAATTGGATCTTTTTATCGGCCCCCTGACTCAGACGATGCGGTTGCAGAAATGTTCAAAGAAAGCTTGAATCATATTTCAAATAGGTATCCGAAGCATACTGTTATAATCGGTGGCGACTTTAATTTACCCTCGATATGTTGGCATAATTACGTATTCAAAACCGGGGGCAAATATAAAACATCGTCCGAACTAGTTCTGAATGCTTTTTCTGAGAACTACTTCGAACAGTTAGTTCATGAACCCACTAGAATAGTACGTGGTTGCGAAAATACTCTTGATCTCCTAGCAACAAATAATCCCGAGATAGTAAAGAGCATCAAAACAGATACAGGGATTAGCGAACATCGAGTTGTAGTAGCGAGACTGAATATCGAAATTCCCAAATGCACCAAAAATAAACGAAAAATATATCTATTCAATAAAGCAGATAAAAATTCGCTTCACGCTTTCCTGAGTGATAGTCTCCAGTCCTTCAAAACTAAAAATGCGAGTGTAGATCAGTTGTGGCTTACATTCAAAGACATAATATCAGTAGCAATCGAGAGATTTATACCAAATAAATTAATAAAAGAGGGGGCTGACCCCCCGTGGTACACAAAACAGGTCAGATCACTGTTGCAGAAACAAAGGAAAACGCATGCAAAATTTAAAAAGACACAGAATCCGCAAGACTGGCAATCTTTTACTGAAACTCGCAACCTAGCGCGGACTTCAATGCGAGAATCTTATAGTTGTTTCCACAACGAAATCCTGTCTCGTAATCTTGCAGAAAATCCAAAGAAATTCTGGTCATATGTGAAGTACACTAGCGGCAAAACACAAACAATACCTTCACTACGCGATAGCAATGGTAATACTACCGACGACAATACTGCTAAGGCAGAATTACTAAACACAGCTTTCCGAAATTCTTTCACCAAAGAAGACGAACTGAACACTCCAGTATTCAATCCAAGAACAGCTGCCAGCATGCGAAACTTAGAAGTAGATGTTCCTGGAGTAGTAAAACAACTTAAGTCACTAAACAAAAATAAATCTTCCGGGCCAGATTGTATACCAACTAGATTCCTCTCAGAGTATGCTGATGAAATAGCTCCGTACTTAGCTATAATTTACAACCGATCACTCAGCGAAAGATCCGTACCCAAAGACTGGAAAGTTGCCCAAATTACTCCAATATTCAAGAAAGGCAATAGGAGTGATCCCCAAAATTACAGGCCTATCTCACTGACGTCGATTTGCAGTAGGATTTTGGAACATATACTTTGTTCGAATATTATGTACTACCTCGAAGAGAACGACCTATTAACCAATAGTCAGCACGGATTCAGAAAGTATCGCTCTTGCGAAACACAGCTTGCCCTTTATTCACATGAAGTGTTAAGTGCCATCGACAAGGGATCTCAAATCGATTCCATATTTCTGGATTTCCGGAAGGCTTTTGATACTGTACCCCACAAGCGGCTTCTAATGAAATTGCGTGCTTATGGAATATCTCCCCAATTGTGCGATTGGATTCACGATTTCCTATCAGAAAGGACACAGTTCGTTGTAATTGATGGTAAGTCATCGAGTAAAACAGAAGTGATATCTGGCGTTCCACAGGGAAGCGTTATTGGTCCCCTACTCTTCCTCGTGTTTATAAACGATTTAGGAGATAATCTGAATAGCTCCCTTAGACTGTTCGCGGATGATGCTGTCGTTTATCGGTTAGTGAAGTCAACAGAGGATCAAAAGCAACTGCAAAGCGATTTAGACAAAATTTCTACTTGGTGCGAAAATTGGCAATTGACACTAAATAAAGAAAAGTGTGAAGTAATACACATGACCACTAAAAGAAATCCGCTGAACTTCAATTACGCGATAAATCAGTCAAACCTTAAGGTCGTAAATTCTACCAAATACCTAGGAGTTACAATTACGAACAACTTTGACTGGAGAGAACACATAGAAAATATTGTGGGGAAGGCGAACCAAAGGTTACGTTTCATTGGCAGAACGCTTAGACGATGCACCAGCTCCACCAAAGAGACTGCCTACATCACACTTGTGCGTCCTCTCTTGGAGTACTGTTGCCCCTTGTGGGACCCTCACCAGGTGGGACTGACGGAAGATATTGAGAAGGTTCAGAGAAGGGCAGCTCGTTTTGTTTTATCACGTTACGGGGGGGAAAGCGTCACGGAAATGTTGCACGAATTGGGGTGGAAATCATTAAAAGAAAGACGTTATTCATTGCGGCGTGATCTGTTTGCGAAGTTTCAATCACCGACTTTTAGTTCTGAATGTGAAAATATTTTGCTAGCACCCACCTACTTAGGGAGACATGACCATCCCAATAAAATAAGAGAAATCAGATCGAAAACGGAACGATTTAGGTGTTCTTTCTTCCCGCGCGCTATTAGAGAATGGAACGGTAGAGAAAAGTTATGAAGGTGGTTAATGAACCCTCTGCCAGGCACTTAAATGTGATTTGCAGAGTATCGATGTAGATGTAGATGTAGATGTAGATGTAGACCTTATGTCTTATTACTTCTGCCCGGTATTCAGAGAACTTCTATACCGCTTGCTCCACCGCACAAATGATATCCGTGACGGGATCATTCCTCTGTGTAGGAGCACAATTAACGCCTTTTTCCAACACTGATAGCGTGGCGTCATCCTTTATCTGTGAGGTTAATCACATTCCGTCGGTGGGTTTCGTCATCCAGAATCGTAGCTTGCGAACAAAGTCGGTCAAACTTGGAGGATTGCCTAGTGGTAGCATTCCTGTGGGCCCAGTTTGGGCTATGTCATACCAGCAGGTAACGGGAACGCTACCGTTGTTTCGACAAGGGATGATTACGTCCTTAAAATTGATGACCTACTCAACGATCCAGCGTACGTAAGATTACAGAGTGACCCCACCGAAAGGATTAAGCGCAAGACTCTTTCACTGTTGAAAACGAGCACGTTGTCAGAAGAACTGCGCAAGAAGCTTCATCCCGGTGCTGCTGTTCCTCCTAGGTTGTACGGTCTTCCAAAAGTGCACAAGGAAGGGGTGCCGCTACGCCCTATAGTATCTAATTTGGGCGCACCCCTGGCGAAGCATTTGGCGTCTATTCTCGGCCAATACGTCGGCAAGTGTGAACACCACAGCTCCAATTCCATGGATTTTATTAGACGGTTGAAGTCCTTGAAGCTGGGTCTTTCGGATTTACTCATAAGCTTTGACGTGGTATCCCTCTTTAAACGGGTACCACTGGAAGAATCCTTGAGTCTAATTAGTGAACGACTGGATGAAGAGGTGGTGAAGCTCTGTCGTCATGTAGTGACGTCCACGTATTTTTCTTTTGGTGGCAACTTCTTTGAACAAAAGAACGGAGTGGCTATGGGCAGCCCATTATCACCCATAGTCGCCAATTTATTTATCGAGGACTTTGAGAACAGGGCACTGAGAACTTCAGCTTTGCAACCAACGTGTTTTTAGAGATACGTTGATGACACCTTTTTCATCTGGCCTCATGGACGTGATAAGCTCAGTCGATTTTGCCTTCGACCAAACATCAAATTAACTATGGAGGTCGAAAGTGACGGTAAACTTCCATTTTTGGATGTAATGGTTTACAAAAAAGATGATGGCACCCTTGGACATAGTGTTCACCGAAAGCCGACACATACTGACAGGTATTTGCATGCCAGTAGTTGCCATCCACCATACCAACGCAACAGCGTCCTTAGAACTTTGGTACGCAGAGCATATGCCATTTCAGATGCAGACAGTTCACCATCGGAACTGGAACATCTGACGACTGTTTTTAGGGAAAATGGCTACTCTGAAAAACAGATTCGCCGTGCTATTCAGGTTGGACCAGCTCCAAAAGTGCTTGAAGTGGAGTATAGGGCTCTAGCCTACATTCCTTACGCCAGGGGCGTTTCTTTTAAAATCGGAAGATTTTTTAAAAAGTTTTAACATAAAGACTGTTTTCCGTCCACCGTCCAAGATTAGGGCATTGCTTGGCTCCGTCAAAGATGAACTCAGACTCAAGAAACCCGGCGTTTACAATATACCGTGTGAGTGTGGCAAGGCATACATCGACCGTACGCTTCGAACTGTACATTATAGATGCGTGGAACATTGCCGCCACACGAGACTATTGCAGCCGGATAAATCTGCGGTAGCAGAATACTTTAAAGGAAGGTCACAAGATGATATATGATGAAACCCACATAGTAACCAATACCTCTGGTTTCTGGAACAGTGTTTACAGACAAGCCATTGAAATCAGGGTCGCCACAATTTAATAAATAGAGACGTGGGGTTTCCTCTTAGTATAACATGGAATCCATTATTAAATAATATCAAATTGCAATGTTCGACCCGGATTCCAGCACCTGGGACTGATTAATGTAAGGTGCGATATATCGTTGTGCCCTGTTCCACTAGGGGTGGCGCCACCAGCCCTGTCTAGGAGGTAGCAACTGTGGCGGTCGGCGCATGCGCCGTGCTCGCGACCGACGCCTATATAGGACGCGGTACTTCGATCTTGCACCAGTATGCAGCGGGACTCAGCAGCAGCAGTTTCCTGAAGATGGCGGACAGCTGTACCGTCGAAATATTGAATCGGTTTGATTTTATTATCCGGCAGGAAAGCCGCAGACACTTCGAAGACAGGTAAATGTTACTTGACAATCAATAACGAAGTGAGTGCAATTGATGTTCTCAAAACTAAAAATTTACATGGTAAGTACTGTGGATCTTTAAGAATTAGTGTTTCCACTCATAAAACAACTACATGTGCGTATGTGTCAGACATATCACCATCAGAAACAGAGAGTCCTGAATCTGTTAGAGAAAAAGTTTATGAATCTACACATACTCATAAAGATCAGAAGTTTCAGTTGATGCAATTGTTGTTGAATTACATACATGTTTTTGATAAAAAGCCTGACCTAATCAATACTTTACCATATGGAAGTTGAGCCTCATCAACTTTCGTAAAGCACACTTACTCTATGCCTTTCTTTAACGTGAACCCGTGAAACAAGAAATTAATACTATGCTTAGATGGGGTATTATTGAACCTTCAACATCACACTGATTTGATTTGATTTTTTCAGGTCCAACCCGCCACTGCCCGCACCGAAACTAAGTTTATTGTGCGGTATCGCTACCTGTATACCTAGTAAAGCTAACCAATGCCCTTGAACAGTGCAAGGAGTCCCTTTACCAGTTCTTTATTAGACACAATTTCTTTGGGTCTGGTTGTCCCAAATGTTCTGTGCCTTTTACTTTCCAATGCAATGCAATGCAATCGAAGATTAGATGTGATGCAGTTTCATCACCGTCATCACAGATCCTACATTTAGGGTCCTCTTCTGTTATTCCCATTGTATGTAGGTTTTTTTTTTAAATTCCCATGGCCTGTCAGCAATCCAACCATGAGTCTAATCTCTCTCCTGTTCAGGCCCAGGATTGCAGAGCTTGTTTTAAAACATGGCTTTGGCATCATTACCTTGCCATGTTTTTGTTGATAGACTTTGGTCCAATATTCTACGTGCTGTCTTCTGAGCCAGGTTACGTAGCTCCAATTTGATCATTGCCTTGGTGATTGTCAGGACAGGTTCCGGTCCAATAAATGGAGTCTCTGCCCCCATCCTGGCTAATCTGTCGGCATTTTCGTTGCCACTGATCCCCGAGTGGCCAGGGACCCACAGTAGGTTTACTCTATTGCTTTCCCCTAGCTCCACCAGAACCCTGTGACATTCTGCAACAACTTTAGACCTTGTTGCGGGAGCTGCCAGTGATCTCAGGGCTGCCTGGCTGTCTGAATAGATATAGATGCTACGATCTTTGTAGCACTTACGCAAATTCTCCTCCACGCACGCCCTGATGGCAGTGATTTCGGCCTGGAATTCTGAGGCCAGTTTCCCTAGAGAGATGACGCCCTCCAGTCTTGGCTGCACCCCGTATACCCCTGCCCCAACGCCGTGGTCTGATTTGTACCCGTCAGTGAACCCTACTCAAGCCCACTTCTAGCTGTTTTCAACCCCAAACGATCAGTCCGATTAGTGCTAGATGCTAGGGCTATCAATCAGATTATTTTACCAGTTCGAACTCATTGGAAACCCGGAGTAACAGATTCAGAAGTTTTTTGGAGTACGATTTTTGTCCAGTCTCGATCTGCGATTCTCTTACTGGCAGGTACTTTTATCTGAGGACTCAAGGAAATACACATCATTCATTTTCAATGGTAGATCATATCAATTTTCTGTTCTTCCTCGCGGATTAAACATGAGTTCTGGGATGTTTATCATTGCATTAGACACTGCTCGTGGACCAGATTTACTAGATCAAATCACAGTTAATGTTGATGACATCTTAATCGCAACAAATACTTGGGAAGAGCATCGCCGCGGCGGCGCTTTGAGGTGCTACGCTCCAATGCGCGAGGCCATTCGCTATCGGGGGTTCGAATCCCCCTCTCGGGCATGGATGTTTGTGCTGTCTTTAGTAAAAGCTAGTTTATAAATAGTTTGTATGTTTAGGGACTAATGACTCCATAGTTATGTCTCATAAGCTTCACAAACAGGTGAACATTTGATTTGCAAGAACATATTTTCTTAATTCAAGCCTGTGGGGTGACGGTAAATCTTCAGAAATCCAAGTTCGCAAAATCAGAAATTAAGTTTTTGGGCCATATCATCTCCTCTGGCATCACTCCAGGTCCAGATAAGCTCAGAGAAATACAGAGTTTCCCAACAACGTGTAACAAAAGACAATTTAAAGGGTTCATGGGTCTTTGTTCTTTCTTCCAAAGGTTTGTACAGAAACAACTCTTGAACAGTTCTAATCTTTTATCATTGTTGCGAAAGGGTGCGATTTGATACTGGTCAGATGACTGCCAGCGTGACTTTGACTGTATAAAACAAGCTTGGTGAATTCTAATATTCTAAATCATCCAGACATGTCAAAGGATTTCTGCCTTTTAACCGACTCGTCCAATGAAGGTCTTGGTGCAATTCTTTTCCAATTATCAGACAATGAATCATATCCAGACAATATCAAAATTATCAGTTTTGCAAGTCGTACTCTCACGGAGTGCGAGAGACACTATACAGCTACAGAGCTCGAAACCTTAGCTATTGTTTGGGCATTTCGACGTTTTGAGCATTACCTGTTCGGATCAAGCCTTGAGTTTTCTTATGTCATGAAAATTGCTGCACAATTGCCTTGGCCCATGTGCAATGTCCTTAGAAGATTGTGACTTTGAATAATACATATCAAAGGTTCAGATAAAATTTTAGCTGATATTTTATCCCATCTATCAGAATGTCTTCCACAGTTCGATGACTGTGCTGAGGAAAACACGGAATTTCGAATTATGTCGATGAAAGATACTAACTTTCGTAAATACTTCATAGATATGTGCAACAATATGAAGGATCTGCAAACTGACACAGAACGCCGATTACCCTTTGTTTCAGCATTATAAAATTTATCAATGTGTGTTATTTTATCGCCGCCATCCCCAATCAGAAATTTGGTGCGCCTGCATTTCTTCTTCCTATGAAAAATCTTTAATCTATCATATGAACCGAGTATGGGGGCATTTTGCAGCCTTAAAATATCTAAGGAAACTACTTCCATTTTCCGAACATGTCCTGCAAAATTCACTATTTCATCAAAACCAGTCTCGTTTGTCAGAAAAATAAGCCCAATAATCAATCCCTCAAGATGAAACTACACTCTAACATACCGAAGCAACCTTTACAGTTGCTAAGCTTGGATCTTGCTGGACCCCTCCCAGTGGGAAGGTGCGGGGTCAAATACATATTCGGTCTTTATGATGTATTTTCCAAATTTGTTAAAATGTATGTACTTAAATCTGCTACAGCCAAGGCTGTCATTCGCCTCCTTGAACTTGATTATTTTCCCACAGTAGGGAAGCCCACCACCCTTTTGTCTGACAATGCATCTACGTTCACCTGCTACGCGTAGGAAAATATTATTCGCGCCAGTGGCGTGCGACGTACACGCATCTTGAGGTTCAACCCCTCAGAAAACCCAAATGGAAAGAGTTATCCGAGAACTGAACCGATTTCTCAGAACTTACTGTCATCACAAGCATACCTTATGGATAGATTACATTGGTTTATTTGAGCAGGTTGTAAATATCCTCCGTCTACTTTCTATTTTAATTACTCTTTCCGAACTCATGTACTGTACCAAAGAAGACAAAGAGTGGGTAAATCCTATTCCGAAAATTCCACGAGACAGTCTTTCACTTGATAAAAGGGTCAGAAATGTGTCAAATTCTATCACAGATGCCGCACTTCTTAGAAAAGTGCCACGTTCGGAACAAAAATTCGACAACAAAATATTAGCCGCGAACTTACAGAGTATTAGAAACAAAGTTCCCGAATTTACCGCACTGCATGGAAATTATTGTGCTCAGATAGTTTTAGGCACCGAAAGCTGGCTAAATCATGATGTGGCAAGTTCAGAAATATTTAGTGAGGCGTGGAATGTATATCGGAAAGATAGATCGGATACAATGGAGGAGGAGTGTTCATCGCTGTGGACAAGATATTGTTTCTACTGAGATCGAGGTTGAAAGTAACTGTGAAGTTATCTGGGCACGTATAACAGGTCTAAAAGAAGTAAAGTTAATAGTTGGGTTTTTACCGCCCCCCCCCCCCCCCAGTGCTGCTGTAGCAGTTTTAGAATCATTCAAAGAAAGTCTACACCAGGTAATATTAGTCTGGGGAGACTTCAACCTTAAGAGTATAGATTGGGACCTTGCTAGTTACATTTCAAACGGTACAGACAAGCAGTCTTGCGAGCTACTTTTGGACACATTCTCCGAAAACTGTCTTGAGCAGTTAAACCGGCAACCCACGCGCAATGGAAATATTTTAGACCTTATAGCCACGAACAGGCCTGACGTTATTAACGATGTCTGTGTAGAGACAGGAATTAGTGATCATGATATTGTCATAGCGTCGATGGTGTCCAAATTTCATAAACCAAACAAGAAGGCTAGGAGCGTGTTTTTGTTGGGAAGAGCCGATAAGCAAATGTTAGGATCGCACTCAGAAAACGAATGGGCATCGTTTAATTCCGGGACTATGAATGTAGAGGAATTGTGGACTAAATTTAAGTGCATTGTAAATAAAGGGTTAGAGAGATATGTGCCAGTAAAGACGATTAAGGATGGAAAAGATCCACCGTGGTATAATAATAATGTTAGAAAGCTGCTGAGAAAGCAAAGACTCTTGCACTCTCGATTAAAAAAAAAAAAATTTAAAGACACGCAAATGATGACAGGCAAAAGTTAGAAGTTCGTGCGTCTGTAAAAAGATCGATACGTGAAGCATACAATAATTATCACAGTCATACCTTAGCAAAAGATCTATCCGAGAACCCAAAAAAATTCTGGTCGTATGTAAAATCGATAAGTGGGTCAAAACCCACTGTCCAGTCACTCGTTGATTATTCCGCGACAGTAATAGAAGAAAGCAAACGGAAAGCTGAAGTTCTAAATTTAACCTTTAAGAAATCTTTCACGCAGGAGGACCGCATAAATGTACCATCATTTGATCAACGTACTATCCGAAATGGGGGACATAGTAATAGGTATTTCCGGTGTAGAGAAGCAGCTGAGAGGACTAAATCAAATGTTCAAATGTTTGTAGAGTCTATGGGACTTAACTACGGGGTCATCAGTCCCTAGAGGACTAAATACGAAAAAGTCTGCTGGTCCGGATGGAATACCAGTTCGGTTTTACAAAGACAATTCTGCGGCATTGGCTCCCTACTTAGCTTGCATTTATCGCGAATCTTTAATTCAGCGTAAAGTTCCTAGTGATTGGAAAAAAGCATAGGTGACTCCCGTTGATAAGAAAGGAAAGAGAACTGACCCATACAATTACCGGCCAATATCGTTGACATCAGTTTCATATAGAATTTTAGAGTATATTCTCAGTTCGAATATAGTAAATTTCCTTGAAACGGTAAAGCTTCTTTCTATGAATCAGCACGGGTTTGATTTGATTTGATTTGATTCTTTCAGGGAAGCCAAAACAGTCTTGGTCTAACCCGCCACTGCCCGCACCGAAACTAAGTTTATTGTGCGGTATCGCTCGCTATATGTCTAGTAAAGCCAACCAATGTCCTTGAACAGTGCAAGGAGTCCCTTTACCAGTTCTTTATTAGACACAATTTCTTCGGGTCTGGTTGTCCCAAATGTTCTGTGCCTTTTACTCTCCAATGCAATGCATTCGAAGATCAGATGTGATGCAGTTTCATCACCGTCATCACAGAGCCTACATTTAAGGTCCTCTTCTGTTATTCCCATTGTATGTAGGTGTTTTTTGAAATTCCCATGGTCTGTCAGCAATCCAACCATGAGTCTAATCTCTCTCCTGTTCAGACCCAGGATTGCAGAGCTTCTTTTAAAACAAGGCTTTGGCATCATTACCTTGCCATGTTTTTGTTGATGGACTTGGTCCAATATTCTACGTGCTGTCTTCTTAGCCAGTTACGTAGCTCCAATTTAATCATTGCCTTGGTGATTGTCAGGACAGGTTCCGGACCAATAAATGGAGCCTGCCCCCATCCTGGCTAATCTGTCGGCATGTCCGTTACCACTGATCCCCGAGTGGCCAGGGACCCACAATAGGTTTACTCTATTGCTTTCCCCTAGCTCCACCAGAACCCTGTGACATTCTGCAACAATTTTAGACCTTGTTGTAGGAGCTGCCAGTGATCTCAGGGCTGCCTGTCTGTCTGAATAGATATAGATGCTCCGATCTTTGTAGCACCTACGCAAATTCTCCTCCACACATGCCCTGATGGCAGTGATTTCGACCTGGAATACTGAGGCCAGTTTCCCTAGAGAGATGACGCCCTCCAGTCTTGGCTGCACCCCGTATACCCCGGCCCCAACGCCTTGGTCTGATTTCGACCCGTCAGTGAACCAGACAATATCCCCCGTACGCTGTTGAACTATTTTCTCCCACTGCTCCCTACTTCCAATTGTTATATTGAAAGGCTTGTTGAAGCAGTATGGGGTTATAATATAGTCGGTTGGCATTTCCCCAACCTTTCCTATATTTACCTCACTTACTATTTTAGTGTGTGATTCTGGATATCCCAAAGAGTTCCAGTTGTTGCCAGATTTGAGTCTGTAGGCACCAGCTGCCGCCTCCATCTTGACCTAAAGGTGTAATGGGGGCATATCCAGCATGGTTTCCATCCCAGCAGTTGTTGTGCTGCTAATTCCGCCTGTTATGGCTAAGCAGGCAAGTCTCTGCACGTTACCAAGCTCCTTAGCAGCAATCTGCTGTTCTACCTTCTTCCACCACACGACCGCCCCATAGGTGATTCTGGGTCTAATCACTGTGGTGTATATCCAGTGCAGGCCCCAATTTTGCCACAAGCTCTCCTGGTACTTACTAAAGTACCTTTTGCCTTGGAGCAAATATTCCTAATGTGAGGGGTCCATGTCAGTTTCTCATCTAGGGTAACCCCTAGATATTTCACTGTGCCCTTCACAGGTAGCGCTTCATTGAAAAGCTTTAGATTCCAACTTGAGTGTTGGATATGTTTCCTTGTGAATGGTACAACAACAGTCTTCTTAGGACTAACCCCCAGATCCTGTTTTCAGCACCAGTGTTGCACAATGTCCAAAGCACCTTGTGCCATGTTCTTCACTGTGTCAGAAAATTTGCCAAGTATTACTATGACAAGATCATCTGCGTATCCTTGGCAAAAGTACTGCCTAGAGTTTAATTCTCCAATGAGATCATTCACCACTAGATTCCAAAATAAAGGGGAAAGAACTCCTCCTTGCGGCCAACCCCTAGTGGTGTTAATTGCCATTTTTTCATTCATCATGGAAGCCTCTACCTTTCTTCCACTGATCATGGCCCTAGTCCACCTACATATAGTGGTCCCTTAGGTCATGCACCTCTGCTGCCCTAACCATGGAATCGAAGGTCGTGTTGCTAAAAGCCCCCTCAATGTCCCGGAAGATACAGAGGGCTATTTCTTGAAAGTGTAGTGCTTTCTCCACCTTCCCAACAAGTTGGTGGAGAGCTGTCGCACATGATTTACCTGGTTGATATGCATGTTGGTTTGAATGTAGAGGAGCCCTACTTAACCTCCTTTCTCCAACATGCACATTAACCAGTTTTTCCAATGTCTTAAGATTGGTCTCATATCCTTGGCCTTGGTATGATCAATTCTTCCTGGCTTTGGAAGGAAGACAACCTTCACTGCCCTCCAGGCATTGGGAATGATTCCTGCTGCTAGGCTAACCCTGAATAACCTGCATAGGAATCTAATAAGATTTTCTCTCGCTTGTTGCAGGAGAGCTGGAAAGATTCCATCGGGGCCAGGTGACTTGAACGGTTGAAATGTTCCCACCGCTCATCGGACCTTACTGAAATCGACACACTCCTTGGCCAGAACCCAGTCCTCTTTGCGAATATCTGAGAACCGTTGTCTTTTAGGAATCGCATTCTGGTCTGAGTTATCCCCCAGAGTATATTGAGGAAAGTGAGTCTTGAGGAGCAGTTCCAGCGTTTCATGTGCTGTCTTTGTATACTCCCCATCCTCCTTCCTCAATGTTCCTTCTGGATTAGTTGGTACTCAAGTGAGGAATTTATGAAGTCTCACTTGAGCAGCCATGCCCTCCACTTCCTCACAGAATACCTTCCAGGATGCCTCCTTTGCCCGTCTGATGGCAAGGTTGTAATTGACAAGGGCCTCACGATACTTTGCCCATTGTCCTTTGCACCTCGCAAGGTTAAACAGTCTTTGTACCTGTTTCCTTTGAATTTCCAGGTTATTATTCCACCAAGGCACACTCCTATTTGTGCACTTCTTAGTGATTGAGCAGTTGTCCTGGTATGAGGTCACTATAGCAGAGGTTACGACCTCTGCTACTTCCTCAAACTCTGCTGGATTTCTTATTGAAGTTTTAATTTCCGATAAGCTGAAGTCAAGGTCTCTCCTATATGTCTCCCAGTCCGTTTTCCTGGGATTCCTATAGGCGATAGTCTGTCTGGTTCCCATTTCAACCTTGAATTTAATATACATGTGATCTGATGAGGATGGCTCCAGGACCTGACGTAACTTCCCATCATCATGGAACCAAAAGTTATGTCAATTACTTCTTCCCTTCTACTATTCCTGAATGTAGGTTCATCACCCCTTTTCAGGATCTCCAAGTTGTTAGGTAGGAGAAATTCAAGAAACTGCTCACCTCTACTGTTGGTATCCTTGCTGCCCCACGATAGATTGTGGGAATTGGCATCACATCCCACCAACAGTTCTCACCTTGCCGGTGGCAGGCTTCCGTCAGTCTCCTCACTTCCAAAGGAGGAGGAGAGCTGTCTTCATAAGGAAGGTATGCTGAGGCCAAAACAATTTCCCTCTTGATGCCTTCCTCACGTTGCTGCATCCTGATGGTCACCAAGTCCCTGTAACAAAAATCCATCATTGGTATGAAAGGTATTCCATTTCTAACATAAATGCATGTTCTGGAGTTTTTTAGATTTCTAGCATAAATCAGCTTACCTCCAGTACCACCAAGGCCCGATACACCCCCTTTGTATAAATAGGGTTCTTGTATCAGGGCCACGTCCACCTCCTGTCTTCCCAGGCGACGGCTCAGGGCAGCAGTGGCCCCTTTACTGTGCTGCAGGTTTATCTGCAGCACTTCCAGTCCCCATCTTGCTGCCATTATTGCCTTTAAGGTCTTTGATTACCCTGACGGCGACCTGCGAGAACCCTAAAAACATTGCCTTCAGGGACTTCTCTCCGACCTCCACCACCAGGATTCGTCCTTCTGGAACGACCTTTTGGTTAATTACCCTCCAATCCTCTGTCGAGACTTTTGGGTTCTGGACCCTTATTTTCTCGAACAGAGTCTTTGGAGGGACATCCTTTGTACCCATATTGATACCTTTGCGGTCTTCAGGAGTTCGGTTCCTTAAGCCATTCTGCTGAGTGCTCCCCCTAGCAGACAAAAATGAGGGCACCACGATCTAGATAGACCCTCCTGAATTTGGGTCCTGGACCAGCGTGTCCCCCAATCTCTTCAAAGAGGGCCATCTGCACGAGCTGCTCCTGCTGCGAAGTGATGCTCACCAGTGGGTATCCTTCTTGGACAACCGCCATTCTAAAGACCGAGACTGCAGTACTATAGGTCTGTTTCGCTATTTCCTGCCTCAGTCTTTTAGGATCACGTTTGTCCAGAGATGAGGGTGTCTTAGATTCCTCCCTAACCCTCTTGCCACCTGTCTTTGACGTCGAGGGGGTCTGTGTATCCCCTTCGACCTGAGGCAGTTTCTTTTTGGAGGTCTTGGGCTCAAGCCCTTTTGATTCCCTCCACTTATGCTTAGGAAGCCATTCTTTTCCTTCCTTTTGCTTCTGTTCCTTGAGAAGTTTCCTCCTCTGAGCCTCAGACAAGGCCTTAATCCTAATCTGGTCCAACTTCTCTGTTACAATTCCCACTTCTTGCTCAGGTCTAGACCCTGATTCAGAAGTAGGAGTGCACTCCATCGGCCCTGATCCCGATGTCTGAGTATCTGAGGTCTCAGATTGCCCCTCAGATTCTTTTAAAATACTTTCTTTCTCTGTGTTCATCTTAGTCCCACGAGATTTGGGGATTTATATGGTCCACACCACGATAACCCCGCGCGGTGCAAGGCTACTTACTCAGGGAGGTCGCCCGGTATCCCTGAGGCTCCGTTCGAGACACATCCACCCATGTGCCACGCTCCCCTCGGCACGGGTCGCATCACACCTTGGGTTGGAAAAGGAATTGGGAAAGGACTGGGAGAGGATAAGGAAGACGGGACGTTGTGGGACACTCTTAGTCTGATCCATCAGCTGAGGCCTTTCCGGCAGTAGGTTCTCTACCTTCGGTATTGCCCTCTGCTTCACGCGGATACGCAAGCCTCTCCACCCGCACGGACAGTGCTTCGTCAAGGTGGTGTCCCCCGGAGAGGCAGCACGGGTTTAGGAAACATCGTTCATGTGAAACTCAGCTTGCCCTTTTGTGTTTTTCCTCGACTTCAAAAAGGCGTTCGATGCGGTGCCACACTTTAGACTGCTAACGAAGATACGAGCTTATGGAATAGGTTCAAAGATTTGTGACTGGCTGGAAGACTTCCTAAGTAATAGAACGCAGTACGTTGTTCTCGGCGGCGAGTGTTCATCAGAGACGAGTGTATCGTCAGGCGTGCCCCATGAGAGTGTCATAGGACCACTATTATTTTCTATCTATACAAATGATCTGATGGACAGAGTAAGTTGTAATCTGTGGCTGTTTTCTGATGATGATGTGGTGTATGGGAGGGTGTCGTCTTTAACTGACTGTAATAGCATATAGGATGACTTAGACAAAATGGCAACTAGCCCTCAATGTAGAAAATGTAAGGTGATGCGCATGAGTAGGAAAAACAATTAGTAGTGAGCTTCTTGATGCTGTCGCATCGTTCAAATATCTAGGCGTAACATTGCTGAGTGATATGAAATGGAACGAACATGTAAGGCGGACAGCCGACTTAGGTTTATTGGGAGAATTTTGGGAAGATGTACTTCACCTGTAAAGGAGATCACGTATAAAACGCTTGTACGACCACGTCTTGAGAATTGCTTAAGTGTTTGGGACCCGCAGCAGATCAGTTTAAAGAAAGACATAGAAGCAGTTCAGAGGCGAGCAGCTAGGTTTGTTACTGGTAGGTTCGACCAATGTGCGAGTGTCACGGAAATGCTCCGGCAACTCAATTGGGGATCGCTGGGAGAAAGACGACGTTCTTTTCGTGAATTTCTGTTGAGTAAATTTAGAGGGTCGGAATTTGAAGCTGAGTGTAGTACGATCTTGCTGCCGCCTACTCACATTTCGCGTAAAGATCACAAAGACAAGGTAAGAGAAATTAGGGTTCGTACGGAGGCATATAGGCATTCTTTTTTTCTTCGTTCTATTTGGGAGTGGAATAGGAAAGGAAATGCCTAGTAGTGGTACAGTGTACCTTCCGCCACGCACCTTACGGCGAATTGCGGAGTATGTATGTAGATGTAGATAACAATATCACGATCGAAATTTTAAAAAGGTCCAAGAAATCAAGAGAGAAGAATTAGTACTTCGCAAGGTCACATCCTAAACCATCTGCTATCACAAATAAGAATCGAATATGGCACACTTTGTTTACTCGTCAGTTCAAAATACTCCATAAACTACACAATTGTAGCTATTTACTGGCATATTCGACAATCAATAAAGTGCATGGGTTGTACCTGCACAAAGACCTCAAAAATTACTATGAATAGGCATTATCAGGTGTAACTGTTAATATCTACAATTAGTCATGTAAGTCAATCACTGCAGGAACAGAATCCAACAGTAGTATGCAATGCTATAGTTATGCCACTATGCTAAAAGGCAAGGATCTAGTGTCTATTTTTTTTTATCACACCTTAGCAGTAAGCTGCCAACAATACATTGCAAAGTACCGTGCTCAAGAAATTTATTTTTACACTCCATTGTTCAATATGTGTAAATATGCTGTGTGTGAGAGAGAAATCTTTGTGAGAGACGTTATGAGATTTGTGTGAGTGAATGTGATTAGTATACTTGAATACTTATTTTTATGAAACAAATGTTATGAAACATTGACACAAATATTGATATGAATATAATTTTAAGTACATGTTGAGGGATACACATATTATAGTACTGTGTGGATAGGAGCGAACCATGCACTACCCACGTATTTACACATAGACAGTAACCTCACATTCTAGAGTAAGGTAGTAGGCTAAGTGAATGAATGGATTTGAATGGAATGATAATTGAAGTAAGAGATGGTTTCACGAACCAATCACACACGCCACCACACAAGGTTTTGCACAGAAAAACAACAGCGCACTTAAAGGTACTTTTAGCAAAGTAAGTAATTTCACCTCTCAAATCAGGCACTAGAAACATTACAACGCCGGGTAAATTACATTCAAAGAATGCTTACTATCTAGCTACACACTACTTACATAGTTTTCGCCGTAAGAAATTGATTTCTTTCATTTTGATTTTATCTCACATGAACACTTGTACTTACGCGTTAATTTATTATTTTTGTGGAGCACCTAAAGCTGATATCTTGAAGAATCCTGCTTTACTTTTTTAACACCTAACGCAAATTTTAATTTGCTTAAAAAACAATGTGTAGTTCTCCTTGAGTGGTAATTTTTATTTAGAGATACCATTTTATATTTTATCGAGCACACATTTAAGCAGCAATTTTATGTATTATTTAAGTCATGATACAAAACAAAATGCTCATATGCAGAAATCCATACTTCTACTACTCAAAAGCATATGAAAACATGATTTCACACAATTCTGGTAAAGCAACGCAAGGTTATCGAAATCCGCCGGCCGCAGTGGCCCAGCGGTCTGCGGCGTACCAGTCACGCTCTTCACGGCCGCCCCGGTCGGGGATTCGAATCCCCCTTAGAGCATAGATGTTTGTGCCGTATTTAGTATAAGCTAGTTCATAAGTAGTTTGTAAGTTTACCTCGTAGTTAAGTCCCGTAAGATCTAAGAACATTTATTGAAATCCAAGACAAACTATTAGTTAAAAAGCTATTTCAGGGCACCTGTCAACGATAGCTGCTGCAGGATAACAAGATCTCAGGAGGAAAACGCCGTCGTCGTCGGACACAAGTTATAATAATAATTTAGTATTTTATGAAACTATTTTGACCTATTACTTTGACGAATATTTATGATTTATTACATCAGTGATTTTGTCGACAAGTTGGACATGAAAGAACAGCTGTATGTACAATATAATACATGAACAGAAACACTGAATAAGAGCTAGAATTCAGGAAACATTTTAATGAGGCCGAGCCATCATCCAGAACGTTGAGGTAAAGCGAGAGCAATCGGCAAGGCTGCAGCAGGCATGTCACTGTTGAGCGCGCTTTCGCGAATCATAGGCGTGTATTTACTGTAATTAGTTCTGCTTTATACTGGTTTCGATGCTGTAGCCTAGCAATATTTCTGTGGAATATCCTTTCACTATGCCCCGACGATCGTCTGTAACGCATCCTCTTTTTCTGTCTTTTTTCTTTACCCTTTCACGCAGATATAGTACATGTAATGGCTTGATCGGGTCTCACCTTAAAAAACTAACTGGTAACCAATCTCTAGTTATGTAATATGTTACATAAATGTCAATTTAATATCACTTTAAATTTTTATCGAACTATTTAAAATCATTTGCATCACATAATATTACAACATAAATACTTGAAATGACACAAATAAGTTCGTAAAAATAATAACGTGATGTTACGTATACGCATGTTTACTTTAATGTAAATGCGTCTAAATATTTGTGACGAGTATTGTACACAATTTTGCAGTCGAATTAGATACAGCCGTATATGTAACTACGACTGTATACGACATTAACGCCATTCCCAAACACTGACATGAATGCAAGCTCGTTATTAGTTTAGACGTTACTGTAACATAAAAATTATGATATGAATATGTATGTAAACGTGCTATGGTTCACACTGTGATGTTTGTACTTAAAAGTGATGTCATTTAAATGAACTGCTTTGCTATGTATGCGAAAAACGGCATTTTCTATTTTCATGTCGTAGTGTGTTTACTACCTTTTTAAAAAAAGTGATTTTTCTTTTTGGAGAACGTAAACTACACACAGTTCTTGTGAACATTTAACGTTCGTGGGTGTTTATAGACAAACTACAGTGAACCGAAAACTTGCTTTCACGTCAATGTACATGCCATCCGGACTTAATACAGAACGATGTACACCAGAGCATATTTTAAGGGATTTTCACTGGGCGACATTGGAAGGATGATCCGGGGGTTCCGGAGGCCCTCCCCCGGAAAATTTTCAAAATATTGATGCCTTAATCCGTATTTATAAGCCTTTTTTATTATTAAAGTCAAAGCTTCATAATATTTCCTTAATAGATTTTTATTCATATATGTTTTTAATGATGAATAAAAATGATTGTGGAACAATACTAAATTTGAACTTTGAAGAAATCATTTATGTCTCCTAATTTTGTTAAACAATCTTTCAATTGTTTTTGTTTTTATTTCTTAATTAGTTAAATATAATACAGTGCCTGTTATAAGTTCACTTTAATTTGATATGGTTATTAAATGAAAATAGCATTAAATTAAACTAATATCAGTACTATGATTACTTAAAATTCCTTTCTGTGCACTTTCTATAAAAGTTAATAAACCATTATTTGCCTTAAAAGCTCATATTACGTTATGGTTCCTCAATTTGTATTTTTGCTCTAGAGAATTCTGTACAACAACGGGAAAGAAACACAATTACAATTTTAAGCTACCTAAGAAAAGTACTTAATTCTGAAGAAAATGAGTCATGAGATGCTGGTGCTAAAAACGTCTTCAAAGAACCTAAAGTTCTAGTGTAACAGTTTTCTTTCAAAGAGTATTGAACAGTAATTTTATACCTTCACTTGTAAGATTGTAGGTAAAAACAATTCTTTTGCCGTTTTTATAAATGATTTAATACGCACAGGAATCAATTTTAAAGGAATATTTTAAAATAGGCTTACAACAAAATTTTAAACGATAATGAAGTTACTGGGTTCACAAAATATTTTGATAAAAAGTTACAAAGTCCCTAACTAAAAGATTAGATTAGATTAATACTTTTCCATAGATCATGAATACGACACTTCGTAATGATGTGGAACGTTTCAGTTAAATGAAATGTGTCTATACATAATATTACATGACACTCAATACTTGAATATTTTATTTTATTTTTTATTATTATTTTTATTTTTTATTTTTTTCCTAAAGTACTAACTTTTATCTAGAAATTCATCTAATGTGTAGAAGAAATTGCCATTCAGAAATTCTCTTAATTTATATGTAAATGCTAGTTGGCTATCTGTCAGAATTCTGATACTACTTGGTAAGTGACCAAAGACTTTTGTGGCAGAATAATTAACCCCTTTCTGTGACAGAGCTAAATTTAACCTTGAATAGTGTAGGTCACCCTTTCTCCTAGTGTTGTAGCTATGTACACTGCTATTACATTTGAATTCATTTGGATTGTTAATAACAAATTTCATAAGTGAATATATATATATATATATATATATATATATATATATATATATATTGTGAAGCTACTGTGAAGATTCCTAGATCCTTAAATAAATGTCTGCAGGATTATCTTGGGTGGGCTCCAGCAATTATTCTGATGACCCGCTTTTGGGCAATGAATACTTTCTTACTAAATGATGAATTACCCCAGGATATGATGCCATAAGAATGCAGAGAATGAAAATAGGCATAGTATGCTAGTTTACTGAGTTGTACATCACCAAAGTTTGCAATCACCCTAATAGCATAAGTAGCTGAGCTCAAACATTTCAGCAGATCTTCACTGTGTCTCTTCCAATTCAAACCCTCATCAATGCCTAAACCTAAAAAGTTTGAATATTCTACCTTAGATATAGATTTCTGGTTGAAGTCAATATTAATTAATGGTGTGATGCCATTTATTGTGTTAAACTGAATATACTGTGTTTTTTCAAAATTTAAAGAGAGTCCATTTACAGAGAACCACCTAATAATTCTCTGAAATACTTCATTGACAATTTCATCAGTTAATTCCTGTGATTCGGGTGTGATAGCGATACTTGTATCATCACCAAAGAGAACTAGCTTGGCATCCTTATGAATATAGGAAGGCAAATCATTAATATATATTAAGACCAGCAAAGGTCCCAGTACCGAACCCTGTGGCATCCCATGCTTGATAGTTCCCCAGTTTGAGGACTCGGCTGTTTTTTATATATTATGTGAATTACTTATATCAACAAAGAATCGAAGAACATCAAATTTAAAGGTTACTGTCATTTGCAGAAAACGTTTTTACAGTTTGGTACAGTTCAAAATCGGGCAGCCTCTTTCTTCTCTAAGAACATCGCCACGAATGGCCTTGGGACGAAAAAGGCTGTCCCAACACCGTTGAGAGCGATGCGCTTTCTAGAGTTGAGAGCTTCTCGTGACAGGCCAGATTATTTGTTTGATTTTAAAGTCTTATGTAGTTACACTGCTCTTTCAGGACCCGCACTGTGTGGTGCCAGAGAAATATACGACTGCACCAACTTTCTTAGGATCCAGTGAGGTTGAGATACTTTCAAAAAGTGGCACAGCTTTCCAGTAGATGATGTCATACTATACTATACTAGACGGAGCAGGGAGTTTTTCTGCTGCAAACAACCGTACAACGTCGTCAGTAGAATCTGATACTTCATCTCTACCAAACAGGCCTCCAACGTCTGCACGAACTGCGTTCACAAGCTCAATAGGATTTTTAGAATTTAATAATCTATTAATCCTACTGCAGATTTCCTTCTGGTCTTCGGGAAGCCGTTGTAAGATAAACTCTTTGCAGCTCATTACAACCTCTCTTCTCGCTGCAGGCCAGTGTCGCTTTGTTGAAACAAATCGGTTTACTTGACGTCTTCTAGGAAGATCTTCAGTATCTGATTCGTCACTTTCAAGTTCTCTTGCACCTTCTATTTCTAGCTTTTCTTCATATCCAACAGGATAGCAGTCTTCTTTCATCAAAGATAATGAACAACAAATATTTTTTAGATACTTCAATATCAGGGATTGTAACAAATGACCTCTAAGAATCTTTTTGCAGTTTTTCCAGACGTTTCAGAAGATCTAGCATAAGACTGGTAAGTCGCTGTTGTTCGCCACCTGTCTCCCACAAACGTAGAAACCCACGTACTGAAGCTTTTTCAACTTTTGTGGAATCAGTCTTTCCAATAACATTACTCCAATGTTGTTGCATTAATGGAAGATTATTCCAAACTACTTTGGCTATATTGTTGAGGTGTTCTACGAATCTTACATCAAAGTGTGCCGGAAAGCGGTAGACAGTTTTCTTGGTTAACTCAGCCAGCTCTTCAAGTTCTTCAACGCGTAAAGCCGATGCCCTATAAAACGTTCCCACAGCTTTTAAATTTGTCTTCCAGTGCGGAACTTCAATGACTGCTGATTCTAAGTTTGACATGGCTAGGTCAGATCGATGAGCCACACACAAAATACAAAGTAAGTCTCTTCCTAAGTACTCTTTCATTCGAACCCATAGGCCATTGGGTTTGCCTGTATTAGCATTCTCTCCATCTGTAGTCAATCCTGTCAACTTATCTTTTGCTGTGTCACAGAGGTCTAAATTTTCCAATAAAACTTTGACCCATTCCATAAGACCTTCTGCCCCTCGCAGACTCGATTTGCTTTCATCTAGAAACACAGATTTCATCTCGTTATCTTCTGTAATGAACCGCGCAGTAATGAACTTGTTGTCAACTCCGTATTTGTCTACGGAGCCATCAACCTGAATGGAAAAACATTCCGAGTTGTTTAACTGTGTGATCACAACTTCCATTATCACTTCCCCGCCAACATCAAGCATCTCGCGATACACTGCAGGGTTTCTGTATTGCAATAGAGCTGGAGAAGGAGTGAGAGGAGAAAACTCGGATTCCAAACCATTGTCCTAGTATGACGAAATTTGGTTGTCACTCTGAATCTTTGTTAGTGATCGTGACGGCCAAGAATGAGCAGAATGAGTTATTGTACGACTGAAAAGTTTGGGAATCTATGTTCTAAAAGATTTACAAGAGGTTTTTTTTTAATTCCCGGTACATTTGATATGTCATTCAATAAAAATAAATTGCCGGCACTACACATAGCCACTGGGCGACAAAATCTGCCCTGATGTACACTCTTTGACAACAAAACCTGGGCCGCGGTGGAGTAGCTGAGCGGTCTAAAGCGTCTCGCTGCGGAGGTTCGAGTCCTCCCTGGGGCATGGGTGGATGTGTTTGTCCTTAGGTTAGTTTACCTAGGTTTAAGTAGTTTGTAAGCTACGGACTGATGACAACGCAGTTTGGTCCGATAGATTTACAAACATTTGAAGTTTTTTTTTTTTTTTTTTTAAAAAAAAAAAAAGGCCGCCGCTGAGCTAAGTCCGAGCCGATCGCAACATGGGACAATAAACGTAGCCGCACTGATTCGCTATAAGTTCGGCTATCTGCACAATCTGGCAACACTGTCGACTGCGGGAGTTCATACAGTACTTCTTATGTGCAGTTAGTAAACATCTCGGTCAGTTACATCTGTGGTCTCGCGGTAAAGTGCGTGACTTGCACTTGACAGTATTAGCGTTCGAAACCGACTGTTGACAAAAATTTTAACTTCACGTCCCTCGTGCGTGCTGATTCCACATGTGTAAGGGTAGAATATGCGTAACATATTTCATTTTTTGGTACACTGGTAATAATATTCCGGCCCAATAACATTGCTGCCTCTGGCCGCAGCACTTTGCAGGCTCACTGCAAGATTCGTGTCTTCATGTCTCATTTCTACAGCAGATATTTTGCATGAAGGAACTATATTAATCATTATGTTCACTTCCTCCGTAAGTATCCCCTAGCATATGGGTCCTAAGGAAATAATAAAAATTCGTATCGATGGAGGTCAATTCGAATTCCTTCAAAGGCGTTTGTACGGTGAAGCAAAGAAGACATCTAATACCATGTCCATAATTTGGAGTCGACCTTTCTGAAATACTTATTATATAAATCTTTTCTTCTGATTCCATTAAAAAGTTTCTTCTTGCAATCTGCAGCGTATAAAGTAAAATAAAACAAACTAAAATGAAATACCGTCCCCAAACGCACTGTCTCCAACCAGGATTAGAACTGCCGACTGACACCAGAGTTGCAACACGAAACACAAGCAGAACCACACCGTCAACCACACGCGTCCGCCGGGTGCCCTCAGTTTCTCACATATTGATTGTTGAGCCTCTAACGCATCGCGAAAGATAACCTGAAAGTCACCTATACGAATAACAGCATTCCTTGAGTGCAAAAGTTAACTCTCTGTCTGGCATTATACAGCATGAGTGATGAAAGTAGAAGAGGAATGTTAAGTGAACTTAGCGAGACAGTTCAGTACCATTGCGGAAGTAACTGCACTGTCACAGTGTTGCCAAATATTAGCCAGTTCTTAGCTGTACTAGGAATACCTGTGTAGCGATAACCGACGCGAATCCGGCTCGTCTCATACGAGCTTCTAGAGGGGAGTCGCGGATTTTGCTTAATACGCGGCGCTATCTCCTGATAGTTTGCATCGTCACAATTTAGGATGCAGATATTTAATTCTTCCAGTGAGGCCGAAACCAGCGTTCATATTTTTGGAGCTTAACAGCATCATGATATAATTTCAGCAATTGACTAGAGAAGTTAAACATACTGATATTGTTCTTGCAACATACGGCAGGTCAAAAACTGAGATATGTAAACTTCCATCACGATTTCAGTTTCACCCCCCCCCCCCCCCTCAAAAAGTCTAAAAATATATCTATTGATATTTCCTTACAGAAGATTCAACTCGACGATCTAACTAAAGTTAGTATAGCCTAAGATACCAAGTCACAAACGAGATAAGTGAATATAAATATATGTTCTGTTTTGTACACCACATCTTTGTATAGTACACAACAGAAGTTTACTTACGGCAGTGGAGCCGTAGTGTGCTGAAGCTGGCAGAGACGATGAATGAGACACTTTAGAAAACCAGTCACGTAGAATGAGAGGCATACTCATTTGTGTTAACCAAGAAGTAAATAATTCTGTACCACTCTGTAGTTGACAGCTTCTTGTATGTACCCCTCATAAAGCGAACATTTGCACAGTACGCCAATGCTGTAAGTAAAATTTAACCAAAAGTTTGATGCAACTCTGCTTTCTAATTCACTAAGTGTGTTTGCCTCTGTAACTTATACAATAATAGGTGACGGTAAATTTTAATGCGGTAGGTCAACACAAGAAATGTTACACTTTATGCGGAGCTATGAACATAGTTTATTGTATCATTTTCCACAGAGTTACAGCACAAAGATATAATTTTTTATATGGAACAATAGTTTTTTCTATCGTGCATTGGAATCGTTGAAACCAGCTGCGTCCAAATCAATTTCTACGTCTACATACATACTCCGCAATTCACCGTAAGGTGCGTGGCGGAGGGTACACTGTACCACTACTAGGCATTTCCTTTCCTATTCCACTCCCAAATTGAACGAGGAAAAAAAGAATGCCTATATGCCTCAGTACGAGCCCTAATTTCTCTTATCTTGTCTTTGTGACCTTTACGCGAAATGTAAGTAGGCGGCAGCAAGATCGTACTACACTCAGCTTCAAATTCCGGCCCTCTAAATTTACTCAACAGAAATTCACGAAAAGAACGTCGTCTTTCTTCCAGCGATCCCCAATTGAGTTGCCGGAGCATTTCCGTGATACTCGCGCATTGGTCGAACCTACCAGTAACAAACCTAGCTGCATTCCTACATTCCTATCACTGTTAGTTTGGGAGCTACAACTCTTCAAAGTTTCAGAGGCAGATATCACACGTTGTACATAATACATGGCTGTGTGGTGGGTCATGGCTGTTATGGCGGTGGGAAGTTGATTTACATGAGATGTTCAAATGTGTGTCCATGTTCCTCAATGCATAATGCAATGCGCCGTCGAGAAGATCTGCGGACGAGATGTAACATCGCCGGTGTGACGGAGCGACCTGCGTCCTAGATGCGCCGTTTTAGACCATCTGGGGATGTGGGCTCAGTGACATAAACACGATCCTTTAGATATCCCCACATAAGAAATCTACCGGTGTTAAATCGGGCGACCTTGCGGGCCATGAATGAGTACCATGGCGCCCCAACCATCTTCCTGCAAACCTGTTGTTTAGTTCTTCCACAACAGCACGCGCAGAATGGGCTGGTGACCATCGTGCTGCATCCACATATGGAGTCTCGTGTGTAGACACACATGTTCAAGGAGACCACCTAAACTGTCGGCTATTAAAGCACGATATAACTCATCTGTCAGTGTACCTGGCCGGCCGCGGTGGGACTGAGGCGCTCCAGTCACTGTCTACACGGCCACTACGGTTGAGGGTTCAAATCCCCCCTCGGGCATGGATATTTGTGCCGTCCTTAGTTATAGCTAGTTCGTAAGTAGTTTGTAAGTTTAGGGACTGATGACCCCGAGGTTAAGTCCCATAAACTATACAAACATTTGAACATTTTTTCAGTGTACCTGGGAAGTACTGTGGACCGATGATTTCATCCCCAAGGATTCCACACCGCACGTTAATAGACCACCTACGTTGACGGTCGACAGGTCGTACCCACCGAGGATTGTCTGCGGCCCAGTAGTGCATGTTATGACGATTCACTGCACCATAATTTGTGAACGTGGATTCGTCAGAGAACATAACACTTTGTAAAGACTCCAGCGTGAAATTACGCATGGCCCACTCACAGAATGTCACTCTTGCACGGAAATCGTTCCCATGCAGCTCCTGGGTCAGTGTCAGGCGGTACGGGTGAAACCTGTGGCCGTGTACTATACGCCACACAGATGTGAGACTGACACCAGCGACTGCAGCAACGGCTCGTAAGCTGACATCAGGATCGTGGTGTAGTGCAGCTAAAACAAACACCTCCGTCTCCTCACTTCTTGCAGGTCTTCGTCTGTTACTGCGGCGCTTTACCAAGCTGCCTGTTTCCCGAAGTTGTTGTTCGTCACGTAAGAACGTAATGGCTGCTGGGGCTCTTCGCCTAGGATATCTCGCGGCATACGCCATGGCTGCTTCAGTGGCATAGTGTCGGCACTCGCCGAGCATCAGCAACATGTCAACGTACTCGTTATTCGTGTATCCATCGTCATCCGATGTCAGTAACTGTGGTATATTGAGCCCCTGTTGTTTGTGTGGCTCCAATTGTCGGGTATACGGCCGTGTGCGGCGACAGTCGGCAGTCTTAACAGCGCATCGAGGAAGCTTCTCGTTCCGTGACACCGGCGACGTTACAACTCGGCCACACCACATTTAGAAGGTGCATTGCATTATGCGCAGCGTTTGTGGTATCTGCCCCTTAAACTTTGAAGGGTTGTAGCTCCCAAACTAACAGTGATAGGAATGTAGTTTAAATTGATTTGGCCGCAGCTGGTTTCAACGAATCCAATGCACGACAGAAAAAACTATTGTTCCATTTAAAAAATTACATCTTTGTACTGTAACTCTTTGGAAAATGATACAATAAACAATGTTCATAGCTCCGCAGAAAGTATAACATTTCTTGTGTTGACCTACCGCTTTAAAATTTCCCGTCACCTATTATAAGTTACAGAGGCAAACACACTTAGTGAAATACCCTGTATATATAATGTTCGTTTTAACTGAAGACATTCAAATATCACGGAAACTACACATCGGATCAAAAAATTTGTTTTTATTGGAGGGCGATATCCAATGACACTACAGTCGCCTCCCTGCCCCATACAACCCGCGCATGTGGCTGGGGACGACTTTGAAATCTTCAACGGTAGACCCTATTTTTTATTGCAGATTCTGATTCTTCGTGAAAAAATATGTAACCTTCGTATGAAACTTTTTTTTTCATTTCTTGATAGACGGCGCTATAATCGGCAGAAATGAAAATTGTTGAAAATTGTAATAGCTTAACCACATACACTTCCGATTAGGACAATCAAAGTATTGTTTTTACTACTTTGATTACGCTATCCTGACACCTCTCATAAACGAATGAAGCATGGACTATAAGCAACCATATTATCAGTGCGCGCTCAGACTGTTCATTGCAGCGCAATGATTCGGAATGTACACGTCTTCTATACGCAATTGTTCCACGATGTGGCTCGTACTTTGAGGCTCATAGATATGTTGTAGAACCTCGTCAGAGCTATGCTAATCTGTTCAACTCGGTTTCATTTTTGCCATCTATCATGAAACTAAAATAATGTTTCGTAGAAAAGTTACATATTTTTTAACGGGGAATCCAAATCTGCAATAAAAAATAGAGGTTCACATTCAAGATTTCAAAGTTTCCCCTCTCCACCCAAGCACAGGGTTGGTTAGGAGGAGGCGAGTGTAGTTGTCATTAGATGTCGCCTTCCGAAACAAATTGTTATTGTATCTTTTTTTTTATCCGACGTGTAGCTTCCGTGCTATATGAATGTCTTCAGTTAAAATGAATACCTAGTGTAATATATTACCTGTATGTATGTCAAGTTTTCGATTCTTGCTAACAAGGTTCCCTATGTGTACTTTAAAAATTTCCCGGCGAATTTCTTGATTAAAATAATGTCGGGCGTACAGTCGGATGTCATTGCTTACTCTGCACGATATTTCGGCCGATAACCCTTTGGCCATCTTCAGGTGCTACGTACCGAAGACTAGCGATAGCCGCGTCTAACCGTCACCGCATGATAAATGCCAAGAATTTCTGCAACATTTAAATTCTGTTAACAGTAGCATTCAGGTTACTATGGAAACTGAAAAAGGTGGTTGTTTGCCCTTCCTAGATGTGCTGGTTCGACGAAGGGAGGATGGCTCTCTCAGTGATTCGGTCAATAGGAAAGATACGCATACAGACCTGTATCTTCAAGCAGACAGTTGTCATCACCCTGCTCAAACAAATGGTGTACCGAGAACATTAATACATAGGGCACATATGATTTCTGCCGGCCGCGGTGGCCGAGGTGACTGAGGCGCTCCAGTCACGGTCAGCACGGCCACTACGGTCGGGGGTTCGAATCCCCCCTCGGGCATGAATATTTGTGCCGTCCTAGTTCGTAAGTAGTTCATAAGTAGTTTGTAAGTTTAGGGACTGATGACCCCGTAGTTAAGTCCCATAAGCTTAACAAACATTTGAACATTTATGATTTCTGATGCAGAGAACCTACCATCGGAGTTGGCACATCTACAACTTGTAGTGAAAGAAAATAGTGATCCTGTACATCAGATTCGGAAACAACCAAAGCAGAGTGATGATACTTCTGACTCTTTCATTGGCCTTCTTGCCATAGCTAGGTAATGTAACATCAAAAATTGCCAGATTTTAAGGAATCATCATATTGAGGAGATTTTCGTCCGCCAGCCAAAACAGAAGCATTGATAGGTTCGGTCAAAGATGATCTTGGACTGCGTAAGGCGGGTGTTTATAGAATTAATTTTGAATGCGGCCTGGCATACATAGGACAAACTACACGAACAGTGGCAGATCGTTGTGCTGAACATGAGAGACACATACGCCTTCTGCAACCGGATAAGTCTGTCGTTGCTGAGTATTGTTTGTCAACCGGACATAAAATGGATTACACAAGCAGGGGAAAGGGTTGTACCTTGGGACATTTTTTACGTTTTATTTTTTTTTTTATACTATGATTTTTTTACGAGAAATTTGAAAATTTACCCCATCACAGGCATCAATTTCAGGTAATGTTGAACGAACAGCAGTTTACGCTAGCTCCAATATTTACACAATTACTCACCAATAAAGACTTTTGTGACACTTGTCCCATGGTACAACCTATGGTTTCAACTTGGGACAGTGGTGGTTTTACCTTGGGACACGGTGATGTATTCCAGTTTCTAAGTTTTATGAATGAAAAAGTCGTATTGGAATTATGTAGTAAATGTTTGTTAGTCCAAATAAAAAAGTTATTTTACCTTAAAACAAGATATGGTGGGAATAAAATATTAAATGAATGAAAACCATGACACACCACTGGAGCTGGTAGTTCTTTCACTATATTACTGTGATTAACAATGATGATGTTCTCAACATTAGAGAATACAAAATGGTCCTTTGCTTCCTTAAGAATTTCAGAGTTACATCTTCTTCGGTGCTTTCTAAAACTACTCCTGCATAGTAAACATGAGATCTGCCACTGATGTCAAATTTTACCAAGACCCAACTAGCTTGAGAATAAGAAAGTGTTACTTTTCTAGATGGAAAGAAGGATGAGAAATCCTCTTCTTCATATGACAAATCAAATATGCTTCCTTCATAGCTACTGCCAAGCTCGGGAATTTCTTCATAAAAAAAAGTGGAAGATGAAAACTCCTTTGTCCGTTTAGTGGCTTCTTTCTTTGGAAAAGACTTCTTTTTCTTTTTTTCTTTCTGTTTTCTCTTCAATTCCTTGTTTTTCTGATGTTTAAGTGGCAATCATACACCTTCCTGGTGTCCCAAGGTAAAACCAAATACACAATAACAGAAAACAGTATCGTAACCTATACACACATTTATATCTTTATAACTAATGGTATCAATAGCTTACTTAAACAATGCCTTACAACACTGTATTTAAGAAACATCAATAATGATGCTTAGCTTTAATTTATATCTTCTAAGGATAGTGGCTAAATTTTACTTTCAAACACGAAAACTTGTAAAACTCCTCCTCAGATCTCAAACAACATCCAAATACAACATGGCCTCGTATTCCCTCTGAAAATAGGTCTGACAAGTAATTTTCGGGTGTGCAGCCGGATCCCATTGACATTCTGCAACGATATTTCGGCCCAGAGACGTCCGGCCAACTTCAGGTGAGTAGGCAACTACTGAAGAGCACAGGTACGTTGGCGGTATTTATGCCGAGTATTGCGCATGCGAGATACGCTGGAGTCTTACTGCGCATGTGTTAGACGGTGACATGCGCGGTACGGCCGAGCTGTGTGTGCTGCCCTCGGTGGTGAAAGTGAACTCTCATCTAATCATCGAGAATCGAATGATTCCGTCGATTCCGCTGTGCCTCAATAGCTTTAAGAACAGGGTTCCAATTTTTATCCAGCTGAAAGCCGTTGTCACGATTTATTAAATTGTCAGCAAGGCGTATTTCGACCGCTTCTTTGATGACCGAGTTCCAGAAGCCGGACACTGGAGCTAAAATTGTGGTTTTGTTGTATTCCATGGAGTGTCCCATGGAAATGCAGTGCACTGCTACTGCTGATTTCGACGGTTGCAGAAGACGGGTGTGTCTTTCGTGCTCCGTACAGCGCTCTTGAACTGTTCGAGTCGTCTGACCTATGTAAGCAGAACCACACTCGCAGGGAATTTTATAAACGCCCGCTTTTTTCAGTAGCAGATCGTCTTTTACAGGTCCGACTAGGGCTATATTCTTCGCTGGTGGACAGAAGATGACATGGATTTTATGTTTCCTTAGCAATCTGCCTATTTTAGAGAATACATTGCCAGCATAAGGAAGGAATGCAACTGATTTGTAATCTTCTTCATTGTCCTCTGTGCGTTGCTTCTTGTGGCCTTCCTTATTTGGCGTGGAGTGTAGCCATTCTCTTTGAACACTTTCTCCAAGTGTTCCAGTTCTACAGGAAGATTGTCTTCGTCCGATATCAAGTGTGCTCGATGTATAAGCGTACTAAGGACACCAGCGATGTGGGACACTCTGTGTACAGGAAACCTATACACACAGATCTATACCTCCAGGCGTCCAGCTGCCATCATCCCGCACAAACCGCTGGTGTCCTTAGTACGCTTATACATCGAGCACACTTGATATCGGACGAAGACAATCTTCCTGCAGAACTGGAACAGTGTTCAAAGAGAATGGCTACACTCCACGCCAAATAAGGAAGGCCATGCGTAACCATAACAACAAGAAGCAACGCACAGAGGACAATGAAGAAGATTACAAATCAGTTGCATTCCTTCCTTATGCTGGCAATGTATTCTCTAAAATAGGCAGATTGCTAAGGAAACATAAAATCCATGTCATCTTCCGTCCACCAGCGAAGAATATAGCCCTAGTCGGACCTGTAAAAGACGATCTGCTACTGAAAAAAGCGGGCGTTTATAAAATTCCCTGCGAGTGTGGTTCTGCTTACATAGGTCAGACGACTCGAACAGTTCAAGAGCGCTGTACGGAGCACGAAAGACACACCCGTCTTCTGCAACCGTCGAAATCAGCAGTAGCAGTGCACTGCATTTCCATGGGACACTCCATGGAATACAACAAAACCACAATTTTAGCTCCAGTGTCCGGCTTCTGGAACTCGGTCATCAAAGAAGCGGTCGAAATACGCCTTGCTGACAATTTAATAAATCGTGACAACGGCTTTCAGCTGGATAAAAATTGGAACCCTGTTCTTAAAGCTATTGAGGCACAGCGGAATCGACGGAATCATTCGATTCTCAATGATTAGAGGAGTTTAATTCAGCTTCTTCGTTCCAAAGATAATTGCCACTACTGCCAAGGCTCTCCATGCAGCGGAATAGCACCTCAGCAATGGACATGGTGGAACAATCCTGTTATGGTGATATAAATATCAATTAAATACAATGAAAGAATCCCTGAGACGGATTTTCGTCTCAAATATGTCAAAGACATTATTGATAGAGCTGAAGCATTGAATTAAAATTTGTGGTGCGGCCGGGAATCGAACCCGGACCTCCACGCTTACTAGGCAGACGTCTTAACCGTTAGACTACCACACCACTAACGATCAAGGCGCCTCGGAATAGTCTATGTACGATTTCCCTCCACAACACAAACTTTAATTCAGCTTCTTCGTTCCAAAGATAATTGCCACTACTGCCAAGGCTCTCCATGCAGCGGAATAGCACCTCAGCAATGGACATGGTGGAACAATCCTGTTATGGTGATATAAATATCAATTAAATACAATGAAAGAATCCCTGAGACGGATTTTCGTCTCAAATATGTCAAAGACATTATTGATAGAGCTGAAGCATTGAATTAAAATTTGTGGTGCGGCCGGGAATCGAACCCGGACCTCCATGCTTACTAGGCAGACGTCTTAACCGTTAGACTACCACACCACTAACGATCAAGGCGCCTCGGAATAGTCTATGTACGATTTCCCTCCACAACACAAACTTTAATTCAGCTTCTTCGTTCCAAAGATAATTGCCACTACTGCCAAGGCTCTCCATGCAGCGGAATAGCACCTCAGCAATGGACATGGTGGAACAATCCTGTTATGGTGATATAAATATCAATTAAATACAATGAAAGAATCTCTGAGACGGATTTTCGTCTCAAATATGTCAAAGACATTATTGATAGAGCTGAAGCATTGAATTAAAATTTGTGGTGCGGCCGGGAATCGAACCCGGACCTCCATGCTTACTAGGCAGACGTCTTAACCGTTTTTTTTTTTTTTTTTTTTTTTTTTTTTTTTTTGTTCTATGGATAGATCAGTTCATTGCGGTCGTTGTTCCTTTTTGTTCGTTGTCGTTCGATGAGTTCTTGGCTCAGCTTTTTTGTTACAGAGAGGCGTTCAGCCCTCTGACCGGGCGCGCTGAGCCACGGCGCCCGGCACCGTTAGACTACCACACCACTAACGATCAAGGCGCCTCGGAATAGTCTATGTACGATTTCCCTCCACAACACAAACTTTAATTCAGCTTCTTCGTTCCAAAGATAATTGCCACTACTGCCAAGGCTCTCCATGCAGCGGAATAGCACCTCAGCAATGGACATGGTGGAACAATCCTGTTATGGTGATATAAATATCAATTAAATACAATGAAAGAATCCCTGAGACGGCAGTAGTGGCAATTATCTTTGGAACGAAGAAGCTGAATTAAAGTTTGTGTTGTGGAGGGAAATCGTACATAGACTATTCCGAGGCGCCTTGATCGTTAGTGGTGTGGTAGTCTAACGGTTAAGACGTCTGCCTAGTGAGCATGGAGGTCCGGGTTCGATTCCCGGCCGCACCACAAATTTTAATTCAATGCTTCAGCTCTATCAATAATGTCTTTGACATATTTGAGACGAAAATCCGTCTCAGGGATTCTTTCATTGTATTTAATTGATATTTATATCACCATAACAGGATTGTTCCACCATGTCCATTGCTGAGGTGCTATTCCGCTGCATGGAGAGCCTTGGCAGTAGTGGCAATTATCTTTGGAACGAAGAAGCTGAATTAAAGTTTGTGTTGTGGAGGGAAATCGTACATAGACTATTCCGAGGCGCCTTGATCGTTAGTGGTGTGGTAGTCTAACGGTTAAGACGTCTGCCTAGTAAGCATGGAGGTCCGGGTTCGATTCCCGGCCGCACCACAAATTTTAATTCAATGCTTCAGCTCTATCAATAATGTCTTTGACATATTTGAGACGAAAATCCGTCTCAGGGATTCTTTCATTGTATTTAATTGATTAGAGGAGTGTTCACTTTCACCACCGAGGGCAGCACACACAGCTCGGCCGTACCGCGCATGTCACCATCTAACACATGCGTAGTAAGACTCCAGCGTATCTCGCATGCGCAATACTCGGCATAAATACCGCCAACGTACCTGTGCTCTTCAGTAGTTGCCTACTCACCTGAAGATGGCCGGACGTCTCTGGGCCGAAATATCGTTGCAGAATGTCAATGGGATCCGGCTGCACTCCCGAAAATTACTGGAAGAAGAAATACGCCGGGAAAATTTTAGAAGTCACAGGTCTGACAACTTTACTTCATAGTTCTTAAAGTTTCCACTAGAGTGCACTGCCTTTATTAAAAAGTGTCCCAAGGTAAAACCGTCCCAAGGTAGAAACCTACTAAGATTTTAGCGCAGACTTCAACTTTTTGGCAGTCTGTAATACGTGAATCAGTCAAAATTAAACTGTCAGAAGGACTTATTAATAGAGACAGTGGCTTTCAGCTGAATAAAGCTTGGGAACCAGTAATTTCAGTTTTAAGAACTCTTAAAGATCACATCTTACAAAATACACACAAAAAAGCATATTAACGTGTGATCTCACCGTCGAGGGCGCTGCTGACTGGCGCCACTGCAAGAGGCGTGTACTCTTTACGCGCATGCACTACCGCCCAACGTGACGGTTAGAAGCGGCTTTCGCTAGTCTTCGGTACGCAGAACCTAGATGGCCAAAGGGTTATTGGCCGAAATATCGTGCGGAGTAAGCAATGACGTCAGGCTGTACGCCCGACATTATTTTAATCAAGGTTCTCCATTGTGAAACTTATGTAAATACATATATGACATATACAGGTTGATCACAACCGCCATCGCGGCACACTGCTGGTTGTTAATGCATGCTACGGTGGTCGGCACCGCGGGTTAGGCAGATATTACACTATCAAATCTTCTTTGACAAAGAATCTTTGTCCAGTTTTCTTTGACAAAAATCTTTGACGTGATATAAAGGAGCCATTACACTATCAAAGTTTTTTTGATAAACATTCCGTCAAAGTGCATCGAAAATGAAGGATGAATATTTGTTATTAATCTCAGCTGTTGGTTACATACATTATAAAGATCTATTTATACTCTATGATTGCATTAGGCCTACAGTAATTGCAACGGCTAGACATCTGGAAGGCTAACAACATTGGTACGCTTGCATCTACAGTGGTATTCTGCTCTAAAAATTTCAAAAGGTGGAATCAACACATTTGTGACTGGATAGGAGCTTGTGCCCTATTTCCCCTTGTGCTAATACTCCGTTGCGTCTGCAGAAAACAAAGACAGTAAAAATGATATTTTGTGTCAATATATTTAGCGTAAATAGTATTAGTCTGAATAAATATGTGAAGGGAATTAAACAGTGTCATTATATACTTTTGCTTTTGTTGTTGTTGTTGTGGTCTTCACTCCGGAGACTGGTTTGATGCAGCTCTCCACAACACCTTATCCTGAGCAAGCCTCTTCAACTCCACATAAGAATGGCAACCTACATCTGTCTGAATCTGCTTACTGTATCCATCGCTTGGTCTTCCTCTGCGATTTTTACCCCACACACTTCCCTCTAATGCTAAATTCACAATTCCTTGGTGTCTAAGAATGTGTCCCACCAATCTATCCCTTCTTTTAGTCAAGGTACGCCAGAAATTCCTTTTCTTCCCAAATCTGTTCAGTACCTCCTCATTAGTTACGCGATCCACCCACCTAATCTTCAGCATTCTTCTGTAGCACCACATTTCAAAAGCCTCTATCCTCTTCCTGTCCGCACTGTGTATCATCTATGTTTTACTCCCATACACGGCAACACTCCACACAAAAGACTCCAGAAAGGACTTCCTTAGGCTTAAATCAATATTCGATGTTAACCAATTAAGAATGCTTTTCTACCCATTGCCATTCGGCATTTTATATCATCTATACTGCGACCATCATTTGTTATTTTACTGCCCAAGTAACAAAAACTTATCTACCTCCTTTATTGTTTCGTTACCTAATCTAATTCCTTCAGCATCACCTGATTTTCTTAGACTGCACTCCATTACCCTAGTTTTGCTCTTGTTAATATTCATCTTATATGCACCTTTCAGCACACTGTCCATTCCGTTCAACTGCTCTACGAGGCCCTTTGCTGTCTCTGACAGACGACTATGTCGTCGGCAAAACACAATGTTTTTAATTCTTCACTCTGAACTTTAATTCCTTCTCCAAATTTCTCCTTGCTTTCCTTTATAGCTTGTTCAATGTACAAATTGAATAACATTGGAGAAAGGCTACAATCCTGTCTTACTCCCTTCCCAACCACTGCATCCCTTTCATGCCCTTCAGCTCTGACAACCACTGTCTGGTTTTTGTACAAGTTGTAAATAACCTTACGCTCCCTATATTTTCATGTTGATCCGGCTGCAAGCCCGAAATATGATGGACCAAAAAATTTGTTAATAATATAATCAAATTTAATACGAAATTTACGAAATGTTTCCCAATATTTTCACCAATGTTATTTCCAGGTATTTGACAATGGCTATAAATCCGAAACAGCTGTAGTACATTATAAATAAACATTTATAGCAGCAAACTGGACGAATTATTAACTTAAAATGCCATTCTCTGACATGTTTATTGCTGCGGGCGCGAAAGAAAAGAAAAGAAACAAATTAGTTAAGTCCCTTACAAACATTTGAACATTTTTGAACTAGTTCAGGACTAGTCGTCTCGTTGCTTTCGCGTTGTGGCGTATTCGTCCGTCGGCGCACTCCGCGTGAGCAAAGCGGAGAGGACATCGCCTCCTGCTAGTGAGGTGCGTATCAGATAACGCAACGGCGCGGCGTGCATCTTGTCTACGTCAGCGACAGCGTCAGCGGCAATCAGCTGTTCCCTTACCGCCGCGCCGGCCGCACCGGAATCTGACCCTTCAGCAGCAACCGCCAGCTGCCTGCCTTTAAAGCACGCCACATCGCGCCGCGCGTTGCCGAGCAACGCTATCGTCGCCAGCAGCAGTTCCCACTGCTGTCGCTCGGGTTGTCAGGCCGCCAGTGTTTCCCTGGTTTTCATTTATTTTTACCAGTCTCGCGTATTTAAGAACAGTTTTCCCATATTTCATTTTAATGTACGAGGATTGGAGCTTAAATAGTGGCAACTATTTATTCACAACCGATACAAAAGCGTTACATTCGCGGTTTATTTTCTTAAAAGAAATGCAACCAGCTGCTTTTATGGATGTTTTCCCATAATTAGTTTTCAAGCCACTGCAGACTCATGTTCACTGGATACATTACAGGAATATTTATTATCTTCCACCACATGTTTGTTTGTTATGTTATTAAAATGTTTGTTTGTAATTCTATCGGACCAAACTGCGTGGCCATCAGTCCGTAGCTTAAAAACTACTTAAACTTAGGTAAACTAACATAAGGACAACACACACACCCATGCCCCAGGGAGGACTCGAACCTCCACGGCGAGCAACCGTGCGCTCCGCAGCGAGACGCTTTAGACCGCTCGGCTACTCCACCGCGGCCCACGTGTTTGTTTACACTGTCATGGTGGTTTGTGTTTTTATTGTAGGTATAATCAAAACCTACAGAACCGTCAGTTTAATAAGTCATGTTTGCAAAATATTAACACGTATTATTTACAGAAGGATGGAAAAGCTCATAGAAGCCGACCTCGGGGAAGATCAGTTTGGGTTCAAGAGAAATGTAGGAACATGGGAGGCAATACTCACTTCACGGCTTAACCTAGATGATAGATTAAGGAAAGGCAAAGCTACATGTCTAGCTTTTGTAGATTTGGAAAAGGCTTTTGACAATGATGATTGGAATAAACTTTCAAGTTCTGAAGCAAGCAGGACTAAAATAGAGGGAGCGTAAGGTTATTTACAACTTGTACAAAAACCAGTGGTTGTCAGAGTTGAAGGGCATAAAAGGAATGCAGTGGTCGGGAAGGGAGTAAGACATGGTTGTAGCCTTTCTCCAATGTTATTGAGAAAGCTGTGAAGGAAAGCAACGAGAAATTTGGAAAAGAAATTAAAGTTCAAGGTGAAGAATTAAAACATTGCGTTTTGCCGACGACATAATAATTCTGTCAGACAGCAAAGGACCTGGAAGAGCAGTTGAACGGAATTGACAGTGTGCTGAAAAGTGCATATAAGATGAACATTAACAAGAGCAAAACTAGGGTAATGGAGTGCAGTCTAAGAAAATCAGGTGATGCTGAAGGAATTAGATTAGGTAACGAAACGATAAAGGAGGGCGATGAGTTTTGTTGCTTGGGCAGTAAAATAACAAATGATGGTCGCAGTACAGAGAATATAAAATGCAGAATGGCAATGGGTAGAAAAGCGTTCTTGAAAAAGAAAAGTTAGTTAAAATCGAATATTGATTTAAACCTAAGGAAGTCCTTTCTGAAGACATTTGTATGCAGGTGGCACTGGTTGTGGGGGAAGCCGGCTGCGCGGCGAGGCAAGCAAGCTGCAGACAAGCAGTCCGCCCCTGAACGCTGAGAGACGCGCTCCGCCGCTGCAGGAAGGCCGATACTACATTATCAAAGCATTGGACGAAATATGGGTCTATTCTTTGACAAAGATATTGGTAGAAACGCTAAAGGAGGTATTACTCAATCATTCAATATTTTGTCAAAGTTGCTTCAAAATGGCGCTGTTATGTTCAGCTGTTGCTTATGCTACAGTTGCCTTGTGTCTGCATTTACAAGAGGAGGGAAAAAGAAAATGAAACGAACGTGGATGAAACCGTGCGTGCCACGACGAGATGAATAAAATTTGTTACGGTAGTATCGTCGGCAGTACAGCCGGGTCATAATTCGCTGCTAATTAATTTGTAGCTCTCCTTTCTTCACAATTTACTTTTACAGTCCAAAAGTAAACGAATATACACTGAACGTCTCGTCACGTTCCGTCAGAACATTCCACAAAGCATTTCTAAGGGTGTGTTCACGGTGGCACCTGTGGTGTTACACAAGTCTAAAGTGCGCGCCACCTACTTTCGCCGCGCGCCGCCATGCAAGCACGGCGCGGCGTTCTTACGACGTCAGCCACGAGCGCCCTCTGCTACAACTCCGCTCGTGGCCACCACTGAACGACATCGTTCACTTGGGACTGAGATAGGAACCAGTTAACACTTCGGAATCAGATAGGCACCAGTGAAGACTTGGCTATCGGACAGGCACTAGGCAGGCCTCTAGCTCAACTATGTATCAGCATTCTGCAGTACTGAGCTATGTAAACGTTAAGTATTACTAAGTCTCTAAGAAATATATATCTCGTTCTAATTTACTCTAGTGTTTCTAGTTTCTGCTGTTCCACTGGCTGTTCACCTTCGTACCTGCACAAGCGTGCATCCTTTATTCCTGTGTCGGTCACTTTCTACTCGATCACCGACACTTACGACGGAAACGAGACACAAAAGCGGCGACGAGGCAGGGACACAAAAGCACCGACAAGCTGTCGCCAGACGCCGTCGCCCGACTTTGACTGAAAACAACGGCCGACGTCGTAGTCTAGTCACACTGCATCCGATATAGTTTAGTTTGTCACTTGGTCAGGTCAAGAAGAAGGTTAGGTTAGAATCTATTCTCCGTGTGAAGTATATTAGATTTCAAGTTTCTGGGATAGAATGGATTCCATCGAGATTTTCATCGTTGGAAATGAATACTACAATCCGGCTTTTGTTAGTAATAAACGCATCGAATGCATATGAGTGAGCTCCATCTGTCTGAAAAGAAGAAAGTGGCAAGGATTGTGTGTTTTCCTCAGTAATTGTAACTACCAGACAAGCTTTACTAATTTGTGAGGTACCGGTAAAAGGAGAAATTTCTATTACGTACTCGTGATATTTCGTGTGTCACTGACAAGCAATATTACAGTTTTGCTGAATTTATTTGAAGTTGTGCAGACATAAACCAGTCAACCTATATGCTTTAATCAGTGAAAAACTACACAGAGTTACTTAAGTTTATTGCTTATCACAACTAATTTCGATAATTTATTCGCAACTTCTAGTGCATTTGTTTACATAAGTACGGTACTTTTTCGACGTTTCAATGTGTAACTTTCTGCCACTCTTGCACTGCAGTTGTCTTTTTTAGGTAACTGAAGTTCATAAAATCGGACATTACATCTTAAGGTGTGTATTCTATCCTGATGATAGAAACCATAATTGTCTCTGTCTGCTTAAAGGTATTGTGCCTCTTCCATTACTCAGGATATCAAATATAATAATCGTAACTTAGGCCTACCATTATACAAAACCCAGTGTGACTATTTTTGTGTTGTGATGGAGCACACAATACTTGCAAATACAGGCAGAAGAAATACCATTTAATATGTAAAAAAGTGCCAATATTTATTATATACGATTTTCGTCATTGTAGTAATCTCTAAACGACTACATCTGTGCAAAAGCTGCATAATATCACACATGGAAACGTTACGATGTGTTTATGTAAACAAATGCACTAAAAGGGAGGAAAAGTCTCGAAATGCGTTGTGCTAAGCATAAAAATACATGATGGGTGCAGTTTTTCAGAATTTAAATCCATGAATAACACAGTTATAGGCTATCCATAAACATCCCATAAACGGAGATTTCCTGCTTACTAGATAGACGCGTCGACCACTCCGCTACCGAGGACACAGTGACCAGCACGACTGCCGAGGACTCTTCCCTGCACGTCTCCCACCACACCCACATCTCCATTCACCACGCTGTCTCTTTCCTAGTACCACAGCCCATTTGTACTGTGATGCTCGCAGCCACAATACCGTATTCCCGCATCAGGGAGAAGAGACCGTGATGTATCGAGACACAATTAATTGTTGTCAGGAGCACAACCTCGGCTTGTATACAATTATATATTGTTTGACTACGTTATAGTATTATGGCTGCGAGCATCAGAGAACAAATGGGCTGTGGTAATAGGAAAGAGACAGCGTGGCGAATGGAGATTTGGGTGTGGCGGGAGACATACAGAGAAGACTCCTCTGCAGTCGGGCTGGTCATTGGTGGCGGAGTAGTCAACGCGTTGTGAGATTACCGCCCAATAGAAATACTGGTAATTAATAGCATTTGATAATTAAACAGTATGAAGTTCACTGCAAACATTGACCATGCCAATGCACTAAATGTTACACAATTTTAATCTTATTAATTATGGTAGCAATGTATGTACACAGTTGGGTGACAACATTTATAGTTAGGCCATAGAAATTCTCCACGTTGAGATTTGCTGTGTGCTTGTAGCTGACGGGAGGCCAGCGAGCAGGCCGATGTTGGTGGCTTGTTCCAACTTAGGATTTTACAGTTCGTTTCCGGTGAGGGGAGAGAGGGACAATGGCGAGTGCCAGGCACAGTGCAGTGCACAAATATTGTAATACTACTGGCATTTGAAGTAATACGATGCAGTTAGGAACCTTTAAGGCCCTCATTACAAAATAGCCTGTTGATAAATAAACAATACATTAGCTGATATAGTCACATCTAACGTAATATGTTTAATTGACAATGAAAAGTAATAAATTACCAACGAAGACAAGACAGTTACACAACTAGCATGGCAATGTTTGTTTATAAAAATAATATATTAACTATTTTTCATTTTATTTTCAATCAATCTTTTGTATTTTACCTTGAAATATTCAGTTAAATCAGTTATCTGTGATATAAGAAATTGCACGATTATGATAAACAGTACAAAGGATGTTTATACTAATATAAAAACGTAAGAAAATATTTGTTTAATGTGTAGTGTAATTATTTTGATTTTAAGTAAAGTTTTAGAAATGTATTGGCTGAGCGCTGTACGTTGGCAAATCGGTTACAACAGCTTACATGGGGAAGTTGATGAAGTAGGGGAAAAAAAAACCGGCAGTTGAGTTTTGGCGCGCGCGCGCGCGAGGGCAGGAAGTGAGAACTCCAGAGCACGTGGTGAGCTGGCTGGGCGGCATCGCTCTGCATTCAGTCGGCAAGTGGAGCTCGAGGTGGTGACTTGAGATTTGTCTGTGGCAATCGCCACGTGTGGTTGCTCGTCGTAGACTGCACCAAGTTAAATCGAGTGCTACTGTGTGTTTGTGAATATTTAGCCGGTGGAACAAGGTGTGCATCACATTGAATTAAAGTGACTGTGATTTGTTAATGTAACACGTGTCGTCGCATAGGCATGAACATAAACGGTGTTTGAGACAGCCACGTGGTGTGAAAACAATTCGCGACAAATATTCATTTTGTCTGGGGGCTCACGAGCTATAACTTCATTTGGTAAATTTACCGACGTACAGACGCGACAGCCACAGGGATCAAATATTGTGAAATAAACAACATAAAGTGAACTTTCACGTGTTTTCAAAAATAGTAGTTAGTACACCCTTTTCTCTCATGAACTTGATTTTATTAGGAATTTGTTTTGTTAATCATATGCAGGGAAGGAAAGCTGCGAATGTGTGATATCATCCCCTAGAAAACGAGTCAGTCGCAATCACAGTTCCAGTGTTTTTGCATGTTTAGGAAATTGGTTCGCAGCTGGTGGTTGTGAGTTTCAAAAATTAAACTTTCTCTAATTTTAAACTCTCACCCCGACCTTCACCCTCGCAGGGTCTATCTAGTAAGCAGGAGATCCCGGTTTCGAATCCCAGCCGGACATAAATTTTCATTTGCCTCACTTTGGTACTTCATCTAAACCTAACTGATCACAAATCGCGATTTATTTCATTAAAATGAACGCTGTATCGTCGTAAAAAAATATATAATTGTGTACATTATAAAATCTGCTTTGCCAGTAATTAAGATTTGGGAGTATTACTTCTTCAATTCCGATAGTATATTATGACTTTTTACTTCACGTATTGTAAATCATAACCTCACTTTCCCGCAAGGTATTGGGCTAAGCGAATTGACATGATGGACACTGTGAATTGGTCTTGTCGCGTGACGTACAACGACCCATCTGATTTATACATTCGTATCAACCTTGTTGTTGCGGAAACACACTACACAAACTAGGGCGCTAGTAGCCATGTTTAAGAATGCGAACGCAAAACAAACCTAAGGTCAAACAGCAGTAGTGACAAGGAGGCTGTACTACTACTACCAGCTCTCTGCGGTCACATTTCTCTCTGCAGGAAACAGAAGAAGAGCGATTTCTTTCATAAATACAAGCCGATATCTTTGATCAAATGTTGGGTACATTCCCATTACACCAAATCCAATATTTCTTTGTCCAATTCTTTGTCAAATAATTTGATAGTGAAATAACCGGCCTAAGCGGCAGGAACGACGACGCCGACGCGGCCATACAAGAACTTTGCTTCCAGGTTCCCGCCCGTGCGAGTCCTTCCAACGGCGACGTCTACAGAAGGAACAGCGGGGCGCTCAGACCAGCACACAAGTAACCACCGACCCTGAAGACCAGCCCAACAACAAGGCAGCGCAGACGGCCAGTAAGAAGATGCTCACCCACCGGAAATCACAAACGAAGATGAAGTTAAGCGATGTAAGCTGCTACTCACCGTTTTCTGGGACGCCCAAGGATTTTTGATGCTGAACCTTTTGGAGGATGCAACCATGAATGCTGAGCGTTACTGTGCCACTCTGTCGAAATTGAAAGAGGTGATACCGAAAAAGCTGCCTGACCTCCTCAGATCTGGAGTTCTTCTGTTGGATGACAATACGAGACCACACTCTGCGACGCCAACGCAAAAACCACATTGTATCTCTTGGCCTGGGCCGGCCGCGGTGGCCGCGGGGACTGAGGAGCTCCAGTCACGGTCTGCATGGCCACTACGGTCGGGGGTTCGAATCCCCCCTCGGGCATGGATATGTGTGCCGTCTTTAGTATTAGCTAGTTCATAAGTAGTTTGTAAGTTTAGGGACTGATAACCCTGCAGTTAAGTCCCTTAAGCTTAACAAACATTTGAATTTTGGCCTGGAGCGCCTGCACCATCTGTCATACACTCCTGATCTTACACCAACTAAACTCAATCTGTTTCCAGCTTTAAAGAAATTACACGGCGGAATGCGCTTTGGAAGCAATGCTGACATCAAGCCATTCAACGCTTCTTCCGTATGCAACGCCCTGATTTTTTCCTGGGCGGTTTTTTGAAGCTTATAAAGCGGTATGATAAATGTCTCAATGTACTTGGACGTTATGTAAAGATATGTCTTTTTTTAATGTCTCATTCTATATTTTTCTTTCATAAGCAACTCTCACCAGTTGGCCGGCCGCAGCGGCCGAGCGGTCTGCGGCGTACCAGTCACAGTATGCACGGCCTAGGGGTTCGAATCCCCTTTCGGGCATGGATGTTTGTGTCGTCTTTAGTATAAGGTAGTTCATAAGTAGTTCATAAGTTTAGGGACTGGTGACCCCGCAGTTGAGTCCCTTAAGCTTAACAAACATTTGAACATTTTGACCACAGTTGACAGGGGAAACTTATTTTCCAACTCCTCCTCTTATTTTAGAAGGAAGTAATACTGATCAAAACAAGAACAGAATGTTTAGTAAACATGGGCTCTAAAATTCATACATTAGAGCTTTGAGCAACGTCTTCATATTCGGTTGTCTAGCGTTTACACGTCTCTTCTACTGGTCAAGTGCTCACAACTGTTAAATATTCGTTGTAGACTCCATGTTTACAAGACTTTTATTCTTGTTTTGGTCCATGTTAGCACCTCCCAAAATATTGAAAGGAAAGAACTTGCATTGGAAGAGATTTACAGAGGTAAAGACGTACTTACTCATAGTGTCACTGGATGAAATTTACCGACGTGAGGTCCTTATCAAAATTTGTACTCACTCTTCTTCACGAGACCTCGAAATTAATAATGGGAACTTCCGAAAACCATTTATAAAAAAAGATCAAATGTTTGTAGAGCTTATGGGACTTAACTACGGGGTCATCAGTCCCTAAACTTACAAACTACTTATGAACTAGCTAATACTAAGGACGACACAAATATCCATGCCCTAGGGGGGATTCGAACCTCCGGCCGCAGTGGCCGTGCAGAACGTGACTGGCGCGCCGCAGACCGCTCGGTCACCGCGCAGCTCATGTCCTTCCGAATGTTCTTCATTGTTGTTTTAAGATTTTGTAATAAGTTAGTCAATAACTTTCGAGATTTTTGGTAATAGCGTTTCCAACTTTTATGTCTTTCATATAACCGTCAAACGTATCTTTTGTTATATGCGATTGCAGGCTCTCTCGGCGTATTCCAGCAATGAAATGTTCTCGGGTTATCAGCCGAGTGGTGGCGTCGTCTGGGCGCAACGTTTCAATGAGTTTCGTACTCATCATCCTCAGGCGAGGATATTTGTGTCGTCCTTAGTATTAGCTAGTTCATAAGTAGTTTGTAAGTTTAGGGACTGATGACCCCGTAGTTAAGTCCCATAAGCTCTACAAACATTTCATCGTATCTTTTGTTATCAAAACACGTTAAGCAAACCTGTCATAAAAAAACTGATATTAAAATTAACAAAGGTGCTTTTTTTTATCTGGGGCAGCAGTTTCACGTGTTGCACGGGACGGCAGGAACGCCGACGCCGCCATACAAGAAGTTTGCTTCCAGGTTCTCGTCCGTATGAATCCCTCCTTTTGTGTCCCAGCCTCGTCGCCGCTTTTGTATCTCGTTTCCGTCGTAGGTGTCGGTGGCCGAGTGGAATGAGACCGACACAGGAAAAAGATAGCACGCTGGTGCAGGTACGGAGAGGAGCAGCCAGAAACTAGAAACACTAGAGTAAATTAGAACGAGATATATATTGCACAGAATTTATACAATACTTAACTTTTACATAGTACTGCAGAATGTTGATACATAGTTGAGCTAGAGTCCTGCCTAGTGCCTAACTGATAGCCAAGTCTTCACTGGTGCCTATCGGATTCCGAAGTCTTTACTGGTTCCTAACTCAGTCCCAAGTGAACGATGTCGTTCACTGGTGGCCACGAGCGGAGTTGCCGCAGAGGGCGCTCGTGGCTGTCGTCGTAAGAACGCCGCGCCGTGCGTGCATGGCGGCGCGCGGCGAAAGTAGGTGGCGCGCACTTTGGACTTGTGCGACACCACACCTCCAATGGCGACGTCCACAGAAAGAATGGCGGGACGCTCAGATCAGCGCAGAAGTAACCACCGGTCCTGAAGACCAGCCCAACAACAAGGCAGCGCAAACGGCCAGTAAGAAGATGCTCACCTACCGGAAATCACAAACCAAGATGAAGTTAATCGATGTAAGCTGACAGATGCCGGGAGCAACCGAAGAAATCAATCCCAAGTAGCCGGCCGCGGTGGCCGAGGAGACTAAGGCGCTCCAGTCACGGTCTGCACGGCCACTACGGTCGGGGGTTCGAAATCCCCTCGGGCATGGATATTTGTGCCGTCGTAGTTCGTAAGTAGTTCATAAGTAGTTTGTAAGTTTAGGGACTGATGACCCCGTAGTTAAGTCCCATAGACTATACAAACATTTGATTTGAATCCCAAGTAAACAGAAAATGAGGAACCATTCTACGTTACAAGGATTTTCACTGAGAAAATCGACCGCCAAGAGAGTCGGCCAGCAGACAGGGAAGATAGGAACAAGGTGAAGAACGAGACTTCCCATACAATCTAAGATGTGTTTTCACCGAGAAGATCGACAATCTGAAGATTCGACCGGCCAGAGGAGGCGGCAAGAATCGAGAAGAACATGAGGGCTTCTCTTACAAAAAACACTTAGAGGAAAAAACACGCCAAATCCAATGGAAAAGCACAAAATCTTATACAAGAGGCTGTAACAGCAGCAGTTCTAACATGTTTTGCAGGAGGCCGTAAGTTGAATACCAGAAATGTCCGCAAATTTCATGCCAGTCAATTCTCAATTGGGAGTTTACCAAACAAATAAACTGTGCCAAAACAGAATCAACTATTTTAAGGCGACATGCTCTCGAGCGGTCCTTGCCCATAGAGCGAGGGAACGAAATTTAAAACAGAAAAAAGCAGTGTATGTCATCGGGAAAAGTAAAGAATGTAGCTTCCCCTTGCTTTCAGCTGTTCGGCATGACTGAATGGCAAAGTTACTTTAGCTGATGTTACAAGGGCAGTTAATCCATCATCCAAACTGTTGTCCCTGCAACTAATGAAAAGGCTGCTCCTCTTCAGGAACCAGACGTTTGTCCGGCCTCTCCACAGATACCCCTCCACTGACGTTGCACCTACGGTAAGGATATTTATCTTCGACGCACACAAACCACCTCGTCTCGGTAATGTCTGTGATTCATAAGAGTAGATAACCTATGTAATTTCGTAGATTAAGGGTCTTCCTTCTTTCTCTGTAGCTATCTCTTTCCTCTCTCTTATTTTATTTTTATTTATTTATTTATTTTTCGACCCAAATCTGGCTTTGCTACTGGTGCAGGAAATGCAAATCCCATCAAAAACATAAAATATAAAATATTCCTTCCACCATAAAAAGTCATGAGATCTCATGGGAAACCTAGTTAGTTATTTTAGTTAGTGTTCATGGAAACAACTGTTCAACGCCTTGTCATAATTTTTTATGTAATTAGTTATAGATTAACATCTGTAGTGACTATATCAAAATTTTACATATTTATTTCTATAATAAATATAGTGACTTGGTAATCGCACCATAATATAATGACATAAGAATAAATATAATGATCTGGCGATTAGATATTGACACATAAAAATAATTTATATTCCAATATGTAGGAATGAAATATCTCATATTTGCATAAAGTATTTTAAATATTAGTTTACGTTGCAATGCGATTGCCAAGTCATTATATTTATTACAGAAATAAAGATGTAATGGTATTTCAGAAGTCTGGAAAGTCGATTATATTGCTATTGTTCACTCCTTTCATCATGTAGCTACAGCACTACAACCTGTGGTGGATCACTATACAAATACTAACAAGCTAGTATTTCGCATGAGTTTTTGAACTTCATAATACACGAAAATTGCGGATAAGGTATATTTTCCCGTATAAATGAAAGTAGTAGTTACTATTTTGTTTCATATTTATTGAATGATCAGTTTTATTTCATACAACAGTTAGTAATACAAAATTAATTATTTTAGTGCATAAAAAGAAGCATACACAATTGTACGGTATTAAAATGGTTACATATAATTGCAAAATCTTACTCCTAGAATCGTTACAATTAAAACTTATGAGAGTTATAGAATAAAAGTAATTTCTTCCTTGAGAAAAAAAATCAAACCTGAGAGCGTTAATAATAACTATTAAATAAAATAGGAATTTCTTTAATTTTCACTATTATGGGCTTCATCTGGAAGTGCTTTTGGACATGAGGATGATTTCGTGTGGCATTTTTGACCGTCAGACCGCATCTGGGATTGTGTTCGGCCTGTCTCGTGTTAGTCTTCTGGTGACGCCAATTAGGCGACTTCCTCGTCGATGACGTTGGAATGATGATGAGGACAGAACAACACCCAATCCTCGAATGGAGGAGATCTGCTACCCGACTGGGAATCGAACCCGGGCCCCCTGCGTGGCAATCTACCACTCTGTCCACTGCACTACGGAACCAGAGGCGGGAATTCTCGATAACAAGCTTGTTTTGGCGCAATTAGTTAATGGACTTGCAGTATAATGCACGTTGCATTCGTTCCGTAATTTATTCTCCACATTTTTTAAAGATACAACTTAATAACTTCTATTTCACAAATGTCTATTTCTTTTTGTAGATAATCCACTTCCTTTTCTTCTCTGGTATCATCTGTTTGTTGTACATCAGCAACGGATTTTCTTAAAGCCCACTCCCTATCCCTTTTTTTTTTTTTTTTTTTTTTTTTTTTTTCCTCATAGGTTTTGATGCAACAATTTTCAGCATACAAGTTGACAGCACGTTGGCGCTCGCACTAGCAACTTTTTTAGACTCTTCAGTCGCACTAAACCAATGTTGCACTATTCCCCTCGACTCATTAGTCTAATATTCTTCGATAAAGAATCTTTAACGTGACGCTACAGTCTAACATGCTGTGAAAGTTATTACCAACTGACAGTTACGACATTAGCGCTCCTAGCGGTGGGAAAGGCGCTGTAAGAGTAATATTTCTTTATAATTATTTTTCTATGTAATTAACTAAATAGTTTCTGTAATTTTTGCACCAGTGAGGTGGCGCAGTGGTATCACACTGGACTCACGTTTGGGAGGAAAGTGGTTCAAATATACCTCCGGCCATCCCGATTTAGGTTTTCCGTGATTTCCCTAAATCAAAGGGCACGGCCGATTTCCTTCCCCATCCTTCCCCAAACAATCCGTGCGTAAGCTCCGCCTCTAATGACTACGCTGCCGACGGGGCGTTAAAAACTAATTTTCCTTCCTTCCCTTTTAATAAGAACGGTATTTTTTTGCGTTCGAAACATTAGTAAAATATCGAGAGACATAAATAATCGTGAAATAAATGTAAAAGCGGCCGAATTTCCCTGCTTCGGTGATATAACCAACAACTTAGTCTTGAGGATATACTTACGAATATGTATATACTAGCTGAAAACTCGACATTGCCCGGGAATTTATCTATTTATTCCAGCCTTCAGTTAGTACTTTCGTATGCCTTTTCTCTCTCTCTTTCTCATTCTCTTTTTTCTTCTAAAAGCATGTTGTATTTATGGGAGAATATTTTTTGAAATGAGACTGTCTTGTATAATACACGAAATTATAAGTACAGTGTCCAAAGAAAGATAGTAATCAAAATAAAAATGATATATAAAATTCGTACGATCTCATATTTATTAAGTTATACGTTGCATAAATGTATAATTTTTCAGGTAATTATTCATTTGAATAAGTGATATATGTCTCTTAAATCTGTTGTGAATGCAGTTAGTAGTAAAGAAGTGATAGATTAAAAGTTGGTGTGTGATGGAGAGGTTTTCCATGAACGCTACTGTTTGTATGTCCATATCTCATGAATTATGTGTCGTACTCTGATACAATTTCAAGGGTACATAAAGCTATATGTGTTCATACTGACTGCAAAATTTTCTACGGCTACAATTTGTAGAGTAGAAATTATAAATTGTAACGTCATACTGAATGCCGTAGTTTTATTCCATGAACAGCAGAAAAATAGTAAGCGAGAAACTTTTTTTTACCTTTCATTATTTTACTGTGGCTGTCAGTAAGAAAAAGTATAATAAAGGTTTGAAATTATGCTTAAAGTTTGTTGCAAATCGCTAAGCACTCTCATTCTAATACAGTGTAGAAATAAAGTCTCGTCGCATTATGCAGTTTTTTGCGATTTCTATTCTTCATGATGTCATATCTCCTGAAACATATGTCGTATGTGATTCTTAACCCTACAGTAACTGTCACCTCACGGTAAGGAATAAGTGTATCAAATTTGGTTGAAATCTGTTCAGTGGTTTAGGAGGAAATGTGCAATATTGTCGCGTGATGTAACAGTTTTTCTCGCATCTCATTGTTTATGATGTCATATATCGTGAACTGTGTGTCTAACTAAGATAAAATTTCGGACGTACATTCAGTGACATTTGTGTATACTGTTCGTAACATTACTCGCAAATACACTTAATATTGTACGAGTAATAAATCGGAACGTCATGCCAAATGCCTCAATTTTACTGCATGGACGCCGAAAAAGTAGTAAGCGACAAACTTTTTACCTTTCATCATTTTGCTAGGGTTGTCAACGAGAAAAAGTTTTCTAAAGGTATGAAATTATGTTTAAAGTTTGTTGCAAATCGCTAAGTGCTCTCTTTCTCAAATAATGGACTGATAAAGTGACACAATCTACATGCTGCAAAACGGGGAAGTTTTCATTGTTTATGACGTCATATCTCCTGAATTATCGGCTCTGTCGCAAAATCCTTTCTTAGCTGACGTCTTCTACCTATAAACTACATTCCTACCAAATTTCATCTTCATAGGTGAAGTAGTTTTCAAGATTTCGTGTTTAGTCAGTGAGTGAGTGAGTGTGTGAATGAGTGTCCTTTCGCTTTTATATAGATAGAGATTTTGTAGCCTGCTCCGCTGAAAGTAAGAGAATATAAACAACCGAAAAACATTAATTGCTGTTGTGGTCTGTTACTATTAGATTGGAACTTTATTTGACGTGTAAAAATTGGATATGGAGTCTAATGATTAGAACATTTTTACACTTCACTCGTCTTTGTTATAAACCCATATACTTTTGAGTTAACTTTTGATTATAAAAAGAATGTCTTGAAGATTCTTTCCGTTTATCGTTCAATTGTAGTAACAATTGTTGAATTGGTTTCTTCTTTGTTGGGTAACGGTGTTTTTGCTTTCGATAATTTACTGTTACGTCTGTGAGTAATTGCCTTCTGCTACAGCTATAGTGGCTGATCTGCTACGTTTAATAATGTTGGTGATACATTCCATATAAGTTTTTTTATGTTCAGCACTTATTGATTTGGCTGGTATTGTAGTGAAGATATCCTGACGTTTCTGAGTAGAAAACCAACGACTTTCTGTAGATCGTTGGGTCTTCTGTTGTTTATTAGCAATTTTAGCTCATAATACAAACTGAAATTGTTGATTAAAAAGTCGTAGATTTCAAGATAATCTTAAACTGTCCTGCAAAGTACAGTTTCATACCCTCCAATGGTTCTTAAGAAACATCATAAAGAGACATGTGGAGTATTTTCTGGTTATAACCTATTTTATGGCACTACATCAAATACCTTGTAAAAATAACTTGACTGCCTAACGGCGCTGCTGTCGCGGGATAATTTGAACCTTCGCCCGGCCGCCATGGTAGTGACAAGCTTCAGATAAATTACGAGTGTTGATAGCAGACAAATCATGTGTTAAATAGCTACTGCGGTAAATATAGACAACTGATAGTCACGTCTGTACTGTTTGACCATTGCAGTGTACATGAAGCACGATGGTAAAGAGCTGCTCTGCGTTTAAATGCATAAACCAATTTAAGAAAGGAATAAAAAGAGCGAATATTGTTTCCCATCTATATTTATCAGGAATACAAGAAACCCTACTATTTGTGTTCAGAGATAGCTACTCTTGCTTAACAAGTTGTTAGCCAAGACACTGTGGGATTGAATGAAATTAATAACAGGCTTTTACAATACTGGTAGCTCTTAAAAAGGAGCTACTGTAGGCAGTACAGGTGGACAGGATTCAAAAAGTTTCATTTTATGATTGTGTAAAATAACTATTGGAGTCACGAAATTAGTTGCCTCGCTGTAGTTCGAATTTTTGTTTATTAAATTAAGATTAGCAACTTGTAGCACAGACGTTAAAGATAATCCGCTTTACATATAACAACTGAAAGGGGTCTGCTGAATTGTCTTGAGTTCCATACATGAATGACACATAGCCACATTGGATGCACTTTGTGAAGTTGAACTCTATGACAATAGTTGACTTTTGAGCAGTTCACGCTACTGTAAAGTGACTTACAGCATTAAAATGCTAATATTCTTGCTAGATACCCTAATGCTAATGTTAGACGCATTAGTTAAGAAGAAGTTATGGCCTACTTCGTGTTCTTGAAAGAATTTGGTAGTGGCTGGTTGATGTATTTACAAGGTAAGAAGCTGTTTTTCAGTTATGTATCTGATGTCATATTTCACTTTCACAATCGCTTTTTAACATTAGCTGTTTCAGGCAGCCCAGTTTGATTTTTTGATGCCTTGAAATATCTAAATATTGGAGAATACAGCACTAAAGCAAAGATGTAAGGTTTGAAACTCTTCCGAAATTAATGTTTGTACAAAAGTTTTACAATCGTAGAATATACTGAGAAAGTGCCAAAAAAAGTGTCTGACGATAAATTCCGTCCATATGCTGCCCTTAGAGCGCTAAAAAACTACGTGTTATAGTTTGGTTTCGTTAGGAAGAGGAAACGCTGTTGGCTAATTTCTACACCATATATGTAATAAATTTACACACAACCGATAGTTGCTGTATATTCAATGAGTCTGAAGCTGTTTTGTAGTTATATATTTCAATTACACATAGTTTTCGCAACGTAACTCAAATGAATACTCTCTCTAATCAAAAGAATCTTACGCACATTTAAAGTTCGCGCCGTAATTTGCCACCACAATGATCGCCGAGGCGCTCTTCAATTTGTCCGCTGTTCGCAGTCGGCCGCTTACGCGATTGTGGGGACTTGCACTACATACCTTCCCCGTCGTAAAAAGTATGTTAAAATCGATTTAAACGACACTATTCACACTCGGCCGATGTAGAATTCAGAAATGAGCCTCGCCAGCCGCTTAGAGCGCTGCTGTCGTGGCGTATAACAAATATCAGTGGAAGTGTCGTGACTGTATATCACCCCGTTTACCGATATCCCAAATCCGCTTTTGGTTGCTCATGTAAACACTCCAAAATCGATTCTGGAAATTCACTTCTGTAAAGCGGTTTTCCAGTACTACAATAGATTTTCGTGCCCATCTAAAGGCTAGGGTTGCCAGATCTCCGGGCGCCGCCCGGAGTGCCCGGGTTCGGAATGAATTCTCCGGGTCTACGGGCCAATGACTCTCATCTCCGGGTTTGAATGTAACCTTCATCTTAACTTTCTATTTTTTACGACGCTTTTTAAGTACTATGCTCATGAACCACAGACATTGCCGAGGTGGGGTGGCTTGCGTGCCTCAACGATACAGATAGCCGTACCGTAGGTGCAACCACAGCGGAGGGGTATCTGTGGAGAGGCCAGACAAACGTGTGGTTCCTGAAGAGGGGCAGCAGCCTCTTCAGTAGTTACAGGGGCAACAGTCTGGATGATTGACTGAGCTGGCCTTGTAACATCAGCTAAAGTGGCTTTGCCACACAGCTACTGCGAACGGCTGAAAGCAAGGGGAAACTACAGCCGTTACCTTTCCCGAGGACATGCAGCTCTACTGTATGAACATATGATGATGGCATCCTCTCGGGTAAAATATTCCGGAGGTAAAATAGTCCCCCATTCGGATCTCCGGGCGGGGACTACTCAGGAGGATGTGATCATCAGGAAAGACAATACTGGCATTCTACGGGTCGGAGCGTGGAATGTTAGATCCCTTAATCGAGTAGGAAAATTAGAAAATTTAAAAAGGGAAATGGATAGGTTGAAGTTAGATATAGTGGGGATTAGTGAAGTTCGGTGGCAGGATGAACAGGATTTCTGGTCAGGTGAGTACAGGATTATAAATACAAAATCAGTTGGGGGTATCACAGGAGTAGGATTGATAATGAATAAGAAAATAGGAATGCGGGTAAACTACTATGACCAGCACAGTGATCGCATTATCATTGTCAAGATAGATACGAAGCCAACACCGACAACAGTAGTACAGGTTTATATGCCAACTAGCTCTGCCGATGAGGAGGAAATCGAAGAAATATATGAGGAGCTAAAGGAAATTATTCAGACAATTAAGGGAGAGGAAAATTTAATTGTTATGGGAGACTGGAATTCGGTAGTAGGACAAGGAAGTGAAGGGAAGATAGTAGGTGAATATGGTCTGGGCAAAAGGAATGAAAGAGGAAGCCGCCTGGTAGAATTTTGCACAGAACATAATTTAGTTATAACAAACACCTGGTTCAAGAATCACAAAAGAAGGTTGTATACGTGGAAGAGACCAGGAGACACCGGAAGATATCAGATAGATTTTATAATGGTAAGACATAGATTTCGGAATCAGGTTCTACAGTGTAAGACATACCCAGGGGCAGATATAGACTCTGACCATAACTTGTTGGTTATGTACTGTAGGCTGAAACTAAAGAAACTACAAAAAGGTAGGAAAATAAGGGGATGGGACCTGGATAAATTTAAGGAACATGAGGTTCTTAAAAATTTCAGAGGGAGCTTTAGGGAACAATTGACAGAAACGGGGGGAAATAAAACAGTAGAGGAGGAATGGGTAAAATTGAGAGATGAAATAGTGAAGGTAGCAAAGGACAAAATAGGTAGGAAGGAAAGACCTACAAAAAATCCTTGGATATCACAGGAGATACTAAATTTAATCGATGAAAGGAGAAAATATAAAAATGCAGTAAATGAAACAGGCAAAATGGAGTACAGACGACTAAGAAATGAGATTGTCAGGAAGTGCAAAATGGCTAAGCAGGAGTGGCTAGAAGGCAAATGCAAGGATGTAGAAGAATGTATAAATAGGGGAAAAATAGATACAGCCTACAGGAAAATAAAAGAAACATTTGGAGATAAGAAAAACAGCTCTATGAATATCAAGGACACTGATGGAAAACCAGTTCTCAGCAAAGAAGGGAAAGCTGAAAGGTGGAAAGAATATATAGAGGGGCTCTACAAAGGAAATGAACTTCGAGACAATATTGTAGGAAGGGAAGAGGATGTAGATGAAGATGAAATAGGAGATACTGTACTGAGAGAAGAATTTGACAGAGCCCTGAAAGACCTAAATCGAAACAAGGCCCCTGGAATAGATGATATTCCCTCAGAGCTACTGAAGTCTCTGGGAGAACCAGCCATGACAAAATTGTTTCACCTGGTGTGTAAGATGTATGAGACAGGTGAAGTACCCTCAGACTTTAAGAAAAATGTTATAATCCCCATCCCTAAGAAAGCAGGTGCAGACAGGTGTGAAAACTACAGAACCACCAGTTTAATAAGTCATGGCTGCAAAATATTAACGCGAATTATATACAGAAGGATGGAAAAGCTGGTAGAAGCCGATCTCGGGGAAGATCAGTTTGGGTTCAGGAGAAATGTAGGAACACGGGAGGCAATACTCACTTTACGGCTTATCCTAGAAGATAGATTAAGAAAAGGCAAATCTACATTTCTAGCTTTTGTAGATTTGGAGAAGGCTTTTGACAATGTTGATTGGAATAAACTCTTTAAAGTTCTGAAAAAAGCAGGAGTAAAATATAGGGAGCGTAAGGTTATTTACAACTTGTACAAAAACCAGACAACGGTTGTCAGAGTTGAAGGGCATGAAAGGGATGCAGTGGTTGGGAAGGGAGTGAGACAGGGTTGTAGCCTTTCTCCAATGTTATTCAATTTGTACATTGAACAAGCTATAAAGGAAAGCAAGGAGAAATTTGGTGAAGGAATAAAAGTTCAGGGGGAAGAATTAAAAACATTGCGTTTTGCCGATGACATAGTAATTCTGTCAGATACAGCAAAGGACCTGGAAGAGCAATTGAATGGAATGGACAGTGTGCTGAAAGGTGCATATAAGATGAACATTAACAAGAGCAAAACTAGGGTAATGGAGTGCAGTGTAAGAAAATCAGGTGATGCTGAAGGAATTAGATTGGGAAACGAAGCAATAAAGGAGGTAGATGAGTTTTGATACTTGGGCAGTAAAATAACAAATGATGGGCGCAGTACAGAGGATATAAAATGCAGAATGGCAATGGGTAGAAAAGCGTTTTTGAAAAAGAGAAATTTGTTAACATCGAATATTGATTTAGGCCTAAGGAAGTCCTTTCTGAGGGCATTTGTATGGAGTGTTGCCTTGTATGGGAGTGAGACATGGACGATAAACAGTGCGGACAGGAAGAGGATTGAGGCTTTTGAAATATGGTGCTACAGAAGAATGCTGAACCTTAGGTGGGTGGATCGCGTAACTAATGAGGAGGTACTGAACAGAATTGGGGAGAAAAGGAATTTCTGGCATACCTTGACTAAAAGAAGGGATAGATTGGTAGGACACATTCTTAGACATCAAGGAATTGTAAATTTAGCGTTGGAGGGAAGGGTGTGGGGAAAAAATCGCAGGGGAAGACCAAGAGATGGATACAGTAAGCAGATTCAGACAGATGTAGGTTGTCGTTCTTATGTGGAGATGAAGAGGCTTGCTCAGGATAGGGTATTGTGGAGAGCTGCATCAAACCAGTCTCCGGACTGAAGACCACAACAACAACAACATGCTCATGTAGCGACGATCTACATCGAACTTAACGTAAACTAAGGACGAACACAACATTCATACTCTAGGGGGGAGGGATTCGAACCTCTGGCGGGAGCAGCCTCGCGCACCGTGGCAAGACGCCTCAGTGCGCTCGGCCATTCCCGGCCGGCTCCTCTCAAGTAATAATGAATAACTTTATATAAATGTCAATTTCTTATTGCAACAAAACGCTATTTTTCTATTCTTCCTCTGAAAACCTTTCATTGTTGCGTAGGTAGTAATCGGCTAGCGCATTATTAAGCAAACACTGTTGCGGCACTGGCGACGTCTATTACTTTTGTTCGTTCGTTCATTGTTTGTTATCAGTTTACCTGCAATTTTTGGAATGCTCGGATCGTGAGTGAACAGACAAGCTTACATTAACTCAGATTAGTGAGTAATAACAGTGAAATGATGAGACGATATCTAAGTTCGTTCCGTGAAGAAAGGTTGCAGGAAGAAAATTATAAAGAGTGGCTACAAAAAGTCGATACTGATGAGTGTATGTGTAAGTGCAGATTTTGCAATATCTCATTTACCGTTAAGTACGTCGGAGTGAAAGCTGTGAATAAACATTTAGAAAGACACAAAGCGAATATCGCCACACAAAAGAAGAATCAGTCGCTTCTTAAATTCTTGCCGAAACAGTTTTCTGCAGAAGACGACAAAGCCACTGCAACGGAATTAACTTTGACTTACCATGGTGTGAGACACCACCATTCTTACAATTCTCAAGATTGTGGTAATAAGCTATATCCTTATGTTTTTATAGATTCCTCGGTGGCAACGAAAATAAGATGCGGCCGAACAAAAAGCGAGGCATTAGTAAAAAATGTGCTTCTGCCTTGTGCTAAAGAGAAGCTACTAAGCGAATTAAAGCAAAATGTTCCTTTTGCATTAGGTTCAGACGCTTCAAACAAGGGCAATAAAAAACATTATCCAATAGTTGCAACATACTTCTCCAATGATAAGGGAAAATGTAATGAAGTTCTTGATTTCTACGAAGATGTTAACGAATCTACAGAAACCATCTCAAACAAACTAAAATCCATTTTATTGGAAAATGGTTTGACTCCAAATAATGTAGTTTCGTATTCAAAATCAAATGTTTGTATAGTCTATGGGACTTAACTACGGGGTCATCAGTCCCCTAAACTTACAAACTACTTATGAACTACTTACGAACTAGGACGGCACAAATATCCATGCCCGAGGGGGGATTCGAACCCCCGACCGTAGTGGCCGTGCAGACCATGACTGGAGCGCCTTAGTCCCCTCGGCCACCGCGGCCGGCTGTTTCGTATTCAGCTGACAATGCATCCAGAGTTGCCAGGTTTTTCCATTGCTCTGTCGCCAAATTTTAAACAAAACGTAGCCAAAATATCGCCATCTTTTCATCAATAAAATGCCAAAATATAACCATTTTTCATCAGTAAAAATAGCCAAATATCGCAACCTTTAATCTGTTAACATTATTATGCTATGCTAATTATGGAATGTTACTCGACAATAATAATTCTGTAATTCAGGGAGTAAGCTGGTTACTGAGTAAAAAGTAACGCAAATTGTGGCAAACTCGCATTCACAGACATCAGACAACTTTCCAAGGAAACTCATACTTCACATAAACATCGAAGAACTGAATTCAGACACACCACCAACTGACAATTATGGCAGTCAATATATTGTCACATTGTAAGTATAATAGAGAGACTCCGGAAATTCAGTTATATTTAACTATCACATTTATTAATTTCATAACTTATAAAAATTAAAACACAAAACTGTTCAAGAATCATTCGATCAAACTTTCGCAAGGGATCGAATACTTTCATCTTCTTAAAAACAAATATTTACAGATGTTAAATAGAGTTATTGAATCTTTCAAACATTTCTTTAATACACACAAAATCATTACAACATTTTGAGATGAGGTAATTTATAATAATGCACTAAGCATTTCATACTTTGAGGTGCGATGGACTTTAATTCACAATAATGCATCATGACACACTGAAAAATCAGCCATGAGAACGACTGGGAAATAACCGCGTGTTCTCCATCGACATTTATACTCTGTAAACCATTGTTAACCACTGTGAAGTGCGTAGCAAAAGGCTTCATAGTAGCAGTCGTTACTAATTTCTGTTGTGTTGTCGTATGGAACGCCGAAAAAAAATCTGTTTAAATACCTCCTTGCGTGCTGTAATTTATATAATCTTATCCTCATGTTCTCAGCGGGAGCTATACATACGGTGTTGTAGCATACTTCGATATATCGTTTAAAGCCTGTTCTCGAACCAGTCGGGGGTTCGAATCCCCCCTCGGGCATGGATATTTGTGCCGTCCTTAGTGTTAGTTAGTTCATAAGTAGTTTGTAAGTTTAGGGACTGATGACCCCGTGGTTAAGTCCCATAAGCTATACAAACATTTGAAACATTTGTTCTCGAACCATCGTAAGTAGGGCACATGAGATAGTTTACGTCTATCTTCAAGAGTCTGTAAGTTGAGTTTGTTTACATCTCTGTGACACTCTCCCACACATTCATGATACTTTAAAACATTTGTGCTAACTTGTGTAGGTTGATTACATTTCCCCAGCATTCTACCGAAGTTTAGCCGGTATCATTGACGCAATGTCTAAAGAGTGATTGCTTTACATTCGTTGTATTTGAAGTAAAATATAATAGCCATTAAGTCGCCAACCAATTCCTTTAATAGCCAAATTTAGTCGCCAGACTACTAGAATGGCTACTATTATAGGAAAAACATAGCCAAGAATGCGAAAAATCGCCACACCTGGCAACCCTGATGATGCATCTGGTTGGGAGAGGAGTTGGTCCCAGTTCGGGGGGGGGTGAGTCATTGGCCAAGGGGGAGGGGGGCACGTCTGGTCTCCGGGCCTGCCTCGAGTTCAATCTGGCAACCCTGGTAAACGCAACCATTATTGAAGCGTTCTTGGCTTGTCAGATAGTGTTTTTTTGTTAAGAATTTTCTGCACATATGGACAAAGGGACATTTTCAACAATGCAATACAAGTATGAATGTTAGAGTGAGCATGAAGATTATATTTAAGTAAAGAAAAATAGCGATTGTACTGACCTAATCAGGAACTCTGAATCAGCTGTTTTACAGTCGTCATATTAAGTGGGTTAGGAAATCCGATTCAGGCTGTGACATGTAAACACGACAGCGAAACACGGTTTACGAAAATCGGTTTTCGTCTTTCGGTAGATGTGTTGCATGCAAACATGGTGTATGTTAGACTGTGGTGACGACAAGGCCGTTCCACAAACATACAACTCATAGACTATCATAGACTTATCTAAATCTGTAAATGTGAATGTCTGTACGGTGTACGTTTATCACCTCTGAACCACAAGACATGAAGAGCTAAAAATTTGTACAGTTACCAATGTCTACCCAGGGAAGGCTATAGGCATGGTTTTATTGCGATCGGACAGCTATTTATCTATATATATTTATATGAATGTCTGTTCGGTGTACTCTTATCACGTCCGAACGACAATTACAGTTACTAATTTATACCTGAGGAAGGTTTTAGGCTTGGTTTTTAAAGCGATCTGATAGATATTTAGTAATTTGGAAAATATAACGCGAAATGTGGAACAATAATTACTCTTTGAAAATTATATTTACCCTTTAGATATGGTTTTATTGTTGCTTGAGTGTTGATAATGATAAAAGGGTGGAGTATATTGGGATGGAAAGTTATCGGTGTATATAAAATTCTACTTGTGTGTGTGTGTGTTTTAATATTTCGCTCTGCAGCGATTACTACAGAACGCAAACGAATGATCTGTGTGTAATTGTTGTCCGAAGTCTCATGTTGTACGCCGTAGCAGTTCTATGCCGATAGCTATAGGGCGTGGAAGATATGGTGGTTAAAAGTAGTCAAATTATAAAAAAATTCGGACTGAGGGCCAGCGATGACGTTTGCGACTCTATAGCAAGGTTACATACAGCCAAACGTGATGCCACAGACCATATCTTTGTTCTACGCGTGCTACAATGTCTTCAGCTCTTTCTCTGTAAAGAAATATAAGAATAAATAAATAAAGCAGTAAAAAAGAAATTTCTTTTAATACATCTCCTTAAAAAATCGACTTGACGTTTCGCGCATTACATCAAGTGATCGATCTTTGATATTATTACAACCATTATTGTTGAACTTCCTTTAATCCCTTCAGATATGCCATTTCAGTTGAAAAGACTTCAGTTTCCAGTTCGTCTAGCTTTTGCCATGACAGTTAACAAAGCTCGAGGACAATCATTAAACGTCGTAGGAATCCATTTATAGACCTCATGTTTTTCACATGGTCAATTATACGTCGCTTGCTCAAGGGTGGGCAACCCAAAAAGTCTCTACATTTACACTCCAAACAATACTACAAATAACGTAGTTTACTAGAATGCCCTAAAATGAAATTAAAATGAATTTGGACATTACTCTCACCATACGTGTTGAGATATTGCAACACAGGCTATAAGGAATAATGTATGTATTATTTATTGTAAATCATTAAGCACTTCACATGATTTGATTTTCTTATTCGAATGTTGATTAAAAATGTTTCTTTCTAAAATAAAAAGGTATTGTATTTCATTTCATATTTCATCCTTCAAAACCAGTCCCATAGCACACTACTGAAGGATAGCTTATCTATCATAATTACCAACACGCGAGCGTAGCCGCGGGTTTAAGCTAGTAATGAATATAATTATGTCTGTTGCACATCGATGGTATGAAAACATCGGACTGTTGATATTTCCCTACTGGAGATTCAACTCGCTGATCTAAATGAAATTAGTTTAGCCTAAGATACCAAGTCACAAACGAGATAAGTGAATATAAATGTATGTTCTGTTTTGTCTACTACACCACAAAAGTTTACTTACGACAGTGGTGCCTTAGTGTGCTGAAGTTGGCAGAGACGACGAATGAGATACTTCGGAAAACCAGCCACGTAGAATGAATGAGAGGCATAGTCTTTTGTGTTAACTATGAAGTAAATAATTAACTCTGTACCACTCTGTAGTTGACAGCTTCATGCATGTATCCCTCATAAAGCGGATATTTCGTTGCCAACATTTGCACATTACGCCAATGCTGTAAGTAAAATGTAGCCTTTATGTCAAAACTAAATGTGAAATAATTATATCAGTTTATCCCTATTTCTTAGGGCTGTTATATCCATACATAAATAATTGTTGATACGTTGTTTAAAGTGACAAGGAGACCAATAATACTGTATTCGATAGTGCCAGTCTAGTAATGTGTGTCATTGGTTCTGCAGAGGATTGTTTGTTTTGGCACCCAAAACATTGATATTCTCGGACGTCGATGTTTTCCTTTCGATGTTCATCGTACATCGATTTATTTGAATTTATGTTAACATTAACGTTACCATCAATGTTTTTCTAATATTAGAATCATCAATAGGGCAGTAATGGGTAACACTTCAGTTTTTGACGTTCACTTTTTATTAGAGATGGAGAATTTAAATCGTCAAAACATCTGTTTCGTTTTACCACTCTTCAGTTATATAAGTTTCAGTGGACTCGCGATAAAATTATCGTAGAAAATTGGTACTTCAATTTTCAAGTTAGCGAACAATGGCGTCTCCCTACCTCTGCCGTGTTGTGGTTTGAAGTCAAGGTTTGAAATCAACGTATAACGTTTTTGCTCCAGGTCTAACGTTTTTGCCCCGCGTCATGTGAAGGAATATTCGACATTACGTGCAACAGTTTTCTCATTTAAAGTTGAAATCAAGCTAGAATGTAGGTGTCATTGATAGGCCTACTGTTTCCATTTGCAGTAATTTAAGCTATATCTTACCAGTTATTCCTCATTCTCTAATCAGGTGCCACATGTCATTTCTGGCGACCTTGACTTAGTAGAAAGGTGACGACTATGTTAAAATGAAAAGTAAAATAATAACAACAATAGGTTACGGCACCAGAAATCGAACCCGCGATATCTCGCACGTGAGCCCATTGTTCTATCACAAGACCATCTATAACGCCAAGGTAACAGACACCATGCCGTCAAGCGAAAATGGGTTCTTGAACGGAATTAATATTTACATATATTTGAATTTTTCCTTCCATTACAAGCTAAACACTATCTAAATACAAAATTTGACGTTTGTTTGTCTGCTAGAAGTACCTTAGAAGTTTGATGATCGGTGAGACAGTGAGTGACAGAATTCGTGATTTTCGACTGCTAATATTTCGTAAACTATAAGGTGTAGAATAGTATAATTTGAAAATTAGCTAGTTACAGTGGTAACCGAAAATTCAGGCTTCTACCTGTATCCACACCGGAGATACAGGGGGTTCGAAAGTGTCATGAACAGCTTCGAGAAGCGGCGGAGTGGCCAAGCGCATTCAAAATGTTCAAATGTTTGTTAAGCTTAAGGGACTTAACTGCGGGGACATAAGTCCCTAAACTTACAAACTACTTATGAACTACCTTATTATACTAAAGACAACACAAGCATCCATCATGCCCGAGGGGGGGATTCGAACCCCCGACCGTAGCGGCCGTGCAGGCTGAGACTGGCGCGCCGCAGACCGCTCGGCCACTGCGGCCGGCCCAAGCGCATTGAGGCGCTATTTTTCGAAGCGCGAGGCCGCTCCCCATCGGGGGTTCGAATCCTGCTTCAGGCATGGATGTTTGTGCTGTCTTTAGCATAAGGTAGTCCATAAGTAGTTTGTAAGTTTAGGGACTGATGACCCCGTAATTAAGTCCCGTAAGCTTAACAAACATTTGAACATGTTTTTGAACATCTTGGAGAAAAGGATTGTACAGTCGTCTGTTCGACTTGGCGGGGGCACTACCGTGTTCCCAGATTTCAAACAATCGTATCTCTAATGTATGGGACATTGTTTTAATTTAGCATTAAAATATGACCTAGGTAATTTGCAAGATGTTATCAATACAACCGGAGTATATCCATCAGACGGTGGCAATTATATTGCTGAAACTAGTGATATATTATGTATTTGATAGCAATCTTCGCAAAAAGACTTCAACAAAAACGTGAGATAATTTTCAAACTGCCCAGCTTTTCATGCCGAGCGGGAGTAGCCGAGCGATTTGGAGTGCCACGTTACGGATCGCGAGGCTTCTCGCGTTGGAGGTTCGAATCCAAATCAAATGTTTGTAGAGCTTATGGGACTTAACTACGAGGTCATCTTGCCCTAAACTTACAAACCACTAATGAACTAGCTTATACTAAAGCCGGGACAAATATCCATGCCCGAGGGGGGTGGGGATTCGAACCCCCGACCCTAGTGGCCGTGCAGAACGTGACTGGCGCGCCGCAGACCGCTCGGCCACTGCGGCCGACGGTTAGAATCCTCCCTCGGACTTGGATGTGTGTGTTGTCCTTAGTTTAGTTTAACTTAGTTTAAGTATCATCTGTTTAGACGCCATCACACAACTGTTTCACAATTATTACTGTACTAAACGCACCAGTTGTCAATAATAAAATGTATATGGTAACACGGCATGTTTCGGGACGACATTATCCCATTATCAAGTCTGTAAAACAAGGAAACGTAGAATAATAAGGGCACTAAATACAAACGACTGTATCAACAAACGTTCCAATGAAACTAACCTACCTACCATTAAACTTATCTGCTGCTAGGAAGCATTGTCACACAATAGCCGTGTATGTACATTGTCAAAAATAAAACTTTGCGCAGTACCACATGTTTGTCTGATGGCAGCAAGTTGTGCACTAACGGACAGCGGATCTAACTTCAAAGATTTTCCATATGTTTAACCTCTGTTAATGGTGGCCAAAGATATTCTAATCAAGATACCTAACATTATTCATAAAATCAGTCATTAAATTAAAGGATTTTTTTTAAACGAAAATACGCTCCAATTTTTTCAGTGAAGTTAAAAACACGAAGTCAATATTTAATACATGCACACACTTCAGTGTTCCTCAAGGATAAGGTTGCTAAAATGTGCCCAGTAATGGTTTTAGACAGTTCTGTCTTTTCGTTGAGCATGCTGCTGGAATCTTCTCTCATCGCACAAAAGATCTCAATTTCTTCTAGATTTGGTAACAACCAATCTTTGTCCTCATAGTGCACGACTTTCAAGCTATCATTTATGGAGCCCAACGAATGTCGTTCGATTTTCAGGTGTTTTGCCACTGTAGATGAACCATTCTCTCTATTACTGTGCTCTTTTAACCGCACCTTAAAATTCCTTCCCGTTTGTCCTATATACTTCACTTTATTTGGTATACCCCTGCTTTTCCCATCCAGTTCTCTCACCTGCATCAATCTTATGCTTCAGCCTATTTTCTAATTTATTATCTGTTCTAAAGGCAATTTTAACGTCTCTCTTTTTAAACAGTCTCGCCAATTTGTAGAAGACGGGTCCCCAGAATGGTATACCCCTGTATTTGTGCAAATTTCCTTGTTTTACAGACTTGATAATGGGGTAATGTCGTCCCGAAACATGACGTGTTGACATATACATTTTATTATTGACAACTGGTGCGTGCAGTAATAGTATTAGTTTAAGTAGTTTGTAAGAGTAGATACTGATGACCAACGTAGTTTGGTCTCATAGGATCACAGACATTTGAACATTTGAACAGCTTTTCATAACATGTTAAATACACTTGAGAGGAAGCACAGTAAACTTCCCTCCTAGCGAGCAATGTGAACTGATCCTGAGCGAGGCGGTGCAGTCGTAACACATCGGACTCACTTTCGGGAGGACGGTGGTTTACATCTGCCTCCGGCCACCCTGATTTCGGTTTTCCGTTTCTCCAAATCTGTCCAGACAGATGACGGGAGCTTCATTTGAAAGGGCACGGCCGATACTCGTCCCCATCCCCGAGAAAAACTATCCGAGAATGTCTCTGTCTCTAATTACCACGGAATCGACGGGATGTTAAACCTAAAGTTTCCTTCCTGCCCTTAAAAGTAAAAAGTCTCCCGACTGACTAACCCCGCATTGCTATAAATCGTAGGGAGAGCGTTTGCGCGGAGATATGGTGGCTTCCTCTTGCACCGCGTTTACTGAGGCCTTGGGAGAGCTCACGCGCGCATGGACATCGACCCGAACAGATGGCCTTGAAATACTTGGTTTTCGTCAAGCATCCATGCAGATGGCCCAGCTAAACACTACGTGGAGTACTGTCGTGCGCGAGGAACTGGAAAAGGTCGTGGATGAGGAGTGTGCAAATATGACGTGCTTAAAGGATCCAATGACAAGGAGAGGTCGGCTAACTGGTCTCGCAAACAACGCAAGAGATCACAGCGGGCACAGATACAAACGCCGCAACCACAGTCTAACATATACAGTCGCGACACTCACTGTTGTAAAAGTTGTTACTAACTGACAGTTGCTGCGACACTAGCGCTCCTAGCGGTGGGCAAGCCGCCCAAGTAGTGATGTTTGTTTATAATCGCTTTTGTACGTAATTAACGAAATAATTACTATAACTTTTGCGTTATAAGCATTAGTAAAATATCGAGAGACAAACATAATACTGAAATTAATACAAAAACCGCCTTATTTAAATGATCCAATGGTATAAGAAAAAAAAACCGTCACGAACAAATACTTACGAATATGTGTGTATTTGCAGCTTATTCCGCTGAATGCAAGTTGCATATAAACATAATGGTATAATAAATTTCTATTATTGTCTATTCTTACTATGACAGCCAGTTTTTGACTTGTATCAATTCGATATGGAGTCTAATGATTCTCACATTTTTACACGTCACTCGTCTTTCTTATACGCGCATATTCTTTTAAGTGTAATTACTTTAGCTATAAAAAACCAATGTTTTGATGATTCTTGCCGTTTGTGGTTCAGACGTAACAGCAATTGTGGAATTGGGTCCTTCTTTGTTGGGAAACAGTTTGGTTGCTTTTATCGTTATATTGCCACGTCTGTGACGTTTTTCTTTCAGCTACAGCTCTGATGGTTGATTTAGTACGTTAAATACCGTATTTATTGCATTTATATATGTTTCCTGACTTCAGACTTCAGAATTTGAAAGAGTGTATTCCAGTCAAAGTCAGCAGGGGTAAAATACAGGGAAAGGAGAGTTATTTACAACTTGTACAAAAGCCAGACCGCAGTTATTAGACTCGAAAGGCATGAAAGTGAAGCATCAGTTGGGAAGGGAGTAAGACAGGGCTGTAGCCTTTCTCCGATGTTATTCAATTTGTACATCGAGCAGACGTGATGGAAAGCAAGGAAAAATTTGGAATAGGGATTAAAGTTCAGGGTGAAGAAATAAAAACATTGCGTTTTGCTGATGACATTGTAATTCTGTCAGAGATAGCAAACGACCTGGAGAAGCAATTGAATGGAATGGACAGTGTGTTGAAGAGAGCGTATAAAATGAACATTAACAAGAGCAAAACAAAGATAATGGAATGCGGTCTTAGAAAATCAGGCGATGCTGAAGGAATTAGATTAGGTAACGAAACAATGAAAGTGGTAGATGAGTTTTGTTACTTGGGTAGTAAAATAACATGTGATGGTCACAGTACAGAGGATATAAAATGCAGAATGGCAATGGGAAGAAAAGCATTTTTGAAAAAGAGAAATTTGCTAACATCGAATATTAATTTAAGAGTAAGGAAGTCTTTTCTCAAGGCATTTGTGTGGAGTGTTGCCTTGTACGGGAGTGAAACATGGACGATAAGCAGGGTGGACAGAAAGAGAATAGAGGCTTTTGAAATGTGGTGCTACAGAAGAATGCTGAAGATTAGGTGGGTAGATCGCATAACTAATGAAGAGGTACTGAACAGAATTGGTGAGAAAAGGAATTTTTGGCATACCCTGACTAAAGAAGGGATCGTTTGGTAGGACACATTCTTAGACATCGGGGAATCGTAAATTTAGCATTGGAGGGAAGTGTGTGGGGTAAAAATCGCAGAGGGAGACCAAGAGACGCGTATAGTAAGCAGATTCAAGTGGATGTGGGCTGCCGTTCTTACGAGGAGATGAAAAGGCTTGCTCAGGATAGAGTAGGGTGGAGAGCTGCATCAAACCAGTCTCCGGACTGAAGACCATAACAGCAACATATGTTTCCTATGTTCGACACTCACCGATTTTAGTGGAATTGCAGTGAAGAATACTTAACGTTCCTGCGTAGAAACTGACGTCTCTCTGCTAAAGAGCATGTCTCCTGGTGTTTCCTAGGCATTCTTATTTTTAAGAGTAAATGAAATTATTCATTTCAGCCTGTATGTTACAGGATAATTGTAAATTAACTGTCCTGTAATGTACCGTTTCGTACCTTGTCAGGGATCTTACTAAACCTAAGAAAGAGAAATGGGGAACTATTTTTTTAATTTATTACCTATTTATAAGACACTACATACGTTCCCTAATGTAAAAAGTATACTGAAGTCAATCTAAACGATACTATTCGCACTCATCGACTATCGTATTCAGAAACGTAGCTTGCCGGCCGCTTGGAGCGCTGCTATCGCAGCGTATAACAAAAATCTATGGGTGTGTCGTGACTATATATGTTAGACTGTGCCGCAACCATATTATACAGCAGGTAGTGAACTACTGTAGTGTTACGTTATAGCCAGCAGGACAAATGAACAACTATAACGAGATTTCAAAGTTTCAAATATTTGTTAATCTAAGGCACCTAACTGCTGTGGCTATCGGTTCCTAGGCTTACAAAGTACTGAAACTAACTTATGCTAAGAACAACACACACACACACACACACACACACACACACATGAACACACACATACTCAAACAAACACACACATGCCCGAAGGACTCGAACCTCCGGCGAGAACAGTCACGCATTCCCTGACCTAGCGCCTAGAACCGCACAGCTAATCTGCGCGGCTATGAGATTGTTAACTACATTTTCTTTTCATTTTATGTCTGTAAACTTGTATTTTTGTGAGGAAATGTTTTATTTAAATTTTATCTTTGTCAGAGTTGTTCTCTGTGATACAAAATTCATGGCAAGGCTCTAGAAAGCCGATAGCTGAATGTTAACGAAAAGATGCGACGAAGTGGCCGAGCGCATTGAGGCGCTATGCTCGGATGCGCGAGGCCGTTCCCCGTCAGGTTTCGAAAACTCCCTCGGAGATGGATGTGTGTGTGTGTTTACTTTAGTAAAAGTTACTTTATAAGTAGTTTGTAAGTTTAGGGTCTGATGACCCCGCAATTAAGTTCCAGAAGCTTAACAAACATTTGAACATTTGTTAACGAAAAAAAGAAAAAAAAAAACACCTGAACGAGAATTGTAAGATTCCTATGGTATGGCAAGCTGGGCACACATCACTTTTTGTTCTGCTTCGCTACTAATTGGACTCATTTGTAAGCCCCGCACTGGTAACTTTTTTTTTTTTTTTTTTTTTTTTTTTTTTTTTTTTTTTTTTTTTTTTTTTTAAAGATAATGAAGTTTGTTTAAATTTTCAACCAGCATTTTTCATTCTACAGCTTGCTCCTTCCTTTACATTTTTATAATGATAAATGTCAGTAAGTTTCATTTTTCAGCTTCACGCTTTCGATGGGACTGCGAGAGCGAATTATTGGACGACGCAATGAACAAATAAGTAATATTTGACCTGTTTTCCACAATAGCCAAGCACGTATCTGCCGTGAGATTGGTGACCGATGTCTTAACGTAAAATTACGAGAGATTCATAAGAGCTGATCTGTGAATAAAATTAAGAATCTTTCACAGCTCTCACAAACAATTACGTCGTTGCTTCCTCGCACGAGCCTGCACGAAAGCAACATCTTACTTAAATATGAATTTCGTATAATACAGTCTCTGTGATCTCGGGTTAAAGCACTAGACTAGAAACCGAAGGGTCGCCGGTTCGAAACCCGCTCGGATCATGGGAATTTTCAGTTTGCCTTTTATCAAAGCCTTCACCTCTCAAAGATGTAAGGAGTCGCCAGGAACGACAGGTGGTTCGGCTTCCACGTTAAACTATAGGTCCCCATTCACCGGTTGGATAACTGAGGTACGTCAGAGACACGCAAGTCGCGAAGTGGCGTCCAACTGAAAGACTTGCACCAGGCTACTGAGCTACACGAAATTATCATCAATGTTTTAATTACAATGTTTCATTTAACAGCTAAACTAATTCCAATCAATTTGCACTAAAGCGTTGGCTATTCAACTTAAACAACTTCGCTTTTTACGGAAAGGATAAAAAAGAGAGAGAGAGAGAGAGAGAGAGAGAAACAGGGAAAGCCCAGACGATCAGCAGCTGGAACTCCGATAAAATGTAAATTGCTAAGTTTGTATGGGTATCACCACTTCGGATTAGATTTATTTTTATGCGCTGCCACATCGTTCATCTGACTACGAAAAAATTTTGTACACTTCATATAAAAGACATTATTAATGAATATAATGACTAGGCTTCTTTCTCTTTTATATATTTACATTTATTTTCCTAGACCAGTTTCAACGGCCTTATATTTTAGTTTTATGCCAAATGTGACATGAAGTCACCAATGAGGTATGCGCCAATTTTCAGATTTCGTTATTCAACAGTGCTATAAGGGATACTGTAGAATACAAAGGTCACAGGTGGTGATATTGCTGTTATTTATTCACGCGTTTCGAACTCGTTATCGTCAGAATCTAAAACCTGGAGTAAAGTTTCGTACACTTGTGCAACGTCATGGCCCTGCAAAACTGTATTGTATAATTGTACGAAACTTTACCTCAGGTTTTAGGTTCTGACGATGACGAGTTCGAAACGCGTAAATAAATAACAGCCGCATCATAATTTGTTACCTTTGTAAAGCATCCCTTATAGTACTGTTTAATAACGGAATTTATTGTTTTATGTCATAAAAATAATTCTTTATTATACATGATATTATCACATGAACGTAATGAAAAGACTGCTTCCTTTTCATACATTTAGAACAGCTGCAAACCCGGCGTCCCCCGGGTTCTTATTTACTTCAATCTTATGTTAGGGGACTGATGAGATGGCTGTTAAGTCCCCTCAAAAATAGCAACAACAACATTTTACGTTAGTCTATTTTGTATAGGCTACCGTCTTTTGCAACTTTACATTAGTCTAATTCAGAGCAGACGCGATTCGCTTTATTTAAAATAATCTTCAGTGGTCAACTGTACAGAAAATATTTATTGTATTACATTTTTTTGTATTTTTTTTTTCTGAATTCGATCAGGAACAGTTATTCTGAATAAAATGAACTATAACGTTACTGACGTTTTTATGTTGCCCTCTTCATGTGTTTTATGTAGCAGTTACATTGCCACTTCTTGTCAACTGTCACTTGCTGGCAATGTGAATGCTACAGATAACCATGAAGAGGGAAACATAAAACGTGAGTAATCTTAATAGTTCATTTTAAGCAGAATAACATAATCCCATAGCATGAAAACTGCTTCTGATCAAATTTAGAAAAAAAAAAAAAAAAAAAAAAAAAACACGCAAAAATGTAAAACCAAAATATTTCCTGTACAGTTGACCAGTGAAGATGTTTTGAAATAAAGCGAAAAGCGTCTAGTCTGAATTACATTAATTTACAGTTGGTATTAATTAAAGTGTAAGGAAGTCTTTTCTGAAGGCATTTGTGTGGAATCTTGCCTTGTACGGGAGAGAAACTTGAACGATACATAGTTTAGACAGGAAGGGGGTAGAGGCTTTTGAAATGTGGTGCTACAGAACAATGCTGAAGATTAGGTGCATAGATCGCGTAACTAATGAAGAGATACTGAACAGGATTGGAGAGAAAAGGAATTTTGGCATACCTTGACTAAAAGAAAGGATCGATTGCTAGGACACATTCTTAGACATCAAGGAATTGTAAATTTGGCATTGGAAGAAAGTGTGTGGGTAGAAAATCGCAGAGGGAGACCAAGAGACGAATATACTAAGCAGATTCAGATAGATGTGAGTTGACGTTGTTATGAGGAGATACAGAAGCTTGCTAAGGATAGAGTAGGGTGGAGAGCTGCATCAAACCAGTCTCCGTACTGAAGACCACAGCAACAACAACAACAACAACAACACAGTTCCAAAAGACGGTAATCTAACCTATGCAAACTGTATAACTGCAACTGCGGAGGAGGAGGCAATAAATAAATAAATAAATAAAATAAGTAAAAAATAAAATAAAATAAAATATATATTTTTTTTAATCGAAGAAGAAACATGTTAAGTTAGTCCATCACCCCTTCCCTTTTCTTCCATCTTTTTCCGCCTCTGCAGTGGACAGCGTGGTTGCCTCGCAGGGGGCCCTGGTTCAATTCACTGTCCGGTCGGGGATTTTCTCCACTCGGAGACTGGATGTTGTGTTGTCCTCATCATCATCTACACGTTAACCCGGCCCAGTGGCGTCACGTAAAGACTTGCACCAGTCAGATCGAACACGATCCTACCTGGGGTCCTAACGGCCAAAAATAACACACGCAGTCATAACAATCATCACTTTCTGTCTCTGTAAGCCTTCTCTGTCCTTCTCTCTCTGTCCATATCTTTCTCTCGCCTCTCTCTCTCTCTCTCTCTCTCTCTCTCTCTCTCTCTCTCTCTCTGTTCATCTCCTCATCTCTCCTCTTTGTTAATCTCCTCTTGCAGTTTCCTCTGCCAATCAGTTCGTCGTCTTTCTGTCGAACTCTTCCGGCAACTCTTCACTCCATTGCCTCCCCCATCTGTGAAAAATTATATAACTTTATTAACTTTAATTCTGATCAGTGAAATTGTAAGTTTATTGCAAGATACCCTCCGCCATGCAGCGTATGAAACCTTAGGCAAACGGCGACGTTCCTCTTGGTTTGAATATGAAGTATGCAACATTTCATCAAAATCGGAATACAACCGTAGATTTTGTCGAAGCTCCTAGGTAAAGTACCCTCTGGAATGCAACACACAATATGTTACGCGGACAGTGACTTTCCTCTTGTTTTGACGATCAAGTGTACTAAGTTTCATAGCAATCGGATGAACGGTACGGCAGCCTATAAAATACGAACAAACCTGATGCGGCAGTGTCGCACGTGTTTATGACGGCATAACTCCTGAACTATGTGTCTTACAGTGACATAATTATGCCTATGACCTTCGCGAAAGTTCAAGCAATATGTTGTCTAAGTTTCATCGCAATCCGATGAACGATACGGCCGCGCATAAGATACGAACAAACATACATGCAAACAAAAAAACATTTTATATATTAGATGTTAGCAGAGCGGTTTAAACACATGCTCATCGGCAGCAGTCTTAAATTTTATTTTTATGGTATCATCTATGTGGAGGTATTGCTTTCCGATATTATTTCCAAAATTCATATTTGTGAAATTAATAAAATAAACATGCTAAAAGACTAAAACTTAAAATACAGATAATCGTTTCCATGAGAGCATAAAAATAAAATTAAAGAGCGCTGACGATGAGCATGTGATCGCAACCGTGCAGGGCGCATAGTATTGTACAAGTCTCCGACACCAATCTGGTTTTATTGCGATCTGAATTAAATTTTGCACATCTGACCTTCAAAACAAGAGAAACCTCACCGTCTACGTAATATTTCGTGCGGTACATAGCGGAGGGTACCTTATTCCAGACTAAGATACCGTTGGACCGATCATAATGAACTTTCTCAGATATACGAGGGGTGTTTAAATGAAGAGGTACGAAACGTCTTAACAACCAAACCAGTTAAAATTTGAATATGCCGCTGTGGGATAATGTAGTGCGGCATCTAGGAATGCGGAGCATGCATCGTCAACTCCCCCTAAAAAATTCAAGGCTGCCAAGGTGATGCTCAGCGTCTTTTTCGACGTCCGAGATCCGATACTCATCGAATTCCTCGAGGACGGGAAGTGTGAGATTCTCCGTAGCCTACCCAAGACCATCAAGAGTAAACGACATGGACTGCTCACGGAGGGGGTGATCTGCTCCATGATAACGCGCGTCCACACGTCTCCATGGTCACACAACGTGTACTGGCCAAGTGAAAGTAGGAGCAGCTTCAGCATCCGCCCTACAGCCCGGACGTTTGGCCCTGTTTGGTTCGCTAAAAAAAAAAAAAAAATAAAATAAAATAAAATAAAATAAAAATCGCACTGACGTGTTTTACGGCCTACTTCAGATTTGTAGCAAACATTTTGGACCAAAATAATAATCTAAATAATAAAAAATTTATAATAATAGCGTCTGAAACCCTTTTAGGAAAAAAAATTAGATAGTAGCAGGTTCCGAACAGGCGACCCTTAGCGTCGTAGTCTAACGCCATGCCAACTGCGCTACGCCTATCAATCAAAATATGAGCCTTTTAATCTTATACTATTGATGGCCGTTGTTAACTGATGATAATATGGCATTTGTAGACATTAGATTATCATTTATCGTACGAAGAACGATGTGTTTTTGTTAATTCTTCACTGCGCCATAGCTTTGAAATGACAACGTGTAAGTTGCAATAAGAAAATCATCAAATACGCAACGCAAGATGACGTATGCCACAGAGACTTCTGGACGAGGAATGTCACGTGACATCTCCGATCGCCTGGTTTTCGTTAATTCGAGGGTGTCAAATCTCCGTTATTTTTGCAAATATGTCTCAAACGATACGAGATATGAAAAAAACGTAAGGGAGCTAAGTTGTAGAGAATTTTCTCGTCTACCAATTAGGTTATTCAATTTTCGTGTCAGATGAACGGTTCGTTTGCAATTACAAACGGCTTTTTTGGGAATTACTACCGTATTTTTTGTCCGAAAAATTTGAAAAAGGGGGGTTCTGGTCTCTGGCGGCCTACAATCATGTCTGTAAAAATTGGTGCTGATCGGTTGAACGGTTCGTCTTAAAAACAGGGAACACGTTACGGACAGACGGACAGACAGACAGACATCCCAAAATCGCCGTTATTTTTGCAAATAATTTTGAAACGCTATGAGATATGAAAATAACATAAGAGAGCAAAGTTGTAGAGAATTTTCTCCTCTACAAATTCGGTTATTCAATTTTCGTGTCAGATGAATGGTTAAGCCGTTATTATCATATAAATTTCGAGCTGTCAAAAGACGATCGCAAAGGCCCACTTTAGTGTTACTACCGTAACCTAAAGTGGGCCAATATCTTAAAGGGAAGCGCTTCAAATCGGACATCGAACTGAAGGACACAGTAGAGGAATGATTCTTGTCACAGCCACAGGAATTCTAGGAACAGGAAATCCTTCGGTTCGTTAAACATCGGGATAGTTGTGCTCAGGCCTCTAAGGATTATTTTTGAATAAAGACTTCAAGTATACCTACAGTGTCGTTTCGTGCCTTTTCACTTGAACGACCCTTGTATTTAATTTTTCATATACAGGGGAAGGAAGAAAAGAAGGAAGAAAGAATAGGCTTTAAAGTCCCATCGACAGTCATTAGTAACAGAGTGCAAACTCGGATTGTTTTTGCTTAAGGGTGGAGGAGGAAATCGGCCGAGCCCTTTAAAAGAAACGATCTCGGCATTTGCCATAACCGAATTAGGGGAATGGGTGAACAAAAATCTGGATGGCCAGAGATGGGTCTGAACCACTGTCCATCCGAATACATGGGAGGGAGGTGATGAACAGGGAGAGAGAACAGGAGTAAATTAGCAGAGACCGGGAAGGTAATGACAGTGGCAGGGAATGGATAGACGGGGGGGGGGGGAGGGGGCGGGAGGGGCGGGGGGGGGGGGTAGAGAAAGAAACGCTTCTGCAAGAAGTCGTGGCCCGTGCGCATCTTGTGTGTCGGGTGATTGAAAATAAATAAATAAATAAATGTTTGAAAACCTATTGGACCTACGGTCATCGGTTCTTAGACTTACAAACTACAGACACTAACTTAAGGATAACACACACACCCATGCTAGACTCGAACCTCCGACGGCGAGCAACCTTGCGTTCCGCAACAAAGCACCTTATAGTTGGCGTCACCTACGAAGGCGGCCCAGTTTTCAGTCGTTCTGCGCATCCCCCACCATTACCGCAATGAGAGCCAATAATGTTTATTCTGTAGGCGCGTGGCTGGCCGTGAGTTGCGCAATGTTTCTCCCGCAGGCGCAACTGTTGGCGCTCGGCCGTAGATCCTCCCCTCCTCGCTACCCTATCGCTCCGCCTCTATGCGCGGAAGCGCCTTCTTATATGACGCCAGCTATAGAGAGGTCGGCCACTCGGCCACTCTACATCGACGCTGGGTGAGTCCATTCCATTGCTTTGGAGGGCGGGCCACCTCCGTTGTACACAAAGGAGTAGACTCACCCTGTGCACAAGACAGCTCACCCTACGCACAACACGAGAAAGCGTTTCTGCACACGGGCAACAACTTCTTGGACGCGCTCTGTGTAGAGACAGAGAGAGCAGGAAGGAGGAGGTGGACAGAGGAGCACACGGACTAACCGAATATCAGAATGAATACTTAATGTTCCTTCTTTAGAATAAACAAATACCCGAACAACGTCGGAATTACAACTAACTAATAAGGGAGAAGTCTAAGAGGACAAACAGGGATCGAGATGGGGAAATGATGAGCAGAGAGATTAGAGAAAGGAGTGTGAGATACATACCCAATTCCCATGCATATTGAGCAAATGAGAAGCATTACCAGATTTGCTAGTACTGCAATCTTCTGCTTAATATATAAGCAGAGTGTCCTTGTGTTTACGAGTTTGTTTGTGTGTACGTATTGCATACAAATTTACAGTTTTGTTCCAATCCTTATTAAATTTTGTGCACGTAAGCGTAAATGTAAGAATCACCTACAATACATAGTTGACGAGATATGATTTCATAAACAACGAGATGCGCGAAAAACTGCTGCATTAAGCGACAATGCTGTTCATTTTCTCCTAAACCACTGGACCGATTTCAACCAAATTTGGTACACATTTTCCTTATCGTGAGGTAAAAATTTCTGTAGGGGTAAGAACCACATACACACATGGTCCATGAGGTAGACGTCATAAACAATAGAAATCGCAAAGAACTACCACATCAAAAAAAAAAAAAAAGAATGTTTATATAGTCTATGGGACTTAACTACAGGGTCATCAGTCCCTAAACTTACAAACTACTTATCAACTACTTACGAACTAGGACGGCACAAATATCCATGCCCGAGGGGGGATTCGAACCCCCGACCGTAGTGGCCGTGCGGACCGTGACTGGAGCGCCTTAGTCCCCTAGGCCACCAAATGTTCAAATGTTTGTTAAGCTTATGGGACTTAACTACGGGGTCATCAGTCCCTAAACTTACAAACTACTTATGAACTACCTTACACTAAAGACGGCACAAATATCCATGCCCGAGGGGGAATTCGAACCCCCGACCGTAGTGGCCGTGCAGACCGTGACTGAAGCGCCTCAGTCTCCTCGGCCACCGCGGCCAGCACCCCTCGGCCACCGCGGCCGGCAACTACCACATCGTATGATGAGACTTTATTCATACACTGTACTAGAATGACAGTACTTAGTGACTTTCAACACGCGTTAAACATTATTTCAAACCTTTATTACACTTTTTCTCATTGACAATTACAGCAAAATGATGAAAGAAAAAGTTTCTCGCTTACTATTTTACCGCTATTCGTGGACTAAACTACGACAGACACTATACACACGTATAGCTAAATGTCTCTTCTAAACTTATCACAGTCAACACGTTGTTCATGAGATATGAGGACATAAACAGTGACATTCATTAAAAACCGCCCCATCACGCACCAGGTTTTAATCTATTACTTCTTTGCTAGTAGCTGTATTCGTAACCGACTTTTAACATGCAACAATTATGCAAATGAATATATACCTACAAAATTATACAATTTTACGACATATAATTCGATAAATATAAGATCGTATATACTGCGATAAGTAAAAACCTTTCACATAATGCAACACGATTTAATATATTTACGAATTTTCTACTGAAACACTCCTCAAAACTGACAGTGCTGTTGACAACTGTGAACCAACTGTGAAGCGTACTAGCCTATAATGTAGTATCAAAGGAAAAACAACAAAACAACTTATAAGCTGGTTGCCATCGGAGACGAAAACGAGGCTTGTCCTTGGAGACAATCCGCTACCAGCTTTTGCTCGCGGCATGCCTCCATACAGGTGCTAAGTAATAGTGCGTGATTAGTAAAGAGCTGTGAAGGAAAACAGGTATCCTTATGTAAACATGCTAAAGCCAACAATACTCGTTACGTCAGTCAATACTCTTTATTTTCGTTTTCGACGAAATCCTAAAACTGGTACAGAATCCAATCGAATTTGTACGATTATCTTTTGGCACTTTCCTGTGTTCTTTCATACTTGAATACGTTTGAAGCGGGTTTAGTAATGAAAGTTTTAAATTGTTAAATGTGGAATTTAAGAATGAAGTTATACGATGGAAGCTACCAATAATTGTGTAGACCTATTTTAAATGAGTGATTATCGTAATTACCCGCGTCAGGGAGGCAATACTCACTTTACGTCCTATCTTAGAAGATAGATTAAGGAAAGGCAAACCTACATTTTTAGCTTTTGTAGATTTGGAGAAAGCATTTGACAATGTTGACTGGAACACACTCTTTCAAATTCTGAAGTCAGTAGGGGTAAAATATAGGGAAAGGAGAGTTATTTACAACTTGTACAAAAGCCAGACCGCAGTTATTAGACTAGAAGGGCATGAAAGGGAAGCATCAGTTGGGAAGGGAGTAAGACAGGGTTGTAGCCTTTCTCCGCTGTTGTTCAATTTGTTCAATCGAGCAGGCGGTGAAGGAAAGCAAGGAAAAATTTGGAATAGGGATTAAAATTCAGGGGGACGAAATAAAAACATTGCGTTTTGCCGACGACATTGTAATTCTGTCAGAGACTGCAAAGGACCTGGAAGAGCAGTTGAATGGAATGGACAGTGTGTTGAAGATATGAACATTAACAAGAGCAAAACAAAAATAATGGATAATAATATAATAATAATAATAAATCAATATAGAAAATTAGCATTGGATCACGACAGATACGAAATAAACAATAATCAAGATAGTAACTTCTCTCTCTCCGTTTCATAATCAGAATGCTTTTCACTCACCAATTTACGGCGACAGTGGTACAATTACACCCAGCTAGCCATCTTCAGTGTTGTCGTCACTGCAAAAATCGTCCTTATCACCAAGACAAATCATCAACTGTTCATGATCCCTTCCATTGTTTGCGCTTCCCGAATCAGTTTTTCAATGTGCACGACCCTATATATATCGAGCAAATATAAAAGAAGTTTTGACATTGACATATCTGCAGCAATATTTCACTCTTCTAACCCCTGCACCATAACTTCTTTCCGATCGTTTGTAGTGGGAATCAACTTCCTGCTCAAAGCATAAGTTTCGAAGTATTTATTCACACGAAATTGAGAACTTACTCAGAAAAAGTCAGTAGGCAAACGTCTTTTCGGTGACATCATCCAATTACTTTAACTCGGAAAGTAAAAGTTAAACCATTCACAGTAAAACAAATCGCAGCGAAAAAGCACACACAACATAAACACGCGATAAACACGATACACAACTTTGTTTACGGTAGAACTGAACAAAGCCGGCAACGCGGGAACGTTGACGTCACGGCACGTGATCACTGCAAGTGTTTATCGCGCTGTGATTGGATCGTTCCTAGCGACTAGCGCCTCGCGCTTCTTGCTCTTCACTTGTTATTTGTAAACGTCAAGTGCAAAGTTTCAGCGGCCCGGGTATACAGCAGCGGAAAGACTAAGTGAATGCCATTATTGCGCGATAACGACGTAAATGTTACTGAACACAGTGCCAATAAAACGGAGTTATTAAATGCAGTTTTCAGAAGTTCTTTCATCAAATAAGGCGAAGTAAATATTTCACAATTCTAAATGAGAACTGCTGCAAACATAACATAAAAATAAATACCCTTGGTGATGCAAAGCAAATCACCCTATCAAATAAGTGATGTTGCAGACGAAATGATAAACTATGTTTTCAAAAGTTTCTAATGCATAAGAAAAATACGCCTAATACATTTGTTTTGATATTCTTTTGTAACAATTATTTTTCATTAGTAAGCTCCTTGCCTTGTTTCCATAGCTTTTACTGGCCTGATTAAAGATAATCAACAACATGGTGAACTACAGCTAAATGTACTTCATGAGATCTACGTCTACTGTAAAGTTATTTGTATCCTTGTCTAATTTTGGAAATATGGGAATTATTTCAACACTATAGCTGCCGAACTTGTCAATCCCAAGAGCAGATTTGTTTTAGGGTGCCGGCCGAGGGGACTGAGACGCTCCAGTCACGGTCTGCACGGCCACTACGGTCGGGCGTTCGAATTCCCCCTCGGGCATGGATATTTGTGGCGTCCTTAGGATAAGCTAGTTGATAAGTAGCTTGCAAGTTTAGGGACTGATGACCCCGTAGTTTTGTCCCATAAGCTATACAAACATGTGGACTTTTTTTTTAGGGTGTGTATTTTAGGTGCAATTCTAAAGTTCAGATTCTTTTTAAAACCTAAAGTGTACCTTATCAGTTTAACAAAAATGATATTTTTAGGAACTAATTGCGGCTCTGAAGTTACAGGAATAATTTTAGAATTCATAATCTTTGACGGTATGGCCATAATATTAGAAGAGTAGAAAAAAGTTCTCCTGACGTGAAAAACTGTTGGAGCTTTTACCTAATTAGAAAATTGCAAATTGAAAAGCAGTGGAGGATCATTTGAGTGATGTTTTGTATTTGCTTTGCTGAGTCAAATTTCACCGCGTATTGATTAAACGCTAGTGAACCGAACTGTGCTAGCTAGCTTCATCATTAAGATATTTAAGGATACTGAGGTCTGATACACACTTTTTATTTTTACATCTTATAAAGGTCGCATCGTTAGGTGGTGCTCACAGGTGTTCTCTACGTTCAAAACGTCTCCGTTCTTCGAAAGCAGCTTTCCCTTGCAATGATCCTGTTTTCGGAGTAACACATGCACACCTTATTACCACGTAAGCATTGTAGTGGGCAAAAGGCCTGCCCTTGGCCGTTGTAATAACTTCCATACAGACGGTCGTACTACGAAATGCGAAAGCGACCGGTGTGCATATGTCGGGACACCGTCCACGGAGTTCTCGGGTCGGCGGTAGCGGGGAGGGGAGGGGGGGAGGAGGAGGAGACAGGGGCAGCCGACCCTTCGGAGCAGGTAAAAGTGTGGCAAAAGTCCGGCGTGGCAAGTGTCCGGACACCGTTTCGGCGTCGCTCTTCCTGACGTTCCCCATCCCGCTCCTCAGGAACACATCACCTTTTCTTGGAGGCGTCTGTCTCGCGGCAGTACGCACTTTGCTGTTCTGACGTTTAGCTGCCGGAATGCCGGAAGTTTACGTCACGTGACTGTCCCATATGTAAACACAAGGCTGCTGTCCTGCTCCTGACGGAATTTATTGTTGGAACAATTGAAGGATTCAGTATAGCGTGAGCTGTGGTACCCGCATCTCATGTTGCATTCGTTCATCTACAATAAACAAAACGTGATAAAAGTTATGCAGTAGGCCGTCATTGCAATTTACTTAGTTTATTTTTATCCCTCTTAACAAACACTCTTTCGATGTCCAGATAATTTAAAAACAATTCTAACCAGAGTCAAACATTTGCGACTGTTGTTGTTGTTGTTGTTGTGGTCTTCAGTCCGGAGACTGGTTTGATGCAGCTCTCCACATTACCCTATCCTGAGCAAGCCTCTTCATCTCCACATAAGAACGGCAACCCACATCTGTCTGAATCTGCTTACTATATCCATCTCTTGGTCTTCCTCTGCGATTTTTACCCCACACACTTCCCTCCAATGCTAAATTCACAATTCCTTGATGCCTAAGAATGTGTCCTACCAATCTATCCCTCCTTTTAGTCAAGGTATGCCAGAAATTTCTTTTCTCCCCAATTCTGTTCAGTACCTCCTCATTAGTTACGAGATCCACCCACCTAATCTTCAGCATTCTTCTGTAGCACCATATTTCAAAAGCCTCAATCCTCTTCCTGTCCGCACAGCTTATCGTCCATGTTTCACTCCCATACAAGGCAACACTCCATACAAATGCCTTCAGAAAGGACTTTCTTAGGCTTAAATCAATATTTGATGTTAACAGATTTCTCTTTTTCAAAAACGCTTTTCTACCCATTGCCATTCTGCATTTTATATCCTCTGTACTGCGACCATAATTTGTTATTTTACTGCCCAAGTAACAAAACTCATCTACCTCCTTTATTGCTTCGTTTCCCAATCTAATTCCTTCATCATCACCTGATTTTCTTACACTGCACTCCATTACCCTAGTTTTGCTCTTGTTAATGTTCATCTTATATGCACCTTTCAGCACACTGTCCATTCCGTTCAATTGCTCTTCTAGGTCCTTTGCTGTATCTGACAGAATTACTATGTCGTCGGCAAAACGCAATGTTTTTAATTCTTCACCCTGAACTTTAATTCCTTCTCCAAATTTCTCCTTGCTCTCCTTTATAGCTTGCTCAATGTACAAATTGAATAACAATGGAGAAAGACTACAACCCTGTCTTACTCCCTTTCCAACCACTGCATCCCTTTCATGCCCTTCAACTCTGACAACCACTGTTTGGTTTTTGTACAAGTTGTAAATCACCTTACGCTCCCTATATTTTACTCCTGCTTGCTTCAGAACTTGAAAGAGTTTATTCCAATCAACATTGTCAAAGGCCTTCTCCAAATCTACAAAAGCTAGAAATGTAGGTTTGCCTTTCCTTAATCTATCTTCTAGGATAAGCCGTAAAGTGAGTATTGCCTCCCGTGTTCCTACATTTCTCCTGAACCCAAACTGATCTTCCCCGAGGTCGGCTTCTACCAGCTTTTCCATCCTTCTGTATATAATTCGAGTTAATATTTTGCAACCATGACTTATTAAACTGATGGTTCTGTAGTTTTCACACCTGTCTGCACCTGCTTTCTTTGGAATGGGGATTATAACATTTTTCTTAAAGTCTGAGGGTACTTCGCCTGTCTCATACATCTTACACACCAGGTGAAACAATTTTGTCATGGCTGGTTCTCCCAGAGACTTCAGTAGCTCTGAGGGAATATCATCTACTCCAGGAGCCTTGTTTCGACTTAGGTCTTTCAGGGCTCTGTCAAATTCTTCTCTCAGTACAGTATCACCTATTTCATCTTCATCTACATCCTCTTCACTTCCTACAATATCATTTTGCGACTACCCAAAAGAAAAGAAATGGTCCGTTTCGGAACTCCACCCGCAAGCTTAGATCTATTAAGCAAAATAAATGTATCTCTTTGTTTAGACTGTGTCTGCAACAGCCGATGAACGTGTTAAGATTAGCGCGCGTTAGATAATAAACGAAATGTAACGGTAACGAACACATGTTAAAATTAGCGTGCGTTAGATAATAAACGGAATGTAATGGTAACAAACACTACAAACTTGTATGTCAAGCACTCTTTCGGTAACACAACAACAGCAGCAGCAGCACAAGACTATTGTTTATAAAAAAAATTTCAAATTTACTGGTGGAAATAAGAAAATCGACAAAGACATCTAGCACAACGTCTGCGTATAGAGACAGACTGACCAGATGGCAGAGTACGGCTCCTTACATATGACTGTTAGTTATTTAAATTGAATAGTACGGTGCTGCACTCTGCCGTCTGGTCACTCTATCTCTATACCACAAGTCTCCGAAGAATGCACCTAGAAGCGACGGAAGCATTGTACCTCTTGCCTACATCGAGGTTACCTAGTGTTTCACCTAGAAATATCAGTCAAAACCGTAATTTGGAGAACGTCCTGGAGTCTTACTAGGGAAGAATCTGCTGGTTGTGGTGTGAATTTTGTGATCAGTGGATTGAGTTACCCTAAAAACAGAGATAGAGGTCCATCTCCTGCATTTGAAATTTTTCATACCTCTGCACATTTTTCGTGTTGTTGGAAGCGAAAATAAGCATTCTAGGAATCTTCTTCGGTTGACAGACTCCTTTTACCCCTCAGTGATGCGTGTAGATAACCCTTACGAGTTGTCTGTTGGCGTCGTAAGATACCTTACACTGTTTCTGCAGTGTTATCTTGTGCGCTAATGCATCTGTAGTCGACTATATTATTACCTAAAATACGATTCAGTATGTGTTCTACAAGGTTAAACTAACTTGGTCTGGATGGTTAATAATGCAGTAGACTGTTGCTACTATGTACAATTTCTGTATGGTAGGAGTGGTGTATGCAATATATGTAATAAGAATTTAATTACGAAGACAGTGTTCTGTCTCTCCATTGTGTGTTTTTACCGGGTTATTAGAGGTATGTTGTGCGGTTATTAACGATATGCATCGCTTTCTATCTGGAAAACCCAGTAAATGATTCGTTCGATTCTGTGATTAGTATAGTCCTCACCCTAACTAGAGGCGTTTATATTCAATTTTACCAGCTCTGTTTCTTCCTCTATTTTCTGATCTAAGATTCATAGGATCGCTTTGTAAGATACATGTTGTACTTATCTGTGTAGGGTCTAAATGGCTGATCTATCGACATCTAGAATCGAAGGATGCGTTGTACCTCTCGTCCATATGGGGTTTATTTGACTTTCGCCTAGAAATATCACTCAAAAGCATAATTTGGAGAACGAGTCGGAGTCATACTAGAACATGATTCGTTGCTTGTGGTGTGAATTTTTGTGCTCAGTAGCTTGATTTGCCCTAAAAAGAGATGGTTAATAATACTGTAGACCATTATTACTACGGCTATATCCGCATGGTGGGAGTGGTGTATATGATGTATGTAAAAGCGTTGAATAATGAAGACTGTGTTCTGTCTGTCTATGTGTTTTTATCGGGTTCTCTGCGGTATGTTGTGTGGTATAGTTAACGTCTGCATCGCCTTCTATCTAGAAAACACAGTCGACGATTGGTTCGATTCTGTGGTTAGTATAACACATGACCCTAACCAGAGGCGTTTATATTCGAAGACTACACAGAAAGAAGGGGCTAAGTCCAAATTTCACGAAAATGAGATACTGGTATCCTTATGATGTTCATCAGATGTACTTTCAGTTGGGTGAACTTATATGAATGTAATGGGTTTAGTCACGGAGTTATAGCGACATTAAAATTTGGTATACACTGAGAAAAAGGGTCAAGTCAAGTCCATCTGAAACACGAAAACAAAGGATGAAGTCCAGCTGGTGTCCTTTTATCAGCTGTATTTTTTTCTTCTGTTACGGAAGTATCATTGTTGACATCGTTAAATGCAATGTCATTGTTGATTTTCGTATGTATTGTGGGAGCTAACACGGAGCATATTTCACATTAGCTTCTTTGCTTTGTGCTGTGATAGAACCGAATATCAAGTAATCATTTGTGCTAACACAAAGTAGCCTTGACATTCACTTCAGTGCTTTGTGGTGTAGTAGATTGAATTTCGTGTCATATCCAACTGAGGTCGTGTTTCAACTGGAAATGGAAGATCCAGATTGAAGCTGCAGTGGTAAGTCTAAAAAAAGACAAAGCTTTGGTAGACAATCATTAAAAAATGAATGCATGGCGCCAGTTGATAAACGAGGGAAACATAAATCCATGTTCACAAACTCTCCACAGAAACAGAGCAAAACATATGCGCTCACATCAAGTAATTTAAAGGACGGTTCAGTCTTTACAGCATAAATGAAGACAGAAAATATATTTGCCTGAAGAACTCACAATCAAGATGATGTTCAAGATTTTTAAGAGACACATTCTACTTGTTCAGTATTATATGAAACGTATCGTAAAATATTTAATACAAAATTTAACATTTCATTCGGTTTCCCTCGAGGTGACAAATGCAGTACTCGTGATAAGTTTTCTGTAACTTTCAAAGCTTTAGAGGCACAACTATCACATGCAACAAATGGAAAGGAAAGATCAGATGTTCAAAGTAAAATGAAGAGAGAGAAGATTGAACATGAACTGCACCGCAGTAACGCTGATATATTCTAACAGTGTAAAAGACAATCTCGGCGGAGAAGCAGAGAGTTTACAAACGCGGAATCGATATGTATGGATGTGGAACGAAATCTGCCATGTCCAAACATCAGCATCAACATTGTCTACTATAAGCGACAATTTTATATTTAACATTCATCAACTCTGAGATGGTAACGCAGTATTTTATTCTTGCCTCAAACTATATGAAAGAAAAGTTCAAACGTAGAAAGTTCCTTTCCTACATCATTATGTTAATTCGATTCTGGATCTTGAGTTGAAAATTTGTAAATCTGCAGTGAATCATGGGGAGGTCATAACAAAATCTACACCCTCTCCAGGTTCACCCATTATCTTGTCCATCATGCAAAGCGCTTTGAATCAATTTGTGTGCCATTCCCAATTAGAGGGCATTCATACCTGGAAAGTGACAAAGACATGGGCCTCATCAGACGTAAAACAAAAGCTGAGTTACCAAAGGACTGGACAAACACAATTAAATATGCGCGTGCAACCAAAATGCCCATTACCATAGTGAATTATTAGGGAGATGAAGATAGAACGTCACTGTCCAAGGCTTATCAGACATCGTGACACTTACAATGGACCGTGGATCACGTCAGTTATTACTGCTCCTGCTGGACGACTGGAAAAAGAACTCGCAGTGGGAGAGTTATGGTTCCCTTCTCCCTGTTACGAAGGTAAGCTGCTAAACAAGGTAGTCACAGTAATTAAATCAGACTAGATCATATAATTGTGTGAAATAGCAGGGCCTGCTTTAATATAACAAACACATTGAGATACCATGCTAATAACAGTCCGCATATTCAATGTTTCAGGACTGCTACCTAACACCGAGGATCTGCAGGAACTGAAGGTGTTCTGTGACACAGAGCCCAAGAATACTTTACAAATATTCCTTTCCGTCAGTGATTTTACAAACACATTTTGTGTTATTTGTATCTAAGCAGTAAAAAGTGAGAACTGAAGACTGTGGGTTATGAAAACTGTAATTTTTGCTAATAACTAAAATTACATCTTATTAACGGTATTATTTTGTAACGTAAGTGTTGTAATAATTAATTAAATAATTTTTAGTAGTTGTGCAGCAGGTGATTTAAAGATAAAAAGCTGAGACAAAATGAAACCAGAATATTGATAAACAGTGTTGTTACTAAAACCTAATTAGTCATAGACACCCTGAATGATAATGACCACACTCAAATATAAATAGAATTTTTTCAGGGAAGTTATATAGTGAAATATCATCCCAACATCACATAACAATCTGACTTTGACAATCTTATTTGTGCGTTACACTAAGAAATTAAGAATATTTACAGTTAAAAAGGTGTAAAGGGTCCAGGTTTAAAAAATATTGTTTTATACTTTCAGAGAATACTAAAGATTGTAGAGTGTAATGAATAAATTACAAAAGCGCATTTCAATAACCAATGAAACTGTAACGTTTTAAACTTCGAAACTGCTCTCCTGAAAAAAAAAAAAAAAAAAAAAAAAAAATGTAAAATGAACTTAACCCCTTCTTTCCTTGTAGTCTTCATTCTATCAGCTCTGTTTAGTTCTCCAGCTACAATATTAGACAAAAGCATAATTCGATGAACATTCCTAATACAAACGTTACTTGTAGTTTGGTGTAGAACATAAGACGTGTGGCACTGTGTCTGTTTTGTACGAATATTGGTGAAACACGTGATTCTTCGCATAAAATGATCATGCAAAAAGCACATTTCAAGTAACATTTGTGTGTCTTACTAGGTGTGACTCTTTTGTGCTAAAAAGGCTTAGTTTGTGTTGTTAGCCTACCGTTTTGATATGAAAATCTCCGATATGTGGGTCTTTTGCCCTAAAAAAGTGTTAGAGTTGGATCTAAGGTATTTTAAGCTGTTGTATCCCAGTATCGTTTTCGCGATGTGGGATTCGAGTTATATGCATCCTAGGTTTCTTCTCTCTGTGGAAATAGCCTTTTACTCTACTGCGGTGTATATAGACCAACCTTATGAGGTGTTTACTGTAGGTCCTAAGATCTGTTGGGTGATTAAGTGTACTGAGGATCGCTCCAACGTCGATGTGATTATACCTAGTTTGCATCTGCAACAGCTACTTGTTGCTAAGACTTATAGCTTTTCGTGTAGAACGTATCGGTTTTACAGGACTATGAATCTAGGAGAAAATACCGGAAGATAGGTTACGTGTCATAAGAGCATTGCTTCGATTGATCGAATATCTGTTACTTGGTCAGTTATCGGAAATGTTCTTCTGTGCTGTTCTAGTCTACAACTAAGCAAGCATTCGTTTACATCGTAATTTAGCGCTCATCCAACTGTTTGTGTGTGTGGGTGTGTAAAATAGGTTATTGCAAGTTATAACGGCTGTTGTAGTCAACTCCTGCGGTAAGTACCAGGTTTGTGTCACCTGTGAGGAAATGATCATAGATGTGTTACAGTATTTGTCGGTAATACGATTGTGTATGGATCTCTCTTTATGGCCTGTAGAGATTGCCTTTATTGGGTCGATATTGCATTAAGAGCGCTGGTATAGCTGTGAAAAATCGGTCGGTTTTTTTTATTATTCTTCTTACGGCTGATGATAGAAGTAATGTAATATCCTGCCTTCGTAAAATAAGCTCTCGAGTATTCGTAATCTGACGCAGTCGATGTACCTGGCTTGTGCGAAATAACGATTTCGTTCTATTTAGTCGTATGGTTCGGTACAACCTAGAGGTGTTCTACATTTGTGGACTGTATATTGATACTTAGTACTATGGTTATGTATTAGGACTGTGGTGTATTGAGCTCGTCTTTCAGGTTTGTGTACGACTGGACGTCTCTCGGTAGCGTAGCGGAGATGCTTGACGTGGTAAATTATTGTTCTTTGGTCGAGAATCATCGATTTCAATAAACCGTATGGTTAGGTGATTTAAAGCTGGGTAATTACCTTCGGTGGGAGGCGTGTTTAATCGTTTGTTTAGTCTCTAAAGGACTGCTCTTGGCGTTCGATAAAAAGTTTCGGGCCGGCCGCGGTGGCCGAGGAGACTGAGGCGCTTCAGTCACTGTCTGCACGGCCACTACGGTCGGGGGTTCGAATCCCCCCTCGGGCGTGGATATTTGTGCCGTCCTAGTTCGTAAGTAGTTCATAAGTAGTTTGTAAGTTTAGGGACTGATGACCCCGTAGTTAAGTCCCATAAGCTTTACAAACATTTGAACATTTGAAAAACTTTCGGTGTTGTATTAAATCGAAATGGTATAGACTTTTTTTTTCGTCGTTGGTTGTAAGGATTAGATACACATATAAGAAAAGAGCTTGGTGTTGATCTGGATCGTTCCTTGTTAGCTGTTCTATGTGTGTCAGTCAGTTTTACGATGTAATTGGGTGTGTTACAGATGTTTATCGAGAGTATTGATTTGTTATCAAGGGGGAATGACTGTTTGTGCTCGAGTGAATGTCAAACGTACGAGGTATGTGGTCTAGTGTCTGATAGAAAACGTTTCAGAAATACCGTCTGGTGGAGTATGCAATTCAGAAAAATGCATGATCAACCGGTTAGATGTTTCCAGAATGAAACTTTCGCTCTGCAGCGGAGTGTGCGCTGATATGAAACTTCCTGGCAGATTAAAATTGTGTGCCGGAACCGGGACTCGAACCTGGGACCTTTACCTTTCGCGGGCAAGCGCACTACCGACTGTGCTATCCCGACACGACTCACGATGCCGCCTCACAACTTTAATCTGCTAGGAAGTTTCATATCAGCGCACACTCCGCTGCAGAGTGAAAGTTTCATTCTGGAAACATCCCTTAGGCTGTGGCTAAGCCATGTCTCCACCATATTCTTTCTTCCAGGAGTGCTAGTCTTGAATGGTTCGCAGGAGAGCTTCTGTGAAGTTTGGAAAGTACTGGCGGAAGTAAAGTTATGAGGCGGCATCCTGAGTCGTGTCGGGATAGCACAGTCGGTAGTGCGCTTGCCCGCGAAAGGCAAAGGTCCCAGGTTCGAGTCCCGGTTCCGGCACACAATTTTAATCTGCCAGGAAGTTTCAACCGGTTAGATGTTCGAGAGGGAACCACCAACGGCGCAGAGATTGTCGCCGCTAGAACTTTAGTAGAAAAGAGCTTGGATGTTTAGATCCTTATTGTTGTAGGTCTGTCGATGGGTTGGAGATGGTTGTTGTTACAGAGAGAGTGTCATAGGCTAGTTAGGGTAGAATTCAAGTAAAAAGTGGTTAAATTTTGTGCTGCGGTATCTGTTTCCAGTTGTGGATGATGTGTTGCGTTAGAGCTCTAAAGAAGTCGATTTAGGATTATGTTCTTAAAACTTTGTGCTGTGTACGTTACGAAGTATTGCCTTTTTGACTTTGTGTTAGTGGTGTTTAATTTACGGCTGGTGCCAGATATTTGCGATGGTAAACTATTTCTGATCTTTTAACTTGTACATAAACTTGTACATTACATAACTTGTAATAAATTCGACAAGTTCGTCATGGAGACAATGCGAAGTTAGCATTTCTCTTACCTGGCGGCAGTTGTGGCATCATGTGGAGTGCTGGAGCGAAACTCGGTAAGGAAGCACTGGAGAACAGCTCGAGGGAATCATGTGGCTGTGCCTAGCCGATGTTAAAATGGGAGCTCTCATCTCCAGCTTCGCGTTGTTGGACATCCCACACGATTTCGCTGGTTTTTTTTTTTTTTTTTTTTTTTTTCAAACTGGGCATAGCGAGTACCTAGTATCCACCCATTACTTTCGCCTGGAAGGAAGCTGTGTAGGGAATAGCAACCAGATAGGGTAGTTGGAATCGATTGTTTAATGTAACTGACGACAAAAACATTTATTTTTCCAATCACGAGTTCCGGTGTCGATAAAACTACCGGTATTCACGTAATAAATTTTATAATAGGCGTTTCGGGCTGGAGGCTACAATATACACTTACGGACTAGATCAAAAACGAGGATAGCCGATATTTACAAAGTGTATCCCTGTATCGTGTGTCAATCCCATCCATGTGGTCTCGGATAGTAAATTCCTTAGAGAGCAGTCGTGTTGTTTTTTTGCTGGGTTAATAAGAACACCGAAAATTGACTGGTGTGTCCGTAAATCTGGCGAACTCTGGGACGATTGAAGTCTTAAGAGTTAGTTTGCGTTTGCATGGTAATGTGTAGAAATATGATGATCGATTTATGCGTATCTGTCGCGTTTTCTTGCATTGTTATGACCTCGTTTGCGATCATTACGTTAAACATATTGTAGACACATCATGTTCGATGCATGTTTATCTGACTCTCTTTTCGCACTGGGTGATGTCGTTTTGGAGACCTAAGGGGCACTACTACAGTGGTTAAACGTTTTTGGTTGTGTAATACTACTCCGAGAAAGGATGACAGCTCAGACGACCTCGTTATTGAATGTTTTTACCTCTAGAGGGTCTACTATATTTTGTTGTGTTTAAGCAATGTTTACTATTATTATTAGAATGGATCATCTGTCATCGAATGTACTTTGACATAGGACTTCGAAATATGCGAAGTTTGTTGGCTATAAATTTTTCTGGTGTTGCTGTGTGTAGGTTAGCATTCTAGGCATGTTAGTTTGCGGTAGCCAGCTTCTTGTAATTAAAACAATAAATCCGAGTTCGGTTTAGTGGAATTAAAAAAGAAATCACAGGAAAGGAGCTTGATTTGTGTTTGGGGTAAGAATTTTTGTCTATATTTTGGGTAAAAGGCGGGTCGAACTAGTTCTACCGAACTGAAAATCTGTTGTAATTGTGTTGCATCGGTCACGTAAAGTATTACTTTTATGTCCTCTCAGTTAGGGAGGGAGATGTTTGCGGTTCTGTGGTAGTTGTTCTGGCCAGCGTCATTCGGAAAACGATGTTATTAGTTCAGTGCTTTCGAAAAACAGTTTTAGTGTAGACGGTCGGAAATCGGTAAACAGCTGCGGACACGTTTAAGTCGAATGGTAAACGCTTAAACTGGTAACAGTGTACAGAGGCCAGGAAAGCTGTATATTGTCGGCAGCGGGGGGGGGGGGGGGGGGGCAGTGGGTGTAGCGGACTCTGCCAAAAACTGGACCATAGATCGAGGGGAGAAAATAGCTTAACGCCATGAAAATTCTGGAGCAATTCCGCCATCCTTCCAGTTGGTCAGTCTCCGGTTCGATCACAGTGTTGATTTGACGGGAGTCTAGAGTGAGGCGCACTGAACTGTCACTCTTCACAATAAGAAGTGGCTCAGTAACATCCTCATCGAGCATTCTTTCTATCTTTCGGTAACCCTTTCCCGATAGACCACGGGAATCAGATACGAAGGGACGAAGCTTTTGGTATGGTCGCGAACTTAGAATGCATATTCAAAGTTCTTAATAGCACCTGTCTTCTACAGGAAGACCTGGACGTTGCGATGTAGCACGTCTCGCAGCCGATCCCAGTCACCTTTGGGAAGACTCACGATCGCGACAACTCGCTCTTCAATTATTTGTGTCACCTCTTCCACGATTTCTGTGGGTGACGAGGGTTTAGGCTCCCCCAACACAGTCCACTAGATCCTTCATGTATGACCCCTCTTCGTGACACTTGGTCATCTGCAGACACTGCGACGGTAGCTCGTGGCTTGCTCATCAAGTTGTATCCTGATAGTGCCATTTTTCTGGAGGAGCAACTCATCCCTACCGACATCTAGCACCGTCTAGTATTGACTCAAGACGTCCATACCGATGATTAACTCAATTGAGACGGAGGGGACCACAAGTAAGTTGATGTCTGTGTCATGACCTTTACAGCGCAAGTCATGCGTGTTTGTGTCGACACTTCCCTGTGTCTCCCCGCAATTGCTCCTTTAATACGGGCCTTTTTCATGGAGAAAGTGGGTCAGTTGTGCTTTTCTATGCACCGCAGATAGGCTTCCTCAGAAAGAGCTGTGATCTGGCTGCCGCTGTCTATGATAGCAGTCAGCAGAGTGTCACCGATCATGACCTGTAGAATCTCCCTTAAATCCTCATATTCCAGCCGGTTCACGCGGCCTATTCCGAAAGATTCGGCGGCTTTGTTAGAGGCCGTGGTCACCAAGGCAACCAGTCAGTTTCTCGCGGGGGCCTGTGGCGCATTGTGAGCGGGATTTGACCATCGAATTGGTACAATTTGTGCCGGTTGTGGTTGCGCTTGCCAACTCACGTTGCCACTCTGATTCCTCCAGCTGTTATGGCTGCCCTGATTTGGATTAGAGGGGCCCCATACGTGTTATTTTGCCCACTTAACATTTCCTCTCAGTTCCCAGCTCCCCTGATTGGGTCGCTGTCCCTTCTTCTTGTAGGATCGGTTACCTTGGTCGTAGTTCCAGTGTTCTCTATAGTCGTGCTGGTTGTTTCTCCCTGCTGAATTGAACGTCCGTCGCTTTCCTTTACTGGCGGTCTCGTCTTTTGCGCATTTCCTGCACATGATCGAGGTCAGCGAGTGTTCTTCAGAATTGCTGTATTGATACCGAGCTTCTCCCTGTCAACTTCTCTTGTATATCCAAAGGGAATTTCATAACACACTGCCTGATGATCTCTTGATCTGTGAAGGGACGATCGAGATAGCGGTTTTTGGCATAAAAATCCTCGAAGAATTTGGCCATGTTATTACATTTGCCCGATTCTAGGTCAATGGTGTTAATGATCTCTTGTCGGATCCTTTCCTGGGCATTGCTAGACCAGTATGTGTCCAGGAATGCTTGGCAGAACTCATTGTAAGTGCGGCAGTTCTCGGCCGTCCGGCGCATGCATTCTGCAACGTGCCCTTCCATTTGGTCGCAGATGAACTCTAACCTGTATGTTAGCGGCCAGTTGGGTGGTATTTCCCTATCAAACTGTGCGATCCATACGGCGGGGTGGAGTGTGATGTTTATTTCCTTGTACGACTGAAAACGCTGTACTGATAGGAAGTGTTTATAATCAAAAGCTTCCAAATTCTCTTCTTGGGGCTTGCTGTTCTCTCTTTCAGCACGGGAGCGTGCACCATTGGTGTCGCATTTCCTCCATGACGAGGCAGAGTGTGCCAGAAGAGGCATCTCTGCTCGTCGTAGCCTGACACAGTTCGAGTGTGTGTGTTGCTCTGCTTCTTTACAGGAAGTCTGAGCATCCTGTGTGGGAATTGTGCTCTCTTGCGACCTGCTTCCGCAACTCGCATCGCACGACCTATGGGACGGAATGATCTCCGATAGGAAGTTTTCCTCCATCTCGCAAGGGGTTTTTGTTCGCTCATTCGACTTCTGAGCAGAAGTACGCGGTCGTTTTGTCAGTTATTTAACTTTTCGTTTGACCTTCTCTACTTCTTTGGTAAGCACCTTCGTGGTCTGTGTGGCTACGTGGGGTTTCCTACTGTGGGGTTTCCTACAAGAGTGCCGCAGGTAGCTTAGCTGCCCCGACCAACCGGTTCCTGAACAATGTTTGCGAACAGAGCCTCCCCCTGCCTGTCTCCCACAGTCGCTTATAATCAGTGCAAATGTTACCACCGTTTCTCGGGCGGTGTAGTCGCCGATATCTTTTGCTCTGTGCATTTTCGTACGCGATTTCTCTTCTGTGCATTGTACACGATGGAAGTGATAACAACAACGAAAGGGAGACCATGTCTTGTTAAGGATGGTCATCGCTACCGTATTTATAAGAAAACCCAAGAACATACGAATATATGGATGTTCGTCAATTACGAACGGAGTATGTGCAGAGGCCATCTAAAATTCGGAAATCGTGAAATCGTTTCTCAACAGCAACGTTTTTGTCCACCTAATAAATCGGATGTGGATATGAAGAAAAGAATTCATAATTGCAGAAAAAGAATTCGTGAAGAAACGCCTGGGATACAGTGCCTGTATCCCAGATTTTTAAGCAAGAATTTCAAGATTTGAAATATAAAGGATTGGAATTCGTTGCAAATATCCCGAACTACGACAGCTCCAAGAATCAATTCTGTAAGGCGAAAAGAGGAGCCATTTGGACAACTCAATACCCTGGCTCTAGTTCGGACCTTTTAAAATTAACTGAAGGTAATAGTTTTTTTTTTTTTTTTTTTTTTTTTTTTTTTTTTTTTTTTTTTTTTTTTTTTTAAAGCTAAAAGATCGGTGTGTTTCAGGAAAGATAATTCTCTTATTTGCTTGTGAAGAAGCAGAGAAAATCCTTTGCGAAAATGGAACTGTATTATGGATGGGACATATGACAGCTGTTCGAAACAATTCAAACAATTGTAGACAATCCAAGTTGACATTGGAAGTACAGAAGAGGCAACGAAGATATGTCCTGTTTTATTTGCTTTGCTCCCAGACAAAAGTCAAAATTCACACGAAAGACATTTTTCTGGATTGAACAGTAAGATTCCTGGGCGGTCCCCGGAAACTACAGTGCTAGATTTTGAAATGGTTACCACTAAAGCAATAGACACAGTGTTCTCTGAAACACAGCTTCCCGGTTGGAATTTTCACTTCAACCAGTCTCTGTGGAAGAAGATAAAAGAACTGGGATAAACGGAAGACTACAGGGTAGGGAGTAAGTCCGACTGTTTTGTCGCATGTGTGCTGCAATGGCGCATCTTCCACGTAACACTCTCAACGAAGTGTGGATTTTAATAATGGAACAAATGCCAGTGGAGAAAAGATCACAGCTTTTACAGACTATATTCGGGAGTTTGGTCATATGTATCATACGAAACCAATTACTTGTATTTTGCAGGTCTCATTTACGAAAGAACACTTTTAGCAGTGTTTCTAAAGTTCTAATACGAAACCTGCTTTTTATTGAATTCTTAACTCAACAAAAATGAAAGTTTGCTTGGTAAATTTCTTGGTTACTCGTCCTGTGAAGCTTCTAACGTAAGTGGCTGACAATGCCAGAGAAAAAAGTAGAGGTGAGAGTAAACAGAAAGCTACAGATGGCTGGAAATTGCGTGAAACTTTTTTATGTTTGAACTGCTTCACAAGTGGGAATCGAAACTCTTTAACACCACAGGTGTTTCTTCGCCAACTAGAGTTTTTTCATTTGATATTTCTCTAGAAAGGAGTTAATTATTCTCAGGTTTTTCCATGGATTATTTAAAGTCACGACAATAAAAACAAGGCTTTTTTGAAGATATCATGATAGGCATTTATAAAATGAGAAGTTCCTAGCAAAGACATCCAAAACAACGTTAACTCATAGTAAAAACAAAACTAACACCATTATTGAAGCCCGATATAAAAGTTTCTCACAAATCGCTTCCATTTGTCTACTAGTATTCTCCGCCAGTTTCTTGCTTTCCTGTACAATCACTATCTCTACTTGTCTGCTAGTATTTTACACCAGTTTCTTGTTTTCCTGTGCTTGTTATCTACTTTGTTTTAGTAACTGCTGCATTACTGTCATAATATCAATAGGTTGTAAACTTTGGGGCACCTCGCACGGTTATGCCGAACGAGTAATTTTTCTTCCATGATTAGGAGAACGCATCACAGCCTCTTCATCGTCATTACGATTGTAAGAGATTTCTGTAACTGAATCTGTCGACTTAGACGGACGCGCCTCCTCCTCATATTCACTATTTTCCTGCCACAACGTTTCGTACTCTCTTACACTTTCGTCCATATCTACGTCTATGTTTTGTAGACTAGCGATGTCGGACGTTTCATTTGCATTTGACTCTACATTGATATTCTGAGAACTCTCCATTTTATTCTCAGAAAGAACACAGTCCTGATTACATAAAATTCTAGCACTACTTCTCGTCAACATTAATTTACTTAAAAAATAAATAAACTGTACATGCCTCATCTAATCCTATCTTGTGCCATCAGCTCAACTCAGCACACTTCTTTCTAGCGTACCCAGTGATATGAACGGATTCTAACCCCATGTAATTTAACAAACGTGAAAACAGCCGTAATTCAAAATCACACAAACACAAAATATTCCCGATAAAAAATTTCAACGTCGTATTTGCAACACAGTTATCAAAGCTGTTGTGACGCAGAAGTCACTACACACATTCATGTATAGCGACACAGAAACCACTAACATGAAACGTTTGAAAAGCTGAAAGAAAATCATATAATTATCTTACAACTATGCGTAGCACAACATAATATGATAAACTGTATAGATCTGACTATTCCACACCTGGTGACTTTATTCGGATAACGCGCGCGATCTATTTCTCAAGAAGCTCCACGGTTCTGACATCCTGGCAGGGTCCCAAAAGGTAAAGTGTAAGTTATATACAAATAATATGTGGATTGGGAGAAACTGCTGGCAGGGGACGCTAAATGAAAAGTGAGGATGTGAATTTAATTGAAATGATAGACAGGTGAAATAAAATTAATGGTTGACATTAAAAATTATTTGATTGATTGAATCTGACCCTGATTCAGTCCTAACTGACAAGCTCACTCCCACTTCCTGCGAGCGGCATAAAATAAATTAATAATTTCTCCCCATAAAAAAATCTAATGAGCTAACTGAGATCTGATAGCTATTAATTTTGGAAAAACATCCTTCCTTTTTAACAATAAGTTTATTATTACCGGTAAGCATTTCTGACTCAAAAACTCACAATGAAAAAACAAATATAAAACACAAACTAGATTGAACATCCAAGTTCACAAATACCATTGAATAAGAAAGAATAAAATGAAACTTTCACTCTGCAGCGGAGTGTGCGCTGATATGAAACTTCCTGGCAGATTAAAATTGTGTGTCGGAACCGGGATTCGAATCTGGGACCTTTGTCTTTCGCGGACAAGCGCACTACCGACTGTGCTATCCCAACACGATGCCGCCTCACAACTTGGAAAGTTTGGAAAGTAGGAGGCGGGGTACTGGCGTGGCTAAGCCACGTCTCCACTGTATCCTTTTTTCCAGGAGTACTAGTCTTGCATGGTTCGCAGGAGAGCTTCTGTGAAGTTTGGAAAGTAGGAGGCGAGGTACTGGCGGAAGTAAAGTTGCAGCATCGTGAGTCGTGTCGGGATAGCACAGTCGGTAGTGTGCTTGCCCACGAATGACAAAGGTCCCATGTTCGAGTCCCGGTTCCGGCACACAATTTTAATCTGCCAGGAAGTTTCAAGAAAGAATAATCTAACAGATTAAGACATCACACTGATCACTATGAAACTTGAATTTAACAACGATTGACAAGTAAAAAAGCCCCTATCATGAATTGATACAATATTCGTAACGGAATAATTGAACTGGAATGTCAGTGCAGGGTTGATTTTCCTAACAACACAATCCCACTATGATGCAGAACTGATGCAACGGCTATATGTTGCTGGCGAGCACTTTGACATACATTACCAAACTGACGACTTGCGTGAGGAGCCGCTGCGCTGCAATGGCGTGGGCGCTGGGCGGCTGTAAGCTGAAAGTTTCCGCGACCACGAAACTGAAACACGCTCCGTTACTTGGAATCTGTACTCCCTCCTATCAGCCTCTCTATGCTAGGCAGTACACAGTGCCTACGATCTCAAGCAGTTCTGCCTAGTCAGGATCACTTCAGTTAGCGTAGACCAGCACGCACAAGTACTGAAGGCCTAGATGACTCCAGAAATTGAGTATATCGTAACTAGTGCCTCGGTGCACTAATATTAGCTGCCAGACCTTATCCAAACCGAAAACTAGGACTTCCAGCTCAAGTACAAATATCAGAGTATACCCTGAAACTTAAACAGGTTCTCCTGTCCAAGTATCGGCTCAATAAGCAAAATCTCCAAGTCCGTTCCCTGGGAGAATAGACGGCGAGCTGTCACATACGCACTGCAGAGAAGCGAAACATGAAGTCCCAGTACCACATCTGCCACGCAAGACCCCGCGAGAACCCCGTTTGTACGGAAAACCAAACAGAATCGAGTTCTCAAACTACGTCCAGTAAAATTTCACCAAACGTCTGGCCGATTTTGAATAACTGACGCTTTGAACATCAGCGAATCAGAGTCGGCTACCCCTTATCTACACATATTTTGGTGTAATTATCCACGAACGGTCCAAACCGTCACTGTAAAAACGAATACCAAGCTTCTAGAAAAAAAAAAAAAAAAAAAAAAAAAAAAACACCCACAGGCAAGATTCTGGGCACTTGTCTCAACGGAGGGGCCGGCTATCTTTTTTCTAAAATCGGAAGGAGCGGTTCTAAGAGCCCTGACAATACTCCTCCTCCTCAGTTTGGGACACTAGGCTAACACATTTACAAGCTGCCGCTCGATCAGTGCACAGAGTAACACATACAGAGGAGAAGCCCCCCCCCCAAACCACTGTCCTACGCTCTGCTCGTAGTTCCGTAAGATTCTAGCAGGTGTCAGGCGGTTCCCTGGCTTAGTACCGGTAGACCACACTAGAAGCACTTCTGATGGTGCCTCTCGCACGTCAGAGGGTAGCGTGGAGGGGAGGCTGAGGGGAGAACTCGTGCCACCTGCCACGAGGCCACGGCTATGTCCGGCTTGCTGGCATTTGACGGAGGTGGTGGTGGGGACAGCCGCTACCTGCCGCCTGCTCTGGCCAGTTTAAAGGGCTGCTTCAGACCGCAGCGCCATCATGGGACATCTTACGGAACTGCTGGTAACCCTCCCTCCCCGCACCCCTGAGCGTGGGACCGGGCCCATACGGACGTTTCCCGTCTGCATATATATGTCTGTGGCCAGAGGCACCTTGCTATCGCGGCCCCCACGGCGAGCCCCCACTCGCAGGTAGAGACGGCCGTAACGGCCGCCTTCACCGGAATTCCACTCTCTCCCGTCGAGACAGTCAGCTCTGTATCTCACCTCTACCGAAATCTTCCCTGCACTGCATTCCCGAGAGCAATAGAAAAAATCGCACTGACGTGTTTTACGACCCACTTTAGATTTGAGGTTTTATAACTTTTTGCAAACATTCTGGACCAAAATAAAAATCTAAATAATAAAAAATTAATTAATAAGTGTGTCTGAAACCCTTTTAGGAAAACAAAAAACCTAGTTAGTGATGGGTTACGAACCACCGACCTTTTGCATCATAGTCTAACGCCTTGCCCACTATGCTACGGCTATAAACCGAAAGATAAGCTCTTTAATCTCATACTATTGATGGCCGTTGTTAACTGATGTAATATGGCATCTGTAGACATTAGATTATCATTTATCGTACGAAGAACGATGTGTGTTTGTTAATTCCTCAGTGTGCCGTTGCTTTGGAATGACAACGTGTAAGTTACAATAAGAAAATCATCAGATACGCGAGGAATGTCACGTGACATCTCCGTACGGCTGGTTTTCGTTAATTCAATGGAGGGTGTCAAATCTCCGTTATTTTTGCAAATATGTCTCAAACGATATGAGATATGAAGAAAACATAAGGGAGCTAAGTTGTAGAGAATTTTCTCATCTACCAATTAGGTTATTCAATTTTCGTGTCAGATGAACGGTTCTTTTGCAATTACAATTGTATTACAAACGGCATTTTTTTGTTTTACTACCGTATTTTTTGTCCGACAAATTTGAAAAGGGGTGGTTAAGGTCCTTGGCGGCCTACAATCATGTCTGTAAAATTTGGTGCTGGTCGGTTGAACGGTTCGTCTTAAAAACAGGGAACACGTTACGGACAGACATTTTCTCCTCTACAAATTCGGTTATTCAATTTTCGTGTCAGATGAATGGTTAAGCCGTTATTTTCATTTAAATTTCGAGCTGTCAAAAGACGATCGTAAAGGCCCACTTTTAGTGTTACTACCGTAACCTAAAGTGGGCCAAAATGCGCGTGCTGGACACTTTACGTCATTATACAGACGATAAAAACAATAAAGATGAAAGATGGGCTGCCATCTCTCAAAGCTGTGATAGTTTTCCTTTAACACAATCTGAACATTGTTCCATAAGAATGGTTACAGTGTCCAGTTCCATACTGTCAATCAGTGATTGGAGGCGTTTAATGCTGTCATAACTCAAATGACCTAATCTTTTCAGCCACACAGCGCAAAAATTTAAAACAAAAAGCTGAGATTCATCTCTCTTTGCAATGACAATGATATCTTCTCCATTTTTAATTAAACCTTTACCTTTTTCAAATTTGATACTAAAACTATTAATTTTCAAATTTCTAACTGAAGCAATTTATAATTAACATCAAGCACAGATAAAACATGCTTATTTGTTATCTCAAGTTCCTTTTACAACATTAGTGACTTAACTTTCCCCTTTTTATTTAGTCTAAAGAAAAACACCTGATTTTTCTACTTTGACTTATATTCACTTATATTAATCAACTTCTGTTGCTCCAGAGCCCAGGAAGCAGTTCATTTTATCCACATTCACTGGCATGCTGTCTCCTGAATACCTATTTCGTAACTTAACTCTGCAGTTATCCCTTTTATGACCAGACTTTCTACAACGATGACATGTAAAGCTGAATGAGTTCCCTATCTGATTATCCGTTTTATTGACATCTGACGAACCTTTATCGTGATACCGTTGAGTCTGAAAAGCTGTAGGACGTGGTGTATCGACATTTTTTATCTTTCCCAACTACTCATTTCCACTTCGACTCTTCATACAGCAGACTATTCTTCACGAAGCTCTACGTCAAGTCTTTCATTGAGTGTTTTTCGGTAGCAGTTGTTTTCTCTCAAACGTATTGCACAGAGATGTCCATAAAGCAACATGAGTTCCGTAAAAAAAGGTAAAGCAGTCAACAATCCGAAGATTGGTTTGAACACCACAGTGCTTTACTAGGCACGGTCCTGTTTGGAGGTGGTATGCCTTCCTCCAACCTTCGAACTGCCTTACCCAGCCAGTTAGAGGGGGACCTACAGATTAACGTGAGTTCCGAACCACGGTGCTACTCGATATTTTTCACATGAGCAATACTGCCAAAGGTGAAAGAAGTGGAAAGTGCCAGATAAAAATCGTAGGGACCTGGTGGGGATCGAACCCACGACCTTTGGATTTGTAGTCTGGCACTCTACCACTGTGCAACCGAGGTGCACTCCATATTTTTACCATATTCTAGATGACTGTCGGCGATGCGTTGTATAAGGCTGGGTCCACACATTGTGTCAACGTTCGCAACGTAAATGCAAAATAAAATTAATTTTGGACCAGGAAGATTATATGGACTGTAGGATTTGGTTCGGATCCATTCAGACTGTAATGACTGACGACTTGTGCTCCTAATCACTTATTATTCACAACTTAACACATTACATTCAGATGACCAGCGCCGCCAAAAGATTTGGTATCATTGCTGCAGTCGTTCCCACCTTGTGAACACATTCAGGTAGGCTGCACCTAGGTCTGGCTGAGAGATACTTGTGATGGCGGTTTCTATCAGGAAATGACCAGGGGTGAGCGCTTGGGGATCAGCAGGATCACAGGATAGTGGTGTGAGAGGACGTGAATTTAAGCAAGCCTCAATTTGGTAGTTTAGGGTTGCCAGCTCCTTAAATGTTGGACATATGGTTCCCATCGTTCGCCACAAGTGGTACTTGAAGGACTTCACTCCTGCCTCCTATATTCCGCCAAAGTGTGGTGATGCTGGAGGAATGAAATTCCAATCAATGCCTTCTTCGTGCATGAAGTTCTTTACCTGTGTCTGCTGATAATGACTACTCACAGCCGCTTGTAACTCGCAAAGTTGCCGATTAGCTCCAATAAAGTTCGTTCCATTGTCACTGTACAATTTGTGGCATCTTCCTCGTCGTGATACAAATCTTTTTAGTGCTGACAGGAATGCCTCTGTACTCATGTTGACAACTACCTCTAAATGTACTGCTCGTGTCGCCAGACACACAAATACGACAACATAGCACTTTTCCTTTAATTTGGATCGCCGTGAGCCAGTTTTCACATAGAACGGTCCTGTACAATCAAATCCGCGGTTGAAGAAAGCCCTCACAGCATCTACGCGTGGTCTTGGCAAGTCTCTCATGAGCTGTTGTGCAGGTTTTGCCTTTAACAGCTGGCAAGTCAAGCATTGATGCAGAACACGCCGGATTGAATTTCGTCCATTGGGTATGTAAGCAACAATTGGAGATGTAAGCAACAATTGACAGCCAGCGTGAGAAAGGCGACGATGTTCCCTTTCCACTACTAGCCTTGTGAGTTGATGGTCAGGTGGCAGTATTAGTTGATGCTTCTCCTCAAATGACAGATCAGCATGTCTTAGCCTGCCTCCAACTCTTAGTAATCCTCTCTCATCAAGGATCGGATGTAGCGATTTAAGTTTGCTACTCTTGCCTTTGTGGTGTCAAATTAGTGGATTTCCGTAGCGTATGTCACCTTTAGTGCTATTCTGACGCATTGTAGCAGATCGTCTTGCAGTTCATTCCGCGATAATTCGGCAGTAAATGCCTTCTCTTGTTTCTTGCAGTTATTAAGGAACCTCAGACAGTATTCCATTATCCGCTGTAATCGTGACAACTTCGAAAATCGACAGATGAAATCGTCCTGAATTATTGTGCTGATGTGACATAGAACCTTTTCCCTTTCTTCTGGCCACTCTTGAGACGCAGAGTCACCGCACGTGTGTAACAGAGGCCATGAAGTAACGTCTTCTTTAAGACAGGCTGGTCGTTCCCACCACAGGCTGTTTTCTTGCAGTTCTGCAGGAGACACGTCTCGTGAAGACAAGTCATATGAGTTGTCTATTGTTGATATATGGTTCCATAACGCAGCTGCTTCGGTTTCCTGTATCTCCAAAACACTATTCCCCACGAATGTCTTCTATCGTGTGGGTGGTGCTGCAAGCCATGCCAGCACGATAGATTGAGTCAGTCCACAGGTAGGCACACTCGATGTCTGTATCCAGTGATCTAACAACGTGCTGCAGTAGTCGCGAAAGCAAGAGAGCTCCACAAAGCGAGGTAATGAGAGCCTTTTCAGTGGAGACACTCGTGTTTTGGAGCTCAGTAGTTTGACGCATGCTACTCCATGCTGATTGATCGTACATATATACAACATCCGTAAGACTTCTCTGAAGCATCGCATAGCCGGCCGCGGTGGCCGAGGAGACTGAGGCGCGCCAGTCACGGTCTGCACGGCCACTACGGTCGGGGGTTCGGATCCCCCCTCGGGCATGGATATTTGTGCCGTCCTTAGTCTTAGCTAGTTCATAAGTAGTTTGTAAGCTTATGGACTAATGACCCCGTAGTTAAGTACCATAAAAAATATATATTAAAAAAAATCGCATAATCCGTGCAATTGGACGCTGAAAGATGTTTCTAATGTAATGACTCTACGATCAATACGAATGCTGTTTACCATGCGAATCTCGCTGCATAGCGTCTGCCACATGTAGTTCAACTCTGGTGGCAAAGTCTCGTCCCATGGTAGCTGATGTTGCCACAGACGTTGGAAAAATATCTTGAATGTGATCACAATTGGATTGATTAATCCTAGAGGATCAAAAATGGATGACGTAACATACAATGCAATGCGTTTTGTGATGCTGTAGACATTGCGTACCTGCTGAACGTTGTTTTTCAATTTGAAATTGATCAGCTGCTGGATGCCAGAGTAGACCTAAAGTTTTAATATCTTCGTCGTTATCAAGCCGTAAGGGTAGTTGTGTTTCTCGTATCTCTAAGGGAATATTTTCGAGTAGTTCTTCACTGTTGCTGCACCATTTCCCTAGTGAGAATCCACCTTTCTTCAATAACTTCGTGAGAAATTGCTGGACCTTGATTGCAGTTGCTACTGTATCGCAGCCTGAGAGACAGTCATCCACATAGAAGTCATTAACAAGAATGTTTGCTGCCATGCTGTGTGCACTCTCTTCATGAACTGATTGTAACAGACAACGTTTCGCAAGAAAAGGTGCACAACCCATTCCGTATGTGACTGTCTTTAATTGATATTCCTGGAGTGGTGCAGATCTGCCACTCCTCCACAGTATTCGTTGGAATGCACGATTTTCATCCGCTTCCAGAACTTGACGATACATCTTTTCTATGTCAGCTGTGAAAGCAATGCTGTGCATGCAGAACCGTAGTATTATGAAACATATATCCTGTTGAATGGTTGGGCCAACCATTAACAAATTGTTCAATGACAAATTAGTGTTCATTCTGGCCGAACAGTCAAACACTTCTCTTGTTTTCGTAGTCGAGCTAGCTTCCTTAAGAACAGCATGGTGTGGCATGTAATGTGAAATGGCAGCAGACGAACTACTGGTTCCGTATGCCCTAAGTCTTCATATTCCCTCATGAATTCTGTATAGCTTTGTTTAAGCTTTGATTGCCTTGAAAGTTTTTTGCTCAATCTGAGAAGCGTTTTGCTGCATTGTGAAAGAAATTGCCTAATAGACTTGGCTTTTCACGAAACGGAAGACGGACAACAAATCTGCCTGTTTAATCTCTCGTAGTGCGTTCCACAAAGTGTGCTTCGCAGTGTTCCTCTTCTTTCGTCCTTACGACATAATTTAATTCTTCTATCTCCCAGAACTTCTTCAAGAGTGTCTGAACATCAGTGTCGGTTTTTGCAAGGCACGATACGACCGGCCGCCGTGTCGAGTTCGTGCGCTTTGCCGTTGTATACTGGCCTGACACCACCCAGCCTAATTCTGTGTCTTGCAGCGCAGCATGATCAGCTCCTCTGGAGCTTCAAAATGTACGGGCACAATTCTGCTCCCAAGAACACATTGATCTTTCCAGGTAACGAAAACTCTGGATCAGCAAGTTGTACATTTGGCATGTTCCAAATGCTGGGATCAGTTGTTTGTTCCGGCAAGTTGTCGATAATCTTAGGCAACACTAAACAATCTACAGGCAACATAAATTTGCTTATGCAAGAACCAACTTGTACAGAGACACAGTGTTTCGTTTCTGCATGGGTTGCACCTATTCCTTGATTCGGTACTCTGCTGTGCCACCTGTGAAATCTGAGGCGTTGTGCACATGCTTCTGACATGAAACATGACTGTGATCCAGAATCCAAACGAGCACAACAAGTCTGCAAATTACCACTGCTGTCTTTCAATCTTATTGTTGCTGTCGCGAGAAGCACACGTTTGCCTGGGCTGACCTTCATTAAACAGTAACTGGATGTACCCTATTGATGATTTTCATTAGGATTATGTGTCGTGTTGACTGTTGTTTATCGTTCCATCTTCTGTACATTGTGATTCAGCCTGTAATAATGTGTGGTGTCGTTTTCCACAGGTATAGCAGCTAATGGACTTGCAGTTAGAAGCCCTATGACTACTCTTTAAACAATTGTAACAAAGCTTGTTCCGTGTTACAACGGTTTTGCGTTCGCTACATGCAACTTGTATGAATTTTCTGCACTTGTGCAGTGCATAATGCTGATTGCGCATTACACATGCAGCACTAGTAGCAACGTAAATCTGTCTGGAACACTGTAATTGCTTTGAATTAGAGACCTTCTGATGTTTACTGCCGAGCATACTGTGACGCAGTTGTATTGTGGCGTTCACAATTTCTAGTGATTTGCATTTGTTTTCGAGGAAGTCACAGGTTTCTTTATTTTGTATCCCCGCCTCGTCGCCACTTTTGTGTCTCGTTTCCGCCGATGGTCGTAGGTGTCGGTGGCCGGTAGAAAGAGACCGACACAGGAATAAAGGATGTACGCGTGTGCAGGTACGGAGGTGACCAGCCAGTGGGACAGCAGAAACTAGAAACACTAGAGTAAATTAGAACGAGATATATATTTCGTGGAGTCTTGGTAATACTTAACTTTTACATAATTCTTGACTTCAGAATGCTGACACATAGTTTAGATAGAGGGCTGCCTACTGATGATTTCTAGTGCCTACCCGATAGCCAAGTCTTAACTGGTGTCTATCTGATTCCCAAGTGTTAACTGGTTCCTATCTCAGTCCCAAGTGGCCGATGCAGCAGTCGTGGCCACGAGCGGAGTTGCAGCAGAGGGCGCTCGTGGCTGACGTCGTAAGAACGCCGCGCCGTGCGTGCATGGCGGCGCGCGGCGAAAGTACGTGACGCGCACTTCATACTTGTGCGACACCACACTTTAAATGTTGAGAAGCTGTTAGAACTGAAACTGGCTTCATACTCTGCTCTTATAGACGATTCAACCCTTTCTATAAGGAGCTGCGATATAATGATATCTTGCAAAAATTTTATGTGATAAATGCAACGGACACTTTGGACATTACTGACAGGCTAGAACAGTTGCCAAAGATCATGAATAAATATGAGGACTCACAGTCACAACTCGAATTGTTTGAAGACTTAGATATGCACGCTAAGGACAGAGAAACCTTCGAAAATATGGTCTTCGAGGTTTCGAGGAAACTGAGCTCAATTCAACTGACTGACGCCCGCGCGGCTGACAAGGTCCCGTCAGATGTGGGCTCTGCCTCGAGTGCGTCAAAATGTAACATCAAGCTGTCTACCATAAAACTGCCATCATTCAACAGCGATGTAACGCAGTTCAGACATTTTTACGACACCTTCCTGAGTCTCTTCATAAACAATGAAGACTTAGAGGACATTGCAAAATATCACCATTTGCTTAGCTCACTAACAGGTGAAGCTCATGATTTAATTGCTCATCTTCCTGTGAGTAACACTAACTTTAAGGTAGCTTTTGAGTTGGTCTGTGCGAGATACAACAATCCTCGTCTGATCGCATCGGCACATCTAAAGAAACTTTTAGCACTCCTGTCAATGACAAAGGCATGTGCAAGGGAACTTCGTGCTCTACTAAACGAAGCCTCAAGCAATGTGCACGCACCGATGGCATTACAGCTTGCAAAGTGAATATCGATTGCATGTCACTTTCCAAAGTCGTCGTTAATTGGCTAATGTAACAACCAATTTCATTGGAGGGAAAGAAATTTTTGCTTGGGGTATAAGAACTCCTGTCTACATTGTAATCACGGCTTCGAGTGCCATGATTCGACCACAAAACTCGATAGTCGATCTACATTCACCCTCTGGTAACTTCCAGGGGCACTTGCGGTATTTAGCACCGAGTTCTTTAGCGCTGAACCTGAAAAACTGAAGCCAACAAAATGCGCACTCCGGCATTTGTTTGTGCCCAATACATTGGTTGTACTGTGTGGTAAAGTAGTTCTAGTCGCTGAAATGTATGTCATATGTAAGTAAATATTTTGATATGACTATCAATTTAGAGGCTTTACATAAATAGGGCAATATTCACTAAGGATTATAAGAGACAAATTCTCGTTTTGGGCACAACAGCATCGATCCCTGGCTTCAACGAATGGCTGTTCTCAGCATAGATAACGCCACCTCCCATCATTCTAACCTCCTTGGTGAGATTAGATTACATTAGATTAATACTTGTTCCACAGATCACACATACGACATTTCGTAATGATGTGGAACATGTCAGTTTAGTAAATGTTTTCTATACATGACAATCAATATTTTAAGGATTTTTATTTACATTTTTTATTGTTTTATTTTTTTTTAAAGTTTTATCTAAAAATTCATCTATAGTTTCGAAAGAGTTCCCATTCAGAAATTCCTTTAATTTCTTTTTAAATACTAGTTTGCTATCTGTCAGATGTTTGGTGCTACTTGGTAAGTGACTGAAGACTTTTGTGGCAGCATAATTCACCCCTTTCTGTGCCAAAGTTAAATTTAAACTTGAATAGTGAATATCACCCTTTCTCCTAGTGTTGTAGCTATGCACACTGCTGTTACTTTTGAATTGGGTCAGATTGTTAATAACAAATTTCATGAGTGAATATATATATATATATATCTTCTTAACATCTTTGCATCAGTTCTCTGGACAGAGCCTCTGCCTCAAGTGGTATCTCTGTCTAACTTCTTAACTTCTATAACTTAACTTCTTTGCTTTCTACAGTATGTCTGCCTAGGTGTACTTGTGTCTGTGTGAATGTGTGGGCATGTGTGCATTTGTTTACCCTCCATTTTTTCCCCCAAGGTAAGTCTTTCCTCTCCCGGGATTGGAATGGCTCCTTACCCCCTTCCTTAAAACCCTCATCATTTCCTTTTTCCTCTCCTTCCCTTCTGCCTGATGAAGCAGCTAGGCTGCGAAAGCTAGCGATTGTGTGTGTGTGTGTGTGTGTGTATTCATTTATTTATTTGTGATGCTGTCACACCTGTGCTCCTTCGCCTGGTGAGTAATCTTCGTCTATTTTTTATATTTTATATATATATATATATATATATATTCACTCATGAAATTTGTTATATATATATATATTGTGAAGCTACAGAGACGACCCCTAGATCCATAAATAAATGTCTGCAGGATGATCTTGGTTGGACCCCAGCAATTTTCTGATTACACACTTTTGTGTAATGAATACGTTTTTACTCAATGTTGAATTGTCCCAGAATATTTATTTTATTTAGCCCCTGGGACAGCTTTCAGGCTGTATAAGGCAAGATTTATAGTTACATACAAGTGTTACATACAAGTATTATACATGTTGACATAAAGTTTGATAGCCTAGTATGCGTTTTACACAAAAATCTACTGTACAGGTTAAATTTAATTTGTGGTAAACATTCAACACTTGCATAGAGGCCTATATGGAAACCTATTGAAGTGCAGGATGAAGTTACAGTTCATACATTATCAGTATACAATTATAATTTTACCATAAATTGACTTTAATTTATAATACACATAATATGATTGTATAAATTCTTAAGTTTAAAACACAAAGTCCTCGTTTTTAGCCTACATTACAATAATAGCTCTCTGACATCACTGTTTATGAATTCCTCACCTGTGTAGAAGGCCTTTTCCCGCAACCAAGATTCTATAGTTTTTCTGAATTTACTAGTTTTCATCTGTCCTATCTCACTGGGTAATTTGTTAAAGAAAGATCTTCCTGCATAAATAAAGATTTTTTTGTAGTTTTGTTAATCTAGTCCTGGGAATGTCCAAAGTGTTTCTGTTCCTGGTTTCATAAGTATGAATATCAGATCTGGTTTCAAGCTTGTCCAGATTGAGTTTGGTGTGCATAAGAGCCTGAAATATATATAGGCTGGGGACAGTCATTATTTTGTAAAAAATAAAATGACTTTTACATGCAGTATTGACTCTTAGATCATACATGCTTCCAATTGCTTTCTTCTGCCAGAGGAAAACGCTTCTGGCTCCAGCAGAATTACCCCACAAGATTATACCATAGTTTAAGTGTGTGTGAAAAAAGGCATAATATGCTAGGAGTAATTGTTTCTCACTGACACTGATTTCTAATTATCTTATTAAGTACAGTACACGTGATAGTTTGCTACATAAATTATCTATATGTGCATTCCAGTTCAGTTCAGTGTCAAGGTGGATTCCCAATAGTTTGACTGGGTGATTGCCATATTGGTCATTCCCTGCATCTTCTAGGGAGAATACTATACTCTCAGTTTTGTTATTGTTTAGTGCTAATTCATTTGTGTGGAACCAGTGGAAAGCAATCTTCATCATTACTTCACTCATTTTCTCCATTATATATTTTTGTGTGTGGGAGGTGATGAAAGTAGTGCATACATTACTGCTTTGACAGGTAGCACATTAACCAAATCATTAACATAAACAATGAAGAGTAATGGCCCCAGCACCGACCCCTGGGGCACTCCTCTTATGACATTTAAAAAACCTGATTTTTTATTTCAGTCGGTTTGTACCAACTGTCTCCTATTGGACAGGTAAGATTTTATCAAATCGAGTCTTTTGTCTGTTACTCCATATTGCTCAAGTTTATTTATTAGAATGTTGTGTGATATTGTCTCAAATGCCTGTGATAGGTCAATCAATGTGGCGCGTGTATGTTGTTTTTGTTCAGACCCTTTTAGTACAGATAAAACAACATTTTTCACTGTTTTAATTGTGGACTAACCTTCCCAAAAGCCATACTGGGCTTGGTTAAAGAGGCTGTTGTTTTCAAAGTATTTATTTATTTGCTTTTTTTATTATAACGTCTATGACTTTTGCTACTGTTGGTATTAACACAATAGGTCAATAGTTTTCAGGTGATTCCCTATCTCATTTTTTATTGACAGGTAGAATTACTGTTACTTTTAGGCAATCAGGAAAGATACCTTCTTCAAATATCCAATTTATAAGGTAGCACATGGGGAGGCTTATTGTATATATATATATATATATATATATATATATATATATATATATATATATATATATATATATATATATATATTTTACAATGAAGTTAGAGAGGCCATAGTAGTCTTCGGTTTTTGAATTGCTGAGCTTTGCAGCCACATCTAATACATCTCTAGGGGAAACTGATTTCCATTTAAACTCACTAATGCTATGCTGGATGGCTTCAAATTCAGCTTCCTGAGTGAGAACTAAGTGTTGTTCATTGACATCATTTGATACTGTCTTATCATTATTTACAGTGTATTTTCCTGAATGAACAAAGCTGAGATTGAATCTATCTGGGCTGATGGGAATAGACAGTTTTTTTTTTTTTTTTTTTTTTTTTTTTTTTTTTTTTTTTTTTTTTTGCAGAGATTCCAGAGTCTGCCTTTATTATCTTCTAGGCTACCTTGCATTTATTAATTGATTGGTCTATGAGGTTGTCATTAGCCTGTCTTTTAGCTCTGCTTATTTCCCATCTGTAAAATCGTTTCAGTTTCAGGCAGACTGGATTGTACTTATTGTTAGCACATGAAATTTCATAGTATGACATTAGCAGAGTTTTTAGCCTGGACAGATAAGGAGTGTACTATTTTGTTATACAACTCGTACTGTTTTTCTTTGAGCATGACCTTTTGCTAATTGTTGGGCAGCATTGATTAAAAGTGTCCGCTATAGTGTCTAAGAAGTGTTCACATGCTTCACCACAAGACTGATGCCTGTTGAGGATGGTGTTCCAGTCAGCAATCTGCAGATGATGTCTAAGGTTCTCTATGTGTGTATCTTGCAGTAGTCTTACTGTCCTGGATCCTACTTCATGTGTGTGGTTGTTTACAACACCAGTCAGTCTCAAGATAAGGCCATCATGGTCAGAGATCAGTGGCTTAATAATAGTCAAGTCAGTCTCATCCTTATGCATATTAGTAATAACACTATCGAGGCAGGCCTTTTGTCTAGTAGTTTTATCAATGAGACAGTAAAAGTTATATGACTTAAGTGTGTTAAGAAATAGTCTAGTTGTAGACTTTTTCACTTTTATATCTATATTAAAATCACCAAAGAGTAATATTTTATTTTTCTCATATTTGTGTATTGACAGCAACAGAGCTTCCATGTATTCCATAAAATCTTTGGGTGAACAGTATACAGACATTATGATAACTTTGGAATCAGGGAGTTGGATAGCAGCAGCTTCAAATTTTCCTTCTACAGTTAAGTGTTTCATATCTATTACTTTAACTTTGAGGAATATTTCTTCTTGAACTAATATTACTGCACCACCACCTTTCATCACCTAAGATCTGTAGTAGGCCTACCCAGTTACACTTGTAAAGCTTGTTGGAGTGTATAAGTTAGATTCATCTACCTTAAGCCAGTGTTCATTCAGACACAATATGTCACAAGGTGTTTTTTCTAAAAATATCTCCAATTCAGGAAGTTTGTTTCTAAGTGACTGTATGTTTCGATTTTGCACACCAAAAAGTTACTGGATGAAGAAATACGCCGAGAAAGCTTCAGAAGTCAAACCACTTAATAATTTTCTGAAAGATATCATTTACAATTTCATCAATTAATTTCTGTTTGTCAGGCGTGATAGCTATACTTGTATCATCAGCAAAAAGAACTAGCTTAGCACCTTCATGAATGTAGAATGGCAAGTCATTAATATGAATTAAGAACAGCAAAGGACCCAAGACCGAACCTTGTGGGACCCCATTTTTGATAACTCCCCAGTTAGATGAATTAATTGTTTCTTCTATATAGTGTGAACTATATATTTAACCTTTCTGCACTCTTCCAGTTAAGTATGATTTAAACCATTTGTGCACTGTCCCACTCATACTGCAATACTTAAGCTTATCTAGAAAAGTCCCATGATTTACACAATCAAAAACCTTTGATAGATCACAAAAAATCCCAACTGGTGATGTCTGGTTATTCAAAGCGTTTAATATTTCATCAGTGGAGGTATATGTAGAATTTTCTGTTGAAAAACGTTTTTGTAAACCAAACTGACGTTTTGTTAACTTTTATTTTTACTAATATGTGAAGCAACTTAAGAATACATAACTTTTTCAAAAATTATGGATAAAGCAGTCAGAAGTGAGATGGAGCAGTAGTTGTTGACATCAAACATATCCACTTTTTTATGCAAAGGTTTAACGATAGCATATTTCAATCCATCTGGGAAAATACCCTGCTTTAAAGAGCTATTACATATATGACTGAGAATCCTCCTTATCTCTTGGGATCAAGTTTTTAATAAGCTGCTGGAAATGCCATCAATTCCATATTACCTTTTAATCTTGATAGAGTTTATTATTTTCCTAATTTCTGAGAGAGAGGTGGGTGAAATTTCAATTGTATCAAATTGTGTAGATATGGTGTAGATATGGCCTCTTCCATTAACTGCCTTGCTCCTTCTAATGAACATTTAGATCCTATTTTCTCTACAACATTTGATAAGTAATCATTAAAAATGTTTTCAACTTCTAACTTTTTGTTACTAAAGATTTTATTTGTTCTGATGGTAATACCCTCTTCCTCTGCTCTTGGTTGCCCTGTCTCCCTTTTAATAATACTCCGAATTGTTTTAATTTTACTGCCAGAGGAACTAATCTCAGACATGATGCACATGCTTCTTGATTTTTAATAACTATTTCTTAATGTAGCACAGTAGTTTTTATAATATTTTATTGTTTCTGGGTTATTACTCTTTCTTGTGGATAGATGTAGTTTCCTTTTCGGTTACAGGATATTTTTATTCGTTTAGAAAGCCATGGAATTTTGGGTGGTTTCTTACAATTAAGAGAGAGAGAGTGTGTGTATGTTTTTGTTTCTGACCGATGAAGGCCTAAACGGCCGAAAGCTATAATATTGTTGTCTGATATTTGTCCCTTTCTGCGACTCATCGGACCTCTCTGTGGTGAGTAAGCAACCTATCCTTCTCAGTAATAGTATTCATAAGGTGTTTTGTTGTTTACAGCTTTTCTTGGTGAACTATAGTTCAGATATACAGCTGTTGATATTGCTTGATCCCAGATGTCCTTCGATAACCTTACATTAGTTAGCATGCTCCTTGCTTTTTCAACTAAGATCCTGTTTGTACTCTAAGCAAACCTATTTTGAGGTAGGCTGTAGCTAATAGTAGTCTGATGTCTGATGCCCATCCTTGCCAAAAGTTTCTTGAATTCCTGGTTAATGTATTTTGTCCCATTATCAGATCTAACTGTCTTTATTTTATTTCCTGTCCATCTTTCAGCCATACTGCAAAATTCCTCAAATATATCACACACTTGATCTTTATAACTAAGAAAATAAACACAAATATAACAAGAATAATCGTCAATAAATGTAAGAAAATAATAACTTCAACCTATGATCTCATACTTAATCGGGCCACATACATCGGTGTGAATTAACAGTAATTGTTCCCTTGAATGCATATCTCACACGGGTCCTTAGACTTACTATAATTTTGTAACCCTGTTACCGTATTCTTCATTAGAAATATACTCTTACTATGTAAATGTCCAAGTCTCTGGTGCCATAGAAAACCTTCTACGGAATACACTAAATGATTAACATATTTGCATTTATTGTCAATGGTTCCAGTATCTAATTTAAAAATACCCCTGTCATTACTTGCTGTAGCTATAATTTCACCACATTCAATGATTATTTTTGCTCCACACAAGTCATATGTGACTGTATTTCTCTTCATGACGATCACCCCTACAGACAGCAGGTTGGTTGCAATGTTTTCTACATAATGAACATCATGTGCTGTGACTTTATCACATTCACCATTTACTCTAACATGTACATCTAGTTTTCCAGCCAGGTGACACTTAGATCCACAGTAGATATCTCCATATTTGTATTATCTTTAACAGAATAAAGAAGTGATTTATTTTTAACAATATTCACAGATGCACCTGAGTCTAGAATCCATTCTAGTTCACAATTGTCCATCCCTTCAAAAGAATAAAACATGAGAATGCCTTCCTACACTGAGATGCAGTATGCCCTATCTTCTGACATCAACAACACTTCACTGGTGTCGTCTTTTTAGTTTTTGAATAAAGTGCAGAAGCTGTGGGTTGGGTTGGGTTGTTTGGTTGGAATAGGGTGACTAAATTGCTAAGGTTATCAGTCAAATGTTCAAATGTTTGTTAAGCTTAAGGGACTTAACTGCCGGGTCATCAGTCCCTAAACTTACAAACTACTTATGAACTACCTTACACTAAAGACGACTAAACATCCATGCCTGAGGGGGGATTCGAACCACCTGAGGCGGACGGCCGCGCGCACCGCAACACGGTGCTGCAGTACGCGTGGTTAATCCGCCGCGGCAGTTATCAGTCCCCCAGTGGGGAGCAGAAGGAGTGAGGATAGGAAAGGAGGGGAGGGGGAAAGGAAATGCAGTCCAGGAAGTAAAGAAAAAAGGAAGATTGCATTAGCTTGGGTCCCCATGCTCGCCATGAACGTACTCATGTGACGCCCTGGGAAGGGGCAGGAGAGGGGGGAAGCTGTGTCCTTCTCCAATGCATGACAGCTTGAAGCAAACTTTACAACATGTAGAATTTTTACTTTAACACTGTCACCTGTAATTGTTATGCCTGGGCTTTCAAGTCCCATAATCATCGGCGCATATCTATCGGACAGTGCTGCCAACAATAGCGTTCCAATCTATTCATCAGCGATCTCAAATCCTATGTTTCTCAGTCTGCTTGATATAGTTATTATTTTATTGACTTATTCGGCGATAATCTTACATTTGTCCAGCTGAGTTATTATTAACTCGTGCAGTAATCCTACTTTTCTTGTAAGACCACCATCCTCAAATGCAGTCCATAATTTATCTCCAATTTGCTTTCCTGTCTCTGCTTTTTCATTGTGGACATAATTCACTGAATCAATCAATAGTATAAGTTTTGCTTTTGCTTTTCTATCTTTCGTCAAACAATTCTGTTTAGTGGATTTCATTCTTCCATCCACCACATCCCATAGCTCGTCCAAACGTAAATACGCTTCTACTGCAAACTTCCATGTGGCGTAATCTTTGCGACCTACAACTCTTTCAGTTTGTGGAATTTGTGCTGCACTCATTTTTCACGATAAATTCATTTTTTCGTGAAGAATAAATCGTCTTCTAAGTATAGTACATACTTAACATTTGTAGAGTACCGTACTCGGACCTTTTCCCGATACTTTTTCGCCAGTTATCAATTTACTTATTCAGAATGCAATTCTGAGCCATAATTGTGATTAGCACAGCGGAATAATTAAAAACTGGTAATTTGTATGTATTAATCATTTGAGGAGAACATAAAAGGAACAACTGAAAAATAACAAGCCAACATTGTACATAAATTACAATGGCCACAAAAAAAAAAAACAGAGTGTATGTTATATATGCAACTCACTTGTCACCGTCATACCACGAAATACCGTCAGAAGGGGTGAAGTCGATCACAAAATTTAGTTTTTCTGTTGTTTCCGAGGCAACCTCTGGAAGAATTCGTTTCAAAAATATTATGTGTAATCCTTAGGATTTCGACATTATATCTAATGTTGAATGTAAAAATCGCTTATTGTGCTTTTGAAATTCTTTTAATATCACTCATTTTTTGAAAACCTATAATGGCTTCACCCAGACAATGGGGTGAAACCGATCGTCTTTTACATTGAAATATTTCACAAGATATGGTAGGCTGTGTTTATATGAAGTTTTAAAATAGTAGAGGGTCTTTCTGAGGGACCAAACATCTATTAAAATTAACAAATAGACTATTTTATTGTGAGAACATTGTATTTTCCTTAAAAAATAACCACTGTACATAAAATTATCATGCATAATAAAAAAATTTCACTCAACGTTTGACATGTAAAAATCTGGGAATCTGTAGCGTCCACGACCAATGCCCTCAGGCTTCATTTTTGTTACAATTTGTGTGAAGGGAGTCTTTTGTACATCAGGAACATCTTGAAATACACTTGATAAATCCATGAACTAAACATTCTTCGTCTACTGAACTAAGAATAGGCTGCCCACCATATTTATATCTACGTTTGCCCTTCACCCACTCATTTAACGTACACCGTAACACTCAGATGCTTTACGAATACTCAACGTTCCTTTCTTCACTTCCTGAACGGCATTCTCCAGATATACTGGATTGTAGTTCCTTTGTCCCTCTCTTCTCACCTTCTTCACATATGTTCACGACATGATCGACTTCACCCTACTAAATACGACAATCCAATTTTTAGATCACTACTCGTCCATATAACAAACTTCTGCTTTTGCAAATACATAAATCAAATGACAATGTGTTCGCTTACTGACTAACAGTGCAAAAACAGCAGAATTATATGACTATAGGGTCGTATTGTGACAGGTTTAGTCTTGCTTCATTCACAGGCCAACAAAATGCATTTGTTTATATCCCACAATCTGGCTGAACGGATACTCAGAGAGAAAATTCTACAGGTAAACACTTCTCTGCAACTCATTGGCTTCCAACAAGTATGTGTAGCGTGAAGTTCCCAGATGTACCGCCAGGCGGAAGTAGTGTAAATTATAATGCTGTATTGCCGGTCGACTTCCCCCCCCCCCACCTGATTGACTTCACCCCTTCTGACGGTATAATGTTCATGGCCCCAACTTTGGCGATGCTTAAAAGATGAAGGATTTTCAGTAGACTGCAACGTCGGAATGTTCTAATAAGAAATGATCAAGGGTATCTGAATATGTGGTTGCAACCATTAAGTAAATTTTCTTAAGTGATTTGATTTTGCAGACGTATTAAATATTGGAATTGATGGTGATCAATCATCGAATTAAAAGGAATCATGAAAATCTGGACGAAGTTCAAAAAACAATGCAAATAAATTGGGTCATGTACTAGTGAGAAACAGTTTAGTGACATGGTTAAAATCACACAGTTCTTCTCTGCAGTGATAGCCTATATCGCTTGTGTGGAGAGCTTTCCTCCCTCATAACAAGGTTAATAAATATAAGGTTGGGCAGTAAGCGCTCTGCTCCGCCATTGGCTAGCGCTGTGACGTCACTGTGGGACTGCACGCTCCCAAACGGCCTGCACAGGCTTAGTTCGGTATGGCACGGAATGTGCATTTATAATAAATTTTAACTAAAGAAATTGTTTCTGGCTTAAATACAAAGTGCTATTCTGTTGCAAAACATTCCAGTTAAGAGTGCTGGGTCATATTCTATCGTAGATTTACGCGATACGTATCAGTAACATATCAAATCAGAAACCTATCGACAATTTCTTTAATATGAACTGCTGACTTTAAAAGAACAGTAATGTTTCAAACACTTTTTTTCGTGGCAAATTAAGCAACTCCGACTGTAAATCTCTTACATAATCGGTTTCATTGAAATGCCGGGAGCGTATTCGAGAATGTGCAACATTTACATTGTCCTTCCTGTAGCACTTTGAGAGCCACACTTTCTTTAACGTTTCATCTCAGTTCCCTTTGTGTTCCCGCTATGAGAATTACAACCCATAATAGCACAGCCTGGCACTATAAATAATAAAAGAAGTATTTCAAAGAATTACAGCAGAAATTGTAGCATGCACGACAAGCACTCAGGAAATCAATAAACTTTCCACAATGAACTTTTTACTTCCAAGCTATGAAGTGAAACAAACTATTTAACCCTTTACTTCCCAGTGTTGTTCCTCGACAACAACGTATTAAAAGCAGATTTATACCGTATTTTGTGTATCAATCCTTGAAGTCGCATTGTTGTTGATGAATAACATGCTGTAAGTACGATATTTTGCCACATGGTACGACATTTAGCCACTTTTGAGACATTAATCTGTCCGTCTTGTAGTTTGTGTTACATAGCCGTCTGTACGTGGCTGTGGTTAGGAGCGCGAATGTGGTTCATGTTATTTTATTTGAGCAGTGAATTGTCTTTGCTGCTGTGGCGAAGATTATTCTAGTATTATTGACCCGTCAGTGTTAACCATCAACAAAATAACGTCCCAAGTAATAAAATATCTCAATACTAACGTTTCTGTTGTGCATGACATAGAAAATCAACAGTGTGATCAAAACTTTTAAAACACGTACTTTGACCTTTAGTGCACTGTATTAATACAGAAAACACCGAATTTTAATTTTTCCAAAGCTGAATTCATAACGTGGGAATGAGGGGTTAAGCAAATACAGCAGAAATGGTAACACACACAAACACGCACACGAGTTAGCAATCGTGTTTTGCTCCCAGGTGTCCCACAGTGACGTCATGTGCAGAACGGCGAAAACGCGTTTCCTACTGCGCATCGCTTACTGTGCCCCCCTGCCTCATAATTGGAAGAATCAGAGATATTGACTGTCAGTTGACTTAGTAAAACGGATTGCAGTGATAAAATATAACTTAAGACCATGTCAGATTCAGTGCAATTAGAAAATATACTTAGAACATTGACCCTGATTTCATGCAGGTACCGCTACGTCTGATTTGTGTAGTATTATTATTATTTTGTATGTGTCTTGTATAGTAAATTTTAAATATTGAAAAAGTCCTCATTTTTATCACGAAATATAGACTATAAGGTGTCCTCATTTTTGCTTTACAAAAATATTGCACAGTCTAGGGCTGCGTCAATAAAGAAGTATTTATGAAGAATCGTATAATGAAGATTATGTTTGAATGTCATTTTCAATCAACAAATTAATGTTACTTTACTATGAAGTACGCAAGAATGACTTGATTACGACAGGAGTTTATAGACGGTAAAGTTTTATCATGTTCTGTCAGTAAGGTGTAACAACTTGAGATTCCATTTAATTATAAATTACGCGCCGCAATTATTCTCTAAATGCGATTCGCAACTCGTCTCTAATCGATAATATCGATATTGAAACTGTCAAAATATAGATGCAATTGCAGGAAGTGAGTTTGACTATGTCGACCAAGGCATGTATCGATAAAAGAAATTACATGGTGGTAGGTGGTGTTTTGGCGGTATGAAAATGTAGGATATTGACAGGATGGAGTGCTTTAGTGATACGTGGAATGATTATTTACATTAATTTGGAAACATAGATGACTTATGTGACTGTAATGATGTTATTATTAAACTGAAGTCCATGTCTTTCAAGCGAATTCGACCTTCTGAGCTCCCTTGCACGGCCGCAGGGAGAAATGGCTGTTGTCAGAAATGCCGTACAAATGATTAATCCTATTCATTACGCTTTAATTATTACAAGAACTATATATGCGTTTGTATGACGGACAGTGGTAGTGAAAATCGTGCTGCCGCAGTGACTGGCCTGCAAACCGATATCGAGTTGTTTACATTGATGGCTTAAGTCACTAATATTGTACAGTAGCGCGACAGAAAATTTTTTGTGAGGGAGATGGATAGACAAGAACAAATTACCGCTATCAAACGAGAAGCAAACGAAAATAATACTGATGCCACAGTAACTTCAGATAAACAAATGAACGATTGTAGTGAGGATACTATACCTAGTCCAACAACAGGTGACAACCCGACTGGAAACCCATGGTGTAATACAAAATGTGTTTTCTGCCAACATGTGTTAACGTCAGGAGATGCACCGAAACTTTTAGATTGTCTTCATGCCAGTTGTTCTTCTTGTTTGACATCAAAATTTAACGAACAAGAGAATCGTGATGTAGAAGTAGTTGGTAAGGCCTATATGTTTTATATGTCTACATAGTGAATATAGTGATCATTTATTGGAAGTAAAATGTTGATATTTAATATGTTTAGATGAAAGTATTTACAAAACGGCCTTGATTGGTAATTAATGCTACAATTGTCTGTAGTTATGACCACTTAGGTTCAATTATTCAATATATGCTATTATTATACATTTTGCATGTAAGATACAGAAACGGCTATTTTTAGTACTTTGCCATTAATTAATAATCTTGATCAGGCCTATAGTTTTGCTCACATGTGGAGCAGAAATACAATAATGATTATAAGGACAATACTGAACAAATGTGTGTGTTTCTGCACAACTTTTAGGAATTAATATCTTTTGTACTACTTTTTATTCTAGAGAACAGTAATGTGGTGTGCCCCATATGTCGTGTTCACTGTTATGCTTCCAACATAATCGAAAACCAGTTTCTCTTGGAAGCTGAGGGTGATAATGAAAATGGTCAAGGTTCTTCTAAGATTAATGACCAAAAGTGCACCAGTTGTTTAGATAATTCAGTTGTCACAAGTTGGTGTGTGGAGTGCTCAGAGTACATTTGTGATGGCTGTGTTCAGGTAAACATATACCATAGGCATATATCTTTTAATTCATTCAACTTTGCATAACAGAAGAAATATTATTTACTGACTGGACCTTTGATGTAGGCTCATCAGCGTTTAAAAATAACGAAAGAACATACCATAAAGCCAAAGGAAGAGGCTGAAACTGAAAATCAAGCTTCAACTGTTACAAATGCTCCGAGAAGTCTCTACTGCTCTGTGCATAGACAGGTATGAGAGATAAATACTTACATATTTCTACAGTACAAGCATGTGGAAGAGCTCTAATTATAAATATCATATTACTATACAGCCCAATGCTCAGGCAGTGTTTTTAATTTCTGCTTTATTAAAGAGATTCGATTTGTTTACAATTTTAGTGAACTTGTTTCCTGTTCCAGATTTTGTAATTAACTGTAGGAAAATTAATTACAAGTATCTCAGCAACTGAGGCAGTTTGATAATATTCCTACCAAAAATGTAGATTCAACGTGTAAAGATCAACTCACCTGTAGACGGGGATACCGCTCGTCAACCTTGACCTGTGACGTCATCACAGCGCGGTAGTTTTTAGGTGTGTGCGTGTTTGTAGAAAGTCTGAGTGATTATGTAGTGGTTGAGTTAATGACGATGGTTTGTTTAGAAACACAACATTAATATTTTCTGTTTAAAAAGTGACCTGCAGCTTCTCTCTTATGGTTCGGTGTAAGTTAACTGAGAGATTTTTTTTTTTTTTTGTATGTGAGGGCCGAAGGTGCGATTTTTTGGGCTGAGACCTGTGATCGATAGTACATTCTGTTATCTATAATAACAGATTATTTGTATATACAATACAGAAGTATTAAGATATCCCGTATACTGGTTTTCCGACATCTTGATGACATCATGGGTAGAAGCAGACGGGTGGTATCCCAGTCTACAGTTATGCCTAAAGATCAACGATTAGAAATTAAAGGAACTAAACCAATAGAAAATATTAAGTAATGATAATCTTTGATAGCTTTAATGACTCAGTTACATCCTTGTTTAGGTGACACTAACTTCTTGTTGTTAAGCAGATGTTGGTACCGTAGTGAAAGGCAGCCAATCAAATGTCATTTAGAGAGCCATTGAAAATGTCTTTCAGTTCTGTTTTGTAAACAACACTGTTGTCTATGTACATGTTTTTAGCAAAAAAATTGTCACATAGGCTATTTGTTGACGTTTGACAAATATAACTAATTCTGCGAGGATATGAACATTTTTTGTAACAAAATAGTGACACATTCATAGAAAATGGGTCAAAGTATTTTTTAAAAACTTCTATGTAAATATCATTGCTTCAACCTTCACTGTCTCTAAAGATATCATCAGAAAAACAGGCATACGTCGAGAACCTGTGACCACACGGTGTGATAGTTGTTTTTATTTTGATAAAAGTGCAGTTGTGTCCACAGTTGTTGCTGCATGTGTAGATGTTGGCAACGGCACGATAAATGACGCAGGTGAAACTGGGCAATTGGGAGTCGCGTTTCGGTGGCCAATAAGATTCCTTTTTTCATGTGTAGTGAATTTGACATAAGTTGTAAAATTTTTACCTGGCATTTGTGTGCAGCGTTTTTACTAGTGATTTCATAATGAATTTCACTGATCTCGTCATTAAAGTTTATAAGATTTGTTGCATATCGGTGCAGTTTTTGATACATCTCAATATGTTGTGCTATTTTAAATGTTTTGAAATGAATTGCATTTTGTTGTTATTTCATTTTTGTGACAAATTTGTGGAAACTAGGCCTAATTAATGCTGATCCTGTTCTATTTGATAGGTTCTCAATGCATCCTTGTCCAGTCAATAAATCAGCTCTTTAAGACAAGATATGTTGAGTAATGTACCCAGAAGTGCTATTTACATACAGTAAAATTTAACCATTGTCAATGACTTTACTTTCGAAATGTATCACACAGTTTGTATGGAGTACATTACACACTCCCCAATCACATTTCAGTAAAAATGCAGAGTCTGTTCCCCGTGTTTTTAGCATAGCGTGTATGTTTGCAACTGTAAATAGATCGTTTCTCAACCGAAGATTCGGGCACTACGCACCCTCACATACTTGTAGCATTTTATCATTGTAGCAATTACTTTAGATTAATAAATAAGCTTAATTGAGAGACACTCGAAAACTCTTTATTTAAGAGAATAAACATAATGTAACTAAAACGAAATCAGAGAGTAAGTCAGTAATCAAAGAGTAAAGAAAACAAAAAGTAAAGTCTGCTCTTCTCAAGAATAAATATAAAATTCACTGTGCTGATGGCGATTCTCACACAGCCCCCCCCCCCCCTCCCGCAGTAAAGTGGAGCTTGAGGGATGTATGGATACTTGTACTTGACACGTCGGCCAGCTCTAGAACGTCCAGTTGGTACTGTGTGTTCCTCTTCGGTTCCTCTTGTTAGAATGGAAGGTTGGGTGTTTACTTCTTCCGCCACTTCATCATCTTGCTGTGGTTGTTGTACACGTATCTGTCGCATGTCTTCTTCAGTCGGCAACATATGTGCATCCTTTACCTGTTCCAATGATACTGTCTGCCCGGAATATGGAGGCTACAGTGGCGGTCGTACTGAGTCTGTTCTGAGCATGACTTGAGAGCACTTGTGAAGGTCCTTATGGATAAATGTTTTTCTTTCTCCATGTCGGGATACAGGTGATAGGTGTAGTGTAGCTATTTGTCTGCGTAGCATTTGCAAAACCTCTGGTAAGTCCTCTTGTGATGTCTACACCTGAGCATTAAAGAATTCTGCTGGCAGCCGCAAGGTCTCCCTGTAGACCAACTCTGCTGTGGAAGCTCCCAAATCTGTTTTAACTGCAGTTCACAAGCCCATTACTGACCGGAAGGTAAGCAGTTGTGCGTTGACGGCAGAATCCACACAGATTAGCCAATTCTAAGAACATTACAGACGCGAATTGGCGGCCTTGGTCAGTGGTCACATGTAATGGGCAGCCAAAATGTGCAATCCAAGATTCCAGGAATACCCGTGCCACAGTTTCTGCTGAAATATCCGTCAGTGGCACTGCTTCTTCTCATCTTGTATAACGGCCAATCATGGTATGAAGATAGTGGTATCCTTCTGACGGTAATAACGGGCCTACAATGTCCAAATGTACATGTGTAAATCTAGTCATCGTAAGTGGAAAATCTCCAATATGTTTGTGGACGTGTCGGCCAATTTTACATCTCTGGCACTGCAAGCATGACTTTGCCCAACTCCGGCAATCTCTCTTAATTCCTGGTCATACAAAACAATCTATCATAAGCTTGACACTTGCGTTTGCTCCGGGATGAGCGAGGCTGTGAATGGTATCGAAAAAACTCTTTCTCAGTGTCTCAGGCACAAATGGTCTAGATCTACCTTGAGATACATCGCCCAAAACATTCTCTCCAGCTGGATGTACTTGGTGTAATCGTAGCTCTGAGGTACCATCCTTGCGACATGCTTAAAGTTGTAGGTCCACTTTCTGTGCATTTGCCAATTGTTCATAGGCAATCGTCTGCGAAATAGCATCAACTCTTGACAAATAATCTGCGATTAAGTTTTCCGCTCCTCAGATACGCCTCACGTCGGTAGTAAACTGGGCTATAAATTCTAGCTGCCGAAATTGTCGCCGTGAGCAACTGTCTTTGTTTTTGCAGAAAGTAAAAGTTATTGGTATATATAATGAATAGTCTGGCTTCCACTTGCAGACGAAAATACTTTACAGCTTCATATATTCCCTATCATGTGCACTCCAGTTGACTTGTGCAACTGTGAGTTTATGGGAGAAAAAATCCTAAAGGTTGCCAGTGGCTATTTATTTGCTGGTGCAAAGCTGCTCCTAAAGCTTGTTGACTGGCATCGACCACTATGGCTAATGTTGCCTGAGGAACTGGGTGTACTAATAGCACTGCATTCTGTAAGTCTGTTTTAATTTGTTTGAATGCAGTTTGCATTTCTGGGGTCCATTTTAATGGTTGTCTGCCTGTCACATTCTTGCCCACTAGAGCTGCAGTTAAAGTGCTTGCTTTTTAGCTGTTTTTGGTAAATGCTGCCGATAAAAGTTTACAGCCCCAAGAAATCTTCGAAGCTGTTGGTAATTAATTGTTTGGGGCCTCTTCTTTATAGCTGTAATTTTTTCTGAAAGTGGAATTATTCCAGCCGAAGTCACCATGTAACCGAGAAATGATACTTGACTTTGGCTGAGCATACATTTAGCCTCAGTTATTACAATTCCATACGCATCTAAATGCTTGAAAACGGTTTTTAAATGTTCCTCATGTTGTTCGTTCGATTTCGAAAAGATCAGTATATCGTCATGGTATGCGAAACAACATTCCAAACCTCTTAACATTTCATCCACCAAGTGTTGCCAAATTTGGGCTGCATTTTTCAAACCAAATGGCATCCTTACATACTCAAATAAACCGAAAGATGTTATGATCGCTGTGTTTGGTATGTCAGCTTCTGCGACTGGTATCTGGTGATATGCTTTTTTTACAGTCTATGACACGAAATATGGTCACTCCTGTCAATGCATTCGTAAAATCTCTGATGTTTGGAATCGGGTACCGGTCGGGAACAGTGCGGGCATTTAATGCTTGATAGTCATCGCGGGGCCTCCAAGAACCGTCTTTTTTTCTGACCATATGGAGTGGTGATGACCATAGACTGTCAGACCTGTGAAGCACACTTTTTTGCAGCAATTCTTCGAACTCTGCTTTCGCTGCCGCAAAACGGTCTGGAGCTAGCCTTCTTGGTCTCTGTGATACCGGTTGCCCAGCTGTCGTCTTAATGTGGTGCAATGTGTTGTGCAAAACTGTTTGTGTGTGCACCTTTTTATCATTACTATGCAAGTGAAACATCTGACTATTCTGGTAGGCTGTGGTACCAAACGTATTTCGCCCTAACGTACCTTTTACTATTTCTTCACCACATCTTATGCTTTCTGTACTGATATTTACCTGAAGTTTATTGTGATGCAAAAAATCCGCACCTAGGATAGCAACTGTAACTTCAGCTAATACAAAAGACCAAGTATAATTTCATTTGCATCCTAATTTAACGTCTGACACTTCCCATAAGTCATTATTGGTGCTCTATTTGCTGCAGTAAGACTTATCTGTGAAGCTTGAACTTCGGCTTTGCAACTTCCCATCGGTAGTGCACTTATGTCTGATCCTGAATCAATTAGGTAAATACGTTTTGATTCTATGTCACGCACATATAACCGGCACGAAAGTAAAGGTAAAAGAGACAGGTTACTCACCATGGCGTGCTGCTAGTTGGCCTCACCTTTTACTTGTAGTCGTTGTTGATTGATCATGCAGCTTGAGTACGTGCGTGGCGTGGTGCATTTCGTAGCTGTCTCTGCAAACCATCGATGATACCAGCAGACTTGTTCTTTCCATTTAATTCCGTTGTTTCTGCTGTTACTGTTCGTGCTATGCTTATGATTGCTCTTCTCGCTCTTCAGCAGGGTCGCTACCCGTTTTTGCAGGGCTTCAACCTGTTCTTGTAATTCACGTAATTGATCCTTGACAGTTGCTTGTTGGTTTCTCTTTATAGCTGTATTTTCTTGTGAGTCATAATTGTTGGTAATTGCAGTTATATCTGCTGTATGTCTCTTCTCCAATACAGCATATACTTTGTCACTGATAGCAATGTTGAAATGTCTTGTCTCTCATACAAAACTGCCACCTTCTTAACATTCTCTAGTAATTCTGCCAGCCGTACCTGTCTTAGCATGTCATTTGAAAGTTCGTGTTCTCTAACTATGCCTCCAATATTCAGATGGAGTTCTGTCTCCTATCTTCTCCCCTTTCAGTACCCGTTGTATCGGTTGACACATTCTTGTGATTACTAAATTTTTCCGAGACGTATACTGCAGCTTGGCTGGCGGCGTCAATATAATATCAGTGCTGAGAGCAGCTGCTCTGGAGTCTAGCGCATTAACGGCTATTGCAAATTTCGTGTGTTCTTCTGTAATTTTGTTTTGTCGGAAAGCCAACTCGAGCATTGAAAACCAAAGGTCTTATCCGGAAGAAATTCTGGCGTACGCACCTTCATTTGCAATTTTAGTTCATGTACCTCTGCTGCTAGTCGGGAAATTTAAATCTTTCATAGAACTCTCATTCCTTTCTATTTCCAATCGTAATTCTTCCAGCTGTCTTTGTAAATTGTTGCGAAGGTTTGTTGCTTTACTGTCGCAGGTTTGTGCCAACGCAATGCTCGACGATATCGTCTGTTTTTGCATGCTCATATTCTCGTTAATTGCTTTAAAATTCGGGGTCACCACTTTGTAGCGTCTTATCGTTGTAGCAATTACTTTACATTAATAAATAAGCTTAGTTGAGAGAGACTCGAAAACTCTTTATTTAAGAGAATAAACATAATGTAACTAAAACGAAATCAGAGAGGAAGTTAGTAATCAAAGAGTAAAGAAAACAAAAAGTAAAGTCTGCTGTTCTCAAGAATAAATATAAAATTCACTGTGCTGACGGCGATTCCCACATACTAAAAAAACACTTCTTGTTTAACCTATACCTAATCTAACTTTCACTTAAAATGATCACTGTTTCATACAGATCACAAAATAAAGAAACACATACCTGCTCTATGGTTGACTGCTGTGGTGTTGCCAACATTTGCAGAGTGAGGGCAACAGATACTGCAGTTTATCCCACATTTCTTCACTACTTTTTCATTCAGATTTAATACTTTCTTGCAACAAACATTGAAATACTTGCCTCTCTCTCTCTCTCTCTCTCTCTCTCTCTCTCTCTCTCTCTCTCTCTCTCTCTCTCTCTCTCTCTCTCTGTCTCAAGTAATACTACTCACTATAATTTTTCCAGTGCCTTGCAATACATGAATAATGAATCTTATTAAAATCACTTCCCGAAGAAAAAAAAACAGGTGGTGTAACATTCCACATGACACCCATACAAAAAGGTTGCAAAAGTCATGCAATCACCACAATGAAAATCACTGGTCAAAATAATTTTGATTACAAAGTACGGCCAGAATGCAGCTTTCACAGGAAAAAGACTGTTGTCATTATCTTACCCTCAATCTCCATTACAGAACGTAAACGTAAATTTTTACATTGATTGAACTGCAATATGTTGATCTAAATATCTTTATATCTAATATGCTGATTCGTTTACAAACCATAAAGAGTAGAGCTATTTCTTATTGGCCGTTAGAATGCGACTCCTGATTGGCTGTGGCGGGTTACCAATGTCTACACATGAAACACCACTTGCGGACTCATAAACTGCACTTCAGTCTTTATTTTTTATTTTATTGACTTTTTTATTCCTTTTTGTAGCTATGAGTGCAAAGTACTGTATTTTAAATGTTAAGAAATATATATTATTGACTAATCCATTGCACTCAATTTTCAGTAATAAAATAACTGTCACACCTATATAGTGACTGGTTCTCGATGTACTTTTTCCATTCCCTGGGTCATAGCTGTTTTTATTAATTGCGCTAATATGAAATTTGTTCCCGTTACTATGAAACCATGATGAGCGTGTTATTTTTGGTAGACGGGACTTCATTTTAACTGCCAAGTAGGTCAAGTAAAATTTGTGGTATCAGTTTTTGGAATTGTGTATGGTATTGAGGGCTTCGTATGAGATTTGTTGTTGCTGTGGTCATCAGTCCAGAGACTGGTTTGATGCAGCTCTCCAGCCTACTCTATCCTTCATTTCCTCATAGGAACAGTAACCCACATCCATTTGAATGAACATTCTTCTGTAGCAAAATATTTCAAAAGCCCCTAGCCTCTTCCTATGTGAACTATTTATTGTCTATATTTCACTCCCGTACAAAGCAACACTCAACACAAATGCCTTCAGAAAAGAATTCCTTATGCTTAAATTAATATTTGATGTTAAAAAATTTCTCTTTTTCAAAAACACTTTTCTTCCCATTGTCATTCTGCATTTTATATCCTCCATAATGTTGTTTTACTGCCCAAGTAACAACACTCATCTACCACCTTTATTGTTTCGTTACCTAATCTAATTCCTTCACCTGATTTTCTTATACTGCATTCCATTCCCCTTGTTTTGCTCTTGTTAAGGTTCATTTTATACACTCTCTTCAACACACTGTCCAAGCTAAAGTCTCAATCAGTGGCATGGGTAGCATCGCGTTACGTCCGTAGCAGTGTTAGGTTGGCAGCAGAGTATATTTTGAGTAGTTTATGATGTGTACGATAATTCAATTACTGATTGTACAAGGGTACATTGACGAATATTATTATTTTTACAATTATTTTATGGGTTGTGGTTAGGCAGGAACCTAAGAGTACAGATTAAATTGTTGCAACCATTTTACCAAATTATGAAAATTGAAAAAAATATTGTAATTCATATAATTTGAGACACACACACACACACACACACACACACACACACACACACACACACACACACACACACACCGTATTTCAATTTACGTAACAACAAAGTGTTACATCTGAACAGAAAGACAGTGCATGTCGAGAAAAGTAATTTTCTAGTGTGTGATCTTCTACATTCGAACACTGTGATTCATTTCGAAAATAAAATTATTCAAACGTGATGTTAACATATCCATTTTCACATCTTATAAACATTGTGTGTCGCCATTCGTCCCGGCATCCACATCGACTGTTGCCAACACTGCCATACCATGTCACGTAAATACGTAAGGCCATGTCGCTGATCGAGACTTTTACCCACTGTCCATTCCATTCAACTGCTCTTCCCGGTCCTTTGTTGTTTCTGTCAGAATTAAGTTGTCATCAGTAAAACACAATGTTTTGATTTTTCACCTTAAACTTTAATTCCTTCTCCAAATTTCTCCTTGCTTTCCTTCACAGCTTGCTCAATGTACAAATTGAATGACATTGGAGTACGGCTTCAACACTGTCTTACTTCCTTCCCAAAAAATGCTTCACTTTGATGTCTGCTTTTTGTACAAGTTGTATATAACCTTCCTTTCCCTACATTTTACCTCTGCTGATTTCATAATCTGTAAGAGTGTATTCAAATCGGCATAACTGTAGACAGGGATACCACCCATTTGCTTTGGCCCATCAAGATGTCGGAAAACCAGTATACGGGATATCTTAATACTTCTGTATTGTAGATACAAATAATCTGTAGTTATATATAAAAAATAAAAAAAGGATGACTTACCCAAAGGACAGGCTCGTCGACAGACACAAATAAATATAATCATACACATACAAGCTTTCGCAACCGTTGGTCACTTCTTCAGGAAAAGAGTAAAAAAGGAGAGGAGAAAGTGAAGGATATGGGTTTTAAGGAAGTGGAAAAGGAGTCATTCCAATCCCAGGAGTGGGAGGACTTACCTTTGGGGACCAAAAGGAAGGTAAACAAATACACACACACTCTCACATATCCAAACGCAAACACACCTAGACATTTGTAAAAAGGAAAGAAGTTGGGCAGAGATACCACTTGAGCCAGAGGCTCTGTCCACAGAACCAAGGCAAAGATGCTAGAGATGGTGGGCTGGAATTTGAATTTAGCGGAGGTTGAGACCAGGTGGGCAACGGGAGGAGAGAACAAGCTGAAGGGCAAGTTCCCATCTCCGGAGTTCTGAAAGGTTGGTGTCGGTGGGAAGTATCCAGATAACCCAGACGGTGTAACATTGCGCCAAGGTGTGCTGGCCGTTCACCAAGGCATGTTTAGCCACAAGGTGATCTTCATTACCAACAAACACTGTCTGCCTGTACTGCTCATGCGAATGGACAGTTTGTTGCTGGTCATTCCCACATAGAACGTTTTACAGTGCAGGCATGTCAGTTAGTAAATCACGTGGGTGCTATCAAAAGTGGCTCTGCCCTTGATCACATACTCCTTCCGGGTTACTGGACTGGAGTAAGTGGTGGTGGAAGGGTGCATAGGGCAGGTTTTACAACGGGGGCAGTTGCATGGGTAGGAGCCAGAGGGTAGGGAAGGTGGTTTGGGGATTTCTTAGGGATGGGCTAGGAGATTACGAAGGTTAGGTGGGCGGCGGAAAGACACTCTTGGTGGAATTATTGTAGATAACAGAATGTACTGTCGATCACAGGTGCTAGTCTGAACTTATCTTTCCCGAGTTTAGCTTCTAGTAGCTTTTCCATCCTTCTGTAAATAATTCGTGTTTTGCAACCACGGCGTATTAAACTGATTGTTCTGTAATTCCCTGTCTGTGGCTGCTTTCTTTGGAAAGAGGTTTTTACAGTGAATAAAAACTGAAGCAAAAATCAATTATAGCCTCATTGCAGTGTAAGACCTTTTATTTTATTCAGAAAACATGAAAATTTGACAGTGATGGAGATACATAAAAGTTTGAGAAACATTTATCCTGCTACTTATACAAGTTTTACTAGCCTAAGTAATTTATATAAAGGTGTATGTTTTATGAAAACTGTCATGTTTCTAACAATGCTAAGATAATTGCTTTTTAAAAAATAAATAAGTAATATATTTAAAAAAATCTAGGTAATCTGATTTCAAGCCGCACTTAAAATCGGAAAATATGGATACGCGAAATAGATAGCGCAGCCTTTCCTTTGTGATTTGCACACTTAAATTACTATTACATCGCAAATAATGACAGCCGTGTGAAATAGGTCTATCTATTAACCCTTTTACTGCACATTTACTCTCGGCGGCGCCTGCATTGTGCATGTAATTATTACTGCAGATGAGGACTTATCATATGGTTGTGTGTGTGTGTGTGTGTGTGTGTGTGTGTGTGTGTGTGTACAAGAAAGACTGCAGCATTCCCTCATTACGAGACAAAAATAAGACGCAAAATCTAGTATTGTTCTGAAAAATAAGTTTCCTTTTTAATCTTTGGAGAGAAAATCACATATATGTCTTGAACACTGAAACAGTTAGCATATATTTACATATGAAACAGTGAAAGGGTCAAAATATTTTGGAGCTACACGCAACAGTCACATTGTGGCTTCCTTTAAAATCCTTTATCATCTATTCTCGGGCATTTTCGTCTGTTTTCACCCATATAATCGATATAATTAAACGTCGTTTCCGTGAAAGAAATTACTTTTCTCTTAAACTTCGCACTGTATACCTCCTCACAGTCGGATACAAGGTAGCACTTCATGCACGAAAGTTCAAAAGCAGTCTACATACACTAAAACAAAGGGTGAAATCCAGAATGTATACCATTCACAAAACTAACTTATGGCAGCGTATAGCAGAATTTTACGTAACTTGCATTCGCGTAAATATGGTTTGTTCATCCACTCTCTGAGTTTTGGATGATAGACTTTTTCCAAGGGGATGTTTGCCTTGTGTTGTTAATATGAATTCTTCCTTGTCCACTTTTGCTTATTTTGCCACTGGCGCTGCTTTGATGTCCGTAACGTCTCTCTTGACAGAACTTTCTCCTTGTTCTTCTTATGGGAGGAACTGCTATTTATATGTTTTGGGCAAGAGTCCTTTCTTTGCCATTCAATACACACATAGCTGTATTTGTACAGAATTATTTTCCTTGTTTTATGATAAACATAAAACCCATCTGATGTGAATTCTCTTTCACGATCAAAAACTGTTATGACCATCTTAATAATCTGCTGTACCAAAACAAATCACTTAAAGAACCAGCGATCAGAAACGATTATGACCTCGCAGTACACTACCAGTCACCATATCAAATAAAGCGCCGGAAACGGACTTCACTGCACAGGAAATGAGGTTGGCAGGACTCCAAACTATGTATATCGAATCGGTGTGCAATCGACTGTGATATATATCTCGAAATTCTGCCAGTACATTTAAATGACGATGAGATTTCACAAAATTTCATGATTTTTCATAAATTTCAATGATTTTGCAATTTTCCACACCTGTTATACCTCTGCCATCTTTCAATTGCTTCACCTGTCAGTCTTCCTCTTCCTCCTAGGGTCTTCTGGGATCCCAATGTATGCTTTAGTTTGCGCAAGCAAGCCCCCATGCGCTTCTGCACATGTCCAATGCATTCCTGTTTTTTTCAGTGTGAATTTCATTGCCATAAGGTTTGAGTTCCTTTACAGTTTTATATCCCTCAGAACATAGGTCAGCAACACGTCGATTGCGGTCTACCGACAGATCACCAGTGTTTATCTGGTAGACCGCGTGGGTACTAACAGTACAGAAGAAACATTTAAATAAAATGTCAATTGGTTTTAGTAGCAGTGAAAATGCGAACATGTTCGACACATCATTGTTTTATTTTTTAACAGTCACGTAGAATTTGTGACAACATCTACCTTGAGCATCTACAACTGTTTTTCCTGCACTATTTCAGTTAGCTGCTACTTGCGTGCTACTCGTTGCTACACTATTTCATTTATCTCTGTGCAATGTCTAGTATTGGTTCGATACATGTATGTTCAAGCAACGGGCTCTTCGCCGGAGTATCGTGTCGTCATGGCACAGTGCGTGGCTTTCACTGTACAACAATAAATTGCGAACTGTCGAACCGATCCCGACCGCTTGGAGGACCTCCTCACGCCCCTCTCGGCGGGAGGAGGTCATCCTGGCCTGGTTGCGGATCGGTCACTGCCGTTTCAGCCACCGTCACCTGCTATCCGTCGACCCTGTACCGCTGTGCTCCTGCGGTGAACTGCTGACAGTGCGACATGTTTTACTGACTTGTGTTAATTTTAATCATCTCTGTGTAGCCCTTCACTTTCCGTCTACTCTGGAGGAAATTTTAGCTGATGACACACGAGCAGCTGCTCGAGTTTTGCATTTTATCAAATTGGCCAACTTATCAAAGGATATTTAACCCTTTTTAATTGTCTTTTATCTTTCGTTTTTAGCCTCTTATTGATTTTCTGACAGTCACCGAAATTTTTTGAGATCTAGTGAATCTAAGTTCTTGTCTGGGCACTAATGACCATAGAAGTTGTGCGCCCTAAAACCATAAAAAAAAAAGTATGTTCAAGGAGGTTAGAATATTAACTTCTTCAGTACTGTTATGGCGAACCACGAACATCAACATTTTTATAGTGTGTGGAGGGGATATTTTGTGACTTAAGATCGCCGCTTTGAGTCATGATTTCAATGACCGGTTATCAATTTTCCAAAATATATCTGTGGTATGGCATAACCTTAAATTATGAATGTATGTTCTTGCACTGAAAATGTTCCTGGCATAGATAGGTGAGGTTTTGAACTGGAAATAATATGTAAAGTGATTTGTCTCTCGGAAGTGTTGCAGAACCCATAAACTGTGGGCCTATAATTCGTCAAGAGAAATACTGTATAAAAGTTTAGGTTGCAACTAAAATAAATAATTTGTTTGCTTCTACTTACATGCCCTGTCGGGGATTTGAATCCCCCCTCGGGCATGGATGTTTGTGATGTCCTTAGTATAAGTTAGTTGATAAGTAGTTTGTATATTTAGGGACTGATGACCCCGAAGTTATGGCCCATAAGCTTTACAAACTTTGAACATCTACTTAACCTACATGAGTGAATTATTGTTTTCAAATGAGAGTTTTATTAGAAATAAATGCATAACAAAAGTAACTTTTGAACATCATGCTTCCTGTATTCGACTAACTGTTAAAAGTCAATAGAACATCTCAAATTTTACATTAAAAGTAAGATTATATTTAAAAAAAATATGAAATCATATTTTTTGTTTTGGAAAAATACTGAATGTGTAGAAGCTTAGTTGTTAAATAAGGTAGGTTCTATAGCATTGAAAAATTAAAAATGTAGCAATTACTGTATTTTTATAAGATGTAGAGCACTTTGGTGTGGTGGTATCATATTGTAGATCGCAAAGTCTTAGAGGTTGCCTGCCCCTGCCTTAGAATCACCATCTCCTAGATAGTGTATTGTACATTATACCACTCCTGTTATCTGGAAAAAAATGCTTTCACTCTCTCTACTTTCATCATTCCATTCGTGTCATGAAAATTTGCTTCACAACTTTCACTGTGTTCATCCTTGATATTGCCCTTACATCTACAATGTTTTGAGAGAATAGCAACATCAATTACCTCAATTCCATTTAGAAATTTATGACCTTAGCGTTGCCATGATCCATCTAAAGCAACAGTTAAATCTCTACAATTTCCATTATGTCACAGCGTATTCAACAGCTTTCTTCATTGTTGCTTGAGCATCTTGTCAATGTCTGTGGCTCATGGGGGTGTAGCTATGTTTTGGAAACTACTAGACCTTCATGCGCTAATAGAAACTACCAAGGCTGAACTCGTTACAGGTACGGAAACCCGGCTACAGCTGGAGATAAGTTCTAATGAAATTTTTATAAATGCCCTGACAGTTTTTCAGAAAGGACGGTTTAAAATGTATTAACATTTGAAATACTTTGGAGTTGAAGCTACTACAAGGGAAAAAAGTAATACCAATGTAGTGACTGGTACTCTATGTACATCTCCAAAATCTCAATATATTCTTTGCATTTTACAGTTATCTCATGCAATGTGATAGTATTTTGATGTAAATTACGCTATGCTTTTACTTTTTTACCTAACCACATTCTCATAAATCATGAGAAGCAAGAGTAACTTCAAATAGCTGTGTCGGTCCCTCAAATAAAGTGGATTACTGCTGGAGAAAGAGGTTAAATTACACATTCTGCAGTTGTGGCTTAGTGTGCAAATGTTGGGAACAAATTTTTCACTTACAAGGATACATAATTATCCTGGCTGGACAAGGATACATACTAGAACTTGTCAGTGTATAACAGACCCCTCAGGGGCTCAGCATTAGTTTGCTGAATATGGGATTGGCGAACCCGGGGTCCTGAGCTGGGGACTGCATTGTGTCTTCTATTCTCCATCCTTTGAGCTTTGTATGTACGTTTCAGAGCCAGGGGATTTTGATGTAATTGCCCAGGTCAAGAGGATGGTACAAACCTCTAAAAAAAACCTCAATCTCAAGTTGTGCTACATGCCAAAAAGATGCATGGTTGTTGAGGTTGAACAGTCATTAGCAAGCAACCTCTGGGGAACCTGCTACACCTCAGTTGTATTAGGCTTACCCAGGCTCTGACTGGGTGGACATGTATTTCCCTAGATTCCTATGAAAAGAACTGGAAACACTGGCGCCCGTATAACCGCCATCTTTAAGAGAGGAATAGGTGATTACAATGCTGTGCAGTATGATCCCCAATCATTCCCTTCCCTGGCTACATCATGGTAAGAATGTAGGGCCCGTCCTCAAGCTGAGGCTTATGCACCAAAATACCTAGTTTGTGGCAGAATGGATGGAGAATCTTTCATGGCAATGAAAGCTTAAGAACCTGGAGGATGAGCAGTCCTCATAACGACATAATCCCCAACACAGTCACGGGAATTACTTACCTGTGAGATGCTGGGTGATGTTCCCATTAGGCCTACAATTAACACCTTGCAAGACCTTAAATATGGTCCAGGGCATAAACTTTCAAAAAGACCTCTTGTTGCAATCCGATGAAGAACTAAGAGCTAACCTACAGCGGCGAAGTGTCCATTTCATCCGTCAAATTTCTAGGTGTCTGAAGGACAACAGAGTTGCCACCAATGCCTTCATCTTGGCTTTCGAGAGTGATTCATTGTCCAATAAGGACAAGGTGATGATCTACCGGTGTGGTGTTAAACCCTACATTCTTTCCTCTGTGTTGTTTTAAGGTGCTGGAGGTTTGGGCATGTGTCTTTCCGATGTGATGCCAATGCCACCTGCCGAGAGTGCGGACGTGCATCTCATCCCAACGTCCCATGTTCTCCTCCTCCAATCTGTATCAACTGTAGCCAGCAAAATGCCACCTGCTCACCACATTTCACAGTTCTGCACAAAGAGGGGAAAATTATGGAATACAAGTCATTGAACAGGATGACATACTCTGAGGTCAAGAAGTAGTATCAAAAGTTCTATCCAGTTAGTTTGGTTTCCTCTTACGCCACAGCAGCCTTGCCAGCACTGTACCTTGTGACAAGAGCCCCATCTGTGCAGCCTATCTCACTGGGCCCTCAGGCTCAATCGTCTATGTCCATCCCTTGATTGTTGGGGACACCTCCTCTTCTGTTGCTCTAAAACTCATCTCAGGAGCAATAACCCCACACACTCAGGTGACACCAGTCCCCATCCCTCAGGCAGAGGGCAACAGTCTTCTGTGGCATGTCTTGCTAGAAAGGGATCACTTGGATCCCTTTTTATTACTGTTTCTCCTGCTGAAACAGCAGATACCAGCAAGTGGCAGAAAGTATCACCAGCTGCTGGTCGTTGGACATAGAGGTCTTTGTCAGTCCCAGAGACTTAGTCAGCAAAGCCCTCTGGACAACAGCAGCCAAAGGAGCAGTAATAGACAATTAAAAGAAAGAGAAGAAAAAAAACTGGTATGATTAAAGAGACCCCGGTGGTTCCCACATCACTATCCCATACCAATGCATCCGAGGAAGAGGTGGAGATTCTAGCGTCCCCTCAGGACCTAGATCTTGATGGACCCTTGGAAACAATGGATATCGATTCCACAACCTTGCAAGCAGTGACAAGAGATTCTGAGGTATAAAAAACCCTCCTTAGTTCCTTATGTCTTCCCAGACCATCAACAGAACAATCCTCCATTGGAAATGCGGTGGGTTTTTCCGACATCTGGCTGAATTACAACAGCTTTGAAGCACAACACCTGCCTTCTGCAGTGCCCTCCAGGAAACCTGGTTCCTGAAAATGTGAACCCTTGCCCTCTGTGGGTACAGGAGATGGTACAAAAGTTCTAGCGTTTATTGTAGGGTCAGGTGGAGCCTGTGTGTATAACTCTGTAGCCAACCTGTGCCCCTTCAGACAACTTCAGAAACTGTGGCTGTAAGGGTAAAGATACCACACAAATAACTATATCTCCCACCAGATGGTGATATACCGCCAAATGCACTTATCTCCTAACTCCCGCTGCCTTTTCTACTATTTGGTGATCTTAATGCCCATAATCCCTTGTGGGGTGGTGCAATGCTCAACGGCCGCGGCGGAGATGTCGAGAACTTATTATCCCAACTCAGCCGCTGCTTTTTACACAATGGTGCTCCCAAGTGTTTCATTGTGACACATTTCACCTTCTCAACTATCAGCTTGTCAGTTTGCAGCCCTGGCCTCTTACCATCTGTCCATTGGAGGACACACGACAATTTGTGTGGTAGTGACCACTTTCCAAACTTTCTTTCACTACCCCATCGTCAGTGCCCTCGATGCCCTCCCAGATGGGCTTTAAACAAGGCGAACTGGAAAGAATTCAGTCCTGCTGCTACTCTTGGATCTCTCTCACATGTCAGTCGACGTGCTGGTTGAGTGTCACTAAGAAGATTTTTATCTGCTGCAGAGCACAGAATCCTCCGTTCATCGGGATGCCCCCAGCGAAAGACAGTGCCTCGGTGGTTGTCGGAAGTTGTGGAAGCTATTAGAGACCATAGACGTGCTTTTCAGCACCATAAGCAACACCCATCACTTGAGAATCTTATAGCTTTTAAACAACTCCGTGCTCTTGTTCGTCAGATAATACAGAGACAAAAAAAGGAATATTGGGAGAGGTATATGTCAACCACTCTGCAAGTCTGGCCGAAGATCTGGCAGCAATACCTGACATATCTATACATGGAGCTGTCTGTATGGATCAAGGCGCCATCACAGAGGCTTTCGCCGAAAATTACACTCAGGCCGCTGCATCCCACGGTTATCAACCCTTTCTGTACATTAAAACAGCGGATGGAATGCAAGCACCTGTCAGTTACCTCACGCCACCGTGAGGCATATAATGGTGTGTTTAGTGAGTGGGAGATTTTCACTGCCCTTGCCCATTGCCCAGACTCCGCCCCTGGGCTGGACAAAATCCACAATCATATGTTAAAACATCTGTCTGAAGAGTCCAAGCAACATGTTCTACCGTTGTTTAATCGCATCTGGAGCGGTGGTGTCTTCCCGTCACAGTGGCGAGAAAGCACCACCATTCTAGTGCTTAAGCCAGGTAAAGACCTGCTAGATGTGGACAGCTATTGGCCCATCAGCCTCACCAACATACTCTGCGAACTGCTGGAATGCATGGTGAGCTGGTGGTTGTGTTGGCTCTTTGAATCTCGGGGACTGCTAGCTCCATGCCAAGGTTGTTTCCGCAAGGGGCACTTGACCTTGGATAACTTACTCCACCTTGAGTCTGGCAACTGGACAGCATTCTCTCGATGTCACCACCTGGTAGCTGTCTGTTTTAACTTGACAAAGGCCTATGACATGACCTGGTGACACCATATACTTACCACATTACATGGGTTGGGTCTCCGGGGTTCATTCTCAATTTTTATCCAAAATGTTTTAGCTATTTGCATCCGTGTTCAAGTTGGTCCATCCTGTACCACCTTTCATGTCCAAGAGAATGGGGTTCTCAGGGCTCTTAGTGCCCATTAATGACTTCCCGACAGCAGTTGGGTCATTAGTATCCCCTTCATTATATGCTGTTGACTTCTGCATATATTTTAGTTTGTCCAGTATGTGTGTTGCTGAATGCCAGCTGCAGGGAGCCATACACGAGGTGCAGACATGAGCTCTCTCCCATGGGTTTCAGTACTCTGCAGCCAAGACATGCGTTATATACTTCTGTTGGTATAGGACAGTCCACCCACATCTTTAGCTTTATTTTGATGGCCAACTACTCAATGTAGTGGAAACTTGTCATTTTTTAGAACTGGTATTTGACGACCGACTCACATGGCAACCACATATTCGCCAGCTTAAACAGAAGTGCTGGCAGCATTTCAACACCCTCCACTGCCTTAGCAGTACCACTTGGGGTGCAGGCCGCAATACCCTGCTGCATTGCTACAAAGCCCTTATTCTGTCACGACTTGATTATGAGAGCGTAGCATATGGTTCTCCATCGCCCTCGATGCTGCAGATGCTGGATCCCATTTACCACTGTGGGGTTCTCATTGCAACGGTGCCTTCTGTATTAGCCCCATGAACAGTTTACTTGCGGAGCCAGGAGGCCCACGTTTGCGGGTATGCCGCCAGCAATTGCTCGCAACCTATGCAACCCATGTGCATAGCTCGCCAGGCCGCCCGAACTACTAGCTCCTCTTTTCCAATGTGGTCATCCATCCCCAGCAACTGTGACCCACGTCAGGTCATATGACCCCATTTCGAATCCGGTCCTTTCTGTTGCAACTTGAGTCTCACCCTCTTCCATCTCGGTTTCAGGCCCATACTCATAAACCTCCATGGTGCCCGCCAGGGCAAAATTGTTGTTTGGACTTGGCCCATAGACCCAAAGACTCAGTTCTCTCTGAGGCTCTCCATCATCAGTTCTTTGCTGTCGTCGCAAAGTTTCCCGGATATGACCTGATCTACACAGATGGTTCACTGTTTGCAGGCCACGTAGGCTTTGCACATTTTCATGGTCACCATATTGAACAGCATTCTCTGCTGCCTGTCTGCAGTGTGCATACTGTAGAGCTGGTGGCCATTTCCCAAGCCCTCACCTGCTCAGGTGAGTCTTTCCTTATCTGCAGCGACTCCCTGAGTAGCCTTTGAGCTCTGGACCAGTGCCACCTTCAATTTCCCCTGGTGCTAGTCATACAGGAGACCCTTTCTGTCATTGACCGCTCTGGTCAATCAGTGTTATTCTTCCGGTCTCCGGGTCACGTCTGTATCCCTGGCAATGAACACGCCGATCGGTTGGCAAAACAGTCTGTCGATTAATCTGTTCCGGACATGGGCCTTTTACCTTCTGATCTCCGGTCGGTGTTACGCCATCACATTTATGAGTTCTGGGATACTGAGTGACATGCCCTGACCTTACCCAACAAACTTCAGGCTGTAAAGGAGACCACTGATGTTTGGCATTCCTCCATGCGGCCTCTCATTGAGAGTTTGTAGCCCTGTGCCTGCTCTACATTGATTATACTTGTATCACACACCCATCTCCTTCATGGTGAAGACCCGTCCCAGTATCACTGTGGCTCCTGCTTGACAGTAGCCCACATCTTATTGGACTGGCCTATTTTACCTGCCTTGCAGTTCACTTTTAATATATCTGCATTTTAATCATTGACATGCAAGTTTCCGAATTGATGTCAGCTAAAGGCAGGCTGAACATGATCCCAGATGGGGTCTAATGATCATAATTACCACATGATCATCACCATTAGGTCTTCATATATCTTACAGGAATGATTGGTATCAGTAACTACAATTGACCTATATGGCTCAGTTTTTGTTACCAATACCAGCATTTTTTTTGTTTACAAGAATGTTTTGTATTGTTAACTAGATTTGAGCTATGTGGCTCAACTCTTGCTACCGATACCAGCTCTTCATATTTTCCAAATGAACATTTGAAATCAGTACCTAGAATTGAACTAAGCAAGCTCTATTGTGTTTACTGATACCAACTTTTCATCTTTATTATTATTATTATTTTATGCATGTATCTCGATGGCTAAATTTAGTTAGGTACTAATTTCAAGATTTGTTTGTTATGATTTTGTAATATTTTCGTAATACCTTTAATGAATTGCAATACTTTCGGCATTTTTTATGTTTCAATTTAGTTTGTCTCCATCCCACTTCCACCTGCAGTCCTGTTAGATTCGATGAATATTGTTGAACATTTTTCAGTTTCAGTATTTTATAATACTCTGATTTTTTTATGCCCAATGAGCTACAAATTTTCTAATGTATACGTTAGCTGTTTTAGTAATATTATCTAATTTTATTAAATGTTTGATTTTCATAATTTTCTCTTTTCATTTCTTAATTTCACTTCATTTTATTGGAAATTGTTTAAAATGCATACATTTCATTGTTATAAATTGTTTCATATACCACATTCAGTTTTTCAAGATTCAGTGTTACATTCACCAAATGCATCATCTACGTAACATCATTGTTCAAAGTCGATGGGTTGTATAGGACATTGGAATTTATCCAGTACATAAATAACCAGTCATTACCGTTTGCCCAACTTAACTTGACAATTCGCATGTTGGTTGCTGGAAGCTGCAGGAGGCACATCTTGCAAGAACATTACAGCTGCCGCGGGGACCGAAGTGGTGAGGGGAAGGCACTGTCAGCTGCTCACTGCAGTGCTGGAACCACAACCCTAACAATGTGTACAATAATACTTCACGTCAAGGCGCATTGTAACGTTAGCAGTGCTTGTAAATAAATGAATATTTTTCATCTAGTGCTGATTTTGTGGCAGCACCAACAAAATCGTTAAGTTATCATGGCCAAATAGTAAATGGATGTGACAGTTTTAATTTTTATGTTTTCTTTACACAGTTTTTACTGGCACGTATTTTAAAGGTTAAGAAATCGATATTATTTTAGTGGAATAATAAAAATGGTGCAGCAAATTGATTATATTTATTAGCAAAGGAAAAAAAAACCACTTCATATGCTCTTTCAGCAGTATCAGAAGAGCATTATGACAACACTCAATCATCTTTTTAAATCGCACCAAAGATAATTGACACAAATAAAAGAAATAAATATAAGAACATTTGGCCAATTGTTTATCACTTGGCATTCACCCCCTCAAAATGATATCTAAAAGGAACCCAGGAAAAACCTGGGAATATTTTCATCTGGGATATATCCAAGAACTTTATACAACTCCGGGAAGTTGATATTTTTTGTAATTTTGGCTGGTAAGAAATTCACTTTAGCCTGCTACTGCACAATAATACTGCAGTAATAAAACATAAACAAGAGAATAATACGAAAATAAAAATTTCCTTGAAACGAAAATGTGTGATTTCCAATAACAAAACAATGTCCGCCTAGCCTGTAAAATATGTCAAAGGTGTTAGAACAAAGAATATGCATTACTTCAATAGAAACTGCTTTTGTTGATCCTGATCTCTCATCTGTTTATGTTTCTAGCAAGTTGCGTGTAAAAATTGCGAATAGTGCTTGAGAACCATTACTTTCAAAGTAAATGGTCTTTTACACAATATGAATTACATTAATAGTGAGAATGTGTTATGGATTTGTTGTATCATGAACCATTTGAACTCCCATTCAGAACTTAACACTTTAGGGACCAGCATTTTGGGAAATTTACGGCTCTGAAGACCAACCATTTATACCATTATTTAAAATAATTAACGGCAAATTTATGTTTGATATACCTTAAAGGGTAGGCCTAACACATGCTATAAAAGACAAAGATTCAAGGTTAGTTTAGGCCTATCATATTTAATTTAGTAGTTTAATAGATTGATTACAAATTATGCAGTAACAATTGCAAAAAGTATAATAACTCTTAAAAAAATTATGGGAAATGAAGACAGCATATCAGGAGTTTCTAAACAATTGTGTGTTTATGTCATTCTTTCATTGTTTTTTTAGGTTTATGCAAGATGACTTAATCGAAAATCATGACTTGTTCAAAGTTACAAGTCAAATATTTTTCACTAGCAGTTACAGCTGTTTTGTCGGGTTCCAGCCTAACAACATACAAGAAAATTGTAACATATTCATAAAAAACTGTAAAGTAATTTACAAAATGAAGTGAATAATAAATGATCCCATAATTTACATCATCTTCGTCATGAAAAAACTGAAGTATACATGAGTTTCATTTACTAGACAGAAGTAAAAAACATAATTTTCAGTGGCTGTGTGCAACTGATTCATGACTCGCTGCTCTTACTTCCCATTAACTGTTGCACTGATACCAACATCTACACGCCGAGAAAAACATACCAATATTGTAAGTGCAGTGTAACACTGAGTTGTTCGGTACCGGTTGTGAAATGTTTAAATTTTAAAGAATTGATAATTCTTACTATGCCAAGCCAGGTATATTGCTACTTATTACACAAAAAAGCATAAATCTGAAGGAGAGGCATTGAATTAAAATTTTGCCATGGCCAGGATTCAAACCCGGGACCTCCTGCTTGTGTTACGGAGGCAGATGTGCCTTAAAACAATCTGTGCAGTTGCTGTATCCATTAAGTCATGATGTCTTAGTTGTATAGCACCTGCCTAGTAAGCAGGAGTTCCCAGGTTTGAATCCTGGCCATGGCACAAATTTTAATTCACGTTTGATACATATTGAGACAAAATATGTCTCTGGACATAGATTTATTGTTTGATAGAAAGAACGTAATTCACCTGGGAAGAAGTGTATTTTATTCCAAAAAAGTTTATTTTAACCCAAGAAAAATTTCACTTTTTATCTGTGAAAACTGGAAAGTTTTTCCTTCTTGTCCACAGATACACCCTTTTCTTACAATGACAGTTATGAATATGTTGACAAAATGGCCAGTACACAGGAGATCCTGCCAGTAATTTTACATCCTGTAATACTTTTGTGATCTTCTGTACAAGTAGCCCAATCAGCATAAGCAAATTCAGAGTTGTTTTCACACACACACACACACACACACACACACATACAAGCTTTTGCAACCGTTGGTCGCTTCTTCGGGAAAAGAGGAAGAAAGGAGAGGAGAAAGGGAAGGATATGGGTTTTAAGGAAGTGGAAAAGGAGTCATTCCAATCCCAGGAGTGAATGGACTTACCTTAGGGGGGGGGGGGGAAAGGAAGGTAAACAAATACACACACACACTCACACATATCCAAACACAAACAAACCTAGACAGACATATGTAAAAAGCAAAGAAGTTGGACAGAGATACCACTTGAGGCAGAGGCTCTGTCCACAGAACTGAGGCAAAGATGCTAAAGATGGTGGGCGGGAATTTGAATTTAGCGGAGGTTGAGACCAGGTGGGCAACGGGAGGAGAGAATAAGCTGAAGGGCAAGTTCCCATCTTCGGAGTTCTGAAAGGTTGGTGTCGGTGGGAAGTATCCAGATAACCCGGACAGTGTAACACTGCGCCAAGATGTGTTGGTCGTGCACCAAGGCATGTTTAGCCACAGGGTGATCTACATTACCAACAAACACTGTCTGCCTGTGACCGTTCATGCGATTGGACGGTTTGTTGCTGGTCATTCCCATATAGGATACTTCACTGTGCAGGAATGCAGTTGGTAAATCACGTGGGTGTTATCGCAAGTGGCTCTGCCCTTGATCGTGTACACCTTCTGGATTACTGGACTGGAGTAAGTGGTGGTGGAAGGGTGCATAGGGCAGGTTTTACAACGGGAACGCTTGCATGGGTAGGAGCCAGAGGGTAGGGAAGGTGGTTTGGGGATTTCATAGGGATGGACTAGGAGGTTAGGTGGGTGGTGGAAAGACACTCTTGGTGGAGTGGGAAGGATGTCATTAAGGATGGATCTCATTTCAGGGCAGGATTTAAGGAAGTCGTATCCTTGCTGGAGAGCCACAATCAGAGTCCGCTCCAGTCCCGGAAAGTATCCGGAGACCAAAGGGGCACTTCTGGGATTCTTCAGTGGAAGGTTCTGGATTTGGGCGGATGAGGAGGTGGCTTTGGTAATTTGCTTCTGAACCAGATCAGGAGCATAGCTGCGGGATGTGAAAGCTGTTGTTAGTTTATTGGTGTACTGGTTCAGGGATTCGGAATATATATTGGCATGACCACTAATCAGCTGTTCAGTAAGGTTGAATGGCCACGATCAAACTGGTCAAAAACAAGGTAGACCAACATGCAACAAAGCATATCCTTGATTTCAATGACTGCTTCTCAAATTGTGCTATCTGGATCCTCTCACTCCCCCCCCCCCCCCCACCACCACCACACCACCACCAGAGTTATCGTCAGGTTCCGAAATTACCTACATCCACACTGTGTGTGTGTGTGTGTGTGTGGTGTGTGTGTGTGTGTGTGTGTGTGTGTGTGTGTTGTTATCTTCCCTTCTGCGCCTTCCCACTCCATATCTAAGTTGTATCTTATTCAACCCATTTAGTACTTACTTGGTCTGTAATGCCGTGATGTATCCAGTCCCACCACCACAAGACAATCTTCCTGTCCCCCTCCCGCCTTCACTCCCCTCTCCTCCTTTCCCTGCACTGCAGAATGTGATTCGGAGTGTGGCTGTCGGAGATGACAATAGTGTTATAGTTTAATGTGATTGTGTGACTGTTTTCTTTTCTGAAGAAGGCAGTTACTAACAGCATAAGTGGTGTGTGTGTGTGTGTGTGTGTGTGTGTGTGTGTGTGTGTGTGTGTGTAACACTTTCTTTGTGTTTTTGTGGGGAGTTGTAAACTATCAGTATTATATTGTTGAATTACAACATGGGATTTCCATTATTTAATTTTATTTTTATCCATCTATATTTTATTTTTTCATTTATGGCCACTCATGCCCCCCCCCCCCCCCCTCTCTCTCTCTCTCTCTCTCTCTCTCTCTCTCTCTCTCTCTCTCTCTCTCTCTCTCACACACACACACACAAACCTACACTCCACCCATTTTTCACGCCCACACCCCATCCATTTTTGACACCCACACCCCTTCCTGTTACTGCATTCTAAGTTGCTACTGCTGACATTACCACCTATCAGTGCCTTTACACTCCACAGTACAATGCGGAACGTTCTGTCTCCCCCTGCCCGACATCCTTACACCTCAACTGACTTCCCCTCCCCTCCCTTCCTTTCCCTTCCCTTCCTTTCCCTTCCCTTTTCTCTCCTCTCCCCTCCCCTCCCCTTCCTTTCCCTTCCCCTCCCCTCCCCTTCCTTTCCCTTCCCCTCCCCTTCCCTTCCTTTCCCTTACCTTTTCCCTCCCCTCCCCTCCCCTCCCACGCCTACCCTTCCTTTCCCTTCCCTTTTCCCTCCCCTCCCCTTCCCTTCCCACCCCCCCCCCCCCCCCCCCAGGACAGCCATGTGGGCATGAGTTATGTCTGAGTGATTGTGTGATGACTGCTGTAGACAAAAATATAAGTTATGTGACTGTGATTGTCTGTATTACATTACTGTTTGTGCTCAGTGATCATCTTAATGATGGGGAGTTACTACCTATCCTCTGTTATCGATTGTTCTATTATTATTCTCTTTTGTGTTGTGCTAATGGAAAGATATCAGACAATATATTTCTGTATGTTTCAATTATAAATTGTTTAAATATGAATCATAGATGTCCATGGACTAATTGCACATTAAATTAAAATTTTATTATTTTAGTCTATGAATACCTTTTATATGATTGTTGTATAGTATTAGTGACAAAAGACATGAGTTTATTGTTGTATATGATCCACAAACCATCTGTTTTCCTACACGTTGCAGAACTTAGTTTATTCAAGAGAGCTGCAGTATGACTTTTCTAAAGTAAATGAATATTTCAGAGTATTTTTTAATATTGCAATAAGTACAGTCCTTGAAATAAAGTTGCATGCTGAATTTTTTTCTTCGATTTGCAGTAATTTAATAAATTTAATGTTACAGGAGCGATTATCTTTGTTCTGTGAGACCTGTGATAAGTTGACATGTCGAGATTGTCAGCTGACTGACCACAGAGATCACAAATACAAGTTTATACATGAAATCGCAGCTGAAACAAGAGAAACTATATCTGGTCTACTGTCGGAAGTAAGGTAATTTTAACATTCTGAAAATTCTCTGCTTGTTTTTATGGCACTTCATTTTTGTCCATTGCATTACTAATTGTTACCAGTTTTGTTCAAGAAGCTTGTTTACATCTTTTTCAGTTACAAACGTGTGTTGTTGACAAGTGCAATGAAAGTCATAGATGATCGACAAACACTAATCTTAGAGAAGAAAAAAGTTACTGTTGAAGAAATAAAAAATCTAGTCTTCAAGTAAGTAGAGAAATTAAAATTATTTAAATTGCCAAAATTTTGAAGCAAGTATAAGAGTAGGGTTGTCAATGAAAGTTATAAAAGTTAATGTAGAATGACATTGGGTATGCAAACATACTAAGGAGTAAAGGCGTAAGTGAACTACAATGTAAATGCAGAGTGCTCTTATATGAAAAGACTTGGTGTTTAGTTTCTAGGAGCTTCAAGAAAACCTACATTTAAATGGCTAATTAAATTTGGAGTGTGTCATTGGCAGATCATGATGCTGTCTGCCACATACCGTATTTGTGCAACTATAGGCCACACACTTTTTTTTATTGACCAAAATCATGGTGTGGCCAGTAATTGAAATTCCATCCTTCTCCAGTCCCTTCCATCCCCCATCCAATTATTTTAACAATTACATACTCACATTTATTTTGGTTTGAGAAACATAATAAAATAGTCTTAAAAAAAAAAAAAAAAAAAAAAAAAAAAAGGCAACTCTTTCGCAAAATTGCATCTACACTTTCTTAAAATTTCACAGAAATGGCATGGCAGTTGATGAAGTTAATGTTTTTTGATATAAATCAAATGGACAACAGTGCTTTTAACATGTCTATGCGGTCTTAAGCAAAACCAGCACCTAACACACAGACTTCTTAAGCAAAGAAATTATTTTAATTTCATGTGGACAGTGAAGCTAATCATTACTGTAAAAGTCTGCAGTACGTCACACTAGTTCTGACCTTGACGTTTATGTTGGTAACGCTTACCGCAAGCAGTGATGTGATCTTAAGATGGCAAAACAGCTGATTTGTGGAGCTAATAGCATTTTTGAGTTCAAATGTTACATTTTAAAATATTTTACCCCAACCAGATTCACTTCTACCACATTCGTTGAGGTAATTTCAAAGAAACGATGGAAATCAAACTCAAGGTTATTTTCCAGCCATACACCTGAAACATTTTTCAACCTGACCATTTCAGATTTCTTTTAAATTTGGTGCACTCAATGACTCCGGTAAGAGATGGAAAAATATCCATTTGCAGGGTTGTATTACAACTGCGAAGAAAGTTTAAGAGGTCTGGAAAGTTTGGATTTGTGCGAAATTTATCTGCATCTGTGTCAACATAAATGACTGTAATTCTGGTTCTAATTAAGTTACAGCAACGAAAATGGTACCATTGAAAAGCTAATGAATAGACCTTTACACTTGATATACCACATGGCAGGTTTTTGAATATTTTTATTCTAAAGGTCATTGACAAGGGTGGCCACCGAACCTTGAAACCGGGAAAAAGCCTTGAATTTGAAAAAACCGGGGAACACCGGGAAAAAGCCTTTAATTTCAGCCAGAAACCGGGATTTTTAACCCATGAGATCTCGCGGCTTTATGAGTTAAATGATCGTTCGCGTGTGTATCCTATTGCTCAGATTACACGACAGTTCCAAATGTACTTAAGTGTAAATAAGTAATCCTTGTAGCTTTAGTAAGAAAAAACCTCGAAGTTTGGTTCTGAAGCATCATCAATATGATTAATCTTTATTTTCTTTCCTGCGTGGTACATTTCTTCAGCAGTATGGCAAATCATTCTTACCATTACGGTGCAATATGTTAGCAATTGAATTAAAATAAATCAACCAAACTATACATGATTTAGTCTATAGAATCTGAATCTGCAATAAAAATGGGAGTTTCCATTTAAAATTTTACACCAGCCACCCACACCGCTCCCAAACTGTGGAGACAGTTCAAGTTTAGTATCATTTCCCAAGCCTCTGCAGTCCGTTCATAATGGTGGAAACCGTTGTTGAATATATACTTTTTTTCTTTTTTTATCTGTAGTTATTCTGGTTTCTTAACTTAAAATTTACAGCCGGCCGCGGTGGCCGAGGTAACTGAGGCGCTCCAGTCACAGTCAGCACGGCCCCTACGGTAGGGGGTTCGAATCCCCCCCTCAGGCATGGATATTTGTGCCGTCCTTAGTATAAGCTAGCTCATAAGTAGTTTGTAAGTTTAGGGACTGATGACCCCGTAGTTAAGTCCCATAAGCTTAACAAACATTTTTTTTTTTAAATATACACCCTGTACTATATATTGTATCAGTGTCGAATCTGGGGTGGGGTAGGGGGGTCTATGGGGCTGCAGATCCCCCAAAACCACGAGGAAAAACCTCATAATATGAGCTGGTTCTTTGTAGATCAGTTTGAGGTACAATGCCACAATTTGTATGAGCCTTGCGCCCCCCCCCCTCCCTCTCTCCCCAATCCAAATCCAGCATTCGACACTGCTTGGTGTATATTACAACGTGACATGGTTCAACTTGGATGCAATGTGTCTTAAAAATATGTAACTAGTTTCTTTACGGTATAGTTGTTTGCTAAACCCTTTGAGCAAAATTAAGTTTCTTGAAAACCTGGAAAATAACTATTTTTTAACCTGGAAAACTGGGAAAAAACCTTGAATTTGAAAATGAAGATCTGGTGGCCACCCTGCCTTGACTTCTGACCTTGAATATCTCAAATTTTCTGGAAAAAATATATTTTATTGTTCCATTATGTTACTACAAATATGGTAAATATCAAGATGGCACACCAAAGGCATCATTCACAAAAAAATATTTTGTCAGCATCAGTACACTACAGAAATGAAACACAAAACATGATAACATACAATCTATAAGTAATATTCTACAAAAATATGGTTTGCATTATTATAATGGTATTATGAACCATTTACATTACAATTTTAATGAAAAGGCACTGAAAAGTGCATAGATCTCTCCTCACAATTCTCCAACTAAATTGTTAATATTCACCAGATCTGATGCAGGCAGATTGTATGTCCTTCCAGTTGGTGTTAACTGGAACGTGATAATGTCACATTTTCTTATTTAAAAAAAGTGTCTGGTTTGGTAGGAAACACAAATGATGGAGACAGTCCATGTGGATGCAAGAAGTTTACCTTTACTTCATTTGCTTCTTCACAAGTTTGTAAGACATATGCAACCCACCAATAACTGTCATACATGCAGGCTACAAATCCATGTATATCTGTTAACAGCATTTCATTCGCCATAGCAATTACTGACTCTTCTCTACACAGTGAAGAAGCAGAATATGTCTTCGTCCTTACTAAACCTTTGCTAACAGGTATTACATACCGAAGCTTATGGGTACCTGGAATTGTCCTTGTATTTTTGAAACATTGTTTCAGCTTTTCTGAATCTTCATTATGATGGGGAACTGATGTATAATGGAAGATATGTGAAGGAATATTTTCCTTGCACCACTCAAACAGCTGTCTTGATGTCAGAATATGATTTTCATTAGGTTGCTTCAGACTGGCCAGTCTTGCTAATCTCTTTACAGTCCCTGCTACTCCACCACAAGGTCCTTTACCATGCACTGTAGCAAAAAAATTGCCATTCTGCTGTAACATTAAAATCTTCTTGATGGAAGGACAGATTCATAAAGTTCTTTCTGTCTAGCTACAGCAAATTCTGAAATGGCCTGCTATATCCCGTGGAATGTGCTGCTTATCATGATTTGTGCCCACAGCACTCTCCAGAGCCCATTGTTGCGGCTGATGTGTAGATCACTGTATTTACAACACTGGATGTGTGTAGAATTACATGGTATCTCTGTTGGCGATCGTAAAAATAAAATAAATATACAAAATGTGAACAATGAAATACATCATCTGCACCAGCTCCACTTGTCCCTTATATTCCTATTTTCCACTTTGTACATATTCTGCATACTGAAATGTTTATTTTGGCATGCCTTCGGAGATAATCGTTTCTGCCTGGTACATTATACTTGTTCATACACATGTGACAATGCCTAAACTTGCCAATGTTTGTTTTGATAATTTTTGCTTTTAGTATTGTACGTAAACACTGTTCCTTCTTTACTGCAACCACACGCTAGTCATGTTCTCTTTGCCCTGTGAAACTGAACTATTCCAGCACTGCAGAGATGCTGAGTTTTGAAAGAAACGAATCGTAATAGGGATAAGAAAATTGAGGAGGAGGAAATTTTTTTATTGACAATAAAATGTCAGTTTGAGGCGTAGTTGCGACTCTTAAAAAAAACATCCTGAAGATACGATAAATATAGCAAATAATAACAATAAAATGCTGGTAGGATATTCGTGATAAATTATTATATCGAACATTACATTCGTTTTCCCTTCGCCATAAAGTAAAAGCAAGTGCGACAGTTATTTGAATGCTGCTCAATAATTCATTTGCACTTGATAGTAATATAACAGAATGAGCGTAAGTACGTCAAATCGTAACTGCAAGTGTACCCATAGTAGAGAAGTCAGCGAACCACTTAGTGTACATTATAGTCTGTGCTAGGCAGATGACAACAAGCTATTGCACTATTTCTGAAATAATACTCGTTCAGAAAATAATGCACCGAAAAATAGTATGCGGCCAAACTACTAAAAGTAAATCAAATAGCGAAATCCATAATTTCAGCTGGGGCTTCCTACGACCATAATTTTAGCCTACAAATCGTGATAATTATGGAAAAATTGTAATACTACTTGGCATGTCTAGCACTGTACTGAACTGCAACAGAGTTGAAACACTGGGGGAAAACAGAGTAACTTACGGTACTTGAAATTTATTGGTTCCTGTGCCATGGCAAGAAAAACTCGACAAATTCTCTTATTGACAGAGTTCATTCTTGTTTCTAATAGATAATGTTGGATACGGGGTATTATCATTGTATTTAATTAACAAGAAAGTTACATAAACTGTAATTAAACCAAATTGTTAAAATTATCTAGGAGAGGATAGATGCAAAATTGTTCTTACAGCTCTTTTCCTCCAGAGCCCGTGATGCTGATCACCATGGTAATCCAATATCTTAAAAAGAAATAACAATGAATATCGGATATTATTTTTAAATTAACAAGAGAGAACCAGAAACGATAATGGGGGAAAAAGGGGAGGGGGGAGACTTCAAAAGAGAAAACTATTTCAAAACAAATTAATGTGCACTAAAAAGTAAAGAATTAATGCCTATTATTCTACAACTTAATTACTTACTTTTTCTACTCATCAATATGTAGGTACAATCTACGTGTTTACCAAGCAAGGTGATAGGTAGGTACCTACCCACTTTAAATCTTCCTCCACATGTACTTATGAATAACAATCAAAATATTTTTTAGAGTTCTCCTAAGTAAAATGAAATGAAAAATATTAGACTACTTAAGTCAATCAAGTTATTACGATAATATAATGTAGTTACAATTATTGTTATTTTTTGAGTTGGTGTCAGCCAAGGACACATCCGATCTGACTTTATTATTTTTTTTAGCTATATTGTAGTGTTTCCTTGGCTGACACCGCCTCCAAAAATAATAATAATTGTAACTACATTATATAATCGTAATAACGTGATTGACTTTTAAGTAGTATAATATTTTTTCATTTCATTTTAGTTAGAGGGAACTGTAAAAATATTTTGATCATTTTTTGTTATTCATAGGTATGTGTTCAGTTAGATTTAACCCTTTAGCTGCTGCTGCCGAGCATCCGGTCGCGTCCAGTCGTGCATGCCCCCGAGGCCACCTAATCCCCACATCTTGTGCTTCCTGGCGGCCTGCCGCCAGCTGCTCAGTCTCTCACTGGGCCGACTTTGCCATGTGCTGAATATTTCTGTAGCCAGGGCGGCCGCGGCTGAGTCACTTTCCAAGTGTGATCACCGACACACAATGAACACCATCTGCATACTTCCTCCGTGGCAGAAGAATTACTGCCGATGAATTAGTGAATAGACAGTACATGCACTGAAGCTGCTTATGGGTCATTCCACATCAAATAAATAAATTTCAGAATATTTTCTTGATCGACTAAAACCGATTTCAAAGTAATTTTATGTGAACATTGTCATATGTCCACTATGAACATTCGTGAAGTTTAACAATTGTCAATTTTATACTGGATGTGATATAGTCACTTGTTTGACTCAATGCACGACGTTGCGCAGAGTGCGCATGAATTTCTGGGGAATTTGAACTGTTGTATCTTGATTAATATTTTGTTAAAATATATTAAAATTAGCTATCTTGTATAACTCGTTATCTTAAGAATAATAAAGAAAAGAATTTTACAAGCCATATTCAGCCAAAAATATTAAGCAAATTTGCCATAAAAATTGCTGCCAGAAAAAATCTCGAAGTTTGGCTTTTTATATTTCAAGGAGTGATAGTATGACAATTTATGTACCTCTTTCCCATACCGGGTAAATTTATTTCAGATTTGTGCATCAAGCCATTCAAACGACTATATCTCAGTCAGTATTATTTTGACTATTGTCACACATTACTATACCCGGGCCGCTGAAACATTGCACTTGACGTTTCGCGTTACGGCGAGTTAAGTTGGCTACACTGCTTTAGCGACGTTGCAACACTAGCCTCTATACACACAGCAGACGAAACTGTTTTCAGTTGCATCTCGTAAATGTAAGCTATTGAACAATAAAAGTGCATATAATAATTCGTTATTGAGCTGCTACCACAAAGCAGCAATTAACGGCACAGTAATATAGACAAAAACGCAACAACGCGCACGCGTTCAATAACGGAGCAAAGAAATATAGAAAATAAGCATTTGATCATGACGGATAAGAAATAATAATCAAAATAGTAACTTCTCTCTCTACGTTTTATAATCACAATGCTTTTCACTCACCAATTTACGTCAACAATGGTGAAATTCCATACAGTTCCCAACTTCACTGTTGTCACTGCCAAAATCGTCGTCATCAAGACAGATATTAACTGTTCATGATTACTGATGATCCCTTGCATTGTTTGCGCAACCGAATCAGTTTTTCAACGTGCTCGACTTTTTTTCCAAATGTACATTCACATTGGCAACAGCTTCACGCAACAGCCTTTCCACCTCTGTTTTTGTGAAATTCTTCTGTTTGTTAAGTAATTCTTCACATCACTCCATACTAATTCTATAGGGTTAACACGTCAGTGATATGGGGCAGCCTTATTACATTGCGACCTTGCTCCTTTGCGATTTCGTCTACTACATATGTGGTCGTAATAGGCTTATTTTGTTTCACGAGTGAATATAAAAAGTTCTGACGTTGACATATCTGCAGCAATATTTCTTTCTTGTAGCCACTGCACCATAATTTCTTTCCGAGTGTTTGAAGCGAGAATGAACTTCCTACTCGAATTTTTTATTCATACGAAATTGAGAACTTACTCAGAGAACGGTGACATTATTGAATTACTTGAATTCGGAAAGTCAAGTTAAACCACTCACAGTAAAACAAATCGCAGCAAAAAAAGCACACACAACGTAAACACGCGGTAGACACGAGATACAACGTTGTTTACGGTAGCACTGAACAAAGCCGGCAACGCGGGAACTTTGACGTCATGGCACGTGACCAACGGAAGTGTGTATCGCGCTGTGATTGGATCGTTCCTAGCGACTAGCGCCTCGCGCTTCTTGCTCTTCACTTGTTATTTGTAAACGTCAAGTGCAAAGTTTCAGCGGCCCGGGTATAATAATGTATGTGTTAGTGTACTTTTCTTGGTTTGCTCAGTTGTTATAATGTTTGGAAAATGCCTTCCAACAAACCTTAGAGGATTATCATCACAACACCTTCCCCTGCCATCTTTTCTGTGCTCTGATGCAGTTGTTTCAGTGAGTATCCTTATCAGTGACAGATGAAACTCCGCTATCAACATATTATGTCCTGTTAGTGACCTGTGCAGTACATGAGAATTTAAAACACACAGATCGAGAACACAGAAAAAGAACTTTTTATACCATTTCATTGTTTTCCGTACACATCCAACGGAGCTAAGCAGCATGTCAGAATGGCTAACTGCTCCTACATTCAAGTTAGAATCTACAATGCTTTGTGGTTTCTTAATTTTCTCTCCAGTAAGCCCGTCAGTCTGTCTTGTTTCCACCATTTCTGTGGTATTACATGTGCTCAACACTTCCCTTTTTTAAGGACAGTACCACAAGCGTTCGTCCCACGACTGTGAAGCCAAGAAAACAGGTCTGGCTTCTGTACCAATTATTGACATAGTAGTTATGTCAATGTTCTAAATAGTGCTTCATAAGTGTAGCCACAATGTCACCACTTTTCCCTAAATTATGGAACTCAGTTTATGTTGATCTAAGATAAAGCCAGTCTTACAATCACATAACACAAATGTCTTTATTCCGAAACTACTCTGTTTGGAAGGAATGAATTTTCTGAAAGATAAGCATCCTTTGAATAATAACAAACTGTCATCAATGCAGAGTTTCTGATGTGAATTAATTGCACAACGGAAAGCTTGTCGTACTTTACTGTATTGACAGAGCTTCTAACTTTGAACAATCGGTCTCCTCCAGTATTGGCAGTGTTGTCACTGAAATGTAACAAAAAGCAGTCCCTTGACATGAGTTCACTAAAAATTAGAGTATTTAAAAGAACATATCTGGTCCAGTATTTGCTAATTTTCAGTTTTTTGACACAAGTCATCAGAAGACAAACAGCTTCGAAACAACACTTTTCTTCGTAGCCAGTATCTTTCTACTTTGATAGTCGAGAATGCTCTGATTCTGAAGTACTCTCCTTGGTGAATAAATAAAACCAATATTTAATCAGTTCTATAAAGAATAACGAGAATAACTGACAGAATATTTGGCTCATTTCCTATTTGACACACATGTTCCGATAGCGCATCATCAAATGAGATTTACTGGCCGAAAATAATTTTCTTTCCAGTCAAATGTATCACTGAGACGTGATTTCTTCATAGGCATTTCACTATCACTTTCTGATTCTTCAGATGCAGATCAACTAACATCTGTTGGCTACATTGACACCCCTGATGAAGTTGACGGTTTATTACCACAGTTTTCAGATTCTGTGGAAGAGCTATCACTTTCGTCAAAATCAAATAGTTCATTCTCACTGTTGCTTCTCTTAAGAACCTCCATCTTTTCTTCTTCAGTACACCCATGACATCTTGCCATTTTCTTTGTAACAGTATGCGAAGAACACTGATGAACTGAGTACTGTGGTGTAAAGCCTAGGTTCACAACAGATAAAGGATCGGACGACAAGCTAATGGCCACTGCGAAAGACTACTGAGACATGGGGCAGAAAGCCGCAGTGCGACTTGTCAACAGCACTCAAGTAACGGTGCGGCTATACTCATCATCAGTGGTCAGGAACCAAAAACCTGTGCCACTTAACTCGTCAACAGTGTTAAGGGGAAAGCTGGCGACCGTGACTTAAACTCGTCATCAACACACAGGGAGCAGCAGGCAGCATGACGAGTAAACTCGTCAACAGCAGTCAAATGGTTAAATTGAGTAGGTGCCTACCTATATTTTTGCGTGGTGAACACATTGATTGTACCTACATATTGATGAGTAGAAAAAGTATATTTGTTTATTAATTCATAGAAGAATACACAATTATTTTTCTTTATGTTTTAGTGCATATTAATCTGTTTTGATGTTTGTTTTTGTTTATTTTTTGATTTTTAGTGAATCTCAAGTACTCTTAACAGATTTTACTGAATATACATAGACCTAGTAAACATGCTGCTCATATGAGACAGTACTGTTTAAATGATTCAAACGAAGTCAGGGAGAAATGCCTATCTCAACAGAGGAAATATACCTTGAGGATAATTTTAAGAGAGACTTGCGAAAAGCACAAAAATATACTTTCAAAAATGCGGCTTTACATGAAAAAAGTTTTGAACAGGGAATTACTTGACCAAAACAACGTTACGGTAGGTGACTCAAATATCCAGGTAGCCTATAATAGATTCGGCCGAGAATCGTTAATTGCTCCTAAGAATTGAAGATTTCCGCTACTTTGTCATTGATCCCATAATCAGAACCTAACCAAACTCTCATTAAACTACCTTTGAAGTACATCCTTTCCAATAAAATAAAAAAAGAATCATCAAAATTAGTTGACACGATATTGAGTTATTAATTGACTAAGTCATCCATTTGTTGCGCACGTACTTAATGCAAATTTAAGACTTATATGGTTTTTTTATTGATGCCAGTCTCAGAACTGGACCAAATTAAAATGGGACCACACAGGAAGCACCAGCTTTCAAATTAAAAAAGAACCATCAAAATCAGCTCACACAGTCGAAAGTTCTGAAGGGGGGGGGGGACAGTCTAATTGAGAACCACAGCCTTTTTTAAAGTCTGTTAAAAAAGGAAAAATATTTTTGAATAATTTTGTAATCTGTACCCTACAGTTTGCGATGCTACCAACTACACTATATATGCATTAATTTCGCCTTCCCTGTTGTGAGGTATACTATGCGCTTATAACATGTTGTAATATTCACAGAATATATGACATCAACTGCGATTGGGCAAAGCTGAAAATGTGTACCCAGCCGGGATTCGAACCCAGGTCTCCTGCTTTCTAGGCAGTTGCGCTGACCCCTACACCACTGGGGACACAGTGATCACCGCACCTGCAAGGACTAACTAAGCACGCCTCTTAAGGGAATTAGTTTCATAACTACGTGTTTGAGTATTGTGGCCAGGGCGAAGCTGGGAATTTGTATCTGACGGGAGGCGTGCTTAGGTAGTCCTTGCAGGTGCGGTGATCACTGTGTCCTCAGTGGTGGAGACCTGGGTTTGAATCCCGGCTGGGTACACATTTTCAGCTTTGCCCAATCGCAGTTGATGTCATATATTCTGTGAATATTAAATAATAACAACTGCAGGATCAGAAGAGACGTCTGTTCTTTCGGAACAGACGCCACATGTATATATATGTTGTAATATGTTACTTATTTATGACATAGTATCACAAAGATGCTCCTTTGATAGAATGATGTTATACTGTAGCATAGGAACAATATTCTTTCATGGTATAAAAGTTATAACAGTGACAGATGTTAAATACAATAACCTTTGAAGCTATGAAAATTTAGTTTCTGATAATCATATCTAAAATGAAGTGTTTTCTAAAGTTCCTAAATATTTGATGCTTTCAAAAATATTGTAATCTTACATTGTGTGCTACAGTGAAACAAGGCACGAAATACAGAGTTCTGTTTGCAATCTGGCGGCTCGAAAGTTCTACTTGTCAAGTTGCTTCTTATTGGCCACATTCCACTTTACAATGCAAAAATCTAAATGCCAGATCTCTTTAAATTCCATTCTTCGCAGGATAGTGGAACGTGGAATTCTACACTGAAAGGTCACCACTTTCTCCTCCATGTGCATTTCCACATCCTTTAAGAGGATGGCATTAGCTGTACTTGGATGTTGAAACAGATCCTATGGGGTCATATGAAAATTTGTGCCCGACTAGGTCTGGAACTTGGTTTTCCCACTTTACGGCAATCCATAAATGGTTCCCATCCATTTCAAATTCTCAAATGCTGTGCCAACCCATTGTTTATGTTCCCCTTTGCTTGCAGCCTTAATTTGTATTCCTGCGAGGATTTGGACATGTATATCTACTCTGGAATTTCTTCTATCAATCAGACTTACATGTAATTATAGGTATGTGTCTGTTCTTTCAAACATGCATGTATAAAAGAACCAATTTGATACTTATAATACGCAGTCAAAACATTTAAATTAGGTGAAGAAATTTGAATGTTTCAGCTACAAAATTACAACGCGAAAAGTATGTTGCTTGTTATTTATAACAACTTCAGAAAAATACATGAAATACGTAGGCATCCTCATGGTCCTGCCTGTTCCTTCATCTGGCAATGTGTTAAAGATACTGTCTGGATTCCAGAGCAACACATATTATTAGCAGTTTATTCAGACTGAAGTGGAAAATGAATTGTTCCAATCATACATTGTGCCAGGCACTTAAATGTGATCCGCAGAGTATCCCGTGTAGAAAGTTGTAATATGTTGGCTTAACATTTGTCATTTTGCTACTTTTTGCTGAAAGGTGATATATTCATATACATTTGCACTTCATAAGTCCATGTTGGAATATCAGTAATATTATGAAAATAGATTGCAATTCATTGTAAAGACAATCACTGAGCCACATACAGGCATATAGAAATTCATATCTCCCTTACACACACACACACACACACACACACACACACACACACACACACACACACATTGCCAGATGAAGCATGCATTGACTAGATGGTTGGTAAAGGTTGTGAGATGTAGTTTTGGAATTAAGTTTAAAGGGGTGGGGGTGGATGAAAAGGGGGAGAACAGAGGAAGGGGAAAGTAATAACAGTGAGGGTGAAGGAACATGAATTTGGAGGAGGGGTAGGATAGAATGGGTGGGTATGTAGAGTGACGGTTTTGGGAACAATAGGTTACCCTTGCCTTTCTCCTTTCCCTCCCCACTCCCCTCTCCAACAAACTGCACTCACTATTGGTGCAGTGCTCAAGGTATGTTGGCCTGAGACAGCATTGTGTCGTTGAATGGTGTCTTCAATTGTATGAATGTGTGTATGCTTGTTTTCTAACCAAGGCTGTGGCTGAAAGCTATTACTTTTGTGTGTGTGTGTGTGTGTGTGTGTGTGTGTGTGTGTGTGTGTGTGTGTGTGTGTGGTGTGTGTGTGTGTGTGTGTGTGTGTGTATCCATTAAGTCATGATGTCTTAGTTGTATAGCACCTGCCTAGTAAGCAGAAGTTCCCAGGTTTGAATCCTGGCCATGGCACAAATTTTAATTCACGTTTGATATATATTGAGACAAAATATGTCTCTGGACATAGGTTTATTGTTTGATAGAAAGAACATAATTCACCTGGGAAGAAGTGTATTTCATTCCAAAAAAGTTTATTTTAACCCAAGAAAAATTTCACTTTTTATCTGTGAAAACTGGGAAGTTTTTCCTTCTTGTCCACAGATACACCCTATTCTTACAATGATAGTTATGAATATGTTGACACGATGGCCAGTACACAGGAGATCCTGCCAGTAATTTTACATCCTGTAATACTTTTGTGATCTTCTGTACAAGTAGCCCAATCAGCATCAGCAAATTCAGAGTTGTTTTCACACGCAAACACACATACAATCTTTTGCAACCGTTGGTCGCTTCTTCAGGAAAAGAGGAAGAAAGGAGAGGAGAAAAGGAAGGATATGGGTTTTAAGGAAGTGGAAAAGGAGTCATTCCAATCCCAGGAGTGGAAGGGCTTACCTTAGGGGAAAAAAAGGAAGGTAAACAAATACACACACACTCACACACATCCAAACGCGCACACACACCTAGATAGACATTTGTTTTGTTTACCTTCCTTTTTTCCCCCTAAGGTAAGTCCTTCCACTCCTGGGATTGCAATGACTCCTTTTCCACTTCCTTAAAAACCCATATCCTTCCCTTTCTCCTCCCCTTTTTTCGTCTTATCCTGAAGTAGCGATCAACTGTTGCGAAAGCTTGTATGTGTGTTTGTGTGTGATTTTATTTGTGTCTATCGACGAGCCGGTCCTTCGGTAAGTCATCCGTTTTCTATTTTTTATATTTGTTTATTCCACCAGGAAAGTTTTCTTCTATATATGTTTGTTGGTAATGAAGATCACCCTGTGGCTAAACATGCCTTGGTGCACGGCCAGCACATCTTGACGCAGTGTTACATTGTCCGGGTTATCTAGATACTTCCCACTGACACCAACCTTTCAGAACTCCGGAGATGGGAACTTGCCCTTCAGCTTGTTCTCTCCTCCCGTTGCCCACCTGGTCTCAACCTCCGCTAAATTCAAATTTCTGCCCACCATCTTTAGCATCTTTGCCTCGGTTCTGTGGACAGAGCCTCTGCCTCAAGTGGTATGTCTGCCCAACTTCTTTGCTTTTTACAAATGTCTGTCTAGGTGTGTTTGCGTTTGGATATGTGTGAGTGTGTGTGTATTTGTTTACCTTCCTTCCCCCCCCCCCCCCCCCCCCCAAAGGTAAGTCCTTCCACTCCTGGGATTGGAATGACTCCTTTTCCTCTTCCTTAAAACCCATATCCTTCCCTTTCTCCTCCCCTTTTTTCCTCTTTTTCCTGAAGAAGCTGCCAGTGGTGGCAAAAGCTTGTATGTGTGTTTGAGTGTGATTTTTATTTGTGTCTATCGACGAGCCGGTCCTTTTGGGTAAGTCATCTGTTTTCTATCTTTTATATTTATTTATGTATATAATCTCCAATACACTGTTGAATCTTCCCATAAAATTTCATTGATTAAGAAATGGTTGAATTGGGTTCATTTCTTTTGACCCACTTGATACAAAAAAAGATCCAACTGTAAATGTGCTTTGATTTTTAATTGTTTATATTATTAATTTGGTATATTTTTTCTGTGCTTATTTTATAACAAAAGCAGCAGTACCATTCTTCATGTGACAAGTTTATCATACAAATTTGTTTTGTGTGCAGGCTCACAAAAGCTATAAATCACAGAGGAAAACAATTGATCTTGCAGCTAAATGAAATATGTGACAACAAGCAACATACACTAATGGATAAAAAGGTTGCTCTGGAACAGTTGTCTCAGTTAACAGATCACTGCATTGATTTTGTGAAAAATGCTCTTAATAAGAGCAGTGATATGGCTCTTCTCTTTAGTAAAAGGTATTTCTATTCTTTTCTTTTTAAGCTTCATACTATAAAGGTCTCGAGTGTAACAGAAAATAAACAACTTAATTGTCTTAACCTTGCAGGACAGTTACAAATCATTTACAAAGGATTAAAAGTAGAAGGGCAGATATTCCAAACCCAGAAATTCCAGTTAGAATTCATTTGTCTTCTGAGAAAGTTAATGAGCTCATTAAAGGTAAGAGTATACACCAATTCAAAAAAAAAATTTTTTTATGCCTTAATACTCCTAAATTGATATGTTCTGATACTCATATTTTTTTCTGTTTTTTAACTATTGCCATAGATATGTGAAAAGCATTTAATCTGAGAATTTGATAAGAATTCATTTGGGTCTGTGTCCCCAGGCAGTCCTAGGATTTTGATCTATCACTAATCGCATCTGGCAGTATTAATGGAAAAATGCTGAGCTGCAGCGTGGTTCAGAGTCTACTTTGAACTGTAGCTCCCCTTATAACTGGTTTGGTGAGACACTTCAAAGGTTGGAGGAAAATAACAGCATGCCACCTTTTCAGGATCTTAATATAACAAAGAACACTGTTGTTGGGCCAATCTTCGGATTGATGACAATTTCTCTTATTACACCTATATTTACTACCCCGATGCTGCAGTATAAAGGGCAGAAAAACGCTTCTGTTAAAAATGCCGCCACTTCTGAAAACAGTTTAATTGTGTTCCCCCTTTAGTCACTAATGAGAACCAAAAATGTAGTGGTTAAATGGTGGAGATTCCTTCTTGGTGTTCCACTTTTTAATAAAGTTATTGTGGTGAAAAATCTGATCCAAATCAAATAATGATTGTTACTTGCTAGACAGTGGGAGAAATAAGATAACACTAGTATGACAAATGGTAACATGGAATTTTTCATCTAGTATAATTGAATTCACTATTTGGATATTTATAAGGGACCCAGGCCCAAGAAAGATAATATGTATACTTCAAGAGGCAAATGTGCTATCATATTTTTATGTGCAAAGAAAACGATGGAAAATTAAAACTCAAAGTACATCACACGAAACCTAAAAATAACAATCACACATACACACGCCATTTCTATCCAAGAGTTATTAACCTCACAAATGTAACACTAAGTAAAGATCAACAACAGCTCCTAAAATAAAGGTTTAAAACACAATGTAGACTCGCCAGCTAACAAACAACAAATAGAAAATCTCATTATAGAAGCTGAGTACATCCTCACTACTGAGGAAAAAATGAATACAGCAGCATAAACACAGGACTAGCTAAAAGAAATTAAAAACATATCTACACAAATTAAACAAGATCCCAATAAATTCACAAATAATTGTGATGAAACAAAACTTAAAAATCTAAAGAAAAATTGCAAGCAGAAAATGTCATCTTAACAAAATCGGACAAAGGCAGTAGAGTTGTGCTTATGGAAACAAAAGAATACATAGAAAAACAGAAGAATTCATCAAGAGGGAAAATTTTTTTTAAATGAAACCCAACCAACAGATTCCAAACACAGTTTAAAAACACCCTCAAAAACATAGATTATACATTTTCAGACAGGGAAAAAACAGAAAATTGTGCAAAAAAATCCTCAAGCACGCAACCTGAGATACCAACCAGAAGTCCATAAAACTTCCATCCCTCTTTGTCTGGTAGTAAATTTCAGAACAGCTCCCACACACCCACTAGCAAAAGAAATACAGTCACAGCTTACACACTACTATAAAATGGAAAATGATAAAACAGAAAAACACCACTCAGTTAATAGAAAACATCAGAGACATGAACATCCCCAACACAGCAACACTCCTCTGCTCTGATGTAGAAAACATGTACAGTTGCATCCCTGTAAATGAAACCATCAAGGTAATAGAAGGAAACCTAAAAAAACACAGCCAGTCACCTCTAGATGAAATACATGAGCATGGGGCCCCGAGTTAATACAGTCTTCCTTCTTTCTTAACTTTACGGACTGCATTTCCTTTCCCCCTCCCCACCGGGAGACTGATAACCTCAGTAGTTTAGCCCCCCTATCCCAACCAAACAACCCAACCCAATCAAATACATGAAATCATAAAACTGTTACCGCTAATAACACAACAAAACTATTTTGAATTCAATGGGGATTACTACCTACAAGAAGATGGACTACCCATGGGTTCACCAATTTCAGAAACACTAGCAAACATCTTCATGATTCATATAAAGAAATTAATATTTGAATATATAGTAACAAAGAATAAATAAATAAAGAAAAAAAATACATCATCTACAGGTACCAATATGTAGATGATATAATATGTATGGTTGACGAAACTAAAACAAGAATACAACAACTATATAAAGATATAAATACTACACAAAAGCATAAAGTTTACAATAGAAGAAGAACAAAAAGATATACTCAGTGTCCTAGACATAACAATAACAAAAGAAAACCACAAACACACCTTTGACATATTTAGAAAACCTACCACTTCAGACATCATCTTACATGCCACTTCCAACAACCTGCAAAGCCACAAACAAGCTGCAGGCTGAACAGACTTGATAAAATTCCCCTAAACCCTCTAATTACCATCATAAAACAAATAGCACTAAAATGGCTATGAAGAAACACTTGTAGACAAACTAAACAGAAAAATAAAGTCACAGTTGTAGGAAGAACCCAAAAAAGCCACACTAACACAGACAAACAGCACACCCAATAAAAAATGGCACACACTCACATACCATAACAAACTTACGCACAAAATAGGTAACATATTCAGGAAACAAGGCATAAACATTGCTTACAAAACAAATAATCCCATTCAAAAACAAACTCCCAAATTAAAATAAAAAATGGACAAATACCAACCATCTGGTATTTGCCAGTTCAACTACAGAGACTGTGAAAATGGATATGTTAGGATGACTAGCAGAACATTTGACACTAGATACAAAGAACACATCAGAGCATGGAAGTATGGTACAAACCACTTGACATTTGCAGACCACCTTGAACATGAACACCACAGGCTCAGCACCATAGAAAAAGATATGGAAATCATAGCGATCACTAGAGACAGACACCTTCTCCCTTCCCAAGTAAACCTCCACATACACAAAGCACTATCACACAACAAACAATTACTCAGTGACCAAAGAAATATCGGAAACCAAACATTACATAAAATAATAGGAAAAAAATCACATAAAACCCACTCCTTCTTGACTGTAACTCTTTCAATCTTCTCCCACATCTCACTCAACATTCCACTATTCATCACTCCACACCTAATAGCAAATCACCCCTTCACTTAACGTACACCTCTTCAAATCAAAACCTCATGGTCCCCCTCCCCACTCTTATCTTCCCATCTCATTCTACAATCCACTCCAACCACTACCCAGTCGTCTTGGCCCTGCCACTCCCCTTTCTAATAAACACTCATCACACAAATGTATAATTTATCACTACTCCTTACCACTTTCATAAAAAATTAAAAAAATAAATTCTTTTTAATGTCATGAGTAAATTACAGTTGCAATGTTGGCAACACTACAACAACACACTGTGCAGATTCACTCACATCTAAAGCAAATACACCTGACATGTGAAAAAGTAAATATGAAGTGTAGAAGTGAAGGTGGAAATTTGGAGAACAATAGTGATTCGACATGAAGAATCTACAGCACTGCACGAAACAGATGAGCACAGCATGATCTAAGGTGAAAACCAGGACCAAACAATTTCCCTAAGTAACCAAACAGCACTTTCCATTTTCGCTAATGAACTGTTTTTGGTCCACATATAAAAACAAATTGTCAAAATCTATCATTACAGACCACTGCAGATGTTTTATATCAATAAAACGAAACACAGCTGGTAACAAACAAGTTGCCTTTTATTTGTAGTTGCAAAGAAAATTAAAGTGAATGAGTTTGGTGACACTATTGTGAAGACAGTAAATTCATATTTGGGAGTAGTTGTGTTCAAACTCTCATTCAACTTGCCAGATCTAGGTTTACCATTATTTCATCAAATTAGTTCAGTTCAGTTCCGTGCTGGGACAGTTGTTAGTAAAAGATTATGACTGATTTCATTTCCTGGCTTTGTATTACTAAATTTGTGCTCAGTCTGTAACGAGCTTATTGCCAATAGTTTCTAGTCTAACTTTTCTTTCTCTCTTCACTTTTTTTTTTTGGAAATGATCTATTCGAACAATGTTAAGTATATGAGGGTCACCCAGAAAGTAATTTCCACTTCCCCCCCCCCCCCCTTTCAACAATTATTTATTGCAGGTAAACAGAATTACACCCATGAAAGAATGACATTTCATTTACACACTTTATTTTTCCCATGTAATCTCCACTCTGTTCTATGACCTTTCTCCAGTGTGAAACAAGGGTATGTTCCCCTGTCAATACCAGTCCTTGTCCTGGTCCTGGAGTCATTTCTTCATAGTGTGAAACTCCTCGTTGTCCTCAAAATGTCTTCTTTAATGACCCATCAGCTTCAAAATGCTGCAACAGATCAGATCAGATGTTTCTTATGTGACATTTGTGATCCAGCATTAGACACAAGGTGCTTTGGGTAAGTTAAACGATCTCTATTTTTATGATACGAATATTATAGAGGAAAAATTCCTAACAGGAAAAAAATATACGTAAAAAATAGATGAAGAACACTTACCAGGCGAAGGGGCACAGGCAGTCATAGCAACAAATAAACACACAGACACACACACACTCAAAAATGCTAGCTTTCGCAGCCTAGCTGCTTCATCAGGCAGAAGGGAGGAGAGGGAAAAGGAAATGATGAGGGTTTTAAGGAAGGGGGTAAGGAGCCATTCCAATCCCGGGACAGGAAAGACTTACCTTGGGGGAAAAAATGGAAGGTAAATAAATGCACATACACCCACACATTTACACAGACACAAGTACACTTAGGCAGTGCCTAAGTGTACTTGTGTCTGTGTAAATGTGTGGGTGTATGTGCATTTATTTACCTTCCATTGTACTTGTGTCTGTGTAAATGTGTGGGTGTATGTGCATTTATTTACCTTCCATTTTTTCCCCCAAGGTAAGTCTTTCCTGTCCCGGGATTGGAATGGCTCCTTACCCCCTTCCTTAAAACCCTCATCATTTCCTTTTCCCTCTCCTCCCTTCTGCCTGATGAAGCAGCTAGGCTGCGAAAGCTAGCATTTTTGAGTGTGTGTGTGTCTGTGTGTTTATTTGTTGCTATGACTGCCTGTGCCCCTTCGCCTGGTAAGTGTTCTTCATCTATTTTTTACAGATCTCTATTTTTATATATATATAATGGTTCAAAACGTTTTTGGCAACCTTTGTACATGAAAACCACATCTCACATTACAATAGCTGTTGATTCGTATTGCTGATATTGTTAATGATTATAGATAGTGCATTTTCAAATGTATTGTTGCAGCCGTTTCTAGTATTGGTGGGATAGTGGTGGATGGTCGGATGTATACGTCGGGAAGCGGTGGATCTCATCAGCCATCAACTCAGGCTCAGTCACCACAGCAGCAGCAACAACAACATCCACCTACATCAGCAGCAGCTGCTGGTGCCACAGCCACCCCAACACCAGCTGCTGGTGCCACAGCCACAGCAGCAGCAGCACCAGCACCACCAGCCCCACCACCATCCCAACCAACATCTCAACCACCCGCAGCACCCCCACAGCAGCAGCAGCAGCAGCAGCACCACCACCAACAGCAGCAGCAGCAGCAGCAGCAACAACAACAACAACAACAACAACAACAACACCAGCACCAACAGCAGCAGCAACACCAACAGCAGCAGCAACATCAACAGCAGCACCAACACCAACACCACCACCAGCAACAGCAACCACAGCAGCATCTTCAGCAATCTCCGCAGCCACAGCACACACAGTTTCACCTCGCGCAGTCACCACAGCAGCAACATCAACAACAGCACCCGGCTGTGCAGTCGAGTCATGTGCAACCTCCACATCAGCAAGCTCCCCTGGCACCACCACCTGTCCTCGGAAATCCTCCTCCATACCCTCAACCTCCTCAGCAGGTGCAGCGACAGCAACCTCAGCCACCGTCTCTGCATCACCAGCATCAGCAGCCACAGCAGCAAGGACCCAGCCCTCAACCACATCATCGAATTTCCCCACACAGTCGAATGTCACCCCACCAAAGTGTGCCAGTGGGCCCAACTCCTGGCCGCAACATGATGCGACAGCCACCGCATGTTCCAGTACTTATGCAGACCAACCACCATCAGCAGGTTAGACAAGCATCCTCTGCATTTTAAGGTTAAATGATGCAACAGAAGTAAATGTTCAGTCTATTGTATCACAATTCACCTCTTTTTATTACATGGTATTAACATTGTTAATTCGCCAAGTTTTTGCATTAACATATCTACACTTTTCTTGCTTTCTACACTTTTTGAAACCAGGTTCGTGAAGAAAATATGACGTAATTGACATAAATTGAGGCTGACATGGCTTTCACCTTAAGTATACTGTTTATAAACATTACACAGTCAAGTTTCTTGACACTTTGCATTTATTCAAACATACATTTCACGTTTTGTTGTTTACTGTACGCGCCTAGTTGACGAGGTTGCTGACGGGAGTGTAGTATTCCATCAGCCACCACACCAATTGTTCACTTAGCTTTGTTTATGCAACTGGTAGTTTTTCATGCTTTGAATGAGAGAATTGTAAAATGCAAATATTTAAGTATTTTTTGTGACATTTTATAAAGGGTGAAGCTGATAGTTTCCTTGTGTGTGGTTTTCTGCACACTGAAGGGGGCACGGTAGATTATAAACTCAAAGAAGCGATAATATTGTGAGATGCCGACCCTATGCAAACATCACATAAATAAATTATCAAATATCGCCATGCAAAACATCGAAAAATACAAAAAGAATGTAATTTGTGCAGTTTTACATAAATAATTAATGCCGGTTAAAGGCTTTCTGACAAATCAATTATGATTAATGATATTGTGCTAAAAATTTCTATTTCCCATAAAATTACCAGTCCCCTGGCATTTAAAATGGTAAAAATTTGAATAACGTTTATTATATAATAGACCTCCTGGTGAGTATTTTGATGCCTATTATATATATATATATATATATAAAAATAAAAATAGAAAACAGATGACTTACCAAAAAGACCGGCTCGTCGATAGAAACAAATAAAATAAATAAAATCACACACAAACACACATACAAGCTTTCGCCACCACTGGCAGCTTCTTCAGGAAAAAGAGGAAAAAAGGGGAGGAAAAGGGAAGGATATGGGTTTTAAGGAAGTGGAAAAGGAGTCATTCCAATCCCAGGAGTGGAAGGACTTACCTTAGGGGTAAGGTAAGTCCTTCCACTCCTGGGATTGGAATGACTCCTTTTCCACTTCCTTAAAACCCATATCCTTCCCTTTTCCTCCCCTTTTTTCCTCTTTTTCCTGAAGAAGCTGCCAGTGGTGGCGAAAGCTTGTATGTGTGTTTGTGTGTGATTTTATTTATTTTATTTGTTTCTATCGACGAGCCGGTCTTTTTGGTAAGTCATCTGTTTTCTATTTTTATTTTTGTTTATCCCACCGGGAAAGTTTCCCTCTATAATATATATATATATATATATATATATATATATATATATATATATATATTACGAATAAACTACAAAAATGCAAGGATGATCCAGTAAGCATATTTTACCATTTAAAACACATTTCCCACATTTTACGTTTAACCGCATTTTACACCATTTCACTGAAGTCCCTTGAAAAGTGTAAATATGGGGTTCTAATGTACCATTGTTTGAAATTTAATCATTATAACTGGATATTGACAAAATGTGACAAGTCTAGTTGACATTACTGTGAATTTAGTGAACTATGTACCAATACTTCATGGGAAGTTATGATGTACTTCTTTAATAAACTGAAGAGGAATTCTAAAGACATATAGTTTTTAATGTTTTCAATTGGAAATCAAAGACTGATCAGGACATGACAGAAGTGCATCATGTATTGAATGAGGTTGACAATGAATTATACTCAGAATCCTACATGTTGCTATCAGTGTCAACATTTTAATCACACATGTCAGTCATGCAAAAACATTGCCAAATACATCACCTTGGTGGGGATGCCCATGAGGGTAATTGTCCACTCCTTTCCCCCCACTGTATCAACTTCATGGGTAACCATGGCACCTCCTCACAACAATGTCCCAACTACCTTGATAAGCAAGCTATCCAGGAGATGAGGGTGAAGGAAAATGTGTCCACAAATGTTGCCAGAAAAATGTATGCAAGTAGAAAACTTGTGCACTACCATATGGCTCTTACAGCTCATGTCTTGCTACAACTAGACTGATGAGAGACTTGGCCACACAGACCTGTGTTGTACAATTGAGCACTGCTGTTTTGACAATGCTCAGCCGCACAATAGCATCATCTTCATATGCTAAGGGTGCACATCACTCCAACAGACCTCTGCTGCACCAACAAAATCAAATGCCCTGCAGTTGAATGTTCATTTGTTTTTTAAATAATTTGTCACTCTGTCTGAATGTTGAAGTGTTAAGTTGGACTCTTGTCTTTGTATTTTAAGAGAAATACAATGCCTTGATAGTTAAAGGAAACTTCTATGCTTATTTATTCAGTAGGTATTGCTATTAATATATAAAGGCAAACTTGCAGCTATCCTCCAACAAGCAGCAAGAACTTCAAAGTCCAATTTATAAGAAGACAAATTAATTACTCCTAATGGGCACTGCTAAGCAGGATCCATTAAAAGGAGTCTTAATCATACAATCTTTTACAGAATGTGCAAGAATAATTCAAGATACATCAAAATAAAACAATTATGTGGTGTTTAGCAAAGGCTAAAATACATGGTCACACCACACATTTGACCACAAGAGCCTTTTAGAACAGTCCTGATAAGAGCCTTGAAGCTGCACTGCCACATTGCCACTGGAAGTCCTTCTCAGTTGTTAGATGAGTCGTTTGTTATCTTTGTGAAGTTGGCCATCCTATACAGCCATTTTTGATGGTTTCCTTGACTGGCCAGTATGCAGTTAGTCCATCTTTTCTACTACCTCCCAAAGTTAATTTTCAGTTGCTGCTCCTGTCACATTCCCGACAGGTGCAAGTTATTCACCGCCATGGCTCCGTCCTGAAGTCCATGTTAACCTAGAACCCCATACACTTTCCAAAGACACTGTCCTGAGCCCAGTTTAACACATTGGGTTTATTGCACTCTTTACTCAGCTTGGAGACAAAACCTTTGTCTACACTGACGGTTCCAGACTTAGAGGAGTCGGATGTGTTATTGTACTAGATGACAACTCTTATCAGTACCTACTTCCTTACCAGTGTGTGATCTTTACTGTGGAACTCTTTGCCCTCTAACGGGCCACATAATACATCAGATGACATGAGCTTTCAAATAGAGCTGAATGTTCGGATTCTCCAAGTGCTCTTCAGAGCCTTTGCAAACTATACACAGTTCACCCATACAGTACAAAGAAACATGGAGTTCCTTTACTCGCTTACTGCCAGTGGACCATTCCTGTGGGTTCCTGGTCATGTCATGGAATGATATTGTGGATATTGTTGAAAGGAGTCAGCTCTCCTCCCTCGGCTTTCCAACTATTCTTTTTTTTTTCAGATGATCCTCATGCCGATGTCTCTGGAAGTGTGGTATTGTTCTAGCATACATGTTGGCCTTTCCAAGAAGGAAACAAATTCTAGGACATTAAACCTCTTCTTAAAGCTTGATCGACCTCTTCTAGATTATCTCATAATGAGGAGGTCATTCTAGCGCAGCTGCACATAGGGCACTGGCTTTTCAGTCACTGCCCCTTATTACATGGCGACCCTGCTCCAGTTTGTGGTTACTGCTCTCAACCCTTGACTGTACACCACCATTTGAACCAGCACCCATTTTTAAACTTCATCTGCTGTCTGAGTTGTCTGGTGTTTTAGCAGATGACACATGCTTTGGTGAGCGTATCTTACTTTTTATTCATTCCACCAATATGGTGAAGGAAACTTAATTTCCCAACCTCCCTGGAAAATCCTGCCATGTTCCTAATGCTTTGACGAAACTTGCTCTATGGATGCCCCCCCCCCCCCCTCTCTCTCTCTCTCTCTCTCTCTCTCTCTCTCTCTTTCTGTTCCTTTTCTGACTCTGACTGACTGTGTTGTTTTCTTTTTTGCCTTTGTCCATCGTTGGTCTTTGCTTGTTACATGCTCTGACATGGTCTCTTATATGTTGTGCCCAAAAATAAACTCTGCCGGTTGTCTTACAGTGATAGATTCATCTTTTTAAAGTGCACATTATTCTTAAGAATGGCATGACATCAGTGCTTTAATGTCCAAATAGCATGCAGGTGCACCACATTAGGTTGACCTTCGTTTGCTGAGGAATACACAGTTTCCACTGCTCACTGCCACGGTGTGTTTGGGCATACAGCTCTCTGCCTTAAACTTGGAACTATTGATGTATACATGGATAGTATTTGATTGTTCAATCTGAATATTGCATCACTTATTCCTTCCAGTTTTGCTGGAGGCGCTATATCACGTAGTTTTTGTCGGATCTTGGCATCACCTTCTGTGCGTTTGATCAAATGTACATCTATCTTCTTATTCTCCAGATAGTTCAGAGCACCATTGGGCACCCCAAGTGGAAGCTGGGGCAACACATCTGATACTACGTTGTGCTCTTTGGGCACGTACCAGATGGTGTACTGAAATTCAACAGGAATTCAGAAAAGTAAGTGCCAGGTGACTAATGTAATCTGATGAACTACAAGGCACTGCTGGAACTTGTGCATGCTCTAGATAATGGCTGAAAGCTTCAGCTGAGTACTCCATATCATCTCTCACAGTTGTTCAAAATGCGGTTGGCGAAACATTGCACAATGTTCATTGTTTTCTCCCTCGCCATATGTAACTCTGCACCAATGGCACAGTAAGAACTGTCTGTGGCAAGGAAAACTTCTATGAAATCTTCTTTAGAAACGAGTTTTTAATATAGTAGAATTCACATTTGTGCTCTTCATACCAGCTGAAGGGAATGTTCTTCTTTAGTACCCCCATCAGGGGGCACTATTTCCTGAATGGTCATTAATATATTAGCAGATAAATCCCTCTGTTGTATATTTTAAGAGGATGTGGTGCCCAGATCCCAACTCAGAGCTTTACCACAAATTTATGGCACAATTAATTACATTTATTTTCTCAAGACAACATATATAAATAAATAACAGCTAACTTTTACTGCAGGCCCAGCTGCAAACACTTCTGGCAAGTTCACAATCAATTAAAAAAAAAAAAAAAAAAAAAAAGTCTTTGAAGGCTGAGTAATGTAGCTGGTTCAGTAACACATTGACATAGAAGCTATAAGTCCAACTAAACCAATGCTACGGCGTGGCCCTGTACATCGACAGTCACATCTGCTCAATACTCCGTCACTAGACTGCCTCCCTGGTCAGTAGCCCAGAGATATCAATCTGCGGATGACTGCGCCGAATTAATTAGTCCTTGGCCGCGATGATCCTTTGACTGTGGCATAGTATCGCTCTGTGAAATCGTGATGGCCGCGGTGGTGGTGGCACCCTCTGGTGTCTCCCCTGAGCTTGCCCATCACCTGATGTGGCAGGCATGGCCCACGCCCGCTGTTGTCGACCGTGGCAACTAATCTCGAACACAACACCCTCCAACTCTAAATACACCCTCAACTGTTGCTGAATTTTAGGAGTTGAAATGGGTGGATTGCTTCTAACTTCTCTGCTCCTGCACACTCTCCTTCACCACTCAGGATACGACCTAAGAACTTCAACGCTCAACAGGCAATCATACATTTTTGTACTTGTAAAGTCATGCAAGTTTGAGGCAGGGTCCTGTGAAACTCTTTGAGGCAATTACGATGTTGTCAATGTACACCATGACTCAATTGGAAAGATCTGGACCCAATACCGAATCTAGACCATGGATAAATGTTGCAACACTTAGAGTGAGTCCGAATGGCAGGACCTTACACTCATAACTCTTGCCATTGAAAAGAAACACTGCATATTTTCTGTAATCTGACAGTATGACGTTGTCATGTCCAGAGTGCTAAAATACTTGGCTCCCTCACAGATATGCTACTTTCCAATGTAAAAATATGCTTGAAATTGCTGTTATGAATGGTTATAGAATTGTTGGTTATTATTCGTACAAAACATCTGTTATTTTTTATTTTTCTGAAATTAAAGCTTGAATATCATTTAATTTCAAGATTAGGTCACATGTTCAAACACGTTCTGTCATTGGCTGAAACTCTGGTGACGTCAGATGACAGTAGGAAGGCAAAGCTATCACAGAAACGTCCAATGATCCACAGAAAGACACAAATAACAGAATACAACATTAGAGCTTTTGGCCGTTTAGGTCTTCATCAGTTAGAGAGACACAAACATACACATACTCACACAGACGTGACCGCTGACTGGGGCCACAGCTGCCGGTCATACAAGATGTGTTTTTTCATCTTCCGTAGGTAGGGAATGCCATTCTCTGCCAGAATAATATAGTGTGTTTATGGTGGAATTGACATTAATAGAGCCTTGACTTAATCAAACAGGCTGCCCTGGACTGTGTTTTAATCTGTACCAAATCAGTGACAAGCCTGCAGGCCATTGATTGATGCTACTCATTCCATCCGTTGGTCAATTGTATATGCAAATTCCTTCCTGACTTTCGTCATGCCACCTTCTCCGCTGCTTTTCTATGGGTCCCCAGTCACATGGGTATTTTGGGGAATGAACAAGCTGACCATGTGGCAAGAGCAGCAATTACTCACTACCCATTTCCCTTGATGATTCCAGGTGCAGATTTGCGGGAGCAGATAAGATCTCTACTCGTACAAAAAAGGAACTGCAACTGACAGGCAACTGTCCCATCTAATAAACTGCACTCATTCAAGGAGACCACTGTGTAGTTCTTCCTTATGCCTTTCTCACGAGTAGAAGGCATAACCATGGGGTCAGTGATTTGTCCGAAATTTTGTGTTTTGAAAGATAACCTCTAACACATCACATCATTAAAGTATTAGGACGAACTACTCGGAAAATCGCGAGAAAAAGCAATCCCAAATTTCTTAGGTGCCTTATGAGTATAAAATGTTAGTCCATTGCTGAGTCGCCGTCTGGCGCAGATAGTTAGGCTCGGACTCTTACGCCAGAGGTCTGGTTCGATTCCTCCTTTGACACTTTTTTCCCTTCTGTTTCATTTTCTTTTGTTATTCCACCAATTATTCAAAAAGTTTCTCAAACCTACATTATTTTTAAAATGTAATTTTAGCTCAAGAAAGTAATGTTTTTCAATCACTGAAAAATATTCGTGCTCATTGTTCTATTTCGTTTTATGGGGGTTTCAAGGTTTAAAGGGGCTTTGTAAGGGTCCTCTTGGGATTATAACGGTCATCTGTGCATAGGACTGTATGTGAGCTGTGAGAAGTAAATGGCTGTTTGTTTTTCGATTTCGGCATGAACAGGCATGCCTGTTTCAAATTTCAACATGTTATTCCAATCTGAGGTTAAACATGTCAACTGAAGAAGTTGCTGGCTCATCTGGAATGGGAGAAGAAATTCCTGAAGAATCCATTCATAGTGATTGATCAAAATTACGATTGAAGGACACAGTGGTGTATTATGAAGAGCTGTTGATGGAAAATAATTACATTGCATCGACATCTTCGGAAGAAATCTCTTGCGATGCTATGGTATTGGCCGGAGAACTTCATAATAATACATTGGAACTTTTGGGTGCAAAAACATTCGTAACTGCAGAGGAATTAAATCACGCTCATGAGGATTGCAAAGAATTTGAGGAACGACAAACAGTTCGAAGTGCCACAAAGTGATTCGTCTCCAGACGAATATAAACTGTCACCGAAAAGATTTAAGTGACGTGATTCCCATTGTCTACAAAGTCAAAGTCATGAATATTGTTAAAGCGCACCTCACATTCCTTGGCGACATGGAAAAGAAAAAAAAAAGATGCCACCAATTGAAGAGAAAAGAATATCTTTCACAATGGGAGAAAGATATTGAAAGTCGTGGTATGCGAATGGATAAATTTGAGGCAATAGATTCATGGACCTACGACTGTTTTGTGGAAGCAAGATAGCAATATCAGCAAGTCACGACAAGAAACTTACAACAATGGGCATTGGCTGCGGCTGCACAATTCTTCGATTTCAAATTCAAGGCATCTGATTGATGCATCACGGCATTTAAACAGAAGCACTGAATTTCATAACGCAAGACCATGAAACTGGTTTCGATAAAAAAAAAAGGAGCGTCAATGGAGGACATCCAGGCATCTGCGGAGACCTTTTGTCAGCAGATGTGCCGTTTAATCCCTCAATACCATGAGGATTATGTGATAAATACTGACCAAACAGGTAAGTACATATTTTCTGCATACCAAATGTTTTTGCCGATGTAAAATATATCAATTCAAATTTAATTATAGAAAAAGATATTTACATACCCATTTGAATGTTGTTTAATATTAAAAATACTATTGTTTCAACAGGACTCTCACTGAAAAAGGGAGTAAAACAGTTTTCATGAAAAAGTCGATTTTGAATAGAGTGACGCGTTCGCACACTGCACAATATTCAATAACATTATCCCGAAAACTGCTCCCACATGTCTTCATATACTTACAAGAAGCAACCGGTCATTTCGGACATTGTATTCACAAATTAATAGATGGCTATGCCAATACTTATATGAACGTAATCGTAGCATCATTGAAGTCAGGAAAATTAACAACAGTTTTATACATGGATTTTCTCCAGAAATGTTTAAAATCTTACGTTGGGGAGAATAAATTTTTACTACTCATTGACTCTTGGGGAGGTAAAACGAATCTAGAGATATATGATGCAATTTTTCAAGATGACGAAAATATGCCAACTTGGTTTGTAAAAGTCATACCTCCAAAATGCACTTCTGTGGTGCAATGTTGTTATGTTTACTTTTACAAGCAAGTTAAAAATTTCATAAAGCGCTTGCAAAATTGCAGCGCATGGTTACAGGAGAATCGTGGAATTAATTCCCAGGAAGTGTGTATAAAAATTCATTCTATAATTCACCATCTATTATAGTCACCAATATTATCAGAAACTCTAAACTTTTTGTAAATGTTAATGGGGCATGTTTTTGTACAGATTTATTGCAAACGCCCTGTGATTGTAAAAAAAATCTGCTTTTATATGTTGTGCAAGATGTCACAAAAATTATTGCTCTGTCTGTTTTTACGATAATTACCACTGCAGTTCTTGTTTATCATTATTATTTGTATAAAAATTGAACGTTTCCCAATCGGCTTTGTTATTATGATTAAAAACCCAATGTTTCTTCTCATATACGTTACAATGAAAAATGGAAAACCCACCTCCATGAATTGTGTTGTTGAACAAAAAGAAAATAATTTTTATTCAATAATGTAACTAATTTGTTAAAGATAATGTAGGTTTGGGAAACTTTCTGAATAATTGGTGGAATTAGAAAAGAAAATGAAACAGAAGTAAAAAAAGTGCCGGAGGACGTTAGTCTGAGCCCTAACCAGCTAGGCCAGACGGCAGCTCGTCAGTGGTTATTAACATTTTATAGTCATAAAAAACCTAAGAAACTTTGGATCGATTTTCCTCGAGATTTTCCGGGTAGTGCGTCCTAATATTTTAACCACATAGGGTGTTAGGGGTCCTGTTTCACCACACAAAATTTCGGACAAATCCCTGAACCCACGGTCGTGCCGTCTCCTTGTCAGAGGGAGACTGTCCTCTGTCATCTCTGCATCAGATATTTCGGGCTCTCCCATAGTTTAATTTTGTGCAATTAGCCTCCCCCACACTGTGGTTGTGGAACCCTACAATCTGTGGCTCATATATTAGTGGAATGTCCACTCCTCTTTGCCCTCCATGCCAGTTATGTAATTCTGCACTCACTGCCTTTAATTTTGCCAGATGATCCATGGATGGTTGCCTGGGTTCTTGGGTCTCTCTGTGAAAGCAGTTTTTGTTATTAGTTATAAGATTTTGTCTCTGACCCGTGAACAGGATGGGTGGGTTTGTGTCCTTTCCCACTGCTTCCAGGGTGTGGAGCACCCCCTCCCCCTTTCCCCAAGCATTTTTTACTTTGTTTTAATCACTAGTGAATTGGGGTTGGAGTTTTATTGCTGCAGAGATGTGGTGCTGTGCACTGTAGGATTCTCGATTTACTATTGCTTTTAGTCTTGCAGTATTACTGATTTTATTTACTTTTCAGTCTCCCCACCTTTTACTGGTAGAATATTCTTTGCTGGACCACATTTTTAACTGCACTGTTACCTGCTGAACACATCTTTTTGAGTTAAAGGATCTGATGACCTAACTGTTTGGTCTCTAACCCCCACTAACCAGCCAACCTACCTTTCCGTGATATGAAGGTTCAAAGGTGAAATGCTGTTGCCCTAACTTTCATTTCACACACTACAGATTGTACCTCTTCATAATCTATTAATTAAAATGTTTTTATAACACAAATTGGCAACCAAAAAACCTGCTTTTCTGGTCACAGCTAATTACATGATTTATCGTGTAATTTGTTAGTATTTAATCAAGTTTATTTCTTTTGCATCTTTCTGGGAACTTGTTTCGATACAATTCATTTGTCTTGGTTAGAACTTCTGTGTTACATAAATCATTTTTCATTTTCTCAGTTCAGTTTCCTAATCACTCTGCCTTTTTTAATTACAGAACCAATATTCTTCAACTTACATCTTCAAGTCACTTATCAGATAAAAAACGAGTTTTCATTTAAACAGTCCTGTGCAAACTCAGATTTCTTGAAACTTTCGTGGATCCATAAGATACTATGTAGCTTACGTGTGGTTACAAGCAGGTATTCTATCATTTTTACCTGAGAAGTTGCGTGTTAAAATACACTGATCAGCTGGAACATATGACAACCTATATAATAGGCAGTATGTCCAGCTTTGGCACTGACAACACTGGCTACACATCTTGGCAGCAAAGCATTGAGGCTTTGGTAGGTCACTGGAGGTGTTGGTAACACATCTGCAAAACATAAGTCACCTTATTACTGTAAATTGCAAGGACGTGGTGACAAGCTCAGATATCACATTCAATTACATCTCGGAAGTGCAATAAGATTCAGATATGGCGAGCTGGGGGAACAGCACTTCAATTGCAACTTGCCACTGTGTTCCTTGAACCACTCCATCACACTCCTGTCCTTGTGACATAGTGAATTATCTTGTTGAAAATGTCACAGCCATTGGGAAACATGTTCTACATGAAGGGGTGCACGTAATTGTGCAACCAGTGTGTATTACTTCTGGTTAGTTATGGTGTCTTGCAAAAGCTCTACTGGACCCATGGATGCCCATGTGAATGTTCCCAAGTGAATGTTTTCCAGAGTGTAATTGAACTGCCACATTACAGGTATCAGTGAGCTTTTCTACTAGAAGACAAGAGATTTGCACAGCCCTATTGGCATGTTAAAGAGGGTATCAGGATTCATCAGACCATTCAATGCTCTACCACTGTGCCAATGTCCAGTGACAATGGTCATATGCCCATTTCAATTGTAATCCCCCATGTTGTGGTGTTAACATTAGCACATGCAGGAATCAACTGTAGAGGCCCATCACTAGGAGTGTTCAGTGCACTGCATGTTCAGACACATTTTTACTCTGACGGTATAAAAGTATAATGTTCATTCCGTTGCAATTCGTCGCCTGTCCTGTTTTACCAGTCTGTGCAGCCAATGTTCAATCTGGGTAATGACCTGCTTCGCATTGAACAAATACACTGCTTCTTAGGCATGCTGTTTGATGCCCGGCTCATGTGGGTCTCACACCTCCCAACAGCTGAGACAAGTGTTGGTACCAACTGAACATTCTTCGCTGTCTCAGCCACACCACCTGGAGAACTGCCAGTCTGTCTCTCCTGCAACTATATGAGGCCTTCATCCAACTACGTCTGGATTACGGCAACCTGGTATATGATTCTGCAGCCGCTTCTGTATTGTGTGTCTTGGACCCAGTTCATCATTGTGGCATCCGTTTAACGACGGGGGCCTTCAGCATGAGTCTGAAGCTGTGAATCTGCCGGCAGCAGCTACTGGCTTCTTACATTGCCTGTACTCATGACTCACCTCACCAGCCAAATAATAGGCTTCTCTTTCCAGCTGCAGTCCTTGCTTCCCCATTGTCACTACCCTTCCCATAACACCTCCATGGGCCATTTCTCGTCTGCAGCTTCAGTTGGTCTTGTCCAATGACTCTAAAGCCTCTGTTTCACCATTGACTCTCTGTTACCAGTTCCAGGCACTGATTGATTCATTCCATGGTGCAGAAGTAATGTACAAAGGCAGTTCAGTTATAGACAGCCGTGGTGAGTATGCGTATGTTCACGGTGACCATGTTGAGCAGCATTCCTTGCCCTGTGGGAGTAGGGTTTTTACAGCTGAGCTTGCGGCTATCTCTCACACTCGTAAACATTTCCGAGTCTGCCCTGGGGAGTCTATAGTTATCTGTAGTGTCTCTCTGAGTGGCTTGGAAGCCCTAGACCAGTTTCTCCCCAAACACCATTTGGTGTGGTCAATACGCCCTTGGCGAGTTCAGCTGTTCTGTAGGTTTTTTTTTTATTTTTTTTATTTTTTTTTTATTTATTTATTTATTTTATTTTATTTTTTTTTTTTTTATCCAAGGCCATATAGGCATTCTAGGAAACAAATGAGTAGATCACCTGACCACTGACCACTGACCAAGTAGGCCACCACATCACAGCCCTTGAAGATTGGTTTCCAGGACAGGAATGTCCGACTGGTAATGATCTGCAAGGTCCTTGGGCTTTGGAACTCGAAATGGGCTGCCTTGAATGAGCTGAATTAAGCTCTGTGTAGTCGAGTCCTCTACGGCCATATGAGGTCCTCCCTGCGGGCCTCTCAGAGGGAGTCTGTTGTTTCTCTCCAGATTATGTATTGGCCATATGTGGTTAACACATGGCTACCTTCCACATCGAGAGGACCCACCAATTTGCCATTGTGGTGTACTATTGACAATGGTCCACATCCTGATGGACTGCCCACTTTTAGCTGACTTGAGGCAGTCTTTTACCCTGTTTTCTGCACTTGCTTTCATTTTTAGCTGATGATACCTTTATGGCTGACTGTGTTTTCAGTTTTACTTGCGCAGCTGGCTTTTATTGTTCTATTTAGTGGTGGGCTCATTTGCCTGATTTCTCGAGCCCCAAACCCTCCAGAACTTTAACCTGTTGTCTCTTTTATGGTATATGACTTGCTTTTAACTGGAGGTTTTGAATGTGTACAGAGTGGCTAGCTCATCCTGTATTATCCTTGTGATCAGCCAGCCACACTCTTCTGCTGTAATATTTTAGTTTCATTGACTATTTGGTCAACACCTATTGTGTCTTCTGTTTTATGTTGTCATTTTACCATCCACTGACTCTGTACCCAGCATATACTGGGTGTGGAGCACTAAATCATGAACAATTAAGCTTTTTGGTGTGAACTTGTAGCTGTGAACAGGGCAATAATAACCAACCAGTTTAGCCCTTTAAACACCCAACAACCACCACCATAGATTTGATGAAATTCTTGCAATTCTTATTTTTTATTACGTTATATCTCGTTAACGAGGTGTCGTATGTACTTAGTACACCTACAGCAATTGTTATTTCACGTAAGGAATATGTGTACCAAATTTGGTTAAAATAGGCCCAGTTAGTATAAAATGAGAAGCATTTTCACTTAATACTGGATGACATTCCCATTACACTACGTCCAATATTTCTTGTCCAATAATGTGATAGTATAATACTGGTCTAATCAGTTCCTGTATGCAGTAAATGGTCTTGTTTATCATTAAATGTACTTCAATGTGTGACAGATACATAAAAAAGGCACTTGTATGCCCACAACTTCAACTTTCGGCCATTAGAATTTGTCACGAAAAAGATACCATTCATGCAAGCACACAGTCACACTTCACACACATACTACCCTCATCTTTGGCAGCCAGAGATGATGGATGTATGTCTTTAAAGTGCGATTCAGTGAATGATGTCTTTTTTCCCTCTGAAGAAGAGTAATGGCCAAAAGCTGAAGCTCTGTTCATATGAGTCTCTCTTTTATCTGCTTGTCACAGCTTGACTTATGTGCTCACAGTGAGCTTAAACTATTCTCATTATATTGTTGAATTCCAAAGCTGGACTTTCCATTGTTAGAATATACAGATTTGGCTGTTCAGTGTTTCCCTACGAATAAGGTCTTCAGTTTTCAACAAAAATCTTTCCTTGGTACAGAGATGTTGCCTTCCAACTCTGGATGTTACACTACATCATCTCTGGGACAAGAAAAACTTGACTTTTTCAGCATAGTTCAAAAGAAGGCATAATTTGTATTGGTCATGATATAGCCGCTAGTCTTGCGACAGCATGCGTTGTGCAGTGCTTAGCATTGCAGATCGCTGTGCTTGCGGTCGCCAGTTCAAATCCTGCCAGGGGCAGAAGAAAATTTATTTCTTTGTATTTACTATTTCTAAAATGTTCTACATGTTTCTTATGTTTGATATACTTGTACGCTTGTGTTAGCAATAAACGTGTAAATAAAAGTGTCAAGTGTTGTGCTCTATTACTGACCAGCCTTTGAATTCTGGACCACCTGCAGTTTCCATTGTGACTCTTTCTGGTGGAGGCAGTGGGGATTCTACACTACATCTGCATCATCGTGGCTCTGATTAGGCAGCATAAGAGCTGTAGCTTACACAGACAAGAACTGGAATACACCCGTCCAAAGATCCGTGTCATCAAAAGAACCATGGATGCCAAAAGTGCAGAAGTGTTTTCAAAATAATGAGGACAATAGGTGGGGAAAATTCCAGACAGAACTGAAGAAGACTTTGGAGACCACCAGCGGTAAGTCCGTATATCAGAAGAGCAATTTAAGAACAGGGCCCAGCGACATGGTGAGTCAACACAGTTGTATATACAGTGTGTTTTGGCCCTATGTCACTTAATTAACCTGGTTATGACAGAGGCCAATAAAATTTCACACCTGATGGAGGACACTGCGGAAGACTTGTATCAGGCTCTTCTGTTAAGACATTTTGACGACACAAGAGTTTATCCAATAGTGCCAGAAAATTGAAGAGATGCAACAGAGGAGGGTTGAACGAAAGAAGTACGACAGACTCCCGAATGTAATCCCTATGGATGTTGAGGAAGACTAGCATGACTTTGCTTCTCTCATACTGCAAATTGTGAGAGAAGAATTTCAACAGTTTATGGCAGCCGAGACTGTTGGATTAATCGAGCACCAGTTTATGGCCATAGATGTCGGTCCTGTATGTCATGAGAGAGCAGACGCTTCTGAGGAAGAGGTATTTGAAACATTAGCTCCTGTCAGCCCAGCCAGTTGCACCTGTCATGAAGAACGGCCTTGCCCTACTATTACTTACTCCGCAGTCGCCAAACGGCAGCTTAGGAACTGACAGACGCGACCAGAACCAACTCCTCCTGCAACCGTGAAGCCTCGCAGGAGGACAGATATCTGGAGGACAGAAGACAAAATGGCATTATGTTTTCACTGCGACCTTCCCAGACATGTTGAGCAGAAGGATTGGGATACAATACTGCCAGTCCTGACATTTACTTATAATATAGCAAGGCAAGACACAACAGGCTACACACTATTTTTCATGTTCCATAGTTGTGAGGTTGAGATGTCAATGGATATGTTGTTCCCGTTCCAACCGGACGATACTCAGGATCACAGGATGCCTATGGAAAACAATTCATCAGCAGAGTTGAAAAAGCAAGACAGTTAGCTCGCATACGGACATTGGGTATCCAGGAAGTGAACCCCCAGTGGTATAACAATAAGCACTGATCTGTTGTGTACAGCACAGAAGATCTCTTATGGATTTTTACCCCTGCATGGAAAGTTGGGCTACTGGAAAAGTTACTGAAGCTAGTTTGGTCCACATCGTGTCGTACACCACGTTCTCAGACATCACATATGTAGTTGAGGATTTTGAGTCGTCCTCAAAACAACAAAAATGAAGAGACATTGTGCATGTCCTCCATATGAAGCCTTACATTGATCCCAGAGAACAAATAAACAGAAATGGACTCTTGTTCAAGGACTCTGGAAACTGTTATGGTAATGACGACGCCACGACAGGAGGGTCTTGCGCTGGCAATCGTCACCACAAGGAAGGCGTACAGGCACAAGGAAAGGATTCTCTGGAACTGCCATACAGAGGACCCATGACAAGATCCAGAACACTGTAGCTGGCTGCAAAAGGGTCACTGTTCTTTCAAGAATGGGAGCAATGCCGCAGTCTTGCGACATCACAGATGGTGCAGTGGTTACAATTGCAGATCGCTGTGCTTGTGGTCTCCAGTTCATACCCCCCCCCCCTCGGGCAGAAGAAAATTTATTTCTTTGTATTTACTATTTCTAGAATGTGCTACATGTTTCTTATGTTTGATGTACTTGTGAGGTCTAGAAAATTCTTTCTATGTATAAATAGTGGAGAACTCCAAGCAGGAGTCAGTCTATCCTAAGTGTGCGCTTGTGTTAGCAATAAATTTGTTGTAAGTGTAAAGTGTTGTGCTCTATTATCGACCAGCTTTTGAGTTCCTGACCACGTGTAATTTGCAAAATGACAGTATGTTTCAACAGTAGTTTTGTCAGTATGCATTTAAACTTCAAGCTTATCTTTTCCAGGGGAAAGAAGAAAAAAAGAAAAAAATGTAGTTTAGTGTTCTAATACACCCTACTAACTACTTCTTTTTATTCAAATAATTTTTTATTGGTACGGTACATCTAACTTCCAGCAGTGGCGTACCGTGGATTTCTGCCACCTTGTGCCGACCCTCATTATGCCGTCCCCCCCCCCCCCCCCCCCCCCCCGGGCATGGGTCCGTTGTCTCCATATCATTCTCTCGGGCTGCATCTGTATGGATATTCGCGCTCTTCAGGCCTTCATGCAGCGTATCAGCGCAGCGTTGCTTAGGTCCTCCTTTAGGTCTTCTGCCTACAACTTCGTGTGTAACCCATCTTGGCAATAGAATAATCACCGGCCCGTAGAACATGCCCAAACCATCGAAGACAGCTCTCGCGCCCTTGTCTTGGATCGGGGTAATGTCGGAGTGTTTCCTGATGCTGTCATTGGAAACGTGATCTAACCTTGCGACACCTACTGTCCACTTTAGCATTTCCATTACGCTTAGTCGGCGTTGTTTGTCAGCTGTATTCGACCAGCACCCACAGCTGTACAAGGCGACTGGTCGGATGACAGTGTGGTAGATTTTTGATTTTAAGCTATCTTTCATTCTGTGGTTGCAAGCGACTCCGGTTGTTGTTGGGCACTTCATTCAGGCTACCTGAGTTATTGACTTGACCTCTTTGGTGAGTCTGCTGTCAACAGTGACCATGGAACCGAGGTACTTAAACTTATTCAGAAGAGTCAGATGTTCACTATTAATCGTGATGGTAGCCATTTCATGGCTGTCTGACATCATGCACTCTGTTTTCTTCAGGTTAAGATGCAAGCCATGTTGCTTCAACCGATCACTCCATTCTTGGATTTGTCGCTGCAAATCAAGCTTCCTTTCTGCTGCCAGCATTATGTTATCCGCATAAAGTAGGTCTGTGCTAATGGCCGGTGCAGGTAAACTGTCACTCTGTGTGGACAGATACACTGCATTTTGTAGGCTTACCAGTTTCAGATCCTTTAGCCAATTTTCAAATCAACTAAATGAAGTTCTACAATACACCAGTTAGCCAAATAGTTCATTTTTCCGAGTTGTCAGTAGATCTTTCACGGTTATCCATGTGTTTGTAGAGCTAATGGCTTTGTACTGAGAGAAACAGATTTGTTTGTACCTAGGGCAAAGAGGCGAAGTAGTTGTGACGAAATATCCTTGTCTACAGAATTAGGACGAACTTTTATGTATTAATAGAGACACAAATAAAACTGAATTAACGGTTCCTTTACCGTAGTGATACAGTGAAGATTACGTAACGAAGTGGAGTGCGTGTCACTTCACCTTGAGTGCAGGTACGACTGATGATCTCACGGATGTGGTGAAAACATGGGAAGGAGCTTCACAGCTTCACTCTTCACTACGATTCTCGATGTTTGCGAATTACGGTGGTTGAAATAATTTAAATCGATACACGCAATATCGAATTTACAGTTACTGTATTAGGTACAGATATACTACCACCCAGTAGAGACTAGAGACCCACGAAAATTTCTGCCTCGCTGCAACTCGAACAAGGATTTATCCCTTTTCATGATCGGTCGCCTTGTAGCTTTCGGCTATCAGAGCATGTTTCCAGAACTAACCGAAATTCGTGTGTACCGAAGATTACTCACCAGGTGAAGGAGCACAGGTGTGACAGCAGCACAAATAAATAGAACACACACACACACATACACAAACGCAAGCTTTCGCAACCCAGTTGCTTCTTCAGGCAGAAGGGAAGGAGAGGGAAAAGGAAATGATGAGGGTTTTAAGGAAGGGGGTAAGGAACCATTCCAATCCCGGGAGAGGAAAGACTTACCTTGGGGGAAGAAAAGGTAAACAAATACACACACACCCATACATTTACACAGACGCAAACACACCTAGGCAGACATACTATACTTATATGTATGGTTATAGTGGTACACACGTGAAATCAAATCAACTTGCACTTTTGACATAAAATTGAAGAATATTTGGTCTATTAGTGTGTATTAACATTACAAATGATGAATCTGCTTTTCCTTTATAGATAACAATTTGTTACGGCTGCCCAGACACTTCAGTGGTATTGCCTCATGCCTGCAATTGGTCACTCTCCTTTGTTCATATCTCACACACGAGAGATTTCGAAAGCAATTGTAACTATTATTCAGAACATCTCTGTCTCACCAAATTCTGGCATGAACTGCTATGTTGAGGAGCAGTTGCACTTATTCCCGTTTGTTGACTAATAAGTCAAAGAAAAGAAATTTGTTTTGGAATGCTTTTATTCCGAACTAGGCTACCTTTCAAAATATATAACGTATAAAATTGACATAAAATGTGTCGTGTACATTTTTCCAGTCTGTATTTGTGACATAAAATTCTGGAAACCTCTTACTTGTTTATTTTTAACCAAACTGAGTAAATAACTGCTCTGACTTCAGTGGAGACTCCCTGAAAATATATTCCTTTTTACTTATTATTCTGGTGCAGGACTGAATATTAAAGCGAACTGGTTTCAACTGGATTGGCTTATTTAGAAGTAGTAATTATCTTTCATAGCACAATTGGAAATGTTAGGCGAGCTTAAAAATGTACGAATGCAGCATAATAACCACTCCTTTTATTTTCCTGACAAAAAGTGTTTCTATACTCTCCTTTACAGAAAGTATACTTGATATCGCCAAGTAAGACCAGCTTGGCCGCATTTTGCTGCCCCCAAATATGTGCTGCCCGGGGCCATGCCTCCCCCCCCCCCCCCCGGCACCCGGCAAGCTATGCCACTGACTTTCAGTTCAAATTCTTTGGACCACTAAATAAGCTATACTGATGTCATGGAAGCACATAACAGAATGATTTCACTGAACAAAGCCCAACCAACTAAGAACAAGTAACAAAATGAGATGTACCGGTTAGTACATGACAGGACAACAAACAATGGGAGGGATTATGTGGGCCCAACAGGAATGCATATGTTTTACATCTATTGTATTAACTAAACAAAACAGTTTTACCTCTATTTGACCTAGATAAATTTTAGACATTTTATAGCAAATAATAGTTCTGCTATTCTGTTAATGTTTCGATTTTATGGCATTTAAAAAGCAGTGTGTGCTTCTGAATTTTGTAGTAAAAATCCTTTGAAAGAGTGTGCATTGTCATTTCACCTAGTGACTTGATAGAGATCTAGTTACAATTAAGTTGTTCTTTTTACTACAGGTAACTTCATCAACACATCCTCAACAGCTTGGTAGTGATGGTGTAAATGCTAACCTCCGAGGTCTTCTGTCACACCAAGTATATCAGCAGGGTGGTGGTGCACCAGTGATCCGTGTAAGTGTCTCGAACCAGCCTGTTCAACATGTTGGTGCAGCACCCACGGCTTACCGTGTCCCAGTTGGTCATGCATACCAGCATCCACCACGGTATTCTGCCCAGCAGCAGGTATGCCTTCTATTCTGTATTTTCTTTGAAAAATTCCAGCTAATTAAATTGGAAATTAGATACTTCTAAACAATAATATTTTTGAGAAATATTAGCTCAAAAGTAATTTTTGTAATTATTATGAAATGTGTTGGGATGGTCATTGCCCCAAATTATGAAAGTTGGGTGTTAGATTTAAAGACAGTAAACAGATGGTGAAATGCTTACTGGGCAATATCTTGAAATTTTGCTATACTTTGAGACATTCTGTAGCACTTTAGAATGAATTCTTCGAGGGAAACATTCGCAACCTTCTCCAGAAAAAGTGCACGGAAGGAGAGGGAAAAGGAAGGAATGTGGGTTTTAAGGGAGTGTGTAAGGAGTCATTCCAATCCTGGGAGAGGAAAGACTTACCTTGGGGGGGGGGGGGGGGGAAAGGATAGGTACACACATGCGCGCGCGCGCGCGCGCACACACACACACACACACACACACACACACACACACACACCAAGGCAGACATATGCAAAATGCAAAGAAGTTGGACAGAGATGCCTGTCGAGGCAGAGGCTCTGTCCAGAGATTGCAGGCAAAGATGTTGTAGAATGTTGGGCGGGAATTTGAATTTAAAGGAGGTTGAGACCAGGTGGGCAACAGGAAGAGAGAATATGATGAAAGGCAAGTTGCATCTCCGGAGTTCTGAAAGTTTGGTGTTGGTGGAAAGTATCCAGATAATCCGGATGGTGTAACAATGTGCCAAGATGTGCGGGCATGCACCAAGGCATGGTTAGTCACAGGGTGATCCTCGTTATCGACAAATACTGTCTGCCTGTGTCCATTCATGGGAATGGACAATTTGTTGCTGGTCATTCCCACATAGAATGCTTCACAGTGCAGGCATGTCAGCTGGTAAATCATGTGGGTGCTGTTTCAAGTGGCTGTGCCCTTAATCGTGTACGCCTTCCAGGTTACAGGACTGGAATAAGTGGTGGTGGGAAGATGCTTTGAACAGGTTTTACATCGGGGGTGGTTACAAGGGTAGGAGCCAGAGGCTAGGGAAAGTGGTTTGGGGATTTCATAGGGATGAACTAGGAGGAATGACCAGCAACAAACTGCCTATTTGCATGAACGGTCACAGGCAGACAGTGTTTGTTGGTAATGAGGATTACCATGTCGCTAAACACGCCTTGGTGCATGGCACGCACATCTTGGCACAATGTTACACCGTCCGGTTGTATGGATACTTCCCACTGACACCAACCTATCAGAACTCTGGAGATGGGAACTTGCCCTTCAACATATTCTCTCTTCCCGTTGCCCACCTGGTCGCAACCTTCGTTAGTTTTAAATTCCCGCCCACCATTCTACAACATCTTTGCCTCCAATCTCTGAACAGAGCCTCTGCCTCAACTGGCATCTCTGCCCAACTTCTTTGCATTTTGCTTATGCCTGCCTTTGTGTGTGCGTGCGGGTATATGGGTGTGGGTGTTTGTTTACCTATCCTTTTTCCCCAAAGGTAAGTCTTTCCTCTCCCAGGATTGGAATGACTCCTCACCTGCTCCTTTAAACCCAAATCCTTTACTTTTTCCTCTCCTTCCCTACTCTCACTGAAGAAGCAACAAGGTTGTGAAAGCTTGCGATTTTGTGTGTGTGTGTGTGTGTGTGTGTGTGTGTGTGTGTGTGTGTGTGTGTGTGTGTGTTTATTTATGTTACTATCATTACCTATGCTCCTTCATCTGGTAAGTAAACTTCATCTACTTTTTATATATATTTTTCCTCCTCTGAATTTTTCCTCTATAATATATATATATATATAGTAGCAGATTACGATTTGAAAATTCTCTTCAGAGATAATAAATATTGAAATGAGATAGAATGGCTGGCCAGTACTTACCATTGTGCTGTACCGCCGATAGTAACACAAAATGAAAAAAACAGAAAAAAAGGGGACAAAGGGACAAGCTTTCGGAACAGAGTTCCTTCGTCAGGTGGGAGAGAAGGGAAGAATATAACTAAAGAGGAAAGATCAAGTAGTAAAGAGAAGAGAAGAGAGTGAAATTAATGATGCTGAGGGGTGTAGGAGGGGCAGGGAGGGGGGTGTCTAAAACGTTTTTCATAAACAGGATGACAGAGAGAGCGAGAGGGCGGTAGAGAGAGAGAGAGAGAGAGAGGTAAGGAACGGAGAATGAATAGGTGAGCTGAGGATGGAGGAAGGGGAGGGGTTAGCGTAGATTTAGGCCAGGGGGGTGGCGGGAGGAGAGGATATGTTGGAGGGCAAGTTCCCACCTCCGTAGCTCTGAGGGACTGGTGTTGGTTGGTACTATCCAAATGGCACGTGTGGTGTAACACGTGCCCAGGTCCCTGGAATTATGCTGGAGGGCATGTTCTGCCACAGGATATTGGGTGTCCCCCAGGCGAACAGTCCGTCTATGCCCATTCATCCGCTCAGCCAATTTGTTGGTAGTCATACCAACATAAAAAGGCTGAACAGTGGACACATGTCAGCTGGTATATTACATGTGTTGTCTCACATGTGGCCCTGCCTTGAATTGGGTAGGTTTTTCCTGTGGTGGGGCTGGAGTATGTACAGGAAAAACCTACCCAATTCAAGGCAGGGCCACATGTGAGACAACACATGTCATATACCAGCTGACATGTGTCCACTGTTCAGCCTGTTCCTGTGGTGGGGCTGGAGTATGTACAGGAAAAACCTACCCAATTCAAGGCAGGGCCACATGTGAGACAACACATGTCATATACCAGCTGACATGTGTCCACTGTTCAGCCTTTTATGTTGGTATGACTACCAACAAATTGGCTGAGCGGATGAATGGGCATAGACGGACTGTTTGCCTGGGGGACACCCAATATCCTGTGGCAGAACATGCCCTCCAGCATAACTCCAGGGACCTGGGCACGTGTTACACCACACGTGCCATTTGGATAGTACCAACCAACACCAGTCCCTCAGAGCTACGGAGGTGGGAACTTGCCCTCCAACATATCCTCTCCTCCCGCCACCCCCCCTGGCCTAAATCTACGCTAACCCCTCCCCTTCCTCCATCCTCAGCTCACCTATTCATTCTCCGTTCCTTACCTCTCTCTCTCTCTCTCTCTCTCTCTCTCTCTCTCTCTCTCTCTCTCTCTCTCTCTACCGCCCTCTCGCTCTCTCTGTCATTCTCTCTATCTCTCTCCATGTGTGTGTGTGTGTGTGTGTGTGTGTGTGTGTGTCCATCCATATTTCCCTGTTTATGAAAAACGTTTTAGACACCCCCCTACCCCTTCTACACCCCTCAGCATCATTAATTTCACTCTCTTCTCTTCTCTTTACTACTTGATCTTTCCTCTTTAGTTATATTTATCCTCTCTGGCTTGGCTCAGTACATACATGCAGTATCTCTGACGTCCACACTCCCGAAACACCACCTTCATGACCTAGGTCCTGAACCACCTTTCCCTTCTCTCCCACCTGACGAAGGAACTCTGTTCCGAAAGCTTGTCCCTTTGTCCCCTTTTTTTCTGTTTTTTTTTCATTTTGTGTTACTATCGGCAGTACAGCACAATGGTAAGTACTGGCCAGCCATTCTATCTCATTTCAACTATATATACACACACACACACACACATACATTTTTGTCTTCGGAAAGCGCAATTGATATTCGAAGAATTAGTTTGTCCTCACTTGCAGACCAGTGATGAACGTTTTTTTCAATGACATCAAATTTACTTCCAGCTTCCTACTTTCCATGTTCCTTAGCATACTGGGCAACCAGAAACTTTAATTTGGTGGCGTAGTTTGTACATTCCTTACAGTTTTCCATATTTGATTTGATTTTGTTGAAAAGAGGAGGTGGATTCAAAACATTGTGTTTCTCATTGCAAGAAAGTCCAATTAGAAAATACAAAATAGCCTATTTTCGATTTTTTCCCCCCTATAATCTAATGTCTAAGGTTTATATTTGCATGCGGCTGTAATTGTGCAAATACGATATTTGCATGCGGCTGTAATTGTGCAAATATGATATTTGCATTGTTGTGCTATGTAGGGGCATTTTCATTCTCATAAAAAATACTCCAATTGAGAGTTTTATTCAATTGCACTAATTTTGTAACATGTTACTATTTGAAATTCAGTTTTTGAATTCCTTTCCTTCCGCTTTTAGGGACTATATGGTTCACTTTTACTTAGCTATAATCAGTTTTGCTAAATCAATGCATTTTACACAAAATGAGAATGTGCACAATATTAGAAAAGAACATTAAAGATTAAGTATGTTCAGGGAGGGGCGGGGGGCGTTCCCTTAAAAATCTTGATAAATTTTCCTTCTTCATTGCGAATAGGCTGTAGATTATGTATTTTCCCCAAAACTAATTAAATATAATTTTAAACCATAAAATACTTTCAATATTTCTAAGCCCTGTACATAATTTTATCTGCCAAAAGTTAAATCTTGCTTTTAATTTTGTATCAATAATAATATTTTAAGATATTATGCATTTTTTTAAACCTTTCCACTTCATCAGATTTTGTAATAATGTTAATGCAGTATAACCCTTGTTTAAAATTTTGCTAAAGACCAGAATTTTTTAACCTATAATAGCAGTTTACCTTAAATCAAGGTTTTGATAGAAAGCAAACCTTTCTCAGAACCCTTCGCCTCTATTGGCATAAATTGCACCAACACACATAATTTACACAATAAAACAATAAGATACCTACTTCACACACTACACTGTAATTACAACTTTTTCTGCACCAGTAATACAGTAGTCAAAGAGAGTTGTTTCCCGGCACTCTACAAAATTGAAACATCCACAAAATACTTACACGATTATAGTAATGTATTGAGTTACTTTTCCTATATACAACACATACCGTATATTTCTGCAGAAACAAGGTGACCTTTAGATAACATGAGGTCCACATTTTCATCAACATTTAATAGTTTAAACGTATATCTGGCCTTCAGATAACATGAGGTCCAAATTTTCATCAACATTTTATAGTTTAAACGTATATCTGGCCTATAAGATTTCAATCTGCCAGGAAGTTTCATATCAGTGCACACTCCGCTGCAGAGTGAAAGTTTCATTCTGGAAAGAGTTAACAGATTAACATAGGAATTTTTGAAGAACATACAGTAATATTTTTTCTTTTATTAGAACTGGATTCTCTTATACTACTACGGAGCGTGCAGTCAGTTGTGTATCAGAGTCTGACATCTCACTTTGAGCACTAAGTGTCTAAATTCCTTTTCTGCCTTGAATTATCTTTAATGAGCTTGTGATGTCTTTTTCATAGATTCTTAATGTCGCATAACTGTCATGAATAAAAATAAATATTTCAGAATTTTAAAATTTCCTAATGCTAAATGCAGGTTTTGCCATAATGTGAATTACGTTAAATCAAATATAAAATTGGGATTATACTGAAACAGCTTTTGATTTTAATTGTGAAACAACTCAAAAGATGCATGATCTCTTTGGTATTCTTTTTTGTAGTATACATTTTTAATTTGGTTTTATGATTATGTTAATAATGTAATTAGTGTCCTTTTATAATTTTCTTTTTACATACATGTGTAAATGAGAATATTCTTTCAGGTTTTTGTTGCCACTTGGAAATTAATAAGTTTCTGAGACTCACATGGCATCTTCCCCCTCCACTCCCCCCCCCCCCACACCCCCCTCATTCACAGCGTTGCTGCTTGTGTCGCTGGAGTGGCTGGACATTGTAGTTGTGTGTGTATAGTTGTCTGAGTGATTGTGTTTCTTTTACTGACCAAGGCCATGGCTAAAAATTTAAATTGTGTGAAGGTGATTATCTATTTTCGTGTCTGTCAGCAACTCGGCGAGCCTCTTTACAGTGAGTTGTTTACCTATCCTCGATTATTGACATTCCTATAGGATTTTCCATCATTAAAATGATTTGGTTATTTGTACTTGCAAAACTTCAAAGATGATTTTCTTGAGAATTTTTTTAGAGTTGTGTTGAATAGTTTTGGCTGATTGTTATTTGAGTTCTGAACTTCACTTACCATAAATATAAAAAAACTGTAAAATTCTATACCCATGTGGTCTATTTGTAAGTAATGAGCCATTAACCTAGAATTTTGCCAATAAGTATATGTCTGTAATTGTTCTGCCTAATTTAGGAATTTTAACATGTGTTTTTTTATCATTTAAACTGTGCCCGTGACATGAAAACTGTAAGGTTTCCTTTGCAGTTGTACACTGTGCACCACCACCAACAGCAGCCTCAACAGTTGCAGAGCAACAGGATGGCCTCCCAGCACGCATTTGCAGGTCAAGTGCAACGGCAGGCGGTGGCAATGCAGCACGTCGTGCCAGCAGCGGGAGTGGCCGTCACTCACGCCCGTGGTCAGAGCCCACACAGCTCAAGTGCGCAGATAATGCAACACTCGGGTGTGCAGTGGCACATACCCCAACAGGGTGTAGGTAGTAATGCCAATGGACATGCGTACCCACCTGTAGCACGAGCTTCACAGCCACAGGGCCCAGTTGATGAATCCTTCAAAATCACGCTGAAGTCCCAGGCGCAGCCACAGGCGCAGAGAGTAAGCGGGGGTACAGTTCCCGTAGTTGCTCAAAATCAAAATGGCGAGCTGTCAGGGAGGGTGTCTTCGGCTGTAACTTCTTCTGTACCAAAGACACCCAGTCCTGGCCAGGGACGTTCAGAGGATACAGAGAAGAGCCTTGACAATCTTTGCCAGGTGAGTTTTGCCTTTTAGTATATTTTCTATTGCCACTATATTACTTCATTTGCGTATACCTGTGGTGTAGTCAGATGAAAATTGATGTGTTCCTTCTTCTGTCTATACTTTGTGTCACCAGCTTGCTTTCTGTTACATGTTTGCCACATTTAACCATATGTATTATAATACCTTGCCTGTTTTTATTTTACGAAGAGCACAGACATAAAAAATTTCTTTCAGATAGTCACTGGCTTTTGTAGTTTCACTGGGAAGACATATATATCACTGTATGCATATCGTTGTTTATTCACTGTCTGTCGAGGTTGTCCTCAATTTATCAAGGATTGATGGTAACATCCTCGTACTTATAAAGAATCAGTATAAAGGTCTGAATTGTTTGTACTGAAAATATTTGTTTGTGTTCGTACAAGGAATGAACAGATGTCCAACACTTTTTCTGTACCTCATACTCTACTCTTTCATTTTCTCTTCTTGCTATTACACCTGCAATACCTCTCCTGCATTTTCCAGCTAACTGTGGATCACAAGATTACATATTAACACTGTTTGCATGAATAATAACCCTTTATTTTTTGCTTCCACTCACTTCCACTACAGTTGGAAATACAGTGAATGATGGGAGTAAACTTCTATCATGGTAGTGTTCTGATTGGCTGAAAGTGAGTCTTACTCGAATGAAGAATACAGCATTAAGTACTGAGAGCATAGGATAAATCTGATTTGGCGAAAAAAATATGTAACTCATTTTTTAAAAATTTTGTAGACTTAGTTTATTTGGAATTTGAGATCATTTGTGTGTGTGTGTGTGTGTGTGTGTGTGTGTGTGTGTGTGTGTGTGTGTGTGTGTGTATCATGTGCTCGTGCACGCCAGAGAGAGAGAGAGAGAGATCTGTAGAAAAAAAATCACACAGTAGTAGTAGGAGGAGGAGGAGGGTTCTAAGGGTCTCAACGATTCTATGCCAGTCATTCTCGTCAAATGGCAGGCCCACTAAAATTACAATTTATCTACTATCCAGAGAAACTATTATTGTTTTATAATGAGCTACATCTATTGTAGAACTGAAATACATTTACAATTTAAAAGACTGAAAATGAGAGACAAATCTCACATTATAATTAAGTAATGTGTAAAAGAGATAGAGTGGCAGGCCAATACTTACCATCCTTCAGTACCGCTGATGGTACACACACAAAAATGACACAAAAGTGACAAATTAAATGTGTATACTACTTTTCAGAAATTTATGTTTCCTTTATCAGGTACGTGTATGTATTGCATTGGTGATATTGCATCTTCAGAGATATTGCATGATAGTTACTAAGCCATGAGAACAAAGAGTGCACACGCGCGCACACTCACACACACACACACACACATACACACACACACACACACACACACACACACACACACACACACACTGAAGGGAGGGGGAGATATTACTAATGAGTGAGTGAGTTCTGTATGGCAGAGGGAGAGAGGTTAACTTAAGTTTAGGCCAGTAACGAGGAGGCTTGTGGGAGGAAAAGCTGTGTTGAGGGACTGGTGCTAGTGGGGAGTATTCAAATGGCACATGTGGTGGAACAACTGCCAAGGTCCCTAGAACCATGATGAAGGGCATGCTCAGCAACAGGATATTGATTGTTCCCCAGGCGAACAGACCATCTGTGGCCTTTTATCACTCAGTCAGTTTGTTGGTCATCATACCAACATAAAAGTCTGTGCAGTGAGCATATGTCAGTTGGTCCTGCCTTGAATTGTGTAGGTTTTTCCTGTGATGGGGCTGGAGTAAGTGGTTGTGGGAGGATGCGTGGGACAGTTCTTGCAGTGAAGTCGGATACAGGGGCATGACTTGATAAAGTCATAGCCCTGATGAAGCACTTTGTTAAGAAATTCCAGGCTGGGATGGTACTGGGTGACTAAGGTGAATGGTCTGGGGTTAGGAATATTGTTATGGAGGGGGAGGAATGGACTGCTCGGGAGATCTGCTTGCGGACAATGTATGTAGGATAGTTGCAGGAGAGGAAAGCATTGGACAGATTGTTGTAGCTGGTGAGGGATTTATCATTGGAACAAATATGTTTGCCTCCGATGCCTAGGTTGTAGGGAAGAGATCATTTGATATGGAAGGGATGGCAGCTATCAAAGTGGAGGTACTGTTGTTTGTTTGTGGGTTTAATATGGACCAAAGTGTGGATGTGGGACTCAACAAGGTGAAGGTCAATATCTAGGAAGGTGGCTTGGGTTCTGGAGAAGGACCAGATGAAATTCATGATTTACAATTTTATTGCAGTATCTTATTTAAAGCTTAATTATTGTAGTTTGTAGCCCTGAAATATTATTATTTTTGTCAGGCCAGATCATGTCAAAAGTAGTTAAATTTTTTGTCACATGTGAGTCTTACTGATTTCGTCTTTCCAAAATTGGCAGGTATGCTATTTGAGTTATGAACTTAAATATAATAAAAATTCAAAGCTCGTGTGATCTCCTTGTAAATTCTGTTATGTCAGATACAAATATAAAGTATAGTCATGCTGACAAGAGAAAACATTTTTCCAAAATTTCAAAATCAAAATGAATTTATGGAACATAAATATTACTAAAGTTGTAGGTGGCAGAATAGCATACCTAAATGGCTTGGATAACAAATTTAATGTTGCAGGAGGTTAGAAAGCCAGGAGAAGTGTCCTTTGTAGAGGGGAACAGTTCGTAGTTAGGAATTTGCATGCTCTCAGCAACTCTGTAAATATGTTACTCGATCTTAAATATGAGCCTCAGTCCATCCTTCAATGTCTGCTTGGGAGTTGCCATTGGTGAGCAAACTTCATGAATTTGTTTCATGCCTGGCAGCATTTTCGAATCTTTTGGAATGCAGTAAACTGTTAGACAATCAAAGATAGTTGACTGTAACATGCAGTAGAACCGTATTTTTTTATACTTTTCAAGGGACTACACAAAATAGTGTAAAATTTGGTAAAATGTAAAATGCTGGAAATAATGTTTTAAGTGGTAAAATTTGTCATAGGATCCCCCCCCCTTTTTGTATTTCCATTGTTTATGTACATAATAGGCATCAAAGTATCCATCAAGAGCTGTATTTATTATGCAGTAAATGTTATATGAATTTAGTAATATTTTTAGCGCGATGTGTAGCTATGACTGGTAACTTCATAGGAAGTAGAAACTTTTTACATAATTTCATTCATCTTAGTCAATATTTTCGGCAAGTGGGATTCTGCTGTTCTTCATGAGGTATATTAGGGTGCTTAAACCAAAAAGGATATATATTACGAGTTTTGCAACACGGAAACTATACCAAGTACTACCACCAGGAAATATATTGTTATTAACTGGCTAGAATTTTTTGTAAAGAGCAAAACCATTCCCACCCCGTTGGTCCTGGATCCTTACTTATCACAGTGGATGCCACCTCCGTATACACCAACATCCCACATGCCCATGACCTTGCCGCTCCGAAACACTACCACTCCCAACGTCCCTCTGAACTCAAGCCTGATACCTCATTCCTCATAACCCTCACCAACTTCATCCTAACTAACAACTACTTTTCCTATGAGGGGAAAGTTTACTATTAAATTCGTGGCACAGCCATGGGCACCCTCCTATGCCAACCTCTTTATGGGCCATCTGGAGGAATCCTTCCTAACATCCCAAAACCACAAACCTCTGGCCTGGTTCAGGTTCATTGATGAAAACATCATGATCTGGACTCAGGGCCAGAACACCCTATCCTCCTTCCTTAAGAACCTCAACTCCTTCTACCCCATCCATTTCAGAGCCAGAACACCCTATCCTCCTTCCTTAAGAACCTCAACTCCTTCTACCCCATCCATTTCACCTGGTCTTCCTCAACCTACCAAGCCACACTCCTGGATGTAAACCTCCACCTCACTGGTTCCATCTACACTTCCGTCCGTATTAAACCTACCAACTACCAACAATACCTACACTTTGACAGTTCCCATACCTTCCACATCAAAAAATCCGTCCCTTACTGCCTGGCAACTTGTGGATAGCATATCTGCAGTGACAAGAACTCCCTTTTTGAATATGCTGAGAGTCACACAAACGCCTTCACAGACAGAAACTATCCTACAGACCATCTCCCGTGCCATATCCTCACACATCACAAATCCTCCTCCTAACACCAGTAACCATCCAAAACAGAGTTCTCCCCTTGTCACCCAGTACTACCCTAGAGTCAAACAACTAAATTGCATCCTTCGCCATGGTTTTGATTTTCTATTATTGTGCCCAAAAATGAAAATCCTGCCCAAAATCCTTCCCACCCCTCCTAAAGTATTGTTTGGTCCCTTTCCCAACCTCCAGAACATCCTAGTTCATCCCTATGCCACCCCGAAATCGAACCCACTGCCACAGGGATCATATCCTTGTGGAAGACCCCACTGCAAGACCTGTCCAATCCACCCACCCAGCACTTCCTATTCCAGTCCTGTCACAGGCTTATCTTACCCTATCAGAGGCCGGGCCACCTGTGAAAGCAGCCATATAATTTACCAACTGTGCTGCAAACACAGTGCAGCTTTCTATATTGGAATGATCACTAACCAGCTGGCCATTAAGATGAATGGCCACCACCAAACTGTGGCCAAAAACAAGGTGGACCACCCTGTGGCACAGCATCCAGTGGAGCACATGCTTGATTTGAATGGCTGCTTCATACCCTGGGCCATCTGACTCCTCCCACCCACCAACAGCTTTTCTGAACTGCACAGATGGGAGTTATCCCTACAGTACATTCTCCGATCCTGAAATCATCCAGGTCTCAACCTACAATAATTTCCTTTTTTTCCATACCTTACAGTTCCTACCTCTAACCTAAACCTCTCCTATTTTGAGTGGTGCGTGAATGTTTGTGTGTGCGTGCGCTCACCCGTGTGTGTGTGTGTGTGTGTGTGTGTGTGTGTGTGTGTGTGTGTGGTGCGCTTTTTATTTTTATGTTTATTTTCTTATTTAAATCTATATTTACTTTGTTTATTTTATCTTATTACTTTTATTTTTCTCCCCTCACCCGCCTCCCCACTCCATTCCTAAGCTGCATCACGTTATTCCCATTTAGGCCATGCTGTATCCATCCCCACCACTGTGACGCAACCTTCCTATTCCCTCTCCTCTCCCCTCCCCAATTTACATGCTGCAGAGCATGATTCGAAGTGTGGGAGCCAGAGGTGATGGTTGTATGACTGTGTTGTGTGCCTGTGTGATTGCGTGAGTGTTCTATTTTCTGAAGAAGGCGATGGCCGATAGCTGAAAGTGTTCTATGTGTGTGTCTTTTGTATGTACCTGTCGCACCTTGTCGCCACATCTTTGTAGTGAGTTGTAAACTGTCCTTATTACTATATTATTAATTCCAACCCGGACTTTCCAGTATTAAAAACTTAAATGATTGTCATGTAGTGTTGTTGTCTAAGTTGTCATTTCCTATCAAGAAATACAACTGTGTGATTTATATAAATTGAAGAGTTGTGGGCAGGAACATGGTGACCCACAAATAGATTATGAACTACAGTGGCGCTGATGTAGCTCGTTGCTTCTCTCGTCTACCTTCTCAAGTACTTAACCACTATCACCAACAGATGTCGCTTTATACTGCTTTTTTCTTAACCCACATCTACCTATCGTAGAGAACAGAAGTTGGTAACCCACAAATCAAGATGGATGCCACGAGTGAAATTTGTGCTACTTCTGGAAGGAAACGAAGGAGAAAACAGAGATTTCAGCTCATTCCAGACGATATAAGTAGTAGTGGCGTGTTGCATGAGGAGTCAGGTAGCGAATATTATCGAGATTCAGAAGAGGAAGACTCTGAAATCAGTGATACAGCAGAAGTAAGTAACACTTGTGTGAAACTAAAAAAGGCGAAAACCATGAAGGAGATGTGGATGAAGATAGTAATTTAGATACGTATATGACTGAAAAGGATAAGCCTATTTAAAAGTTTCAATAAAAAAAATTGTAGTTGCTGGACCAATTGTCCTTAGAGAAGTGTAATAATTCTGTTGTTGTGGTCCTCAATCCGGAGACTGGTTTGATGCTCTCCACCCTAATCTATCCTGAGCAAGCCTCTTCATCTCCTTGTAAGAATGGCAACCTACATCTATTTGAATCTGCTTACTGTATTCATTTCTAGGCCCCCCTCTGCGATTTTTACTCCACACACTTTCCTCCAATACTAAATTCACAATTTCCTTGATGTCTAAGAATGTATCCTACCAATCGATCCCTACTTTTAGTCAAGATATGACAGAAATTCCTTTTCTCTCTAATTCTGTTCGGTACCTCCTCATTAGTTATGCGATTCACCCACCTAATCTTCAGCACTCTTCTGTAGCACCACATTTCAAAAGCCTCTGTCCACACTGTTTTTCGTCCAAGTTTCACTACCGCATAAGGCAACAATCCACACAAATGCTTTCAGAAAGATCTTCCTTCCACTTAAATTAATATTCAATGTTAGCAATTTTTTTTTTTTTTTTTTTCAAAAACACTTTTCTACTCCTTTCCATTCTGCATTTTACTGCCCAAGTAACAGAACTCACCTTTCAACTTTATTACTTCATTACCTCCATTACCCTTGTTTTGCTCTTGTTAATGTTCATTTTATAAACACCTTTCAAAACACTGTCCATTCCCTTCAACTGCTACTCCAGATCCTTTGCTGCCTCTGACAGAATTACAATGTCATTGGCAAAACTCATTGTTTTTATTTCTTCACCCTGAAGTTTAATTCCTTCCCCAAATTTGTCCTTAATGTATAAATTGAATGACACTGGAGAAAGGCTACAACCCTGTCTTACTCCCTTTCCAACCTCTGCATCCCTTTCATGCCCTTCAACTCTGATAACTGCTGTCTGGTTTTTGTGCAAGTTTTAAATAACCCTCTGTTCCCTGTATTTTACTCCTGTTGATTTCAGAATTTGAAAGAGTCTATTCCAATTAACATTGTCAAAAGCTTTTTCCAAATCTACAAGAGCTGGAAGTGTAGGTTTGCCTTTCCTTAATTTCGACCCAGTGAGGTGGCATATTGGTAACACTCACATTTGGGAGGATGGAAGTTCAAATCCACCTCTGGCCACCCACATTTAGATTTTCCATGATTTCTCTAAATCACTCCAGGCAAATGCCGGGATGGTGCCTTTGAAAGGGGCACGGCCGAATTCCTTCCCAATTTTTAGCTAAAAATCCGAGCGTGAGCTCCATATGCAATGACCATGATGTTGACACGACGTTAAACCCTCAGCTTCCTTCCTGCTTTAACCTATCTTCTAAGATAAGCCATAAAGTGAGTATTGCCTCACGTGTTCCTACATTTCTGCTGAATCCAAACTGATCTTCCCCGAGGTCACCTTCTACCTGTTTTTCCATCCTTCTGTAATTAATTCGCGTAAAAATTTCACAACCATGACTTATTAAACTGCTGGTTCTGTAATTTTCATACCTGTCTAATACTGTAAACACACAAATGGACTGTTGAAGATTTCTTTCATTATACTAATGAAAACTATGCTCTTGTAATCCTCCCAAAAAATCAGTTTGCACTAATGATAATTACAAACTGTGCACTTGAATAAAACATTAGTTTAAGGATGTTAAGGATGAAATATATAAAATACTGTATGTGGAAAACGTTTTTCTTGAATGTTTTAATTATTTCAGGAAATAAAATAAATGAATAAGTTGTATATTTTCATGGAAAATCATGCAAAACATGGTAACCCACATCAACAGGGTTAATGTATAAATGTATCTAACATATTATTGTGCCAATTAGCATTAACAGTTCATGTAATTATCGCTTGATAAAATCATATTTTTAGGAATCTCACAGATTGTACAGCAGTTTTCCTCATTTTTCTCAGATTTACTTTTTTATGGGTTACCATGTTCTTGCTCACAACCCTCCAATTGATTATCTGCCGTAAGTTAGTATTAAACCAACGGTGGAAAGTCTAAGCTGGAATTCAACAAAATAATGAAGATAATTTGCAATTCACAATCATCAAGCTGCAACAGGCACAGAAAAAAGACATTCGTACACGTGTAACTTAAAAACTTTTGGCTGCAGCCTTCTTCAGAAAGAGGCACACACTTTCACTCATACTACAATTGCACAGATACACAATTGTCATCTTTACCTGCTGCATTCCAAGTGCTCAAAATGTAGCAACTGGAGATGACAGTTGTGTGTATGTGAAGTGTGATTGTATTGATGTGAGTGTGTGTGTGTGTAGAAGGCTGTGGCTGAATGCTTTTGAGTTATATGTAAATGAGTGTCTTTTTCATGTGCCTGTTGCAGGTCGACAAACGTCTTTGCTGCGAGTTGCTAACTTTTCTCATTATAGTGCAGAATTTAGTATTATTTGATCTTTTAGTTATTTTGTGTTATATACCACATTTCAGCATCAAGTCTCAATGGCTACATTTCTCTTTTCAAGGAATCTGTTAATGACCTTATGGCAACAATAGCAAAGCTCGATCGGAATGGTATTGAGGTGGTGCCTGAGACACAGAAAGTTGGTTCTAATGATGCACCACTAGTAGACAGCTCCACGGGACTTGATGAAACCTCTGGGCTGCCTCTTTCAAATGGTGGCCTCGAACAAGGTTTGTTTTAAAGTACTGTGAATCTCAATTCTGTTTTCATTAATAGACAGTATGATAAAAGTTACTAAACATCTTACTGATCACTGGTATTGGACACTGTCTTGGCGACCAACTACACATGTTGTAACAGTGAATAATAAATTAAATTACGGTGCAAGGGATGTCGCTTCAGAGATTTACATACTTCCGTATTAATGTTGTTTCAACATGCAGTTACCTTGTTGAAAATTTTTGTTTTATTTGTTGATTTAGTGTCTGGTCTGTAGTAGCATTTACTTTGTGAATTTATTTTTGTATGTATTTTAAAGACATTTACTCCTTCGTGTGGTGGTTTTCAAGAGATTTTCATATTTGAGCTTTGTGTCATGCTTATTACTTGAAGTAAATGAGGAATTCTTGAAATAATGCTTTAGTTGCTTAATTAGACTTTTATTAAGTCCACATGAACAATTTCAGCCTTTCTATTTGTCCATCTTCATCTTTCATGTATGTATGTCAAATGATCATTTGGTGCTGCTCCTCCAACTGATAATTTTCAGATACAAATGAGAATGGTCTAATATAAGGATCAAAATACAGGAGTGAAAACAATCAGTAATGGAATCATTGCCCTCTAAACATAGGGAAATTAATAATTTGAGACAACACCTGAAGTGCTGTCAGTGTATTTGCAAGTAGCTAATTTTATGTCTCTTGTCATTTGTTGGTGGTAAAAGTCTGTCCAAGGTACACCTGTCATTTGGTAAATCTGTGGTGGTCCGCATGTCGCCCTGCTTTGAATGGTATAGGTTTTTCTTGTGGTGGGGCTAGAGTATGTGGTTGTTGTGGAATGCACAGGACAGATTTTGCAGTGAGGCGAGTGACAAGAGTTACTACCTTTTGGTAGGGAGGTTGGTTTGGGGAAGTTGTACGGTTTGATGAGGATTTTCTGTACTCTATTTACACAAATGTAAGCCACAGTTATTTTTGGATTTTCATGGTCCAAAAATGCGTCTGCGGCTTACAGTCAGGTACAATGCCTACTAAAGTTCTGAAAAATGCCGCTAGATAGTGCTGAAGTTCTGTAAAATGTTGCTAGATGCCACCGGAAACGTTATTTTGCCACAGTAGCCATTGGTTTAGTGTTTTTTAAATCGAGTAATAAATGATAATTAGTATTTCACTGATCACATTAGGGGGGAAAGATTTGAACTGGGTAATTTCTAAAAATGTTTGCCTATCGAATGTGCGGACTAAAAAAAAACGTACTGTTTTAAATTAACAGTGCTCCTACTGCCGCGTGAGTTATGAACAGTGTTTACCGCGTTGTCATAGGAATGTGTCAAATATTTTTAACTTGTGCATAGTAATGTGTGACAATATTGTTGTTTGTGCCACCGATTCTTTGAAATGGAGGGTGGTTGTTTCTTCGTTGTGTACTTTTAAGAGTTGAGTTCAATTTTGTCAGAAATATGGTTTAGTTTCAGATGACAAGAAAAGACTGTGCTGCAGTTTGTTCTGTAAAACTTAACAAGAAATGTTCAAATAGTGAGATTCCACTACAATTAGTGTGCGTGATTCATTGCAGAGGACGAATGTTCGAAAATATAACATCTGGTTTGACTGCTCAAAATTGTCTATTGAGAAAAGCATAGTTCTAGTTTTGTCTCTATCCCGGTTAGAGAAGAAAAGTAATATTTGTAGCATACACTACAAGTGATCTAGGTCAAAACAACACCGTTGACGAATGAAGTAAGTAAATTGAATAATTTCATTAATTTTGAAGATGTGTTAGTATTACCCCTCTTTTACACTTTTCAGGGGATTGGAGGATTGGTGGTGTAAACGGGGGGAAAAGTGTAAACGGGGGGAAATCACTTTCAAAGAAAGAAATGCTCCAGAAAAGCCGGACAAAGGTTTCACAATGCTTATTGATACATAAGTGTGTAGATAACTCATTATTTCTAGTACTTACTTGAAGTATCCAGTGAAAAGGAACTACTGATGTTGCTCTGTCTTCTAATTCTGCTTATCTGCTGGCAAGCAGAACATTACTAGTTTGAAATATTGTCTGATAGCCTTCTTGTGTGTTGCTTATATATAATGTGGAAATGGAGCTACCCGTAATTAAATGTTGTGACTTGTAAAGTATCATTCAGATTTTAATAACATATTAATAGGCCTATTTACAATTTATTTATTTATTTTAAATCACTGTTGTAACAACAAAGTTATTGCTGCTTAAAAAAGAAGTCCTTAATTGATTTCTGCTTGGCTCTTTTGGTCGATATGATGTCGATCTGCTTCTCCAATTCATATAGGGTCTCAAGTGTCTTTTCACTTCCTTCAACAGAGGAAAAGTACCTTTGAAGTAGGTCCACTGCTGCAGTTGCCTCAGCACTGGTGGGAACTGGTACACTGTCTTCTTCTTCTTCATCTTCCTCTTCTCCATCACTGACTGAGGAATTAGCAAATAACTTTTCTGCAGCAAGTTCTTCCACAGTTGTTTCCTCTGCAGTTATGATGTTGGCATCTACTTGCAGAAATTCGTTGAAGGTGCAGTTGGGTTGCAGCGTTTCCCATGCAGCAGGAAGCAATTCTTCTTCCCCTTCTTCTTCTGGTATCTGACACTGTGTATCCTTAAAGAATCCAGCTTTTTTAAAACACTTCTTTATGGTGTCCTCCTTCACCGCCTTCCATGACTTGGCAATAAAATGCAGTGCTTTCAGCACTGAAATCCTCGTAGATGTGACATCCAACCCAGAATCTGTCATGGACAAAAGTCTTTGGACAAGGTTCTTCCTATAAAATGATTTGAAGGAATGTATAACTCCTAAATCCATGGGCTGCAGTTTGCTTGTGCAGTTAGCAGGAAAAAATTCTAGCTGCACATTTCTGAAGTTCATGTCAACAGGATGTGCAGGACAGCGGTCAACAAAAAGAAGAATTTTTCTATTCTGAGCTCCCATTTTTGCATCGAGGGCAGCCAACTGTTTCCTAAACAGATGCGAGGTCATCCAAGCTTTCTGGTTGGCGTCATATGGAGTAGGAAGAGAACAAACATTGGTAAAACAACGTGGCTTCTTTGATTTGCCAATTACAAAGGGCTGAAGCTTCTCAGAGCCATCAGCATTGGCTCCCAACATCACAGTTAACCTTAGTTTACTGTGTTTGCCACCATGGCATTTATCGCCTTTAAATGCCAAAGTTTTGTTGGGCAACACATTGAAAAACAGTCCAGTCTCATCTATATTAAAAATGTTTCTTGGTTCATAATTTGCAATTAAACTCTGTAATTTTTCATTTACCCACTGTTGGACTGTACCACTATCAACATCTTTTGATTCTCCACAGACAGTTCTATAAGTTATATTATATCTTTTCCTGAACCTGTCGATCCATCCATTGGAAGCGCTAAAATCCTCAATGCCAAGAATGTTGGCTACTTGAAGGGCCTTCTCCCTTAAAAGTACACTGCCTACTGGGATACCTGCTGCCCTTGACGTCTCAAACCATCGTTTAACTGTTTCTTCAAGATCGTCATATTTTGAATATGTAGCATACTTGCGTTTTTTTGCATGTGTTCCACTCTCTGAAGCACAAGATGTGATACTGTCTCGGTTTTTCACTATCGTATTTAGTGTTGAAACCGAAATGTTCAATTCACGCGCAAGTGCTACACGAGTTCCATGGAAGGAATCCACTTTTTCTAAAATTCGGACCTTTTCGTCCATGGTAAAAGATCTTCTTTCTCTTCTCTCCATTGGTCAGCTGACAGCGAAACAACAAAACTGGCGTAACACACGAAGATTAATACTAACAAAGCAAGTAACAAAGGAGATCGCGCGGCAAACAAATTGACGTCTCAAGTCCGAAACAGTAACAACAACAATAACAAAAAGCAAAACGAAAACTTAACAAACAAACTAAAAAATCGCAAACAACAACTTTAACACGTCAACAGCAAAAAGAACAATAACCGCGAAACGTAAACTTCACTGATAGAAACGCTACAGATTCGTTCGACTATTAGCTCGCTCAGTGACGTCACGTAACAGCAGCGCGCGACTCGCGAGAAATATCTCGCTGGTCCCGAGAATAGTACGCGGTTTGCGGCATATTCATGAGATGCCTGGAAATTTCAAAGAAACCTACTCGCATTAATTTGAGCTGTACTCTTGGGTTCCTAACCACATCCTTTAAAATTGTGCAGCTAATATATGGTATTATCTACACAATTTTAAAGGATGTGGTTAGGCTTATTTTGTTTCGAGCGTAGAAGCAACGATATATATATCGATTGCGGCCGATATCGATTGCGGCCGTAGTATGACTTCGAATGTAAGCTTTCTTGGAAATTACTAGAGCTAGGTTTGAATATGAATTGAACTGTTCGAACAATTTGCATCACAGTTCAGGAAATCTCAGATATGTTCGAACATTCGATCACGATGCTATCTAGCAATGTCAGGAGGTACTATCTCGACGATGTACAGCGATGTTATTAATAAATCTTTCGGCGCTGTACAGTAAATTATTTATACCCACGATAGTGTCATTAATGTACTATGGGGATTAGTAAGTATGAAAGGCAAACTGTAGTAGCTTCTAGGGTGCAGATCATAAGTAAAAACAGTAAACCGGCCCCTACACGGTAATTAATATTGACAATATTTCCCGGCTGCACAATAATATTGACGGTCTAGGCGTGCGATTGAGAAGCGCAGTAATATTGAGAACATCAAAAACCTCTGAAATATATTGCACTGCCTGTAAATATTGTGCCGTCTGTGGGCAGTATTGACAATATATTTGACATTATCGCGCTATGTTGTTACGTTTGCTGTTTGTTTACTTGTACCACATGTTATTTTCGTGCGCTTCCAGCAAAGTAAAGCAATAACAACAGTAGCGGTGTCTTTATTGTCCAACATTTCACACCATAATATTATTGAGCAGTCTAGGAGAGAACGACAATAATATTGCGCAATATTATTGGCCGTGTAGGGGCCGCTTAACGAATATGAGCTATACTTAAATGATAGGAATCGTTATTTAAAATTCTAGTGCTGCGATCTAGCGACGTCTGTTGGTACTATGCACTCAACAGTTCGTGCACTGTTTATTTCAATGTCGCAATTACAGTTAATTTTCGATCTAATCGAAAGATTCCTTTACTCGATATTTTCAGGTCGATTTGCCAGGCGTGATGTAAACGGCGGGAAATACAAAATTTCAGACATGTAAAAGAGGGGTTTTAAATACATTGTGAACATACGAAATATGACGGGATCGGGAAAAAAATGTGTAAATGGCGGGAAAACGTAAAATGCGGGGATGTAAAAGCGGGGTAATACTGTACTTAGTATTGTGGCAGCCTCTAAATGATATATATTGAAGCATTTATTTCTTGGTCATTGCTTTGCAGTGATCACTGTAAACATTATTCAAAGATCGTGCTACAGTAGTATATTTACAATCATATGTTTAATACATTAAGTCTGCGATTTTCTATAGGCAAACATTCTCGAAATTAGGCCTATTGCAAACTGTGTTGCGCAGGTTCTAGCGGCACAAATCACATTGATAGTTGGCATGGTGCAGTGTATGTAGCACAGTGAAATTGTCTGTGAAACACTGCTCGCATTAATTTGCTTGTATATTTGGAATATTTACATAGATATAGTGAATTCTCACTGCTGCCAGTGTTTGTGACGTAATAGTAATTCTAAGTGTCCTGCAAATAAGTGAGAGGTAGGGGCCAGATTTGGTTCAAAGTGCGGCTTACAATTGGGTAAAACTTTTTTTTTCCCCCCCCGTGTCTCATACGGGGTTGCGGCTTACATTCGGGTGGGTTTACATTTGGGTAAATACGGTAGGTTGGGTGGATGGTGAAAGGCTACTCTGGGTGATATTGGGAGTATATGTTTGAGGTGTACTGGCCAATATCTCAGAACATTTATGCGTAGGTCACGAAATGAGGATTGCCACTTCTAGAACAAAGATCTATTTATTATTCAAATACTATTTACAATGAGTTGAACAAGAACTTAACTTTAGTATGTCCTTTAGGTGTGGGTTGCGAGGTGATGGCAAACTCGGCGACTGACTAGCTAATACTTGGTGCGAGCAACTAAACATCGTCTGGCAATGTCTGTCCTGTTTGCTCGCGTGGACGTCACTGTACTGAGTACTGAGCTGTCTCTCTCCGAGCTTGCACTAGGTGGCGCTAGGGGACGCTCTGTTGGCTCTAGAGCTATTGCTGCGGTCGATTGTGTCGTAGTATCTAGCAGTGATACTACACTACTACTCCCCAAATTTACGAACTACCGTGGAGTAAGGTTTACAGCAGCTGGGAGGAGGACCTGATCGTAAGATCACTGATGGGGTAGGGGATCCAACTGGCAAGGGGGTATGCCTATCTGTGTGTAGCCATTCTGAGCGAGGGGAGACCGGAAAACCCTGATGAAAACCGCATCCTACACACATCTCACGATCAGGTGTCACACAGTCGATCTGGGAAGGAGTGTCTAACTCCATTGCTAACAAATCATTGGAAGTCAAAGGCAGTGGTGATGGCGGTCTTAGTGGCAATTACTCCTGTGGTGCTGGCACCGATTCTTGAACCACGACCGCCGGAGACCCTTGGGACAGCTGCAGCAATGTGGGGGCATCGGCCAGTGGCACCACCAGCGTCGCACGTGATACAGGCTGAGGCGCGCACACATCAGCCGGGCCCGGATGCGTGGGTAACCACGCTGTTACCGAATCTGGAACATCGGGGCCTGCAGCAGACTCCAGTCCACGGCAAAGGCGAATCTGGTTGCGGTGCCTACGCACATGATCTGACGGTCCTGCAATGAGATACATGGCATGGCTGATATGGCTGAGAATGCGCCCTCGTGCCCAGCGTTGTGGGCGGGGAAAAACACGAAAATACACTATGTCGTGGGGTGCGAAAGGAAGGGACGGCAGCTCTGGCACAGAAGTATGCTGCAGGAGGTGCAAAAGGTGCAGCTGGTTATGACGACGCCGTCCGTGCAAATGTTCTGCCGGCGACTGACCGTTGCATGGATGTGCACAGTAAGAAGACAAGAAAATCCATAAGGCTTGCTGACGCGAATGTGTACCATGTAACTTTGTCATCTATGCTTTAAACGTACGAACGAAACGTTTGGCGGCACCGTTCAACTGGGGATGGAACAGGGCTGTCAGATGACAAATACCATTAGAGGCACAAAATTTTTCAAATTCGGAAGAAACAAATTGGGGACCATTGCCTCCAAGACAGAAAATAGCCGTAAGAGCTTGGATGGTGCTAGCAGACATGGTTGATTGTAGGGAAACCACAAAGGGGAAATTGCTAAAACTACCTATCACGATCAACCAGCGAGTATCCCAGAAAGGACGTGCATAATCAATATGAACACCCTGCCATGGCGTGGTAGCTGCGGGCCAAGGAAAAAATTTTTGGTGTGGTGCAGATTGAAAGTCAGCACACGCCTTGCAAGGTGAACACAATTTTTCTTTCTGAGAGTCCATCCCTATCCATGCACAATGATGACGGGCCAACTGCTTGCTCCGGACTGTGCCCCAATGACCTTGATGTAGAAGCCGAAGAATTTCTTTGTGCAGAGAACATCGAACAATGACGCGAGTATTGCTGTTGTCAGTGCGCAACAAAATAACGCCACGGAATACAGACAGATTGTGGCGGTGTGCGAAGTAACGATGTACGACTGGATCTGCAATCTGTTTAACTGACATTGGCCGCTGGGTATCCAAGTACTGCAAAATGAATGCAGAGAAGAATCTGATGCCATTGCTTCTGCAACGCGGCAAAAACTGATGGGGAAATCGTCCACTTCATCTTCATTGTGGGCGTCAATATACAAATAGGCATGTTCCGAGGAATCGAAGGATTTGTCAAAGCAGAACGGAAGGCGTGATAAAGCGTCAGCGTTGCCATGCTGTGACATAGGACCATACAAGATCTCGTAATGATATTGAGAAACAAATACTGCACTGCACTGCAATTTCTAGGCGGTGCGGGGTGGCACCGGCTTTGACAGGTTAAAGAAAGATGTCAATGGCTTATGGTCTGTGACTAAGAACAATTTACGCTTTACGCCTGTACAAATCGTGACATTTGGTAACACCATAGACTATCGCAAGAGCTTCTTTTTCAATTTGTGAATAGTGCTGTTGTGTCGCGGACAGCAACTTTGAAGCAAATGCTATGGGACGATGGACCTGATCCACTCTGTGTGATAACACAGTGCCAATGCCGTAAGAAGATGCATCGACAGACAACACAAGTGGCTTGGTTATATCGTATGGCACTAAACAAGTGCTGGACAACAAAGATTGTTTGATTTTTTTAAAATGCTGCATCACATTCTGAAGACTACACGAAAGGAACATTTTTCCGGCATAATCTATACAAAGGTTTAGCAATTGTAGAAGCCTGTGGAATGAAACGGAAGTAATAATTCAGTTTACCCAGTGCAGCTTGTAGTTATTTCAAGTTCTGGGACGCAAGTAAATCTTGAATGGCACTTAATAGGGTGGGCGATGGATACCTTAACTGTTGATCACATGACCCAAGTAAGCTACTTCAGTTGCAAAAAATATACACTTGGCTTTGTTGACCTTCAAACTATGTGCTCTGAGCTTTGCTTATTTACTTCATTGTGGGAAATGTGTTGTGCTCAAATTATGAATTGGCTGAATCCCAATGTTGAAAACTCTGAAATATTTATCAAGGTATATCAGATTATGCACAGTAGGAAAGGGAGTGTTCATTGCAGTTGACTAGCATATTACCCTTTACAGATGTAGAATTTTAATTTTAAACATGGCTGCAATTCAGCAACGGTGGAACACAGTTTCAGCCGACCAGTTGCATAAAATAGTTTACATCTATAAACCTTTACCCAGGTTTCGGCAAAATTAATTTTGCCTTCTTCAGAAGGATACAATAAAGCTCACATTAAAAAAGTTGTTAAAATGTGGCTGACTCCATGTCAATAGATTAAAATTTTAAATGACTTTGTTTTAAATTTAAAATTTTAATCTATTGACATGGAGTCAGCCACATTTTAACAACTTTTTTAATGTGAGCTTTATTGTATCCTTCTGAAGAAGGCAAAATTAATTTTGCCGAAACCTGGGTAAAGGTTTATAGATGTAAACTATTTTATGCAACTGGTCAACTGAAACTGTGTTGACTCTTGGACAGATGTAGAAGTCGATAGTGCCTGAATTGCCTTGATGCATGTGACAGGTCTAGGAAAAATCAAGTTATTGGTTGGGTGCTTTTATTATCCACCAGTTCTACAGATAATGTTCTAGTGTCATTTTTGTGTTCTTCTGAGCACATGCATCATATATGTCATTTAGAGACATTGTTAAAGGATTTTTTATATTAATGACACAGCTTTAAAAAATAATAATTAAAAAAACATAATAATGGAAAATTCAGGTTGGAATTAATAATTTAGCAATAAGGACAATTTACAACTCACCGCAAAAGTGTGGCGACGAGCTGCGATAGAACATACAAAAGACACACATATACAACGTTTTCAGCTATCGGCCATGGCCTTCCTCGGAAAATAGAACATTCACGCAATCGCACAGGCACACAACACAATCATACAACCATCACCTCTGGCTGCTGCACTTCGAATCACGCTCTGCGGCGTGTAAATTGGGAAGGGGAGGAGAGAGGGGATAAGAAGGTTGTCACAGTGGTGGGGAAGGGAATAACGAGATGCAGCTGAGTAATGGAGTAGGGAGCCACCAACTGCCACAGGGATCATATCCTTGTGGTAGACCCCACTGCAAGACCTGTCCAATCCACCCATATGACACTTCCTATTCCAGTCCTGTCACAGGCTTATCCTACCTTATCAGAGGCCGGGCCACCTGTGCAAGCAGCCATGCAATTTACCAACTGTGCTGCAATCACTGTGCAGCTTTCTATATTGGCATGACCACTAACCATCTGTCAATTAGGATGAATGGCCACCGCCAAACTGTGGCCAAAAAGAAGGTGGACCACCCTGTGCTACAGCATGCAGCGGAACACATGCTTGATTTGAATGGCTGCTTCACAACCCGGGCCATCAGGCTCCTCCCACCCACCACCAGCTTTTCTGAACTGCACAGATGGGAGTACATGCTCTGATCCCAAAATCATCCAGGCCTCAACCTACAATAATTTCCTTTTTTTTCCATACCTTACAGTTCCTACCTCTCTATCCTAAACCTCTCCTATTTTGAGTGGTGCATGAATGTGCATGCATATGTGCTCGTGCCCACACGTGTGCGTGTATACATGCGTCTGCCTGCGCGCATGTGTGTGTGCGTGCGTGTGCCCGCACACGAAGTATATATGTGTGTGTGTGTGTGTGAGGAGACTTTTCTGGTGGGAAAAATATGTATAAAAGTGGAGATTGTTTGAATACCGAAGGCACGGGCTCGCCAATAGACACAAAAAAACAAACACAGGCATTCACGCTTTCGCAACCGTTCTTCGCTTCGTGGAGGGGGGGGGGGAGATTCGGGTTTTCGGGGAGTTGGATGGGGGTGGTTCCAGTCCCGGGAGTGGAGGGACTTGCGTTGGGGGAGATAAGGGAAGGTGCGCGGGTACACACACACCCACACATATGCACACGCAGGCACACCTGGGCGGACATTTGTAGAAAGCCAAATGTCTACCTATACATTTGTAGAAATGTCTGCCGGGTGAGTTTGCGTGTGTATATGTGTGGGTGGGTGTGTATTGTTTACCTTTCCTTTCTTCCCCTAAGGTAAGTCCTTCCACTCTTGGGATTGAAATGACTCCTCTTCCACTTCCTTAAAAGCAGCATCCTTCCCTTTCCCCCCCTCTTTCCTTCCTCTTTTCATGATGAAGTGCCCAACGGTTGAGAAAGCTTGAATGTTTGTGTGTGTGTTTGTGTTTTTGTGTCTATCTACGAGCCTGTGCTTTGGGTAAGTTATTTGATTTCTATTTTTTATACATATTTATCCCACCAGGAAAGTTTCCTTCTGTGTGTGTGTGTGTGTGTGTGTGTGTGTGTGTGTGGTACACAGACAGAAAAATAAATAAAAACACACAAATGCCGAGCTTTTGCAACCACCTTAGGTTGCTTCTTCAGAAAGAGCATGCCATGAGTCAGACCATGTTGGGCGGCCAGAGGTGTCTGTCGAGTGTGCCTGAGTGATTGTGTGGATGAGCCTTCCTGTCTGATCAAGGCCACGGTCGAAAATTTAGAATTGTGTGTGTGTGTGTGTGTGTGTGTGTGTGTGTGTGTGTGTGTGTGTGTCTGTCGGCGGCTCGATTTTCATCTTTATGGTGAGTTGTTCCCTATCTACATATTATGATTAAGATATAATTTCAGTTTTGTCACAAAATTTAATATTTATTTTTGTTCTTTGCAGAACCACAGAAGGACGATCCCAATGAAGATTGGTGTGCAGTGTGTATGGATGGTGGTGAACTAGTATGCTGTGACAAATGTCCAAAGGTCTTCCACGTTAACTGCCACATTCCTCATCTCAAAGCTATTCCTGCGTAAGAACCTCTCTTTTTTTACCCCTGTATACATAAAAAAAATTCCCCTTAAGTGATATTATATTCAAATAAAATGAACAGATTTTTTAAATACAAAAGACTTTTGCCGTCTTTGGCTTTATCTTCTTATATCTGCTGCACTGTGAATTCCTTATTAGTGATTTATTGTACTTTATTTTAGATACACATTGTTTGGCTTCAGAAGTCTCAATAGATGCAAAGAAGCATAAGAAGTCAATACAAAGAAGCACAATAAGTCAAAACATTTATTTTATTAGATGCATATTATATACATTATGTTAATTTTGCAAAAGATATAGTGCCTGGCCAATACTTGGCTCACTACTGCTGATGTTTTTGGCAGCCAATAGTGCTGATCATTAGTCACATCTCTGTAGTAGAGTTTCTTACAGACTAATTGAATTAATTTATGTACTTGCAATTCACGTTACATTAATTTTCATGCAAACCATTTACAATTTACACAGAGACAAAAAGAGGTCTATTCATAAGTTACAGAACATAACTAAGTGATTACAAAATTATTATTATGTGTTTATTTACCATTAAGGCCATCAATTGGAAATCCTCCTTCCTTTCAGTTGAAATTGTTTTTGTGCTTCTGAATTTCTATGGCTTCTCCATAGATTTTATCTTAGTAATTAAGTGGAGCTTGCTAAACTATGCTGTCACAGTATGGGATTTGATGGTCTCCAGGTCCTAGCACAAGTTCTGCTACTCCTAATTTATCCCTCATGTCCAGGCAAGAATTACTCTTGTATTCCCTTATGTGGTTGTTAATGTTCCTTTTCATAGTGCCTGTATACTTCTCCGCAAACTGTGCTGGACATCCTCAAAGGTGCTTCAGACGGTGCTGAGTCTTTGATAGGCAGCTCTGGATGAAACGTTAGGCACAGAAATGTTTCATGGATCACAGCCATACAACCCAGAAGAATCATCAACAGTTATGACATCTAGTCATGAAAGCCTTCATTGTATGATGAAGAACATATGTAGAACATATACTAGTGCTGTCTGGCGAAGGTTAACATCCTGTCAGCATTGTGCTCATTAGAGATTAGTCACATGCTTGGATCCAAAATGATACCTACTCGTTTGACAAATCCTTAGGCCCATCCCAGAACCTCTCCCATGACCCTGTCTTTCCTAATTCACCCCCACTATATCCTCCATTCTGAAATTCTACCTTCTCCTTGAAGTGCAGAAATCCATTCACCCAGGACACTGCATTGTGTCATTATAGTGCTCCCATTGAGAATTGCTGCCCTTTTGGACCAACACCACCTTCACCCTGTCCCCCATAACCTAACCTCATTTATAGAAGACACCAATCACTTCCTCCACCATCTCTTCACAGCTCCTGTTCCTTTATCACCCAGCACTATGCTCATCACTATTGATGCCACCTCCATCTACACCATCTGAAATTCTACCTTCTCCTTGAAGTGCAGAAATCCATTCACCCAGGACACTGCATTGTGTCATTATAGTGCTCCCATTGAGAATTGCTGCCCTTTTGGACCAACACCACCTTCACCCTGTCCCCCATAACCTAACCTCATTTATAGAAGACACCAATCACTTCCTCCACCATCTCTTCACAGCTCCTGTTCCTTTATCACCCAGCACTATGCTCATCACTATTGATGCCACCTCCATCTACACCAACATCCCCATTGACAATGGCCTTGCCACAGTTTAACACATTTTACAACGTGCAACTGACTCCAATCCCACCACCTTATTCCTGGTCACCATAGCCCACTACATTCTCATCCACAATTACTTGTCCTTAGCCTAATTCCTAATCTTCTGTAGCCCTCCAGGAAACCTGGTTCCTTGCTCAGTGAACCCCTACTCTACGTGGGTATCAGGGCTACTTTAACAACCAACTGATCTATGACAGGGTATCTGGCGGTGTCTGTCTCTACGTCCTCACAACAGCCCCCAGTGCCTCAGTATGTCTCCACACGGCTCTTGAGGCAGTAGCAGTTAGAATCTGGACCATACAGAAATTCATGTCTGTAACATTTACCTTTCCCCAGACGAGGTCCTATCTCTAGCTGAACTCACTGCTTTGGTCAATCAACTCCTCATTTCTTCTTTTGGGTGATTTAAATGCCCACCACAGGCCGCAATAGGGATGTAGAAACCCTTTTGGTGGAGCAAGACCTCTGCTTTCTGAATACTGGTGCCCCCACGATTTTTGCATGGCGCGAGGCATGTATTCAGCAATAGACCTGTCTGCTTGCAGCCCAAGCCTTCAACCGCACCTTACTTGGAGAGCCCATGACGACCTCTGTGGCAGCCACCATTTCCCAATCGTCATGTCGCTCCTGCAGTTCCAACCTGCAGATTGTCTGCCTTGATGGTCTCTCCATAGGACGAATTGGCAGGATTACTCCTCGGCTGTGACAATTCCTGCACCACTGCCAGCCAATGTGGATTTGACTGTCCAACATGTTACTGCTGCTATAGTTTCTGCCGCATAAGCAATGGTTCCAACCACCACTGACTTCCCTCGGCGTACATCTGTGCTTTGGTGGACGCCATCCGGAATCATTGGCATGCGCTTCAATGCCACCCTTCCATAGAGAACCTGATAGCCTTCAAGTGACTTCACGCCCGAGCTCAGCGGCTGATCAGGCAGAGCAAGCAGGACTCCTGGGAGAGGTAAGTAGTCAGCATCATGCCTCAAAGAGCATGTCGAACGGCAACAGTTATATCTGCATGTGCCACCAGGAAATATATAATGCCCCATTTACTAAATGGGAGTTCCAAAGTGCCCTCGCTGAATGTCCTGACACGTCTCCAGGCCCAGACCAAATCCACAGCCAAGTTCGTATGTCACCTGCCAGTGGACTTTAAACATCAACTTCTCGCCCTATTCAATCATCTCTCTGTCTCAGTGGTGGGAGAGCGTCGTCATACCAGTGATGAAACCTGGCACTGATCCACATGTAGCTGACAACTACTGCCCGATAAGCATCACCAATGTTCTCTGCAAGATTTTTGAACTTATGGTGAGTCGTCAGCAGCTAATGCGGGTTCTTGAAGATAGGGGACTTCTTGTCCCTCAATAGAGGGGGCTTCCACCAAGGCCATTCTGCAGTTGACAACCTCGTGTCGCTGGAGTCCGCACTCCGCACTGCCTTCACCAGGTGTGAACATCTTGTTGCAGTCTTTTTTGGCCTTTGAAAGGCATATGATGCCACCTGGCATCACCATATTTTATCTACACTTTATGAATGGGGTATCCAAGGATCACTCCCAAACTTCATACAGAACTTACTATCGCTCCACTCTTTCCAGGTCCAGGTTGGCACCTCTCTCAGTGCCACTCATGTCCAGGAGAATGGTGTCCCACAGGGCTCAGTTCTTAGCATTCCTCTGTTTGATTGTAATCAATGGTCTTGCTGCGGCAGTGGGGTCATCAGTCTCCTACTCTCTTGTTTGCCGCTGATTCTACACCTATTTCTGTTCCGCAAGTATCAGTGTCGCTGAACTACAGCTGCAGGGTGCCATTAGAAAGGCAGAGTCCTGGCTTCCAATTCTTGGGCTCAAAGACCCAAGTAATACACTTCCGTCGCCGTCAGGCACTTCACCTTGATCCTGAGCTGTACCTGGGCAATGTACTACTTCGTATTGAAGAAACTCGAACCTAGGACCTTTGCCTTTCGCGGCAAGCACCCTACCGACAGAGCTATCCTGACACAACTCATGATGCCACCTCACAACTTTACTTCCGCCAGTACCTCGCCTCCTACTTTCCAAACTTCACAGAAGCTCTCTTGCGAACCTTGCTAGACTAGCACTCCTGGAAGAAAGGATATGGTGGAGACATGGCTTAGCCACACCCTAATTATCAGTCCTATGTCAAATTGGTTTCTTAGCTGACATCTACCTATAAACTATATTCCTGCCAAATTTCAGCTGCATAGGTGAAGTGGTTTTCGAGATTTCGTGTTTAGTGAGTGAGTGAGTGAGTGAGTGAGTGTATGAATGAGTGTCCTTTCGCTTTTATATAGATAGAGATTACTTTATTAGAATGTTTTTCACTTATGTGGGCTTTCTAGCTTGCTTAATTATTCTTCAGGTGACGTCTATGCAACTGGTAGAAACTGAACTGACAACAATATAGCTAGCAAGTGTCTATTTTGAAAGGCGAATTGGAGATGAACATACACTACATTTTATAAATGAATTGCACTTCCAACTTATAGTTACAGTACTTCTTTTACGCAGGACTTTCATTGCCTTGTTAATTAATCCTTTTGTAATTGTGTTACAATTTAAAACTTTTCTGCCCACCTAAAACCTGTCACTGTGGGTTGTGTGGCAGTGAGGTTTTTATACTGCAAAATGAAAAACTTGCTCTATTCGGTTGTTTTATAACTCATGTTTTTTGGTTGAGGATTTGAGCAAAGACTTACTAGAAATTACACAGTGCATTTTTTATAAATTTTCATAGCCAAACAAATAGCAGAAAACAGACAAGGTGTGTGGAGGCCTTGAAAGTAGATATGTATGTATGTATCCGTATCCCATTTCCACTACTGCCGGGCCTGGGTGCCAATGAGTCCTCTCCATATGATTGTGTCCTTCCACTACTTTTCTTCCTCCACTTGTTTCCAGTTCACACCCCTTCTTTCAACACATGTTCTCACTCCTGTTTCCCACCATGTCTTTGGACACACTCTGGGTCTTTTTCCATCCACCTTTAGGTCTTCCATAATTTTGGGTAGTCTCTGCCCACACATCCTCTTTAACATGTCTGTACCATCTTAATCTCTTTTATTGATTTCCTCTCTCATACTTTACTGTTTAAGGTATTTTAGTGGTTTACTAGGCATGTTACATTGGAGGTTGTTTGCAGTTGCATATCTTAGGTCTTTAAACAGACTTGGTTCAACCAGTTACGGGGACATTTACAATTTAATGTGGATTATGAAGCACACTGAAAATCAGATTTTTTCTCATCAGTACACATTACCGGAGGTAAAGAATTTATAATTGACAGATAAATATTGTAGTGAATTGAACCTGAAACATTTTGGTCCATAGTCTGCCACTTTACCTCTGAGCCTCTAAGAATATTGATCATTGTTTAAATATACTATGGTTCATACTAGGGATGGGTCGAACCCCAATTTTACCATATTGAATCTTAAATAAAACATGTGCCTAGTTCTGAACCCGAATAGAATCTTCCGAATCTCAAACCCAAATAATCTGTGAACTCAAGTACATGTATTTAAAAAGAATTACTACTCTATCACAGCCAGTGATGAAGATAAAGCTTTGTGGGGTGGATCCAAAATGACAATATTAACAGTAAAATTTAAGAAATTTAAATTTCATTTAGATTTTTAGTTTAAATCTTAATGATTTTTAATACCCCCTACCATTAAAAGAAATTTGTATAAAACATATATATATATATATATATATATATATATATATATATATATATATATATATATATAAAATATAAAAAAATAGACGAAGATTACTCACCAGGCGAAGGAGCACAGGTGTGACAGCATCACAAATAAATAAATGAATACACACACACACACAATCGCAAGCTTTCGCAACCCAGTTGCGTCTTCAGGCAGTAGGGAAGGAGAGGGAAAAGGAAATGATGAGGGTTTTAAGGAAGGGGGTAAGAAGCCATTCCAATCCCGGGAGAGGAAAGACTTACCTTGGGGGAAAAAATGGAGGGTAAACAAATGCACACATGCCCACACATTCACACAGACACAAGTACACCTAGGCAGACATACTGTAGAAAGATAGCTCCTTACCCCCTTCCTTAAAACCCTCATCATTTCCTTTTCCCTCTCCTTCCCTTCTGCCTGATGAAGCAGCTAGGCTGCGAAAGCTAGCATTTTATATATATATATATATATATATATATATATATATATATATATATATATATATATATATATATAAATCTGTTGTTTAGATGGTCTAAAAATAATAAGTACCTTTCTTCACTCTATTACACAATGTTTCATTTTGTAAAATAAAAAAATAATTGCTGAATGAAGGCTTAAAAAGGAAAGGATTATGATTCTTTTTTTCTTTTTTCAAAGGGAAGGACTCAAAAATCAAAAACCTGAAAAGTTAAGTAGATGTTTTGGAAGTTAAAAAATAGATTCTTAAAACATAAGATGTGTAAATGTTAAATAATTTTATAGTGACATATCAGGCATTCCATGAGTGACGGACAGGACATTCACACACAGAGAAATCCGCGTTTATTTGACGTGTGTGTACTTGTTATTGCCACGAAGACATTTCAGAACTGTGAAAAGTATTTAACGCGCAGATTGCGCATTCCAGAGGGTTAAGCAAGGGTATTTTGTAGATTTATTTATTCTTTCAAACATTTAAGATCACTTAACTTGTCTACACGGAATTTTTATTCATAGAAGATTTGAAAGTCAGTACTAGAAATCAGTTCCTGTGCTTCATTTCTAACTATTCCCGTCCAGCATTAGAATAATACAAATGTAAACATCATCATGGATATATATATTCTCCCGCATTCGCTGTTCTCTTTCGGGTTTGTTAGGCAGACGGAATTTAAATGTGGTAACAGCTAACACAGAAGATTACATGGCATAATTCTTATGGTGAAAAGAGTGTGGAATTTACGAATCATGGTTTGTAGGAACAATCCCTTGCCCCAATAAAAAAAAAAAAAAAAAAAACCACAAGCTGTAGCACGAAGGCAGTGCTTGTAGCGTCAGGCATATGGACACAACACATGTTTGTCAGTCAGCTTTACGTAGTAGCTTTTACATAAGACTTCAAATGTACTGATATTGTGAAACTATATGCGGAAATATAAAACAATTTTTTTTTTACTTACAATACAAATTTTACGAAATGTTTATAGTAGCAATTAGATACCAGTATGGTAATTCTGAATCACTATCATTTCATTCTTTGTTACACAGTTCCTTTGTACTATAGAGCATCATCCCATGTACAATCTAGTGTATTCAATATCGAACATTTTTAAATGCCTGTTACGCAATCTGATTTGGAACCCACTTCCAGGTATTGCAATCCACTGGCACACTTGCGCATTTTACACGACCTGTTGGTGTCAGTTGTCTGTCACTTTTCGAAAGGCAGAAGGAGTACTTCTGTTTAAGCTTGACCTTTAACGTGTTACTGAAACAGACATCAAGTGGTTGCTGAATTGACGTCATCCTACCTGGACGGTTCACGATTAGAACATTCTTCCCATATAATAAATTACTTTCTTTTTGAAATTCCGCATCGGAGCATTGTGGCGCTCTGCTATGATGCACGAGGCCATTCCCCGTCAGGGGTTCAAATCCCCCCTCGGACAGGGATACACCTGTCATCTCCTATCCCTGATCAAAATCCTTAACCTTTCCTTTCCCACATCCACACCTAGAGTTCAGAACATCCTTTTACAGGCCAACCTAAAATTGGAACAGCATGCCACCCTCCACCTCAAAAAACTATCCAAACTCCTGGTCAACCACCTCCAGAAAGGCAATACACTCTCCTTCAACAACCTCTCCAATAAACCTCAAGCTCCTCTTATTGCTCAGAAACCCAGTCTCTCCCACCTACTCAATCTCCCACTTCCAGCTCCACTCCCCCCCCCCCCCCCCCAAACCTCACAATCCTAATCCACACAATCCTGAACCACAACATCCCAATTCAGTAGTCAACCTCTCCTCTAAACCTCTCTCCCAATCTGAAACCTCTGTCCTATCCAAAGGCCTCACCTTTAGTCCCACTCCCAAATTCAACCAAACAGCCCTTGTCAAAGACCTACTATCCTATACTCGTAGCCTTGGCTGGAGATATCACTTTGCCACGAAGAAAAATAATCCTACTCCTGATGATCCAGTTCCCCAAGACATCATTCAAATTGAACCCTGCCTAGAACAGTTCCGTCCTCCATCACAGTGAGACACACCTGCTCTTCCTCAAAATCGCCCCCTTCAAACCTTCCAGGAATTCCTTACTTTCAACCTTGCCTCTCAGTCCTTCCTGAAAAACCTTAATCCTACTCCCAACATTACCATAGCTGAATCCCGAGCTATCCGTGATCTGAAGGCTGACCATTCCATCATCATTCTCCCCGCCGACAAGGGATCCACGACCGTGGTACTTGATTGGCGGGAGTATGTGGCTAGCCAGCTTCATCCTAACCCACAACTTCTTCACCTTTGAGGGCCAGACATACAGACAACTACTAAAGGGAACAGCCATGGGAACCAGGATGGCCCCCTCATACGCTAACTTATTTATGGGACGCTTAGAGGAAGCCTTCCTGGATACCCAAGCCTGTCAACCCAAAGTTCAGTACAGTTTTATTGATGACATCTTCATGAACTGGACCAACAGTGAAGAACCACCCCAGAATTTCCTCTCCAACCTCAACTCCTTTGGTCCCATCAAATTCACCTGGTCCTCTTCCAAATACCATGCCACTTTTCTTGATGTCGACCTCCATTTGTCCAATGGCCAACTTCACACATTCGTCCACATCAAACCAACCAACAAACAACAGTACCTCCATTATGACAGCTGCCATCCATTCCACATCAAACGTTCCCTTCCCTACAGCTTAGGTCTTCGTGGCAGAAGAGTCTGCTCCAGTCCCGAATCCCTGAACCAGTACACCAATAACCTAATAACAGCTTTCACATCCCGCAGCTATCCTCCTGATCTGGTTCAGAAGCAAATTACTAGAGCCACCTCCTCATCCCCCCAAATCCAGAACCGTCCACCGAAGAATCCCAGAAGTGCCCCTTTTGTCACCGGATACTTTCCGGGACTGGAGCGGACTCTGAATGTGGCTCTCCAGCAGGGATACGACTTCCTTAAATCCTGCCCCGAAATGAGAGCCATCATTAATGACATCCTTCCCACTCCACCAAGAGTGTCTTTCCGCCGCCCACCTAACCTCCGTAACCTCCTAGTCCATCCCTATCAAATCCCCAAACCACCTTCCCTACCCTCTGGCTCCTACCCATGCAACTGCCCCCGTTATAAAACATGTCCTATGCACCCTTCCACCACCACTTACTCCAGTCCAGTAACCCGGAAGGTGTACACAATCAAGGGCAGAGCCACTTACGATAGCACCCATGTGATTTACCAACTGACATGCCTGCACTGTGAAGCGTTCTATGTGGGAATGACCAGCAACAAACTGTCCATTCACATGAACGGTCACAGCAGGCAGTGTTTGTTGGTAATGAAGATCACCCTGTGGCTAAACATGCCTTGGTGCACGGCCAGCACATCTTGGCGCAGTGTTACACCGTCCGGGTTATCTGGATACTTCCCACTGACACCAACCTTTCAGAACTCCGGAGATGGGAACTTGCCCTTCAGCTTATTCTCTCCTCCCGTTGCCCACCTGGTCTCAATCTCTGCTAAATTGAAATTCCTGCCCACCATCTTTAGCATCTTTGCCTCGGTTCTGCGGACAGAGCCTCTGCCCCAAGTGGTATCTCGATCCAACTTCTTTGCCTTTTACAAATGTCCGTCCAGGTGTGTTTGCGTTTGGATGTGTGTGAGTGTGTGTGTATTTGTTTACCTTCCTTTTTGTCCCTGAAGGTAAGTCCTTCTACTCCTGGGATTGGAATGACTCCTTTTCCACTTCCTTAAAACCCATATCCTTCCCCTTTTCCTCCCCTTTTTTCCTCTTTTTCCTGAAGAAGCTGCCAGTGGTGGCGAAAGTTTGTATGTGTGTTTGTGTGTGATTTTATTCGTATCTATCGACGAGCCACTCCTTTTGGTAAGTCATCTCTTTTCTATTTTTATTTTTGTTTATAAGTAGTTTGTAAGTTTAGGGACTGATGACCCTGCAGTTAAGTCCCATAAGCTTTACAAACATTTGAACATTTCTTAACATTCTCATGCTTCATTACAGTTCACATACCTCAGCATTTCACAAAATTCGACGAAACAATACGTGAAATCAGAATGATGCAACTCGTGCAAGAATCCTAAAGCCTTATGTATTGTTGGTATTTACGCGAAGAAATTTATTTTTGTTGATACTTATATTTGGAAGTCTTTTTTTTTTAATGCCAGTATTTATATTTGCAGCTGCTAAGCAAGCCTTTGTAGCTCTGCTTATATTAGATGGGAAAAGTTACTTGTGGCAGCTCCTAGCACCATTTATCAGAACTATTCAAAGTGAGGTCGTTTCGTTTTATGACATTGCGTCTTTCATTGGATCTATGGAAAATAAAGTAAATAACATAAATAAAAGTGCACTGTTAGGCAAAGTAAACTACAACATTTGTAACTGAAGGTTTCCATATCGAAGCCAGTGTGCTAGATTTTGTGAATAATGGATTCGACTGAACCACTCGGGCACAACCCTAGTTCATACTTTGTGAACAAAACTTGAAAGTCATGTCAGATGTCCCTCAAATCTCTCTCATTTTTATTGTTAGACATATTGTTTCAAAAACATTTGGTCTCTCTCTCTCTCTCTCTCTCTCTCTCTCTCTCTCTCTCTCTCTCTCTCTCTCTCTCTCTCTCTCTCTTGTGCTTTCATGAAACAATTAAAGTTTGTCCCTTTCATCTACAGGGAAAGTGAAACATGGCAATGTCTTCTGTGTACTGAGTTGAGGGACTATCTTAACAACATGAAGAATTCATCTGATCATCCAAGAGCAAGAGAACTGTCAAAATCCGAGCAGAAATTGGCTGAGAGAATGCTTCTGGAACTTTACTGCCAATATGAACCCAGTTTGCATTTCAGGGAGGTTGTGGGACCAGAGGTGAGACCTTTTCTTGTACATATGTTTATGTTAAGCAGCCTTATTCACCTGGAATGTGTATCAAAAATTAAAAATATAGTAATTAGTGTAATAATAATAAAATAATAAACTGTTATTAATTGCGTAGACTTACAAACTGTGGCAAACTAAAACAATTACTCATTATTGGACATTTAAATTTTTTTCGATCTTCCACATACTATATTTTTTCATTCTCTCTCCACACTTTTTTCTCAGTTTCTGCGATATAATTCTGCACCCCCATCTCCCCCCCCCCTCTCTTTACAAACTCTTACCTTTTTCTTTTAATGAAAATTCTGTGTTTTCTCTATTTTGAAATAGCATATAAAACTGTACCACTTACATACATTATTTACATTGTGAGAAACATACACTGATGACTTAAAACACCACCTGCTTAATTAATATTATGTGGGTCCACTGAAGACAGCTCTTCTGCCGAAAGATATATCTTGTGAAAGACAGAAATATTAAAATATATTACAGTGTTCACATTTAACCTAATATAGGAATGCTGTATTGTTTGTCCATGATTAACTTGACAGTTTTACTGCTGCTGCCAGAAGCAGAGAATATTTGCACTACTTGAAAGTAATATTCATTTATCTCAGAAATGCTCAGATCAGATTGGTGTCCAATACATCAATACACATTCACTATTATTGTTCTCATACTAATCCCCTCAGGTGCTCAGCATTAATTTGTTGAGTACAGGCTTGGCGAACCTGGGATCTGGGATGGGGACTGGTAAGTGCCACTAGTCCTCTAAACTGTAAGCTCTGGGCATGTTTCAGCAACCACGGTGTGGCACAGTGGTGGAATGTTGTGTGTTGCAGGGAGCAGGGATCTCTGCTTTATTGCCTGGCAATCCCAAGGTGTGCTGTGTGCTGATGGGGTTGAACAGTTGTAGTAGGCGACCTCAGTTATATAAGTCTGATCCAGGCAAGTGGGGCTCTGCCTGGGTCGAACGTCCTAGCTGCTCATGGGACCGAGATGGACGTTTTTAGTTATTTGATGGGTGTACTGTCATGGAGTACTCACACCCACGCAACTAAGCATATGAGGGAGACAAGTCATCCTGAGAAACAATTAGAAAAGAGTAACAGGGCTCAAGCATTCATAAATCATAATATATTTCTGGTGGTGAAGAGGGAAGAGGGCAATTTTGAAAAATGTCTCCCTTTTTCATCAATAAAGGATTGGAGGGTCTTGTGGGTACCTTAAAATCAATTAAGAGGCTGCACAATAGTTCACTCATTGTCGAGACCAACAGGATAATGCAGGTGGATGTGCTCATGAAGTCCACGAAATTGGGTGACTATGGAATAGTGGTGGAGTTGCACAACTCGAGCAAAGGCGTGATCACGTGTCATGATATTATGGACTTAAGACACTGCTGAGCTTAAGGAAGAATGGGCATCACGGGGCACAATAGATGTGGAACAAAGAATCAGAAGAGCCAATGGAGTCGTCAAGAAAACTGCCACCTTCATTGCAACATTTAATTCTCCAACCCTGCCAGCACACATTATGGCTGGGTTACTCTGTCTTAAGTTAGGATATACATTCTGAACCCTATGAGGTGCTATAAGAGCCAGCGTTTCGGTCACGCAATTTAGAACTGCAGTGGTGAACCAACCTGTAGGTGGTGTGCTCAGGTGGCCCATGAGTGTGGGGTTTACTGTCCGTCTCCAGCACCCTGCATCAACTGCTGTGGGAGTCATTCTGCCTGGAGCTGAGAGTACCCTGTTTTTGTGGAGGAACGCAGAATACATGAAATTAAGGTGATGAAGCGGATTCCATATATAGAGGCAGAAAAAGAATACAAGTTGACCACACCACCTGTATTTCCTATATCCTATGTGTTGTTGGTCCAGAAGTCCGTACCGAAAGTTGATGCTTCCATGCAGACCCCACCCTTTCTTCCTATATCCACGACAAGCACATGTACCTGCACCCGTACCTGCCAGAGTCAGATCAGCAAAGATGTGGCAATTCAAACAGATTCCATAGTAGAATAAGTAGTACCCAGATTAATAATTGAGATGGCACCCCAAAAACAGGGTGCTCCCCAAACCTCCCTTCCTTCAACATCTACACAGAAGAAGTGATCGAAGAAAGTTTTGCGACGTTCAGTCGAGTTACTCCTACAGGCCCCCTCGGATCTCGTTATGGCAGCCCTAACTGATGACAAGGACAACATTATGGAGCTACATGCCTCGTCGCCAGAATCAGGCAGCCCATCAGCTACCCCTCGCTCACAGAGTGCCTCACCATCTCGGCACAAGCAGAGGGGTAAACTAGAACCACATTGATCAAAATATCCACGGGTGTACTGCCGGTCTATAGTGTCCAACGGGCACAATATTCGGCGATCAAACATGTCGCCATCATCAGGTGAACTGACGGACTGAGCTCCTGGAAACGCGCCGGCACGGAGATCCGCACGCTACGGCTGCTCGAAGGGAACTGGGTTCTAGCCCCGTAGCGGGCCATTTAAATACCCTCAGCCCGCGGAGCGACCCATCCGCGGTCTGCGCCCCACGCCGCGGCCGCGCAGTGGAACCGTTTGCGCCGGCGTCTGAGAAGACGTCGGTGTGAGGGCTCTGTCCGCCGTGGTCGTCACTTCGTTAAGTTTGCTAGATTTACTCTTAATTAACCCAATCGCTGGTTCCCAAGCTTTGCTAAGATTATAGGCAGAGTCACGGTTTATGAGGTCGTCACTTGTGCGAATTTCAATGGCCTCTCTAACGACGCAGTCCCAGTATCTCGACGTCTGTACCAGAATCCTAGTGTGTTCATACTCCATGGCGTGATTCTCCGACAAACAATGTTCAGCGACCGCCGACTTGCTCGGATCCATCAATCGTGTGTGCCTCTGGTGTTCAACGCATCGATCCTCAACGGTACGCATCGTCTGTCCAATATATGACTTTCCACACTGACACGGAATCTGGTACACGCCCGCCTTCCTCAAACCGAGATCATCTTTAGCGCTCCCCACCAGTGCACGAATTTTATTCGGCGGACAAAAAACAGTTCCAACCTGGTGTTTTCTCAAAATGCGGGCAATCTTCCCTGAGAGTGCCTACATCCTCCCTTGCGTTTTCATCCGTTTCCACAAGTTGTGTTGTAGTGGTTGGGCGGAGAGCCCGCTGAATCTGCCACTCTGAGTACCCATTTTTTCGAAATACAGTTCTCAGGTGTTCCAATTCCTGGGGTAGACTCTCTGCGTCGGAGATAGTGCGCGCCCTATGTACTAGAGTTTTAAGTACCCCATTCCTCTGTGAAGGGTGGTGACAGCTGTCTGCGTGTAAATACAGATCAGTGTGCGTTGTCTTCCGATATACACTATGACCCAGGGTGCCATCAGCTCTTCTCTTGACCAAGACGTCAAGGAACGGCAATTTACCCTCCGTTTCAGTCTCCATAGTGAATTTGATGTTGGGGTGTATGGAGTTCAGATGTGTAAGGAAGTCAAGGAGTTTATCCATACCATGTGGCCAGATGACGAAAGTGTCGTCCACATAACGGAAAAAGCAAGTGGGTTTCCATTCAGATGATGCCAGGGCTTCCTCCTCGAAATTCTCCATGTACAAATTTGCAACCACAGGGGAGAGTGGGCTACCCATGGCGACTCCCTCCGTTTGTTCGTAGTATTCGCCATTGAAAAGAAAATACGTGGAGGTCAAGACATGCCTAAAAAGTTCGGTGGTCTTCTCGTCAAATTTCTGCCCAATCAATTCTAGTGACTCTCGAAGGGGCACCCTCGTAAACAACGAAACGACGTCAAAACTCACCATGATATCTGACTCATCCAGCCTGAAGTTGTTAAGGCGTTTCACAAAATCCACGGAATTACGGATGTGATGAGGGCATTTACCCACATAAGGACTTAATATTCCCGTCAAGTATTTGGCCAACAAATATGTAGGTGCTCTGATGTTACTGACAATGGGACGTAACGGCACCCCATCTTTGTGAACCTTAGGGAGTCCATAAAGTCTTGGCGGTACCGGACCTTGAGGTAGCAGTTTCTTGGCGACACCTTCCGGTAAATCCGCATCCTTGAGAAGCGCCCTCGTCTTGTTTTCCACCTTCTTTGTGGGGTCAACGCTGATCTTCCGGTAGGAATCGTCATTTAGCAGGCTCTGCATCTTTTCAGTGTAGTCCTTATGGGAGACAACAACCGTAGCATTGCCTTTGTCAGCCGGTAAGACAACAATATCAGAGCGCTCCCTCAGGTCACGAATGGCCGCCCTCTCTTTACTAGTGATGTTCGACTTCATGGGCTTGGATTTCGTCAATGCACGACAAGTTTCACGACGTATTTCCTCAGCTTGCACGGAACCTGCAGAGATGGCTTGTCAAGGAGGCGTGAGAACTTAGCTGTTTGACGTCCCGTTGCCTTCTTATGGGCGGAATCTGCGGAATGTCGTTTGCTAAGTACTCTTGCTTTTCTAAAGAGATGTCGTTCCGAGAATGTTGTTCCGAATTTTGCTAAGGTTACGCATCACATCGATTCTGCAGCAGCCAAGAGAATTAAAAAACGGGCCGGCCTCGCATTGCTTTGTGAGAGAGTGCATTTCACCCGCCGTAGTCTTGAGTTCGTCTCTCTGGAACTATTCCATCTGCATTTGCAACTGGCTAGTCACTTCACGTCTTTTTCCTGGGATTGGATTGATGGTGTTACTTCGGATGCAGCAGATTCCGCCCATAAGAAGGCAACGGGACGTCAAACAGCTAAGTTCTCACGCCTCCTTGACAAGCCATCTCTGCAGGTTCCGTGCAAGACCGTCATCAATCTGAGTGGCATGGAGTTGAGTGATGATGCGGTCTCAGTTTTAGAGAAAGGACTCAACTTTGCTCCTACCCCCAAGTTCACACCGGTCGCAGAAATTGTTAGTGCTGTCGAACAGGTTGCAGCTCGACTTTCGCCTGATTCAGCTGAGGAAATACGTCGTGAAACTTGTCGTGCATTGACGAAATCCAAGCCCATGAAGTCGAACATCACTAGTAAAGAGAGGGCGGCCATTCGTGACCTGAGGGAGCGCTCTGATATTGTTGTCTTACCGGCTGACAAAGGCAATGCTACGGTTGTTGTCTCCCATAAGGACTACACTGAAAAGATGCAGAGCCTGCTAAATGACGATTCCTACCGGAAGATCAGCGTTGACCCCACAAAGAAGGTGGAAAACAAGACGAGGGCGCTTCTCAAGGATGCGGATTTACCGGAAGGTGTCGCCAAGAAACTGCTACCTCAAGGTCCGGTACCGCCAAGACTTTATGGACTCCCTAAGGTTCACAAAGATGGGGTGCCGTTACGTCCCATTGTCAGTAACATCAGAGCACCTACATATTTGTTGGCCAAATACTTGACGGGAATATTAAGTCCTTATGTGGGTAAATGCCCTCATCACATCCGTAATTCCGTGGATTTTGTGAAACGCCTTAACAACTTCAGGCTGGATGAGTCAGATATCATGGTGAGTTTTGACGTCGTTTCGTTGTTTACGAGGGTGCCCCTTCGAGAGTCACTAGAATTGATTGGGCAGAAATTTGACGAGAAGACCACCGAACTTTTTAGGCATGTCTTGACCTCCACGTATTTTCTTTTCAATGGCGAATACTACGAACAAACTGAGGGAGTCGCCATGGGTAGCCCACTCTCCCCTGTGGTTGCAAATTTGTACATGGAGAATTTCGAGGAGGAAGCCCTGGCATCATCTGAATGGAAACCCACTTGCTTTTTCCGTTATGTGGACGACACTTTCGTCATCTGGCCACATGGTATGGATAAACTCCTTGACTTCCTTACACATCTGAACTCCATACACCCCAACATCAAATTCACTATGGAGACTGAAACGGAGGGTAAATTGCCGTTCCTTGACGTCTTGGTCAAGAGAAGAGCTGATGGCACCCTGGGTCATAGTGTATATCGGAAGACAACGCACACTGATATGTATTTACACGCAGACAGCTGTCACCACCCTTCACAGAGGAATGGAGTGCTTAAAACTCTAGTACATAGGGCGCGCACTATCTCCGACGCAGAGAGTCTACCCCAGGAATTGGAACACCTGAGAACTGTATTTCGAAAAAATGGGTACTCAGAGTGGCAGATTCAGCGGGCTCTCCGCCCAACCACTACAACACAACTTGTGGAAACGGATGAAAACGCAAGGGAGGATGTAGGCACTGCGTTCATTCCATATACCGGCGCACTCTCAGGGAAGATTGCCCGCATTTTGAGAAAACACCAGGTTGGAACTGTTTTTTGTCCGCCGAATAAAATTCGTGCACTGGTTGGGAGCGCTAAAGATGATCTCAGTTTGAGGAAGGCGGGCGTGTACCAGATTCCGTGTCAGTGTGGAAAGTCATATATTGGACAGACGATGCGTACCGTTGAGGATCGATGCGTTGAACACCAGAGGCACACACGATTGATGGATCCGAGCAAGTCGGCGGTCGCTGAACATTGTTTGTCGTAGAATCACGCCATGGAGTGTGAACACACTAGGATTCTGGTACAGACGTCGAGATACTGGGACGACAAGTGACGACCTCATAAACCGTGACTCTGGCTATAATCTTAGCAAAGCTTGGGAACCAGCGATTGGGTTAATTAAGAGTAAATCTAGCAAACGTAATGAAGTGACGACCACGGCGGACAGAGCCCTCACACCGACGTCTTCTCAGACGCCGGCGCAATCGGTTCCACTGCGCGGCTTGGGGCGCGGACCGCGGAGGGGTCGCTCCGCGGGCCGAGGGTATTTAAATGGCCCGCTACGGGGCTAGAACCCAGTTCCCTTCGAGCAGCCGTAGCGTGCGGATCTCCGTGCCGCCGCTTTTCCAGGAGCTCAGTCCGTCAGTTCACCTGATGATGGCGACATGTTTGATCGCCGAAATATTGTGCCCGTTGGACACTATAGACCGGCAGTACACCCGTGGATATTTTGATCATCAAATACGCCGGGAGAAACTGAAGAATAGAACCACATTGATAATACGGCAACCATACTTCAGTGGGAAATGAATGGGTTCAGGACTATTCTGGAGGAAATGCAGCTTATTGTGAAAGATGGGCCCTTCTGTATATCTCTCCAAGAAACACATTTTAAGCAGGGTGATATGCCTGTACTTAGAAGATATCACCTCTATAGGAAAGGCAACCTTGTTGGTAACTGGGTGCAAGGTGGTGTGGCAGTGTTCATCAGGGACACATTTCACTCCTCAACTGTGCCCTTAACTACCACACTATAAGCAGTTGCTGTTCGTGTACTGGCCCATCTTAGTATTACAGTGGTGTGTTTCCTTTACTTGCCACCTGGTTAGTATGTTGATAACAATCTCCTATCAGGACTTACTAGAAAACTCCCTCTTCCGTTCTGCCAATGTTGAAGGTTACTACCAGCCTTTCTTACTGTGGGAGCTGGAGCCTGCACTGTCTGTTGCTCGTGATACTGCACCTGGTCATGAGGAGATTACGTACAGCATGCTACGACATTTAAACACATGATCCTAAGGAGGTCCTTCTTCATCTATATAATAAAATTTGGATGATGGGAAACTTTCCCAGGTCATGGAAAGAATCCATTTTATTCCGCTTTTAAAACCAGGGAAAGACCATACTGACCCCGGTAGTTATCATAGAATTAGTTTAACAAGTTGCGTAGGGAAGACTTTGGAACACATGGTCAACTGGCTCTGTGAGTCCTCGAGAGCAGGAAGTGTTTGTTATGTACTATTTTTGTTTAAGGCCACACGGACGTGTTAAAAGACAGTCGTCAGCTTTTGTATGCTGTGGTACAGAATTTTTGAAGTTAATGACTTTGGAAAAGGAGCAGTTTGGGGGTGGGGTGGGGGGGGTGGAGGAGTGAATCTCGATTATAGGCCGCACCAAGATTTTGTACACCAAAATTTGGGGGGAAAAAAAACAGTGTGGCCTATATTCGAGCAAAGACGGTATTTTAGCTGAATTTAGCTAACACCCGCAATCTCACTTGTACACAAAGGATGCAATGGAAGGAAGTTAGCTTATACAGAACGAGTCACAGTTACACATATCAAAACAAGGTTTATGGGAGATGCTAGAGTGTCGAGGGGCATATATACTTCTGTTTGGTGAATGGTATTAGCACTGGTATTAACTGAGACATTAAGCAAGTACTTTTTTTAATTGAACCTCTTACTTTTTATAACATCCCACAACTCTTGGAAGACAATTATAGTCATATAGTATTTGTTAATGTTGACATTTAATCCTGTTGTAAAATAATTCGAAAAATGTCCTAGATTTTGAGGACATGGTGGTTGGAATCGGCATTAGCAGGGCAAACACTGTCAAGCGAAGCTCTAGTGCTATGTAGCGTCAGAATGTCAGCACATTTGACTCTCAACTTGTCTGCACTGCAGGCTGCTCCTTTACTCTTCATATGATAAATTTAAAATGAATGCTCTGCAAACAATACAGCAAATAGGACTAATTATCCAGATCACAAGTGCCTGACGGGGCAGGCGAGTGCACTAATCATGAAGACACTAGTGCGGACAGACTGCTTAAAAGTCAAAATGCAAACAAGAAAGAAGACTATGACACTAATAAATCCCCACAGTGATACGAGAAATATAGCCAAGGAATATGGTATCAGCTAGACATGCATCTTTCATTGACACAAATTCCACCCTATCATCTTTCACATCATCAGGCACTTGGTGACTGTCATTTTGAACGTCGTACAGAATTTTCTCGGCTTGCCCTTCAGCAGCTGAGAGATGACACTAAGATTTTCCAACATGTGCTCTTTACCATTAAAGCAATGTTTACTAATGACGGTAATGTAAATTTACATAACATGCACTACTGGGCAACCAAAAACACACATTGGCTTCGTCAGGTGCAACATCAATGGCCGTGGAGCATAAACAAATGGTGCAGCATTATAAGCAACTGTATTGTTGAACCTTACTTCATTCCGAGCATGCTGTATGGACAATCGTATCCACACTTCCGTACAAACATTCTGCCAGTTCTTCTAAAGGTGGTACCACTGGATATTCAGAAGTGTGTGTGGCGACAACACAATAGAAATCCACCTCAATTGTCCCATGTTGCAACGCAAATATTAGAGAAGGATTCCCTGTAATTACATTTTTTCATCGTTCTTTCAAACAGCAATTGCAAATGTGCCTTTCAGTCCATTGTTGACAGTTTAAATCCACGTTGAAATAATGAATAAGGTTGTGTTTCTGTAAGATAAAGTAAATATTATGTTATCTATACTGGATCCTCTGAACTCTGCGGTCATTAATAATCGTTTGTGAATTACCGAACCAGCATTATATGTTTTTAAAAATGTTTTATTTCAAAGCCATTGCCAGTTTTGGGTTACCTTTCCCATCTTCACATGGCAAAATTTTTTTTATATATTTAATTCTGTCAATAGCATGTCATCTGCTTCTCTACTACTCAAGATTATTCAGAAGATTAATGCCACATAATCTATTTTGCAGATAAAAAGACATATTTAGGAGCTTGTGCCTCAACTGTTTCATTTTGTACTTAAGTAAATACTTGCCTCATTTATTATGTTCTCCCTCCTACAGGAATGAATTCATCCCTGAATCCTACATATATTGAACCACTATTCACTACTTCTTGCTTAAACATATGATGAACGTTTAGTCCCTGTGAACTACACTTGTAATTCACCTTTTTTTCTGCTCACACTATTATTTCCATCTGTTTCTCTCCTCAACTCTGATAGCAGCTAAGTTGTACTGTGTTGGGTGGACTGCGGGATGATGGGAAACAGGAGGGTACTAAATTCATATGCCTGATTACTTACACCTTACATTTGTAACACTCCAAAAACAACCCTAGACTTTCACATTAACTGAATTTTACCACTGTAACATTGTATTGTGACAGTGTATTTTGTAGTTAAGCAGTGCAATTACTGGTATCCCAAGACATACAAATCTTCTTTCATGTAGTAACTATTTTTGGCGCTCTCTGTTTAAAGGTCCGGCTATTCCATGCCTTTGAAGAGAACACTATTAATCTGAATCTCAAACTTGGACTTCGTAGTTCATCCTCTGTTTCAACCATAGGCAAAGATTGATACAGAATAATAACGGCTTGAAAACACTTGTTATAAAATTCAACACTTTTAGTTTACAGAAATTCAGAGGTTTATTTGAACCTGCTAATGTTACTACATCAAAGCATTACATTCATGTTTAGGAGTTACAACTTAACAAATTAACAAAGACTGGGTAACTCATCTAACATTCATAAGAAGAAAAAAAATACTTCACAGTCACTAAGAATACACTTTTCAGATTTATCTTTTCTCTGGGGATCCAGCTTTTGATCTGAGTCTTCGGTGCTCGCACGTCAGGAACCAGTACATACAAAGTTCCCGAAGCAATGTTTGGCCTTAGAACTTTAAATATCCCCACAAAGCCGGGGTAACCTGAGAATGTACCTCATTTATTATAACTTCTTTCACTTTTTTTACTCTTTACTAGCTTACTGAATACTCCTTCTACACTCAAGAGCATAGATGTAGAGGCCTTGGGCCATGAGCTCATAGTAAACAATCATCCCAGGTACAGGCACTATCCTCAGTTCACCTGTGCTGTATAAAACATTATTATATCTCCTATACCCACCCAAAATACTTGCATTTTATAACAAAAATATTCTCCTTAGCCTCAGTTGCTATCCTAGCCCACCTGCTCTGCAGAATCTCCTTTCCCACCTACAGGTGCTTCACAAGCTCAACCAGAGTCCTTCAATATTAAAACTTCTTCTATGATTCTTCCCTTGTTACTTTCCACTTTTATTACTCTAGTTGATTGTTCAACTGCTATCATGTCATGTCTTGAGGAACCTTAAGTGATTTAACTGTCGTCAAGTCTCTTGACCACCTCACATCCATAAAGGTATCTCATTTTATTTAGTATATGTTCACTGTGTAGAGTATAATGATGAAAAGTCAACACAACATACCAAGAAAACACCATTGTGATCTCTGAATCTTGCTGGCACTGTACCATGGCTTAACCCTACCTAATGAACTGTGTAATAACAATTCTTCCCTACCCATTGTCTTAATTTTATCTTAAAACTAGCTGAAAACCAGCATTATCGGTGTGTGTATTTATTCCGTTCTTACATAAGTTCATCTCGTTACTCCTCTGACCGTCACATCCTGTCCCACTCTGGCCATTCCACCTGTATATGTAGTCAATTTCAGCCTGTAGCTCAATCCAAATGACAAAATGTCTCCAGAACAATGTGATATACAATAATGTAATTTTCCATGGGTGTAAAGTGAAATGTTAGAAAACAGCCAATGAAATTTTTTGCGAATAGAATTAATAGTGAAGACATTCCAAATTAAAACATATTGCGTGAGTGAGCAATTTGTCATGCCTGTTGTTGTTGTTGTTGTTGTTGTTGTTTAGGATATCATTTCTCCTGGATAATGTGCCATAGGTGGTTCTTGCCCCTACAGCAACTGTTACACCATGGTAAGGAATATATGGACCAAATTAAGTTGAAATAGGTCTGGTGATTTTGGAGAAATGGGCAACATTGTCGCATGATGCAGCAGTTTTTCATGCAATTCATTGTTTATGATGGCATAGTGCCAGCTGCCATGTCACATCTGATGAGCTATAAGTAGCTTTCTGGATTGTCATTACTAGACAGTTTGTGAAATTTCATTAGCACTTCAGATTTTTTCTTAAGAGTTTTATTCTCACTTATTTGGAAAATAGTGTTTTCATCTGTGATTTTATATTTCATAATGAGAGATCATTGCTACAGGTAGTTATCAGCCAGACCAGTGCTAACTGCCACATGTGTCACACCTTTCAAGCTCTAAGTAACATAACTTTTCTCTGTTTTTATTGCTAGCCAAATTTCAGAAATTTCATATGTTTCTATTTTCAAGGCCTTACCTCTTGCAGATTTTGCTACATACTGTAATTGTAAGTAACTTGACAGAGATGGATAGGGACTGTACCTGTTGGGTGCAGATTTAGGAGGAGTTGGCCGCTGTCATACACAGCTGGAGGGTGTGCTGGCTTCGGTCTGCAGTTTTCATGCTCACCTTATATCTGAACCAATTGCTGGGGTAGCTCTGGTGCTCACTGCAGCACCTCTCATCCCTAATATCGCTGTGGTTACAGTTAGGTAAATAGAAACAAGAGCAGTAAAGTACGTCAATGTGCACTCCATTTGTTTGTCAGAGGGGTCTCGTCAGAGATGTGGAGGAGGCTCTGCTGACTGCGCTAGAAATAACTCTGTCCATCTGCCTATTAATTGTTGTTCATGTCGGCACTAATGACTTCTGCTGCCCAGGTTTAGAGGTCATCCTTGGCTCTGTCAAGGAGCTGGCAGATTTGGTGAATATAGCAAGCCTCAAACAAGGGGTAGAAGTGGAGCTATCAATTTGCAACTTCATTCCCAGAAGTGATAGCAGCCCTATGATTAGGAGCTGAGTGGATGGCTTAAAGCACAGGCTCAGACGATTCTGTGGTGATTATAGGTACAAATTTCTCTACCTCCTCAAATGTGTGTGTGCACACACACGCACCACTCAAAATAGGAGAGATTTAGGATAGAGAGGTAGGAACAGTAAGTTGTTGTTGTGGTCTTCAGCCCGCAGACTGGTTTGATGCAGCTCTCCACACTACCCTGTCTTGTGTGGTCTCTCCATCTGAGAATACATTTGGCACCCTTCATCCTTTTGAATCTGCTTACTGTATTCATCCCTCGGTCTCCGTCTACGATTTTTACTCCACACACTTCCTTGTAATGCTAAGTTTACAATTCCTTGATGTCTCAGAATATGTCCCACCAATCTATCCCTTCTTTCAGTCAGGCTATGTCAGAGGCTCCTTTTCTCTCCAATTCAGTTAATCACCTCCTCAATAGTTACGTGATCTACTCATCTTATCCTCATCATTTGTCTCTAAAACCACATTTCAAACACTTCTATCATGTTTTTGTCTAACTCCTTATTATCCACTTTTCACTCCCATACAATGCTACATTCCAGACAAATGCTTTCAGAAAGGACTTCCTAACATTTGTATTAGTATTGGATGTTAACAAGTTTCGCTTGACATGTCATGGATTCGGGTGTACTGCCGGTGATCCGCGCCTTTCAAACATGATATTTCGACACTGTATCTTGGCAACTCCGAGTTACAGTGTCAAAATATCGTGTTTGAAAGACGTGGATCACCGGCAGTACACCCGAATCCACGAGATGTCAACGAATCGCCGGGAAAGCCTACGAGATTACAACTTTCGCTTTCGCTTCTTTCGCTTTTCTTCTCATAGCCATTCTGCATTTTATATATTCGGCCCTCAGAAGTTATCTTACTAACCAAATAACAACTCAAGTACTACTTTCAGTGTCTCATTACCTAATCTAATTCCTTCAGCATTGTCTGATTTTCTGACATTACATTCCATTACTCTCATTTTACTCTTGTTAATGTTCATCTTATATCTTAAAATAATATTCATCTCGGCTATGCAGCCGGATACCGTCGCCAACTAGACACGATATTTCGGCAGACCACCTGGCTGCCATCTTCAAGTGAGAGGGCTAATTCAAGAATTTTAAGATGATTTGACATTAAAAGTGTTTTTATGCCCGCACCTAAGACTAGGGCCCTCCTTGGGTCATGATTTAGGGCTGAGGAAACCCGGTGTTTATAGTATTCCATCTTATTGTGGTAAAACTTACATTGGCCAAACGATCCGCAGAGTTCAGGATCGGTGTGTGGAACACCACCGTCATGCTCGTTTGTTTCAACCTGAAAAGTCAGCTGTTGCTGAACATTGTCTGAATGAGGGACACAAGGTGTTACATGATGAGACTAAGCTGATTGTGCCTGCTTCCCTCTACTGGGAATGTGTTCTTAAAGAATCCATGGAAATTCATATGGCCGATAATATTATTAATAGGGACAAGGGCTTTCCTCTAAGTAAAACTTGGAACCCGATCTTATCTGACCTTAAGCAACAACGGTCTTCATTTCGACCTGCTGTTTCTTTTAACTAGCCTTGTTTTCGACCCATCGCTTTTGTCGATTTTCTCCACCGGCGCGCTATTAGTTCTATTGTGCCTAGGTGGCTTCTACTTTGGTTTCGCGCACGCGCGGTGGGTCGTCAGCGGTGTATAAAGGGGCTGCTGTTTCTTGTTCTGCCTCAGTTTCCGGCGATTTAGTGTATTAGCTCTCTCACCTGAAGATGGCAGCCAGTTGGTCTGCCGAAATATCGTGTCTAGTTGACGACGGTATCCGGCTGCATACTCGAGATGAATATTACCACATCTTATATCTTTCTTTCAAGACACTGTCCATTCCATTCACTTGCTCTTCCAGATCTTTTGCAGTCTCTGGCAAAATTACTATGTCATCAGCAAAACCACAAAGTTTTTATTTCTTCTCACTAGAGTTTAATTCCCGCTCTAAATTTCTACTTCCATTCCTTCACTGCTTGTTCAGTGTACATATTGAACAGCATGGGGGAAAGGCTACAACCCTGACTTAATCCCTTCCAAACCTCTGCGTCCCTTTCTTGCCCTTCGACTCTAATAACTGCTGTCTGGTTTTTGTATAGGTTGAATATAATTTTTCTCTGCCTATATTTTACCCCTGCTACTTTCAAAATTTGAAAGTGTGTATTCCAGTTGGCATTCTCAAAAGCTTTTCTCAGATCTATTAACACTAAAAATGTAAGTTTGCCTTTTCTTAGCCTATCTTCTAAGATAAGTCGTAATTTGACTATTGCCTCCCATGTTCCTACGTTTTTCCTAAATCCAATCTGATCTTCCCCGAGGTCGGATTCCACAAGTTTTTCCATTAGTCTATAAATAATTCATTTTGTATTTTGCAACCATGACCTATTAAACTGATACTTCTGTAATTTTCACATTTAACTGTATTTGCTTTCTTTGGAATTGGAATTACAATATTCTTCTTGAAGCCGGAGGGTATTTCCCCTGTGTCATACATCTTACATACCAGGTGGAACAATTTTTTCATGACTGGCTCTCGTAACAATTATCAGCAGTTAAGACGGAATATCATCTACTCCAGGGGCCTTGTTTCCATTCAAATCCTTCAGTGCTCTGTCAAATTCTTCTCTCAGTATCGTATCTCCTATCTCATCTCCCTCCACTTCGTCATCCATTTCTAGAGTACTGCCTTCAAGTTTTTCCTTTGTATAGGCCCTCTATATATTCCTTCCATAGTTCAGATTTTCCCTCTTTGCTTAGAACTGGGTTTCTGGCAGAGTTTTTGATATTCATACCATTGCTTTTCTCGTCTCCAAATATGTCTTTTATTTTCCTGTAGGTGGTATCTATCTTTCCCCTAGTTATACATTCTTCTGTGGTTCTGCATTTGTCCTCTAGCCAGTCTGCACTTCCTATCCCATTTTTCAGACGTTTGTACTTCCTATCATCTCATTTTCAGACGTTTGTACTTCCTTTTGCCTTCTTCACTAGATGCATTTTTATATTTTCTCCTCTCATCAGTTAAGTTCAGTATATACTGTGTTATCCAAGGATTTCTATTAGGCCTTGTCCTTCTGCCTATATGATCCTCTACGGCCTTCACTATGCTATTTCTGAGAGCTACCCATTCTTCTTCTACTATACTACTTTCACCTGTTTCAGCCAGTCCTTGCCTAATGCTCCCTCTGAAACTCTGACACCTCTGACTCCTTCAATTTGTCCAGGTACCATCTCCTTACTTTTCTACCTTTCTGCAGTAAGTTTTAATCTGCAGTTCATAACCAATAAGTTATGGTCAGAGTCAATCTCTGCCCTTTGGCATTTCTTACAGTTTAAAACCTGGCTTCTAAGTCTATTCCTTACCATTATAAAGTCGATCTGGTACCTTCTTATGTCTCCCGGTCTCTTCCACAAATACAGCCTTATTTCGTGATGATTGTTAGTTAGGATAAAGTTGGTGAGGGTTATGAGGAATGAGGTATCATGGTTGAATTCAGAGGGATGTTGGGAGAGGTAGTATTCATGAGCGGCAAGGCCATGGGCATGTGGGATGTTGGTAAATAGGGAGGTGGCATCCACTATGACAAGTAGGGATCCGGGAGGCAAAGGGTTGGTAATGGAGGAGAGTCAGTTACGAAAGTGGCTGGTATCCTTGGTATGGAAGATATATTTTGGACAATTGGTTGGAGGTGTTAGTCAATGAAGGCTGAAATTCTTTCGGTAGGAGCACAGTAACCAGCCACAATTGGGCGTCCAGGATTATTAGATTTGTGGATTTTGGGGAGCATGTAAAAGGTGGGTGTGCAAGGTGCTGTTGGGGTAAGGAGAGAGATGGATTCAGGGGAGAGATTTTGGGAGGGTCCATAGGATTGTAGCAGAGTTGGAGATCACACACACACACACACACACACACACACACACACACACACACACCTCTATACACCTTTTTTTTTTTTTTTTTTTTCACTCTTATGACCCTTACCATTACTGTATTCCATGCAGCATCTCATATACCTGTCTATCAGAGTCTTCACAGCCCATCATGCCGCGCAGAACATTCCATCCCTACCCTCACCCAGAATCTCCCTCGTCACTCACTGTCAAGATGCTATTTGCACTGAAGCAGTCTGAGATGGTTGTCCATTTTAATTCATTTGGTACAATGATTGATTTTTCATTTCATTAATACTTGTATTATCACTTAAAATTAAAAAAAAAAAAAAAAAAAAAAACTGAAAGTTTTATATTTTACTCGTGTTTCATCGGTATTTGTGCAGCAAGACCAAAATATATTTAGGTTAAATTATGAGTAAACTGTATTTCATTTATTGTATGTGTCCAGTTCTTCAATACTCAACTAAGGTGGTTTCCCCGACCAGTTTCATCACAATACACGCACACACACATTTTTAGTTCATAGTTGAAATGTATTTTATAGAAAATTACAGTGTGTGGATCACGCAACACTGGAGCATTTGTATTGTATGCCTCGGAGATAAAATGAGAGGCTGCTTGAATAAATAGAGAATAAAACTGCTACATTATATACAGAAGTGGTGGTGTATTATTATTATTATTATTATTATTATTATTATTATTATTATTATTTAAAAAAAAGGGGGCATCCAGTCGGTAAATATAAGTCATTTGTAGTGTGTATGCCAGTAAATGATCAATATTTCATTGTTGTTTTGTATTTAAATTGTAATGTCCTTTGCCTGTGATTTTGTAGTAAATAAAAATGTTTTATACCTGTCTTTTAATGTATGTAGGTGACAGAGTACCATGAGAAAATAAAGAAACCAATGTCATTAGACATTATCAGGAGGAAACTGGATATCACGCATCCAGAACACTACAGTAGTATGCGTGATTTTGTTGCTGACATTCGTCTTATATTCAATAATGCATATTTATTCAATCCGGTAAGTAAATTAATTCTGCTCTTTAATATATGCAGTAGAGTTACAAAATTTCTATTTGTGATTGAATGTTAGTTCATTATGTGTGGTTGCAAGGAATTTCTATGAAAATAATTCCCACATTGGTGTTTAGTATAATTTGTTGATCTTATTTCACCATAGATTACTGACAAAGTATTTTTGGCTGTGGGGCAGTTTCAACTTTTAATGTGGCATTTGCAACCAACCGTAGGAAATTTAACAGTGGAAAATCCAACTGCAATGTTGATAATGTAGGATAGATAACAACTCACCATAAAGAGGTTGGCTGAGCCATTGACAGGCACGAAAAATAGACTGTCATACAACTTAAATTTTCAGTCATGGCCAGCATCGGAAAAAGAAACGCGTACATTCACTTAACCTTCAGACAATTACACACACACACTGGTCACTACAGCAGTACAAGCATCTTGATGTTGAGTGTGTGTGTGTGTTTGGGGGGGGGGGGGGGTAGTGGAGAGGGAAGGATGCCAAGTAAGGGTGCAGATGGAACGTTCTATATTTCATGATGGATTGTGAAGGTTGTGATAGAGGGAATTGGAGAGACAGTGTTGAATACAGTGAAGGGAAGGAATGGGAGACGTTGATAAGTTTAGGGAGAGATGGTAATTTGAAATAAAGAAATAATAAAAAATTATAAGAATAAAAATAAAAATTTAATTAAGGGGAAATGGTAAGGGGGACACATGGTTGAAAGAAGACATGAAGTGAAGGGATACTAGATTGAGGCCAGGGTGGGTGGAAGACTGTAGAATGTGTTGAAGGGAAAACTCTTATCGGTGCAGTTGGTTGTAGAGGGGAGGATCGAGATGGTTGGGGTAGTAAAGCAGTCATTGAAATCAAGAGTGTTGTGTTCAGCCGCATGCTGTGCAACAACATGGTCCATCATGCTTTTTGCCACAGTTTGCAGTGGCCATTCATCCTGATGGACAGCTGGTTTGTTGTCACACCAATGTAAAATGCTGTGCAATGATTTTAGCACTTTAGGAGGGATTGGAAGGAACTTGGGTAGGATGCCTCTCATTTCAGAGCCTGATGACTGATAATCAAAGTCCTGATGAAGGAAGTGATTTAATTGTTCTAGTCTGGGGTGTTATTGGGTGGCATATACTGAAAAACTTCTCATCATTGCAAATTCGCCATCCATAGGTGACAAGGCTGTATGGGAGGAACTTTTTTTATCTGGAATGGATGGCCACTGTCAGAGTGCAGGTACTGCTTGTAATAGTAGGTTTAATGTGGGTTGCAGTATGGATGTACCTATCAGTGAGGTGGAGGGTAACATCCAGGTAGGTGATTTGCTGGGGTGAAAAGGACCAAGTGACATTGATGGGGGAGAAGGTGTCTAGGTTTTGAAAGAACAAGGATAGGCTGTCCTGGCCATAAGCCCAAATCATGAAAATATCTTCAATGAAACTGAACCAGACCAGTTGTTTGGGGTTTTGGGAGGCTACAAATGTTTCCTCTAGACGACCCATAAAAAGGATGGCACCGGAGGGTGCCATACAGGTGCCCATGGCTGTGCGGCAGATTTGATTGTATACTTTTCCTTCAAGTAATTGTTTGTTAGGCTGTAATTTTTAAAGGTTATAAGGGATGAGGTATAGGTCTTGGAGTGTGAAGGTCACTGAGAAGGGTAGTGTTGGAGAGCAGCAAGACCTTGGGCATGTGGGATATTGGTGTATAGGGAAGTGGCATCAACAGTGACAACTAAGTATCCAGGAGGTAAATAGGTGGGGATGGTGATTTTCAGTGAAGGAAGTGATTGGTATCTTGAATGTGGGAGGTTAGATTTCGAAAAATTGGTGGGAGGTGCTGGTCATCAAGGGCTGAAATACTCTCATTGGAAGCACAGTAACTAGCCACAATTGTGTGTCCAGGATTGTTATATTTATGGATTTTTGGAAGCATGTAAAAAAAAAGGCAGTGTGCAGGTGTTGTTGGGGTGAGGAGGGAGATGGATTCGGGCGACAGGTTCTGAGAAGACCATTAGATTTTAGCAGGGAATGTGGGTCATGCTGGACTTTTGGGATGGGGTTGTCCTGGCGAAATTGGTAGGTGGAGGAATAAGACAGTTGACATAGGCCTTCTGCCTCCATATCACTGTGATCCATAATAGTAATGGAATCGTTGTCTGCAGGAAGAATTATTAGATTGAGATCTGTTTTGAGGTTGTGTAAAATCTGTCTATTCCCTACCAAAAAGTTTTTATTCTCTGGAAGAGACTGGGAAAGGATGGTGATGCCAAGTTGGAAGTAAGGAATTTCTGGAATGTGCCAGAGTGTGGTTACATGGGAGTTAGGGAGGATCTTGGTTGGATGATGGTATGAATTGGGAGACACAGGGTACATTGTTGGAATTAGATTACCTTTGATTGGAGAGATTGGTGACGAACTAGTTTTTCCACTGTAGGAATCAACAGAAGTAGAGTTTGGCTTTACTAAGTCCAAGATTGTTAAATTTGGATGTAGGTCTGAAAGTGAGACCTCTGGATAGGACTGAAGCTTCTTTGGGGTTGAGGTTTTTGGCAGAAAGTTTAATGACAATGTGCTGGATTATTTAGGCTTTCAGTATTGTTGAATGTTGGTGAGGAGTTTTGGGGATGTGACAAGTAGAAAAGGTCTGAAAGGTAAGGTCTAGGTGCTATGTGGGGTTCATAGGGAGGAGCACTTTGGGTGGGATAGGGGTTGGCTAATGGTGCACCAGGACAGCAGTAGTATGTAAGCTGGCTGGATAATTTATGGTGGTGATGTCTGGAATGCTCCCCCAGCTGCTGGAGTGCAAGGGATTCAATATGGGTTGTATGTGGTGGGGATTGCACATGAGCAATATCTTGTAAAGGGATTGAAGGGGGTTCAGGGATGCCTGTGCCAAGGAAATGTGTTTTTGTAGTACTAAGTTTGTGAGGACGAGGACTGGTGCAATCTGAAAAGGTGAAGGTCCTTCTGAAAGGAGGGATGGGATACAGAGACAGGAATTTAAATGGTCCAATACCACCCTGGTCTGGAACAAATAAATCACATCTTTCATCAGGGCTTTGAGTATCTGCCATCATGCCATGAAATGAGACATTCTACCCAAGATTCTTCTGATCCCTCTTAAATAGTGCTCTTGTCAGCCACCTAACCTCCACATCCTAGTATAATATAAAGTCCTGTTTTGGGTGCCTATCCATGAATCCATCCTGAATTTTTATTGTAGGTGACCTATCTCATAACTTCCAGAAGAAGCAAAATTTTTACTTTAATATTTTTAAGCTATAATAAAAGTATTACAATAAGAAACTGTGTTTTTTATTTGAAGCTGATGGCACTCAGATATTCCAACTTTTTTTACATTGAAAATGATATTCGTTAAACTTCACCTATACTATTAAAGCTTGTACAAACTTTTTCTCACAGACACCTCCCACAAAACATTTTCGGTGTTCATGAAGTCAAACTTCAGCATCTGTCTTGTAACTAGCAACTTTATTTGCAACAGAGTTTGTACAAAGTATCGACATACACTGAAGAGGCAAAGAAAACTTGTACACCTGCCTAATTTTGTGTTGGGCTCTCGCGAGCATGCAGAAGTGCCACAGCACGATGTGGCCTGGACTTGACTAATTTCTGAAGTAGTGCTGTAGAGCATTGACACCATGCATTCTGCAGAGCTGTATATAAATTTGTAAGATTATGAGAGGGCGGAGATCTCTTATGAACAGCAGGCTGCAAGCTGTCCCAATTATGCTCAATAATGTTCATGTTGGGGAGTTTGGTGGCCATCAGAGGTGTTCAGAAGTGTTTTCCCGGAGCCACTATGTAGCAGTTATATATGTGTGGGCTAGTGCATTGTGCTGCTGGAATTGCCCAAGTCAGAATGCACAGTGGATGTGAATGGATACAGGTGATCAGCCAGGATGTGTATGTGTCACCTATAAGTCATATCTAGCATAGCAGGAGTCCCCTGTCACACCAGCTGCATGTGCCACACACCGTTACAGGGCCTGCAGCAGCTTGAACAGTCCCCTGATGTCATGCAGGGTCAGAGGATTCTTGAGGTTGTCTCCATACCCATACAGGACCATCCACTTAAAACAATTGGAAATGACTCGTCAGACCATGCATGTTTCCAGTCCTTAGCAGTCCAGTGTCAATGTTCATGGGCCCAGTGGAGGTGTAAAGCTGTGTGTCATGCAGTCAGCTAGGGTACACAAGTTGGCCTTCAGTTCCAAAAGCCAATATTGATGATGTTTTGTTGAATTGTTCACGTGATGACACTTGTTGATGATTCTCTTCAGTTGTTGTTGGTACTGTTTTTGCTCTTTTTCTGGTCACAGTGATGTTGGAGATGTAATGTTTTACCGGATTTCTGATTTCACCGTGAATTCGTGAAATGGTTGTACAGGAAAGTCCCCACCTAATCACTTACTCAGAGATGCCGTGTCATATGTCTCATGCACCAATTATAACAACCCATTCAAACTCGTGTACAATGTGATAACCTGCCATTGTAGCAGCAGAAACTGATCTAACACCTCCACTTGTCATTTGTTTTTCTTTATAGACGTGTCTGACCACAACACTGTCCTCTGAGTGTTTACATATCTCTGTGGTTTGCATATACATGCCTACACCAGTTTCTTTGGCTTTTCAGTGTATATCTCTGAATGCACCTCTAAATTATGTCACTGTATGGCACACAGTTCAGCAGATGTGATGTGATAGAAGTATCAATAACTACCTACTGGACTGGCCTCAGCCATGTTGTTATATTGATGTAAATATAGGCTTACAGTTAACAGTAATATTATGAGTGTATCATGGCACTCTCACACTTTGAAATTTCACATTCTTTCACAATACACACAAATATTCATACAGTAAATGAAAGATAAATAGAAGCTATGTGAACAGTAAAATTTTAGAATTTTGGATCAGCACACACAGTCTCATTCAAAGGAAAATTCGGAAGTTGGCTTTTGTATCTAAATAAATGTGTAAATTGTGCATATTTCTTTTACTTAGGAGAATCTGTGGCAACTTCTGTACTGATGTGCTAAAAGTGAAACTGTCATGTTAATTTGTCCAGTCAAAATTGTGCACCACCAAGACACAACATCTACTAGCTGCAAACAATACAGTATTACACAAATTCTCTCATACTTTGTTTTATGAAGCTACATTCAATTACTAGTAATCTTTTGGATGGGTACTTTTGATATAAACAGGTCTTTTAACTTTTCCAGTCTAATGAAATAGTTGGTCATTAGGTCATTATATGGCATAAGCCCCTATTTCCATTGCAAAATTAATACAGCAGTTAGCTGAATGTTGGAATTGGGCTACTTGCACTGTTTGTTAATTTTCTATACTTAATTTGATATTAAAGTGTTTATTAATACAGTTGCATAACTTCTTGAAAATTTCTCAGGAATTGAGCCAGGTAGCATCATCCAAAAGCAAACTTCTTGTAAATGTAGATGCCCAAAGGGTGGCTAAGGGGGTGATGGGGGGCAACAAGTCACAACTGTGACACTCAACAGAGATAAATCAGACTTCACCAGATGACAAGAAGTCTGCTTGCTAGTATATTGCAACTTTTCAACAATGTCAACTGGCTCAATTCCTGAGAACTTTTTCGAGAATTTCATATGCTGAGAAAAAATAAAACCGCATCATACAACTTCATTTGATAACAGTAGTAAATCTTTGTTTCCCTTCCCTTACTGTGACATTTAAGACTTCTTCTGCTGTAAAAGGACAATCATGTTATCTAGTAAATATGAAAAATCATGACTCAAGTTTCACATTTTGATACTTGTAGGGATGCAAGTAGACACAAAAGTTGTATGCAATTTTCCGTACTAGAGATTTTCTTTAAGAGTCACCCACAGTTTTATAAAAATGTCGTCTGTATTTGTAATCTTTTATACAATCTTTCATTTTGATGTGCCTAGTAGCGGTACAGTGTACCCTCCGCCACGCACCTTACGGTGAATTGCGGAGTATGTATGTAGATGTAGATGATGTTGAAGTCACTTTTTTAGTATTATTTTCACTTGTAACTTTAGTTGAACATAGTTTGGTGACGTAACAACATTACACTTTCAGTTCCCTGTCATATTATTTCAATATATGGTAGAGAACCTGCATTTTTAAGTTTGAACGGTGTCCAATTATAATGTGTTTTATTTATTTACATTTGTGCATTAGAGCTCGTGCAAGTACTCATGGGCCCTGCTTTGTCAACTTGAGCACTGGGCAAGTCTGTTCCTTCGTTTTGGAGGGCATCTGCTTCAGTTGCATGTCGCTTGCTGGTCGCAAGGTACAGTTGACAGCCGGCTGACAGATGAAGCATATGGCTCAGCAAGCAACAGGTAACTGAGTCAGCCACCCCTCCGAAACAGAGGAGCGGACTTGCCCTGTGCACACCTAGAGAATGTGTTTCTTCATACAGGCTGTGACTTCTTTTGCGGGCTCTAACTATCGTACAACAGCATGTCACCAAGATCATCGCCTATCAAATGAACTTACAGCCTACAGCTCACTCACTCTGTGTTTCATAAAATTTGTATTACGTTTGCATAAACCTAAATACCTTGCATGTTGCTTTTGTCAAAAGAGGGCAATAATCATTTAATGCCCATTTATTTTATAATGATTATTGGTTCTTTTATTTTTGCTACTATTGTAACCTAACCACCTTCTTGATAAAATCTTACTCTCAAACATAACTCTAAAGTATACAGTGTTGGGAAAATTTCTCAAAATAAGTAATTGTATTCATTTACAATTACAAATTAATTTTCAAGAAGTAATTAGTAACAATTCCTTCTCTCACGTCTAATGACTGCTACTGGTAGATTATTCAACAGGTGTCTTTCAGTCACCAATTCTATTGTGTTTTTTCTTGTTACAAATTTATCCATAATTAGAAACTATCACAACTGCATACAGCACATACATGATAACACCAGAGCTTAGGTTAAATTCAACTGTAAGCAAGAACTGAACCGATTAACAAAGCAACAGTGGCTCTCAAATAAGACCAACAATGTACAGTAATACAGTAACAAGGACTATTTACAACTTACCGCAAAGACGTGGCGATGAGCTGTGTTAGGCACATACAAAAGACACACACAAACAACACTTTCAGCTATCAGCTATGACCTTCCTCAGAAAACAGAACATTCACACAATCACACAATGCAGTCATACAACCATCACCTCCAGCTGCCGCACTTTGAATCCAATGTACGGTAGTTGATCTTGGCTAAAGGAGGAACATATGGGAGTCTGTATCGTTATATTGATATTTTAAATTTGTAAATGACCATAACTATCATTAATGTGTATCCCTTTCTTATTGTGTGACTGAAAATGAAACTATCATTCGTTTTCACTGCATGGGAACTAGTCAAATGTAATTTCATTTAGGTTATAGGGAGGGGGGTTCTGAACCTCGCTGCCCCCTCGCCCTTTGGTTAAGTCCTTGCATTATCTCAGGATGCTTATTATTTGCGTAAATTGACATCTGGTGTGATGGCTGGTGGGAGTGACCATAAAGCATTTCTCATTTATGAGCACTCCGATAACCGTGCCAAGCATCAACTTTATCTACTCATATAGTGCTAGAGTCCACATACTTGTGGAGATGCAAAAAAAAAAAAAAAAAAAAAAAGTGAAATTACATAATAAATGCTATTTTGTCGTGAATTTTGTGATGTCTTCTATTGCCAACATTTTCTGCCTATAAAAGTCATTAAAGAACATTTGTTTAGTATTGCATGATTTGGAGCAAGAGAAAAATGGATGGGAGAGGGGCGGGGAGTGCACCCATTCACAAACTCCAGCATATATAATTGAGCCTACAAGCTGGGATGCTGCGTTAACTGTCGCGTTGGAGCCAGTTCTGTGCAAAATAAATACCACACATGGCAACGTAGGATGCTTTCTTGCCACTAGCGGCTAGAGGTAGTGGGATACCTCGTGACACTCTTGCACTGTGCATACGCGAAGCTGCTGGTCTGTAGCGCGCCTTGTGATTAACGCAAAGTTGGTGTCCTGTTTGTTACTTGTGATTTACTTTATGTGAATAGTGAGTGCTAATTTAGTCATTTTATCATAATATACGTGTGCCCCGTATGTGAACATGAACATAAACTCCACTAGGGTTTACGGAGGCATGATGATAAATCACACTCTTCTAAGGAAGAAGAAATTGTGCCGAAGAAAATAAAGAAAAAAGGTGAAGGAGAGAATTATATGCAATTCCTGTAAAAATCATTTCTGCCAAGTGTCAGCTCTTCGGCAGTATTCAGGAAATTCATCTCGGGTCCACAATACTACTACTATTATTTGCAGTATTTGTTAAGAAAGTGGACATTCTCGAACATTTTAAAAATATTATATCTTAACTGACGTATCAGTTCAAATGTTTGTAAATCTAATGGACTTAACCGCTTGATGATTAGTCCATAGCTGGCCGCGGTGGCCGAGGGGACTGAGGCGCTCCAGTCACGGTCTGCAAGGCCACTACGGTCGGGGGTTCGAATCCCCCCTCGGGCATGGATATTTGTGCTGTCCTTAGTATAATGTAGCTGATAAGTAGTTTGTAAGTTTAGGGACTGATGACCCCGTAGTTAAGTCCCATAAGCTTAACAAACATTTGAACATTTGATTAGTCCATAGCTTACAAACTATTTAAACTAACCTAAGGACAACACACACACACACACACACACACACACACACACACACACACACCCACCCATGTCGGAGGAAGTCTTGAACCTCCACGGTGAACAGCCATAAGCACCGCAGCATGGTGCCTCAGCGCGCATGGCTATTCCGCCGCAGCTGACGTATCAGGAAGAACAGTTTCAGTCATTCAGTGATTTCACTTCTTGGAAAGAAGAAATTGAAACCAATGATAAAGTTTCATTCATTAAATTTAATGGTGTTGAAACTTGCACCAATGGAATGAAAATTTACAGCTACAGGTGTCAGTGGTCTGGCTCTTATACATGAGAGACCGCTGGCAAACGGCACTTGAAGACACAAGGAAGCTCCAAGATAAATGGATTTTTACCAGCTGCAATCAAAAAATCCACCGATGGAACATGTTGTGCTGCCTTTCAGTCTACACATGTGGGTCATAAGTGTGATTTGGGTCATTTGCAGCTCCAACCACAAGAAAGAGATGAAATTGCAACTAAAACTGCTAGCGAAGTACCACTTGATGTAGTCTTAGATGATGGTCAAACTTCCATAACAAACGAGATAGACAAAGTGCATCTGTTAACTAAGAAAGACCTGCACGATATAGAAAGAAGTTTTAATTTAAATTGTGGTGTTGTTAAACATCAGGACGATGGAACAAGTGTTTCTGCATGGGTTAAGGAAATGGAAGAAAGTGGAAATTGTGTTCTGTTGTTCACATCACTGGGAAAGACTTCCCTCAAATCGAAAACTATGATTTTGTGTTAATCATAATGAACGATGCTCAGAGAAGCATGCTACAGAAGTATGGTGGCGACTGCATCTGTATGGAAGGTACACGTGGTCTCAATAGTTATGGTAATGAACTTATGACTACACTCATAGATGGAGTGAGGCAACATTTCCCGTGAAAATTTTAATATCAAACAGGATCGACCAAACAGTGTTGTCTGTTTTTCTTCATAAAGTGTGTCAGAAAACAAATACAATTATCCATAATATATTCATGTGGGATGATTTTTCTGAACGCAAGTGAAATGTACCCTCAGCAAATTCATTGTCAACTTTCACACATCGGAAGTAAATTCCACTTTGCTTGCTGTATATTGCTACGATAAGATACATTTAAATATACGTTTTTCTCGAATAAGTTTTCGAAATGTAAAATGAATATTTCAGCATGTAGACCCTAAACATCATATTATTCAATGTGCTTACTAAAAGTTTCAGTATGTTACAGCACATCAGGGCAACTTGTTTTGCTTTCCACTCTCCAGTTGCTTTGGTTTTTGAAAGATTGTGTGTGGTGCCTTCGCGCACCCCGACAGTTGCCGCTTCCACTAGCTGCTTGTTTCTGACCCTAAGAAAGAAAAGAATTCGCACCAGCGTTCAGTTTGGTATCAGTACAGTTTCTGTTGCTTTCGTTTTTGTCATTGTTGTGTAGCGCTGAGGTATGTGGGTTGCAGGACTATGAATGCGTATGAAAGGACTCGACAGTATGCTAGTGAGGGTTTGTATGCGTTAGGAGGAGGCAATTTCGCAAAAAGAACTGTTGAAGCGTTTGCAAAAGCCAATATTCCACTTGCAAAGCTAGAAATTTAAGCCATACAGTCGTGGAATCTTGACTAAGCAAAACTGGCTATTTTAGGGCTCTGAAAATCCCCATTTGTAGGAAGCTAAACTACTGTATTTTCCCAGTTATTTTGTGGACTGTGGTATGTAGCAGAGGCATTATTGGCCCTTTTTTCATGTGAGAAATGATCACTAGTAAAAGTTACATTGCAATTTTGGAACAATTGCTCGCTTCACAAGGTAGCGTTAGAGGTTTGACTAGCCACCAAATGGTTAATGCAAGTTGGTGCCAAACTACATTGCCAGAACAGGTGTTTCACTTTCTTTATGAATACTTTGGAATAGAGTTATTGGAAATTACATCCAAACTGACTCTGAGTGACTACTTTTTGTGTTGTACATTGAAGTACACTGTCTACAGAAACCATTCCACAATGCTGAATGAGCTTGAATCTGCGATCTGCAAGACATCTGGCCCCTTTTCCTTTGAGAAACTAGAAGATGTGATCATAAATTTTATCGTTTGTTTGCAACTTCTTAGTACTGTCAGTAGTGGGCATTTAAAAAAGATTGTGATGTGATTACAAAGATGGCATGCAACAGACAAGTTTCAATATGTACGCTGCTACTGTGTGTGCTCCCCCGAAGCACTGCAAACTTTTCAGTTTTGTGAGTGCAAACTTTTCATATCTAAAGTAAACTCTTATGTAAAATAATGTTTAAATAAATGCTTTAGCACTGACATATATATTTCTCAGTATTCTATACTAACTTATGTTGAATTTGAGAGTCTTGTGTCTCAAAAATCTCTGAATGTCATAAAGTTAGGAATTTTATATTTGTTGCTCCAGTCTTATTTTATTTATTTATTTATGTTTTCAAGGTATGATCATGTTTTTGTCATAATATACCTATGGTTTTTCTAAAGAAGGGTTGCTTCTTGCGAGGTAAAATTCTGATAATTGAATATTTTGTACATTATAGATGGAGGTAGATTTTTCCTCAAAGATATGATAATGGTTTATTATTTTATACCTATGGTATTTCTAAAGAATTGATGCTTCTTGCAAGATAAAAATATAATTCTTACATGCTACATGATAATTTTAATGAATATTTTTTTACATTATTGGTGGAGGTAGATTTTTTTTTGTCTTATCTATAATAAGCATAATAATTACAGACTTGCTCTTGTTTTGGGAAATCATTTTCTGCATACATTCCTTACCCAGTTTTGCAATCTCCTTTAGTATAAAGTTGCTTCCAGCTTTAACTATTGTTACTGGTCACCATCTTCAATGCTGTTGCCTTTCTTCGTACCTTGAATGACTTTAATGGATCGGTTGTTACTTCTAGATATCTTTATTTACTGTGTTAAATATCAATATTCTTTAGTAATTTCTTCAAATTCACTAATATGTAATCTTGAAATATTTGTCCAGTTTTCTGTGTGTTGTTACTTACTGTGTTGTCTGTATGTTAAATATGTTGGAGTGGTTGTCTGCCTGAGCTTCTGTGGTATTTGTAGATGCCGTTGAGCCTTTTTTATATAAGTATTTCTTACTATACTGATGCGATGTGAATTTCTGAAGATTTTTATTGATATTTCATTTTTCTCATCTGAATGGTAGAGATTATTTTCTCTTCTTACAGGGAGATATGTGCTCCCTCGCCCCTTCACCTTTTCCCCTTCTCAGCTCCCATCTTTCTTAACTTGAAATAAGTGACAGTGTTTGATATAAAAAGTCAATATAGAAAATTCGAAGAACAAGTATGTTCTTGTAGAACAAAGAAGTCCAGAACTAGTTGAGTTATGTCTGTTTTTCTCATGTGAAACTTATTAAAGTTCTGTCTTGTGAAAAGTCCTGTTTAATAACTTGAATTTAAATATACCTTATTAGAGACAGGTTGTTTTACACTCGTTGACGCAATGGAGTTGTTTATTATTTTTGCTATACACTAATGTGTGGACTTGGGTGTGAACTTAACATTAAACCAATTTTTTCTGAATAATGAAAAAACTTGTTATTCTTACTAAATATTTAAACAGGTTATGTGAAACTTATTAAAGTTCTGTCTTGTGAAAAGTCCTGTTTAATAACTTGAATTTAAATATACCTTATTAGAGACAGGTTGTTTTACACTCGTTGACGCAATGGAGTTGTTTATTATTTTTGCTATACACTAATGTGTGGACTTGGGTGTGAACTTAACATTAAACCAATTTTTTCTGAATAATGAAAAAACTTGTTATTCTTACTAAATATTTAAACAGGTTATGGGTCCAGGTAAGCTACTGCGTAATTTAATGTCAACTGAAGAAACACACGCTGCAAGTTTCATACATATGTCAAGTATAAGCTTTGAAATTAGCATATTTTGACTTTCATGTGTCAGATTCTGTAACTTTTAGATTCAGTTCGTGAATCTAGAATATGGATTCAACAAGAGTGATAAGCTTTGTTTTAATGGAAGGGTAATCAAACTCGAATAGATAGAAGTATAAAGTAAATATCTGTCTACATGGTATTCCTGAAGCACTTTTCGTTACTGATGGTAGGTTAGTTAAACGTGGAGAAGATGCTACAGCTGAAGTAAAAGAAACATATAGGAACACACAGAAAATTACCTTCAGTCTCATAGCAATGCTTTAATTGTAATGACTAAGAACATGACAGAGGTAACATTGCAGAAAATAAAGTGTCTTATTACATTTCAAGAAGTATCAACAGAATTACATTTTTTTCTTTTTTTGTGATACATTCTAATGATGATTTAGCAACTTATATATCAAAGCTGAAAAATATGTGGAATGATTTGAAGCAAGAAATGACCAATGATGTAGAACATAATTCAGAATTAATCAATTTACTTTTAATTTGTAAAATTTTACAACTTGTATCAGATGACTATTTTTCATTCAATCCAAGTTACATGCTTGTGTCTAAAAGTGCTAACTTGACAGTTGAACTTTGGGCATACAATAAAGCCTTGACAAGTAAAGGAGGAGATTCCACATATGAAACGGCACTTCTAAGTTGAAGCAAATTTCTAAACAACCACAATAGAAAAAGAAAATTGTTTGTCATATTATAAGAAGCCATAAAAAGGAATGACAAAAATTGGATTGTGGATGGCTGATCACAAAAGCCACGGAGAAGTGTGTGAAGCTGCTGACACTCCAAAAAACTCCATGAATATGGTTCTCTTCACTTAAACATCAGTTGAGTGTGATACTGGTAGCTGGTTTGTAGATAATGGTGCTAAAAGTTATATCAGCAATACAGACAATTTCATAAAGAAATTTTAAGCATTTTCTGCAACACACACAGTAAAATTAGAAGATAGGAGATTGTTGATGCCTTTGGCGAGGACTCGATAGAAATTGAAGCAGCAGTAAATAAAAAGTGGCACAAAATTATGTCAAGAATTACTATATACATTTGTTATTTTAAATTAGTGAAGTCACAAAACTATTTGGCAATCATGATCTTTGTGGAGGACTACTTAAACTAATGATGAGAAGTTCTAATGCTGAAATAAATGAAATCAATGGAAACAATTTACTATCATGAAAGATTTTGATATCAAAATAACAAACAAGTCAAGATGTTAATCACGATATTAGGCATAAACATGTACTTCTACTCTGAGCTCAGTCAAGGCTTTGTTTAAGTCAGTTACATTGGCTTCCATTTCATACCCGAAAGAGAGTAACTGAAAGGGAAAGCTGATTCATACAGACGACTGTGGTTTTTTTCCAAAAGTTCCAAGTCTGGGTATCATTATTTCTTTTCATTCAAAGATGGTTGCAGTGAATTTTGGGTGTTTACTTCATTAAGCAGAATTTGGAAGTTCCTAATAAACTAATAAAATTTATAACTGAAGCAAAGTCTGCTGAGCAAACAATTAAAAACCTGTTAAGGGGTAATGGAGGTGAGTTAACCAGTGAACAAACAATGGAGATTCTACAAAAGGAGGGCATAACTCAGTGTTTTACAATGCCATACACTCCACGGTAAAACGAGTGCTAGCAGGCAATTTGCTTTCATAACATAATAAACAAAACTGAAATTAGTGGACTAGATACCAGGTAAAAAATAGTCATGCATCCAGAATACATACGATTACTATTTTCATTTGTTTCCTAAACATTATTTTCTAAGAGCCTATTACTTTCTCTAGTAGGGTACTTAAAAAAATCACTTGCTGTTTAATGCTCTATTTCACTGTACACAGTGTTAAATGAATATTGAGTTCTAACTGCATGGAATTCCTCTAGTTTTTTTTTTTTTCTCTTGTTAATACATAGTCATTTGAGAATCTTTTTCAGTCTGTATAATGCATACATGTGTACACTCAAATATTTTTATTGTTTCGTTTCATGTGTATCTCAATGCGGTTTCATCAAAGGTAAGCAGCTGATTCATTTTGTTATATTGCTGCTGTAGCTTGGAAAAAGGTGTTGTTTAATTGCCTTGGGGGGGAAAATTAGTGTCAATTGCAGTGTGGTGGTAGATATTGCAGTCATAGCTGTTAAAACATCACTTATTTGTGGATGCTTATGTGCAATCTTTTTTAGTGTTCATAGCCATTTTCAACTAGATTGCATTATTTTCAGTATGTAACAGGAATGCCTGCAAAAAGACAGTGGCTTTTACATAAGGGTCCCTCATTATGTTACTCTACTGATCAAAATGAACATTGCTTCTGCTTTAAAACATAAGTGACTAACAAGGGCTTTGGGTGAGAGAGATTGATCTTGCAATGTCTTTACTTGTACTCCATACTGAACTCTTATTTGTTGGCTAGACAATGATTTTGAGACTATTTGTGGAGCAATAAATAGGGAAAAGGAACAGACGGTGTAATGAGGAACAAAAAGAAAAACATGTTTACTCAGTAGTAAATACAAGCCACGTGTGAAGTGGCTTCAAAATCTCTATGACACTAAAGCAATCTAACTCTTCAATGCTGGGACAAAAGTTACGAAGGATCCATTGTGGCTTGATAAAGTATAAAAGGAATAAAATGGTATTTACTCATCTTATGACAGTATATCTGTAGATGTGTATTGGGCCATGTTATATGTTATTTCCATTGTTAGACTCTCCATGTCATAGTTTGTGTTTTTGGGAAAGTGGGTGGTGTGGTTTCGGGGGGGGGGGGGGGGGTGGTATGGAGAGACATTTTGTTTACTCTGGTGGGATGCATTGTAATGCTCGAATGTGTAGGTTTTACAGAGTTAGAATTACAGAAAGAGTTCAGATAGTTTCTCAGCAGATTTTCATGGACACCAACTAGATTGAGCAGATGTGGTCATTGATGAGATATACCATATGAGAAAAGTCCTCTACATGTATGATTCATTGCTATTTAGCTTAGTACTCTCACTTTTGTCATAGTATGTGACAATTGAAATGGTTAAAAACTTGCAATGGCTTATTTTTGTCTAGACCTCAAGAGCCAGTATGTAGTTCCATGGGACTAAGTAAATTGGCAAATTGTGCTCTGAGGACTGCATGTCATACCTTCTGCATTCAATTTTGAGGCACCATCCAAACTTTGTCCATAAAAAAATTTTTTAATGCTGCTTACTAGTTGCAACAACAATAAAAATTAATTCTGCAGTGACGATCATCTCAAACGTTGTCGTATATCCTTACATGTTATCATAATGTATTGAGTGTTTAATACTTTTAGGAGAAATATTGTTTGATTAATTGCAGAATGTAGTGAAGTGATAAAATCACAAATTAGCTGCTCCATTTCAGTACGAAAATATAGCCTATAAGAATCAAGTTATAATTTATTGTTATTTTCCAAAAACATACGTTTTAACAAACTAGTTTGTTTTACAGCGCAGAAGGGAAGGCTCTCAGTTTATGCCCTTATGTGTCATACATTTTTAATTGGGCAAGAAGTTTTGTTTAACTGACTATACATTTAGTGGTGTGCCTTAGAGGCTGATAAAAAGTGTGGCCAGAACCAGAATTGCACTAGTTAGATTCCTCCAAGATCTTTCTGCTATACATTGTTCCTGGCATTACATTGTAGCAAACATTTGAGCTTATCCAGGTAATTGTAATTTACTCTCTTGTCGATTATTCTTCACATCCAAAAAAATAACACTTGTGTGATAATATTAGATAATGAGGATAAATTGCAAATCATCACAAATAGAATCACTGAGCTGCAGACAGGCACATAGAAAAGACAACCACATTCACGGTACTTAAATTTTCAGTCACAGTCATTATCAGAAAAGTGTCACTGGCTCTCCATTGAAGTGCGAGTCAAGTTGCTGCGGCCAGAGACAGCGGTCATGTGTGTTTTAAGTGATTCTGTGAATGGCTTTGTGATCTCTGTCTGATGACAGATTGTTGATGCAGCATTAAATTCTTCCTGTCTCTATTGTTCCATTCACACACATTACCTCCCTTTACCTCCTATTTTTACACATGTTATTTTTAATAGTATTATTATTATCATCATTATTATTACTATTATTTATCACCACCACCCTTTCAAGCACTTACAAACTTGTACATCAGCAACCCCCACCCCTTTCACTATTTAAAGTCACATAAACCTCCACACTTTTCCATCCTACATTTATGTAAATCCTTTTCCTATCTTCATTTGTGCACATTTTTGCATATTCTTGCTTGCTTGCTTTTGTGAGATTTTGTGTGGCTTTGCATATGTGTGCATGTGCCTGCATGTTTTTGCTTATATTGATTCATATTTTTATGTATTGGTGCATATTTTTGGGTATTTTTGTGTGTTGGTGCATGTACTTGCATAATTACATATTTGTGTGTATTTTTGTGTATCGGTGCATATTTTTGTGTATCTATATGCATTTGTGCTTATTTTCTTGTACCCTTTTCTGCTTTCCAGTTTCCCTCATAACCATCCAGCATCTTCATCTGCCCAGTTCCCCATAATTTCCTGTTTCCCTAACTTCTTCCTTGTTCCATTGGATCCCTGCACCAGCTTTCTGCACCACTTGAGAAAATTATCTCTTTCCTTGCTTAAAATCCAGTCCCACATCTTGTTTCTTAATTGTTGCCAAACTACAGAATCCCTTCCAATGGTCTAACTGTAAAACTTCTATTCACTGAATCCCATCCCTCATTTCACAATGACCTTTAACTTTTCAGATTCTGCCAGTAGTTGTCCCTCACAGACATAGTACTACAAAAACACATTTCCATGGCAAAGGCATCTCTGAACTACCTCTACTCCCGCAGCAAGATACTGAGGTTGAAAATTTAAGTTGTGTGTGATTTTTCCTCTCTGTGCCTGTCTTGAGCTTATTAATTGCCTTTATGGTGAATTGCAGCCTGTCCTCAGTATATTATCAACATTCCAACTGGGACTTTCCACAGTTAAACAGGACACAACATTCAACTTATTGTCTGTTTTACTCTGACTGTGGCTAATTAATAAACTTCCACTGATACAACTGTGTGTAGGAAGTGTGAAAAAGACCACTTAAATCTTTCTGTGTGCACTCTGATTTATCTTATTTTATTACAATGATCTTTTCTCCCTATATGAATGGGTATCAACGAACTATTTCTGTATTCTAAGGAGAAAGTTGAAAATTGTAATTTCATAGAGAGATTTCACTATATCGAAAAATGTATTTCATTTATTGATTGCCACCGCAATTAGCGTATCATATCCATGACACTCTCTTTTTCTGTTTGATGATAATATAAAATGAACTTTTGCTAAGTCCTCTGTCAGTCCTATTTGACAAGGGTTTTATATTGTCCAATTGTACTCCATAAGAGAACGAACAAGCATAGTGTAAGCAGTCCTTCAATAGTCATGTTACATCTTCATTGTCCTACCATTAAAACATACTCTTTGGTTCAACCTCTCCACAACATTTTCTGTGTGATTATTCCAATTTAAGTTGTTCGAAGCTGTAATTCCTTGATATTCATTTATATTGTCAGCCTTTAAATTTGAGCAATATTTTGTCCAATTAATATTCATGTGATTCATTTAATTGCTCATATGAATTACCATTTTATAGTATAGAGCTGGATCCGGCCCACGAAGGGCTCTCATCCAACCTGCGCATCAGTTTCAAATAGGGTTCTGGCTGTATTTTGCTTTTCTAATTTCGTCTTGTCTGTTTCATTCCTTTGCTGTAGTGTGTCCCTTGTTACATACGGTTTTCTTTGTTTGTAAAATCTATACAATTTTTGTGCTGCACAAGTGTGCACTGTGAAGTGTGTCGCTTGAAACTAAAAAGAGAAAAGTTGATGCCTAGTTTTGACTAGTCAATAAAACATGGGGTATGAAATACTTGTCATAGAGAAAAGAAACAAAGCCATGAGTATAATTTGCAGTGAACATATAGTTGTGCTCAAGGACTTTCATATCCATTCTCATTATAAAACAAAGCATGGTGTACAGTTTGATGCATTCAAAGACAATGTACATAAGCACAAATTCGAAATGTTAAAACATAGACTGTGTTGGGAACAAAACATTTTTACCAAATGTGTTTATGAAGGTGAAGCCACTACAGAAGTAAGCTTAAGAATCGCCCACGAAATCGTCAAACAAGAAAAGCCATTCACAAATTGTGAATAAATAAAGAACTGCATGCTTGATTATAGCTGCAGAATTGTTCCCTGGCAAAGCGGAACACTGCAGAGCTTTTTCTCTATCAGCAAATACTGTGGCATATCAAGTTAAAGACATTGCTTTCGAAATGTTCAAATCAACTGCAAGAATGCGCATAAGAATTTACTTGCTATTCTGTAGCCCTGGATGACTCTACTGACATCAATAGTAATGCCGAAGTTCTGTTGTTCATTACTTGGAAGTAATGGAAGTACTAGCAGAACTGACTTCCATATAGAACAACAATGGGTGATGACAAATTTAAAGAGGTACAGTTAACTTCAGCCATAAAGTGTGACCTTCCTCTTATTCAGCTGCCATGTATCTCAATCAATGAAGGGGGAAATATGTGTGGCAAATTTGCTGGTTTTGTTGGCAGAATAAATGCAGACTTCGAAGCCAAAGGTACTCCCAAACCGTTGACGGGCATTGTGTTCCTCATAAGGGAGAACTATGTGCAAAATCCATGGATATGTCTTCTGTAATGAGACCTGTTATTTCTGTTGTGAACTTCATTTGAAGCCATTAAATGAAACACAATCTATTCAAGTGTTTCCTAGAAAAAGTTGAAACTTTATCCATTGATCTGCCATACCATACACCACATGGTAGGAATGTGATTAACGTATTGTAAATTTTTGTCAGCTTTGTTTTGCTTGAGAATAGAGAGAGAAATAAACCTAAATGGGAAGGGGGGGAAAACCCTTAGAAGATCTATTGGGCCAAAAGTAGCTATAGAAACTAGTTTTCTTGGCTACTGTTCCTCTCCATTTACACAAATTGAACAAAAAACTTTAAGGAGAGGATAATATTACTTTTATTATCGAACAGAAAATTGTTTCCCATTCCGCGAATTGCCAATCACTAAATGTGGTTCAAGTCTTCCGTGCTCTTTTTTTATTGGGATTTCTTGGTCATCTAAAGAAAGAGTTGTCTTCAGGTTTTACAATTTAGGTGCATACTCGAAGGAAATATGAATTTTACACAACCCCTTCTCTTGTTAAGTGGAAGATGTTCTTGCGGTTTTGCAAATAAGAATAATAGATCTACAAACAGATGAGTCAGTGAAGGTCAAATTTAAGAATGGCAGTATTGATCAGTTTTATAAGTTACTTCCCAAAGAAAATTACCCCCTTATCAAAGACTTTTCACAAAGTTGGTTACCTGTATTTGGCACTACACAGATGTAAACAAACATTTTCTTTGCTCAAATTTGCCAAATCTAAATACAGGAGCAAACACAAGGGGGACATTTAAGACATTTTGTTGATACAATAAAGTGTGAGTCAGAATTTGAAAATATTTTGGATTGAAAAAATTAATTTCACACTTCACAATAAGTGTAGTGACTAGTAACAAAGTGTACCTGATGTATTCACTGAATTTTGTGTTGCATAAATTTTACTTATGGAAGCAGTTGCTGAGTCTGTTAAAGTTGGCAACGAAATGTTCGATTTACAATGATAATTAATTTACTGACTGGAACATCACAATGAACATTGATCTTTGTGTTGAAACAAATAATTATTCTCATTCTATGTGATTGAGTTTTCAATGCACATTCACTTGTTGTTGCCAACATCAGCTTACTACGCCACCATTGCTGGAGGTAAAATTGGAGCCTAGTGTTTTTGTAAAAACCAAAAAAATTCATTACTTTCTTCTTTTGAGAAATGTGGAATCAACAAAAAGTTGTTCTGTAGATGACATTTTTAGCTAGTGTGTAGAGTTAAATAACTCATAGTAAGTAATTTAGTAGGTTTGGTGACAGCCGATTGTAGTTGATGTAGTGTTGTTAGAGGCGAGATGAATGATGGGAAGTTAAAGCAGTTAATTAGGAGTGGTTTTCAGTCTGTTGAAAACAATTTGGGGTTGTGGACAGACATATTTTTACGAGTAACATAGCAAAATTGTGACATACGCGTTGAAAATACTTTGTTTTAAAAGATTTACTTGCAAATGATATTGCTGTTCATTTCACAGGTAAAAATTAACTTCTGCTATTAGGTTCATGCCCAACAACAAACCCAAATGTCATTGCATTCGTTAAGGGGAGAAAAATAGATAAACAGTCACTACGAGGGTGTGACTAATTTTGTAGGTTTGAGTAGAAACGTCTTTTACATTACCCAAAAAGGTAAATGTGCTCAATTTCCATTAATTAGAAAATCTGTTACATCATGTAATGGCTGGTTTTGTGTATAATATTTCTTTTCGATCGGCATTCCAAACAGAGTTCTATACACTTTGCAACAACAAATAATTTAGTGATTAATTGGGAGATGGGAAAGGGAGAGGGGGGGGAGGCATTCTTATTTTCTGTCTGAATGCCATTCCTGATCGACTGCCTTCACTTCCCATCATTCATTGGACCAGTGCCAACGTGGGTAGCCACTGGTGTGTCACAGATGTAACCAATGACAGGTGTGAGACGATTGAATCTATTTATAGTACAGGAGCTGAAGCAACTTCTGGTTTATTCTTGTGAGTGTCTGTTATACTTCCGAGAGGGGATTATGACAGACCATCTGATTAAATGAATAAAACTGAGTAAAGTGAGGAATGACCTTTTTTTCCTTCCAAATGTATAATTACATTTTACAATACAAACTGATCCATTTATGTTCACACGTCCATATACCGAGCACCCATATTTCACTTACAAAATACTAAAAATTTTAATTATTGATCATTTGCAATAGACATTACAGTGTGGTGACAATATGTCGTCATAACTTTTGTCGGAACACAACTGTTTCACTTTACGATTGTAAACAGACAGTTGACCAGCACAATTGTCCCTGTGCACTGCACAACTACCGCTGCCAGTGTTGCCATGTATGTGCAGTACGCTGCAGCCGGTGATCAGTACTTTTACCACCAACAATATATACCTGTTAAGCAGAAGCAACCGTCATCTAAACTGTATTTTAACCTAGTTCACATGTTATTGATTTTTGTTTGCAGGTGTAAAGATTGATATGATGGTGATAATACTGTATGTAGGTTAAATTGGGGTTTCACCTTATCAGTGGACTCACGATTCAAATTATGTGTCAGTAATCATCAAATTTGCTATCCGGCTCACACTGTTGTTCCAAACTTGAAATGTAGCCCTCATGGCCTAGTAAATTGGAGACCCCTGGTATAGAGTCTATTGCCACATTTTGCTGCATACAGATACCTTGTCTAATTGTACAGTTTATTTTATCTTCTGTTGACTGTTTGAACTAGTTTTGACTGGAATACTTTTCCTCGATCAGATATCATGACACATGGTGCACCATGCTTCAAATTAATGTCTTCTACAAGGAATTTGCGATCTCTGGAGCTTCTGCAGTCGGTGCAGGTTTGGTGACAGTGTAGCGTGTGAGTTAGTCAGTGCAGACTATTATCCATCGGTTACCGGTTGTCGACTTCGGGAACCTCACTAAAAGATTGATCCCAACTTGTTGGAATGGAGCTGCTGCCAGCGGAATTGGTACGAGATGCCCTGTAGGTAATTGCGGTACATGCTTCCGTCACTGGCACTCTTTACAGTGACTCACATAGTGCTTGACAGATCGGTAGAGACCTTTCCAGTAATACCTGCGTCTGATTCTGTCTAGGGTCTTCACGAATCCCAGATGACCGGATATTGGAGCATCATGGAAATATTTGAGAATAGCTGGCTGGAGATGAGCTAGAACGACCAATAGCAATTTGGGGCCCAGTGGATCGTAGTTTCTCTTTTACAATGTTCCGTTTATAAGTTGGAACTCTCCATTGGTCGGTTCTTCTTTCTCCAAGGCCTCTATCGTTTTTAATAGTGCTGGATCTTCCCTCTGTTCAGCTGTAACGTCATCTAATTCAGTGAGGGCTGAAATTTCATTCATGCTGTTGTGTTCCACTAATGAATTCCTCAAAAGGCAGTCGGCATCCTTGTGTTTGCGCCTGTTCTTGAATACCACTGTGACATCATACTCTTGGAGTCTTAGTGCCCATCTTGCTAGTCGACCTGATGGATCCTTCAAGCTATTGAGCCAACACAAAGAATGGTGGTCTGTCACAATGGTGAATGGTTTGCCAAATAAATATGGCCATAACTGTGAGACAATCTTTCTCAGTTGTAGAGTAGTTTATCTCGGACTTTGAGAGTGCTCTTGATGCATAGGCTATCACTTTTTCAGCACCTTCCTGAACTTGTACAAGCACTGCACCAATCCCATAACTAGTGGTGTCTGTGTGAAGTTCCGTTTCCGCATTCTCGTCGTACAAGGCTAGCACTGGTGAGAAAGTTAGAGCATCCTTAAGTGCCTGGAAAGCTCTTTTTTTTTTTTTTTTTTGTCTCATCTCAGTAAAACTTGGCGTCTTCCTGCACAATTCTTGAAATTTACGTGCCTTGTTAAAAAAAATTCTTTTTAGAAACTTTGGTAGTATGAGCACAGCCCGAGAAAACTTCTAAACATCATGAATGTGCTGAGGAATTTGGAAATTTTGTGACTACCCTTACTTTATCTGGATCAGCACGGACACCATCTCTGTTGACTAGGTGCCCCAGGATTTTTATCTCTTTGGCGACGAAGAGGCACTTCGGATTGAGGCAGAGTCCTGCAGTCTGAACACAGTTGACAGGCAACTCTGATGTTCTTCAAACGTTTTCGAGAAAACGACAATGTCATCGAAATAGCAAAGACACGTCGTCCACTTAAGGTGTCAAAGCAAGTTGTCCATCATGCGTTCAAAAGTGGCCAGAGCATTACATAATCCAAATGGCATTACTTTGAATTCGTAGAGGCCGGCAGGTGTAGTAAAAGCCGTCTTCTCCCTGTCAGCTTTGTCAACCTCGATTTGGCAGTAACCTGTCTGCGTGTCCATAGTTGAAAAGTATGTAGCTCCTTTCAAGCAGTCAAAGGTGTCATCAAAGCGCGGCAGTGGGTAGACATCTTTCTTTGTGATTCTGTTCAGCCACTGATAGTCGACACAGAATCGCCATGTGCTCCTTCTTCTTTACAAGGACCATCGGAGACGACCAAGGACTCTCCGAAGGTTGAATAATGTCATCGTGCAACATCTTCTCCACTTCCTTCCAAATTATCCGTCTTTCAGCTGGCGACACTATACGAACGCTGGCTAATTGGTGGATGATCACCAGTATTGATACGATGCCTTATCATGGGCCGTTTCATCTGACTTTTCCCCTGCTGAGGTATGAATGCACCCGAAAATTGACGTAGTATGGCTAACATCCACTAGCATTGTTCTTTGGTCAGTCCGGGCCCTATTGGCAGTTCCACATTTGTTTACTCCAGCGTGTTGTCTGATAACAGCAGAGCATGAGTCTTTGTTGATGACGTTGAGCTCACCATCCTGGATTGGTTCAGCTGTTCCGATACACATTCCTTTGGGGATAAGTTGCGACTGCTCGTGACAATTTGTGATCCAAATCACTCCTCGAACTTTGGTAATGCTTATGATACACGGTATATCCCTTGTATTCCGGTTCTAGTCCGTGTAAGCGATGGCTTTTACGTTGCCTAATTGGAGCCACGGTGATGCAGCTGTTGTACAGGATACCCGGCACCTCCACCAAAGAATGTCACATTGAAATGGAAGCAGTGTTGACTTCGAAGACAACTGAACACGGCACTTATAATGAAAGCAGGTTTATTACGAACTTAATATACACGCAGCATTAACTGCCTCTCGGGCAGAGTTCTCTGCTATTTATACACAGACAGAATGTACCTGAAATTAGAAGAATAGTTAACATAAGAAACAATTAGAATTTGCAAGTGAACATAAGAAAGATGTAGAACATTCTTGAATTGTTAATTACAAAGAAATAAATTTTAGCCGGTGGATGGGATTGAAGCGGCGACCTTCAGCACTGCAGTCAGTGACACTATCCCCTGCGCCATGGCGGCAGTCGGTTAACATGGTGTCTCGCAGCACTATTTATTTCTCAAGGGCATTGATGTTGATGTTTCTGTGAAATATTCAGTATATAGTCTCTCTTAAAATAACACCCCTTTCTTCACCACATCACAAATGTTAGTTGTCAATTAGTGCATTTACCTTAGTGTAATATACTCTCAATATTGTTTTGTAGAGCCTGCAAACTTACTTTTTTTTTTATTTTTTGTTCAGATACACTCTTCTATTTTGGAAGTGTTTCTGTAGAGTCTCACAGCTGCAGAAAGTTACCTATATACAGTTCTGTAAACATTAATTAGTTGTTATTTTCATTTCTATAACTTTTGATTGACAAACCAGATTTGACTTACTGGGCCGAGCGGGTAGTGAAACCACCAATTGCTACCTTATTGGGCATTATGTCTTTTAGATTTTATGCATGTGCTTACTGGTAACAGTTACGTTAATTGATTTTCCAGCTTTGTCCAGGAAACAGTCAATATGTTTTACATTTTAGCATAACTCCATTTGTTGCAGCTGGCAAGTTATTTACCTGTTGCCTGTTTATGGTACAAGTGTCTTTGGTTTGTGTCACATAATAAATCTGATAATCAGTAAACATTTACTTGATGTTAGTATTGTATCCAGACAAATGATTTTTCTTAATTATTTATTAATCATCCGCTCAATTTGGATCTGCTTCTTTCATAAGCAATACTTGAAAAACATTATGTAGTAAGCAGATACAGAACTATTTTTTATACAGTGCCAGAAAAAAATTAGTACACCTAGAAAGATGACTTCAATTTGCCAGGTGCCACCTGTGGATAGTACATTTACTGGTAATGGTTTCAGTGTCATCCGCCAGTGACACAACTGTCAGAGTTCCATCTGTGTGTGCCCTTTAATAGGGAAAGTTTAAAGCTTTAATGTTCAGTGTGATATCTACATGTGAAGCAAGTAGACACCATAGCACATAGACGCATTTGTGTCTCCTGCCAGCCAACTGAACTTGTTTAAAAGTGCACTTCCAAGTGGCAGGATGCTACTTGCGGATAATTGCCACACAAGTTGGATGTGTTGCGACAGTTATGCTATGATGCTGGTCGCAGGGTCATGTGAACATTCTCATACTCACAGACGAGGTACTCTAATGTCTACTCAGCTCAGACATCCTTCAAAATCATCATATTATAATGGCAGTAGTCGCAGATCTTACAGCTACCACAGCATAGAAAAGATGGTTTGTGGGTGCAGAAGTGTCAACATAAATTGTTGCCAACTGGTTACTATGGGAACATAGTCTTCTCTTGAATTTGCACCACAGCATCGACGTGTATGACTCGACTGGTGCTGTCAGAAGATGAAATGGCAGGCTGTGGTCAGTGATGAAAGCAAATTTTGCCTGCAAGCAAATGATGATTGTGTGTATGACGTAGACCTGATGAGCACTGTCTCATAGAGAGCATTTAAGTTAATGCAGACCAGTGCTTCACACAAGTAGAATTTCGTGAGACCTATTCTTTTGCCATTATTGCAACAGGTGATGTGTTGTTCCAATTGGAAATTTTTTTCCCATACACCGAGCGTGAAATGCAATGTGCTCTGCTAGATGTGCTGCAACTTGCCTGTCCAGCTCTATCTGCAGACTTTCGTCCAATCCAGTTCATGTGGGATATGATGAATGACATGCGACTCATCAAATCACAATGATCAGGTCTAGCAGGCCTAGAATAAAGTATCCCAAGATAATATTCACCATATGTATGATAAAATAGATACCATTATATCAAAAGGAAGGTGATGTGTTGTTCCAACAGGATAATATTCACCCACATACTGCCCATGAAACTCAACGTGTTCTGCAAGACATGCAGCAACTTCCCTGGCTGCTTGGCTTCCAGACTTGCCTCCAATCAAGCATGTATGGGACGACACCTGACTCTTGTGAATCAAAAACCCACGAGTCAAGAGGGTGTCACATAAAGTATCCCAGTATTACCCACCTGCATGATTGAATGGATACCAGATTCAGCACCTGCATTGTTGCCCAAGGAAGGAACACCAAGCACTTCTTTGGTTGTTTCGGCATGGATTGAAACCTTGTACTCCACCATTTCTTGAGCTATTGATTTCTGAATGTAATGATTTGTAGTGCTCCGTATGAACTGTTTCTACAATAAATGAATTAGAAAACTCTTAAAAGGGTGTACTAATTTTTATTTCCAGCATCGTATATTCCATACAACTGAATACTGAGCATGTGGCTTTCAAAGTTACTATGAGAAAGACCTTAAATAAGGCAGCTGCTGTTTTGTACTCTTCTTGTATTTACAAAATGTGACTAAATATAATGTCCTTAACTGTAGAACAGTAGGGAACTGAGTTGGGAAGAAAGCACGCCGGGGGGGGGGGGGGGGGGGGGGGGATTTTAGGCAAAGGGTGTAGGGTTGCAAAGTTATCTTAGAATTCAAAAGAGCTGGTGGTGGAGGGGAGGTTTCAGATAGCTCGGGTACGAAATTTAATGTCAGATTTCAGGAACACATGAGACTCTGTGTTAAAGTCAATCAATTTTTTACCAAACTGAAAAGTAAAAATCGGAATGTATAGAAAAAAAAAATGGTTTTAAAATACTTCACAAAATACCTAAATGTCTATAATGAATATTTTAGAACAATTGGAAATTTACATTCACAAAAATAAATATACAATCTGAATGAATGGACAATCCTAAAAGGTAAACATTATATGAGAAACTTTATTTACCTAATAGAAAAAAAAAAAAACTGGAAAACATGATATATCAAAAACTGAGCAACATTTTGACCACACAACTACAAAATGTACAAGAAGAGGCAAAAAGATTGATCAGCCTGAATAATTTAGAGTCCAAAATCAGAGCCTTGCGCATGCCCAAGTTCAGAAGTGCCAGTGGAGCTTCAGCTTGGTGTTTTCATCATCAAATGTATGCAATATAATAGTTAGAATTACAGTAAGGCTATATGTATGCAATTCAAGTCTTCATATCACATACTTGCCAAGTTTTCCCAGAAGATTTCTGGATTTTGGGCTGTCTTTCCCGCCCCCCCCCCCCTTCAGATTTTCATCTCCCAGGCTTTTGCCTTTTAATTATAGTTGCTATTCTCAGAAGTGAGTGTTTAAAATTCTACTGAAAGTCGATTGATAATAATATTGATAATCCATTTTTCTGGAATATTGCTGCGCTCTTGTCATTAACTCTGTATGAAACAACATTCTATCAATAATCACATCGCCCATACTCTTTTTCTTTGGCTGCATATTAGCAGGAAACGTTTCTGTTTGCTTGATTTTATTGCGATGTTTCCTGTGGTTCTGGTGTTCATGCAGTTTTGTAAGTCAGTCAGTCACTGAATAGTGCGACTGGAATAATTTATAAAATGTTTACTTCATCACTGAAGCAAATGCCACAGTCACTATCTTTCTAAACAATACACAAATAGTTTTGACAGACTATGCTGTCATTTTCAAATGTTGCAATGGTATTGCAGTGGAAAAAAAAACACTCGGAACACATCAAAATACTTTAAATATCTTGTTACAGAAGCTAAAAGTGTACACATTTTTATGATGGAAATCAATCCTCAATTTATCCATGGAAGCATCACATTGTAACGTCACTGCTGCGTCCACCTAATCCTCGATGGGCGAAGTTGCCGTTATATTCTATTTGCTGCTTAATCATTTAATAATTGTTCCAATGATTTGACGGTATGGGATGCGGACAATTAGTAGGTTGATCCATAATAATAAACTTTGTTAACTTCCTTTATTATAGAACGACAAATGTTAAAAACTCTTCCTTTAAATACATTGATTAAATAACCGCGTGCCACTATGGTGAATGTCTACAAGTCCACACTGAAACATTTCAATACGCAACTGCAACCGAAACTCATATGCGAAACGACTGATGGGCAAAACTTTAGCCACCGATAAACTCGGGTTACGAACGCACTGTCAACATGCTACTGCCTTGCTCTGCGGTCAGCAGGAGACTGCCGCACACCGGCTAACAAGCAAAAAAACATTCCAACCTAAGCATTGTTGCCAGCAGCTCTCGCTGCACGCCAACAATAACTATCATTCGACCAAAATGTACCAAAGACGTTACTAACCTAAAACCCTGTATCCTCACAACATGTTTCTGGATAAATTAAGGATTGATTCTCATAGTAAAAATGTGAACACATTTAGCTTCTGTAACAAAATATTTTAACCATTTTTGGAGTAAATTGAGCTTGTCTGTTTTTCATCATACTACTATTGTGACATTTGAAAATGAGAGGGTAATCTGTCAAAACTAGTCATGTATTGTTTATGAAGATACTGACTGCAGTTTTTGCTAAAATGATGAAGGAAAGATATATTTGTGCAATTTTGTGATCATTTTTTGTGCTCTTTAGTGTTTTGTGATGAGTCCAATCAAGAAATGAATCATCAGTCTTTCAAGGATGCATATTCTGCTGAATTTCCATGTATCATGGGATCGCAGAAAGTTGTAATATTAGCATTCTGTTTGTTGCACGTGTACGTGTGATAAATATAAACACTGGTTGCGGAGAAAGAACTGAATCAGTCATATTAAATCTGTTAAACACGTCTCGAATATGCATGCATATGTTAAATGTTTGTTATGTAGGATGTCCTGGTTTTCTGTTTTTGGAAGTTGACAGGTATGGCATCATTTCTTTTGGAATTCATTATTTGAGAATATAGAAAAATGTTGAAATGTAAGAAATCCATTTTGGTAGAATTACTGCTATGATGAGAGTGTTAAATCTGTTTCTGTGGTTGAGTTGTTTGGCAAATGGTTTATGAACATAAAGGATGAGCATTTGAAAATAACGTGAGTTAATTAACATTATTATTTAAACCTGGAGAGGTAATATTTGAAACATTAATTCCCTACAAATTATGCAGTTGTAGGCTTATCCAGGTTCCATATTCTTTCATAATTTTCCATTTTATAATAATCTAACATTTAAACAAACAGCCAAATGGTTGTAGTAAAAAAATATTGAAAATGTATTTCTTTGTGATTACTTTGACTACCACCTGGCATTTCAGCTAAGAGAAACATATCAGATGATTGGCATAAGTCACAGCTCTGCTTCAAAATTACTAATATGAATGTTGTCCATACAAATAAGAGCGCTCTTTGAATAAAGTGTTAGTGAATCTGAGGCAGGACTCCCATGTTGTAGTTACTTACATAGTAAGGAGATGAATTACATGATTTAAAGATAATTGTGATGAATTGAGATGTTCAATACCTAGAAGACCATGACCCTCTATACAGAGACAAGATGAAGAATTGGTTAATAAGGCCCAGTACTAAGGAGAACTTCACATTTCCGAGTCTAGTTGATGATTGCTCGCAGAAGATTAAAAGGGGCATGGAATTAGGTCCCATCATGCTCTTACCAAAGAACTGTTTTCTGATTAACAAGCTGTGAATAAACTAGCAATTGAGTTCCTGGGGAGATGTTGACTGGAGGAAAGTAATTTTCTCTAACAAGTGAACAGTTGAGTTCACAAGCCGAGGTCCTGCACTTATTTAGCTCACATATGGGCAACAAATGACATGCATTTCCTGTCCATCGCACTAATAGTAGACACATAAGTGTGAAATGCTTGGGCTGGATGTCTTACTTGGGTGCAGTAATGTCAGAACTTATCCAAGGCCAGTTCAATTTAGCATGCTATGAACATCCTAGAAACTGTAATCATCTCTGGACCTCGACTTTGGTACCTTGTAGGACGTCTCGCTTACCAACATGATAACCACCCCCCTTAACACTAGCATTAGGATTCGTAGTTGGTTTCAAAGGAGGGAAAAATTATTCAGTACCATCCATGGCCTCCAAAGTCACTTGATCTCAGTTCCACAGAGCATGTTTGGGCTTATGTTAAGATGACTCTGTGGGACAATTGTACAGACCGTCCTCCAGGAACTGTGCATGCCCTGCAGGATTTGTTTCATTCTTCATTGGAGAGAATTAACCACAGTTGAGGACTTTTTCCATATACTTGTGAATACTATGCATCGAGGTATCCATACTGTTCTTGGTGCCAGTAGCATGTGCACAAAATACTCAAGCTATACACAGCCTAGTCTTCATTTTATTTCATTTTTTGTAATACGTCTATATAGTTATTTAGGCAAAAAAAAAAAAAAAAAATATTAATTTCAAACTATGAATCTTATTGCTGCTATAATGTGGTATATGTATCTTTAGTTATCATCCTCCAAAGATTATTATTTTTATGGCAGGTTAGATGAATATCGGTCTCCAGAGATGATTATTTTTATTTTTATATGACATCAGATAGATTGCACCTTCGAAAGTAGGTTATTTTTAGACATCATATTCACAAATAATAGTTAGTTTTCATATTTACTGAAGTGAATGTTGAAAAAATGTATATACTGTAATTTAATAACAAAAAGTAAATAAAGCACAAACATTTGCAAAGCTATAAAAATTAGGCTGCAGTGAAATTCAGTGTGAAACATACTACAGCTACCAGTACACAGTAAGGTGACATGCTACCAAGGAGGTACCAATCTCCTCTTTTTAGCATAATAGTTCAATAGCACCACCATAATTCTAGAATGAATGTTAAACCAGAAACAACAGCTAATGGAAGGCACATCCACTTGTTTATGTAAACTGGGCGTAAGGACTTTGAAAAATATGCCAATAAGTTGATACATTTCTTATAGTGAAATTGATAATAGGCACACCAGGTGGAAGTTAAAGTAATTATAAATAAATACATCTATTTTCTATATTTTACTATGACCATTTTTCTGTCAGTTTAGATTATACTATTATAAAATGGAATCTTTTGAAAGAATGTGTACCTAGAAAAGCCTACAACAGCACAATTTGTAGCAGATTGAAGTTTAAAATATTACCTAACTATATAAAAAAGACAATTGACTTCACTTAGATTCAAAGATTTCTTCTTTAGTTCATAATCATTGGCCAATCCACTCAGTCATTGAAACACATGTGAAACACTCGGATTTTTAAAAGAAATGATATTCTTAGTTAAATTACAATGAATCTCAGCATAACCTATATCCTAACTATTATATTGCTTGTAATGTGGCATTGTAAACACCAAGCGTACTAAGGAAAAAGACTGCCAGTACCCTTTAGGTGTTGCTGTCTGGTTTAGTGATGGATCGAAATCATTCAAAGTTGTTGGATGAATATAGTGGCCAGAGAGAGAGTGGTCACGTGTGCATGAGTGATTTTGTAAATGTGTGCCCACTCTGTTTTATGACAACAGCTGAAGCCAAAAATTTAAATTATGCGCATGTAATTGTCTCCTCTACATATCTTCCTGTGGCTCAGCAATTGTCTTTATGGTGAGTTACAACCTATCCTCATTATTGTTGATATACCTAGGATATAATTTACTTGTAAAAGTAAAGCATCGGTGAAACAATCATTCAAGCAAGGTTTATGTATACATATAACACAAGGAATCATAGAAAAATACAAAGACATAGATACAAAAATAAATAAAAAGAATGTGTCATATTATGACCTCGTAGAAGTTGCAGTCCCAGCACAGAAGTATTTCGTTAATTTTGACTTATGCCTTTAAAACTAATCACCAAAGAGATGAATTTAGGTGTTACCTGTATTTGCATACCCAGAGCAATTCTGTATAAATTACATGTGAGAATTTTTCTCTTACATTAAAACTAAAACCAGAACAAAAGAAATATATATGTGGCACCTGTAAACATAGACAATTAATCCCCCCTCCCCTAACTTTCTCTTCTTCTGTTAGTTGTTACTGTATGGAGTCTTTTAGAAGGAACACTACGTACTTGAGCAGTACTAATTTTATTTAACCAGGGACACAAATTGAAAATGGTCCTAGCTCCATGTTGCCTACAGTGAATTGGGTTTGTTGTACATTATTTCTCTCTCTGTAATTCTTGAAAAGACAACCGCTACCCTTAATACTATTTCGAGTCTCTCTACTAGATATCTACAAAGCATAATTCCATTAAGCATTTATGAGCTACATATTAAATGTGATGTGATGTGCTTTTCTTCCAGTACACTGCTCTTCCTGTACACATTCCTGAAGCTTGCATGGCCATTCATTAGACCTACCATGTGTTTAATCTGCCTCCTGTTCAAGTCAAAAATTTCTGAACATCACTTAAAATATGTTTTTGGCATTATTAGTTTGCTGTATTTGGGGCTATTGACCTGACCTTGTTGTTTGAACTATATCATCACCTTAGTGATACAGATTGAATTGCCCCTGCAATTGCTACTGTTCAGCTGCTTTTATCATTGCTAATTCCTAAGTGACCAGAAACCCAGAGCAGATTTTTACCTTTTTGCTCCCCCTTGGCCACACTTACGAGTCTTGTGGCATTCTATAACAATTTTTGATCTCGTTGTTGAGGTTGCTAGAGGTTTCAAAGTTGCTTGGCTATTTGAATGAGTGTAGATCCAATGAACCTCGTAACACCTATGTACATTCTCTTCTGTGTGTCCTCTAACAGGGAATGTTTCCAACTGGAATGCCATAGCCAATTTTTCTCAGTGCACTCTCCATTTGAGGCTATGCCTCATGCACACTAGTTCCAGCTCCTTTTATTGTTTTTTACCCATCAATTAAATGGACTATATCACATGAATGGTACTGGGAATTCTTTCTCCCAGTGATGCTTACTTCGTATGGGTACTTAAAAAGATTTATTGAAGCAGGTTGAAGTTATTTTACAGTCGGCTAACATTTACCCAACCAAGCCTGTGTATACCATGTACTATTGGATTTTTCTGAAAGTAATAAAATTTAAATTTTTTTAACTTGGATACCACTGCTACACCCTCCATTGTAATCCAAAATTGTGATGAGGACATGTCCAGGATGATTTCCAAACCAGCAGTGAGACTGCTGCTAATTTCACCCATCATTATGGTTTGCCAGGCAATCAGTTTACTCTGAATGTTCTCAAGCTCCTTAGGAGCCACACGCATTTCTTATTTACTCTACCAAATAGTAGCAATGTAATTATTGTAAGTCTTATTACAGATTTATAACTTCAGTGCATGGTCTTGGGATTTGGACTCCAGTTTTAGTTTTCCTCCCATCTTCCAAGTGCACATAATAGCTTTGGAACATATATTCCTTAGTTGAGGAGTCTATATTAGTTTACTTCTAGACACTTTGCTACCATTTATACTGATACAATTTTCTTGAAGATTCTTAAGGAATGTACATTTCCTGTGTATGTCCATAATGTCTTCATAGATAACAGTTTTCATGCGGCAGTTCTTTATATATGTTTCCATACATTAGTTTTGCCCTTATTTAGTTTGCATTGTGCCAGTATTGTAAGCAGTATTTATAAATTCACCAAATATTACTATGAACAATATTACAATAGCAATTCACCATAAAGACAATGACTGAACCACAGACAAGTGTTTGAAAAAGGCAATCTCACACACACGTAATAAGCTTTTTGTAACAGCCTTCATCAGAAAAAGAGCCTGCATATAGTCACACAGACACAACTCTCTCTCTCTCTCTCTCTCTCTCTCTCTCTCTCTCTCTCTCTCTCTCTCTCTCTCTCTCTCTCTCACACACACACACACACACACACACACACACACACACACACACACAGGAATGCCTTCTCCAACTGCTTCACCTACTGTTGGGGATGGAGGCAGTGGTCATCTACATGAGATTTGTCACTATGTGACTCCATGAAACTGTTTGGAGTCTTTTTCTAGTAAAGCCTGTGGTCAAAATCTTTAGTTCTTTAAGTCTGGTTATCTTTTCTTCATGTCTGTTTGCAGCTCAAAAATCACCTTTATGGTGAGTTGCAATCCTTGCTCAAAATATTGTTGATTCCTTGCATGCTTCACGGGCACCACATCAGATCATATTGTTGAAACTGCACAATATTTCCATGAGGCAGCTGCTCATCATCTTCAGGTGCTAACTAAACTGCTGATTGCTGTCATCTCGGCTAAATACTGTGGCTGGCTAGAAAAGCGCTGGCATGAAGACGGTGGGGGAGAGCAATGACATCACTGTAGGAGAATCATAGATGAAAACATATAGAGCCCTCTGGTGGTCTCTGCATACAAGACACTGGAAAGTGCAGCCACAAGTCGCGAGCGCGGGTAGTGTGGTGTGCAGTTTAAATGCTCTCGCTTCGGTGACCTGTCTGCGGCGACTCGATGGTTAGTACCGGCAGTGCTGTTTCCCATGCCTTGCTGAGCTGAAAGCCCATGTCCCTATTAATCAGGTCATTCGAAATACATATTTCGACTGCCTCTTTGAAGATGGAGTCCCAGTACGTAGATACAGATGAGAGGATCTATGTCTCTTCATAGTGCATGCTATGCCCCATGTCCAAACAGTGCTCAGCGACAGCAGACTTTCCTGGCTGACCCAGTCTCGTGTGTCGCTTGTGTTCATCGCATCTATCTTTGACAGTGCAACACGTCTGTCCAATGTATGATTTTCTGCACTGGCATGGGATTTTATATATGCCTGGTCTCCTCAGACCTAAACTGTCTTTGACGAGACACAGTACCGTTTGTACTTACGCTGGAGAAAGGACACACCACAAAGGTAAGGGAGAAAAACCAATCTTTTCGATTCCTCTGTTTCTTCTGGCAGCTCTTCAGGTCTTGCGCGAGGTGGTTGTAGCGCATTTTGTATCTGCTTCTCAGAGTATCCATTCTGGAAAAACACAGAGCGAATATGGTTGAGCTCTTCTGGTAAGCTCTCTTGGTCTGATGTTACTCTAGCCCTGTGCACAATGGTCCATAATACACCACTACCTTGGGAAGGGTGATGACAGCTCATAGGTATAGGTCTGTGTGTGTCGGTTTACGATAAACATTGTGACCCAAGGAACCGTCTTCTTTCCTATGGACCAAGACATCCAAAATCGGGAGATCTCCATTTTTCTCCATTTCCATTGTGAAGCAGATACTCTGATGGATGGAGTTAAGATGTTGCAGAAATGAAGGAAGGGTTGCTGTCCCATGTGGCCACACCACAAACGTGTCATCCACATATCTCCAAAAACATTTAGGTTTCAGAACCGCCATCTGCAGTGCTTTATCCTCAAAGTCTTCCATAAACATGTTGGGTACTATGGGAGACAAAGGACTACCCACTGCAAAACCGTCAGTTTGGTCAAAATATTGTCTGTTGAATAAAAAGTAGGTCGAGGTAAGCATATGCTTGAGGTGTAGAACATCTTCCTCTAGCTTCTCTCCTATAAGTTGCATTGAATCCATCAGAGACACTCATGTGAACAAGAAAACTAAATCGAAAAATGATGGAAATTCTCCTCAGAGATGATAAATTGTTTTTCAAAAGAGATAAATTGGCTGGCCAGTACTCACCTTTGTGCAGTAATGCCGATAGTGACACAAATGAAGAAAAAGAGAAAAAAAGGACAAGATTTTGGAACACAGTTCCTTCTTCAGGTGGGAGAGAAGCGAAGAAAAAAGGAAAAAGGATGGGAAGGGAAGGGCAAGTTCCCACTTCCGTAGGTCTGAGGGCCTGGTGTTTTCCACGGATGCATTGGTTAGGTTTTGCAGTGGGATTGGTTGCAGGGATAGGAACCATTTGGTTGGGAGGGTGGTTTTGGGATGTTGTAAGGTTGGATGAGGATGTTGCGGGGGTTGGGAGGACAGCGGGAAATCTATCTGCTCCAGTAACGAATCCCTCACCACCTGCAACAACAATCTATCCATTGCTTTCCTCTCCCACAACTACCCTACAGACCTTGTTCACAAGCAGATCTCCCAAACTGTCCATTCTTCTCCTTCCAACAACAATGTTCCTAACCCCAGACCACCCAAAAACACCCCCTTAGTCACCCAGTACCATCCTGGCCTGGAATGCCTCAACAAATTCCTCCAACAGGGCTGTGACTTTCTCAAGTCTTGTCCTGAGATGAGATCATCACTCCAAACTTTTCTTCCCAAACCACCCAGAGTAGCCTTCTGCTGTCCTCCCAACCTCTGCAGCATCCTCGTCCAATCTTACAACATCCCAAAACCACCCACCCTACCTAATGGTTCCTATCCCTGCAACCGACCACTCTGAAAAACCTGTCCAATGCATCCTCCCACTACCACATATTCCAGCACCACCATAGGAAAAACCTACCCGATTCAAGGCAGGGCTACATGTGAGACAACACAAGTCATATATCAACTGACATGTGTCCACTGTGCGGCCTTTTATATTGGTATGACTACTAACAAATTGGCTGAGCGGATGGTCACAGACGGACTGTTTGCTTGGGGACACCCAATATCCTGTAGCAGAACATGCCCTCCAGCATGTCTCCAGGGACCTTGGCACGTGTTACACCACACATGCCATTTGAATACTGCCAACTAACACCAGTCCCTCAGACCTACGGAGGTGACAACTTGCCCTCTAACATATCCTCTCCTACCGCCACCCCCCTGGCCTAAATCTACGCTAACCCATCCCTTCCTCCAACCTCAGCTCACCTATTCATTATTCCTTCCTTACCCCCCTTTCTCTCTCTCTCTCTCTCTCTCTCTCTCTCTCTCTCTCTCTCTCTCTGTGTGTGTGTGTGTGTGTGTGTGTGTGTGCGTGCGTGCGTGCGTGCGTGTCCATCTTTCGCTGTTAATCAATGCGTTTTAGACACCCCCTCTCCTACACCTCTCAGCGTCATTCAGATCACTCATCTTCTCTTCCCTTTACTGATTGAGCTTTCCTCTTTGGTTACATATATCCTCTCCGGCTTGGCTCAGTACTAATATGCTGTATCTCTTTCTTCCACACTCCTCAAACACCACCATCATGACCTAGGTTGTGAATTACCTTTCCTTTCCATTCCCATCCTTTTTTCTTTGCTTCTCTCCCTTCTGAAGAAGGAACTGTGCTCCAAAATCTTGTCTTTTTCTTTTTTTCCCGTCATTTGTGTCACTATTGGCAGTACAGCACAAAGGTGAGTACTGGCCAGCCAATCGATCTCTTTTGAAAAATAATTTATCATCTCTGAGGAGAATTTCCATCATTTTTTGATTTTGTTTCCATGTTCACACCAGTGTATCTGATGGATTCAATGCAAATTATAGGAGAGAAGCTAGAGGAATACATTCTACACTTCATTAAGCATATGCTTACCTCGGCCTACTTTTTATTCAATGGACAATATTTTGAGCAAACTGGCGGTGTTGCTATGGGTAGTCCTTTGTCTCCCATAGTAACCAACATGTTTATGAAAGACTTCAAGGATAAAGCACTGCAGATGCTGGTTATGAAACCTAAATGTTTTTGGAGATATGTGGACAACACGTTTTTGGTTTTTCTCCCTTACGTTGGTGGCGTATCCTTCAAGATTCGCAGGTTGTTCAAGAAATATAACATCAAATGTGTCTGCCATCTTCCAACAAGAGTACAAACGATGCTGCGTCCCATCAAAGACAATTTAGGTCTGAGGAGACCAGGCATATATAAAATCCCATGCCAGGGTGGAAAATCATACATTGGACAGACGTGTCACACTGTCAAAGGTAGATGCGATGAACACAAATGACACACAAGACTGGGTCAGCCAGGAAAGACTGCTGTCACTGAGCACTGTTTGGACATGGGGCATAATATTTAATATGAAGAGACAAAGATCCTCTCATCTGCATCTACTTACTGGGAGTCCATCTTCAAAGAAGCAGTCGAAATACGTATTTCGAATGATCTGATTAATAGAGTCGCGGGCTTTCAGCTCAGCAGGGCATGGGAACCAGCACTGGCGGTACTAAGGCATCGTCGGCCGCATTCAGGCATATCCATCAAGTCGCCGTAGACGGGTCACTGAAGCGAGAGCATATAAACTGTGCACCACACTACCCACACTCGCGCGCTGTACCCACGACTTGTGGCCTCACTTTCCTGTGTCGTGTACGTGGAGACCACCAGATGGCTCTATATGTTTTCATCTATGATTTGCCTACAATGATTTCATTGCCTCTCACACCATCTTCTCGCCTGCGCTTTTCTAGCCAGCCACAGTATATAGGCGAGACGACAGCAATCAGCAGTTTAGTTAGCACCTGAAGATGACGAGCAGCTGCCTCATGGAAATAGTGTGCAGTTTCGACAATATGATCTGATGCGACGCCCGTGAACCATGGAAGAAATCTATACATCGAGAAAGCCTCAAACGGTACAATATTGCTGATATTCCAACCTGGACTTCCCATTGTTGAATTTTACTGTGACCAAATCATCTGCATATCTTTGGAAAACAGTAGTGTCTAGTATTTAGTTTCTTAATAGGTTCATTCACCACTTGGTTATACTGCACCAAAGACAAGAACCTGCAGCTTTGAAGACACTCTGTGGTGATGCTGTTGATCACCAGTTTCACATTTATCATGGCATCTTTTGCCCACTCAGCATGGTGTTATTCTACTTACATATAGTGGTCTTTATAGCGTGCACATTTGCAGCTACATTTATTTTTACATTTAAACCAATTTCCCACAGTCACCAGATATATATAGCAGAGGATACTTCTAGTACCACTAACTGCCCCCATCCCCACCTCTTTCACTGTTCCACTTACTAATGGTGCAGGGGAAGAATGATTATTGCTAAACCTCTGTATTAGATCTGATTTTCAAAATTTCTTGCTGTGGTTATTTTGTGAAATATCTGGAAGGAAGTAATGTGTTGTCCTACATTTCCTCAAAATTACTCTCTAAATTTCAATAATAAATCACTCAAGAAAGCATAATGCCTTTCTTGTAGCATCTGCCTCTGGAGTTTGTTAAGCCTTCCTGTAATGCTCTTGTGCTGACTAAACAGTCCTGTGACAAAATGCGCTCTCTTCAGTGGTTTGTCTCTCTCTCCCCCTCTCCCCCCTCTCCCCCCTCTCTCCACCTCTCTCCACCTCTCCCCCCTCTCCTCCCTCTCCCCCCTTTCTCCACCTCTCCCCCCTCTCCCCCTCTCTCCACCTCTCCCCCCTCTCTCCACCTCTCCCCCCTCTCTCCACCTCTCCCCCCTCTCTCCAACTCTCCCCCCTCTCTCCACCTCTCCCCCCTCTCTCCAACTCTCCCCCCTCTCTCCAACTCTCCCCCCTCTCTCCAACTCTCCCCCCTCTCTCCACATCTCCCCCCTCTCTCCACCTCTCCCCCTTCTCCCCCTCTCCCCCTTCTCCCCCTCTCCCCCTCTCCCCCTTCTCCCCCTCTCCCCCTTCTCCCCCTCTCCCCTCTCACCCCTCTCTCCCCCTCCCCCCCTCTCCCCCTCCCCCTCTCTCCCCCTCCCCCTCTCTCCCCCTCCCCCTCTCTCCCCCCTCTCTCCCTCTCTCCCCCCTCTCTCCCTCTCCCCCCCCTCTCTCCCTCTCTCCCCCCTCTCTCCCTCTCTCCCCCCTCTCTCCCTCCTCTCCCCCCTCTCTCCCTCCTCTCCCCCCTCTCTCCCTCCTCTCCCCCCTCTTTCCCCCTCTTTCCCCCTCTTTCCCCCCTCTTTCCCCCCTCTCTCCTCCCCCTCTCTCCCCCCTCTCTCCCCCCTCTCTCCCCCCTCTCCTCCTCTCTCCCCCCTCTCCCCCTCTCTCCCCCCTCTCCCCCTCTCTCCCCCCTCTCCCCCTCTCTCCCCCCTCTCCCCCTCTCTCCCCCTCTCCCCCTCTCTCCCCCTCTCCCCCCTCTCCCCCTCTCTCCCCCTCTCTCCCCCTCTCCCCCCTCTCTCCCTCCCCCTCTCTCTCCCTCCCCCTCTCCCCCCTTTCCCCCCTCTCCCCCCTTTCCCCCCTCTCCCCCCTTTCCCCCCTCTCTCCCCCCTTTCCCCCCTCTCTCCCCCCTTTCCCCGCTCTCTCCCCCTTTCCCCCCTCTCTCCCCCTTTCCCCCCTCTCTCCCCCTTTCCCCCCTCTCTCCCCCTTTCCCCCCTCTCTCCCCCTTTCCCCCCTCTCTCCCCCTTTCCCCCCTCTCCCCCCTCTCCCCCTTTCCCTTCTCTACCATTTCTCCATAGCTTCAGAATAAAACCACACTTATTGCCCTCCAAGCTGAATCCAAAGTCTGCATACGCGTTTGGTAATGCCTCTATGCCTGTTGCAGCAGAAATGGAAAGGTATCATATGGACCTTGTTACTTGAACTATTGTAATGTTCACACCAGGTTTTCTTGAAATCCACACAGTCTTTGTCAAATTACCACACAGACCTAGGGTTCTCACCATCCTCCCTTGTATGCCCCCTTGATTTGTTGGTTTTCTAATGAGGATGTTGTGAAGTTTGTCTCTGCTAGCTATACCTTATACTTCTTCATAAAATACAAGATTGATTTTAGCAAGGTTCTCTTAATATTTTGCCTGTGTTCCTTTCCATTTTGCATATTGGAACAGCCTTCTTACCTTCTTTATTTGCAATTCCATATTGTTATGTTAAGGTATATTCCTAATTGTATACTTCTTGGTGTAAATCTACTGGACTTCTTAAACTTCAGATTGTTATAAATTATCTATTTTATACCAATTTCCCACTTGAATATATGTTGGCCAGATAAGAAAGGTACCATTGACATGTCATTATTTGATGTTAATAGTTATTAAGATGGTCACAAAAGTTGTGGAAGTTACTTCTTCCCTTTTTTTACTCCTGTTGGTAGGTTCATTACCCTATTCAATATATTTATATTAATCCTTAATATCTATTTAAGTTGATAATCATGTCTGGCTATAGATGTCACTACTTTCAACAAGTTGTGTGCATTGGTGTAACAACCAACCAGCAGTTGCTCATTCAGCTGCAAGGAACTATCTATTAATCTCCTCACTTCCTGGAATAGAGGAGCACTGTTCTCTGAAGGAAGGTAAACTGTAGTCACCACCACCTTTCTTTGCTCCCTACTTTGCTGCTTGACACATTCGTGTCAAATTTCTACGTCTAATGTTGCAGAGCAGTATGAAATGGAATGAACATGTACGGACAATTGTGAGGGAGGCTGTTAGTCAGCTTTGAATTATTGGAATAATTTTGTGGAGATGTGATTCATCCATAAAAGAGACCACATATAGAATGTTTGTGACCCTTCTTTGGTATTGATCAAGTGTCTGGAATCCCCACTAGATCAGTTTAAAGGAAGACATATAAGCAATTCAGAGGCATGCTAGGTTTGTTATTGGTTGATTTGATTAATGCGAGAGTATTACGGAGATACTTCAGAAACTACAATGGTAATTTCTGGAGGGAAGGTGACATTATTTTCCAAAAACACTATTGCGGAAATTTAGAGGGCTGGAAATTGAAGCCGACTGCAGAATGATTGTCATACTGCCAACTTACATTTCACATACAGATCTCAAAAATAAGAGAAATTAGGATCTGTACTGTATCATAAAATCATTTGATTTTTCCCAGTTCTATTCGGGAGTGGAACAGAAAGGAAAATGACTAGTAGTGCTACAGGATAACCTGTGTCACACACCTTATGATGGATTGTAGAGTGTGTATATACATGGTACAGTCAATAAGTTCTGAGACTGGACTGCTGGAGGATAGGCACCCACACATCTCAGTATGTTGCACACTCTGCCACAGCCCACATGTGCACTCAAAGTAGTCGCTGTTGGCTGTTCCGCACATTTGCCAACTTTGGTATATGTGCTGGAAGCACTGCGGAAAACAGTTGGCAGGATATATCCCATATGGCTTGTCTTGTGACCACCATAACATGGAAACAGAAATCTGCATCCATGTAGGAGTGCTTTCAGTTGATGAAAGACAAAAAATTGTATGGTGCGAGATCTGTTGAGTACCGAGGCTGTGGGAAAACCAACATATTTTACCTCACAAGTTCCTCTTGACAAGGACAGGGCGATGTGCAGAGGCATTGTCTTGTGTCAGCAGTCAAAGCCCAGGTATCTTAGGCAAATTTCACCTTGTAAACGGCCAAGGATTTCAACGTAGAAGTTTTATCTCAAGTACAGATAGTATTGAGGAACAATGGACAAAGTTCAAAACCATCATACAATAAGTATGTGCCAAGCAAGATCATAATAGATGGAAAGGAGCCACCGTGGTACAACAACCGAGTTGGGAAACTGCTACAGAACCAAAGGGAACTTCACTGCAAACATAAACATAGCCAAAGCCTTGAGACAAAGAAAAATTACACAAAGTGAAATGTAGAGTGAGAAGGGCTAGGCAAGAGGCATTCAACGCATTTGAAACTAAAGTTCTATGTAATGACTTGGCTGAAAATTCTAAGAAATTTTGGTCTTATGACAGAGCGGTAGGTGGATCAAAACAAAATGTTCAGACACTCTGTGGTGAAAATTGTATTGAAACAGAGGATGACACTCTAAAGGCTTAAATACTAAATGTCTTTTTCCAAAGCTGTTTCTCAGAGTAGGACTGCACTGTAGTTCCTTCTCTATATTATGGCGCACATGACAAAATAGCAGATTTCAAAATAAATGACAGAGGGATAGAAAAACAATTAAAATTGCTCAAAAGAGGAAAGACTGCTGTACCTGGTGGTAGACCAGTTCGATTTTTCACAGAGTACTTGAAGGAACTTGCCCCCCTTTCTTGCAGCAGTATACTGTAGGTCTCTAGAAGAGCATAGCATTCCAAAAAATTGGAAAATGGCCTATTTTCAAGAAGACACATCAAACAGATGTGCAGAACTATAGGCCTATATCTTTAATGTTTGAAAGTTGTAGAATTTTGGAACAACTATTATGTCAGAGTATAATAACTTTTCTGGAGACTAGAAATCTACTCTTTAGGAATCAGCTTGGGCTACGAAAAAGATGATCGTGTGCAACCCAGCTTGCGCTATTTGTCCACAAGACTCGGAGGGCCATAGACTGGGGTTCCCAGACAGATGCCATGTTTCTTGACTTTTGCAAGGAGTTTGATACCGTTCCTCACAATCATTTAATGAACAAAGTAAGAGCATTTGGGCTATCAGACAAATTGTGTGATTGGATTGAGGGGTTCCTATATAACAGAGTACAGCATGTCATTCTCAATGGAGAAAGTCTTCCGAAGTAAGAGTGATGTCAGGTGTACTACAGGGGAGTTTCGTGGGATCTTTGCTGTTCATAATACATATAAATGACCTTGTGGAAAACATTGGAAGTTCACTGAGGCATTTTGCAGATGATGCTGTAGTATAACGAGATTTTATAACAATGGAAAATTGTATTGAAATGCAGGAGGATCTGCAATGAATTGCGCATGGTGCAGGGAATGGCAATTGAATCTCAATGTAGACAAATGTAATGTGTTACAAATACATAGAAAGAAAGATCCTTTATCATTTACCTACACTATAGCAGTTAATTTCAAAAATCTGGGAATAGGCATTAGTGATTTAAAATAGAATGATCATATAAAATTAATTGCCAGTAAAACAGATGCCAGACTGAGATTCATTGGAAGAATCCTAAGGAAATGCAGTCCAAAAACAAAGGAAGTCAATTACAGTGCACGTGTTTGCCCACTGCTTGAATATTGCTCACCAGTGTAGGATCCGTACTAGGTGGTGTTGATAGAGGAGGTAAAAAAGATGCTACGGCAGAGGTTCCCAAATGTTTGCTTGTCATGCCCCCCCCCCCTCTCTGCTGAAAAGAAAACTTCCCTGCTCCCTAAAAAAAGTAGAGACTTTTATTAATTATCAAGAAACTATTGAAAAATTTGTGATGGTGACATCATGTAACATGGTGGGCTGTTAATGTATCGAGTCGCAGTTATTACGTCATCAGTCTAGTCTAGTGATTATAAGCCACTCCTAAAGAAAGTTCTTGGTAAACAAGGATAAATATTTGCCACCTTTGCAGATTAGTGGATGTAGGCCAACATTACTTTCACTCATTATCAAAAATAGTCACTCAGTCACGGTGTTAAAGAACATCACTGATTTGTACACCTATAGTGCTCCCCGTTGTCACTACGCATAGGTTGGCATTTATGCCAACGACGAGTTACCAAACGGCGACAAAGGTCCAGTTCCCAGAATCAGACAAAAAATAAAAAATACGTTTTACGAAATAATTTTGCAGACTACACAGAACTTTAAAAAATATGAATAAAACAACTTCCTTACTTTGATTACTTTCCCTTGCTGCACACCATTTCTTCACCAGTATAAGATTTTAGGACTACTCTTTGCTTGCCATATCTAGGATAGACTTTCACTGTGTCTTCATCCAGAAGAAATACTATTATTAGTTGAAATAACATACCACCCGTAACATCAGAATCCATAAGGATCACATGCAGTATTTATATTTAAATCAGATTTACTATGTTTATTTTATACTGTTTATTCGAAATAGTTTTTTTAAATAATTTTACAGTATTACCTACATGTAAGGATAGTTAAAAGAAAAATAACAATTTATTATAAAAATAACGAATTTATTATAAAAATATTATTTACACACACATATGGCAAGAAACAAACAAATCAATGTGAAGGATGAGCTTGCATATTTTTTTACAAGATTTTGAATTCTTGTCTGAATAGTAGAAACTGTGCAACGTAAATCATTGGCGATACTGAGTTTGCTTCTAAGCTTATTTTTTATTGCCACTACCGCTGAAAATGCTCTTTAGCACAAATAAGTGCTTGAAAGTAGTAAATACAGTTTCAGTGCTTGTTCTGCTGTGCTGGGATACACCGTGAGATATTTCACCCAAAATAAATGCTTATCCATCTTCTCAAAGTCATACTTCGCTGCAGAATCATTTTTAATTTCTAAGACTTCCTCTTGTAGTCTGGAAACACATCCACGTCAACGTGAAATGGATCCGTCGCCAACCTATAATAAATTTTATCATCACAACTGTTAGAGAAGTATTGTTCGAATTCATCAATGAGGTGCTGCAAATGGTTAGATATTTTACTCTTAGTATCAATATCCTTAAAATCATTGTGAAATCTGGGAAAGCAAGAATAATTGCAGGCAAAAATTTTACGTTTCCATAGTTGCAACTTATCGGTAAACGCTTTGATGGAAAGAAAACAAGAAGTTAACAGTTTAATTTCACACTAACACTGATTTTACTGAGGCACAACTGTGACAGATTCAACACGATTTCAGCAAAATCCAATACATCAGATGTGTCAACAACTGCAAGCAACCAACTGAAATAAAGGAAAACTATTGTCGTCTGTCAGCACCTCAGTTGACTGCCTGTGAGGAGTGGAGTGACGGGAAAGCCCAGCCGCAGCGCAGGTAGTCAGTGCACTGTCTGTCTGCGACCTGGCGGCCGAGCAGGGCTCTTGCTAGGAGAATCAGGCTTTTCCCGGATTAGGGCGGAAACAGCCCACAAGCACCCTGAGAATTTGCTACCTGTTCTGTGGTGCTGTTCTGAGCAGTGCAGCCTGGGGTTTTATGCGAAAATCGTTTTGTGTTCCTATCTTTCATTACTTATCAATGAAACGTTATAAGTTTTGAGATAAAATCAATGTATTGGTTATCAGATTTCACAGTAATTAAGAAAGATCATGGATACACCTCACACATCACTGGAAACTGTGCACAGTGCCAAGCAGTTATCTCTGTATTCGTGCCAAAAGAAGCCATTGTCGCAGCAAAGAACGTACACTAATTTCAAATGAAATTATGTGGTATTTCAAAAAGGCAGAAGATAAATTACTGTTTTGTCAGATAAGTAATCCTAATGAAAAGGGCTGTAGTGTACTGACTGTTCGAAGAAAAGAAAAAATAGCCTCACTAATGGACTTCATTGTCTACCTAGCTCGGTTAAGTTTCATTGTTAGCACTCACGACAATGTTTCCAGAACGGCGTGAAGTGCTCTGCTCAGAACGAACACTTCAACTAGTTGGCATTCACGCCATGCGCATTTTTCTGGTGACAAAGGGCATAACCCTGGCGTCCAAATTAAAAACCCGCCAGTTCTTTTGAAGCGTATACAGTCACTCTAATCGCATCTCCGTGGGTTGACTGGGTAATAAAACGTTATCTTTACAGTTAAGCAGTATAGTGATTTTTACTCTGATGAACATAGCCTACTACGGCTAAAATTTATATAACATGATTACGTTCAGTTCATGTGTAAAAATGTATGGAATAGTTAATACTTGACTTTTCTGTTTTCCAATTGTCAGAAGTAACTTGTTTACAAATCTGATATATTAGAATTAATGTGTATTGTCTTCGTAATTTTGAGAATTTCTGTGTGGGACATTCTAAATGTGATCTTCAAAAACTGTATGTTCTAGAATAGGTCATTGAGATAGGATTGCGGGAAGTGGGATGCCAAACGATTGCATTCAGCACCATACTCTATCATTAATACCTGCACATTCATTTTTATTAAAATATTGATATTAAAAAGAAATATTTAGTTTATACCGCTAACTCCACCCGCGCCCCCCTTGCAACATCATCACGCCCTCACCCCAGGGGGGGCGCGCCCCCCAGTTTGGGAACCTCTGTACTACGGATAGCAGCGCACTTCATTACAGGATCATTGTAATCATGAAATCAGTATGAGATGAACGATAAACTCTAGTGGAAGACTCTGCAAGAGAGACACTCTGTAGCTCGGTACGGGTTTTTGTCGAAGTTTCGAGAACATACCTTTCTGAGGAGTCTAGCAGTAGATTACTCCCTTCTACGTATATTTCGCAAAGAGATCATGAGCATAAAATCAGAGAGATTAGAGCCCACACTGAAGCATACCGGCAATATTTCTTTCCATGAACAATACAAGAATGGAATAAGTGGGAGAACTGATAGTGGTACTCAAGGTACCATTGGGTGGCTAGCAGGTATGAATGTAGATGTAGCAGGTTTTGTCTGTCATTAAATTATCTGTGAAGAAGTACATTCGAGTCAAAAAACAGTTCCAGCATCATCTTGCCATTTGACCTGTCACGTCGTAGCTTTTTCTGTCATGGTAGTGATTGTTTAAAATTACAAGTTTATGATCACAGTGCTTAAAATTCCGATTTTCAGTTTTATATAACAAATTGGTGTCATTTGTTTTCCGTCAGCAAGGCTCAGTTCGAGTTTGTTCTTGTGATGTCAAAGACAAAAATAAACTTGCTATGAGGAATATCTTCTTGCATGTTCTTGTGGAAATCACCAGTATTGACAATAACTTCGCCAGGGCGGAGTGACCGAGCGCATTGAGGTTCCACGCTTTGATGCACAAGGCCTTTCCGTGTTGGCGAATCAAATCCCAACCTCGGGTATGGATGTTTGTGCTGTCTTTAGTATGAGGTAGCTCACAAGTAGTTTGTAAGTTTAGGGACTGATAACCCTGCAGTTGAGTCCCATAAGCTTAACAAACATTTGAACATTAACTTCTACAAACTCGAAAACTGTGTAACACAGCATATGGGATGAATCCACAGAGCTGCATTGGAATCTAGCGGCAGCCAATGAAAATGAGACATGTCACTTGACTCATAGCTTTCTTAATTGTCACCGAAACATCTTAACCTGCTTTGTTACTGTGACTTATGACTTTACATTAATCAAAAATAATTTAACAACTATAACTTTACATTAGAGTTGCATTGGCTATTACTATTGATGCAAGTCAAATAATTATTCTGTTGAGTTTACTTTTTGTTAATTATAAAATTGCCACTTCATTGGTTCATGGTGCAATTTCCATGTTCTTGTTGGATTTGCAGAACCAGCCTGGTTTCACAGGCTGATAATCCCATTCAGAAGTGGTATTCCCATTCCATTTCTCTAAAATACAGTAACACTATATTTCTGAAAAGAAGTTACCATACAGAACTATTAGTTACATCGAGGCAGTTCTGTTGATATGATTATTACCATAAATAATATTAATGTATGGTAACTTTGTTTTCTGGAGTATAGTGGTGCTGTATGTAACTAATGTTAATGCCATGTTTAGCCAGTAACAGAACTGTCACTTAGCATATTGATAATGTAAGTATAAAGCCTTACAATACTCTACTCCTTACTGCATAATTTTATTTGACAAGCTGCCAATGCACCCTTAATAACCACAGCTTTTGCCTTTTTATAGATAACTGGCCTAAATATGGCCAACCTTTCTGACATATTGTAGCAACTTATTCTATACCCTCCCAGCTCCCTCATTGACTGCCTGTTTGTCCTACATATTTTGTCAGTTACAATTTCCTGATTGAGAAATCTTGAAAAGTTTTCACGCAGTACTATTGTTGACATCTAGTGTTTTTGGAATTCATGTTTCTGTGGAAAGAAGCCCGGTTTGGCCTAAGTTAATATGAAAAGCAGAGAAAAAATGAGGTAGCCTATGCATCTAGAGGGGGGCATTAATGGTGGAATGTTACTTTTTTTTCTTGGTCAGTACTGGCAAAACATGGCTGTGCTGACCTCCTCCTATTCAGCAGCTATAGTACAAATAATATAAAGGAGGAACAAAGACTAAACAGAGTGGATTTTAGGGACCTTCATTTTTAAACACACTTGTAACACTATTTATTTCTCAACTGACACACAACACATCATCTGACAACACTTATAGTTGAGCCGAAATACGATGATCCCTGGCGCTTGTGTCAATCAGCTTTGAATGCCGGCGCGGCAGCAGCCAAACTTGAACTTTGATCTGCGCATGCGCGCGTCTGGCTGCACTGTGCACTTTCGCCAGTTCTGTCACACAACAGCGACCATTAATTATGCAGTGCAGCAGCGAACTAACTACTTGGCAACATGGTTGCATTCCTTTTCCGCAGTAGGGGCAGTCTTCCAGCCCAGTAGGCAGAGCTAGGGATCATCATGTTTCGGCCCAACTATAGAGAGTATTGCAAGATAGGAAAGTCATTATATTGAGTGTTTTTATTCTTAGCACTGTGTTGATTTTGTGTATGAATCTATTGGCTGGGAAATTACACATATTTCTTACAGAAAACTTAAGTAAGGAACAAAATATACTAAGGAGCAGTAGTCATTACTGCATATCAAATTATCTGAATAAGTTTTAACATTTTGTTCTTGAATTTACACGAGGAAATAAATCTTATTACATGTTTTGGTGTTTCCAAAATCTTTTGCTCAGTTTCTGTAGTTAACTAAAATCTGTTTCCATTGACATAACAGAGTAAAAGCAAATTGTGTTGTTTTTTCACATTGATGACGATTCCAAGAATGACATGTAGTTGTGCACCTGAAATTTATTGTGACTAATTCTCCCTTAAACTTCCCAAAAAAATATGATCAAATTTCAGTCATCTTCCTTGAAACCATCAAATATGGTTTCATATTCAGCATCGTAAGATTCCCAGAGCGGATATAAAGAGTTATTGTACTTGTTAATGAAATCATTAATATTGTCATCATTATATAGATATAATATGGCTCTTCAGTCTGTAACAGATCGAATTTATCATTATTCCACTTCCCACATTTCATGCATAGCAATTTTTCACTGTTTTTGTTCATAAGGAATTTCCATGCATCTAATTCCAATTTCAAACACATCATTTTATTACAAAGCTAATAACTGTTCAGAATGTTTTTAGCACATTTGTCAGTTGCTGCACTTCTATTTCAACCATGCCAATTATTCACTGTGTAACGGCAGTTTACATGTAAAGTATGCCAACTGTAGTATTTTCCCTCTTAAACTTTAAGAGAATGTTCCACCGTGATAGATCACTACTTGAGCACAGGTGTTTTTTTGTGGAATGTTGTATGATGGCTATGTAGAATTAACTACAATGATAAAATGTAGCAAATTACATTTGGTTCTTCACTAGATAATAAGTGAATTTTGAAGTGACAGTGAAAAGTAGTGCTACATTCCCACAATAAAGTCTTAATACATAGAATATCACCTCAAACCAAAATGAGGAAAATGCATCTTCACATTCAATACTCAATGAGTGCCATTGGTTACTCATTGATTACATAATCTGATCACAACCCTTTGACAGCCTTGTTAGTCACAAAAGAATTTCATTAATACATTAACATGTTTCTTCTATTCAATTCATAACATTATCTATACTAATAATAAATCTGTAAATGTAGGCCTGTCTCTGTTTCCTTCAATCTTCAAAAATACTGGACGAATAAATAATTAATGTTGTTCCAATCAGTAAATAAATGATCCCCCTAAAACGAATATTTCCTTGCCAACGTACTAAACTGCTGCCATTGCAAGTAAAATGTAACCCAGGTTCAGCACAAAAAAAAATATTTTTTTACTAGCTGTATCCCGCATGCATTACAATGCCATGGAAGGAAAAAAAAGTGCTTCTTTCCATGGGTATCATTTGAATTTGAAACATAACATGAGAAAAACAAGACAAAACATTGATTATTACAACAAAAACGTGGATTATTTTCTTAACCGAAATGGAGCACTCCTGATCAGTGCATGTTAACAGTCTGGATGGCAGCACTGAGCACAAATGTTTCCCAAGACAGAGCAAAACTTTAACCAAATTTTAATTAAACAAAATAATCTCTCTCAGTACACTTATGTTAGCTATATGGAAGCTAATCTTGGACACCATATATGGTTACCTGAACTGTTTCCTGTTTGTTCCCTTACAGAACATGTTTATGTTTGGTTGGTTATGGCCCCCTTTCATTTGTAAGTTAAAATAATATGATGAGGATAGGTCTCAACTCACTGCATTTCAGGCAGGCATGTATAAAAAACAATCAAAGCCACACAATGTAGCTTTCAGCCACACCATCGTCAGAAAAGAAAAAAGAAAAAAAATCATGTAAGGAACACATTATTGGAGCGATCTAGAATTGTTTAATAAGAGATTTTCAGCCAAGATTGCTTTCTTCTTTTAATTACATACACACATTCATACAATCATAAAGGTTCAACTTCTGCACCAACTGGGGAAGCAGCAGTCGGCGACTACATATAGTCTTTGGTATGAATGTGTATGTGTTCTTTTTCTGATGAAGATGTGGTTGAAACCTAAGTTGTGTAAGTGTGATTGTCCTTTTAGCCTGTCAGCAGTTCAGTGAGTTGCAACATATCATCATTATGTTATTGATATTCCAGCATGGATTTTCTATTGTGAGATTAAATTAATTTGTTTGTTAATCTTAGCGGGGCAATGTTTAGTTGAAATGAGGGTAAAGTCTTCATTATTGTCCAATTAGTTTTGTAATAATTTAAACAGGTAGTTATGCTTCTTGGGATAGTGTATTCCCCATTATCTATTGTCTCTGAATGATAAGTGTTCCTCTTATCATTGTTTTTTCACACTGGTGATCTGTGTGCTATCACCTTTTGTCACTTGTGAAGTGAGTAACCTGACTTTTATACCAGCTCACATAGCTACACCAGCATGGGGGATCTTTGTTTGAGGTCTTTTAATTCCTCTATTTCTTCATAGGAAAGCATTCTTTTCTTACACTTCTAATTGTTCTTTAAGAAATTTCCTCCCAGTCAAGGCTTTAATTTTAACTTCATCAAGTTTGTCAGTAAATAAAACTCTTGGAACTGCTTCTTACACTGATCCAGTTACTGGAACAGTTTCCATTGGCTTACTGTCTGTATCTCGATGTATCTCGAACATAAAGTCCTCTCAGTTTTTATCTACTGCATTATCCATTTTTATCCTATGAGTGTAGGAGACACATAGCACTCCCCATCAGGATATCTTTGCACAGATTTAATGGCAAATACTCACCAAGATCACCCGATATCTCTGTGATTCCATTTGCAACACACAATTCCATATGCCACACTCTCTTTGGCAAGAATCATGTTACACCTGGGTATTGGCTGAGTATTTTTGTTTCATCCTACTTGTTCCACCTAGTTCATCTGTTTTTCTAAACCTGGTGGTCCAAGAGAAAGTACTTAGTCCTACATCTGATATGCTCTACTTTTGCATGGTCTCAGGCTCTCCAGTCAGCAGCAGTATCACACATATGAGAGGTAGCAAGTTTCAAATAAAGCAGTTTATATAAATGAATGTCTGTACTTGTGAGCTAGAGCTGCCTGAAGTGTGTTGCATCATCATGGAAGGATGGTTGATATTTTATCCATGTAGTTGGTGATGATAGCTGTAGTAAGTAATGTTGGTCATAATACTGATCTGTCAAGAAAGATGAAAAACATTGAATTCATGTAGAGAGTCGTTACACATTTGGGAAGCACATAGATCCTATCAAATTTCGTATTTAATGATATAATTGGGGGTCGTGGCGGGGGGGGGGGGGATGAGATTACTGTATAGTGGCAGGTGATGTATGTTTTGGGATTATAATCTGATTTTTTTCAGTCACATATACATTTATGTACTCCAATAGACCAATCATGTATGCAAATTTTGATTATTTGTGCAGTTGCTAATTACATCTACACAACTTGCAAAGTTTTATATCTTGTTATAATCGTAACTGAGATTACTTCAGTGAAAAAGAGGGTCTCTCTGTTGTATCTATTTCCCAAGAATGGGATAACTACAGCTCAGTGTCTTGTCATTTGGTTTGGTTTTTTAATTTGTTACTGGGCTAGTCTTTGTCATAAGATGCTTTAAGGTAATTTTGAGAAATTTTGTATGTAATGGATATATCTTCTCCAAGGGTTTACTCCATTTTTGAGATTGTGATCATTTCATGGGAGTTTAAATTTGTATGTTTCCTCTCATTGGTGCAGTATGTAATAGTCATAGGAAAAACAAAATTGAAAAAGTAGTATGTGTCTTATAAAAGGCAAATGTTATCTTTTTTAAAATGCATGACATTTTGCTGCCCAAAAATATTATTTGCATGCTACCAGTTTTGATTTTAAACTATCGCCTGTCAACACTTTTTCAAAGATTTACATATCATACGTTTTATCCATATAAAATATGATAGTATTCCATCTGCTCTTAAAGATTTGAATCATAATGTCAAAATTGTAAAATGATATAATTCAATTCATACACAACACAGTTTGAAGTAACAAAAGAAACATTAAAATATTTACAGATTAAATGCATGATTTCTAATGGTTGTTAAAAAATATACCCAGAGGCTGGTTTAAAACCAAAACTGCTAGCAAGAAAATAAAATTTTTGGGCAGCAAAGTGTGGACAGTTTCTTAATTCTGATTTACTGCTTTGACTAGAAATAAATAGATTATCCTCCAAATTGAATGTAATAAATTTTGTGAGCTAGGATGTATAAAGCAATTTTCTTTTTGCCCATAGCTTTAAAAGTAAACTTAACTTTGTGATTTGGTCACTGTTTTAAATCTTCTTTAGTAATCTTGTAACCATGTAATAAATATTTTTGGCATCACAGACTTCGATATAATCCAATCTTCTGCAGGATAAGGAATCTTCTTGTAACAAGTAATTTCATTTACTATATAGTATATTTTAAAATAAAGAGATGGAAACAGACTGTTGCATTTGACAAAAAACTTTATTTTCAACACCATGAAAAGCAAAATGTTCACAATAATCACTTCCATATACATTAAACATCTCATAAAACACACACATCGACTTTTTGTCCTTAAGCATTTTTCATAACACATTAAAATTCATTTGTTATTTCAAGAAATATTGTTTTTAATGTTCACTAGAAGTGTGTTTCTCTGTTACATTTTTTCGCAATCCACTTTGCTGCATTTCTAATGTCATTGACAATTCCACCACTCGTCCCCTGTGCACTGTCCGATCTGCATAAAAGACCAAAGACCTGCGCACAGTATATGACCGACTCAACTAAATCTAAGATTTCAAATATTTTTAAATATCAATAACTATTATTCACAATATCTTTCCTTTAGTGACGCAGTATCCAGTGGAACAAGCAATTTTGCTTGTTTCACTACAAGTGTCGTTCATTTTATAAAATTTATCAATGCTGTCGCTGACTCCCAAACCAAAAGGAACGTATTAATAGTAGTAGAACATTATTCAGCTTGTTAGTGTAGTATTCCTCCTGTACACATAGGAAAAACAATATATTTTGAAGAATTTGTGATGGTTTAATGCTTTACACTATTGTGCAACAATAATATTGAAGAATTGCATTACACTTGATTGCCCTTGTCTTTTACAGAAGGAGAGCCAAGTTTACCAAGATGCAAAAACTTTAGAAGAATTTTTTGATAGCCTTTTGCAGAAATGGCTTCCTCAGTATGCGTACGATACAACAGCAGGTTCTGATGACGATTGCATATCACCACCTCAGAAGAGACAACGACGATTAGTATCAGATTGATTGCTCACAGAGCATGTTGTATATAGTTGTCAGCTTGATCACACCTACAGTAGGGGCCTCCAAAAACGTGATTACTATTATAATAAACTGCTGAATGGTTTATTAGCAAGACAAAATGCAAGATGTTGTAGGAGGTTTTTGTTGGATCCTGCAGTCGAAACATAGTTATTTTTATAATTTGTTGAACAATACAACTTGGGCATTTCATTTCTGACCAATCTGAATTTGCTCAGTAGTTATATTGATATCGAGGACTCCTTTTAAAGTATTATTGCAATACAATTTTATGTTTTAGAAAAAGTGCTTATGTGTATATTTGCCCTGATTCTATAGTGATGGTACTGCTGCAGTTGCTCCTTCAATCAGTGGTTATGTAAATGTATACTGTTATAAATGTGAAACATTGTGTTTGTTTGTTAGATATAATTGGGAGTTGTACAATGAATTGTTCCATAGTTCCCATACCCTTCTACTTACATGGTGTAGAACATGTTTCAAAAAGCATTATGTATCTCCTGTCAGTGTTAACTGACCACGAAGTAGTGTATTACCAGTGTTTACAATGTGTATATGTTTATACTATTACTTGTATGACAATTGAAATATGTCTTGCCGCCTGGAGTACTGTGTTGGAATATATTTCTGTAATATTTATAGTAAATAGTACTGTGCAAATAAATGAATCTCGTACAAATTTTGTTTCCTCAAAACCACCACCAACTGTGGTGGTTATTTATGTGCATTTGTGCATGTTGCAATGTATATAGTGTAAGGACATTGATGGTCATTATCCCAGTATATTTTAGCACTGCCCACCTACTCTATGCTAAGTGCTTTGAATATTGCACTACATTGAATATTTTTGGTTAGTGTCTCGGTCAAAATTTCTTTATTTGTTTTTGACAAGAGTGATAACATGTTGTTTTTAAAACATATTGTGATACTTTTAAGTGAAGTATCTTTTGTTACTGCCTATTTTTAGACAATAGGCTTTCACAGGAATAGTAGTGTCCTGTGGTAATCCCTAAAGCAATAAGTATAAATAACATGAAACTGAAAATATACAAGAGATAACATACTCTATCAGTAATCATAGGTTCATTGGATTTATATGAAGTAGATTCAGTGACTACTAAGGTTACACACATGAATTGTTTGTATACAAGTTATTTAACACACATATAAGTCATCATTATTGGATTATATAGTGGCTTTTAGATAAATTATATCAAGAATAAAGCAGTGTCTGATTTTTCATGAAGTGTATCACTTTTTGGAAAGTTGTTGTAATGGTAATAGTAGTATTACAGCAGCTATTTGATTATATTTTTGGAGATAACAATTAAATCATATGTTAAAGAGATTAGTTTATTTAACTGCGGTGTTGTTTATTGATATCTTGTTTCGCTGTCATGCTACTGTTACAGAATTGTGTGATATTAATTTTGGAAATGGTTCATATATGTTTATTGTTTCACACTGAATAAGGTTTGTACAGATGACATATATACATTACTGTATGCCAGTTTTAAAGCATATAGGTTTCTGAGTTACATACTTGTAATATAATCAGTGTTGCAGTTCATGTAGTAGTCTTAGAAGTATCTTAAAAATAGCGACACTTTCAGTAGCATGTTATATAGTATCCTTGTGGCTTTAGATGGTTAACATAATTTATTAATTTTGTTGGCTCACTCATGTATCATTATTTATAATGGGGAAAATGGTTCTTACTGTTCTCTCTGTGAATCACAGTCTATATCGAAATGAAATATACTTTTAGCTTTGATTTCACGTGTAAAAGAAAAGACATTATCATAACATTCAGACAAAATCAGAAACAGTTGTTTCTTGTTATAGTTTGCACATAGTGTTTTATTTTATTAATTTTACTTCAATAACAGAAGTATTAAAAAGTGAACTCCCATTATCATACAACACACTCAGTTTTCATCATAGGATCTTCAGTATGAAGATATTGTACATCATCATGTCTGCTCCATGTGCACAGAATTAAATTGTGTGGAAGCTCTAGTACTTATAAAAATGATGAATATAGAATTGTTAGTCAGTTGTCACTGCCAGTTAACTTATATGATCATGTGAAGTGATCCATTAAGTCATGAAACAAAGAAATTGTAGCTTGTTACTTTCATAGAGGAAACTTTATTTCTCTGATATGTTTGATTTATAATTACTGTCGTGATTGGTAAAATATAAGTCATATATTTCTTACCAGTCTCTTCTTTATTATTAATGTACTTTCTAATTGACCATAGCTGCCCCATTTACAAACATCCTTGGATCCTACTTCTGCAACCTGATCCAGTCCCTACTACTGTTAAAATAACACATATAGTCAAGAGAACCTCTTTTTCCTTATAACATGTCAATGCAGTTAAAAATTATCTGTAACTTCCTGCATCAGTAGAATTGCAGCTGACATGAATTTATTAACAGTACTAAAGGCTGCAGGTATTGTATAACTGGGCTGACAAAGCAAGGCTTGTGACAGTCCCCTCCAGCAAAAGCTTCCCTCTCCATCTTGACTTCTGCAGAGGCAGCATAGTCTCACAGTAGCCTATGGTTTGTTTAAGTGTACTATACCAAGATTTATTTGTTTGGTTGCTTGGAGCAACAGGTTTGATATTTGTAATGTTGCTAACAAGTGTGTTTACTGTGATTTGTTACTGATGAAACACCAACTGTGGTCAGTAGCAAGAATGGGTTTCTTACTCAGTAAAATAAAAATTAATAAATTACTAAGCTTTTCAGTGGATTGCTTATCTGAAGGGACTGTATGGAGAAAAGTGTTTGTGCTGAAAGTTGTAATTAAAACTACAATTACAGTATGCAGAGGAAATCAATCAATATCCCATTGAAAGGGAAACAAATTTGGAAGAAGTTTGCATGAAATACAAAAATATATACAATTATTGATATGGTGTCTGTTCTTTCAGACATGTCCAAAATAATAGACACCATTTGTTGACATTAGTGTCCATAATTTTACGAATCTGAAACATTTCAACCATTTTGGGGCATTAATGTTATTTTGGACATGCCCGAAAGAACAGACAGCATATCAGTAATTGAATGGTTAACCCGAACAACGTTGTAACTGACAAAAGCTAAATTATGCAGGAGGTGAAAAAAACATCTCTAGGATAGTGATATGAAAGAAATTCCAAATTATTTGATTTTAACTATACTTTATTACCGTATAAAGCTTGTAGACTACTTATTCTATGTACAAAACAATTTCATTTTGAAAAAATCGAGTATTAAACAAGTTTTAAATTGGAACAATGTTGTAACTGACTGTGAGCAATACCAGCTTGTAATACAAATTTCGTATTTCAGTGTTACAATTCTCAGTCAAAATATGTGTAACGAGCATAATAGAAACAAAGGTAAAAACAAACATAATTGCATTGTTGTCACTAATCAGTCATACAAACAATATGATCTTTGTGCTACTAAAGATAGTGAAAAATTCAATGAGAGCAGGTCCTCCTAGAATTTTGTAGATGCAACTGGAATATATCTGCACATATTCCGTAAGTCCTTCTTTGCAGCAGCTATTGGTAGAGGTCCTGAGTATGCATTTGGAAAACTGTGGACATTCACTGGAGTTACATTTTTGTATACAGTTCCTTTAACCTTTTTTGCAATGCTCTAACCCAAGGCTGGATAATATTGTGACTCTTCCTTCCACGAATGGTTGTTGGGTCATCATGTATGATTTGGAGCCAAACGTATTCTGTTATTTTAGATGACCCTATAAGGGAAGAATTTTCAACTACGCTCATATATTTAAAATCTTTCATTTTCAAGAGACAGGCTACAAATTTGGAACTAGCATTGGCTATGACTTCTACATAGGTTCATAAACTGTTGCTGATTTCCTTTTCCTTTCCACCAAGGCAAAATCACGGTCACAGGGAAGGAAGCTATGACCAGTGATTAGAAATTTCTGTTCAACAATAGTGAAATACTTCTATACTATTAAATGCTGCAAAAGAGCAACAATTCACCAGTTATTATTTTTACCTATGCATCTATCTGACCACAGAATGAGATGTCTTGTTTCTCCTGTTTTCAGTGGTTGGAAATTCTTTGTAATATACTTCAGTATTACAGATGAAATTTCAACAGAACCCATTTTGGCTATGCTTTCATATTATTGCCGGTATTGTGGATAGCAAGGTTATAGCAGGAGTACTGTCTTTTGTAAAATACAGATGAATGATGCAAATTGTGACATAATATAACTTATTGTAAGTCAACACAAAGCACAACAATAATGTTATTCTCCTTGCTAATACTGGTATCAGCTGACAAAGATTTATACGCTGCCTCAGATCTGCAGTGGTGACACAGACTATAAAGTTTACTTTCTTCCTCTATTTTCTGCATTTCCTCATTTGATTCTACAGAAATGTGGCAAATAAAAAGTCGATCACAGTAAGGACAAGCATCGGAGCTTGGAAGACCAAATCGCAGCCTAAAATCAGACTTAAAAATATCCCTAGAGGTATATTTGGAACACTCAACATCTGGGTGCTCTTCACAAAACAGTATGTACATGTTTCTTGCTGTCAGATCAGGATTAAAGGAACACTTTTTACTCTCATGTCTTGAGTAATGACTTTCTAAAAAGAGTCAATGTGCTTTCTTATTAAAGATTTAGTAACATATGATACCTTATGTGGCCTATTGTAGTGTTTTCCACGATGATCTTATAAAGGCTTCCACAACTTCATTTTCTCCCATAGAATTTGCAAGAACCTGGCAGTAATCTTCAGCATATCAAAAAGTGTCTTTTGACAAACACGCAATTTACCTTTGTCTGTAGACATGTAGTACCTCATGCTGCAATGTTGGCATGAAAAATCTGCACTAGTAGACCGATGTTTACTGTCTACTAACTCTACTCACTGCTTTGCCAGAAGTCTGCTTTGATTATCATAGTTTAACTTGCAGAAATTGGACAATGCTTTCTGCTTAATGCTTCTTGCACTTAGTTGCCCGCACTGAAGATAACAGTGACAGATTCCTTCCTGCAATAATAAAGAGGATTACATTTACTGTGCACGCACAATATTTGTCAACATTATAAGATTGATCAGTGTATTAATGAGTTAATATCATTATCAGACACTATTATGTATGTACTTCTCATAATAAACTGTAGTTATTAAGTCTGAATTGCAAAACTTTAATCTATTGTACACAAAAAATTAAATATCATAGGTGAGTTGCAACGTTGTTCTACTCACTGGATTTGGAGGCAGTTTTCCAGGTACAAGATGTTTTCTTTTTGAGTTATAGATATCCACAATCCTGTAGACTTTTATGAACGTTATCTTTCTTGAGCTTAATGATATATTCCTTTTTTTCCCCCTTTATTTAACCTTTCCTCATCGGCTAATGTAAGGGAGACATCTAGCTGAGCCACCATGTTGCATGCAGTTACTACGCTGTTCAACTCAACACTATTTTCAAATGCAAGTGGTGCTGCCAATATATGATTACCCGGCCCAAAGTTTTCTCACATATGTTGACCATGTCAAGTCAAACATTGTTCGACATTTATCTCATATTCGTGGAATTTGTTGGTTACAACATTGTTCGGGCTAACCATTCAAATGTAAAATATGCCAGCAACACGCAACTGACAGTTTTAATAAGGACTCTTTCAAACACTTAATCCCTTGCCGGGAATCCAGTATAGACTCTGAGCAAGAGGAATCAATGGGAAGGGGGCTAGAAGTTGAAAATTTGGGTTGGAAGAGAAGTGTGCATGAATAGCCTAATTGCTTAAGGACCACTGGACCAAAGTGGGAAATCCAGGTTCGATTCCCAGTCCAGCACAAATTTCCAGCTTCGCCATTGAATTTATTTCAACACTCCTAAATCGTCAAAATGTTTAAATATTTCGAATTTGACAAAAATATATCTTTTCATTTCTAACTTATTAGGCAGAGAGCAAGAAAAATTTTAACAAACAACATACACTGATGAACCAGAAATTATGACTACCTACCCAATAGATGATACAGTATGTGTGGCTTTGGCATGGACAACAGAAGGCATTGTGTCTTGGTGTGGAAGCAATGAGGTCTTGGTAGATTGCTGGAGGTGTTGGCATCACATCTGTACTCCACATACGTGTCACCTAATTCCCAGAAATTGAAACAGACACTGTTCCAAAAGTTTTAAGACCTATTGCAAAATTTTGATATGCTTCTTGTACTCCAGCCTAGCAAATTAAGGTCTAAAGTTTTGTAGAAGCTGTTGATTCCACAGTTGGTATTAAACTGAGAGTATGGTATTTAAAATTCAGCAGTTCTAACTAATCTTTATTAAGATAAATACTGTATATACCAGCTAATTGTATTGGCAGGATTTTAGTGTTAATCCCTTATATGTGCAGTGAGCCCTGTGTAAAAAAAATCAAAACAAATTGTTTTAACAATGGTAGTATAGTAATAAGGACAGTTTACAACTCACTGCAAAGACATGGCAACAAGCTGTGACAGGCACATACAAAAGATGCACACATACTACACTTTCAGCTTTTGGCCATTGCTTTCTTCAGAAAATAGAACATTCAAGCAATCCACAGGCACACAACACAGTCATACAACCGTCACCTCTGGATGCCACACTTCAATTCACACTCTGCGGTGTGTAAATTAGGGAAGATAGGGGATAGGAAGGTTGTGTTACGGTGATGGGGATGGGTACATCACGGCCTAGATGGGAATTACGAGATGCAGCTTAGGAATGGAGTGGGGACGCGGGTAAGGGAGAAAAATAAAATAAATATATAAAAAAATAAAATGTGTGCATACGCACTCATGCACCACCCCAAACTGGAGAGGTTTAGGATAGAGGTACGAACTGTAAGATGTGGAGAAAAGCAACGTTATTGTAAGTTGAGGCCTGGATGATTTCGGGATCGGAGAATATACTGTAAGGATAACTCCCATCTGCGCAGTTAAGAAAAGCTGGTGGTGGATGGGAGGATCCAGAGAGCTTGGGTTGTGAAGCAGCCATTGAAATCAAGAATGAGCCACAGGGTGGCCCACCTTGTTTTTGGCAACAGTTTGGCGGTGGCCGTTTATCGTAATGGACAGCTGGTTAGTGGTCATGCCAATATAGAGAGCTGCATAGTGATTTCAGCACAGTTGGTAAATTACATGGCTGCTCTCACAGGTGGCCCGGCCTCTTTTACAGGCTTTACCCTATCAGATGTTAAGAATGGAAAATTCGATTGGAATGTAACTAATGGTGGATAGATAACAACTCACTGTAAAGAGGCTCACTGAGCTGCAGACAGGCACGAAAAGTAGATTGTATATTTTTCATGCCTCTCAGCCACTCAGAAAAAACAAATTGTTTATATTTTGTGGTACATGGAACCAGTTTGTCAATTGGTTAAAGAAGTGGTTTATTATTTCTACAGTCATGTTGTAGAACCTTTTTTCTTATGTCCACTCACAACTTTCATCTTTACAAGTTTTGTCAACCACTCTCTCCTTTTTCTCCTCTCTCTGAACTGAAGATCCAAATTGAGCTTTATGGTCTTAGTACTGAGATTGTCTTTCCTGAAACTCCTCCATCAATTCAGTGGATAAATTTATTTGACCTGGTGTCAGCAATGACTAAGATTGCCTTCATCAGAAATTATAAAATTCACATAATAAAATATACTACTCATCTGTAAAGCTTATGTCACAATGTTTAAAAAGAAATTTTTAGAAAATGTTAGCCACAAATTGGTTGATATAATTAAGAGACGATGAAAACTTCTTTTTGTAAAATTATTAGTGTTTCATGTTAGCTACCTTGTTGTGCAGTGGTTGGCACTGAACTCACATTGGGAGGATGATGGTTCAAACCTACCTCTTGTCTTCAAGGTGTACGTTTCCCAAGATTTGACTAAATCACTCCAGGCAAATGCTGGGATGGTTGCTTTCAAAGAGCATAGCCGATTTCCTGCCCCATCCTTAACAAAACTATATCCTCTATTTTTAATAACCATGCTGCAACAGGGCATTTGTGTATGCTGTTAGTGTGAGTGGTAGGACTGGTGTGAACTGCCAAAAATATTTTTATTTGACTAATAAAGGAAACTCCAGGTTGGAATTCAACTGTATAATAAGAACAGTTTGCAATTCATCACAAAGAAGTAACAATGAGCTATGACAGGCACATTAAAAGACATATATATATAACACTTATAAGCTAACAGCCATGGCCTTCTTCAGTATAAAGAACATTCATACAGGCACACTTCACAGTCACAGAACTCTCATCTCTAAATCCTTCTGGAGTGCAGCGGACGGAGATGACGGTTGTGTGACTGTGAAGTGTGTCTGTGTGATTGTGTAAATGTTCTTTATTCTGAAAAAGGCCATGGTGATAGCTTTAGTGTTGTATGTGTGTGTCTTTTTTATGTGCCTGTTGCAGTTCGTCATTACGTGTTTGCGGTGATTTGTAACCTGTCTTTATTATATTTTTATTTGACTTAGAAAAATTTCCATTGTCTATTTTACAGATACCATATGCAGCATTATCAGAAAATTTATGTATTCAGGGCAGTGCTGTGATTTATCAGTTCAAGAATAGAATAATTGCCAGTTCAATATAAAAATTAAAAATAAACATTATCTGGCAGACATCAATAGGTTGTTTATATACGTTCAAGAAAGACAGCTAATGATGCCCCACAGTTGAAATAATTTTAAAATAAAACTCCTAGATTCTATTATAGCTTGTTAAATAAATTTTAAAAAGACTTTACAGATTTATGGTGTAATGCGTTCTTTCTGCAATATCAAATATTGTGATTTAAGTGGCCCAACCTTAGACACACAAAAATATTACTTAAAAATATAATTCACAAAAAGTAACCAAGGTGCGATTGTTATAAGCTACCAGCATAACTGCATGTGTAGAAATATACAAAAAAGAAACCCTAAACCAGGTGTACTCCCAGGTATCACAATTAATCTGGCAGCTGCACAATGAACCATTTACAAACACCTTATGTAGTGTAATCTTTATTTGTCACTTTCCATACTGATCTGTTTACACAGGTTTTGTCCCTTTGGACTGTCCTTTTTTAATCAGTTCCATGGATTTTTAATAGAAGTTGCAGACAAAATATTAAGGTGGTAGAGTATTCACATAACGTTTGACACTGCCTTTTTTTAACTCTTATTAAACAATTTTTTTTCCCCTGATTGTAAATGGTACTTTTTCTACAGTTTTGAAAGTTGAATAAGCATGTACAGAGGAACACATTTTATTGAAAGTAACATATTTCAATATAAGAAATTTCTTCAAGTATGATAATCTTTGAAATAGGCTGGTACACAGATACCCACATGGCACTGCTTACATCACCACCACATTTCTTTTCATAGACTTTTCCCCCTTTATCTGCACACACTTTACACATCTTGCTGTATTTTGTTTGGATGCTGTAGCTGGGATCTTTCCTGGGAAGTGTCAGTGAACTGTGCCAGGACTTGGTGATTGGTCATTTGTTGAGTCCAAAGGCCCCTCCATACCACCATGACTGGCTAGCTGTTTATCTAAGGCCTTGGGAAGCATATCAGATATGGTATCTTTTGTTGTTTGTACATGACTATTCACTACTGCTAAAGGAAATAAGTTAAAGAAAACATTCTCCCCCCACCCCTCCTTAATTTCACTCCCTCCCAATAGTAAGGAGAATAGCTTAATAGCTGTCCAACCATTTATATCCCAGTTTTACCCTTGTTATAGTCTATTACATCATGTTGTTTATGGATATCTACTTGTCTACTTCTGGTACTTGTTAGAGTCAAAATTGTTCTAGGTGTGGTTGAAAGGCAGTACACATCCTTGGTTGACTTCCATTTTACTGCAAACAAATGTTCCTTCCTCCAAAACACCACTTCCCCCTTACTAAGCTTCACAGTCTTCATTTCATTAGGTAGATCCTGTTTGTCATTATTACTTTGCCTGCACCCAAGGTTTTATTCTGTGACAGATAGTCCAACACAGCAGAGCTTGCCACTAGTTTGAATTATGAACCATACAGCATATATTTTGTCATGTTAAAACAGTCCAGGAAACAAAGCAAAATACAGCATACTGCCTCCATTGAAGGAGCTGTGTCTGCGAGAATGTAGAGGGTACAGGCTTACAAGACGACCTTCAGGTCTCAGAAATTCAGTTCGGGATGAGAATCTGCAGACTAGTTTTATACCTTGATGGTGTCCTCTCGTAGAAGTTTTAAAGCTCACTATCCAGAAAATTCCGACATATAAATCTTATGTAGTAGTTAGATTCAAATTGATGAAATGAAAATTATAGAGGGAAACTTTCCCGGTGGGATAAACAAAAATAAAAATAGAAAAGAGATGACTTACCAAAAGGACCGGCTCGTCGAGAGAAACAAATAAAATCACACACATACAAGCTTTCGCCACCACTGGCAGCTTCTTCAGGAAAAAGAGGAAAAAAGGGGAGGAAAAGGGAAGGATATGGGTTTTAAGGAAGTGGAAAAGGAGTCATTCCAATCCCAGGAGTGGAAGGACTTACCTTAGGGGAAAAAAAGGAAGGTAAACAAATACACACACACTCAGACATATCGAAACGCAAACACACCTAGACAGACTCCTGGGATTGGAATGACTCCTTTTCCACTTCCTTAAAACCCATATCCTTCCCTTTTCCTCTCCTTTTTTCCTCTTTTTCCTGAAGAAGCTGCCAGTGGTGGCGAAAGCTTGTATGTGTGTTTGTGTGTGATTTTATTTGTTTCTCTCGACGAGCCGGTCCTTTTGGTAAGTCATCTCTTTTCTGTTTTTATTTTTGTTTATGTAGTAGTTATATCAATAATGGAGAATAGGTAGCAACTCGCCGTAAAGAGGTTCGCTGAGCTGCTGACAGACACAAAAATAGATATTCACATTCACACAACTTAAATTTTTCAGCCATGGCCTTCATCAGAAAAAGAAACACATACATTAATGCAATCACTCAGACAACTATAAACACACAACTATCATGTCCGGCTACTCCAGCAACATCAGCTAGGCTGTGAGTGAGGTGGGGAGGTGGAAGGATGCTGGGTAAAGGTGGGGATGGAAAGTTCCACATTGCATGATGTATTTTAAAGGCTCTGATAGTTGGTAATTTGAATTGTGTCAATGAATACAGTGAAGGGAAGCGGCAGGAAAGGATAAAAAGGAGGTGAGAGGACTGGGGGGGATTAGAAATGATAAGAATAATAAGGAAAAATAAAGTTCGGAAGAAAAAGGATAAAATAAAGTTAGGGAAAATAGGAAAAAATAAGTAAAGATAAAAGTAATAAATTAAGGGGACATTGTAAGTGGTGATACACAGTTGTAAGGAAGAAATACATACAGGATAATGGGTTGGGAAGGAAGAAGGGTGGGGGAGATGTTAGGCATAGAGTACAGGGATGGGAAGCTATCTTACGTTGAGGCTAGGATGGTTTCGGGACCGCAGAATGTGTTGAAGGGACAACTCCCATCTGCACAGTTCAGAATAGCTGATGGTGGAGGGGAGGATCCAGATCGCTCGGGTAGTGAAGCAGCCATTGAAATCCAGAGTGCTATGCTCACACCAAAACCTTCAGTTGTCGGACACACAGACTGAAACTTCTATATAATTTGTGTTATGTGCTGCCGTTCAGTTGAATGTGCATAAACGGGAAATAATATGTAACCCCTGTCCTACGGAGCACAGGAAAAATGTATCTGTAGGGGTCTGTCCCGCTGAACTCCCATGGGGTAGTTTATAGAGCGAATGATTTTCGTTGTAAGGGTCCTAGGTTCAAACTCTGGTGGAGTGAATTTTTATTTATTTATTTATTTTTAATCTGCAGTTCGCTTCTGCTTTGTTTTATTTGAAACTAGCAAACCTGTAGAGTATATTCATAGAAGAAAGAAACAATTGCACCATACTTACAGAAGTATTAAAGTAATCATAATAAATGACTGCTAGATAGGCAGCACCGCCGTTCAGCGGATGTGCGTGTTGTGGCGAGTGCTGTGTGTTTGCCCACACCATCAAGTGGGGCTGCTGTTGCGTCCAGTCCGCACGCTACTGCTACTGCACATAGCAGGAATTATATAGAAGTTTTGGCTGATACTCTATTGATATACAATGTTTGGTACCGATCTGTGCATCGGACATCTGAAGGTTTCAGTGTTAGCTGCATGCTGTGCCACAGGGTGGTCTATCTTGATTTTTTTTTTTTTTTTTTTTTTTTTGCAACAGTTTGGCTGTGGCCATTCATTCTGACGGACAACTGTTTTGTCATCATACTGTTATAAAATGCTGTGCAATGATTACAGCAGAGTTCGTGTATCACTTGGCTGCCTTCACAGGTGGCCTGACCTCTGGTGGGATAGGATAAGCCTGTGACGGGACTGCAATAGGAAATGCTGGGTGGGTGGATTGGACAGGTTTTGCATCGTGGTCTTCCACAGGGATATGATTCCTTTGGTAAAGGATTGGGAGTGGCTTAGGGATGGACTAGGAGGTTGAGTGGGTGACCAAACACCACTTTAGGAGGGGTCAGAAGAATCTGGGGTAGGTTGTCTCTCATTTCAGGACATGATGACAGATAATCAAAGTCCTGACGAAGGATGTGATTAAGTTGTTCCAGTCCAGGGTGGTATTGGGTGACAAGGACGACACACTGTTGTGACTGGTTACTGGGATTGGGGGAGGATTGGTGGTGTGTGGGGATATGTCACAGGAAATCTGTTTGCGGACTAGGTCGGGAGGGTAATCTCTGCCTGTGAAGGCCTTCAGCATAATGGGTAAGGGACTTCTCATCACTGCAAATTTGTTATCCATGGGTGGCAAAGTTTATGGGAGGAATTTTTTCATGTGGAATGTATAGCAGCTATCAAAGTGCAGGTATTGTTGGTAATTAGTAGGTTTAATGTGGATGAAGCTGTCAGTGAGGTGGAGGTTAACATCGAGGAAGGTGACTTGCCTGGTTAAGAAGGACCTCAGTGGCTCAGCATTAGTTTGCTGAGTACGGGCTTGGCGAACCCGGGGTCCTGAGCCGTGGGCTGTGTCGCGCCAACAGTCCGCTACACCATAAGCTCTGTGCGTGTTCAACGACCATCGTTCTCGGTGCGACGGTGGAACGTTGTATGTTTCAGAGCCCGGGGATCTTGGCTTAATCGCCCGGGTCACGAGGAACGGTACAAACCTCCATAAAAAAAACCTCAATCTAATGGTGAGCTACATGCCAAGGAGATGCATGACTGTTGAGGGTGAACAGCCGCTAGCAAGCAACCTCTGAGGAACCTGCCACACCTGAGTTGTATAAGGCTTACCCAGGCAAGCGCGGCCCTCCTGGGTGGACCTTTAGTTTCCTAGCTGCTCGTGGGACCAGAATGAAACGAGCAAATAATAGTGTTGCCACATGCAAATCTGCCATCTCTAAGCGAGGTAAAAGGGACTTCAATGCAGCAGAGTATGATCCCCAAACGTTCTCTTCCCTGGCTACACCATGGGAGGAACGTTGGGCAAGAAACCAGGGTGAGGCTTACGTCCCTAAATATCTAGTTTGTAGCTGCACTGATGGGGACTCCTTTAAGATGACTAAGCCCTTGTTATTCGTGGAAAACTTGGAGGACAAGTATGGTGAGGTGGAAGTCATGTCAAAAATGCGCTCTGGGTCGGTATTAATAACGATGTCATCTCCAGCCTAGTCACGGGCATTGCTTGCCTGTGACAAGCTGGGTGATGTATCTGTTAGCATAACACCACACAAGACCTTAAATATGGTGCAGGGAATAATATTCCATAGAAACCTTTTGTTGCAGTCAGACGACGAACTGCATGCAAACTTAGAACGGTGGGGTGTTCACTTTATTCGACGAGTCCATAGGGGTCCGAAGGACAACAGGGTTGCCACTGGTGCCTTCATCTTGGCTTTCGAGGGTGATTCATTGCCCCAGAAGGTCAAGGTGATGATCTACCGGTGTGACGTAAAGCCTACGTTCCTCCCCCTATGCGTTGTTTTAAATGCTGGAGGTTTGGGCATATGTCCTCCCAATGTGATGCCAACCCTACATGTCGGGAGTGCGGACGTGCTGTCCATCCAAACATCCCTTGTACCCCTCCTCCATAATGTGTCAACTGTGGGTCAAATCACTCCTCTTGTTCGTCTGACTGCACGGTTCTGCCTCCTCCGACTCCTCTCGCTCGGAAGGGGTCCCTCGGGTCAACCCCTTCCGAGGCTTCTTAGGGTGTCTCAGAGGATCCTGGCCGAAGGCCCACAGATCCCAAACCTGCTGGTCAAAGGGCTTCTCGCTCTTCTTCCACACCCAGCACCACTTCCAAGAAGCCCTCCCAGTCCCTCAGACCGAAGGGGCAGTGAGAGGGAAGAGTGAAAAAGACAAAGAAGAAGGACTCTTTAGTGGCTTGAAAGCCACAGCTACCCTCATCTTCTGCTTCAGAAGATGAGTTAGAGATCCTCACCTCACCTGAGGTCTCGCTCTCATCAACTCCACAGAGTCGATGATCTTGGATCCAATAGGTTCAAAATCAGTGAGATCAAGTGAACCTATGGAGTAACCCTCTTCTTAATCGTCCCACTCATGGCCTTTAAAGGCAATAACACCATCCTCCAGTGGAATTGCGATAGTTTTTTACCCCGCTTAGCTGAGTTACGCCAACTCCTTAGCACTTCACCTGCGTTTTGCATTGCCCTGCAAGAAACTTGGTTTCCCGTGATGCGCACCCCTGCCTTACGTGGCTATCGGGGTTATTATAGGAACCGCACAGACGGTGACAGGGCATCAGGTGGCGTATGCATCTATGTCCATACCTCTGTCTATAGCACAGCTGTTCCACTACGAACGCCTTTGGAAGCTGTAGCTGTCAGGGTAAGAGCTGCAGTGGACATTACCCTTTGCAATGTCTACCTCCCTCCTGACGGTGAAGTACCACAACATGTCCTGGCTGCACTGATAGCGCAACTACCCCCGCCTTATGTGTTATTGGGCGATTTCAATGCCCGTAACCCATTGTGGGGTGGTACTATGATTACTGGCTGTGGTAGAGATGTCGAGTCTTTGATATCTCAGCTCGAGACCGTTCTCACCTTTTATGTCATGTTTGACTGATAGATTTTATCTAAGATGACCATAGCAATTTTTTACACTTTTAGTTGTACTGACTCCTGTGTATCTCAGTTGTATTATTTTATTTGATGTATTTTACCATTCTCTGTTAACACCTTTTTATCCTTGAAGATGGTCCATGACCGAAACTAGTAGATGAATAAGGTTTTTAATAAACAGCTGATGGTTTTTATAAAAATGCATTTTATGAAACATTATTATTGAAATGCCAAACTTTTTCACCCTAAAAAAATCAGTCTGGAGAGGAGCAGATACCTCCAGAAATTAAAAAAAAAAAAACCTTGAGTATTGAGCAAGCGTTTGACACATGAGATGCTGCTTTGGCACTTTAAGTGAAAAGTGTTTACAGCTGTTACAAGCTTGATATCAAGATGGTATTCATTGTTGATTTAATCTAGCCAATGTAGTATTGTCATAAAGTACATGCCAGAATAGCCATGTTGGTTTATTCTGTTGGGTGATAAGCATCTAGGTAATGTTCTGCATAAAAGTTTTATTAGTTCACTGTGAACGGGTGTGACACTTATGTTCAGTACACTGATCCTCCACAGACCCGACAGTCTGAGCAATATATGACATGCCACATCTGCATGGGTTATTATAGGCACCCACCTTACACAAACCAAGCTCATCCTTTACGGACCCTAACAGTGCCTTAATCTTAAATGATACTCCAGAACCGCATTTCACATTATATTTCTACAAAATACGGCAAGTCCTGTTGGAAACTCTTCCAGTGTAAGGCCAAAACGCCATTAACTTGGGTACCATCTCAGTGGTTATCATCACTAACATTGTACAATTGGGCAGTAGTGTAATGCTTACATAATCTATCTTTCATTGTTACCATTCTGATAAAAAATCACTTCCAGATGGGATAACTCAACTGACAAACATTCAGAGTCTGAAATAATCTGAGCTCTTTGCACACTGAGCTGGATGGTGACAACTATCAGAATGCAGATACAAGTCTGTTTGGGTTGGCTTCCTATAAACAACATGTCCAAATATATCATCAACTTATTCCTGACCAATATATCAAGGACAGAAAGAAGGAAGCCATTCTTTTCCACTTCCATAGTGAAATGAATATTTGGGTGGGTTGAATTTAGATCAGGGTTGGGAATGTTACTTTTTTAAAGTAACTAAGATACAGTTAAAGTTAATTACCTTAAAGGGAACTTAGTTACAGTTATCGCTACTATACATTGAAAGTAACTGTATCAGTTACAAGTAACTTTACAGTTACTTTTAAAAATTATAATTGTAACTGATTTGTAAATCCATAATAAACCTTACTCGTATAGGAAGGAAACAAGCTTTAATGTGAAACAATAATTAAATACATAAGTAAAACATGCACACACACACATATAAACGCAAGCTTTCGCAACCCAGTTGCTTCTTCAGGCAGAAGGGAATGAGAGGGAAAAGGAAATGACGAGGGTTTTAAGGGAGTGGGTAAGGAGACATTACAATCCCAGGAGAGAAAAGACTTACCTTGGGGGAAAAAAAGGAAGGTAAACAACTACACACACGCCTGCACATATACACAAATGCAAACACACCTAGGCAGACATACTGTATGTCTCCCTGGGTGTGTTTGCATTTGTGTATATTTGTGGGTGTGTGTGTATTTGTTTACCTTCCTTTTTTCCCCCAAGGTAAGTCTTTTCTCTCGCGGGATTGGAATGGCTCCTTACCCACTCCCTTAAAACCCTCATCATTTCCTTTTCCCTCGTATGTCTCCCTGGGTGTGTTTGCATTTGTGTATAGTTGTGGGTGTGTGTGTATTTGTTTACCTTCCTTTTTGCCCCCAAGGTAAGTCTTTTCTCTCGCGGGATTGGAATGGCTCCTTACCCACTCCCTTAAAACCCTCATCATTTCCTTTTCCCTCTCATTCCCTTCTGCCTGAAGAAGCAACTTGGTTGCGAAAGCTTGCATTTATGTGTGTGTGTGTTTTATTTATGTTACTATCTCTACCTGTGCTCCTTCGCCTGGTAAGTAAACTTCCTGCTAGGAATTTTTCCTCTATAATATTCGTATCAATAATTAAATACATTAATACATACACAATTAATAATAATAATAATAATACATAATTAATATTGTTCAAACAAGATAGAATGGCTGGCCAATACTTACCTTTGTGCTGTACTATCGATAGTAACACAAATGAAGAAACAGAAAAAAAGGGGACAAAAAGGACAAGCTTTCGGAACACAGTTCCTTCATCAGGTGGGAGAGAAGGGAAGAAGAAAGGATGGGAACAGAAGGGAGAGGTAATTCATGATCTAGGTCATGAAGGTGGTGTTTCGGGAGTGTGGACGTCAGAGATACTGCATGTACATACTGAGCCAAGAGAGAGAGGAAGTATAACCAAAGAGACAACATCCCAAAACCACCCTCCCTACGTAATGGTTCCTACCCCTGCAACTGATCCTTCTGCAAAACCTGTCCAATGCATCCTCCCACTATCACATACTCCAGCCCCACCACAGGAAAAACCTATCCGATTCAAGGCAGGGCCACATACGAGATGACACACATCATATATCAGCTGACATGTGTCCACTGTTCAGCCTTTTATTTTGGTATGACTACTAACAAATTGGCTGAGTGGATGAATGGGCACAGATGGACTGTTCGCCTGGGGGACACCCAATATCCTGTGGCAGAATATGCCCTCCAGCATAATTCCAGGGACCTGGGCACGTGTTACGCCACACGTGCCATTTGGATACTACCAACAAACACCAGTCCCTCAGAGCTACGGAGGTGGGAACTTGCCCTCCAACATATCCTCTCCTCCCACCACCCCCCTGGCCTAAATATACACTAACCCCTCCCCTTCCTCCATCCTCAGCTCACCTATTCGTTATCCCTTCCTTACCTCTCCCTCCCTCCCTCCCTCCCCCCCCCCCCCTCTCTCTCTCTCTCTCTCTCTCTCCTTGTGTGTGTGTGTGTGTGTGTGTGTGTGTGTGTGTGTGTGTGTGTGTGTGTCCATCCATCTCTCTCTGTTAATGAAAAACATTTTAGACAATCCCCCGCCCCTCCTACACCCCTCAGCATCATTCACTTCTCTTCTCTTTACTAATTGATCTTTCCTTTTTGGTTATATATCCTCTCTGGCTTGGCTCAGTACGTACATGCAGTATCTCTGACGTCCACACTCCCAAAACACCACCTTCATGACCTAGGTCGTGAATTACCTTTCCCTTCTGTTCCCATCCTTTCTTATTCCCTTCTCTCCCACCTGATGAAGGAACTGTGTTCCGAAAGCTTGTCCTTTTTGTCCCCTTTTTTCCTGTTTCTTCATTTGTGTTACTATCGGCGGTACAGCACAAAGGTAAGTATTGGCCAGCCATTCTATCTCGTTTGAACAATATTTATCATCTCTGAGGAGAAGTTTCATCATTAATCGAATAATACATAATTAATGCATTATTAAATAAATTGTCCACAGCATCTTCTATCTCATTGCATCTCAATTTCAATTTTTTTTCAAACATTCCATCTCATGAATGTTACGTTTCATCTTGTTTGTTGTTCACGTCTCCGTGAAAACAGCCAAATTTGTAGTCTACTATATATTTGCAGCATCTGTTACACTGAAATAGCAGCAGTGATCAAACATATCTAACAATGTACTTGCATTGTGAGCTAGGCTATGATGGTTGAAGTGGAAGAATTAGTGATATGGGGTGCTGCATTAATAGTAGGCTACTCGACCAAATAAGCAAAGGTAGAAGACGTAGTTGTCCAAGGAGGGCAAAATGTGATGGTGATGACATGCTGCCACACGGTAGTGGCCGTGTGGTCTGAGGCATCTTGCCACGGACGTAGCATTCGCTCCCGTCAGGGGTTAAGTGCTCCCTCGGACATGTGTGTGTCTGTTGACCTTATTGTAAGTTAGTTTAAATAGTTTGTAAGTCTAGGAACTGATGACCATAGCAGTTTGGTCCCTTAGGTTTGCAAACATTTGAATTTGAATGACAGGCACTGCGAGTTGAGTTGAATTTGGAAGACTATTCTCCTTTTTGTCACCTCAAGAAGATGTTGCCATCAGAATTTGAAATTGTAATGAATATTGAAGGGCCAGTTGTTTCAAAGAAAGGCACAAATTTCAGAAAAACAACTCCTTTGAAGAGAAGACTAGCTGTTGCTCTTTTTTTCACGCTGTGTGGGAGTAGCTGAGTGGTCACTGGGCGCTGTGGCTCAGCGCGCCCGGTTAGAGGGCTGAACACTCTCTGTATGTAATCTGGAGTGCCATGTTGTGGATCAAGAGGCCTTCAGTGTCAGAGGTTCGAATCCTCCCTCAGACATGGATATGTGTGTTGTTCTTAGGTTAGTTTAACTTAGTTTAAGTTGTTTGTAAGCTATAGACTAATAAGCTAGATGTTGAGTCTGATAGATTTACAAACATTTGAACATTAGAGTTTTGGGTGAAGGCTTATTTAAACGTAATTCAGTTGTATTAATAGCTCTGAAACATATATTTAATTGATCGTATATTGATTTATGTTTTCATATTATTACAAATCATCACTTTCAATGAAGGATGCTTCTTTAGCCTTAAAGTCACACTAAAAATTAATGTGACAAGCGATCTGATACTGATGATATCCTTTTCACGTCAAAATATTGTCATCAATCCTTCATTGGCCAGATAGTAATGTACAGTAACTCGATAACAACTTATTTTCCAAAATAAGATAACGAATCCTGCTGTTATTGCTGTGGTGTTGGAAATGAGAGACTTAATTGTTTTATCTACTTCACACACAGCTGGTGCCAAACAATGTAGCAGTTTTCTGTAGTGAGTTGTACTTCTCTTTAATGACATTGAACATATCACAGGCTTCCTCTGCCTCTTATTAGGTGATGAATTCATAAATGTTGCTTCTTGTCTACTTAATTTTGTGAATGAACACACAGAGAGACAACATGTAATTCTATAGATACACAGAAAAAAACCAAACACTACCGCTGCAAAGGCATATTTAGTGCTAGCATTTACCGACACTGCTAGGAGCTCAGCTTTTGTGTTGCCACATGACGTGAAATTGATACCATAGTCCCGAACTAGCAGCAAGCAATGTTGCAGAACATGTTTCAAACTCATTGTAAACGCGCATTAACACCAACGAGCAAACAGAAAACTAATTGTACGTAAATTCTTAAGTTCGCTTTGGAGTTTTGACTGCTTTGAATTGTTTTCCCACCACGATACAATTTGCAGCAAAAGGAATTATTTTTCCATCCAACGTCAAAAATTCAAACACTTCATCATAAGCTGGCCAAGGCATGCATGTGTCTTCTTCCTTCTCCATGTCGAAAGGTGTGGAAGATAATCAGAGGCTGTTTACGTGTGATGCATGATTGTTATATACTCATTGTTACATACATAATTATAAAATAAATATTATAGAAGGAGACTTTCCTGGTGGGAAAAATATGTATAAAAATGAAAATTGTTTGACTTACCCAAAGCACAGGCTGGTCGATAGAAACAAAAAACACAAATAAAAACACACACAAACATTCAAGCTTTTGCCATCTCTGGCAGCTTCTTCAGGAAAAGAGGAAGGAAGGAGAGGAGAAAGGGAAGGAAGTGGAAAAGGAGTCATTCCAATCCCAGAAGTGGAAGGACTTACCTTAGGGTAAAAAAGGAAGGTAAACAAATACATACACATTCACACATATCCACACACAAACACACCTAGGCAGACATTTGTAGAAAGCTTTTTTGCTTTCAATAGTGTATCTGCTAATGTCTTGTTACAAAGTTCTGTAAGACCATTTGTCTCAGGAAGGCAGGCTGTTGTTATTTTGTGGACAACGTTGCAACATGACATTACCTCTGATACTAGTTTCAACATGAATACTTTTCCTCAATCAGATATCATCGCCATACTTAAAATAATGTCATCTACTAGTAATTTTGTGATCACTGGGGCTTCTGCAGTCGACACAGGTTATGTGGCAGCATAGCGGGTCAGGTAGTTACTGGCTGTCAACTTCAGGAACCTACCTAAAAGGTGAATTCCAACCCTGTGGATGGAGTTGCGGCAGGTGGAATTGGTACCAGATGACGTGGACGTAATTGCGACACATGCTTCCATCACTGAAACTCCTTACAGTGACTCACATGGTGCTTGACAGATCAGTAGAGACCTGTGTCTGATTCTGTCAAGGATCTTCATGGAACCCAGATGATTGGATATTGGAGAACCATGGAAATACTTGAGAATAACTGGCCGGAGATGAGCTGGAACACACCAGTAGCCATTTGGGGCCCACTGGATCATAGTTGGTCTTATACAATGTCCCATTTCTAAGTTGAAACTCTCCTTTGGTCGGTTCTCATTTCTCCAAGGCCTCTATGGTTTGTAATAATGCTGGATCTTCCCTCTGTTCAGCTGTAATGTCACCTGACTCAGTGAGGGCTGAAATTTTAACCATCCTGTTGTTTTGGCTAATGGCTTCCTTGAAATGCAGTTGGCGTCCTTGTATTTGCACCCATTGTTGAATACCACTGTGACCTCGTAATCTTGGAGTCTTAGTGCCCATTTTGCTAGTTGACCTGATGGACCCCTCAAATTGGTCAGCCAAAATAAAGAATGGTGGTCAATCATAACAGTGAATGGTTTACCAAATAGATACAGCTGGAACTTGTTGATAGCCCAAATAATGGCAAGACACTCCTTCTCAGTTGTAGAGTAGTTCATCTAGGACTTTGAGAGAACTCTTGATGTATAAACTATCACCTTTTCAGCACCTTTCTAAATTTTTACAAGCACTGCACCAATTCCATAACCACTAGCATCTGTATGAAGTTCAGTTTACACATTCTCATTGTATAAGACCAGAACTGGTGCAGAAGTTAGAGCCTCCTTCAGTACCCAGAAAGCTTGTTCTTTTGTCTCATCCCAGTGAAACTTGGCATCTCCCTACAGACATTCTTGCAGTGGACATTCCTTGTTACAAAAACCCTCTGCTAGCCACTTAAATGTGATTTGCAGAGTATCCCATGTAGATCTGAATGTAGACCTTCTGTGAAAGGATGGTAGTATGAGCACAGCCCGAGGAAACTTCTCAAATCATGGATGTGCTGAGGAGTTGGAAATGCTGTGACTGCCCTTACTTCATCTGGATCTGGACACACTCCATCTCCATTCACTAGTTGCCCCAGGATTTTTATTTCTTTGGAGACAAAGAGGCACTTCTTTGGGTTAAGGTGGAGTCCTGCTCTCTGAAAACTCTTAACACAGTTGACAGTTGGCTTAGATGTTCCACAAATGTTCTTGAGAAAATGACAATGTCATCTAGATAACAAAGACATGTTATCCATTTAAGATGTCAAAGCAAATTGTCCATCATGCATTCGAATGTGGTCAGGGCATTACATAGTCCAAACAGCATGACCATGAATTTATAGAGGCCGTGAGCTGTAATAAAAGCAGTCTTCTCCCAGTCAGCTTCAATTTGCCAGTAATCTGTCTGCATGTCCATGGTTGAGAAGTATGTAGCTCCTTTCAAACAGTCTAACGTGTCGTCAATGTGTGGCAATGGGTAGACATCTTTCTTTCTGATTTTGTTCAGCCACCAATAGTCAATACAGAAATGCCATGTGCCATCCTTATCCTTCACAAGAACCACTGGAGATGACCAGGGACTCTCTGAAGGTTGAATAATGTCATCATGCAACATCTTCTCCACTTCTTCCCGAATTATCTGTCTTTCAGCTGGGCTAATTGGTGGATGATCCCCAGTATTGATACATGTTTTATCATGGCCATTTCGTCTGACTTTCCTCCTGCTTGGGCTGAAATACACCTGAAAATTGGTGTAGTATGGTTAACACTTGCTGATGTTGTTCCTGCATCAGACTGGGCCTTACATGCAATGCCATAGTACTTTCCTCTAGTGCATTGTCAGAAGTAACAGCAAGGCATGGGACTTCGTCGATGACATTGAGCTCACCATTCTGGACTGGTTCGGCTGTTCCAATACACATTCCTTTAGGAATGAGTTGTGATTGCTCATGAAAATTAGTGAGACAAAGATCTCTTTGACCACTTGTAATGCTTATGATAGCCGCTGGTATGTAGATTTCCTTTGTTATACTGATTATCTTTTTGCAATCAACAGGAACTTCACCACCAACTTGTCATCTCGGCTGCTGACTGGAACTTTTCTTGTTGTTAACGGCGGGATCACAACATTCCCAACAGCAAACAATTGTCTTCTCTCCCTACAGTATCATTTGACATGTCTGGGAAGGCCACAGCGAAAACACAATGGCATGCTGTCTTCTGTCCTCCAGATATCTGTCCTCCTGTGAGGCTTCACAGTTGCTGGAGGATTTGTTTGTGGTCACGTTGGTCAGTTCCTAAGCTGCTGTTTGGCAGCTGCAGCATAAGTCATAGTAGGGCGAGGCCATTCTTCAAATCAGGTGCGACTGGCAGGGCTGACAGGCGGTAATGTTTTAAATATCTTTTCCTCATCAGTTTTGGCTCCCTCATGACATACAGGACTAACATCCATGGCCATAATCTCGTGCTTGCTTGGTCCAACAGTGCCGGCTGTAATAAATTGTTGTAATTCTTCTCTCACAATTTGTCATATGAGGGAAATGAAGTCTTGCTGGTTTTCCACAAAGGCATTAGGGACAAATTCAGGAGTCTGTTGTACTTCTTTCGTCCAACCCTCCTCTGTTGCATCTCTTCAATTTTCAGGTACCATTGGATAAAGTACTGTGTCATCGAAATGTCTTTTAACAGAAGAGCTTGATACATGCGCTACATCAGGTGTGAAACTTTATCGGCCTCCATCATATTTGGGTTAATTATGTGACTTGGAGCCAAAACACTCTGTATATATGACTGTGTTGACTCACCATGTCGCTGGACCTTGTTCTTCAATTGCTCTTCTGAAAAACGGACTTACCGCTAGTGGTCTCCAAACATATTCTTAAGTTCTGTCTGGAATTTTACCCAGCAATCAAGCATGTCCTCGTTATTTTAAAACCATTACTGGGCCATCCCATCCAGGTAGAAATATACGTTTGCCAAGCACATAATATGATCCCACCTATTACAATTGGCGACTCGGTCAAAACCTTTCAGCCATTTATTTGTGTCCTGTGCAGCATCTTCTGAGAACACCGATGGGTATCTGATGTGCAGCTGGCTTACCGCTGTTTTGGCATCCATGGTTATTTTAATGACATATACCTTCGGACACAGCTAATCAGTATACTCTTTGTATTCTGGTTCCTGTCTGTGTAAGCGACGGCTCTAACACTGCCTAATTGGAGCCACAATGATGCAGATGTATTGCAGGTTACCCGGTGCCTCCACCATAGTGTCATGTTGAAAACTGCAAGTGGTCTGGAATTTGAAGGCTGGTCGGTAATAGAGCACAACACTTTACACTTATAAACATGTTTATTGCTATCACAAGCATACATTCAGTACAGACTGATTTCTGCTTGGAGTGCTCCACTATTTATAGATAAAAAGAATTTTTTGGAACTTAAAAGTACATCAAACATTAGAAACATGTAGTACATTCTAGAAATAGTAAATACAAATAAATAAGTTTTTCTGTCATGGCGGGATTTGAACTGGGGACCACAAGCACAGTGATGTGGAATGCTAACCACTGCACTATGTGTGCTGTCGGAAGATCGTGCCAGTATCACTGCCTCCTCCACCTAAATAAGGCAAAGCCAATAAACTGTTAATCAATCAATCATCACGTTCAGCTGAATGTATGTTAGTACATATCATTGGGGCAGAACACTTATGAAACGAGATGCCCTCATAGCTGTAGTTGACCCTTCATGCTTCCCAGATTCAGTTGTGTGGAGCATCTGGGTATCTAAGCTACCTCCTGAAGTCCATCTATAGCTGTTTCTATGTTGACAGTCCAGATTGACAAGTGCCTTAGTCATGCAGATTGTGCATTTGAAATACTACGCCACTCAGTGACAGCTGTGACCTCTAAACCACAACAAATTCACCAGCTTTCTCTACATAAGCCAGCGGAGCAATGACTATGCCACCAGCTTCCAGGAAGGGGGTGACGTTACTCTCACTGCCAACTCCCCACTCCATGCCTCCTGCTTTGGGCATTGTAAGAAGCAGCGAATTGCTGGAATGCAGTGTGGCAAACCAGTACATAGTGCCAATCTGGAGGTTTTCCGTGTGGCATCATCTGTTAGTGATTGGTAACACCAATGTTAGGTATGTTATGGAGCCCCTTAGTCAGATAGCATCCAGTGCAGGAAAGAATTTTGATGTGCATGTGGTATGTCTGTCAGTGGATCTCATCAAACACCACCTAGTAGACAAGGCCTTACAACAGGCCATGCCTACGTCACACTTAAGAGGCTACGGCTGCCATCTGACTGACCTGCCACTGCACGGCGGTGGGCGTGCCCCAGCGGCCAGCCAGTGAGGTGGTGGCTGCGACCTCTAAGTGTGACATAGGCACGGCCTGTTGTAAGGCCTTGTTTCTAGGTGGTGTTGCCTCATCCAAGTTGTGGAGGTGGCCCTGCTGGTGGCTATCAAGCATACAGGATTCAGTCATCTGCAGGGTACCCTCAAATTGTATGGGCAGCTGGCAGAATTGGTGCAGACTGATGGCTGCAAACAAGGTGAGCAAGCAGAGCTATCAATTTTCTGCATTGTTTCCAGAGTGGATCAGAACCAACTGGAACTGAGGGGAGGCTCTCAAACAAAAGCTTTGTTGACTCTGTGACAGTCATCACCGCAGATTTTTGGATATGCATTATCAGATGGGGAATTATTGGGATCCCCTTGATAGATCCGGGCTGCATTACACAAAGTCAGCAGTTACCTAGGTAGCAGAGTACTTGTGGAGTGCACATGAGGGTTTTACGTTAGGTGATAGTTCTGATGAACACTCATCAGTCAATATGCAGACAGTGAAATCAGGCCATATTCAGAAAGACTCTTTGACTGTCAAGATATTAGCAGTAAATTTTAAGAGTATTAGAACAAAGTTACAGACTTTACTGTAATGCAGGAAATTTGTTGTGCTAAAGTAATTCTCAGGACTGGGAGTTGGCTGAATCCTGATGTAGAAAGTTCTGAAATATTTAGCAAAGAGTGGAATGTATATCGCAAAGATAGATCAGGTATGGTTGAGGGAAGGGGGTGTGTGTATTCATTGCATTTGACAAAAATATTGTTTCAACTGAGGTCAACTTCAAGAATGACTGTGAGATTATCTGGACACATGTAACAGGTATAGGTGAAATCAAGTTAATGTTTGGGTGCTTTTACTGCCCCCACCCTCTTCCCATCACAGTTATTCAAAGAGACTTTATGCTCAGTAGCGCAAAGGTATCCAGACCATGCATTATTAGCTGGGGCCTTTGCCATTACCTGATCAATGTTGTCGATGATCGTTGCTCTTGGTAGCAGCTGGCTGAAATCTCAGGGGGTGAAAACTAATTCACTACAAATGGTGAAGGCAACACACAGAACTGCAGTTCCTTGACACTTTTAATTACTCATAGATGCCCAATTTCCCCATTCCTGGCCAGCTTACAAGGCTGATTAATTTCAATCAATACAACCAAAAATGCATATTCCACACATCAATAATACTAAGTGACACAGTCCATGTGTGGAATACTATAGTGTGAGGTGCACAGTGAGACACAAATATGGATTAATCACTGTAGATACACTTTCTACATGCCTAACACTGAAGAACTTTTACATAATTGTTCAATATTAAAGTTCCAACTAGCATGGCTTGTGCCTCAGATCATGGCTGAAACAGTAAAAAATACTCGAAAGTGACATAGGCTGTTCATCGGACAACTGACAAAACAATACCCCACTACATGCCATGAACTTGTGGAGGTTACTAAGGGCAGTGGAGCCCAAGGACCACACACTATAAGAAACAATAACTTTATTGATGCTGTCATTACAGAGCACAAACACCAACTGGTTTAAACATGGTGGGTAAGAACAAGGAACACACCAGCGAGCTGGAAATATTTAAGGAGCTCGCATTTACAGGACGATGTGCACATTATGAATAGGTTATCATCATGCACCACGAAGGACAGCTCTGTTGTGAGTAGCGGGGAATGGGGATAGAGAATTGATAGCAGGGATCAGAGGGGGAGGGGGGGGGTCGCGATGAGAGAAACCTCTGAAGGGGGAGGACGGCGGAGAGGAGGAAGAGGAGTCACTGACTGAAGGCAGTGCGTGACCCAACAGCAAAGGAGAGGTGTGGGAAGCACAGGAGGGAGAGGGAGGGGCAGCCTCAAACGAGGAGAAGGAAGAGGAGGGAGCTTCGGCCTCAGGAGGAGAAGCAGGATCGAGATGTGCAGGCTTCAGGCAATTGATGGATACAGCAGAAGGTTTGCCATTGAGGAGGATGGTGTAGGTATTTGCAGCATGAAGGAGCACAGGATAAGGACCGGAGTAAGGGCACTGTAAGGGCGGGTGGACAGTGTCAATGAAGGGAGATCCTCGAGCGAGGGGTGAAGGCGGCGGGGATGGGGCGACAAGCTCGCCCGGGAAGGTGAGGTGTTACCTGTATACAAACTCCACAATGGTCCCACGGAGGTCCTTCTTCTATGTTGAACACAGGACAAGGAGAACCAGGGGAAGAGCATCAAGCCAAAGTGACCTGAAGGGTCCAGTGCCACCGCTCCACCAGCCCTTTGCTCTGCCGATGATAGGCAATGGTGTGGATCCAGTGAATGCCGCAGAAGTGGCAGATATTGGTGAAAAGGGCACTCTCAAATTGGTGTCCCTGGTCAGTTGTGATGACCGAGGGGTAGCCAAAGCAAGGAATCCAGGTAGAAATAAAAGCACGAGTGACGGACCCAGTGGTGATGTTAAGCAGAGGTGTGGCCTCCATCCACCTCGTGGTGCGCTCAATCATAGAAAGGATGTACCAATAACCATCGACCGGTGGCAGAGGGCCAACAAGATCCAAGTGGATGTGCTGGAATCTGCCGGACGGAGGAGGGAATGAACCAAGTGGAGGGGAGATGTGAGATGCGACCTTATTCCACTGACACGCGACACAAGAGCAGTCCCAGGCCTGGCAATCCCATCTCATGTGGTGCCCAGGCTTTGACACTTAGGTGCGCGAGCTTGTGTAGCTTTTAGAAAATGGGATGCTAAAGAGAGCAGGGAATAAAGGGATAATAGAGTTTACCCATCGAGTCATCACACCATACCTCTCCGGTGATGGCCAGAAAGGCGGTGCAGATGGGATGTATGGAAGAGGAAGGGTCAGAGACGAGAGCAAGGAGAACATAGTCAGCAGATTGTACTGTGGAAAGGTTACAGAGATCGATGACGGTAGAGACAGCATCAATCTGAGAGAGGAGATCTGCCACCACATTATCCACGCCCTTGATATAACAAAAGTCTGTTGCAATATGTAGTTAAGGTAGCAGAAGCACCTAGGAGACAGATCAGCCGGGGGATTTTTGATGGCAGCAGCCAGCGGTCTGTGATCGGTAAGAATGTGAAAGGGGTGACCTTCAAGTTCTGCACGGAAATGCTTAATGGCCTCGTAGATGGCAGGAAGTTCCCTGTCAAAGGCCAAGTATTTGTGTTGTGCATTGTTTAATTTTTTGGCAAAGAACTGCAGGGGAGAGATTACACCGTTGTGAAATTGGCTGAGAACTGTACTGACGGCAGTGTCACTCGCATCTGTAGTGAGAAAAACTTCCCCGTCGGAATACGGATGAGCAAACTTGATCACTCAAGCAAGTAATTTCTTGAGTGCATTGAAGGATTTGGTCCATCCAGGGCACTGTGTGGTCACCAGATGTGTGCTTGCCAGTCAATGCTTCTGTAAGGGGGGGCCTGAACCTCAGCCGCATTGGGCAGGTGGCGCCTGTAGTAGTTAATGGTGCCAAGGAACCAATGAAGCTATTTGTAAGTGGAGGGGCTAATCTTGTCAAGAGGGGGAGCGACACCATCCGACAAAACTATATACTTGAGTAACTGTACTAAGGGGAGATGCAGTTGATGTTTGTCATCATTCAACTCGATCCCTGCTTTGGCCAGCCTGTCAAGAATGTTTTGCGTATTTGATTTGTTTTCCTCAACAGAGGAGCTGAAAATCAGAATGTTGTCTAAATACATGAAGCAAAATTTTAAGTCTTGTAAAACCTCACTGATAAATTGATGCCAGGTTTGTGTGGCATTTTTAAGTCCAAAAGGCATGAAACGATACTGGAAAAGTCTTAGCGGGGTGGTGATGGCCATTTTTTCAATGTCCTCAGGGGCCATGGGAATTTGATGGTAAGCATGCTTGCAGTCAACAACTGAGAAAACTTTAGATCCAGCAAGTAATTTGGAAAAATTGGTGATATTCAGAATCAGGAAGCAGTCCACAATAGTCTTAGCATACGGCTAATTTTTCGGGACACAGAGGGTGCAGTTTAGAGAGCACAAGGACATTGTCAGTGAGGCGCAATCTGTGAACCATACTGTTCGTGAGAGCAGCTACTTGCGAGGCAGACGAGGACATGGCACTAGGTGCGAAGAATGTGATGGGCATGACGGCAGGTGGCAAAGGAGGACAGCTGGCATAGGTGGGTGTGGCACGCCGCGCAGGTGTGACAGCAGCCAGTGGCGGTGAGCAGTGGCCACAGGCAGTGTGTATGTGGCCAGCCGACTCAAAGTAGTTGCCACATGGGCCGTGATAGAGGACGACAGTGAAGCAGCAGTAGACAAAACAGGAGCCATTGGTCAGCACATGTGGCGCCAACACAGCGGCAATGGCAGCGGCCAAAGTTGACATGTCAGCAGCAGAATAGTTGAACCACAACTGCAAGTGCTTGGTGCACTTGTTGGCTACAGGCAGTGTGCAGTTGGGTGTACATGGTGCTGAGGAGATGGAATGGCGAGCATCAGAGTCGGAGGAACAACAGCTGGAGTGCTAGGGTGGGGAGGCGATGTGCGTGCAGCTGAGCGAGTGGCAGGCGAGACGACGCGAACTGGCGGGAAGACAGCATTGCCAGCATCACAGGAGGGCCGGTGAGCTGGTTGGTACAATTAAGCTCTGTATGGTGGGCACACATGACTGTTTGACAGAGGATTTGTGGGAAGCAGAAATCACACACTGAGACACTTCACTAGTTCACTTCACTAGTTCACTTCACTAGTGAACACAGTGGGCTTGTTCAGGAAAGTCACTCATGGCGCACTCAAACAAATGCGCGTGCAGAGTTCGATGGCACAACAGCAAGAGCTTGCTATTTTCTTTGCAGACCTCCACATACGAGCAGGGAGCAGCAGTAGAAATACTCGGAGTAGGAAAAAGTTCCGAAGTAGGAACGGGTGCACAGGGAACACAAGGCATGGGGCCAGACAGCTGTTTGAGGACTTGTCTTGCAGAGTCGAGGGTGGATTTATTTTCAGCCAAACGCCGAGACAGGTTGAGCCATTCGCATCATAAATGTTCCACTTGCACATGTTCGAATTAAACATACCAATGGCACTTTGTAGTTTGGCCGCAGTGTCTGAGCACTCACAAATTACTTTGATGTGTTCATGGTGTAATTGTGTAACTTGCGTATTGTTCTGCACGTAATTTGTCAATGGTGATACCAAGTACGGTGACAGTATTTAAACACTCACAAATTACACTAAGATCAGCACAGCTCGAAGGAGCACACTCGCTAAAAGTATTTGAGGGGGACTGAATCACTGCACGTTGAATGACATCAGGGGATAGTCCATGAAATGAGAGAAAGTCAATTTTGAGAACACTGACCACTAGAAAATCTTACTCGGAGACACACGAGGGTGAAAGCTTGAGTTGGAGAGTTGTGCAGCCTGAGCAGCGAAGTTGTGAGGCGTTGACAGCTCGAAGAAGCATGTTGCTCGGTCGCACAGGCTGGGACATCAGCACCAATTTCGATGAGGAAGTCTATGCCAGAGTTGATGAGCACCTGCAGCGGCGACAGTGAACACAGAGTGGAGAGTAGGTAGGAGCGTGCAATCTTCAGGGCAGCCAGTGGCGCTTAGACCAGCCCGCCCATCTCGTTTGGGGACCTACACTTCCTTGCAGCACTGCCGAAACAGGTGTGAAAGAAGCAATGAAGTAGTGAGGTCGCCGTTCCTGTGGGAAGTGTGGAGGGGAAGGGGGTGTGTCCTCTTTGCCAGAGCTGATTTCCTCCAGTGCTGGTATGGTTGCAGCGTTGCGGTGACGATGCTACATGTAAGGCTAGGCAGATCCATGATCTCCTTCAGGAAGCAGGAATGGCCCCACGCAAAGGTAGGTGGGTGTGGTGTGAGACTTGGCACAGCAGATTGTGCAAGACGAGATTCTCAAAGATGCGCTTCATGTACTCAATTCGCAATGCGAAAGCGCTCACTGGGGAACTCGAGCAACTGTATATTAATGCTGTTTGCATGGCCAGAAGTAGTTTACTTGTCCAGATTGCCATAAGTGAGGGGTCAGGCACAATGGTGGACTAAGGGTGTTGGTGGCCCGGGACAGCAGTGAAAAAAAAAGAGCCCCCCCTCCTCCCATCTACTTGGAAATATATTACTATAAAACAGTAACTTTTGAGGTGTGGAGGCCTCACATGACAAGAGGCATGGGCCAGTCTAAAAACAATGACTTTTGAGATTTGCAGGCCCCAGCAGAAAGAGATGCCAAGCACGCTCCAAAAAAACATTGCTTTTGAGGCATTTGGAGCCCCCCCCCCCCCCCCCCCCATCAAGACAGGGCAGTCCACCCCCTCCCCCCCCCCCCCCTCGTAGCGTAGTCTGCCACTGGTCAGGCATGACCTGCTCGTTAATAAAGAGCTGAAGGCATCGCCATTGTTCAGATAGACGTTTGTCACCAAGAGTCTCCTCTTCAATTATGTTTCGAACAGTCTCCTCCACAGTCCGGGTGACACGCTCCAGGATTATTTTTTTAGCACTGTCATAGGTTGTCCTGACTGGGTATGGAGTTAACCAGGTTACAAATTATATCCACATGGTCATATAATGAAGTAATTAAACAGAGGTAGCGAGCGGAGTCATCCAAATTGTAATGCTTGAATATGCACTCGATGAGAGTGAACCAGATGGTCAGAGAATCGAATGAGAATTGAGGCAGCTTTGGCAGGCGGCCTGGTGGTGGAGAAGAAGGCAAGCCAGGAATTGGTGGAGGTGCTGCAGTGTTGGTGTCATCGATCAGAAAAGGCATGGATGCATTGCACAGTACGGCAGAGGCACCAGGCGGCACTGGACCAAAGGTCGAAAGTCCGGCAAAGCTCGGGTGTGGAAAGGGACCACTTCGTGTTGCAGAAGGCACATCTGGAGACACAGTGCACGGAAGCACATGCTGTGTAGCACACACGTTAGCAGAGTTGGTACAGTGGATGAAAGTGTGGGGGTCATAGAAAGGCTCGTAGCGTGGAATGTTCACATCATGCACTGAAGGAGGCAGCTGAAGCAGTACAGAGATGGAAAGGGGGGGGGGGGGGCGAGCTGCCGGAGGTGAATACGCATGAGGAGGTGCACTTGCAAAGTTAGCACAATGTTCAGCACAAACATGTGTACAGTGACTGGGTTGGTGAAATTCAAATGGTACTAAGTGATGCACAAGATTTGAAGAAGGATATCTTCATAGCCCACCTGGCCATTGGAGGCTGGGCGTACGACTGGCAGAGTGATACATTGGCATACCCAGCATGGCGGCAGGTGGTTGCACGTTTGAATTTTGCACAAAGTCCACATTGTAACTGGCATTGTCCGAAGCACAGAGGAGCTGAGAGCGCTGCAACGGTGGAGTGGCATAAAAAGGAGCACTCAAAAGCATCTGTGGAGTGACAAAGCCAGAGTAACACCACTGCAGCAGGGCATTGTTCACTTGCAGCAATGTGAAGATGTCCTGTGGCGAATGTCTGGACAAGTGTGGCAGTCTGGCATTATGCGAACTGCTAACACTCATGACAATCATGCAGTGAAGGCTTTCACGACCGGCTGAAATAATCACTGTTGAATCTTCCGGATTATGTGGTCGTGGTCGAAGAAACATATCTGCTCCTGACGTTTCATCCAGAACTGCGCTGGACATCCTCAGAGGTGCTACTGGTAGTGGTGAGTCTTGCCGGCAAGACTCACCGCTACCAGTAGCACCTCTGAGGATGTCCAGCGCAGTTCTGGATGAAACGTCAGGAGCAGATGTGTTTCTTTGACCACGACCACATAACCCGGAAGATTCAACAGCGATTACTCATGACAATGCTGGAAACCACAGTTGACTGGTTAACTAAAGTTAGTGGTTTGCTATAAAAATATCACCTATACACCTTATTTGTTATACGGGACTGGGTTTCCATAGCACCACATTGCAGATGACACCCGTTTCTTTTTCTCTGTTTGATAAACATTTTGGTGTCTTCAGACTAATTCTTTCTCGATGAAGCGGATTTATCGCTTGTTTGAATTTCATTTCTTTCTAGTTTGCAATATATCAGAAGCTCTGTTAGAATTGTTTGCAATAAATGCATATGATGCTTATATGCGTCAGACAGCTTGGAGATTTTATCACATAATCAGCACGCAGCTAAAGTGTACTTGTATTTCTATATCTAGCACCATCTCTAAGATGTGGCGACAAGCTGCGACAGGCACATACAAAAGACACACACACATACAACACTTTCAGCTATCGGCCATGGCCTTCTTCAGAAAACAGAACACTCACGCAATCACACAGGCACACAACACAATCATACAAGCATCACCTCCGGCTGCCACACTTCAAATCACGCTCTGCGGCGAATTGAGGATGGGAGGGGAGAGGGGATAGGAAGGTTACGTCATGGTGGTGGAGATGGGAATAATGAGATGCAGCTTAGGAATGGAGTGGGGAGGCAGCCACGTAATTTACCAACCGTGCTGCAAACACTGTACAGCTTTTTATATTGGCATGACCACCAACCAGCTATCCATTAGGATGAATGGCCACCGCCAAACTGTGGCCAAAAACAAGGTGGACCACCCTGTGGCACAGGATACAGCGAAGCACATGCTTGATTTCAATTGCTGCTTCACAACCCGGGCCATCTGGATCCTCCCATCCACCTCCAGCTTTTCTGAACTGCACAGATGGGAGTTATCCCTACATACATTCTCTGATCCCGAAATCAACCAGGCCTCAACCTACGATAACTTTCCTATTTTTTTCCCCATACCTTACAGTTCCTACCTCACTATCCCAAACCTCACCTGATTTGAGTGGTGCGTGAATGTGCGATTGTATGTGTGTGTGTGTGTGTGTGTGTGTGTGTGTGTGTGTGTGTGCGGTCTTGTGTACTTACAGTGTGCACACATTTTGTATATTTACTTTATTTTGTTTATTTTATTTTATTTTTCTCCCCTCACTCACCTCCCCACTCCATTCCTAGGCTGCATCTCGTTATTCCCATCTAACCCATCCCCACCACTGTGACGTAACCTTGCTATCACCTCCCGTCCTTGATTCGCCGCAGAGCGCGATTTGAAGTGTGGCAGCCAGAGGTGATGCTTGTCTGACTGTGTTGTGAACCTGTGTGATTGCGTGAGTGTTCTATTTTCTGAAGAAGGCCATGGCCGATAGCTAAAAAGTGTTGTGTGTGTGTGTGTATGTCTTTTGTATGTGCCTGTCGCAGCTCGTCGCCACGCCTTTGCGGTGAGTTGTAAACTGTCCTTACTATATTATTAATTTCAACCTGGACTTTCCATTATTATATATCTAGAACCACCTCTTTCGCTTTCAATATTACAGGTTTCGCAGGGGTCTGATTTCAGCTCTCATCGCACGTGCGCTTACAGGCACCTGCCTAGAGCATTAGCGGCCCACAATGGTGATTGCAGCGAACGTGTTAATAAACTCATTTGTCCTTTTCCTGCTCCCTCATAATCTCACTTCTTCCTTCAGTTGCGAAACTGCATAGCAGACAGCTCTACAGTTTTGGTGTTTACGTCTAAACGAACACGACCACTTGATACGCAGTACAGAAATATCACGCCACAGGTACAGCAGTAGGCTCGCTCGTCTTGAGTAGTCAACTGAGACGAGGAAGTTCATTATGTAAAAGGGGCTTTATGCCAAATCCTTCTGTCTTTTTTTTTTTTTTTTTTTTTTTTTTTTTTTTTTTTTTTTTTTTTTTTTTTTTTTTTTGGCACACTTAAAATGTAATCTTGAGAAGTGTCCATTTTTTCAACATTCTATTGCTTACCTTGTGCTTGAATGGTGTTATTAGAGCCTTAAACCTTTAAAACATAATGTTTCTGCTCTCTCTCTCTCTCTCTCTTTTTCTTCTTTCTTGACACAGCTGACAATGGAACTCCAGACTTTTCTCAGCAAAATTGCCTTCTATCTTAACATCCTCCGGCAGAGTATACACAATATGACCACTATATGCTCTGATTCAAAAGGGGACCTATTTTCCTGGTTGCCAGTGTGTGAGCGTGCTTCTTATAGTCTGATGTTTCGGAACATGGGTTGAGGGGTGTTTGTGTACAAGTTTGCAGATGTCAAAGAGGTCTATTGACCATGCTTCGAATACTAACTCCATCTCAGTGTCGATACTCATGAATTGAGAATGAAGCCTTATCTATTGTGCATGCCTTTAATTTTTTATGATCTCAAGTTTGTCTCTATTTCTGGTCAGTCTGGACCCTGATTCAACTACGATTAACTGCACTCTGATTTCGTATTGACATTGAAGCTCAATGAACTGTGGATAGTTTTATGATTAATAGCTCCAGAATTTCTCAGGAAACTGCGGCAGAACCCATTTTACTTAAGCTGGTTAAGTTGTGTTGTTTTTGTCTTCAGTCTGGAATCTAGTTTGATGCAGCTCTCCACCCTACTCTATATCCTGAGCAAGCCTCTTCATCCATTTGAATCTGCTTACTGTATTCATCTCTTGGTATCCCTCAGGTTTTCCCTCTCGCACACTTGCCTCCAGTGCTAAATTCACGATTCCTTCAAGTTTAAGAATGTGTCCTACCAATTGATCCCTTCTTTTAATCAGGGTATACCAGAATTTACTTTTCTCCCTAATTCTGTTCTGTATCACCTCATTCGTTACGTGATCCACCCACCCAATCTTCAGCATTTTTCTGTAGCACCGTGTTTCAAAAGCCTCTATCCTCTTCCTGTCCGCACTGTTTATCATCCAGGTTTCACTCCCATACAAGGCAACATTCCACAAAAATGTCTTCAAAAAGGACTTCCTTACACTTAGATTAATATTTGAGTTTAGCAAAATTTTCTTTTTCAAAAACGCTTTTCTGCCATTCTACATTTTATAACATCTGTACTGTGACAACCACAAGTTGTTTTACTGCCCAAGTAACAGAACTCACCTATCACCTTTATTGCTTCGTTTCCTAATGTAATTCCTTCAGCATCTACTGATTTTCGAAGACTGCACTCCATTACTCTTGTTAATGTTCATCTTATATACTCCCTTCAACACACTGTCCTTTGCTGTCTCTGACAGAATTACGTCATCGGCAAAATACAATGTTTTTATTTCTTCACCCTGAACTTTAATCCTTTCTCCAAATTTCTCCTTGCTTTCCTTTATAGCTTGCTCAATGGACAAATTGAATAACATTGGAGAAAGGCTACAACCCTATCTTACTCCCTTCCCAATCACTGCATCCCTTTCATGCCCCTCAACTCAGAATAATGCTGTCTGGTTTTTGTACAAGTTGTAAATAACCTTCTCTTTCCTAAATTTTACTCCTGCTGATTTCAAGATCTGAAAGAGTGTATTCCAATCAACATTATCAAAAGCTTTCTCCAAATCTACAAAAGCTAGAAATGTAGGTTTGCCTTTCCTTAACCTATCTTCTAAAATAAGCTGTAAAGTGTCTTTTGTTTCACGTGTTCCTACGTTTCTCCTGAATCCAAACTGATCTTCCCCGATGTCAGCTTCTACCACTTTTTCCATCCTTTTGTAAATAATTCATGTTAAAATTTTGCAACCATGACTTTTCAAACTGAACGATTCTGTAATTTTCACACCTGTCTGCACCTGATTTCTTTGGAATGTGGATTATTACATTTTTGCACCTGATTTCTTTGGAATGTGGATTATTACATTTTTCTTAAGTCTGAGGCTATTTCCCCTGTTTCATACATCTTACGCACCAGGTGAAATAGTTCTGTCATGTCTGGCTCTCCCAGAGACTTCAGTGGTTCTGAGGGAATGTTGTCCAGGGGACTGATGATCCAACTGTTTAGTCCACTCCAGGGGCCTTGTTTTGACTTAGGTCTTTCAGTGCTCTGTCAAATTCTTCTCTCAGTATAGTATCTCCTATTTTATCTTCATCTACTTCCTCTTCCCTTCCTACAACATCGTCTCAAAGTTCATTTCCTTTGTAGAGCCCCTCTATATACTCTTTCCATCTTTCAGCTTTCCCTTCTTTGCTGAGAACTGGTTTTCCATCTGAGTTCTTTATATGCATACAGCTGCTTTTCTTGTCTCCAAATGTCTCTCTTATTTTCTTGTGGGCGGTATCTATTTTTCCCATTCTTATACATTCTTCTACAGACTTTCATTTGCCTTCTAGCCAGTCCTGCTTAACTATTTTGCACTTCTTGTCAATCTCATTTCCTAGTCGTCTATCTTCCATTTTGCCTGTTTAATTTTTATATTTTCTCCTCTCATCAATTAAATTTACTATTTCCTGTGATATACAAGGATTTCTTCTAGATCTTGCCTTTCTACATATTTTGCCCACTGCTGCCTTCACTATTTCCTTTCTCAATGCTATCCATTTCTCTTCTACTGTTTTATTTCCCCGTTTCTGTCATTTGTTGCCTTAAGCTCCCTCTGAAATTCTGAAGAACTTCAAGTTCCTTCAATTTATACAGGTACCATCTCCTTATTTTCCTACCTTTCTGCAGTTATTTCAGTTTCAGCTTGCAGTTCATTACCAATAAGATATAGTCAGAGAGTATATTTGCCCCTGCATATGTTTTACAGTTCAAAACCTGGTTTTGAAATCTCTGTCTTACCAATATAAAATCTATCTGCTAGCTTCCAGTGTCTCCTGGTCTCTTCCACATATACAACCTTCTGTCACGATTCTTAAACCAGGTCTTTGTAATGATTAAATTATGTTTCATGCAAAATTCTACCAGGTGGCTTCCTCTTTCATTCCTTTTATCCAGTCCATATTCACCTACTATTTTTCCTTCCCTTCCATTTCCTACTACCAAATTTCTCCAGTCACAATTAAGTTTTCCTCTCCCTTAATTGTCTGAATAATTTCCTTTACCTCCTTATAAATTTTTTTCGATCTCCTCATCATCAGCAGAGCTAGTTGGCATATAAATCTGTACTACTGTGGTTGGTGTTTGCTTCATATCTTGACTAGAATAATGCAATCACTATGCTGCTCATAGTAGTTTATCCGCTTTCCTATTTTCTTATTCATAATTAGACCTACTCCTCTAATACCCCCAACTGATTTTGTATTTATATCGCTGTACTCACCTGACCAGAAATCCTGTTCCTCTTTCCACCGAACTCCACTAATCCCCACTACATCTAACTTCAACCTAGCCATTTCCCTTTTTAAATGTTCTAACCTCCCTATCTCATTAAGGGATCGAACATTCCATGCTCCGATCCGTAGAATGCCAGTATTGTCTTTCCTGATGACAACATCCTCCAGAGTAGTTCCCACCTACAGATCCATATGGGGGACTATTTTGCCTCCGGCATATTTTACCCAAGAGGATGCCATCATATATTCATACAGTAGAGCTGCGTGTCCTTGGGAAAAGTAACAGCTGTAGTTTCCCCTTGCTTTCATCCGTTTGCAGTAACTGTGCGGCAAAGCCACATTAGCTGATGTTATAAGGCTAGCTCAGTCAATCATTCAGACCCTGCACCTATTATAAAGGCTGCTGCCCCCTCTTCAGGAACATGTTCGTCCGGCCTCTCCACAGATACCCTCTACTATGGTTGCACCTATTTTACAGCTATCTGCATCGCTGAGGCACGCACACCACCCCACCATGGCAATGTCTGTGGTTCATACAAAAACGTCAAACAAAATTTCCACCTTCTCATGACTCCCTCCTCTATTTTGTCTTTTTTTCTTGGTATCAGTGGTGTCCGGCTGTTAGAGATGGATCATGCAGCAACATGCGTGGTTGTTCCATCAGCCATTTTTACTCTTTCACATGCAGATCAATGGAGCATATTCTGCATGAAGGCTCTGGCTCAGCAATATGTATTCTGGACACATTTGGATGGTGACATTACGCATCTTGTTGCCACTTGTTCTTAGTGTACTATACATCAGACTGCTTCCCAAACATCGTAGTCTCCCAGGTCAACACAGTCAGAGGCATTGGAAGCAAATTAATGTGCATTTTACAAGCACATTCTTGAATGCTGATTGGTTACTGGTGGTGGATGCATTCTCTCCTTTTTCGGGTTGTTCATTGTTTACCGACATCCATGTTGGCTACGGTTACTACTTTGTCCAAGGTATACTCTGTTGAAGGTTTCTCTACAACATTGGTCTGTGACAATCTGCAATTTTCTTCACACATTGCATTAATTTTGCCCCCTATGCAGTCAGTATTCAACACTTCCTGGCGCCCTTGTTTCAACCACAATTAAAAAAAAATAATAAAAAAATAATAATAATAATAATAAAAATTTAATAAAATAAGATAAAAGTGAAAGATTTGTGATTAAATCTGCCTTACACAAGATACCTTGTTTTAACAACGAAATATGTTTAGGCATTTATTGTGCCACCTTCCGTGGGTTTTCGCCACGGAATCCGAACATGGATTTTATAAAAAATCTGAGTTTTAAGACAACTGCCAATGAGGATGATACCAGGATATTGCTAAAAACCAAAGGTTAAAACATATCAAGAGGAGGAATTAAATGTCCTTTCATAAGTTAGTCATGTGTATAAAATGCAAAACTCTAGCAACTGCTCGTCCGTCATCAGCTAAAATTTCCTCTAGAGCATACAGCAGTGCACCACTGACATGATTGAAATTAGGGCAGGACATTAAATCATGGTGCACTGTCATCGGATGACCTCAGTAACACAATGATGCGGAGTCACCAGTCAGCAAGCAGTAATGTCCGATCTGCAACCAGGCCAAGAAGGCCTCTCGCCAGGAGGGGCATTGTTGGGATCGGTTTTATGGGTCTAAGCTTATTAGTGTGAAGCGAGGACAACAAACTATGCCATGACAAAAAAACGCTTAGCAAATAGCCCCTTGAATAGCATTTGATGTGACACAAAAGGTAGTGTCCAAGGTAGGAGGGTTGCATCCTTGGCTGCAGCATCAGCTGCCTTGTTCCCAGGCAGGGAGGGTACAATGGAGTTGCTGGAACAGGTGACAAAAACGAACTTCAGGAAGGAGCAGGGAAGTTGCAGACAGACCATATTGGCAATCGAGGGTGCCATTGAAGAATGATAGGTAGGATGGTTGGTTGAACATCAACAGCAGTCGGCATGTGTAGCAACAAAGTAGTATATTGCGCTGATAGTTCAATGGTTATTCGGCAGCTTCGGCCTAAAGCCTTTTAACAGGGCTGGTGTGAAATGCTCCAATCGCCTGGCATAATCCCCAAAGATAGATCGAGTTAAGATGGCATAAAATGGGTGGCCATGCAGAGGAGTAGACACAGCTTCCGTAATCCATCTTCGATAGGACAGTGGATCAGTAAAGTTGAAGGAGGACAGTTTGATCCACTCCCAATGAGGTACCGCTAAGAACACGAGGACATTAAGGAAACAACGCCCAGCCAGATAGGACACATGAGGAGACCAGCAAAGTTTCCTACCAAGTGTTAGACCTAAACATTTCACTGTCTCCACGAATGGGAGAGCAACGGGGCCAAGATGTAAGGCCAGTGGAAGAAACTCTTTATCTCCAGAAGTTGATGCAGACTATTTTCTCGTTGAAGAAATGGAAGACATTTGCAACACTCCAATAAAGATGGTCAAAACAACACTCAAGATAGAACTCCGGAGACATGTTCTCTGACTATTGCAGTAGATCATGAAGTCATCTGCAAAGAGAGGGCCTGAAATGTCAGCTGGAAGGAAAATTCACAATTGGGTTGATTGATATGGCGAAAAGTGCACCGATCAAAACGAAGCCCTCTGGCAGCCCATTCTCCTGGTGAAAGGTGTGTGACGAAACAGAGCCCACTCATACCCTGAAACTTCAATAAAGCCCCCATGAATGCACGATGTGTAGGTGTTGTAGGCCTTCTCCAAAGAACACAGCCACCGTCTGGCACTTTCGCAAAAAATTATTCATAATATAGGTCGACAAGGAAACAAGTTGGTCAATAGCATAATGGTGCCTGCGGAATCTGCATTGGACATTGGTGAGGAGGTGTCAAGATTCGAGTAGCCAAAACCAACCGAGCATTACCATGTGTTCCATCACCTCGCAGACACAGCTTGTGAGAGAAATGGGGCGATAATCGGAGGAAGATATTTATTTTCCCTGGTTTGGGTATGGGACCACAAATGCTTCGTACCAGCATGTGGGAAACTGACCTTCAGTCCACATGCAATTATAGGTACGAATCAGAAAGCATTTACCCACAGGAGAAAGATTCTTCAGTATCTGAATATGAATGTCATTGGGGCCTGGAGCAGAAGACTGGGACAGGGCGAGAGCACATTTGAGCTGCTGCGTCATCAAGGTGGCATTATAACTTTCACGATTTAAAGATTGGAAAGAAGACACCTATGCCGCCTCTGCCTGTTTTCGAGGGATGGAGGCAGGGTGGTAATGAGTGGAGCTCAAAACCTCCGCAAAAAAAAAAAAAAAAAAAAAAAAAAAAAAAAAAAAAAAAAAAAAAAAAAAAATCTGCACAGTGACAGGGCATTTTGCTGCCAGGAACAGGCACCACAGGACCTGCGATCACAACACAAGCATTTAAAAAAGGTAAAGCAGTCAACAATCCAAAGATTGGTTTGAACACTATTGTGCTTTAGTAGGCGTGGTCCTATTTGGAGGTGGGTATGCAGTTGCCTTCTTTCGACCTTCGAACTGACTTACCCAGACAGTTATAGCACAGTCTAACATACACAGTCACGACACTCACTACTGTGAAAGTTGTTACCAACCGACAGATGCTGCGACACTAGCACTCCTAGGGTGGGCAAGCTGCCGAGGGACTGACGTTTGTTTATAATTATTTTTGTACGCAATTAACGATACAGTTACGATACTTTTTGCGTTACAAGCATTAGTAAAACATCAAGAGACATGCATAATACGGAAATTAATGTAAAAACAGCCGAATTTAACTGACTCAATGGTTGAAGAACATCTTCGTCATGAACAAATATGTTTATATTTGCAGCTTATTCTGCTGAAAGTAAGTAGAATATAAATATAGGAGAAACATACATTTCTATTATGGTCTGTTCTTACAATGAGAAGCCGTTTGTTTGACACGTATCAATTCGATGTGGAGTCTAATAATTCGCACAGTTTTACACCTCACTCATCTTTCTTTTACGTGCAGATTCTTTTGAGTATAATTACATTAGCTTAAAAAGACATTTTTTATTATTGTTGCTATTTGTGATTCAGCTGTACCAACAATTGTGGAATTGGGATCTTCTTTGTTGGAAAGCAGTTTCATTGCTTTTTCTGTTTTATTGCCATGTCTGTGAGATTTTTCCTTCAGCTACAGCAGTGGTGGCTGATCTGGTACGTTAAATACTGTATTTACCGCATTCTATATACGTTTCCTGCTTTCCATCCTCACTGATTTTACTGGAACTGTAATGGGTAAACGTTAACATTCCTCAGTAGAATAGCGACGTCTTTCTGCCAAAGGGCAGGTCTTCTAGTGTTTCCTAGCCATTTTTTATTTTTAATAGAAAATGAAATTATACAGTAAAAGCCTATAGGTTACAAGATAATTGTAAATAAACTGCCCTGTAATGTACCGTTTCCTACTTTGTTAGAGAGTATAGGAAACCTAAGAAAGACAAATGTGGAGCTATTATTATGTTATTATGTATTTTCATGGCACTACATACGTTCCCTAACGTAAAAAGTAAGTTGAAATTAATATAAATGATGCTATTCATACGCACCCAATATCGTATTCAGAAATGTAGCTTTCCGAGCGCTGCTGTGTCAGTGTATAACAAAAATCTGTAGGAGTGTCGTGACTGTATATATTAGACTGCGGTTATAGGGGGACCTACAGTTTAACGTGGGTTCCAAACCATGGTGCTACTCGACATTTTTCACATCAGCAACACTGCCAGAGGTGAAAGAAGTGGAAAGTGACATAAAAATTCTAGGATCTGGCTGGGATCGAACCCGTGACCTTTGGATTTGTAGTCTGGCACTCTACCATGCTGCTTCCAAGCTGCACACACAAGGATTTACTGAAGAGAAATCTTGACCATCAGATTGAGAAACCATGAAAAACTTTGGAACATTTTGCAAGGTTTTCTTTGACTGTGGTTTGTCTATCTTTCTTTTTTTGGGTCGAGGTCGAGATCAGAGAGAGAGAGAGAGAGAGAGAGAGAGAGAGAGAGAGAGAGAGAGAGAGAGAGAGAGAGAGCGCGCGCATTAGCTCATTGCAGAAGTGTCCCCATGATTATCGGTGTCTCCAATGGCTCCTTCCTAATGGGGCCCTCACTGAGGGCTCACCCGCCTTAGGGGATTATTGACACTTAAGGTCACACCTCTCGAGAAACAGATGGAGGGACCAAGCGGCATATTTGGAAGATACCAGCTCACCCCTCCCTGGGTCTGGCCTTTACCAGCATGTACATATATCCCCTACTTGTCTATCCAGGGCTAAGAATTATGCGTTACACTGTCACCGCCTAGTTGTGAGAATGTGTTGGTTGGCCTTCAGACACACACAGGGAGGAAAGATGAAAGAACAGGTTAAATATAGGAAGTATCAGTAAAAGAAGAAAGCTTGGAATAGGAAATGACATGGTTCAGATGTTCATCTCTGTACAAAGGACTGGAAAGGGGCGGGGGGGGGGGGGGAGGGGGAGAGTGAAGCAGCCTGCGAGAGAAGGAAGACTACTTCAGCTCGGTGCCTCGTGCGCACGAAACATGTATCCAAAAGAGCTGTGGGGCTCTTGGTAGGGTTTGCACTGTTTGGATGGCGCTCTATGTGGATACTGGTGGTGGCCACCCACCACTGTCGACACCGACTCGGTGACATCGGCACGGAGGATGGCCGAAGTTCAAGACATTCACAATAAACTTTGCTGCCACGTCGCAGGCAGATGGCCCCCTGATGCGCCTCTGCCACTACACGGGGCCCACATTGCTGTCCAATCATAGGCAGCTGCCCTTCCCAACACTATTTTCGTCTGATGCCATCACCAGTCCCACGGCTGCCTCATCTGCGAGAACCAGCATGGCCGGGGACACCAACATCATTTGTGAGCATTATCACGCACCTGCACCATACACTGAGCTGGAGGCCACATCAGTCTATCCTGTGCTATTTTATGATCTGCCAAGGAAGGATGAGAGTCACGCCAGCCCACGCCATTATCACTTCTCTCCTTACACACTGGTAACAATGCCCTTCCTGAGCAGAAGTTCTGGAGACTCGAAAGACGGAGACATGGCCAATGTCAGATTCCACCCTCTCACCACGAGGAAAGGAATGTGCAATTGAAAAGACTGTGTATGTCCATAAGGGGAAGCTGTACATTTCCTGGTGATCACTACAAGTGTGATTTCTGCTTCTGCCTGTGACGACTGTTTGCTGCAAGGGCTCTACTTAACAAAGCATACAGCCGCACTTGTCCTCATTAGAGCATTTTCTTCTTGTGAATATTAAGTGAACTGTAGCTTTTAACTCATATCAGTTGTGCTTATTTGTAGGAAGTTACTTCATTAGCACTCAATCCTGATTGATGTGTTTTCATTTTAATGATTGCACTTTACTGGGAAGCTATTTTAAATTGCTTTTATTTATTTAGTCATTAAACTGTATAACATGTAACAACTTTTATGTTTTAGATGCATTTATGTCTCATAATTAACAGAAAATGACATTCAGTATGACAAGAGCTGATATTTATAGATTGCTATCTACCACATTCTTACTGTTCAGGTCAGAATGAGCAAAAGTATGTTTGTAGCATATGAGGAGCTACCAAACTTCTAATAATTAAATACTGCTAAAAACTGGCAAAAGCTGAAAGAGCATATATTGTAGTGTGATAAAGCCCAGAAATAAAAACATACAACACAGTTGCAACAGTACAGGTGAAAATGGAAGAGGGGGACATGAGAAATCTAGTGATGGTTAAGTTGCATATTATTCTTATTTGACAGATTGACGTGCGGATACTAAACTGGATTGGCTGAGATAAACTGCTAGCTAAACTGTGGGGTAACTGTAGAGCCCAAGTGATTGCAAGCTGTAACACTACCAGGACATTTGAACCTCACTGAGAGTTGAAAGGGTCAGTTCTGTGCACTGTCTACCTCAGGCAAGTACACATGCCTATAGGCACTGCAGTGGTACTGCAGTTGAGGGGGCATCCTATTTAAACGGCACATAATGTACAAGTCACACACATGACAAAATCCCAACTCAAGAAGAACATTAGTAGGTCCAGAATGTGTTTAAGAGATATTTCTCGTAGTTAAAACAGTTAGATTGGGGTCTGTTCATCACTTTGAAAACCAAGAGCTAGTGGACACACTGTGCGTCTCTCCAGGCTCATTGTTCAGTGTGTTGTCAGATCTCGGGAGCATCGGACAGAAGCTGGCTCCCATGTGAAATGCACTGGGTCTGGCGATATGATGCAGAAAGTGATCATGGATCCTATAGTGAATTACTTCATGGTATAAGCAGATGTACGGGAACCAATTCTTCCATAAACATTCTCAGACACCTTACACATGTGAATTTGTAATATAAGCACTAATGTCATCAACTGTCATTCTTCTACAAACATGCCAAGGTATTGTGATGTAGAATGCCAGAGACTGGCAAAATCTTGTGTTTAGTGATAAATCCCAATTTGTATTGAGAACTGATTAATATCACAGATGGGTGTGGAGGCAGCTTGGTGAATTGTGCAATTCCACCAATGCTGTTTTATGCCATTTTGGTGTAATGGTCTTGGATGTCGTAGCCTATAATAGTCAGTACACTGTAATTATAAAACATGGAACCTTAATAGGCCAGCAGTACGCTGATGACATTCTTCAGCCCAGTGTGGGACTTTTCCTACATGGTCTATCAGGGGCACTTAACCTTCAGGATAATATTTATTATCAAACATTGTTCATACATGCCCAACTCTTCAGCAGTTTCACACAAGTAGCAATTGTCAAGGACTCGACTGACACCACTGTGGTTAATTATTGTAGGATCTGGGTCTGATGTTGCAAAGTATTAATGAAAACCTCTTGCTGTTCATTGTACGGCCCATTGTAATGGTACAGCACAAGGATCCGACCAAGGGAGAGGACAGGCTGTGAATGATATTCTTCATACCAATCAGTTAACTTCCTAAGAGTAATACAGCTAGCACAAATAGTGGTACAGTTAACATCCGACATTAGTTACAAACAAGTATTTAAGGAATATTACACAGAAAGAAACACATAAGAGAGGAAAAGTGTAGCTGTGTGCTTCCTTATGTAGAAAGCATGTAGTCAGTCCTATCGGTCACAGATGTTAACTGTAGTCAGTTGCAGCACCTGCTAGAGTATGCAAGCCCTTTCAATAGCATATCTTAATATTACAGCAGATAACAAGTAGGATCTTATGTACAAAAAGAAAGTAACTGTTGCCTGGAGTAATTTAGAAGGCAGGGGAAGAAACAAATTTAAATTTATGTACTTTCAACATTTTCCATTTAATTTTTTACCACTTTGTTAATCTATTATTGGTCCACCAATGCTCTTTCTTTTTTATTTTTATTTTTTTAAACAATTCTTAAAATTTTCACAAGGAAGAAATAAAAAGGTGGTTGGCCCATATATAAAGGAAAAGAAAACAGTTTACAAAAACCATGCAATCATTAGGTAAGTCAGGGAGTAATAACTTAGGTAACAGATTATAAAACCAAATTCTGACTTCAAATGAAAAACATAATTTTATACAAAATTTATAACAAACGTATATTTGCTGGATAACTGGCACATTACATCACAACTAGATTTGCAGGAAAAATTCATTTTGATTTGGTATCTTGTTCTTCATCTTCAGTTTCTTCTTCACTTTCTGTATCATCTTCAGATCCCTCATAATCATCATCATCCTCATCGTCGTCATCATCTTCATCATCAGCAGCGTCTGTAACCAAATTACATTATTATTATTATTATTATTATTATTGATGATGATGTTTTTATGGTGGGCATGAATGAACATATTGTAACATCATTTCTATCACCTTTCACAAGTCTTGAAACAAATTGATCCACTACAAAATTCTACTAATCTATCTGCTAAATTGTTAATGATTATTCACATTACAATGGAAAGCCCAGATTGAAGTATAAACAATACAATGAGGATAATTAGCAACTCACATTATGCATGACTGCCAAGTTGCAGACAGGACATAGAAAAGAGTGTCACACACAACTAACAATTCAAGCACAGCTTCTGCCACAATAAGATAGCAATCACATTCACACAGCTACAACGCGTACCCACATTACTGCCATGTCAGGCTGCCACACCACGAGTGCTCCAACAGTGAGTGTAATGTGCAGTGGGGAGAGTGAAGGCGAAAGCTCTAAGCCAACTTTGAGAGTAGAAATATTTGCAGTGTATGAAGGAGCTTGTCACTAGATGGGAGAAAATGTGAGTGCAAAGGTGTTTGGGACACCCGGGATGCGCAAAGAAGAGTGGGAAGGGATAGCTGAGCAAAGAGACCAAGGTGTAGGAAGGAAGGAAGTTTAGGGTGTAATGTCCTGTTGACAGAGGGGTCAGAGCTAACACTCAGATATTTGGGCAAGGATATGGAAGGAAATTGGCCCTTTGAAAGGAACCAACCCGGAGTTTGCCTCGAGTGATTTAGGGAACTCACAGAAAACCTAAATCTCGATGGCCGGAGGTGGATTTGAACCACCATACTCCCTAATGCGAGTCCAAGGTGTAGCTGAGCAAAGAGAGCAAGGGGAGGCAAGCGGAAACGACCAAGGTTAACTACAAAAGGAGGGCGGGTTGGGGAGTTGGTGAAATGGGTAAAAGTGTGTGTGTAACGAGCAATGAGTAGTAGTGGGGGGGGGGAGGAGGGGGGAGCAGGGACATGCAAAGGGGCGTGGGGGCAGGGGGACGACTGCCAGCGAGGGTTTTTTTTGTTTTTGTTTTTTTTTTTTTTTTTTGTTTTTTTTTTTTTTTTTTGTTTTAGGGCGCAAAACTACTTAGGTCATTAGCGCCCAACACTGGCCATAGTAAAATTGAACCGGGGTTAGAACTTAAATGGCTTTTGCCATATTTGCACGATGTATGAAAAGTAAAACTGTCAGCAGAACGCGGATCATCCGCTAAAAAATCAGACATTTCAAATGGTAAACATAGATCATAATTCAGATGAGCAAAAAACGGACATTGCACTAAAAGGTGTTACACAGTAAAAGGTTCATCACACTGCTCACATAAGGGAGCAGGATCACCACGAAGTAAATTCTGGTGGCTATAACGGCAGTGGCCAATACGAAGCCGGGCCAGAACAATCTCCTTTCCGTGAGAGGGTCGAGATGACGTTGACCAAAGATCAGACACAGGTTTAATGGCCCGCAATTTGTTCCCTGACAGGGATGACCAATGTAAAAACCAACGTGAGATGATACGCTGGAAGATGCCCAGCACGAAGGTCATCAAAGGTAGTAGAAAAGGTAGACAGCCGAAGGAGGGGAACTGCCTCCTTGGCAACCATATCCGCACACTCATTTCCCAACATTCCCACGTGGCCAGGGACCCCACAGAAACGTCACAGTAGTTCTGCTCACTGAAAGAGAGGTTAAGACAATTGCGGATGCTTTGTAGCAGGGGATGGACAGGATATAGCGTGCGGAGGCTCAAAAGAGTACTCAGAGTCTGAGCAAATGACACTCTTATTGAGCGAGTTTCGCCGGACGTATTGGGTGGCTTGATATAATGCATACAGCTCAGCTGTAAAATTGGAACTCCACTCAGAGAGACGATATTTAAATGAGGTGTTGCCAAGCACAAAGGCACACCCAACACCCTGGCCTGTCTGAGCCATCAGCGTAGATGAACAAATTGTCATCAAATTTGAACTGGAGTGCGAGAAATTCTCTTCAGTAAACGAAACTAGGTGTGGAGTCCTTTGGAAGAGAATGAAGGTCCAAGTTGACACGGACTTCGGGGCTTAGCCACGGTGGAGTGGTGCTCTCTTCAGTCGAGAAAGTAGCAGGCATTGTAACGCAGAGCTGGCAAAGTAAAAAACGCAAGCGAACTCCCGGTGGTAGCAGAGCTGACGGGCACACGGCAAAGAGAACGTCAAGTGAGTCATTAAAGAAAACAGCATACATCGTCAGCAAAGGAGTGCGGGGAGGGGGTCGACTGCTGGGGAGGGGATGCGGTGGGAGGGGTACGCCTGCCGGCGAGGGGGTGAAGGGGGGGGGACGCTTAAAGCAAAAACATTTGTGGGGGAGGAGGCAAATGACTTGAGGCACGTGTGGGGATGCTGACAATCTTAGAGGTAGAGGTGTGTGTGCGTGTGCGCGCGTGTGTGTGTGTGTGTGTGTGTGTGGAGGAAGCTGATGACAAGCAAAGAGATGTGTTTGGGGGGAGGGCACAAGCAAAGAGATGTGTTTGGGGGGGAGGGCACAAGCAAAGATGTGTGGGAGGGACAAGCAAAGACGGTCTTATTACTGTTTCTTATAAACACAACAGCTTGTTAGCTACACAGAATAAGTATCTGGAATTAAAAGAACACTTTACCTTCAGTGTATCCACCATAATAACCATTGCCTCCATGAGCATAGTCTCCATCATCGTCTTCGTCAACGGCTTGACTCTGCCGGCCAAATTTGTGGCTTCTCGCTGAAAATAATTTTAAATCTTCATTAAAAATTTCTCCTTAAGTGAATCAGATAGAAAAGTAAAATCTCTCTCATACTCCTTCCTTCTGTTGCTCCTCCCACACCCTCCCCGCAGCACCCATATACACTAAACCAATCGTTACTAAGTTCTTTTTTTGTACTGGAACCCAAATCTTTAAGGAAATTTTTTCATGACCACATATCAATTAATAGTTACATTAAATTATATTTAATATTGCCGCGTTAAAAGGAAGAAGTCTTGACTTCGAAGGCAGGGTTTTCAACTGAACACAACACTTATACTGAAATCAGGTTTATTGCTAACTGAAACATACAAACAGCACTGACTGCTTCTCGGGCAGAGTATTCTGCTATTTATACACAGACAGAATGTAGCAGAAATTAGAAGAATAGTTAACATAAGAAACATGTAGAACTTACAAGTGAACATAACAAACATGTAGAACATTCTGGAAATGACAAATACAAGGAAATAAGTTTTTGCCAGTGGATGGGAGTGAACCGGCGACCTTCAGCAATGCAATTGGTGACGCTATCCATTGTGCCACACTGGCAGTCAGATAACTTCTGGTCTGGTGGCAATATGAAACTGAAGTAGTCGTTATTATATGCAGTTGCTTAGCTGAGTGAATTTTAAAACTGGTGAATGGGACATCTATATAACTAAATTTTCTCAGATAAAACATTATTTCATACAAATGAAATTGTAAAGTCAATGGTAGTGTTTAGTCTTGATGTTAATGACATATTCCGTATCTGGATTGAAACTTGCTACTTTTATGCATCAATTGTTTACCATGAATAATTTGCTTGTTTGTAGTTATGTATACCTTTAATTCTGCCAAAGTTCTTTTTGTAAATACTCAATACTCTCCCCACCTCCTCACTCAATATGGGACTAAGCAGTCTTATTCAAAACTTTCCTTGAGACAGTCAAACTTCTTTCTATGAATCAGCATGGGTTTAGGAAACATTGTTCGTGTGAAACTCAGCTTGTCCTTTTCGCATGCGACATCTTGCAAGCCATAGATAAAGGGCAACAGGCAGATTGTCTTCTTCTTGATTTTACAAAGGCATTTGAAACGGTACCACTTTGCAGACTTTTAATGAAGATATGAGCATATGGAATAGTTTCACAGATTTGTAACTGGATGACTTTCTAAGTAATAGAGGACAGTACATTGTTCTTGATGGCGAGTGTTCATCGGAGACGGGTATATCGTCAGGCATGCCTCAGGGGAATGTGATAGGACTGCTATTATTTTCTATCTATATAAATGATCTGATGGACAGAATAACTTGTAATTTGTGACTGTTTGCTGACAATGCTGTGGTGTATGGGAGACTGTCGTCTTTAAATGACTGTAATAGCATACAGGATGACCTGCACAAAATTTCGTTGGTGCTCTAAATGTAGAAAAATGTAAGGTGATGCGCATGAGTAAGAAAAACAATTCCATAATGTTTGAATACAGCATTAGTAGTGAGCTTCTTGATGCAGTTGCGTTGTTCATATATATGAAATGGAACGAACATGTAAGGTCAGTTGTGAGCAAGGCGGACAACCGACTTCAGTTTATTGTAAGAATTTTGGGAAGATATACTTCATCTGTAAAACTAACCACGTATAAAATGCTTGTATGACCACAACTGAGAACTGCTTAAGTGTTTGGGACCTGCAGCAGATCAGTTTAAAGGAAGACATGGTAGCAGTTCAGAGGCAGACAGCTAGGTTTGTTACCGGTACGTTTGACCGATGCGCAAGTGTCACGGAAATGCTCTGGAAACTCAATCGGGGATCGCTGGAGGAAAGACAACATTCTTTTCAAGAAATTCTGTTGAGGTAATTTAGAGGGCCAGAATTTGAAGCTGAGTGTAAAACGATCTTCCTGCTGCCTACTGACATTTCGCATAAAGATCACAAAGGCAAGATAAGAAGCATATAGACATTCCTTTTTCCTCTCATTCTATTTGGGAGTGGAATAGGAAAGGAAATGCCTTATAATGGTGCAGTGTATCCTCCACCACATACTTTGTGGTGGTTTGCAGAGTATATATATATATATAAAATAGATGAAGTTTACTTACACGGCGAAGGAACACCAATAGTGACAGCAAACATAAACAAAGCAAACACAAACAAAAGCAAGCTTTCACAACCTAGTTGCCTCTTCAGGCAGAGTAGGCAAACACACCTAGGCAGACATATTGAAAATACTTCCAACCTTGCCTCTCAGTCTTTCCTGAAAAACCTTAATCCTATTCCCAAAATTACAGCAGCTGAATCCCAAGCTATCCGTGATCTGAAGGCTGACCATTCCATCGTCATTCTCCCTGTCGACAAGGAATCCACGATCGTGGTACTTGATATGCCGGAGTATGTGGCTGAGGGACTGCGTCAGCTGTCAGACAACACTACCTACAAAGTTTGTCAAGACAACCCCATTCCTGATGTCCAGGCAGAGCTTAAAGGAATCCACAGATCCTTAGGCCCTCTACAAAACCTTTCACCTGAGTCCATCAAACTCGTGAACCCCCCGACACCCCGCACCCCTACCTTCTACCTACTTCCTAAGATTCACAAACCTAATCATCCAGGCTGGCCCATTGTGGCCGGTTACCAAGCCCCCACAGAACGAATAGATCAAGACCTTCAACCCATTACGTGCAGTCTCCCATTCTTTATCAAAGACACCAATCACTTTCTCCACCACTTGCAATCCTTACCTAACCTGTTACCTCCAGAAACCATCCTTCTAACTATTGATGCTACTTCCTTATACACAAACTTCCCGCACGCCCAGGGCCTCGCAGCGATGGAGTACTTCTATTCATGCTGACCACCTACACCCTACCTAAAAACCTTTTCCTTATTACCCTAGCCAGCTTAATCCTAACCTTCAGCTGCTTCACCTCTCAGGGCCAGACATACCAACAACTAAAAGGAACAGCCATCAGAACCAGGATGGTCCCCTCGTACACAAACTTATTTATCGGACACTTAGAGGAAGCCTTCCTAGATACCCAAGCATGTCAACCCAAATTTTGGTACAGATTCATTGATGACATCCTCATGATCTGGACTCACAGTGAAGAAGAACTCCAGAATTTCCTCTCCAACCTCAACTCCTTTGGTCCCATCAAATTCACTTGGTCCTATTCCAAATCCAATGCCACTTTCCTCAATGTCGAACCTCCATCTGTCCAACAGTCAACTTCACACATCTATCCACATCAAACCAACCAACAAACAAACAACAGTACCTCTATTATGACAGCTGCCATCCATTCCACATCAAACGTTCCCTTCCCTACAGCTTAGGTCTTTGTGGCAAACGAGTCTGCTCTAGTCCCGAATTCCTGAACCAGTACACCAATAACCGAATAACAGCTTTCACATCCTGCAGTTATCCTCCTGATCTGGTTCAGAAGCAAATTACCAGAGCCACTTCCCCCCCCCCCCCCAATGCAGAACCTTCCACCGAAGAACCCCAGAAGTGCCCCTTTTGTCACCGGATACTTTCCGGGACTGGAGTGGACTCTGAATGTGGCTCGCCATCAAGGATATGACTTCCTTAAATCCTGCCCCAAATTGAGATCTATCCTTCATGACATCCTTCCCACTCCACCGAGAGTGTCTTTCTGCCGGCCACCTAACCTTCGTAACCTCCTAGTCCATCCCTATGAAATCCCCAAACCACCTTCCCTACCCTCTGGCTCCTACCCATGCAACTGCCCCCGTTACAAAACCTGCCCTATGCACCCTTCCACGACCACATACTCCAGTCCAGTAGCCCGGAAGGTGTACACGATCAAGGGCAGAGCCACTTACGATAGCACCCACGTGATTTACCAACTGACATGCCTGCACTGTGAAGTGTTCTTTGTGGGAATGACCAGCAACAAACTGTCCATTCACATGAACGGTCACAGGCAGACAGTGTTTGTTTGTAATGAAGATCACCCTGTGACTAAACATGCCTTGGTGCACAGCCAGCATATCTTGGTGCAGTGTTACACTGTCCGTGGTATCTGGATACTTTCCACTGACACCAACCTTTCAGATCTCCAGAGATGGGAACTTGCCCTTCAGCTCATTCTCCCCTCCCGTTGCCCACCTGGTCTCAACATCCGCTAAATTCAAATTCCCGCCCACCATCTTAACATCTTTCCCTCAATTCTCTGGACAGAGCCTCTGCCTCAACTGTTATCTCTGTTCAACCTCTTTGCTTTCTTCAAATGTCTACCTTGTTGTGTTAGCGTGTATGTGTGCGCTTGTTTACCTTTCCTTTTTTCCCCTTAAGGCAAGTCCTTCCACTCCTGGGATTGGAATGAATCCTTTTCCGCTTCCTTAAAACCCGTATCCTTCCCTTCTCCCCTCCTTCCTTCCTTCCTCTTTTCCTGAAGAAGCTACCAGCGGTGGCAAAAGCTTGTATGCGTGTTATTTTATTTGTGTCTGTCGATGGGCCGTTTTCTATTTATTTCCAAATGATATTGTTGTCATCTAAAAAGTTACATAAAAACTGTTCCATTCAAGAAACCAGTGTGGGTTATAACATACTCAAGATGATGCAGTCATTAGAATGGAACAGTTTTTTACTTAACTTTTCAGATGACAACAATATTCTTTGGAAATAAATGTTCCATTTTTTTTTTTTTTTTTTTCATTCAGTATGATATTTATTTTACTTACGTATTTTAAAGTCATCAAGCTACCCACCTGAACAGGAGCCATGACCCAATGGTGGGTTGCAACCCACATTTTGGGAACCACTGTACTGAACTAATAAGGAAAGGTCTTTTAATGTATTCAGAATGAATCTTTCATTCTGTAGCATTGTGTGTACTGATAAACATTTTGGCAGAGTAAAACTGTGTTTGGGACTGACATTCTGACATACAACCTTTGCCTTTCACAGGCAAGTTCTGTGATGACAGTGCACTCTAAAAAGGACACACGACCCATCATCACAGCTTTACTTCACTAAGAGGCAAAAGGTCCAGAGTTCAGGCCTCAATCCAGCGGGCAGTTTTAGCCCAGATAGTGCAGAATTTTTTTGTTTTAATTTTACTTCAATAAGTATAAATTACCTTCATATGACTGCACAAAAATGTTATATGAGATTATTTTTCATAAATGCACCATTAGTTTTGGAATATTGCCTATCTTTATGGAAGGACGTCAAAATGAATGTTTAAGAATTTTCATCTGATGTATGATTATTATTAAAACACTGTTTAAGATGAAATATATACATATAAATTTCCCAATAATTAAAGAATGTTCAGGAAATACCAACCTAACTACGAGGAAATCTGAAGTGACTTTTGCATGAACCTCAACTTTGCAGCCATATTCTACCACTTTGCAATCAACAATACAAACTAAAATTGATCTGAAATGGAAGCAGGAGATTCAGAGAAATGAAATATGACACTGTGCACAAATTTGTAACTACAAGTATGAAAAACTAAGCCATCAACTGTCGTCTTTCTGATATCTTGGTTAATCAACCAGAGATTTTCAGTATTTCAATATATTTTAAACTTTGTTTTCAGATTCTGTGAGGCCTTCCAAAACAAAATAATAACACATATACATATATCTAAACTCAAAGAATGTTAATTACAGTTTGAAAACTCATCGAACTACACCCTGCTTACAATGTCTATGGAATAATCTTTACATGTCTAATGCCTTAGGGCCTGGTGACAGTGGCCAAGTGTGTGACTTGGGTGAATGTCTGTCAGTTCCCTGCTTTGGAAGAAGGACTTTGTCCAAAGGCAGAAATATTTCTGAAATTCTTTTTCATTGTGACAGCAACTCAAAGCTGCCTCTGCATAGTGAATACTATGACTGTATGACTTCAGTTCCAACTAACTTTCCTGTATTGAAAAGCTCTGAATGTGATAATTAATGTTTACCATATTGTCTTTTTAGTATTTTTAGATATGACCTGTATAAAAAATCTTCGTAATCAAAAAAGTGTGTTACAAGCTGTCTGATAACTGTTTGCACTAATATTTGAATGATTCAGTACAGCATCAAAGGGCAGTGCAATTATCTCGATGGCCTACCAATATTTATGCATTGATACCCATGTGCAAAACTGTATGGAGTGGAATTTTTATTTTTTGGCCAAATTGATCTTATTTTCCCAATTTCAGTATTTTTCCTAGTAGGTTAATGGTCAACAATCAAACAATATTATAACCCCCCCCCCACCAAGAAAAGGAAGGGATTGACAGAGAGAGAAAGTTATCTTGAAAAGAAGGTAGGCAAGACACACACACACACACACACACACACACACACACACACAGAGAGAGAGAGAGAGAGAGAGAGAGAGAGAGAGAGAGAGAGAGAGAGAGAGAGAGAGAGAGATGAAGGTAGAAAAAGAAGATACCAAGTGTTCCAGTGGTCAAGTTCGTAGTCGCGAATTATGATGTTAAAACAAATTTTTTTTCCAGTCAGACAAATATGAAACAAACATTTGATTTGCAAAACTCAGTCACAGTTACTCCATTAAAGTAAGAGACAATACAGGGTCATATACTTCATACTTACTGGACATGCTGAGGTCCTTTGTCTGAGATGTTTCATATCCACACTTTGGGCACGGGATGGGTTTGTTCTTTTCATATTTGAAGCCCTTCCTCCTAACATGATCTTCACAATAACAGGTTTTACAGCGAAGACAAGAGTACTGTCCCAATTTATTGCACGACTGACCTAAGATGCAATTAAAATTGTAAATTTATCAATCTTAATCTATAGTTCTTTAGCATTGACATTACTTTACTCATTAACATAAAAAGCAACATACAGTACACTAAAGTCAATTACAATTTAATGTGTTAATCTTTTAGGATGTACAATAAGACTAAATACTTATCTTCTTGTAGGGCTGATGGTAATGTTACTATGGTTTGTCATGAACCATGCAGAAAAATAAAAGTGAATAAATGAAACAAACACTAACAATTTCTTAACATTTCTGCTGAAATTTATTATTAATGCCTTTTTTCTGTTGCAGTGACTAAGGTGTTATGCGTAACTTTACATAACAATCTTCACACAGAGTTGTTTGTTTTCCCTATAATCATACCTAAACAACTCACTAATTTCACTATTACCAAGTATTTTAATCTCCAGTCTGAAACTGGTTTGATGCCAGTCTATCCTGCGACAGTCACTTCTTTGCAAACAAAGTCCAACTTATTGTACCGCTAACCCCCATCTCACTCCTGAATAATATAAATAAGATGGGTGCACAGAAGCTGTATCAAGAGTGTGTATTCTGTACAAAGGCTGGAACAAACACAATGAAGCTATGGCTTTCTGCACCTTGGAACCCTTCTGCAGTAGAACACATGATCGATAATGCACGTTTGCTACTGCTCAAAGGGTATCATTGGAAAGTCAGTAAATTCTGCACAGATTTCAAGAGGGTGACATGATTTTGGAATGAGCAATTATAGCTGTTTATGGCTGGCTCTGCAATGTTGGCAGGCTTGGTCATGTTGCCATGGCAGAGGTTCTATTGCGTGAATATTTAAAATTAAGTCGAAGCTACGAAATAAAAATTTTGAATTAATACCTTAAACTATTTACAGACTGGCTGGTCATTCAGTACAAGTTTGAACTTGCATACTGTACGTAAATCTTTAATACTTAGTTTGCAGCCACACAGGATAAAGGGACTATGCTTCAATCTAGGAAGGATGTCTCATTTAAAGACTGGCTGACAGAGGGTTACTGCTTAGCCCCACACATTTCAAGCTCTTAAGGGTACCGGTAGTCTTGTTATGAATATAAACATTTGGACATGTTGCTAGGCTGCATCTTTCTTGATAACTAAGGTGTGCAGGATGCATAAAGAAATTTTGGAATATTACATGAAGACTGGTAGACGTGAATACCCAGAGTTACAATTCATTGCACAATATTGCAAATTGAGTCTATTAGAGGTAGAGATGATATCATGAGAATTTTGGCGTTCAGATGTATGGAGTGCAAGGAAAATAAACAAAACTGCTAGTTTGGTGTAAGAATCAGCGGCAAGGAATACGGATCATCAAGCGAGATTTGGCACTCAAATGGCTCAGTCAGTTTGAGTAGTTAGCTGAATACATAACTCTGATTATTCAGAGATAATTTGAAGTAATTCTAAATCAGAAATGAAAGTTCACTGTGAGGTGAATTGAGAGTCACATAAGAGACAAGTGATTTGTTTGCTGGATGTCTGCAGTCATGTCATTGTATAGTTGACTCAGTATTCCAGCTAACTCAGATCTTTGCACTCATTCTGATACGTATTTTTACTGTGAGAAATCCTCATTTCCCATTCAGTGTCTAATGGTCTTACGAGTCCATTACTGAATCTTTAAGCATACAACTGTTTCTCTTGTCTGATCACAGCCTCCAATGGAACATTATCACTGCCACTATGAGACTATAGAGTAGACACTGTGCAAAATAAGACTGTCAGCTGCTGGACACTTTTCTGCCTAGAGAGATTAGATCAAATCAAATGTTCAAATATTTGTTAAGCTTATGGGTCATCAATCCCTAAACTTACAAACTACATATAAACTACCTTATAATAAAGACAACAAACATCCATGCCTGAGGGAGGATTCAAACCCCCGGCAGGGAACGGCCTTGCACATTGAAGCATAGCGCCTAAATGTGCTCTGCCACTCCGTTGTGGCTGCAGATTAGACTAGGACTGCAGGAGGACAAAGTTAAGTTGCGTAGAGTTGCCTCACAGAGACAGAACAAGGAGATGATGAGCAGCCACAAGACTCTTTACTATCCTCTGCAGAGAATAGTCTGGTGTATGTAGAAGAGCTAATGTGGCTAAGATAGCGATTGAATATTAAAAGCTACTAAGAGGGCGACAGTGGTGCTTATTATAGCGAGAACTAGCACACTGAGGAAGTTTCTTATGTGCAAGTGAGTGCAGTGGACTGTCATATGCAGAATGGATCACTGATCGGGTTCTTTCCCAGAAATGTAGCTTTGAATGCCCCAAAAGGGCCACATCCTAAACAGACTTGATAATATAAGATGTAGCTCTTGACATCTGTAAAGTTCACCACACATCCCTATCTCCCAATAAGTCAAAAAGTGTTGCCATGGGATACAATGCCAGTGCTAGTATATGGCAGGGCAACCCATTTTCACAAGCAGCGAGTATGGAATATTTACAACAATTGTGGCACTGTATTTTCAGCCGGCAACATGCTGAGAGTTGCTGAGCGCTCCCCTTCTGCCCAACGGCCAAACCAGCAGTCTTGTCATGAATGACATTAGTGGCACAATTAAAATTGCCCACACAAGAGGTCATGTATGGGATATGCTGTAAGGTAGGCCGTTTAGCAGTTATTTGTGACAATCTGCAAATCCCAAGTTGGTCATCAGAGGTGTCAGTATTTTCACTGAACTCTGGTACAGTCTTGGGCACCTCGCAACCATTGCCGTGACATTTTCTGACATTGTTTGTAGGCGGCTAACCAATTGGATTTTAAGTTGACACGGGAGTGAGGGCCAGCCTCATTAACTATTACATACAGACTTTTAGACGGCCCAGTATTCCAACAAACATTGTGTCGAGTGGTGTCATAGAATAATCAGACTGCACCATTGAGGAAGCCGTTCACAGACTTGGCACTTTATACAAATGTGAATGGTATCAATAACTTTGTTGTTGGTGCAAAACGTGTTATCAATGGGACACCTTTTCAATGTCTGGACCCCAGATTGTTACTGAAGTTCATTCAGTCTTGGACCCTTTGCAAGAAATAGGCACACTATGCAGTCTTACAAAACTGCTGTCAGGGAAATTTCAAGGCACACGTACCTTTCCAACTATTGGCACTACTGAAATTCTGCCACCCTCAACCATTCCCTTCTACATGAATGACAGGGTCAAGACAGAGCAGCAGTGTTGGCAACAAGAAGAAAGGGATTGTTTCTCCAATCTCATCAAGTCAGTGGGCAACTTCTTTGGTGGTAATTCAGAAGGCTGACTGTGCCATACCCCTGTGTGATGTGGTTTTATACATACAATCAAACAATGTGTAGGAGATTAATATCACATTCTGTGAATGGAACAGTTGTTGGCAAAGTTGTCAGGTGTCAGTATTTTTCAGATATTGACTTGTGCAATGTACACATGCAGCTGCTCTGGACAAAGCTTCTGAAACATTCTTGGTCCTTAATCTTTTTGGACTCCACCTATGTAATCCATTGTATTTTGGAATCTCCTCAGCATATGGTATTAATTAGCAATAACCGAAATTAGGGTGGCTCCTGTAAGTCCACAAAAAGTTTCCCAGAGAATAACATGTCTAACCAAACTCTACTCTTCACCTTTATACACTTTCATTAATGTGGAACAAGGACATTTTAATATAAAGAATTTAGATAAACCATTTCATAAACTCAAGCATTTAATTACACATTAGAGGATAACACACTGCAATGAGAGAAAAAAAATGCTAAACAGAATGCATGAAATTTAAATACACATGTTGTGATACTATTGACTGCAAAACCTAAGTACGATTACATGCTCTACTCATATAAGCTTCAGCATTCTTCTGTAGCATAATATTTCAAAACCTTATTCTCTTCCATTTAGTTCATCTTGTTTCACTTCTATTCTGATTATAAATAATAATAATAATAATAATAATAAAACAACAACAACAACATTGAAATCTATTTTTGTGAGTATGGCTTTTACAGCCTCATTAATTCTGACATAATTGATTATATCGGTCAGGTGGAAACAAACAATAATAAAATAGTAATAATAATAATTACATGTGGCTCTGTGAACTGGTTCAAGTCTTTCAACTGAACACCACTTTGGTGACTTGCATGTTATCCAATTCCCACCTTTTCAACGATTTTTTACATTTACAGAGTAACTAGCCCCTTACTGTTAAAGGACAAATTACTCTATAACTGAAAAAGGAGGGGAAAAAATTAATCTGAAGATGGACACTGACCCAAATCCAGACAGTGTTCCGAGAAGGCATAACGCTATGAACTGTTCTGAATTAATATTTTTTTCCAATGTTTTGCTTTCACCAATGGGTGAGAAGGTAAAATAAATTGTCATTAGACTGATACATATAGTTTGCATAATCTAGGAAGGAGTGTGGTAGAATGAACTGTACTTTATTCCTACAGTATCCAGACACATTTTATGACAAAGACTATACATGCATTCCATCTTATAACATTGCTCCAACTGATAATGTACCTGAGCCAGTAAGATGTGACGGGATAAAAACTACAAAATCTTAAAGGATGGTAATTTGAAAGCAGAAATATAAAATATGCACTTACATTTAAAGTTTTCTGATTCAAGAACCTGGCATGATGCCTGGTGCTCAAATTGATCATCTTCACATAAGAAGCTTCCACAGAATGAGCAACGGAAGATGCGCCCTCCGTGATCCCAAACATTCCGTTCACATTCAATACAAATGGCATCCTGTAGTGGACATGTGCATGCATGTGTTGTGAGGCAACGCCGCCCATGGCATACCCAGGCCTCACAAAAATCACAAATAGCTCCCTAAAAACAAATACGAGTGAAGAAGATAACATTTTTATAGCTAAAATAATCACTCAAAACTTGCACGTTTTACAGTGACATACTTTTTACATAAATCCTCTTAAAATTTTGGTATAAAATTTATTTTATTTTGCTAAGATGGTGGATAAGCTTGGAATGGAATGAAGATGAAACAATATACATTCAAATGAATTCAGTATGCAAAAGGAAGTTAATACTAATGTAAATGAAAATGTGTTAGCCATCCAGCAGCTTAATTCTCATATTAAATATGTGTAACTAAAAGGGATTTGTGTACAACGAAAGTTGACCATTGAATCTAGTTACATTTGTTTTAACTTGATTTAGCAATTAATAGTGATAATACAGGAAGGTGTGGTCTCCCTTTATTGAGCACATGCAAGACTCGACAGGCTAAGTTATTGTTTGCAGCTGCAAAGAAATTGTCTGTGTGTGACATCAGTTCCCACCTGTGCATGATCCACAGGGACAAAGTGTCTGGGGGAGGAATAACAGAACACATGAACAATAAAACATGGTGAGCTACTTAAGGAGGCTGAACTTCTTTCTTATAAATAATGAACACACACGGATTGTACACCTCTTGAAAAAGCTAAGTACAGTGGAAATTTTGTTGAACTGTGCTGTGAAAAACAAAAGTGAACAAAGAAAGAAAGAAAAAACATCAGACAAGTTGACCACAAACAGGTTTACACAAATAATACACACTGCATATCTTAAGTTTTATAAGGATTATATAAAGTTATAGTAATACTGGACTTTACTGAAAATTATGCATTTATAGTGCAAGGTGCTATTCAAGAATATCATCGAGATAGCAGCAAAGCAGCTCTCCAATAGAGATGAATCAGGTGATTTGTCTGTCAAACTTGTGTACATTTAGTGACTGCTTAACCCCTTAAGTGTGTATATTGGATATATCCATCTATACTCTAATTCACACTGCATTTGACAGCTATATCTGTCCAGCGCGTTCCGTCACTACGATGAGATTTCATCCTGCCATTGAAACTGTGGAATTAGATGAGCTTCATCCACTAGCTGGCAGATTTCTTCAGGCAACACTGTGTATTCTAATCTAAGCTAGTCATAACAATTTGCACTTAACTTCAGCAGTTTGTGTCCAGTGAAGCAGTCGCAAAAGCATGTGTTTTTTGTTTGCGTTTAATGCCATATTAATGAGTAATCTTTGGCAATGGTGAAAAAAGGTGTTTATCAGATACAGAGCAACTTAAAAGTGATGATAATTGCAGTGACAGTTCCACACTCCAAGATTCACAGCTAGCAGAATACTACAAGAGGTGAGGTAAAAACATTTACGTAAAGCTCATACAGGAATTGTCCACAAGCCAAAACACAAGATATACTTTCAAACAGAGAATTAACTGGCACACCTATCTTCAGGAAATTGATGAGTGAAAAGCAGTTTCATCATTATTGAAATTTCTTTACTTTGCAGCCATTACTTTGTATGATCTCCTACATACTGTCTGCAGAAAGATTCGAAATTCATCCAATTATAGAACATTTGCGGACTAATTTCATATTTTAAATATTAATTCACTAAAAATTGTACAGTTGTAATAATCTATTTTTTATTCAGACAAGTGTTCATAGTAATAATATTGAAAATGCATGTGCTTTGTTTGTAAGTACTTTGATCGCCACATGGTCTCTGTAGTTTTCAGCTAAGAGAAATGTATCAGCTGATTAACAAATGTCATAGGTCTACTCCAAAATGGCTGATGTGAATATTCGCGAGCGCATAACTGCTCTATTTGAGAGCAGTGTTAGTGCATCTGAGGCAGGACATTGTTATGGTGTTGATGCTTCCACAGCAAGGAGATGGATCAGACAATTCAGAGATACTGGTGAGGTAAGCAGATGTCCAATACCTGGAAGACTCGAAGCGAAGATGATGAATTGGTCAGAGCGGCCCAGGCTGCCCCTTTTTCAAACATCCCGGAACTAGGGAGAGACTCACATTTTCTGGGCTCATTGAAAAGTGCTCTCAGACGATTAAACAACTATGGAATCAGGTCCAGTCATGCTCTCATTAAGGAAACATTATCTGACGATCAAGCCATGGACATACTTGCAATTGTGAGTTCCTGGGAAAATGTCAATTGGAGGAAAGTCATTTTCACTTATGAGTACTCAACTGAGCCACAAGATGAGGTCCTGATCATGTTTAACACACAGATAGGCAATGATATGATGCCTGCTGTGTGGCTACACATGCTGGAAGCGGGCATATAAGTGTGAAATGTTGGGGCTGAATGTCTTATATGTGTGCAGGAATCGAATCCAATAAGCGTGCTATGAACGTTTTCTTGAAAACTTAATCCTTTTTGGAGCTTGACTTTGGTACCCCAAAGGATCTCTCATTTATCAACATGATAATCATGAATTGCACACCAGAATTAGGATTCAGAGCTGATTCCAAATGAGAGAGAATATTATTCAATGCCTACTATGGCATCTCAATCCCATAGAGACTGTATGGGCTAAACTCAAGAAGACTGTTTACGATAATTGGCCAGACCCCCTCCAAGAACTTCAGATGCCTTGTGGGATTTGGTTTATACTTCAAGAGAGAGAATTGCCATGGATGAGGCCTTTTTCCACAGACTTTTAGAAGCTATGCCTCAAAGGATCTGGGCTGTTCTTGATGCCAATGGCATGTGGACAAAATACTGAAGATATACATAGCCTACATTATATTTTTCATTTTAATGGGAAGTCATACCAAAATCAACCTCCAATGATGTTTATTTATTTATTTTTGTTATGGGTGGTCAAATAAATTGTACCTTCCAAGGAAGATTATTTTTTTGATAACAAACTGACAAACTGTAATTAGTTATTCACTAAAGAGAAAACTGAAAAAAGTAAAACCAATATATTTTGATAACAAAATGTAACTAAAGCAAGAAACATTTGCTCCACGATTAAAAAAAAAAAATAAAAAAATAAAAGTGTAAAGGCATCAGATCTGATGCACACCACTTAGCAAGGAAGGCCAACATTATCAATGAGGTAGTGGAATGGTCGAATAGTCCTTCTGGAGTTGAAGAATGAATATTAAACTGGAAACAACAGATAATGGAAGGCACAGCCACTCACTCGTGATATATTTCCATATTTACTCAAATATAGGCCTCACATTCTTTTCCAAACTTTGTCTTGCAAAATCATGGTGCAGCCTATAATCAAGATTCTACCCCCCCCCCCCCCCCCCCAATACGCCATTAGTTTCAAAAAATTACAGGCTTAAGTTTATTTTGGTTTGAGAAGCAAAAAAAAAAAAAAAAAATAAAAATAAAAATAAAAAAAAAAATAAAAAAAAAATAAAAAAAATAATAATAATAAATAAATAAATATAATAATATTAATAAATTAACTGTTTTGCAAATCTGTATCTACATTTTTGTACATGGAAATGGCAGGTCAATTAATGAAAGTCAATGTTTCAATATAAATAGAATGGTCTCATTATGTACAGTGTTTTTAACACTGTCAGTGTCGTCTCAAACAAAATCAGTAAGTAACACACAGACTTTCTAAGAGCATAAATGATTTTACTTTGATGTAGGCAACAAAGCTAATCTTCGCAATAAAAGACTGAGTGCGCGCGTGAATTCTTAATATGACGTTTATGTTGGTAAAGCCTTCTGCGAGTGCTGAAGGGAGGTTAAGATAGCGGAACAGCTAATTTGTGTAGATAGTACCGATGTTGAGTTCAAATGCTAAATTTTAAAATAACGTATCTTATCACAAGCCTTCATATTCATTGCGGGTAATTTACAAAAAAACAATGTACTTCGAATTGAGGCTCGTTTGCAGACTTGCAACTGATTCATTTCTGTTACAACAGCAAAACCATGGTTCCTGCTTTAATTATGAAGTCAAAGAAGTCTTTTCTATCTCAGGATATTTACAGTTTTGTACTCTCAATGCACAACGACTCTTTGAATAATTTAATACTTTGTCCTCACTTGTACACTAGTGACAAACGTTTTTGATCCACTTTAGGTTACAGTAGGAACATTAAATTGGACCTTTGCGATCACCTTTTGCCAGCTCAAAATTTAAATGAAAATAATGGCTTAACCGTTCATCTGACACAAACATTTAATTAACATATCTGTAGAGAGAAAATTCTCAACAACTTTGCGTTAACATAACTCACACTGTTTCAGAGATACTTGCAAAAATAACGGCGATTTGACACTGTCATTTTATTTTACATAAGCCAGTGCAGGCAAGGAAAATAAACTTGAAAAAGAGGACCAACTACCACAGGAAAACAGGTGATAATTAAAAAAAAAAAAAAAAAAAAAAAAAAAAAATAAATAAATAAATAAATAAAAATATTATGAACATATGGGAGAGATTAAAATAATAGTTTAAAGAGGCAAATGTTCAGAGAAAGTGTGTCACTCAAATATTAAATAATTTTTTGACAAAAATATTACTGTTGAGTGCATAGATATCATCACAATAGTAGAGTCTTAATCATATCATCCATAATTTTTTATCAGGCCTATTTATATTTTTATTATTTTTCTCAGAAATGTTTACAGAAAATCATGAAACTACAAAACAACCTAAAGTGGGACATACAACTTTGCTTGTGCAATTTTTTTCACCAACATCAGATTTACATCCAGCTTCCCACTTTCCATGTTCCTAACTGTTAATGGGCATCTGAAGCTTAAATTTAGCGGTGTAGGTTGTACTAAACTCCCGGTAACACGCCTTGGTTTGTCCTCCACACACTTTGAGTGCTGTGTGGCTATTGGCTATCATCTCGCTTTCTTATTAGTTGATTTACAGTTTCAGATATTGGTTTGGAATTTGTTGAAAAGAGGTGATGGATTTGTAGCAACGTGTTTCTGGTTACGGAAAAGTTCAATATATATATAAAAAAATGAAGATCGTTTGACTTACACAAAGCACAGGCTAGTTGATAGATACAAAAAACACAAATAAAAACACACACAAACATTCAAGCTTTCAACTGTTGGCCGCTTTGTCAGGAAAAGAGAAGGCAATTCCTTCCACTCCTGGGATTGGAATGACTCCTCATCCACGCTTAAAACCTGAATCCTTTCCTTTTTTTCCCCCCTCCTTCCTTCCTCTTTTCCTGACAAAGCGGCCAACAGTTGCAAAAGCTTGAATGTTTGTGTGTGTTTTCATTTGTGTTTTTTTGTATCTATCAACTAGCCTATGCTTTGGGTAAGTCAAAATACCACTTGAGGCAGAGACTCTGTCCACAGAACCAAGGCAAAGATGTTAAAGATGGTGGGCAGGAATTTGAATTTAGTGGAGGTTGAGACCAGGTGGGCAAGGGGAGGAGATATTGAGCTGAAGGGCAAGTTCCCATCTCTGGAATTCTGAAAGGTTGGTGTCTGTGGAAAGTATCCAGATAACCCGAATAGCGTAACACTGCGCCAAGTTGTGCTGGCCATGCACCAAGGCATGTTAAGCCACAGGGTGATCTTCATTACCGACAAACACTGTCTACCTGTAACCGTTCATACGAATGGACAGCTTGTTGCTGGTCATTCCCACATAGAACACTTCACAGTGCAGGCATGTCAGTTGGTAAATCACGTGGGTGCTATCGTAAGTTGCTCTGCCCTTGATCGTGTACACCTTACGGGCTACTGGACTGGAGTAAGTGGTGGTGGTGCATAGGGGAGATTTTACAACGGGGACGGTTGCATGGGTAGGAGCCAGAGGGTAGGGAAGATTTCATAGGGATGGACTAGGAGGTTACAAAGGTTAGGTGGTCGGCAGAAAGACACTCTCGGTGGAGTGGGAAGGATGTCATGAAGGATGGATATCATTTTGGGGCAGGATTTAAGGAAGTCATATCCTTGCTGGAGAGCCACATTCAGAGTCTGCTCCAGTCCCGGAAAGAACCGGTGACAAGAGGGGCACTTCTGGGGTTCTTCGGGGGAAGGTTCCAGATTTGGGGGGATGAGGAGGTGGCTCTGGTAATTTGCTTCTGAACCAGATCAGGAGGATAGCTGTGGGATGTGAAAGCTGTTATTAGGTTATTGGTGTAGTGGTTCAAGGATTCAGGACTGGAGCAGACTCCAGACCTAAACTGTAGGGAAGGGAATGTTTGATGTGGAATGGGATTTGGAATAGGACCAGGTGAATTTGATGGGACCAAAGGAGTTGGAGAGGAAATTCTGGAGTTCTTCTTCACTGTGAGTCCAGATCATGAGGATGTCATCAATGAATCTGTACCAAACTTTGGGTTGACAGACTTGTGTATCCAGGAAGGCTTCCTCTAAGTGTCCGATAAATAATTTTGAGAAGGATGGGTTGCTTACTCACCAGAGACGTCCGGTGAGCTGCCGAAAGAGGGGAGGGGGATGCATGGCATAGATGGCAGAATACGCCAGTGCTGTTTGACAATGCAGAGGGAAGGGAAACGACTGAAATGTGTAGTGGGATGGGAGACAAATGTAAGGATAGAGTGTGGGCAGGGAAAGTGTGGGAAGGGCGGTGGAGGCAGGAACTAGCAAAGACCTGGGGGATTTCAGGAGCTTTGCTAGTTCTTGCCTCCACCACCCTTCCCGAGCTTTCCCTGCCAACACACTATTCTTACATTTGTCTCCCATCCCGCCACCCATTTTAGTCCATTTCCTTCCTTCCACACTGTCTGTCAGACATCACTGGTGTATTCCCCCACCCATGGCGTGCATCCCCCCTCCCCTCCTGCTTCCCTCTGTGCCACTTTTTCACCCCCACCACTGGTTGCTCTTGCCTAGGCTGTGCTGGGTACTGCAGATTGGCCACAGTGGCCAGAGACAGTGGTCGTGTCTGTCTGTGTGTCTAACAAAGGCCTTAGTGGCTGAAAGCTCTAATGTTATATTCTATTATTTGTGCCTATCTGTGGCTCATTGGACATCTCTGTGGTGAGTAGCAACCTATCCTTCTCAAAATATTGTTGTAAGTGAACTAAAAGATGCATATGACTATTAGTGTCAACATAATCTGCTTCTCTAAGCAAAGATACAAGGTGTGTAAATTAATTAATGAGCCTGATTGTGTTATCATTAACTCACATACTATTACAATTGCACATTTTCCCTTCAAAGTAACTGCCTTCAGACACTAAATATTGTTGGAGACATTTCTTCAACTCCTCACATCAGTGGTGGAATGTGGATATGAGAATCACCTCCAGATGATCAATTACAGCCTTCGGAATGTCACACAGAGTCCAAAAACAATGTCCTTTGAGGTGCTCCTTCAACTTCGGGAAGCGGAAAAGTCACAAAGACTCAAGTTGGGTGAATAAGGAGGCTATGGAGCAATAGGAATGTTATCTCTGGCCATGAAACAGTTCACTGAAATTACTGTATGACAAGGTGCATTGTCATGATGCAACAGTCATTTTATTATTATTATTATTATTATTATTGTCGCTGCATACACATGACCCTTTGGCAAAGGATTTCAGGAACCTGTCGGTTAAAATTTTACATTTTACTTAACCATTTGGCAGTGAGGCACAAACTCTGTGCTCAATGTCCTGGCTATCAGAAAAGCAAATGAGCATGAATTTTATTTTGGGCTTGCTCATTTGTGCTCCCTCCCCCCCCCCCCTCTTTTTTTTTTTGGCCTTGGCGAGGTGACAGTGTTCCATTCCATTCTCCAGCGCTTGGTTACCGGGTTGTACTGAAACACCTATGTCTCGACACCTGTCATGAGATGTTCCAGGAAACGGGGATCCTGTTCAATTGTGTCCAAAAAGTTAATGCACCTTGCCATCCTGATTTCCTTTTCATCCTGGGAAAGGTGTTTTGGATCAATTTTGGCACAGACCTTTCACATCCTCAATTCATTGGTTAACAGCTGATGAACGGTGGTGTTACTGTTACTCAAATTCAACTCGTACCCAACCATTCTGACTGTCAGGTGATGATCTGAACACACAATGTCCCATACTCTGATGATATTTTCAGTGGTTTTTGCAACTGCAGGCCTCCCGCTGTGAGGTTCATCGTCAATCGACTCCCATTCTTCTGAAAATGCCTTAACCCACCGAAACACCCGGTCTCTTGACAAAACACTGTCTCCAGAAGCTTGCTGCAAGTTGGCAAATGTTTCTGTTACGCTGTATCCAAGTCTGAAGTAAAACTGGATAGCACACCATTGCTCAGACTTGTTGGCACTCATTGCAGAACACACACGAAAACCCAGATTCACCTAACAATGCAGTATGGACAAACTCCAGTTTACAGTTTCGGTAAATAAAATACCTAATTTTAGGGTTTGATTTTAACACTATAACTTGGAAAGTTCACAACTAAAAATATTATTTATTGTGTTTGGCATGAAGAATACAAAAAATTAATCATGATTGACAATAGTAAAACAAAATTCAAGGAGTTAAGTAGTAAATGAAATGTTTCAAAAGACATTGTGTTGTTTGGAGAAACATAAAACTCACCACCATGCCAAGGCCGGTCGTGAAAACTCCTGCGTGGCGTACAACACAATCTCCAGTCTTGAGCATGCATTTTACTTTTCCACAGTGAGCACATTGGGGTAGTCTCTGAACACTTTGACAGAAGTAACAAAAGGCTCTGTTCTTTTGTTTCCTGTAAAAATAAAATGCATAAGCAGAAATAATATTTTGTCATACAACAATATTTCTCAATCATATACCATATTATATTTTCTGGTATTTAAGTTATCCAACATACTCTGCAAAGTTTGTTGGTACTCCACAAGTAGAGATGGTCAAGACTCTGCTGAAGTTGCCACTAAAGTAAGCACATTCACTGGGAGCTGGTATAAATGGCAAAGTCATCTACAAACGGATAAGCCGAAATGCTTGGTGGGAGACAACCCATGATGGGGTTGATTGCAATTGCAAAGAGAATAACATTCAGCACTGGGCCTTGTGGGACACCCGTTTTCTTGAATAAAAGTGTTCAAAAGAGTTGAACCTAAATGCACTTTAGATATGTGATCTTTTATAAATTCCTGACTAAAAATAGGTAGACGACCCTGAATTTCCCAAGTGTGCAAAGTTTGGAGGATGCCCGTCCTCCAACAGGTACCATACACCTCTGCAAAAAAAACCATGGCTAATGTATGATGCTTTGTTCAAAATGTGTGTTGATAGGGTGACAATATGATCGACAGCAGAGGAGTGCATAAGAAATTCACACTGTGCATTTGTTAGGAAATTCCTAGATTCAAGCCACCATACCAGTTGACCATTATCATACGTTCCCTCACCTTGCAGATCCAACTGGTGAGGGTGATTGGAAGGTAACTGGAAGGAGGTGTTTGTCCTTGCCATGCTTAGGTATAGGAATGACTATGGCTTCACACCAGCATCTAGGGGATCTATCATCCCTCCAGATGTGGCTAAACATTTGGAGAAGAAAATGCAGGTCCTCTGGAGGCAGCAGTTTTAACATCTGTATATGAATGCTGTCTAATCTGGAGAAGAGGACCGTGATGAAGAGAGTGCACATTGAATCTCCCTCACGCTAAATTCGGCATTATAGCATTCATTGTTTTCGGAGAACAAAGACAGCATTCCTTCTTCTGCTGCCCATTTTCTAGGGAGGAAATTGGGACAGTAGTTTGTGGTGTTGGAAATCTCAGAAGTAGTGGTCCATGGAGTTGGAGATGACAATGGGATCTACAATGACATCATGTGTAACAACGAGGCCGGAGAATGCGGAATGAACAGAGGTCCCAGAAAGGTGTTGGAGGTTGCCCCAAACAATGGAGGAGGGGATGAAACTGTTGGAAGACTTAATGAATGAGCTAGCTTGTTTGCTATCATTAATTATGTGGCAAAATTGCCCACAGCATCATTTGTACTGAATGTCATTCTTCAGTGTGGGATGTTATCTGAAAATGCGGAGACCACATCTCCAAGCTACGATTGCCTTGCGGCATGCCTCATTCCACCAGGAAACCGGGGTACATTGTGGTGAGGTGATGATGGGGAGGAGGGGGGGGGGTGACGTCCATAAATTTGAAAGCTGGCTCTTATTGGGCAATCATACACAAAACGCACTGGGAAGCCATTGGAACTTCATGCTGATGAGATTTGTGCCACTTCTTTTTCTTCTCCCTTTGAGGATGAGAGTAGTTGACAGGAAGGAAAGGTTAAGGCAACATCGAGGTCAGAGAGGGGTCTCTCTCTCTCTCTCTCTCTCTCTCTCTCTCTCTCTCTCTCTCTTTTTTGTGGTTTTAGGGCACACAACTACTAAGGTCACTAGCTGCCGAATCAAAACTGGGATATACCCAAGGATAATAAGACTATATATAAACAGCTAAAAACATAGAATAAAAAACAACAAAGCGAAGAGCTAAATGTACCTTGACAAATTGGTCAAATTGATAAAATCCAATACTCTAACAACAGCCCGCACGTCATCAGCTAAAATTTCTTCCAATGTGTCCGGTAGATGTAGTGCAAGCCGAACAGGAGTAAAATTTGAACACGTCAATAAAACATGGCGCACCGACAGGAACATAACGGTGCGGGGTCACCACTGAGCAAGTGGCGGTGGTGGAACCAGCAATGTTCGATCCGCAACCGGGCCAAGATGATCTCTTCTCGTCGCGAGCGGCGTGATGAGGTCATCCAAGCCACCGGGAGCGTTTTAATGGTCCGGAGCTTATTATTAGTAAATGAAGACCACACATTATGCCACGACGATATAAGGCGCCGCGAAAGAGCCCCTTGAATATCATGCAATGGGACACAGTACGTAGGTGTCCGACATAAGAGAGTTGCAGCCTTGGCAGCGGCATCAGCAGCCTCGTTAACAGGCACGCCTGCGTGGCCAGGTACCCACAGGAGGTGAACGCGAGGGCCGTCAGAAGCTAATAACTGAAGGGAGCAGTTGATTCGGTGCACAATAGGATGGGCTGAAAAGGGGTCGCTCAGACTCTGGATGGCGCTGAGGGAGTCAGAGCAGATAACATAAGAAGGAGAACGGTGTCGACGGATGAAGAGTACAGCCTGATAGAGGGCAAAAAGCTCCGCTGTGAAATTCGAGCAGTGGGCATTAAGCCTGTACTGGTAACAGTCATCTCCGACGACAAACGCACATCCGACACCGTCATTGGTCTTTGAGCCATCCGTATATATGAAAACGGAATTTTCAAGCCATGCACAAAGTTCAAGGAACTGCGACCAGTATAAAGCATCCGAAGTGCTCTCCTTCGGGAGTGAGGTGAGTTCGAGGTTAACGCGAACTTGAGCCTAAACCCAAGGTGGCACTGGGCTCTCACCTATTTGAAATGTGGAAGGGAGAGTAAAATCGAGCTGCCGAAGCAAGCAACGAAAACGGACTCCAGGAGGGAGCAGGGCAATTGCAGACAGCGCGTATTGGCTATCGAGGGATTCGTTAAAGAACGATGGATGGGAAGGATGGTGAGGCATCGAAAGCAAACGGCATGCATACTGACATAGTAATATGTCACGGCAATATGGTAAAGGTAATTCGGCAGCTTCAGCATAGAGGCTGTCAACAGGACTTGTGTAAAAAGCTCCTATCGCCAAGCATAACCCCCCAATAGTGAATCAAGTTTAGGCAGCGTAAAATGGATGGCCGTGCGGAAGAATAAATGAAGCTTCCGTAATCCAATGAGTGGACAGTGGACCGGTAGAGATGAAGTAGAACGGTTCGATCCGCTCCCCATGACGGACCGCTAAGAACACGGAAGACGTTAAGGGAACGTAACACCAGCCAGCCAGATATGACACATAGGGGGACCAGCAGAGTTTCCTGTCCAATATTAGCACTAGAAATTTCGCCGTCTCCATGAAAGGCAGAGTAACGGGGCCAAGATGGAGAGACGGTGGAAGGAACTCTTTGTATCTCCAGAAATTTATACAGACTATTTTCTCACTGGAGAACCGGAAACCATTGGCGACACTCCAAGAGTACAGACGGTCGAGACAATGCTGAATAAAGCGTTCCAGGAGACACGTTCTCTGGGCACTGCAGTAAATCGCAAAGTCGTCCACAAAAAGGGAACCAGATACGTTGGCCGGAAGACAATCCATAATTGGGGTTATTGCTATGGTGAAAAGTGCCACGCTCAACACAGATCCTTGTGGCACCCCATTCTCCTGGCGGAAGGTGTCCGATAAAACAGAGCCCACTCGTACATGGAACCTTCGATCTAGTAAAAATGCTTGGATAAAAATGGGGAGGCGGCTGTGAAAGCCCCATGTATGGAGCGTGCGGAGAATACCTGCCCTCCAACAGGTGTCATAAGCCTTCTCCAAATCAAAAAACACAGTCACCGTCTGGCACTTCTGGGTATGATGAAGGAGATGAATTATGCAGGGGAAATGGTTGCTCGAGTATGTATCAGAGAGAGCATACCACTCAAAATGACACACAAGTTGAGCAGTACATATTGAGAGCTCCAAGTGAGAGTAGGTATGCGTCGTATCTGAAAGAAAGGTTGGTGCACCTGTGTTTAGGCAGATAAGATTAAGATGGTTGAGAATGTCCGCTAAAAGGGAGCCTCTCTGGCAAGAGGCCGGAGAACCCCATAGGGGGTGGTGGGCGTTGAAATAGCCTATCAACAAAAAGGGGGAAGGAAGTTGGGCAACAAGGTGCAGCACATCTGCCCTAGTAAAGGCAGAAGATGATGGGGTATAGATGTTACAAAGGGAGAAGGAAAAGGTGGGAAGAATGATGCGGACGGCAACTGCCTGTAGTTGAGTGTGCAGTGGAATAGGATATAGTATATGTCATCTGCAACGAGCAACATAACCCTTCCATGGGCTGCAATACCCTCCACAGGGGGCAGGTCAAAACGCACAGAGGTATATTGGGAAAAAACTATGTTGTCGCGTGGGTGTAACTTCATTTCTTGAAGTCTGACCACAAATGGACGGTGCAGTCTGAGTAGAAGTTTCAATTCATCTCTGTTGGAACATAAGAAATGAGATCAGAAAAGAAGATAAAGAGGAACAAGCAAGCTAGGTCACCTCGACGGCCGCTGATGACCTCTACGTTTGACATTACTTGTATGTGCCCTTGTCTGCTCAGTAAAAGTAACTGCTCTGATAAAACGAAGATTTCAAGACAAAACATTTAAGTAGTCACGCGAATGCCGACATTTAGCATCCTTTGCCAACATTATCATGCAAGGTCGCTGGGATAGGAACTAAAAGTGAACCATTGTAGTCGTTTATGCCAATGATATTTGAGAGACAAAAGCTATTTATCTGATTTTTAGTGAGAAATTAATGTAGTTGTAAAGAATTTTATGAGTAGAACTTAGTAAATAATTTTAGGAATAATGAAATAAAATTAATTTGTTGGGGATCTGAAATTGTGCACAACAATGTGAAGCAAGAAATTTGCAAAAATGAGCTTTGATGACTTCAGACACTGTCACCGAAAAGAAAGTCGACCAATCTTCAAATATAGATTTCGTTCATGAACTCACTGAAGTAGTGAATAAGGATTTGGAAATGAAGGAGCTGAGAGCCGAGACTAAACTTAAAAAAAAAAAGAATGCACAGTCGAAAGTGGCACTAAAAAAAAGTGATGCATCTTACGAAGCAAAACGAATACTCGATGTTTCATTTCATTGAAGCGGTCAAAAAAGTCATCCGATGCGAAAGAAGAAGTCAAGTTGCACAAAAGTGTAAATAATGTATTGTCAAAGTGTTTTACAAGAGTGCAGTAAGATGCCTATTAAATAACAATAAAAGGGTAAAGTGGAATTCAGAGGACATTGCCCGTGCATTGACTTTTAAGAGCTTTGTCGCCTAAAGCATATACTTATTTGTGAAAGTGAAAATTTCCTTTGCTGGGCAGGACAACCATTCAGAAAAGGACGAAGGGGTTTAAATACAGACCAGGTAGTCTTGAAGATATTCTGTGTTTATTGAAAGCCAAATCACACAGTTCTACTACTCAAGAGACTAGCAGTTCTGACATTTGACGAAGTGAATGTTGATGGCCACACATGTTGCGATTCATCTGAAGACATAGTAGTCAGGCCACATTATAATATACAAGTTTGCATGATACGTGGGTTGTGTAAGCAATGGAAACAACCATTTTACTACAATTTTGACACTTCTGACTAGCAGTTTGCTTCAGAGCATCATTAAGGCAGTCGAGGAATCGGGAATCTATGTAGTAGCTGTAACGTGTGATATGGGCGGAAAAAATATTAAAGTTTGGAAGGAACTGTCTGCCGATATGGATAAAACATATTTTGTAAATCCAGCAGACGATACCAGGAATGTATGAGCTTTCTTCGATGTAACACATCTGTTAAAGGTATTGCGGAACCATTTCTTGGACACAGGCATTATACTACCTGATTGGTCCAAAATATCTAAGACAGCTATACAGGAACTTTTGAAACATCAAAACATGGACCTAACGATAACACACTACATAACTGGAGCCCATGTTAACCTAACTTGATGAGCAAGGCAGAACGAATGGATGGCAGCGCGCCTATTTTCACAGCGAACAGCTCAGGCTTTCAAGTATGTTCTTCATAAGGATGTTGGAAGTAATTTTATTGACAAACAAAGGATAAAAGTGCAGCCCTTGGTTGCGACGATAAAATTATTTAACCTGGTTTTGGCAATAACTATATTGCCTTTATCAGCAAATATAAATTAAACAAGTCACATAATAAAAGTTACAAATCAACTGAAGCTTACATCACAAAATTTTAAAAAGAAATATAAGAAGAGCTAGTTACTAGGGGCTGCATGCCTGCATGGAGGCAGACGGGCAGCCCCTAGTGGCTAGCTCTTCTTATATTTCTCTTTAAAAATTTTGACATAATCCTTAGAGCTGATTTGTAACTTTTATTATGTGACTTGTTTAATTTATATTTTCTGACGAAGGCAATATAGTTATTGCCAAAACCAGGTTAAATAATTTTATCTTCGTAACCAAGGGCTGCACTTTTATCCTTTCATGTTATAATGGTTGCTGAAAATTTGTAGCTATGTTTAAAATAAAAAAAAAAAAAAAAAAAGAAATTTTATTGAGGTGGTTAGTGACGTCTTTGATGCCTTGAACTCTAACAGTTCCCATAGATGAATGCTCACCCCTGTGCAGTGCAAGAAAATACTTTGAAGAGATTCATAGAGATGTGTTCAGCAATGCATGTTGGCAATAAAGAGAGAATATTGCAGTTTCAAAAAGTTTTCACACCTTCAATAAAATCTCTCTTTGGTCTTTTAGAAAGTGTGAAAAATATGAAAATCAGCTATATGTTAACTTGTAGACTGAATCAAGATTGTTTGGAACTTTTTTTTTCTTTCTAGGAAGTAAAAGGCATAACATCAGACAAGGCATCAATGTTAGCATTGAATAGGGGATCACGGAGGAATTTTATTAGAGGTACTATGCTCCAGACTGAAAGCTGAAAGGCATAATCAATCTCTAATGATGATGATTTTTCTATGGTATAAGGATTAGGTGTATTTTATAACAATCCTATACCGTTTGAAGTAAGGAACAGAAAACTACTCATTATAATGACAGGTAATTTGATTTTCCCAGGGAAGCCTAAACAGTCTTGGTGTAACCCGCCACAGCCCACACCGAAACTAAGTTTATCGTGCGGTATCGCTCCCTGTATATCTAGTAAAGACAACCAATGCCCTTGAACAGTGCAAGGAGTCCCTTTACCAGTTCTTTATTAGACACAATTTCTTCAGGTCTGGTTGCCCCAAATGTTCTGTGCCTTTTACTCTCCAATGCAATGCATTCGAAGATTAGATGTGATGCAGTTTCATCACCGTCATCACAGATCCTACATTTAGGGGCCTCTTCTGTTATTCCCATTGTATGTAGGTGTTTTTTGAAATTCCCATGGCCTGTCAGCAATCCAACCATAAGTCTAATCTCTCTCCTCTTCAGGCCCAGGATTGCAGAGCTTCTTTTAAAACAAGGCTTTGGCATCATTACCTTGCCATGTTTTTGTTGATGGACTTTGGTCCAATATTCTACATACTGTCTTCTGAACCAGTTACGTAGCTCCAATTTGATCATTGCCTTGGTGATTGGTCTAATAAATGGAGTCTCTGCCCCCATCCTGGCTAATCTGTCAGCATGTTCGTTGCCACTGATCCCCGAGTGGCCAGGGACCCACAATAGGTTTAATCTATTGCTTTCCCCTAGCTCCACCAGAACCCTGACAGGTAATTTGAGTGATATTTCTTTCTCTGGGAACATGGTGGTTACTAAAGATTTAAATACAGAGTCTTCCCTGAGTGACGTTAACCCACATTCTGTGTCCCTAAGTTTCATTACCAGTGAGATATGTGTAAATGTTGTTGTTGAATCGCCACTACAAGCAATCCCAGAAACTGTGAATGTGGAAGAAAATTTACTGACATGTATTAACAATGGGGGATGACTCTGTAATCTCAAATGTTTTTTTCCCACATGCGGTAAAATACAATGCAGGCTATATTGCATTTAAGTTCTGCGACACTGGTAAATCACTAGTTTTTTCAGCAGCAAAACCTGAAGGCAATCATAACGCAGACTGGATATCAATTGTATCTCGTGGTGGTCTTGCACTCCAACGCAAGCTTGGGAAAACAGAATGTTGCAGTTTGAAGAAGAATTTCCTGCTTTTTCACAGACAGTGTGTGTAAACAAACAAGTCATCAAGTCTCTGTGCTCTATTTTAAAACAAAAGTTTCCTGAGGTTCATGAAGCAGTTATTACTCTTTATGTAAAAATGAGAACATTTATAAGGCTTAGGCATCTCAATCAAGAAGCAAAATTAGAAGCAATGAAGAAATGTGCCACAAAAAGAAAGCAGTTATGGATTGCATCATCATCTGGTAAATGGCAGTAGACACAGACTACATTAACATTTGCTTCTTCGTCAAATGAGTGACTTATCTTTCATCTAATTATAATTTATCTAATCTTAGTGTGTACAAAAGCTGTGATACCACTTGTTTGGACTTGTACAAATGTGAATCAAACAAAACCGAAAGTAAAATGGACAAGTAACATGCCACAAAGTCAGTGGTGTAGCACATTTGCCGTATGAGCACACAAGGCTGCACTGTGCTTAGGTCCTCGTCATGATGTCAGGGCACTCCACCCAATAGCAAGCATTTTTACCAGAGTGTCTCCCCCCTCCCCTCTGGGACAGATGGTTTAGAGTCTTATACTCCAGAATATTCCTTTTCCTTTTGTATACTGGGAAAGCTGGTGAATGTGGAGCATGTGGGCCATGGCAGAGTGCACAGCTAGGTGGTGCAGTGCAAGGCCTGTATGGAGAGGCGGCCACAGTTGACACAAACAGGGTCGGTGTTGCATTTGGAAGACATGTGGTCAAAACGGAGTGAGTGTGTTTAAGATTACAAAGTAATATGTAACTGAACATCCATACAAGAATAGCGGCGAGGAATACAGGTGACTGACTTGGTTCACTGGTAGAATTTTGGGAAGATGTGTTTCCTCTGTAAAGCAGACTTCATATAGAATACTAGTGTCAACCCTACTTGAATTGTCAAGTTATACCCATCAGGTAAGTTTTAAGTAAGACAAAAACATACAGAGGAGGCTCATAGATTTGTTACTCGTTGGTTCGATATATTTGTGAGTATTAGAAAGATTGCAGGAACTGAAATGAGAATTGGCATTTGAAGAACATATAGGCAGTTATTTTCTCCCTTGTCCAACTGTAGTTCCTGAATCTTTGTACACTGCCCTCCCCCCCATACACACACCTATCTTGGCACACCAGTTTACCTTCTCATGTATTTTTTAAACATCCACCTCCTTGTTTATTTCCACATACTGTTTCTATCCTCTGGGTTTCTTGTGCTCTGGCAACTTACCCATTTGATTCTTGACTTTTGTCTGTTCCCCTATGTTCTCCCCCAAGAAATGTGATATTTAAAACAATTACAAACATTAAACTGAAAGATAATGATAAGTAAAATTTTATCCTCATCAAGCTTAAATATAATTGCCATAAGTTATCAGGTATTAAAAAAAAAAAAAAAAAAAAATTGTGTGGTGGAGGGGTAGGAGGGTGGGGTAGGGAGGAGGTTACAGAAATCAGGACAGAGAGAACAAACGTTTTACCATCAGTCTAAAACTATGAAAGTAAAGCTGATCAAGGGCTACGTTTACTTAATAACGATAGGTACAGTTTCTTCTGTAAGCTACGGATTTATAACTTTGGTGGACTATACTAGGGCCTATACCAACACATGAACGTGTTGATGCTCTAACACTATATTGCCTTATTATGGCAACATATACATACCTCTTGCACCTGTCGCATTCCTGAAATGAAAAATTCTTTTTAATACCTGGTAACTGGCACGATCAAACTTTATAGTCATATATTAAACAATAAAAACGCACCATCGCGGCGTTGCAAGGATACTGAGCTAAGGTCATATTATCTTTTGCCGTTCGAATTTCTTTCTGTCTCATCCTTTGCTTTTCGGCTTTTTTTCGCTGACCAGTTTTCTTCTTAGGCATGTTGCACTATGAAACAGCTGTCCTGGAGTCAGTAATATACAATCACTTACGACGCGCCAAACTAAAGCAACGTCAACAAAAATTCACACTCCACAGCTGTTCCTCGTTAAAGATATTCAGTCTCTGTAGTTTCGTAGATTCAGAAAAGTGCTGTGGTTTAATGTTATGTAGTACATAACTGCCAACCCTACGTCAGCTGTAACTATCTTTACTGTGTCTTGAAGTAGCAGTGTCAACGCCATAAGTAAAAAAGTCTGTCCCCTGCCCAGTGTCCAGAAATGTTACACTTTTGTTTTTGATGTGGAATATCTTCGGATCCTAAGATGCAACAATTCGCAATGCGATTAGCGGCGCGCTGTTTCAAATGATTTTGTACAGCACATTGTACTTTATGCTATTTTAGTGGTACTGTATATCGTCGTGCTTTAACTCATCGGAGTTTCATTACATTTTATGCAGTCCGTAGTTTGATTCTGAGATAGGCCTCTGCCTTTTACGCAACTCGCTGCAAGTAAGGTACCCTAAATATGATGGAATACTAATTTAATGGACACACATTTCTAATTAGTACTTGCAGAAACCCGAAAAGTTTATGTTTCTCTCTTTTGATTCATTTTACCTCAAACAATGATCATCTAATAAGTTTTACCCAAGGAATCCAAATTAAGTCCAACAATCAGTTCATGGATTCAGTTTATATTTATTTATTCGTCAGTTCATAGACCATTCCGTACCTCAGTATCACACGTATACGATACATTACAGAAAGTGCTTGAAATTTCTATATATAGGATTAGGATGTGGACAGGAAACGAAGTTACCAATTTGAAGAACACTTACGTTCTTTACTAGGGATAGCTTTGTTGACGCGAGAAGGTCCAAATTGGGCTAAAGTCTCTATCAGCGGATGGTTAGCGTCGCGGTGCGTCCGTAGCTGTTTTAGGTTGGCAACGTAGTATATTTCGAGAGCCTATGGCGTGTACGGTAATGCAATTACTGACTGTACAAGGGTACATCGACGAATATTATTTTTACAAATATTTCATGATTATAAGGGTTGTGGTTAGGCAGGAACCTAAGAGCACAGCTTAAACTGTTGTGAGCGTTTTACCAAATTATGAACATTGAAAAAAAATTGTAATTCGTATCATTTGAGAGACAGACACACATGTATTTCGATTTACATAACAACAAAGGCTAAAACTGCAGTCTGTTGCCCATGTTTTTAGCATCGGCGCGTACGTTGGCAACTGTAAAACTATCGGTTCTGGATCGGAGATTCGGGCGCTACGCGCCCTCACATGAAAAAAAAAAAAAAAAAAAAAAAAAAAAAAAAAAAAAAAAAAAAGAAGACTTCTTGTTTAACCTACACCTAACCCAACTTTCACTTAAAATGATCACCGTTTCGTACAGATCACAAAATAAATAAAAAATATACCTGCTCTATGGTTGACTGCTGTGGCGTTGCCAACATTTGCAGCGAGTGGGCAACAGACTGCAGTTTAGCCCAACAAAGTGTTACATCTGAACAGGAAGATAGTGCATGTGGAGAAAAGTAGTTTTGTAATGTGCGATATTCTACATTCGAACGCTGAGATTCATTTCGAAAATAAAATCATTCAAACGTGATGTTAACACATTCATTTTCACATCTTGTGAACATTGTGTGCCGCCATTCATCCCAGCATCCATAGCGATTGTTGCCAACACTGCCGCTTCAGGTCACGTAAATACATTAGGCCATGCCACTGATCGAGACTTTTATCCCAAAATTGAAATGAAAACATTCAAATATTGCGCGAATAAAAAAAAATCGAATTTCACTGGCTGCAGTGCACTATCACCTGATTGGCACGTCACATACAGTGGCTGTAGCCAACATGTGAACACTCTACCCTACTCCCGCCGCGACACGGATTGTAAAATTAAGCCGTTGAATGTGCTACGGTTTCCTCCAACCTGTAGGCTGAGTTATCCAAACCGTATTAAAAGTGAAGTTGTGTTGTAATGTAGATTTGGAACCTATGCGTCTAATTTGTATTGTAAGAGGTGTCAGATAATCATCCTAGAATTCTTCCACCTGTAGATGTTTACTTGATTTATAGAGGATAGGCCTACACATAATAATATTTGCCCTATGTTATATTGCATACCGGTAATGCCTTTAAGTCATAACCTACTCTCTGGATAATGGTTCACACATGCATAAACTTAGAGAGAATAGAGAGGGGTCACCATTTAATATAATCATAGAATACTGGAAAACTTTGTCTCTATGCATTATGATAACAGGGGTCTAAACATATTCTCCACATATGGAGTCTGCTGGGGTTCATTTTCAGGAGCATAAGATTGTGGATACTGGTTCTAGGGTGCAGAATATGTCTCTAGCATTTCCTGCTCTCTATCACTTGAGCTACGAACACATGTAATATTGTTAGTATGTGGGCTATTCTATTGTCTTAAGCTGTATTCCTGCTGATGTTTTGTGGAAACAGAAGACTGATGTTGATATGGGTAAATCCAAAAAGGTCTTATCTAAATATGTAATGAGGGTGGTTTTGAAATTTCTAAAACTCCCTGCTTCTATGCTTAGCATGCTTTTATGGATGAGTCTTAACAAGAGAGTATGTGGAAGTTATTGTTATTATTTTTAGTCTTCAGACGTTAGTTTAATTTTTTAATGAAGTTTGCGTAATTTCTCTGTCTTATCTGGCTCTGGGATATGTGGTGTGCACATACTGTTAACACTCAGATAGCCTTCTTTTGAGAAAACATGTCCCATGGTGTTCTCACAAGTAAGATTGCTTTCATTTTTGTTAATAAAGTATTCACCTGTGTACAGTGGATGTTACTCTATATTTTTCAGCTGTATGTGTGTGATTTTCCTTGATACCCCAGCGTAACTTTCCAAGGCTAGAGACATGCATTAGAACAAACTGGTAACACAATGTGTTACCTTCACAACTTTTTTTACAGGGACCATGTTCCTAATGTGATCTTCGTTCATGACATACAAAAACATTGGATATATTTTGGTCACTCTACATGCTTATAAACAATAGTTATCATGGAATAGTATCTTCTCTCATTTTAGTATCTTCTAGGTTGGTCCATTACTTAAAATAATGCATCCCAGAGACAGTGGTGTGTATGTAAAATCATTAGTAATGTGATTTTTGCTTGTGACACACAAAAAGTGTTGGATATTTTTTGTTCACTCCATATGCTTATAAATAACAGTTGTCATAGTAGAGAGTAGCACCTCATATTTTCCTATCGTCTAGATTGGTATGTTACTTAGAGTAATGCATCCATGACTCAGGGTGCGTACATGTTTGCAAACTGTAATATGAATCGTAATCTGGTGTGCAAGAGGTGTAACATGGGACCTAACTGGGAATTAAATTTCACAAACTAGACATGATTATATACCCACATCCAACCAAGGAAACTGGGATATTTGTGCAACAATGGAGAGCTAGCCGAAACTATCATCAAATAAGTAACTGTTGTATCCTGGTCTTCAATTATGCCAGAAGAAATTATCCAACATGTAAATGAAAAGAGTTATACCTAACACCATCTCCACCAGGGAAAACCAAAACATGTTTACTGGAAATGTCTAGCCAGCAAACCACAAGGTTTTATTCCCTCTCCCTGGATTTTAATTCCCTCTCCACATTTCTCCTTGCATTCCTTCACAGTTTGCTCAATGTATAGATTGAACAACACTGGGAAAAGACTACAACCCTGTCTTACTCCTTTCCCAAACAGTGTGACCCTTTCATGACCTTTAACTCTAATAATTGCTGTCTGGATTTTGTACAAGTTGAATATAACTTGACTGAATGGTTACATGAATTTATAACTTCCGTACTTAAAACTTGGTAAAAAAAAGATAAATATTACATTAACAAAACATTACACATATTCAAGGAATAAAAATGTGGCATGTCGCCGTGTAGACGAATCCCAGCGCTCCAAGTGGCGAAAACGCACAGCATCTGCAGATACTTTTCTGTCTTTGCACACAACATTTAAAATTGGTACAAAAGACTAACGCACACAACATCTGTAGTACCCCTGCTACCTTCTTCAGAATCTGAAAAAAAATGTATTCCAGTCAACATTGTCAAAAGCTTTCTCCAGATCCACAAATGATAAAAATGCAGGTTTCCCTTTCCTTAATATATCTTTTAAGATAAATCGTAATTGAGTATTGCCTTACGTGTTCCTACATTTCTCCCAAAATCAAAATTGATCTTCTTTAAGGTCAGATCACCAGTTTGTTGTTGTTAAGGTCTTCAGTCTGGAGACTGGTTTGATGCAGCCTTCCACCCTACTCTGTCCTGAGCAAACTTTTTCATCTCCTCATAAGAATGGCAACCAACATCCATTTGAATCAGCTTACTATATGCGTCTCTTGGTTTCCCTCTGCAATTTTTACTCCACACACTTCCCTCCAATGCTAAATTTATGATTCCTCGATGTCTAAGAATGTGTCCTACCAAGTGATCCCTTCTTTTAGTCAAGGTATGCCCAAAATTCCTTTTCTCATAAATTCTGTTCAGTACCTCTTCATTAGTTACGCGATCTACCCGCCGAATCTTCAGCATTCTCCTGTAGCACCACATTTCAAAAGCCTGATATTCTCTTCCTGTCAGCACTATTTATCATCCATGTTTCACTTCTGTACAAGAAAACACTCCACACAAATGCCTTCGGAAATTCTTCCTTACATTGAAATTAATATTAAATGAAAGCAAATTTCTCTTTTTCAAAAATGCTTTTCTTCCCATTGCCATTCTGCATTTTATATCCTCTGTACTGCGACCGTCATGTTATTTTACTACCCAAGTAGCAAAACTCATCTACAACCTTCATTGTTTCGTTACCTAATCTAATTCCTTCAGCATCACCTGATTTTCTAAGGCTCATTCCATTATCTTTGTTTTGCTCTTGTTAATGTTCATTTTATACACTCTCTTCAACACACTGTCCATTCCATTCAACTGATCTTCCAGGTCCTTTGCTGTCTCTGACAGAATTATAATGTCATCACCAAAACACAATGTTTTTATTTCTTCACCCTGAACTTTAATACCTATTCCAAATTTTTCCTTGCTTTCCTTTACCGCCTACTGTATGTACAAATTAAATAACATTGGAGAAAGGCTACAACCCTGTCTTACTCCCTTCCCAACTAATGCCTACCTTTCATGCCCTTCGAGTCTAATAACTGCGGTCTGTCTTTCGTACAAGTTGTAAATAACTCTCCTTTTCCTGTATTTTACCCCTACTGACTTCATAATTTGAAAGAGTGTATTCCAATCAACATTGTCAAAAGCTTTCTCCAAATCTACAAAAGCTAAAAATGTAGGTTTGCCTTTCCTTAATCTATCTTCTAAGATAAGTTGTAAAGTGTTTACTGCCTCCCATGTTCCTACGTTCCTCCTGAATCCAAACTGATCTTCCCAGAGGTCAGCTTCTATCAGCTTTTCCATTCTCCTGTAGATAATTCGTGTTAAAATTTTGCAACCATGACTTATCAAATTGATGGTTCTGTCATTTTCATACCTGTCTGCACCTTACACGCCAGGTGAACTGATGGTTCTGTCTGCGCCTGATTTATTTGGAATGGGGATTATTACATTTTTCTTAAAATTTGAGGGTATTTCGCCTGTCTCATTAATCCTACACACCAGTTCAAATAGTTTTATCATGGCTGACTCTCGCAGACACTTTAGTAGCTCTGAGGGAATGTTGTCTACTCCCAGGGCCTTGTTCCGACCTAGGTCTTTCAGGGCTCCGTCAAATTCATCTCTCAGTATAGTATCTCCTATTTCCTCTTCATCTACTACCTCTTCCCTTCCTACAACATTGTCTGCAAGTTCAATTCCTTTGTAGAGCTCCTCTATGTACTCTTTCCACCTTTCCCTTCTTTGCTGAGAACTGGTTTTCTATCTGAGTTCTTGATATTTGTAGAGCTGTTTTTCTTGTCCCCAAATGTCTCTTTTATTTTCCTGTAGGTAATATCTACTTTTTCCCTTCTTATACATTCTTCTACAGCCTGTCAATCTCATTTCTTAGTCGTCTGTACTTTATTTTGCCTGTTTCATTTACTGCATTTTTATATTTTCTCCTTCTCAATTAAATTTAGTATTTCCTGTGATATCCAAGGATTTTTTGTAGGTCTTGCCTTTCTGCCTATTTTGTCCTCTGCTGCCTGCACTATTTCATCTCTCAATGCTACCCATTCCTCTTCTACTGCTTTATTTCCCTCCGTTTCTGTCAATTGTTGCCTAACGCTCCCTCTGAAATTCCTAAGAACTTCAGGTTCCCTCAATTTATACAAGTCTTATCTTCTTATTTTTCTACTTTTCTGCAGTTTTTTTTTTCAGTTTCATGACTAATAAGTTATGGTCAGAGTCTATATCTGCCCCTGGGTATGTCTTACAGTTTAAATCCTGGTTCCGGAATCTATGTTTTACCCTTATAAAATCTTTCTGATACCTTCCAGTGTCTCCTGGTCTCTTCCACGTATACAACCTTCTTTTGTGATTCTTAAACCAGGTGTTTGTTATGATTAAATCATGTTCCATGTAAAATTCTACCAGGCGACTTTCTCATTCATTCGTTCTGCCCAGTCCATATTCACCTACTATCTTCCCTTCCCTTCCTTGTCCTACTACCGAATTCCAGTCTCCCATAACAATTAAGTTTTCCTCTCCCTTAATTGTCTGAATAATTTCCTTTAACTCCTCATACAATTCTTAAGTCTCCTCATCATCAGCAGAGCTAGTTGGCATATAAACCTGTACTACTGTTGTCAGTGTTGGTTTCATATCTACCTTGACAATGATAATGCGATCACTGTGCTGCTCATAGTAGTTTACCCGCATTCCTATTTTCTTATTCATTATCAATCTTACTCCTGTGACACCCCCAACTGATTTGTATATATAATCCTGTACTCACCTGACTAGAAATCCTGTTCATCCTGCCACCGAACTTCACTAATCCCCACTATATCTAACTTCAACTTATCCATTTCCCTTTTTAAATTTTGTAATTTTCCTACCCGATTAAGGGATCTAACATTCCATGTTCCGATCTGTAGAATGCCAGTATTGTCTTTCCTGATGACAACATCCTCCTGAGTAGTCCCCGCCTGGAGATCCAAATGGGGGACTATTTAACCTCCAGAATATTTTACCCGAGAGGATGCCATTATCATATTTTCATACAGTAGAGCTGCATGTCCTCGGGAAAAGTAATGGCTGTAGTTTCCCCTTGCACTCAGCTGTTCTTAGTAACTGTATGGCAAAGCCACATTAGCTAATGTTACAAGGCCAGCTCAGTCAATCATCCAGACTGTTGCCCCTGTAACTACTGAAAATGCTGCTGCCCCTCTTCAGGAACCACACGTTTGTCTGGCCTCTCCACAGATACCCCTCCGCTGTGGTTGCACCTACGGTACGGCTATCTGTATCGTTGAGGCACACAAGCCACCCCACCTTGGCAATGTCTGTGGTTCATGGGGGTGGATTCCACTGGTACTGTTTTTAATATTGTTGAGTAAGTTTCTTTCAGTGAGGATTCTGTTTATACAGTACACTAATGTGATAGAGTGCTCTAAGTCTCTGTTTTATCTATTCAGTGGCCCAAGTTTTGTAATTCTTATCACTGTACTCAGAGTGCAACTTCAATAAATGTGCATGTAGTAGAATCCTGCAATGTCATTTGTCAGTTACGCATTCACCTCCAGACTCATCAGTATTCAGCATTCCATTTGAAACTCATGCAGTACACTGTCTCTAATGACCACACTGTCGACGGGACACTAAACTCCAAGCTTCCTTCCTTCCATGCAGTACAGTCAACAGGTATATTCCATCAATGCTTGCCAATGTTCTGCTATGTAGGTTTGTATTCACGTGGCCTATGCTTATATCACATATTTGTTTTCAGTCTTTACTCAGGTTCATGCTGTTTTTGCTCTGATTGTCTTGTGTTGTTCTCACTTACATGAGTCGCGTTTTTGTGTCAATTGGTGTTCCAATGGTATGTGTTTGATCTTTGTTTCCTAAGGTCCCTCTGGATCTGGTGTTGCTACAGTTTCTTCAGCAACAGCATGACCAACAGCAGCAACAGCTTCAACAAATGTATGAACAATACTGGCAACAGATGGAACTTTTGACCAACTTGAGTACCGCCCCTCATTACATTTCTGTACAGTCAGCCTCACACACACCATTTTGTCCTCCTTTTGTCGCCTATGTTGACTCGTCCAAGGAGTGGGACACTTACAAACTTCATTTGTGACACCATTTCCATGCTTTTGGTGTTACTGATTCCGTGTTGGGTCATGCTCTTTTTTTCTCGTGTTGTTCATCACAGTTGTAGCAGGTATTGTGCAAGCTCACACCATTGCAGGTTATGGCTGCATTAACTTTTGATCAGATGTGTCAGTTGCTTTACAGTTACTACCTTCACTATTATCTCACGCATATAATTCTATCAGTGTCGTAAATAACCCAATCAGACCTACTATGCTTGGGCTGTGGCGTTGCAGGGGTTAAATTGTCATTTCATTTTGACATACATAAAGACTCCTATTCTGATCAAATGGTTTGTGACATTATTCTTCACTTAGCTCCTGACAAGGAAATCCAGGATTGAACACTTTAGTTTGATTACCTCATGTCAGCCGACATTCTTAAAATAACAGAGGCTTTTGAGGTTTCTTGTGTGACAGGCCGCATAGTTGTAGCATCATGTTTTAATGATTGTGGTTTATTGTGAGGTTGCCATAAATTCATCAAATATTAGATTCTTTGTTTTGTGTTTGTATTGTACTCTTCTTTTATAAAGTCTGCATGGTGTAACAGCAACAATACAACAGAGACTAATTTCATTTTCATGAAATTTATTAATAAGGAATGTACCGGTAGAACTGACAACTACAGACTGCAGATTCCAGATTCGAATGAATGCAGACTTCAGATTAACTCAGACTTCACACAGACTACATACTTCCTACTAACTAATTGGTATGCAGCACCTACTGTAAATAAGGTTACTGACAATGTGCATTTAGTTATTCACTGTTGGTTACACACAAATAATTAAAACTTTCAAATTAACACAGATGCAAATGATGTGATGCATTCATTGATTACAGAAACTTTGGATATATTTCTGAAAGTGATTATCTGAGCTTAAATCAGCTGAATACATCCAAAATTTCAAAATGTAGGTTTGATGAATTATTATTATTATTTGTTGAGTTATTAATTAGTTAATTAACTAATATCTTTTGATCTGAACATTGTTAATGATACAATTAGATTTCAATAACATTGTATATTTGTCCTGATTCAAGTAATTCATAATATTTGATGAATTTTAATTAATGTCCATACACCTAATAATTGGAATAACAGTGCTTTAATATAACACATTCCAGAATATTCTCTCATCGAAAATAATAACTGTGCAGATTTCTTGAACAGAATCAGTAATTATGTTTTCTCTGACATTCATAGATGCTTTATAATTGCCAACGATGTCCAAACTTATGAATGGAAAGGTACATGAATTATTACAGGTCATGCTATAAGTACAGTGTTGAAAGGAAGGTTGATAGTAAAAGAATCATGTTATCAGGTACTAAAATAAAGGTGGGTATCAAATGATAGAATAGAGATAGGAATCAAGTAGTAAAATGAAGGCTTACTCTAGCTGTTACAACACCATCAGAGCTTTCCTGTTTCACAACCTAGGCACAAAAGATCCTAAGCTAAAGCAAAGTTGACCTACACAAACTGTGAGGAAAAATATGGGCAGAAAAATATAGACAACCAGAAGAAAATCAATATAGTTATAAGTGACATGTATAGGGTGTACATAAAGTCCAGGAACACTTTCAATTATTTATTGCTCAAGAACCAAACTTTGTACAGGTGTTATATATATGTCATTTTGAAGAGAAACCCTGAAAGTTTTTTGCCACAACATAGTTTGGTAAGTTGCCAATAGTCAGTGCTAGAAGCAAAAATGGTGAATTGTGGTGTGTTCCAAGATTTCTATGTGTTGGAGTTTGACAAAAACAAGTGTGCTACAGCTGTTTAACAGTATGGTAAGAAGCCACTAACAAAGAAGGCCATTTACAACTGGCTCAAAAAATTTGTTACAATGGGTTCCTTGTGCTCAGCAAAGAGAAGGGGACATCTCAGTGTGAGTGAAGGGAACGTGAAGCGCATACTAGAGACACTCATAAGGAGTCCAAAGAACCAAAGAAATCAGTGCATCATGCACCCATGAACTTGAAATGGCTCCAATGACAGTCTGGAAAGTCTTGAGACAGAAACTATCTATGAAACCATTCAAATTGGAGCTAGTGGAGAAACTCAATGACAATGATAGAGACAGGTGTTTTGAGTTTTCTTCGCAATTGCAGCAAATGATTGGGGATGGGGATGGCATTATTGATTGCTTAATTTTTATTGATGCCTCTACCATGTTATGTAGCAGAGCTGTTTATGTATACCCTGTAGTATTTATAGCTTTCCCCTCACATGAATAATGATATTCTGAGCAATGTACAAGAACCTCTCCGGGGGACACCACCTTGACGAAGCACTGTCCATGCGGGTGGAGAGGCTTGCGCATCCGTGTGAAGCAGAGGGCTATACCGAAGGTAGAGAACCTACTGCCGGAAAGGCATCAGCTGATAGATCTGACTAAGAGTGTCCCACAATGTCCCGTCTTCCTTATCCTCTCCCAGTCCTTTCCCAATTCCTTTCCCAACCCAAGGTGTGATGCGATCCGTGCCGAGGGGTGCATGGCACATGGGTGGATGTGTCTCGAACGGAGCCTCAGGGATACTGGGCGACCTCCCTGAGTAAGTAGCCTTGCACCACGCAGGGTTATCATGGTGTGGACCATATAAATCCCCAAATCTCGTGGGACTAACATGAACACAGAGAAAGAAAGTATTTTAAAAGAATCTGAGGGGCAATCTGAGACCTCAGATACTCAGACATTGGGATCAGGGCCGATGGAGTGCACTCCTACTTCTGAATCAGGGTCTAGACCTGAGCAAGAAGTGGGAACTGTAACAGAGAAGTTGGACCAGATTAGGATTAAGGCCTTGTCTGGGGCTCAGAGGAGGAAACTTCTCAAGGAACAGAAGCAAAAGGAAAGAAAAGAATGGCTTCCTAAGCATAAGTGGAGGGAATCAAAAGGGCTTGAGCCCAAGACCCCCAAAAAGAAACTGCCTCAGGTCAAAGGGGATACACAGACTCCCTCAACGTCAAAGACAGGTGGCAAGAGGGTTAGGGAGGAATCTAAGACTCCTTCCTCTCTGGACAAGCGTGATCCTAAAAGGCTGAGGCAGGAAATAGGAAAACAGACCTATAGTACTGCAGTCTCGGTCTTTAGAATGGCAGTTGTCCAAGAAGGATACCCACTGGTGAGCATCACCTCGCAGCAGGAGGAGCTCGTGCAGATGGCCCTCTTTGAAGAGATTGGGGGGGACGCTGGTCCAGGACCCAAATTCAGGAGGGTCTATCTAGATCGTGGTGCCCTCATTTTTGTCTGCGAGGGGGAGCACTCAGCAGTATGGCTTAAGGACAAGGTGCCCATGATATTCCCGTGGGAGGATGCAAAGCTGCTGGTCAAGACAGCAACTGAACTCCTGAAGACCGCAAAGGTATCAATATGGGTACCAAAGATCCTTAAGGATGTCCCTCCAAAGACTCTGTTTGAGAAAATAAGGGTCCAGAACCCAAAAGTCTTGACAGAGGATTGGAGGGTAATTAACCAAAAGGTCGTTCCGGAAGGACGAACCCTGTTGGTGGAGGTTGGAGAGAAGTCCCTGAAGGCAATGCGAGAGCAAGGCCTGAAACTGTTTTTAGGAGTCTCGCAGGTCGCCGTCAGGGTAATCAAAGACCTTAAAGGCAATAATGGCAGCAAGATGGGGACTGGAAGTACTGCAGATAAAGCTGCAGCACAGTAAAGGGGCCGCTGCTACCCTGAGCCGTCGCCTGGGGAGACAGGAGGTGGACGTGGCCCTGATACAAGAACCCTATTTATACAAAGGGGGTGTTTTGGACCTCAGTGGTACTGGAGGTAAACTGATTTATGCTAGAAATTTAAAAAAAACTCCAGAACATGCATTTATATTAGAAATGGAATACCTTTTATACCAATGATGGATTTTTGTTCCAGGGACCATCAGAATGCAGCAACGTGAGGAAGGTATCACGAGGGAAATTGTTTTGGCCTCAGCATACCTTCCTTACTAAGACAGCTCTCCTCCTTCTTTGGAAGTGAGGAGACTGACAGAAGCCTGCCATTGGCAAGGTGACGAACTGTTGGTGGGATGTGATGCCAATCTATCGTGGGGCAGCAAGGACACCAACAGTAGAGGTGAGCACCTTCTTGAATTTCTCCTATCTAACAACTTGGAGATCCTGAATAGGGGTGATGAACTTACATTCAGGAATACTGAGGGGAGAAGTAATTGACATAACTTTTAGTTCCATGATGATGGGAAGTTACGTCGAACAGTGGCATGTGGTCCTGGAGCCATCCTCATCAGATCACACGTATATTAAATTCAAGGTTGAAATGGGAACCAGACAGACCATGGCCTATAGGAATCCCAGGAAAACAGACTGGGAGAAATATAGGAGAGACCTTGACTTCAGCCTATTGAAAATTAAAACTTCGATAAGGAACCAAGCAGAGTTTGAGGAAGTAGCAGAGGCCGTAACCTCTGCTATAGTGACCTCATACCAGGACAACTGCTCAATCACCAAGACGTGCACAAATAGGAGTGTGCCTTGGTGGAATAATAACCTGGAAATGCAAAGGAAACAGGTACGAGGTGCAAAGGACAATGGGCAAAGTATCATGAGGCCCTTGTCAATTACAACCTTGCCATCAGACGGGCAAAGGAGGCATCTTGGAAGGTATTCTGTGAGGAAGTGGAGGGCACGGCTGCTCAAGTGAGACTTCATAAAATACTCACTAGGGTACCAACTAATCCAGGAGGAACATTGAGGAAGGAGGATGGGGAGTATACAAAGACAGCACATGAAATGCTGGAACTGCTCCTCAACACTCACTTTCCTCAATATACTCTGGGGAATAACTCAGACCAGAATGCGATTCCTGAGAGACAACGGTTCTCAGGTATTCGCAAAGAGGACTGGGATTTGGCCAAGGAGTGTGTTGATGTCAGTAAGGTCCGATGGGCGGTGGGAACATTTCAACCGTTCAAGTCACCTGGCCCCGATGGAATCTTTCCAGCTCTCCTGCAACAAGTGGGAGAAAATCTTATTAGATTCCTATGCAGGTTATTTAGGGTTAGCCTAGCAGCAGGAATCATTCCCAATGACTGGAGGGCAGTGAAGGTTGTCTTCATTCCAAAACCAGGGAGAACTGATCATACCAAGGCCAAGATATGAGACCAATCAGCCTGTCCTCCTTCATTCTGATGACATTGGAAAAGCTGGTTAATGTGCATTTGGAGAAAGGTAGACTAGGGCCATGCTCAGTGGAAGAAAGGTAGAAGCTACCATGATGAATGAAAAAATGGTAATCAACACCACTAGGGGTTGCCCGCAAGGAGGAGTTCTTTCCCCTTTATTGTGGAATCTAGTGTTGAATGATCTCATTGGAGAATTAAACTCTAGGCAGTACTTTTGCCAAGGATACGCAGATGATCTTGTCATAGTAATACTTGGCAAATTTGCTGACACAGTGAAGAATATGGCACAAGGTGCATTGGGCATTGTGCAAGACTGGTGCAGAAAACAGGATCTAGGGGTTAGTCCTAAGAAGACTGTTCTTGTACCATTCACAAAGAAGCATATACAACATTCAAGCTGGAATCTAAAGCTTTTCAATGAAGCACTACCTGTGAAGGGGACAGTGAAATATCTAGGGGTTACCCTAGATGAGAAACTGACATGGACTCCTCACATTATGAATATTTGCTCCAAGGGAAAAGGTACTCTAGTAAGTACCAGGAGGGCTTGTGGCAAAAATTGGGGCCTGAGCCCCAAAGGTATGCACTGGATATACACCACGGTGATTAGACCCAGGATCACCTATGGGGCGGTCGTGTGGTGGAAGAAGGTAGAACAGCAGGTTGCTGCTAAGGAGCTTGGTAAGGTGCAGAGATTAGCCTGCCTAGCCATAACAGGCGGAATTAGCAGCACACCAACTGCTGGGATGGAAACCATGCTAGATATGCCCCCATTACACCTTTGGGTCAAGATGGAGGCAGCGGCTGGTGCATACAGACTCAAATATGGCAACAACTGGAACTATTTGGGATTTCCAGAATCACACACTAAAATAGTGAGTGAGGTAAATATAGGAAAGGTTGGGGAAATGCCAGCCGACTATATTATAACCTCATACTGCTTCAACAAGTCTTTTTAATTTAACAATTGGAAGCAGGGAGCTGTGGGAGAAAATAGTTCGACACCGTACGGGGGATATTGTCTGGTCCACTGACGGGTCAAAATCAGACCAAGGTGTTGGGGCCAGGGTATATGGGGTGCAGCCAAGACTGGAGGGCGTCATCTCTCTAGGGAAACTGGCCTCAGTATTCCAGGCAGAAATCACTGCCATCAGGGCGTGTGTGGAGGAGAATTTGCGTAGGTGCTACAAAGATTGTAGCATCTATATCTATTCAGACAGCCAGGCAGCTCCTGCAACAAGGTCTATAATTGTTGCAGAATGTCACAGGGTTCTGGTGGAGCTAGGGGAAAGCAATATAGTAAACCTATTGTGGGTCCCTGGCCACTCGGGGATCAGTGACAACGAACATGCCGACAGATTAGCCAGGATGGGGGCAGAGACTTCATTTATTGGACCGGAACCTGTCCTGACAATCACCAAGGCAATGATCAAATTGGAGCTACATAACTGGCTCAGAAGACAGTATGTAGAATATTGGACCAAAGTCTATCAACAAAAACATGGCAAGGTAATGATGCCAAAGCCTTGTTTTAAAAGAAGCTCTGCAATCCTGGGTCTGAACAGGAGAGAGATTAGACTCATGGTTGGATTGCTGACAGGCCATGGGAATTTCAAAAAACACCTACATACAATGGGAATAACAGAAGGGGACCCTAAATGTAGGCTCTGTGATGACGGTGATGAAACTGCATCACATCTGATCTTCGAATGCATTGCATTGGAGAGTAAAAGGCACAGAACATTTGGGACAACCAGACCTGAAGAAATTGTGTCTAATAAAGAACTGGTAAAGGGACTCCTTGCACTGTTCAAGGGCATTGGTTGGCTTTACTAGACATACAGGGAGCGATACCGCACAATAAACTTAGTTTCGGTGCGGGCAGTGGCGGGTTATACCAAGGCTGTTTTGGCTTCCCTGAAAAAATCAAATCAAATCAAATGTACAAGAAGGTAATTATCACACAGATACTTTTATGTTGTGTGATACATTACATATTTTTAGTGCCAAGCGGTTTTCTCCTTCAGAAAAAATACCAACAGGATTCAAATGAAGTGAACGGTCACCAGAAAATATGTTCTAGGAACAAAGTCAAATGGTGGAGCTGAAATTGTACCAAGAGAAATAGTAAGCAGAATAAGGCAGAGTCAGACCATTGGTGACCAGATTGTAAACAGATTCAGCTCAACGTTATTTACCACAGATATGTGGTACACATAACAGGATAAACAAAAATGAAAATGAAGCTTTCGGCTGTCAAGCCTTCATCTGCCAAAGAGAACGTGAATACACACACACACACACACACACACAACCGCCGTCTCGGGCTGTTTTGACTGGACTGCAACAGACAGCACAGCTGAGGTGAGAGCAACCGGTGGTGGGGGTGAGGAAACAGCATGGGGAGAGAAGCAGGAAGGGATGTCAATGGGGATGGAGTAATATGTCAGTGCTGTCTGACACATAGGAAGGGACTGGAGTATGTGGCGGAAAGGGAGATGTACATAAGCTGGAGTGTGGTTAGGAAAACGAAGGGGAGAGGAGAGTGTTGGGGGCAGGAACTAGCAAACGTTAAGTCCTGGGGGAATGTGGGAGTGTAGGACATACTGTAGGGAGAGTTCCTGTGTGCGCAGTTCAGACATGTTGGTGTTTGTGGGGAGGATCCATATGGCACAGGCTGTGTAGCAGTCATTGAAGTGAACCACATCATGCAGTGCTGCATGCTCTGAAACAGGGAAGGAGGAGAGATGGGCAATTACGTAGGTTTGGTGGATGGCGGAATACCACTTGGGGGGGGGGGGGGAGGATTTTGGGCAGGGTATTTCTCATTTCAGGACAGGATGAAAGGTAAAAACTTGGGCAGAGTGTGTGGTTTAACTGCTCTAGTCTTGGATGGTATTGGGTGGCGAGAGGAGTGTTCTATTGTGCCCGGCCAGTGGGTGTGGGGGAGGTGGCGGGTTACCGGACAGACAGGACCTGTGATATCTGGTTCTGGACAAGGTTTGGTGGGTAACTGCGGCCAGTGAAGGTCTCAGTATGTGTTTGGCATATTTGGAGAGGAATTGCTTGTCACTGCACATGTGACGACCACAGGTGGCTAGGCTGTATGAAAGGGACTTTTTGGTATGGAATTGTTGTTCAAAATGTTCAAATGTTTGGCAGCTGTTGAAATGGAGGTGTTGCTGATGGTTGGTAGGTTTGATGTGGGCAGAGGTACTGGTAAGGCCATCTTTGAGGTGAAAGTCAACATCGAGGAAGGTGGGCCGTTGTGTTGAGTAGGACCATGTGAAGTGAATGGAAGAGAAGGTTTTGAGATTTTGAAGGAATGTGGATAGAGTGCCCTCGCCTCCAGTCCAGATTATGAAGATATCATCAATAAATCTGAACCAGATGAGGGGGTTTGGAATTCTGGGTAGTCAGGAAGGATCCCTTTAGATGGCCCATGAACGGGTTGACTTAGTAAGGTGCCATACTCATGTAAATGGCTGTGCAGCGAATTTGCTTGTAGGTGATGCTTTCAAAGGAGAAGCAATTGTGGATGAGGATGTAGTTGGTCAAGGTAATGAGGAAGGAGGTTGTAGGATTGGAGTCAGTAGGGCATTGTGAAAAGTAGTGTTCAACAGCGGCAAGGCCGTGAGCATTGGGGAATGTTGGTGTAGAGGGAGGTTGTATCAGCCGTGACAAGCATGGTTCCAGGTGGTAAAGGAACAGGAACAGTGGAGAGTCGGTGGAGGAAATGGTTGGTATCTTTTATATAGGAAGGTATGTTCTGGGTAATAGGTTGAAGGTGTTGGTCTACGAGAGTGGAGATTCTCTCAGTGGGAGCACCATAACCAGCCACAATGGGACGCCCAGGGTGGTTGGGTTTGTGGACTTTAGGAAGCATGTAGAAGGTGGGAGTACAGGTATAGGAGAGAGAGAGAGAGAGAGAGAGAGAGAGAGAGAGAGAGAGAGAGAGAGAGAGACTCTGGGGAGAGGTCCTGGGATGAGCCTAAGCATTTGAGGTGGGACTGGAGATCCTGTTGGAATTTGGGGATGGTATCATTGTGGCAGGTTGTGTATGTAGAAGAATCTGTGCAGTTTTCTACATGGGCATGAACAGCAACAAGCTGTTTGTGTGGATGAATGACCATCATGGCAAGGAGGCAGCTGGACCATGCAGCACTGCATGGTGTGGTTCACTTCAATGACTGCTACACAGCATGTGCCATATGGATCCTCCCCACAAACACCAACGTGTCTGAACTGCGCTGATGGGAACTCTCCCTACAGTATGTCCTATGCTCCCACATTCCCCCAGGCCTAAACATTTGCTAGTTCCTGCCCCCAACACTCTCCTCTCCCCTTCGTTTTCCTAACCACACTCCAGCTTACGTACATCTCCCTTTCTGCCACATACTCCAGTCCCTTCCTATGTATCAGACAGCATTGGCATATTGCTCCATCCCCACTGTCATATCTTCCCTCCTTCCCTCTCCATGCTGCTTCTTCACCCCACCACCAGTTGCTCTTGCCTCAGCTGCACTGTCTGTTGCAGTCCAGCTGCAACAGTTGGAGATGGCGGTTGGGTTTGTGTGTGTGTGAGAGTGCGTGTGTAAGCGCATTCTCTGTGACAGATTAAGGCTTAACAGGTGAAAGCTTCATATTCATTTTTGTTTATTCTGTTATGTGTGCCTTCTGAGGCTCATTGGATGTCTCTGTGGTCAGTAGCAACCTATCCTTTCCAAAATATTGTTGAATCCTTCAAGGCATTTCCATTGTTTGATTCAGCTCAATGTTACATAGATTCATATCATAATATACAATATAAAGATTATATGAAATTTAATAAATAAAAAATGTTTGTCCATTCAAAACCATTATTCTTCTTATTATAAAAATCACTTTCCTCATACTAACAGACAAAGTGTTTTGTACCTCTATCTAATCATTTTCAATTCAAACATTTGTGACCTTCCTATCAGTTCTCACCAATAAGACTTGGGCAATACATAACTCTGGGTAGTAAAAGTTAGAAAAATTCTTATTATTTCCAGCTGTAAACCACAGATCATTTACAAGTGGACTAACATTTGCATTACCTATTTCAGCTCGCACTTCCCTCAATTTTTTGCTGTAGTTGCACCTTTTCCTTATCAATTCTCCCACTACATTATTTTATTTCCATTTCACAACCCGCCATCCTATCCGTTAAGTTATTTACTTCAGCTGTAGTTGTCTTCTCAAAATTATCTTTTTGCACAATCTTTATTGCATTGCTGTTCAATTCATGCTGTACCTTTTCCATTTTATTGTCTAAATTTATCTCTAATGCACTGACTTTATTATTAACAGAATCAACGTCCTCCCTTATTTTGCCCACTTCTGCCTTCACATAATTTAATTTTAATTCTACCGTTCCATCCACTTCTGATTTAAATTTTTCCAACTCAAATTTTACATTTTCAATATTGCTACTCAGTTCTGCACTCATACTTTCCATGTTCGCTTGAACTTTGTTCAAACCCAAGCCCAAGTCCTTCTTTAAATTACCTACTTCTGCTTTTACATTACCAACTTCTGCTTTTACATTACACAAATCGGCTTTTAACTCTGATTTTACATTACCCACTTCTAATTTTACTTACCAACTTCTGATTTTACATTACCCACTTCTGATTTTATATCACCCACTTCTGATTTTATACCACCCAAATCTGCCTTTGACCCCATTATCCACATGTAAAGTTTGTTTTCTAATGAATTTCCTGCCGTATCATCTTTATTCGCAGCCGCTGGACTACTAGCCCCATTATAGCCCTTCCCCATTTACATTTTCTCCCTCAGAACTCAGGCTAGCACATTCACTAATATTTTCAGAGCCATACATGCTTGGTGACTGCTTAATTACCAGCATTTCGTTAATGTAAGATCCAGCCCCAGACTCACACACATTTACATCATCGACGTTGGTACTTAGCTTTTCTGCAATGGTGCCTCTGCCACCAATGTATGTTGACTGCCTCCTGGAATTGCCGCCATGTAGTATTCGATGCTGCTGTGTCTGTGATGTGAAGTTCTGCACTGCCGTATTTGTAACTCGCACACCACGTTCTTCTCCGGTCCAAATACTGAGTCCTATACCTCTTCTATCTTCATATTATAACAGGCATGAAACTGCTGCTATACCATAAAGCTCTGAACCCCCACACATCATTCAATATGCATTAGACTTGGCTTCTAAATGAGTGTAATGCAAAATTTACAGTAACCATTTGAACAGAATTTTACTAAAACCGGACGAAAAAAGAGCTGTTGCTTTATTTCTTATCCCGGACGAGAAAACCCCATTTGCGACCTTCCTATTGGTTTTCACCAATAAGACTTGGGCAATACATAGCTCTGGGTAGTAAAAGTTTATGGCTCATTGTCTTTGTTCATAGGGGTGAGTTATGTATGTTAGCTTCTATGCCCTAAACAGCTACCCAATCTGTTTGCACAAAATCAATAATTAATCTGTAGTTTAGCCAGTCTATTAATCTACATATGATGACATGAAAATATATTTAACAAACATAAATTAAACCTCTGATTGACCAACAAAATGGATTCTAAGATAAAGAAGTGATTCACTCACGAAGTAATTCCTTATAAATGGAGTTTATTACTCTTATTAGACATGAAATGCAGTGGTGGTCCTACTTTATACATAGGTAAATAACTGAATATTTCCCCAACTATTGTTCATGAGAGGCACAACAAGTATCACACGCACTCAAGAGTAAAAGTTCCAAATTATCACTTGTAAGTTAGAGTAGTCCATCGAACTTTGCAGTTACAAGTTAATCCGCGATGAAGTATTTGTATAAAACACAGTTTGTCATCACATGAGTACACGATTGCTGAAATATCACAGTTTCACAGCCCTACTAACATGCATAGTTTATTGGTTTTCAAGCAGAGACTAAGTTCTGCATTCACAGTCCCGTAAATTTTCTAAGTCCAGACATGGCTATCTCTTCAAATCACAAGTTTGTTACATGGCTTCAGACCACACAGTGTCACAACCTTTCACCACCACGTCCAAGTTATGAGTCCCTTCCCAAGTGTTTGAAAAGCGTGCTCTCCCTGCTCCCAAAATTGTATCCTTCCGCGCATCCTAACGCCTCATCTTTAAAATACAATTTCCCTTCCAAAATTTTATACATTTGAATATCACAGAATTAAATCCTTTGACCACCTCCCTACAAATATTGTTTACATTTAACAAACAAATATATATTTAACAATACTAAAAAAAATGGTTGAGACTGAAGCTCTTTGCTCAGATAGCCATTAAGCATGGCGTCTCACTGTTGAAATATACTGCTGCCATCGAAATATAGTTACACAATTAATATTTAATTTATCATGGCTTTTTATGCTAATATATTCAGTTCTTGTCCACAAATACGTATAACTGTTCATATATAAATTATCTGCTGCATATCTTCTATTTTTAGTTGGCCATGAAATATTTAAGAGACAGTCTTCAACATAAAATATGAATGTTAATATTAAATATAACAAAATACATATATAAATGAAATGTGCTTCACTGGGTTCATGTTTTGTGTTTCTGTGGTGGAATCTATGTTCTGACACAAGAATATTACTATCTCAACGAAAAGCAGAACAATAGAGTAAAACAAAGTTTACTGAAAGTATACGGAAATAACATGGAATGTCTTTTAAGATAGGTAGCAGGGTGCATTGCTGCCCATTTGCCTCTTAAATTGTTACTGATAAACACTACACATCAATAATTGTAAATATAAGTCTTATAATATTATTATTATAGTATTGAAATTTATAAGTTTTTTATCTCTAATGGGTATTGAAAGTGTAATTACGGCATTTGATTCTCTCACGTGTCCCGAATCCATTCATATAATTATATTTGTTGTATGATCATTCCCTGATTTTATATGGAGATTTAGAATAATGTGTGTGGCTATATTGTATTTCATTTGCAATCTGGAATAGCCGCCCTCGCTCAGCCAAGTGTTTCCAGTTTCCGAGCACATTAGGGAAAACCTGAATACCTGTTGTATCCCATTCACTAGTCCAAACTGGTAGCCGACTGGCTGGGGAACCCATCAGCCCAGCAAAACCCGCTTTTCGCATTTAAACAATCAGCCTCCCCTGTATCTGTAATATCACACATTGAGATGTATACAGAAATGAATTTCATATCACTGTTCTGGTGAGTCCATGAACATAGGATTACCCTACTGGCTACCCTTAGGTTCTTTCACATGAAAAATCAAGTCTCATCCTATGCAAATGTCAAATACATAAATAGGCTTAATGCTTGCAGTCTGTTCAGAGCAAAGTTTGAACAATGCAAAATTCTTAAAAACACAATGATTCTACTGTTATCACTAATAGTTACAGAAGGCAAGATAAATGTCCTTGCAATGATGTGTCCACATGTGAGATTGTATATCAAATGTTTTTGAGAGAGTTTAACCACATTTCTCGCCTCCCCCCCCCCCCCCCCCAAGCACCCCCACCACTCCACGTTGCATATCACTGTTAAACAAATGTCCATGATTGACACGACACAAATTGTTCAAAAGTTTGATGTTTTTGCACTATCTGTGGTTCCAAAATAATTCAGATCAATCCTGCAACATGAAGTTTTACAAGACATCATTTACATCACTAAATATAGGCCATTGTTCTCCACTAATTTCAATTACTACCAAAAGTATAGGTGGTATATATATAACTTCTTATGAAATAAATATACAAATAAATTCCTATGCCATATAAGTTGGCTTTTCATCCTGTAGGTTTAGATTCAAAATAGACTCCTTCTCACCCTCCTGATTTGACAGGCAAGATTATTATTAGCAAAGTCTATAGTTGATATTAAACATGTTGTCCCCTAAAATAAAAAAAATAAAAAAGAAGCTAAAACAGTGCTGAAAAATAAACCTAATTACTTATCACTAAGGGCCATCACAAAATTCCTTCATACCTAGAGTTTCCTCTATCTCTGCCACCATAAATATTCCTATTATTTTTATTATGCCATCCCCCATTTGATCTATCAGAATGACTTTGTTTACTCTTTCTAGCCTGTGGTCAAGCTTGTCACCAAATCTAAGAAAGAAATCTAAAGAATCATCAGTACCATAGTCTCACCCTTTCCAAACTTTGGCAACTTTCTCTGTTATCTCATCTATTTTTTTTTTTTTAATTTATTTATTTTTTTTCCCACAAAAATTCCTTCATCATACCATCACTTCATTTATACGTAGGACCATTTAAAAACCACTCCTAATCCTGGCCTGTTCCTCTTTAGACCAATATTTATCCAAAAACTTGCTCTCAAACTATGAATATTTAATGTTTAAGTTTAATAGTTTGGATGGCCAAGGATTGGGTTTCCCCATCCAAGAATGTTTTCACAAATTTTATTTTAATGTTATCACTTATATCAAATGTAAAACTGTCTGTACATGACCTAATAAAATCTTTAGGATGATTTTTACCATCACCAGGTTAACATTTAGTATGAACATCATTCCAGTTCTTTACACTAGAATTTAACAAAACCTTGGTAATTACTTCATCTTTCAAATTCTTCTCGGACTTCCAGCCAGATCATACTGACATCTGTACACAATATTTCTGCGATCCACCTGGCTCCCATCATCACGTGAGGAAGATAAGCCATTCTTGCCGTGACTGAGTGAAACTGTGGAACGGCTGGCTCTATATATGCAACAAAAGTACAAAGGCGCATGCACTAAGTACAAAGTGCACACTTTTACTCGTAGCTGCTGACCCCTGGCATAAGAGAGGTTGCGGTGCCTCCAGTGGTGGGTGATGTCAAAAATGATAGATCACTAAGGATTATCATTCTTTGCCATTTGATGCAAATGCCGATGTTTCTTCAAGTCTGACAACACAGGATTCCATGATTTACTCAGCAAATAACCACTGTCACTGTTAATTGTGTTATCTGTTATTCTGATTTCAACAGATTCTTTCAGAACACAATCTCAGTAATGTGAGGTGTTTGCAACAAATTGTGTTGCATCATATAACATTTGGTGTCCCTCTGAGAGACAGTGTTCAGCCACCAATGATTTTTCAGGCTGCATCAATCTTGTATAATGATGATGTTCAACACGTCATTGACGATACAAATAGACTGGCCAGTGTATGTTTTGCTGCACTCACATAGCATTTTATAAATGTCAGGCTTCCTTAGGCTTAAATCATCTTTAACAGAGCCAAGAAGTGCTCTAGTCTTAGCCAGCAGACGAAAAATACACGCAAATGTGTGTTTATTTAAAATTCCTCTATCTTGGCAGGCACATTGCCAACATAAGTAAGAAAAGCAAAAGAACTGAAAGTGTCTTCAGCTGGTTCAACGAGGTCACTCAACAGCTTCCCTTTCTTCTTACAAAGCTTATCAAACTTACTGATGAGTTGAACCATCTCCTCCCCACAGAGGCACTTGACGTGGCTATGTAAACTTTCCCAGTGTATTGACTGATCAAATGTGAACACCATATATCTAACTCCATGGATTTTATTCAGTGCTTGGTCTTTTTATCTTGGTCCCTCTGATTTGCTTGTGAGTTTTGATGTGGTCTCTCTTTTTACTTGTGTCCCTCTTGAAGAGTCATTGTTACTAATTAACGAGAAACTAGATATGGAAATGACGAAGCTTTGCTGCCGTGTATTGACATCCATCTATTTTTTACTCAGTGACAAGTATTTTGAGCAGACTGATGGGGTGCCTATGGGGAGTCCTTTGTCCCCCATAGTTGACAACCTTTTTATAGAGGTCTTTGAGGAAATGGCACTCAAAACATATTTTTTGAAGCCAAATTGCTTTTTTAGATATGTTGACGATATGTTACTTGTTTGGACACATGGAATAGATTCTATGCACTGGTTATTAGATCATTTTATCTGTCTCTATCCTAAAAGCCACGCTGCTGGTCCAGGTAGACTTCAAAAGCCACTATCAACATTCAGTTGATTGTACATTCTTACCCCCTTCTATGGGAGAGGGGTGGGGAGAGGGACAGTACATTTCTGAGACTGACCTGGCAGTGGCCTATTTGCAACTCTCTACCAAACCAGATTCACAAGACAAACTCTTTGTGAACACTCGCGTTTGTTTATATCAATACTCTCACCTTCGTTTCGGAGTTGCCAGTGCACCAACTTTGGTTCAACATTACTTGGAAGAATTCACTACCCCAATGCCAATCCTGGTGTGCATTAATTATCTTGATGATATTGTTGTTTTCAGACAGACCACTGAAGATCACCTGAACAATTTACAAACTTCGTTTTCTGCCTTGCATGCAGCAGGTATAAAGTGTAACCTTTCGAAGCATCATGTTTTTCAACCATCTATATAGTATCTTGGTTTCAAAGTTTCAGGTCATGGCGTTGCCCCACTTAAGGCCCATGTTTGGCCTATTACCCCACTCTCACACTTCACTTGGGTAAAAGTGCTACAATTATTCCTTGGGAATATTGCTTATTACCACAATTTCATTCTAGGAGCTGTGACCATTTTGCACTCTTTATACAACCTTTTGAGAAAAAGTACTGAATTTCAGTGGCCTCCCACTGTGTGTGAAGCCACATTTCTTTCCCTTAAAGAGAAGCTTGTTTTGGCCCCATGCTTGGCAACTTTTTCCAGACCAGCACCTGGTTCTGGCCACTGATGCCTCTCACTTTGGTCTTGGCACATCACTTTGCTGACACATCAGAATGCCCAATCGCCTTTGTCTCCAAAACTTTCATTCTGGCCTAGTCCAAATACTCTGAGACTGAAAAAGAAGCCCTAGCTATCCATAGTCTATGCACTCAAAAAGTTCTAAGTGTTTCTTTACATTACAAAATTACACTTGATAATGGATCACAAACCAACTTGTCACTCTTTAATCCATCTGATCCCTTACCAGACACAGCTGTGCACAGGCTATAGTGTTGGGGTTTGTTTTTGTCACAGTTTCATTATGAAATTCATTTTCACCTTACTGCTCAGTGGGCGAACACTTACACATTGTATCACCTGCTAGTTTTTTCTGACGCAGCCTTTGACCAGGATAAACTTCTCTGTTTCAACATAGCCATCGAAGCGCGACATACTATCAAAGGTTTTCTCTGATGTCTGGCCACGTGGTCCCAACAGTGATGGTGAATCTGTTTTGTGACATCCAGTGGTTCATCATCCCGCATGCATTGCCAGGCACTCCCACTCAGTGCACCCTAGATCCCCTCCACAAGATTATGCTCTTCAATATCAGCTTGATGAGAGAGAGAGTTTTCTGCTACTACAATCAGCAAATGCATCTCCTCGTGTAATGATTCCAAGTTCTCTCCATCATGAGGTCTTAAGACTGCTTCATGCCGACCGTTAGGGGATTATTTGTAAGAAAGCTTTGGCTAGGCATGATGATTTTTGGCCGGGAATGGACAGTGAAATATTGCATCTTGTGAATGCATGTGACATTTGTGCAATCCAGCAGGCAGTTCCTTGTTCTTCCCTTACTCCTTGGCCCCAATCTAATCAGGCATGGGAATGCCTCCACATGGACTATGTGAGACCATTCCTCAATTAGCAATAGCTCTTGTTATCAATGCATATTCTGAATTTTTCTTTGTAGCCCATTATACACATCTTTCTTTCATTGTCATGATTGCTGCATTGTCCTTCGCTGTGAAAGATCTGCAGCTTACTACGGTTACTGATGACGCCTCACAATTCACTTCTCAAGAATTCAAGAACTTTGGTGTTCAGTGTCGTATTCACCATATCCTCTCCCCTGCCTTCTACCCCCAGTACAGTGTCGAAGATTAAAGGATGGTACACTTTCTAGAACTAGATGCATAAAAAACATTTAGTCTGCCTCGCCCAATATTGCTCTGATAGGTTCTTGGCTTCTTATCACTTTAAGCTGCTGGATAACTAATGTCCAGCAGACCTGCTTCTTGGCCAACAGCCATGGTCGATACTCAGCTTGCTTGTACCTCCACCACACCATCCACAGGAGCTGCCATGATATTGATTCCAGCAGGGCATCAATCTGTACGGGGGCATTTAGCAGACATCTGAAGTGCACATTGTGCGAAGGGCACCACCTTTGCATCGTATGCACATTCAGGGGAGAAGTGTCGTGTCCCTTGGGTCAGGTGCTGCAGAGGTGTCCTCACTGCCCCCCCCCCCCCCCCCCCAATCCCTGATGGAGTCTTCAACTGGAATCTTTAATGCCGTGTTTACCTTAGAGGTACCTGGCTCATCTTGGTCTTTTGTGGGGCAATTTCAGAGTACTGAGGTCGATTTGACACCACCCCCGCAAGTGCCCTTGGCATTGCCTGGGGCCGCCTTCACCTCAGCCTCTGGTTCTGCCGGTGGCAGGACTGGCATACATCCACACCAACCAGTCGTGCAATCACTAATTATTTCATACTGGCATTCAATGTCCCGAACACCACCCCACAATCCTCAGCCACAGCCATTACTGTGGTTCCACTGCATCATCTATGTGCAAGTGATAGTGATAGTGATTCTGTGGGTATTCAGTCCTGTGAGCTGGCCCCTCATGAAGAGGGGAGGCATGCTGAATCCATGCGCCATGCCAGCTGTAAGTCAACTGGCTACCACCAGCCATGCTACCAGCGCCGATGAGAGCGCACTCTGTCTCAATGCGTAAAATGTTGACTGGGCCAGGATCGGCCTCAGTACTGTTTTCAATATTGTCAGATAAGCTTTCCTCTGCAAGAACTCTCTTCGTGCAATACGCTAATGTGATATAGTGCTCTCTCTGTTTTATCTATTCAGTGCCCCACAGTTGGTAATTATGATCACTGTACTCAGAGTGCGATTTCAATAAACGTGAATGTAGTAGAATACTGTGACAATGTAATTTGTTAGTTACGCATTTACCTCTAGACCCATCAGTATTCAGCATTCAGTTTGAAACTCGTGCAGTACATTCAACAGGTATATTCTGGAAATACTTGCTAATGTTCTGCAATGTATACAGTGGGGGTCAGTCACTATGCCTGTTGTAGGACAGACGTCTAAGGAAATATATAACTCCACAACAACACAATACAAGAGAACAAAATAGTTTGTAAGCTGTATAATAAGAAATTGATATTGTGTTCTGTTTACTAGCGGTAATAAATCAGTGTAAATATGTAAATATGAAAATTACTGTGAAATTTTGAAATTTAAGGGGGCATTTTGTGTTCTTGTTAGTTATATTGTCTGAATGTGTGTTCGTTTTACTCTAAGGTTTTCTATTGATTCAATGGGAGTAAGTGCTATAGTACTACCTACTTTCAGAGAGATGCCAGATAAATGGCAAAATGACTGGGATGGTGGTTACAATACAAGAAACTGGTAATGGAGGTATCATAAAATGAGTCTGGATTTAAAAAAAAAAAAAAAAAAAAAAAAATAATTACAGTGATTCTGCCTAACGTTTATTTTATCACAAAAAGGCGCATCCTGTGCTGACTTTTTTTTTCCTTGGTAATGGTGAGAAATGAGCAATAGCAATTAGGAGGTATGACTGACAGAATCCATAATTACCTGTAAAATTTCTGATCTGGAGGTAACATGGAAAAATACATGAGGCTATAACAAATTTGGATGGGCACAGATGTAGTTTGCAAGAAAGCTGAGACTGTTTTGCATTCTGAAGGTAATCTGTGTTGTTGTCCTTGTTATGTGAAAGATACCGATTCAGTAATAATCGGTTATTCGCCTCCAAATGCGAAACTATCATGTTGTTGAGCCAACATATAAACTGAGAGATGAGCAATAATGTTGTTGTGTTGAAATGGAAGCAGGTTTGACTTCAAAGGCAGAGTTGTCAACTAAACACAGCACTTATACTGAAAGCAGGCTTATTGCGAACTTAACATACACGCAGCACTAACTGCCTCCCGGGAGAGTGCTCTGCTATTTATACACAGACAGAATGTACCAGATATTTTGAAGATTAGTTAACATAAGAAACTTGTAGAAATTACAAGTGAACATAAGAAACATGTAGAATATTCTGGAAATGATAATTACAAAGAAATAAATTTTTGCTGTCAGACGGGATTGAACTGATGACCTTCAGCACCGCAATCAGTGATGTATCCATTGCACCACACCGTCAGTTCATTAACTTGCACTCTCCTCAAAGAACAGCGACCTGCTGTTAGGTTCCCTTTGGAGCCTGCTGCAATGTCCTGGCTCTTGATCTTGTCTCTGTATGGCAGTTCTGGAGAATCCTTCCCTTCTGCACGATTACCGATGACAGGCGTTCCTGTACTGGCTTCATCAGTATCTTTACCGTCCTTAGAGTCCTTGAACAAGAAGCCATTTTCACCTATCTGCTCTTCAGGATCATAGTAAGGCTTCATGTGGAGGACGTGAACAATGTCTCTTCGTTTTTGTCGTTTTGATGATGGCTCATAATCCTCAACTTCGTATGTGACGTCTGACATGCGGCGTATGACATGATATGGACCGAAGTATGGCCTCATTAACTTTTCTGATAGTTCAACTTTCCGTACAGGGGTAAAAATCCATACCAGATCTCCTGGTCTGTACACAACAGGACGGCGCTTGTCGTTATAACGCTGACGGCCGTTCTCCTGGGCGTCCAGTGTCCCTATGCGAGCCAGTTGTCTTCCTTCTTTGTCCCTGGTTATGAGCTGTTTCACATAGTCACCTTGAGTGTCGTCCAGCTGGAACGGAAAGAGCGTATCCATTGTCATCTCAGTTTCACGGCCATGGAGCAGGAAAAACGGTGTGAAGCCTGTGGGTGTCTTGTCTTGCAGTATTATAAGCAAATGTCACAACTGGCAGTATTGTATACCAATCTTTCTGCTCACCGTCGACGTACATCAACAGCATATTGGCTAACGTCTTGTTAAAACATTCTGTATGACCATTTGTCTGAAGATGGTATGCAGTTGTCATTCTGTGGACAATGTCACAACATGACATTATCTCTCATACCAGTTTTGACTGGAATACTTTTCTACGATCAGCTAGCATCACACGTGGTGCTCCATGCTTCAAAACAATGTCTTCTACAAGGTATTTTTCAATCTGTGGAGCTTCTGCAGTCGGCACAGGTTTGGTGACAGCGTAGCGTGTGAAGTAATCAGTGCAGACTATTATCCATCGGTCACCGGTTGCCGACTTTGGGAACCTCCCTAAAAGATCGATCCCAACTCGGTGGAATGGAGCTGCTGCAGGTGGAATCAGTACGAGATGCCCTGGAGGTAATTTCAGCACATGCTTTCGTTGCTGGCACTCTTCACAGTGACTCACATAGTGCTTGAAAGATCGGTAGAGGCCTTTCCAGTAATACCTGCGTCTGATTCTGTGTAGAGTCTTCACGAATCCCAGATGACCGGATATTGGAGCATCGTGGAAATACTTGAGAATAGCTGGCTGGAGGTGAGCTGGAACGACTAGTAGCCATTTGGGGCCCATGGATCGTAGTTGCTCTTATACAATGTCCCATTTATAATTTGGAACTCTCCATTGGTCGGTTCTCCTTTCTCCAAGGCCTCTATGGTCTTTAATAGTGCTGGATCTTCCCGCTGTTCAGCTGTAACATCATCTAATTCAGTGAGGGCTAAAATTTCATTCGTGCTCTTGTGTTCCACTAATGGATTCCTCGAAAGGCAGTCGGCATCCTTGTGTTTGCGCCCGTTCTTGAATACCACTGTGACATTGTACTCTTGGAGTCATAGTGCCCATCTTGCTAGTCGACCTGATGGATCCTTCAAGCTATTGAGCCAACACAAAGAATGGTGGTCTGTCACGACGGTGAATGGTTTGCCGAATAAATACGGCCGGAACTTGTTGATAGCCTAGGTAACTGCGAGACATTCTTTCTTAGTTGTGGAGTATATTTTCTCTGAGTTTGAGAGTACTCTTGATGTGTAGGCTATCACCTTTTCAGCACCTTCCTGAACTTGTACAAGCACTGCACCAATACCATAACCATTTGTGTCTGTGTGAAGTTTAGTTTCCGCATTCTCGTCGTACAATGCGATCTGGTGCGGAAGTTAGAGCCTCTTTAAGTGCCTGGAAAGCTCTTTCTCTTGTCTCGTCCCAGTAAAACTTGGCGTCTCCCTGCAGAAATTCTTGTCATGGACGTGCCTTGTTAGAAAATCATTTTATGAAACGTCGGTAGTATGAGCACAGCCTGAGAAAACTTCTCACATCACAAATGTGCTGAGGAGTTGGAAATTCTGTGACTGCCCTTACTTTATCTGGATCAGGACGGACACCATCTCCATTGACTAGTTGCCCCAGGATTTTTATCTCTTTGGCGACGAAGAGACACTTCTTTGGATTGAGGCGGAGTCCTGCAGTCTGAACACACTTCAAAACAGTTGACAGGTGACTCAGATGTTTTTAAAATGTTTTTGAGAAAATGACAATGTCATTTAAATAGCAAAGACATGTCGTTCACTTAAGGTGTCGAAGAAAGTTGTCCATCATGCATTCGAATGTGACCGAAGCATTACATAATCCAAATGGCATTACCTTTAATTCACGGAGGCCGTCAGGTGTAATAAAAGCCATCCTCTCTCTGTCAGCTTCATCAACCTCGATTTGCCAGTAACCTGTCTGCATGTCCATAGTTGAGAAGTATGTAGCTCCTTTCAAGCAGTCTAAGGTGTCGTCTATGCGCGGCTGTGGGCAGACATCTTTCCTTGTGATTTTGTTCAGCTGCCGATAGTCGACACAAAATCGCCACCCTCCATCCTTCTTTTATACGAGGACCACCGGAGATGACCAAGGACTTTCCACAGGTTGAATAATGTCATCGTGCAACATCTTCTCCACTTCTTCCCGAATTATCCGTCTTTCAGCTGGAACACTATACGAACGCTGGCTAATTGGTGGATGATCCCCAGTATTGATACAGTGCTTTATTGTGGGCCGATACGTCTGAATTTTCTCCTTCTGGGGTGTTAATGCACCTGAAAATTGGCGCAGTATAGTTAACACCCACTGGCGTTGTTTCTTGGTCAGTCCGGGCCCTATTGGCAGTTCCACAGTTGCTTCCTCCAGCATGTTGTCTGTACTAACAGCAGAGCATGGGTCTTCGTTGATGACGTTGAGTTCACCGCACTGGATTGGTTCAGCTGTCCCGATACACATTCCCTTGGGGATAAGTTGTGACTGCTCGTGACCATTAGTGATCCAAGTCTCTCCTCGAGCACTGGTAATGCTAATAATAGCCGCTGGTATGTAAATTTCTTTTGTAAGCCGAATAAACTTTTGACTATCGACAAGCACTTCACAGTTTAACCAGTCATCTGTGTTTGTGACTGGAACTCTTCTCACTGTCAACAACGGGATCGTCACATTGTGAATGGCAAATAACTTCCCAGAAAATTCTATATTACGTGTACCTGTCGGAACGACTTCCTCAGCTCAGATCTTCCACAGTCAATGATAGCTTGGGATGCCTGAAGGGAAGTCCTATCCAAGGATGACATTATGACTACATTCTGTTAAAGCGACAAATTCAAACAGCTGGGTCTTATTGTTGATGGTTATTCTTGCGACACAGGTTCCTGCTGGTTGGACGTACCTTCCATTTGCGACCTTCAGCACTGTTGCCCCCATATCACAGAACATTGTCTTCTTTAGTGTGAAGTGGTAATTATCTGACAATACAGAGAAAGAAGCTCCTGAATCAACAGGTTGGCCGTCGATTATGACGTCAATGAGATTTCCCATCTTAGCGACTGTCGTCCATGGAGGATTTTCATCTGCGGCGACCTCACCTCCATAGATGGTCACCTCACTTAGTTTTCCTGGGCGCAGTGGCTAGGGGAGCAGCTGATACCTCTGTACGGCGACGGTGAATGGCAGTGGCACGTCAGCGAGCGACCTCGTCCAGGAGACGGTGATGGGCTTCTTTCCATAGGTCGACTGAACTCAACAACAGGTGACTGCCTGGGATAGAACTATAGAACTGCTCTGATGGCTGACGTCTTGAGGCAAAATAATCATCCAATACTCGCCTTCTTTCTCTGCAGTAGTGTATGACATGCCCAGAGCGCCCACAGTGGAAACACAGTGGTGTGTTGTCTTCTGTCCTCCAGACGTCTGTTCTTCTGTGGGGCACCACAGTTGCCAGGGGAGTTGGTTGTGACTGCGTCGGCCGGTTCATGTGCTGCTGTTTGGCGGCTGCATCGTGTCATAGCAGGATGACGCCATTCTTCACGTCGGGTATGATTGGCGGGGCAGACATGAGCAATATCTGAAATACCTCTTCCTCAGCGGCGTCGGCTCCTTCGTGACTTACAGGGCTAACATCCATGGCCATAATCTGATGCTCGCTCGGTCTAATAGACCCGGCTGCCATAAACTGTTGTAATTCTTCTCTCACAATTTGGCTTATAAGGGAAGGGAAGTCATGCTGGTCTTCCACAACTGCCATAGGGATTACATTGGGGAGACTGTCATACTTCTTTTGTCCAACCCTCCTTTGTTGCATCTGTGCAACATGCTGGCACCACTTGATGAACGCTTCTGTTGTAGCCCCCTCAGGGGCTCAGCATTAATTTGCTGGGTACAGGCTTGACGAACCCGGGGTCCTGAGCTGGGGACTGGTTAGCGCCGCCAGTCCTCTAGACACCGTAACCTTTGGGCACGCTTTAGCGACCACCGTGTGGCGTGGTGGTGGAACGTTGTGTGTACTGGGGAATGGGGATCGTGGCTTGACCACCCGGGTCGCGAGGATGGTACAAACCTCTATAAAAACCCTTCAATTCCAAGGTGTGCTACGTGCTGATGGGATGCATGGCTGTTGAAGAGGAACAGTCACTAGCGACCAACCTCTGGGGATACTGCCACACCTCAGTTGTATAAGGCTTACCTAGACACACGAGGCTCTGTCTAGGTGGACACGTACTTCCCTAGCTACTCGTGGGACTGAGATGCAAAACTCTAATTTATCCCATGAACCTTCCAGTGGGATGGGTGTACCACTGGGGGGTACCAAAAACAAGTCGAAAAAGGGGTCAGACCAGTTCAGTAACAAAAAGAGTTTTGTCCATAGTAACAGAACGCAGACTGCTAGCCAGTTGGTTGAAACGTCAACCTCCCAACAGGCGGAAAATCTGCAGAAGGCAAAGTATCTGGGTGAATACGAAATCGACGCAGAACTACACGGTACCCTGGACTACAGTAAGAGTGTAGTTTTCTGTAGGGACTTAATGGACATTCCACTTGAAGAACTCAAGGCAGAAAGGGCAACAGAAGGCATAGTGGACGTCCAGAATATTAAGAAAAGGGTGGATGGAGAACATGTGTCATCAGAGAGCTTCATCCTTACTTTTAATACTCCTAAACTGAGCATGTTAAGGCAGGATTTTTGCGATTGAAGGTCCGTCCCTACTTCCCTAACCTCATGCGCTGCTTTAAGTGCCAGCGCTTCGGTAGTCGGGACTGCCAGGTGTATCTTGAGGAAAAGACAGGAGATAAAGACGACCAGGCGTATTTACTACCCGGAGGCCAAGAAGATATTTAAGGCCATGCAGCCACCTGTATTTCCCACCTCGTTCGCTGCTGATTTACAGAAAACCATCTCCACAGGAGATGCCTCGACACAAACTGAGGCTGTCAGTGTCAGCACTAATACTTGCACATGTCCGTGCACATGTCAGGCAGCTGAAGCTCCCCCGCCTCTTGCCCCACCAAGTACAGCCGACAAAGCTACAGGTACAGCTTTTGCAGACCATGCGGTCTCTGTTGCTACAGAAGTTGTGCTGGATAAGGAACCGCAGGAACTCAATAAGAAGGCACCTCACCAGCGAAGTGCCTCTCAAAAAAAGAATATTCCGGCAAAGCAGAGTGCTCCCCAAGTCCCCCTTTCCTCCTCATCTTCTCAAAAGAAGAAGCCGAAGAAAGTATCTCCACGTCCACTTGCAGCTCTTTCGGGAGCGTCATCGGACGTCTTAATGGCGGCGTTGAGCGACGATGAGGACATTATTATGGACGTCGATGCGTCATCGCCTGAACCAAGCAGTCCATCTGCTACCCAGCTCCAAGAGTGCCTCACCATCGCGGCACAAGGGTAGGGAAAAGAAAGACCCACATAGGTGACATGGCTCCCACACTGCAGTGGAATTTGGCTGGATTCAGGACTCGTTTGGAGGAACTTCAGCTTCTTGTGAAGGATAGGCCTTTCTGTGTCTCCCTTCAAGAGACACACTTCAAACGGACTGATACACCTGTCCTGAGAGCCTATCAACTCCATAGGAAAGACGACCTAACGGGTGATAGAGTACAAGGTGGTGTGGCAGTGTTCGTCAAGGACACTTTTCACTCCTCGCCTGTGCCATTGACCACTACACTGCAAGCAGTTGCTGTTCATATACTGGCCCATCATGATATCACAGTCTGCTCTCTTTACTTACCGCCTGGAGAGCATGTTGACAGTAATCTCCTGACAGAGCATATTGGTGAACTCACTTGTCCCTTTCTTCTTTTAGGAGATTTTAATGCGCATAATTCACTATGGGGCTCTAACAACAACTGCCCCAGGGGACGGATGGTTGAGACTGTGATACACTCCTCCGATGTTTTCTTACTGAACACAGGCCAGCCTAAACATTTTAGCACTGCTACAGGTTCGTCTTCAGCCATAGACCTCTCTGCTCGCCTGCTCTTGCACATACTGCTCAGTGGAGCGTGGACGATGACCTTCATGGCAGCGACCACTATACCATTTGGATAGACTTGCCGGTCGCCATAGATTGCAGTGGGAAGCCACCGAGATGGCAGCTGCACAAAGCTAACAGGGCACTCTTTTAGCAGTTGGCTATTTTCGAGCAGTGTCATGATGTCCAAGAATGGGTGGATCACATCACAACAGTGATTCACAATGCTGCTGACGCTTCCATCCCGAAATCGAAGCCGACGCTTCAGCGATCAACTGTTCCCTGGTGGAACTATGCTTGTCGTTCAGCGATTAGAGACAGAATAGCAGCATTGCGTCGATTCCATCGGTACCCTACCGATGCGAATTTGGCCAATTTTCGAGTGGCAAGGGCACGGGCAAGGAGAATTATTAAAGAGAGTAAGCAGAGGTCTTGGTAGGAGTTCCTGAACGCCATCAATAGGTCCACGCCTGCAGGTAAAGTATGGGAAGCCATTAGGAGGATTTCGGGACGGAACTCCCGACCGTAAATAGCAGCTGTGTGATGGCAGGGATGTCTTTTACAATCGCCCAGGGACATTGCCCAAGTTATGACAGAATCCTATGCAGCTGTTACATCCGATTCTCGCCAGGATCCAGTCTTCCATCAATATCGCACGATACAGGAGATGGTTGGCTTTGACTTCCGTTCCTCCAACGTTAATGACTACAACCAACCTTTCTCAATGTGGGAGCTGGAATCCGCATTGTCAGCAGCTCGTGATTCTACACCTGGCTATGACGAGATACCGTACAGACTGCTGAAACAATTGGAATCTCAGTCAAAGGGGGTCCTCTTACATCTTTTTAACGAAATTTGGATTACAGGGAATTTTCCATGTTCTTAGAAAGAATCCATTTTAATTCCAATTTTAAAACCGGGGAAAGATCGCATCGACCCAGGTAGTTATTGGAGTATTAGCCTCACGAGTTGCATTGGTAAGACGTTGGAGCGTATGGCCAACCGGCGCTTTGTATGGGTCCTCAAAAGGAGATCCTTACTTAGCCGCTCTCAATGCGGGTTTAGGAGGTATCACTCTACACTGGATAACCTCACCCTGCTTGAAAGTGCGATCCAACAAGCTTTCCTACGGAAGCAACACCTTTTAATAGGTGTTTTCTTTGACCTGGAAAAGGCGTATGATACTGCCTGGCAACGCCTTGTTGTACAGCAGCTTTACGAGTGGGGTTTTCGTGGAAGTTTGCCCACTTTTATCCGATCTTTCCTCTCTGACAGGTATTTTAGATACAAGGTTGGGAGTGCCTTGTCTGACCGTTTTAAACAAGGGAATGGTGTCGCGCAAGGGAGTGTTTTAAGCGTACCGGCATTCGCCATAGCCATAAACAGCATTACATCCACCATGCGACTGCCTGTACAGTGTTCCTTGTTCGTGGACGATTTCTTCATCTTCTGTGCGTCCTTCTCCATTGCAAAGGCAGATCGTCAATTGCATTTGACGATCAGGCGGTTGGAGGAATGGTGCAACACCACTGGTTTCATGTTTTCCTTGGAGAAAACTGTGGATTTTAATCGCTCCCGTTCCCTTTTTAATACACCTGTCTTAAAGTAGGAGACACTGTTCTCACCTTTCAGGACAAGGTCAAATATCTTGTCCTCACTTTCGACGAGAGGCTGACGTGGTTGCCGAATCTTAAAGAGGTCAACTACGATGCCTCAAGGCTCTAAATATCTGAAAATGTCTTAGTCATCGGACTTGGGGTGCCGACAGGACACGTCTGCTCCAGTTCTATAAAGCATTCGTGCGACCTAGACTGGAATATGGCTGCCAGGTCTATGGATCGGCCAGGCCTTTGTACCTGAAAATACTGAATGCTGTACACCACGAAGGTATCAGGCTGGCGACTGGTGCGTATCGCACAAGTCCAGTACTTAGCCTGTGTGCCGAAGCTGGTGAGCCCCCGCTCTCTATTCGCCGTCTTCTGCTCATGGCACGCCTGGCGTACAGATCTCTGTCAGCTCCGCACACATTACTTTCTCTCAGTGTTGCATAGCAGCCCAACCAATGTTTGTTCCACAACCGCCCACATGCTACGAGACCGTTTGGGATTAGAGCACAGGGGAGCCTTGAGTTGCTGCATGTTCAGGGCATCAAGGTTCAACGCCAGGGGTGGATTAGGGGTTCTCCCTTGCTCCTTCATAGGCCTACATTGATCTTAGATCTGACTGCTTTTAAGAAGCCTTGTATCTCGGACAGTTTTTATAAAAGTAGATTTTTAGAGATTTTAAACCACCATGCAAATTTTATTATTGTGTGTACAGATGGATCCAAGCAGGGAGATCGTCTCGGCTGCTCCATTGTGTTCCCTGACTCTCTCCTTCGGATAGGGCTCCCAAAACAGTTTTCCGTGTACTATGCAGAACTGTTCGCTATCCTGAGGGCACTAGAACAGATTAAAAGGCATCACGGTATGAAATTCCTGATCTGCTCAGACTCCCACAGCGCCCTCCTCGCTGTTTTCTGTATCCGGCAGATCGGATGGTGCAGGACATCCAGGACGCTCTCCTTACATTGCAACGACAACACAAGGAGATGATTTTCTGTTGGGTTCTTGGGCACATAGGGATCCAGATAAATGAGCTGGCCGATGCAACAGCTAGGGAGGCTTGTTCTCTCCCCCCTGCCGTACGCTGTTCCGTCCCACTGAAAGCCGTCACCTCCTTTGTGACACGCACAACCATGGCATTGTGGGAGAATCAGTGGTTGGATGTGGTGGACAATAAACTACGCGCGGTAAAATCCTCAGTCCGTCCATGGAGTACGTCCTTCCGCCCTCGACGAGCTGATGAAGTCTCCGAATAGGACATTGCCCGCTGACACACGGTTTTCTTTCACGCAGTGAAGAACCGCCGGAGTGTGGCAGATGTAGGACACAATAGTCAATATGACATATTGCGTTTTATTTGCTGGTACCAGGGCAAATTTGGGTCTCTCACAGGATCTGAAATCTATTTTAGCTGACGATGAGGCGTCTGTGGATCATGTCCTACGATTTTGTACTATGTCTGGACTACTTCCCAAAATACTGGGTGTACGATTTTAATATGTGTTAGAGTGACTCGGACACTCTTTATTTTTAAGTAGTCACCGGGCCACATATATATCCCCAGTTTTAGTCCTTTTAAGAGTTGTTTTACGCTATCCTTACAGCTGTAAGTGTGCTTTTATATTTCGCAAGTCCTTCCGACATGCGTCACTTTTCTTCCATGCGTTGAAGTTTGAGCATGGGCGCTGATGACCTCGATGTTGAGCGCCCTATATCACCAATCAATCAATCAAACCGTTGTAGCGACGTCTTTTATAGAAGGGCTTGGTATATGTCTTCTGCTATATATCTAGTGCGTGATTTTGTCGGCCTCAGTCATATTCGGATTGACTATGTTACACAGGGCCAAAACATTCTGTATGTATGACTGTGTCGGCTCACCATGTCGTTGGACCCGGTTCTTCAGTTGTTCTTCCGCCGAGTGGATTTGTTGCTGGCGGTCACCAAACGTCTTCTTGAGCTCCGTCTTGAACGTTTCCCAGTCATTCAGCTCCTCTTCCTTGTTTTCGAACCGTAGCTGGGCTGTTCCGTCCAGGAAGAAATAAACGCTAGCCAAGCACATTGTATGATCCCACCTGTTGCACTTGGCGACTCGGTCGAACCCTTTTAGCCGGCCACGATGGCCGAGGGGACTGAGGCGCTCCAGTCACGGTCTGCACGGCCACTGCGGTCGGGGGTTCGAATCCCCCCTCGGGCATGGATATTTGTGCCGTCCTTAGTATCAGCTAGTTCATAAGTAGTTTGTAAGTTTAGGGACTGATGACCCCGTTGTTAAGTCCCATAAGCTATACAAACATTTGAACATTTTGAACCCTTTTAGCCATTTGTTGGGGTCCTGTCCAGAATCTCTAGAGAACACCGACAGGTGTCTGATTTGCAGCTGGATTACCGCTGGTTTCGTGTCTATCTTTCTTCTGATAATACGGACTTTCGGAAGGATGTACACGGTATATGCCTTGTATTCCGGTTCTAGTCCGTGTAAGCGATGACTTTTACGTTGCCTAATCGAAGCCACGGTGATGCAGCTGTTGCACAGGATACCCGGCGCCTTCACCAAACAATGTCGCGTTGAAATGGAAACAGGCTTGACTTCGAAGGCAGAGTTGTCAACTGAACACAGCACTTATACTGAAAGCAGTTTTACTGCGAACTTAACATACATGCAGCACAAAGTGCCTGTCTGGCAGAGTGCTCTGCTATTTATACACAGACAGAATGTACCAGAAATTAGAAGAATAGTTAACATAAGAAACATGTAGAATATTCTGGAATCGATAATTACAAAGAAATACATTTTTGCCCGTGGACGGGATTGAACCGACGACCATCAACACCATTATCGGTGATGCTATCCATTGCGCCACGCCGTCAGGTGGTTAACTTGGAGACTCGCGGCAATATGCAAGCTAACATACTGAATTTGGGTCAATCTAGGTGTGAGAAAGCAGATAGCGGCCTTTATTCTAAAATTCAACCCCGGATGATTTTGTCTCTCTAAACTATTAGCACACAAAGAAACGACAGGGAAAAACGTATCACAGGATAGGATCGGAGGCATGTGTATGGAGGGCTCACTGTTTTAAGCAGTTAATCAGGAATAGCAGCATGGATTCTTAACCCCAGGTTGGCAATGTCTCTGAAAAATCTTAAAAGAAGAGGAAAGAAATGATAATGAGAAATTGCTTTGGGAGGGGAGTGCTAGTCCTGCAATGTTCGCAGGACGACTTCTGTGAAGTTTGGAAAGTAGCCCGTGATAGTCAAATGTCGTAGGTTTGAATCTCGGGTGCAGCACACAATTTTAATCTGCCAGGATGTTACATATCAGCGCACATTCCGCTGCAGCGTGAAAATTTGATTCTGAAAATTACAATTGACTGTGTTTCAAGAAGAATTTCTACTACCATGAAAATCCTTTGTATCTGATGTGTGGAGCGAGCGAGGTGGCGCAGTGGTTACGCACTGGACTCGAATTCGGGAGGACGGTGGTTCAAATCCACCTCCGGCCATCCAGATTTAGATTCTCCGTGATTTCCCTAAATCACTCCAGGCAAATGCCGCGGTGGTTCCTTTCAAAGGGCACGGCCTATTTCCTTCCCCATCCTTACACAAAACTCCGAGCGTTGGCCCCTCTCTAAAGACCAAGCTGTCGACGGGACGTTAAACCCTAAGCTTCCTTCTTCCATCTGATGTGTGGAAAAATGCCGTTGAAATGTCTAATTTGACCCAATAATTGGAAAATCAAAACGTGTAGCTACAAATAAAACTGTTTATAATGGGTAGGAGTACCATTTCTTAGTGTCTAGGAAAAGAATCAGATAAACCGTTTACCGAAAACATCTGCATGCGCCAGCCTGAAAGCAACCCTTGAAATTCCCAGTTTTCTTACGTATTTAAAACCTTTAACTTTATTTACATATGAGTGAAACATACAGAATAGCTCTTTTATCTCCCAAGCAATCACAAAACAATTAACAACTTTTATTTATTTTTATCGTAAATTACTGACAAAAAAGAGCAAGAAGCAATTAAATGGAAGCATAACACAAAAAGTCAAATTACGTTATGTTCATTACAGGGATTTTGCATTTTTAAATCACAATTACATACTGCCCGTAAGTAAATGTTAATTATTCTAATGCTAAGATTCTTTCCCTCCTCCCTTCCTCACCATCTCTCTCTCTCTCTCTCTCTCTCTCTCTCTCTCTCTCTCTCTCTCTCTCTCTCTCTCTCTCTCCTCATCTCTTTCTCTCTCTCTCTTATTTTTCGTCGGGTCGTCTGGGAGGGGGGGGGGGTTGACACGTACCCCTCTGCCTCCCTTCCTGAATCCGCCCTTGCATATAAGCACTAAAAGAAATTTGTTTAAAATGCTGTTACACGATAAATCAGTCAAATCTACAGGCTGTAAATTCAACTAAATACCTAGGACTAACAATTACGAACAATTTAAATTGGAAAGAACACATAGAAAATATTGTAGGGAAGGCGAACCAAAGATTTCGTTTCATTGGCAGAACAATTAGATGATGCAATAGTTCTACTGAAGAAACTGCCTACACTACGCTTGTGGCCTTTTTTGGAGTATTGCTGCGCACTGTGGGATACACACGAGGTGGGACTGACGGACGATCTAGAGAAAAGTCAGAGTAGGGCAGCTCGTTTTGTATTATCGCGAATAGGGGAGAGAGTGTCACGGAAATGATGTACGAGTTGGGGTGGAAATCATTGAAAGAAAGTAGTTATTTGTTGCAGCGAGATCTGTTTGTGAAATTTCTTTCACCAAATTTCTCTTCCGAATTCGAACATATTTTGTTAGCACCCACCTACATAGGGAGACATAATCATCATAATACAAAAAGAAAAATCAGATCGAAAATACGAAGATTTAGGTATTTCCTTTCCCGCGAGCTATTAGAGAATGCAACAATAGGGAAATATCATAAAAGTGGTTAGATGAACCCTCTGCCATGCACTTCACTGTGACTTGCAGAGTATCCATGTAGATCTAGATGTATATGTAGATGCATTCCAAATTTCTTTCAGTTCCGTCGAGCTGTTTCAGCGTGAAGAGAAACTAGCGTAATAACCCATTTGTAACGTACCCTCCGTCACGGACCGTACGGTAGCTTACGAAAGGTAGCCCCATACATTAATGCAGGGTAAAGCTATCTCTGTTCCAAATTTCAGTCATAACCGTCGAGCCATTTCAGCGTGAACGCGTAAGAAACCTCCGAAGTTAATTTTAATATGCCTATAACCTTCGTTTGGGTGAAAGTAATGAGGTGACAAAAGTTTTATGGCAATCAGATCTGCGAAGACCATCCATAAAATAAGAACAAAAAGACAAACAAACATTAATTTTTATGTATTAGATAACCTCTTTCCTGTCACGGGGCCTCGCAAACATCTTGCCCACACTATTTTGGTCTTGCCACGCTTCTGTTCTTCGACCTTTTGTTGTGCCCTACTCTGATGCCATAGGAGATGGGTTCCTTCTGGTGGACGCTAACTGTCGTCTCCCACAGAAGTGCACTGGTTGACGACAAGCTTGAGGCTGAGTGAACTGAAAGATTAGAGTGGCAAGCTTGTTCACCAGACCTAAACCCGATTGAGCATGTCTGAGCTGTACCTGGCAGATGCATTGCAGGCAGACCAGCACCTCCCATAACGTTTGAAGAGCTGAACATTGTACTCATGCACTAATGGTAACCAAATATTCCTCAAGAGTTTATTGATAACCTCATACTGTCCATGCCACGCAGGTGTACAAATGTACTGACCGTCTGAGGTGATCACACACCATATGAGAGGGCAATGAGAAAGACTTTTCACTATTATGGTAGCCCCATGGGGTCTTGCTCTAAGTAAACGCCATGTAAACCTCAAGTACAGGACTGAGACAGCAAAATATCATACTGTATCACACAAAAGTTACAATTGTAACCAATATCTGACTAAAATGCGTTACCGTACCATATATATATTGTGTATATCTCATCTGTTCCTGTACTTGTTTTGAGCAGTGTATAACAAACTGTATTAAAAAGAATCACTTGTGTAACGTTACTATTGTTCTATCAAGATTAAAAGCTACTTAGATTCTAGGGACAGGGATTCAGATGATCCCTTTCACTAGAATCCTACATGGGGAATCATATCTAAGTGCATGACGAAGAGTTCTTCAAACCACCTTTATGCTATTTGTCAACCATTGCATTCTCGAATAGCGCACGAGAAGAAAGAAGACCTAAATCTGTCTGTTAGAGCCCTGCGATCATTTTTCACTATATTAGTGTGAGCCAACAACAGATCTGAGATCATTTCTCTCTATGTTGGTGTGAGTCAACAATATATCTTCGCATTCGAAGGAGAAAGTCAATGATCGAAATTTCGTTAATAGATCTCATCGTACTGAAAAACGCCATTGCTGTAATGATTCCCACCCATGTAACGTGATAGTACAATACGAGCTGCCGTTCTTTGTATTCTTTCAATGTTCTCTCTTAATCCCACCTGACAAGCAACCCCACTGCGCAGGACTATTCCAGAAGAGGACGGATAAGCGTGGTACAGGCAGTCTTTTTAGTAGTTCTGTTGCATCTTCTCCGTGTTCTGTCAATATAACGCAATCTTTGGTTCGCCTTCCTCATGACGTTGTCTATGGATTACTTCCAATTTACGTCTGTTATTATTGTTGTTCCTAGGTATCGAGTTGAATTTACGGCCTTCATATTTATTATCTTGTAGACAATGTTCAAGGAATCCTTTTAGTACTCATGTGGTCGAAATCTCACTTTTCGTTACATAGAGACACTTGCCTATTTTCCCACCAAATAGATGTTGTTGTTATGGTCTTCAGTCCGGAGACTGGTTTGATGCAGCTCTCCACCCTACTCTATCCTGAGCAAGCCTTTTCATCTCCTCATAAGAACGACAACCCACATCTATTTGAATCTGCTTACTATACGCGTCTCTTGGCCTCCCTCTGCGATTTTTACCCCACACACTTCCCTCCAATGCTAAATTTACGATTCCTCGATGTCTAAGAATGTGTCCTAAAAAGCGATCCCTTCTTTTAGTCAAGGTATGCCAAAAACTCCTTTTCTCGCCAATTCTGTTCAGTACCTCTTCATTAGTTATGTGATCTACCCACCTAATCTTCAGCATTCTTCTGTAGCACCACATTTCAAAAGCCTCTATTCTCTTCCTGTCCGCACTGCTTATCGTCCATGTTTCACTCCCGTACAAGGCAACACTCCACACAAATGCCTTCAGAAAAGACTTCCTTACACTTAAATTAATATTCGATGTTAGCAAATTTCTCTTTTTCAAAAATGCTTTTCTTCCCATTGCCATTCTGCATTTTATATCCTCTGTACTGCGACCATCGCATGTTATTTTACTACCCAAGTAACAAAACTCATCTACCACCTTCATTGTTTCGTTACCTAATCTAATTCCTTCACCATCGCCTGATTTTCTAAGACCGCATTCCATTATTTTTGTTTTGCTCTTGTTAATGTTCATTTTGTACGCTCTCTTCAACACACTGTCCATTCCATTCAACTGCTCTTCCAGGTCGTTCGCTGTCTCTGACAGAATTACAATGTCATCAGCAAAACGCAATGTTTTTATTTCTTCCCCCTGAACTTTAATCCCTATTCCAAATTTTTCCTTGCTTTCCTTCATCGCCTGCTCAATGTACAAATTGAATAACATCGGAGAAAGGCTACAACCCTGTCTTACTCCCTTCCCAACTGATGCTTCCCTTTCATGCCCTTCGAGTCTAATAACTGCGGTCTGGCTTTTGTACAAGTTGTAGATAACTCTCCTTTCCCTGTATTTTACCCCTGCTGACTTCAGAATTTGAAAGAGTGTAGTCCAGTCAACATTGTCAAACGCTTTCTCCAAATCTACAAAGGCTAAAAATGTAGATTTGCCTTTCCTTAATCTATCTTCTAAGATAAGCCGTAAAGTGAGTATTGCCTCCCGTGTTCCTACGTTCCTCCTGAATCCAAACTGATCTTCCCCTAGGTCAGCTTCTACCAGCTTTTCCATTCTCCTGTAGATAATTCGTGTTAAAATTTTGCAACCATGACTTATCAAACTGATGGTTCTGTAATTTTCACACCTGTCTGCGCCTGATTTCTTTGGAATGGGGATTATTACATTTTTCTTAAAGTCTGAGGGTATTTCGCCTGTCTCGTACATCCTACACACCAGTTCAAATAGTTTTGTCATGGCTGGCTCTCCCAGAGACTTTAGTAGCTCTGAGGGTATGTCATCTACTCCTGGGGCCTTGTTCCGACCTAGGTCTTTCAGGGCTCTGTCAAATTCATCTCTCAGTATAATATCTCCTATTTCATCTTGATCTACTTCCTCTTCCCTTCCTACAACATCGTCTCTCAGTTCATTTCCTTTGTAGAGCTGCTCTATGTACTCTTTCCACCTTTCAGCCTTCCCTTCTTTGCTGAGAACTGGTTTCCCATCTGAGTTCTTGATATTTGTAGAATTGCTTTTCTTGTCCCCAAATGTCTCTCTGATTTTCCTGTAGGCAGTATCTACTTTTCCCCTTCTTATACATTCTTCTACAGATTTGCATTTGGCTTCTAGCCACTCCTGCTTAGCCATTTTGCACTTCCTATCAATCTCATTTCTTAGTCGTCTGTACTCCATTTGGCCTGTTTCATTTACTGCATTTTTATATTTTCTCCTTTCATCAATTAAATTTAGTATTTCCTGTGTTATCCAAGGATTTTTTGCAGGTCTTGCCTTTCTACCTATTTTGTCCTCTGCTGCCTCCACTATTTCATCTCTCAATGCTACCCATTCCTCTTCTACTGTTTTATTTCCCCCTGTTTCTGTCAATTGTTGCCTAAATCTCCCTCTGAAATTCTCCAGAACTTCACTTTCGTTCAATTTATCTAGGTCCCATCTCCTTATTTTCCTACCTTTCTGCAGTTTTTTCAGTTTCAGCCTACAGTTCATGACTAACAAGTTATGGTCAGAGTCTATATCTGCCCCTGGGTATGTCTTGCAGTTAATAACCTGATTCCGGAATCTATGTTTTACCATTATAAAATCTATCTGATACCTTCCAGTGTCTCCTGGTCTCTTCCACGTATACAACCTTCTTTTGTGATTCTTACACCACGTGTTTGTTATGATTAAATTATGTTCCGTGCAAAATTCTACCAGGCGACTTCCTCTTTCATTCCTTCTGCCCAGTCCATATTCACCTACTATTTTTCCTTCTCTTCCTTTTCCTACTACCGAATTCCAGTCTCCCATCACAATTAAGTTTTCCTCTCCCTTAACTGTCTGAATAATTTCCTTTAGCTCCTCATATATTTCTTCTATATCCTCATCATCGGCAGAGCTAGTTGGCATATAAACCTGTACTACTGTTGTCGGTGTTGGCTTTGTATCTATCTTGACAATGATAATGCGATCACTGCGCTGCTCATAGTAGTTTACCCGCATTCCTATTTTCTTATTCATTATCAATCCTACTCCTGTGATACCCCCAACTGATTTTGTATTTATAATCCTGTACTCACCTGACCAGAAATCCTGTTCATCCTGCCACCGAACTTCACTAATCCCCACTATATCTAACTTCAACCTATCCATTTCCCTTTTTAAATTTTCTAATTTTCCTACCCGATTAAGGGATCTAACATTCCACGCTCCGATCCGTAGAATGCCAGTATTGTCTTTCCTGATGATAACATCCTCCTGAGTAGTCCCCGCCCGGAGATCCGAATGGGGGACTATTTTACCTCCGGAATATTTTACCCTAGAGGATGCCATCATCATATTTTCATACAGTAGAGCTGCATGTCCTCGGGAAAAGTAACGGCTGTAGTTTCCCCTTGCTTTCAGCCGTTTGCAGTAACCGTGTGGCAAAGCCACATTAGCTGATGTTACAAGGCCAGCTCAGTCAATCATCCAGACTGTTGCCCCTGTAACTACTGAAAAGGCTGCTGCCCCTCTTCAGGAACCACACGTTTGTCTGGCCTCTCCACAGATACCCCTCCGCTGTGGTTGCACCTACGGTACGGCTATCTGCATCGTTGAGGCACGCAAGCCACCCCACCTCGGCAATGTCTGTGGTTCATGGGGGTGGCCATATAGATATCTTATCTAAATCGTTTCGCAGATGGTTTTGATTTACAGACGACACTACTAGACGATAAATGACAGCATCAGCTACAAACAACTTCGCAGGACTGCTCATATTTTCTCCCAGATCGTTTATGCAGATAAGGAGCAGTGGAACCTGTAACACTACGCCAGATATCACCTCTGATTTAGCCGATTTCTTTCCATCAATTACTACGAAGTATGTCCTTCCTGACAGGAAATCCCCAAACCAGTTACACTGTGAGGCGATATTCCATAATCGTGCAATTTGATTAAAAGCCGTTTGTGAGGTACCGGGTACTGTGTCAAAAGCCTTCTGAAAATCTAGAAATAATTGAGTTAATTTCAGATCTTTCGACGATAGTACTCATCACTTCATATGAGAAAAGAGCTACCCAGTTGTGTTTCACATGAACGATATTTTCTAAATCAATGTTGACCTTGAGTCAATAGGTCGTTCTGTTCGAGGTAATTCGTAATGTTTGACAACAGAATATATTCCAATGTTGCAAATCAACGTCAAAGAAAAAGCCTGTAATTTAGTGCGTTACTCCTATTGTCTTTCTTGAATATTCTTTATTGAACTTGTGGTTGTATATGACTGTTACGTATAGACATATAGCATCGGCATATTTTGATAGGAATCCAACCGGTATACAGTCTGGACCTGAGTTTTACGACTCCAATGATATCTTCTTCTATGTTTCTCATGTTAGCAAATGTTCGTAATTCTAAATCTGGAATACTCATTTCGTCTTCTCTGGTCAAGGAATTTTGGAACGCTGAGTTTAGTAATTCTGAATTAGTAGTACTGTCATCGACATCACCACCAATACTATCGCGTAGTGAAGGTATTGTTTGGGTCTTGCCTCTAGTATAATTTACATGACAAGAATGTCTTTGGGTTTTCAACCAATTTTCGAGATAGACTTTCGTTGTATGAAACTCCTTTCTTCCTGCCGATGCTATGAATCCCACTCATCTAAGTTAGGTGACCGATTGTAATATTTCTCAGGATTAATATCGATACCTTGTCGCGCGCCCAAACCCCATGTCCATCCATCCATCCACTTAAATGCGCACTTGTTGAATGTGGAAAATAGTCTTTTGAAAGCCGTTAAGTTCGTCCGAGTAAGGGCCGTATTTTGACATTTCGAGCAGTTCTTTTATAGATTGATCGTACAACTATATTTCTAAAGTATGGACATCGACTTGAAACACGTGCAGGCGAAACTGGTAGATATTGTCGCCGAGCTCAGAATGATGAAGGAAAGCCGAAAGAGCCGTGTTTGGTCGGGCCTTGTCCTAATGGGGATGAAGCCTTACGTACTGAACCGTATGAGGCTTATTACTCTCAGTGCCAAATGTACGTCTTCACAGCGAAGTCACCTTATGTAAATGTATTGAGACTACTTACGGAATAAAAATAACTTCTCCACAGTCATATTAGTGACATTACCTTATTGGTTACAGCATTGAGTGCTCACGTCTGACACACGGCAGTAAACACGCACTCGGAGAAATTAAGCGTGTACCATCACTTATATTCATGCGATGTACAGGCTGACGCAGTCCGTCAGATTAAAGCACAAGCATAGACATAGATTTGTAAAGTGGAAAATGTAGTCGTTACATCAAAACCGAAAATTGTATGTTAAGGAGAAGTCCCTAGAGAACTCACATAATTTAGCGGTATACAAAAATGTGAAGTAGAAACACCCACCATATGCTTCTGTGCGTAGAGGCCACATTCTCGAAGACTATATCGGACTGTTTGTGTTGATATAGCGCGTCCTGTTACTGCCTGGAGTATGCATTGCAGCTGACAAGGAGAGGACGCCTACTCGTCATCGCCGAATTCGTCCAAATTTATGGTACACGTAGGGCGTGGTGAGACACGAAAGTGCCCAAGTGTGAAATACAGATGGCCAAGCGTTTAGGAAATAAAAGAAGTTTGATACGGATGTATCACCATACGCATCTTATCAACTGTCCCTGTGAGAGCGTGTTCAGGAAGCGGTGTTTTTCTCAGAGGTAAAAGATCGGATTCGTATTGAGAAGGTCACGCGTTGAACTCCATCCGCTGGCAAACTATTTTCTGCTCCTTGGCAATGCGTACACCTACATATTATTCCCGTAGGGATCGTGAGGACAAGATTAGATTAATTACAGCACACCCGGAGGCATTTAAACAATAATTCTTCCCAAGCTCAATACGTGAATGGAATGGGGAAAAACCCTAATAACTGGTACAGTGGGACGTACCCTCTGCCATACTCTTCACAGTGGTTTGCAAAGTATTGATGTAAATTGACGTAAAAATTAACTGCGACATCATATAGGTTGTTTTATGTATACAGTATTACAAAAAGGTACGGCCAAACTTTCAGGAAACATTCCTCACACACAAAGAAAGAAAATATGTTATGGGGACATGTGTCCGGAAACGCTTAATTTCCATGTTAGAGCTCATTTTATTACTTCTCTTCATATCACAATAATCATGGAATGGAAACACACAGAAACAGAACGCACCAGCGTGACTTCAGACATTTTGTTACAGGAAATGTTCAAAATGTCCTCCGTTAGCGAGGATACATGCATCCACCCTCCGTCGCATGATGCAGCCCTGGAGAATGGCGTATTATCTCACACCCGTCCACAATACGGGCACGAAGAGTTTCTACATTTGGTACCGGGGTTGCGTAGACAAGAGTTTTCAAATGCCCCCATAAATGAAAGTCAAAAGGGTTGAGGTCAGGAGAGCGAGGAGGCCATGGAATTAGTTCGCCTCTACCAATCCATCGGTCACCGAATCAGTTGTTGAGAAGCGTACGAACACGTCGACTGAAATGTGCAGGAGCTCCATCGTGCATGAACCACATGTTGTGTCGTACTTGTAAAGGCACATGTTCTAGCCGCACAGGTAGTGTATCCCGTATGAAATCATGATAACGTGCTCCAGTGAGCGTAGATGGAAGAACATGAGGCCCAATCAATACATCACCAACAATTCCTGCCCAAACGTTCATAGCAAATCTGTGTTGATGACGTGATTGCACAATTGCGTGCCGATTCTCGTCAGCTCACACATGTTGATTGTGAAAATTTACAATTTGATCAAGTTGGAATGAAGCTTCATCCGTAAATACTAAAATGAGCTCTAACATGGAAATTAAGCGTTTCCGGACACATGTCCACATAACATATTTTCTTTCGCTTTATAGGTAAGGTCCGCTTTGAGCAAACACAAATGTTTTTTGATTTCTCCCATACATGTTTCGCTGGCGTTGTAGCATCATCAGTGTGATGTTTAATTCATATTGTCTGTCAAATTAACAATGAAATGATTGTTACTTTTTGTACATTAAGTGTAAAAACTACAGATAATTGTGAGAGTAATATAAATCGTTTCTTATTTTTATGGGTGTACTAGGCCTATCTTAATACCACATGTAGTTATGTTTATGGTTCTTCAGCTCACAAAATGTCACTGATAATTTTTTTACAGTTTGTCATCTGCAAACCAAAACGTGTGTATTCTTTCTTTGTGTGTGAGTAATGTTTCCTAAAAGTTTGGCCGTACCGTTTTGTAACACCCTGTATATATATTTACATAAAAGGCATTGGGTGAAATTCGGGATTACAAACATTTAAAAAGGGACTGTAGTTAACAAAATAACATATATGATGTTGCGATTAATTGTTTAGTCAATAGAGTATGCATTGCCAAGGAGCAAAAAATATTTGCCGCCGGGCGGAATCGAGCCCGCGAGCCTCTCAATAAAAATTCGATCTCTTACCGCCTTTTTCTTTCTTTGGGCATCCCTTCTCCCCTTACAGCCCATCCTTTCTCTCACAATATAGCCTTCTGCGGCGTCGGATTCAATGCCTTTTGAAAAAAAAAATTGTGTTCCCTTATCTGTGTTAGCCATATATGTAAATTAAAGTGGTATCTTCTATCCTGGTACCATGAAATGTACGAGTGTAGGTTCCAGTAGTGTCGTATGACCTCCGCAGTACGTTGCCTTCACAGCAAAGTCAGGACTCAGAGTTCGTCTTCTCGAAGTGCTAAGTTTTCGTATCGTGTCGGTCAACATTTGCTTCAGTTTCCCGAAGTCCATTTTTAATATTTAATTATTTATACATTTAGTTCCTCTGCTCCTAACTCTGAGGGTAGAACCCGCTGAGATCTCCGTACAGTTACTGATCTATGACGTTAGTGCCTCCAATTGGCTGAAAGTTGTAACGGCGTGACCTCTTGTTTCAGAAATGAACATAAATAAATGATTTTTTTAGTAAAGCAATATTTCCTCTTCAATGTACACAACGAATAAAGAAAGTCTTCTCCAATTAAGAATATTTTTTCCATAACAAATCAACTGGAACAAAACTCCAGTATTATAAACATAAATGGAGCATAACTTCAGTAGCTTGTTTTAAGGAATTCTCCAAATTATATAGAAGAATGAAGGACATTTGGTATGTTGTGCAGCGTCGCTGGCTTAATACACAGAGTATGGATAGACCAAACGGCTAGGAACGCACAGAATATAAAATAATAGTAATCAACAGTAAAGAAAAGAAAAAAGAAACTGCCTAGCTTGTCGATAACTTAAAGGCGTCCATCGTTTAATGCAATGGTGAGGAAATTCTGAAACGTTTTTTTATACTTTCGATATTTTTTGATCGCAAATACTCCGCAGTCAGGTACATGTGATAACCATGAAGTGTTGGCGTTTTGTCGGTAATCATTTAATATAGAAATTGACCCATTAACGAGGTATAACTATTACTCTTGGATTCTGGAAAGAGCCGCCAATCCGGGTGAAGTACGTCTTGTAGTTGTATGGAATTTTCTGACGTTCTGTTTATAAGCGCCAGTTTCTTCCTTGTCCAAGTCCATTTTTGATTCTGATCTCCACATTTCAATATATGAGGTAGTATTTCCACGAGATTACATTTTGTACAAAATAGTGTTCGTCGGAGCTTAATGTTGAACAGTTTTTCTCCGGTGGGTTTCACTTCATTGACCACGTCGTACCAAGCCGAACTGACGCCTGATCGAAGGAAATGATTACTAATATTCTTCCATATTTGCCTCCAATTTCTGCTCACATATTTTTCTCGATACGGTTTGGCGGCTGCCGTTTAATAAGTTCCGTATACATCGTCGCAGTGTGGAATTGTCGTTGGTGTTCAGGAATATAGCTGACCTCTACATAATACTTTCGGATATATTCAAGGTCGGCGTGTATATGACCCTCAGTAGTCGGCACGGACAAGTCCACAGGACGCAACTGAGTAGCGGTGAGACCGCTTTGTCGCTCTGTATGATGCTTGAAATGTTCACAAACTACTTATGAACTACCTTATACTAAAGACGACACAAACATCCATGCCCGAGGGGGGATTCGAACCCCGACGGAGAACGGCCTCGGCATCATAGCTTAGCGCCTCAATGCGCTCGGCCGTTCCGCCGTGGCCATGATGCTTGAAGTACGGGACATGAAAATCAAATCTAATGTTCAAATGTAACTGCGGGGTCATCCGACCCTAAACGTACAAACTACTAATGAACTACCTTATACTAAAGACAACACAAACATCCATGCCCGAGGGGGGATTCGAACCCCCGACGGGGAACGGCCTCGGACATCGCAGCATAGCGCCTCAATGCGCTCGGCTGGTCAGCCGCGGCACATGAAAATCGCCAGGCATTGTAACTAAACATCTTTAACACCCAATCCGCCTCTGATCCGAGGTAGCGCAGACGACTTCAACGAGACTTTAAAAATATTACCCCCCCCCCCCGCAAAAAAAAAAAAAAAAAAAAAAAAAAAAAACATACCAACAAGCAAGCGCTAGAATTTTGTGCGCTGTATGTGTGTGAGTAGGTAGAACAGCAGCAATATGATAAAGCTGACGGAGAACATAGGTATTGTCAAAGATCGCGCTCTGTATCCAATCTAAGGATCGCACCTTGTGTTCTTTGATTATTACCCGTAGTATATTAAGCTTGCGTTACCAGTTGACTTTCACCATGTCCTGCGGATTCGGTGTAATAATCAATGCTAAATGTTTTAATTTTGTCGTACTGTCAAGCCAATCGGTGTCGACGTAGTTAACATGAGGTCCTAGCATCATTACTTTGTATTTGCGTTCATTAAGTCTCCGTCCGCTTGCGTTGGCATACCGTTGCACTGTACGACAAATAGTTCAGGAGATATGATGCAATAAAAATGAAAGGCGCGGAAAAGTGCTGCATCGTGCGACATCTGCTTCTAAACCACTGTACCGATTTCATCCAAATTTGGTAAACATATTTGTTCCATGAGATAACAATTGACGTAGGGGTAAGAACTGCTTACGACATATAGTTCACGAGGTATGACGCCATAAACAATTATACGGTTTGGCATTATGCGGCATGCGAATAAGGACTTTTCATTCATCCTAAAATCTTCATGACATTTTGGAAACTTCACCTTCAAAACAAGAGGAAGATCACTGTTACATAAAATTTTTGATGGTGCATGACGGAAGATACTTTACAGATGGACTTCGTCAGATTCTTCAGTTGTATTCCGATCCTGATGCTATTTTTAAATATGACTGAACAATTCAATTCATCAGCGCAGTATTAATATATTCAGATTACCTACAATCATTTCAATTCATTAATGTGACTAAACAGTTAATTTTTAGATTTTGGCGAAGTTTCGAATTAAATAAGATTTCTGAAAATTCTAGCAGCTCTCTCTGGAAGTTACGTTACATTTTTCAGGGTGATAATCATCAAAGAAACATTTAAAACATAAATATTGTTCACACTAGGCGAATTTTATGTAAGCATTTTAAAGTAAGAATTTTTAAAAAAATGAGCTTCAGTGGAAAGCATACTTCATTTAGATTTTTAAATGACGGTTGGGTTGAAAACCACCAGTAGAAGTAATTTGTTCTTACCAACGTATGGTTTTAATGCGAATTTTAAAATAAATACGTAAATCTAATATATAAAAATTAATGTTTGTTCGTTTGTCTTTTTGTTCGTATTTTATGTTCGGCCATCCCGTACATCAGATTGCGATAAAACGTTGTCAGCTCATTGCTTGCACTCACGCGAAGGTTATAGGCATACTAAAATTAACTTCGTATGGTGCATGCCGGAGAGTGCTTTACAATTATTTAAATCGTTTCTTACGCTTTCACGCTGAAATGGCTCGACAGATATGAATGAAATATGGAAGAGAGATAATTTATACCCTACATTAATACATAAGTTACCTTTCGTAAGCCTCCGTAGGTGCATGGTGGAGGGTACGTTACAATAAACATCCAAATTATTTGATTGCTCACCATGCAAGTCAGCACATAAATGTATGTTTTCATGTAGGAGATTTTTATAATCTGCAAGCCGGGGAATTTAGCATGGCGGAGGATACCTTAGGACTTTGAGACCGATTGACCAGTCATCATGACACTTGGAGCATATATGTATGTTTTCAAAATGTTCAAATGTGTGTAAAGCTTATGGGACTTAACTGCGGGGTCATCAGTCCCTAAACTTATAAACTACTTAAGAACTAACTTGTACTAAAGACAGCACAAACATCCATGCCCAAGAGGGGATTCGAACCCCCGACGGGGAATGGCCTCGCGCATCGTGACATAGCACCTCAATGCGCTCGGCCGCTCCGCCGCGGCATATGTACAGGAGGGAGAGGAGTAGGGGGAAGAGGAGACGGACAGAAAGGGGAGGGAGGAGACGTACTGGGAGAGAGAGAGTTGAGAAGCGGAGAATGAGAGAGGGGAGATGGAGACAGAGAGGTGAAGGGAGATGAATAGAGGGAGGGGGAGGAGGAAATGGACATAGAAAGGGACAGGAGGAGACGGGGGAAGAGGAGCAGGTGAACAGAGAGAGGGGAGGAGTCGAACAGAAATAGAAGAAAACAGAAGGTGATCAGAGAGAGAAAACGGAAGGACAGATGTTCTAATTGAAGACTGGAATAAATAACTACCCGAGCGACGCCGGGTTTTCAGCTAGTGTTGGATAAAAAATCTAACCCTAGCCGGCGCGTCTGCTTTCTGCTCGGAGTAAAGGTGTCGGAAGTGATGGAAGACAAAGGCCTTAATAGTGGCTTACTCATCATATATCGTTCCGCCGTCATCCTGAAGTTGTGTGATGATTTTTTGTTGCCTTATTCTATGTTCTCGAATGACGTGAAACAAAGACGTCCGCTCTTGGGAGGTGTCTTCGTAAGTGCGCATCTTGACCCGTGTACCCGCCAAACTTTCACGGACCAAAGCAGTGATTTTGGCTTTTATTCGTTTAATATGGATCAAACTGCCTGTGAGAGCTGCAGGGCTATTTTACAACTGGCGTAAACCGGTGATGTAGAAGTCCAAAGTTTGTTTCCTCCAATACGATTTGGCCCTGGCAAACAGACAGATGCACTTCTCAAACTGGGGCTTCACGAGCTCCGTCCACCAGACAACGCGCTCCCTGTCCCGCGCCTGCCTCTGGAGGCAGTGCCACCACGTATCAGCAATATCTCGCCGCAGGGCGGCATCTTCCAGCAGTGAGGTGTTCAACCGTCACACCCGACGACTCAAGAAGGTGATCTTTCGCGGGTGTCTGAACGTTATATAGTAGGTACAATTGTTACTAAAACTAAGCGGCCATTTCACAATCACGTACTTTCATTAAAATACTTTGGGACACGAAACCTATCCAGATGACTTGCAGACGTGGCAGTCACATACGTGTACCCTGTAGTATGAGGGCGTAAGTGGCACCAACTATCTTTCAATCCCAGGCCGTCAGTTAAACACTGCCGGCCGCGGTGGCCGAGGTGACTGAGGCGCTCCAGTCACGGTCAGCACAGCCACTACGGTCGGGGGTTCGAATCCCCCCACGGGCATGGATATTTGTGCCGTCCTAGTTCGTAAGTAGTTCATAAGTAGTTTGTAAGTTTAGGGACTGATGACCCCGTAGTTAAGTCCCATAAGCTTAACAAACATTTGAACATTTAGTTAAACACTGTAGTTCGTGGCAATAATTAAAATTCGGATACTGGTCTTCGTTTCGTAAGAAACAATTAAAATCGCCGCCAACTGTGATATTTGACCCAGCACGGCTTAAATGAGTTATGATTTCGACACGATAAAAATCAGACCCTTCCCTTCTTGCACTGGATCCAGACGGAGCATAAATGTTCAGTAAAATTAAGTTGTTCTGTAATAGAGCAGCAATGGCCCGTCCTGTTGGTAGAATGGCGATAGACGTACAAGAAATGCCTTCTGTAAACAGAATTGCCGTTCCTGCGTCATCGCCGATATTTATTATGGTGCCATAACCCGTAATCTGAGTTATGTTTGCTGTTACAACTTCCTGAAGGAAAGCGATGTCGATATCGGCGGCATACAAACAGTCTCCAAGAACTTGATTTTAACGTCAAATTCAATTCTGTTTTAAGTTCACAGTCTCTATTTTATAATCTTACATTGTATAAGAGAGAGAGAGAGAGAGAGAGAGAGAGAGAGAGAGAGAGAGAGAGAGAGAGAGAGAGAGAGAGAGAGAGAGCTGCTCGTCATTCCGTATCCTCGGATCAGGACTTGGCCCTCTCTAACATACGCGAGCGACCGGTGTTCGTGTCCCCAGGTCCCGAACTGTCTACGTTCATACCTACGACCTCCCCCATATGTTGTGAGACTTGGACGCCGTTCTCAACGTTTCTGGTTCCCTCAGTTATGATTTGCTTGATAGTTCGCTGCAGTTTCTTTCCCAGGGTGCGGACCTCCTCTTCGCTCTGCTTATGTGAAGTTTTCTTCGCCTTAGCTGCTGTTTGTGGGCATGCATCCTTGTCAGGGCCATGTTGGGTGTCAGCCGCAGAAGAGTCGGCCGCGCCCTGTGTCTTGCAATCCTCCGTCGTCATTCTGTTCGGTAATCTCTAAGGGAATGTCCGTGTCAGTACCGGAATCCTGAGGCGGAGGTTCGTTGCTTAGTCGGTTACACGCGGAAAACTGCATGTTTGCGTCGCGGCCGTGGGCATCGGTCGCTGCGCTGAGAGTCGAGTCTGTGTGAACTCCTACGGACAGGTTTTAAGCGAGGATCGCAGATTTCAAATGGTCGGGGGAACCGCAGAAGACATACGTTCGCGGCTGCCCGTCGTATATGACCAGAGCTCGAAATCTGCGGACTAGAATGTTGGAGGGATTATGATTTTTAAGGCCTACTTTAGCATCCCTCACTCCGTTATACGCATTGAAATGCTTCAACCCGGACCACGTTTCCGCGTGAATCTTCACAACGTCACCATATTCAGGAAGGCTTGTCGTTTATTATCAAGTTCAATCTGAAAACGGAGATTAAATATGCGGACCGTGCACAGACCGAACCTGGCATGAGAAACTGACACTGGAGATTTCGCCTCTGTAATTCACAAATTCGGTTGTACCTTCAGTTAATTCCATGACTCTTAAACAGAGATCGTCACTGACGACTTTCACAAACACGGCATTCGCAAGGAAATCATACGAAAAACCGAGCGCTTCTTCATTTTTCAGTCCCAATTTTTCGTAAAGCCAGTCTGAGTTCATGTACTTGCGGTCGGGTGCATCCATACGAAAATTGAAAACGAAGCGTGTATCGTCGTAATTGATCATCGATGGCGCACGCCATAATACAGTCCCTGTAGCTGCAGGCGGCGTAAACCCTCGCGGAGCAAGCATACCGGCTCGTCTGCGCACGGCCGCTGTCGAAGCGGAACTGACCGCTGAGCCAAACACCGCTTCCTAAACAGACTCTCACACGGGCAGTTGATAAGGTGCATGTGTTGGTAGACTGGTATCAAAATTCCTTTGATTTCCTAAACGCTTAGCCATCTGAAGTTCCCACTTGGTGCACTTTCATATCTCAGCACGACCTACACGTACCGTAAATTTGGACGAATCCGGCGATGACGAGTAGGCATTCAGCCTCCTGTCTCGACGGGCTGTTAACTGGAGATAACGGTCAATATATTAATGATATTACTCGTGAACGACTTTAGCCTGCCTTGTTTTAATGGTTCCTCTTGTCTGATATCGCGTCCAGGTCCTGGAACGTAAATTTTGGAACTCTCCAACAGCTGTAACCACCTCCCTCTGTGTCTGTCTCGCTTCCAGCCTACCAATGGCACTCCATTCCAGAGCTTAGAATTTGTCTTCTTGTTGTTGCATTGCACTCTATAGTATCTGAAACCAACTGCTTGCGTAATTCGTTTGCTAGAGTAAAAGAACACCAGCGGCTTTCTGTTATTACCATCATCTCGGTTGCCTTAACGTTGTCTCCATTCTGCAGAATCGACAGAAAGACGTCGAACCATTTTAGTTCATTCTGCCGATGACAATACTTCAGAAACTAGATATCTCACCTCCAATTGTATTGACCAGTGTAGATAAAAAGGAGACTGTATATATAGGTTTAGAATACATAAATTGAAGAAATAAAACGTAGACATCAATCTCAAAAAGTTAGAAAGACACCGGTGGCTCAGCTTTTACCAGTAGGTCTCAGTATTAAAAAACACTGGACAGCTGTACAAATGCAACACTCTTTTATACCTTGTGTACGCGACACTACCACCATCTTTATCTGTGCATATACTGTCAGATGACTTTTGGCACTCCAGTGTATAAAATATCGATGATTATTTTATTGTGTAAATTTACAAACTGCTGTATTTGGCGTATTAGAAAGTTATGTCGACTTAATTTGTTCATGAATACTTGAAGATTCGCGCGGTTGCTGTCGGGAGCGGCAGGAGGCGTGTCCTTCCAAAGCATTATTTTGCCTCTCATAAGGACGGTTCGGTGAAGAGAAGGCAGCATCGGCTGCTTCCCGCAGTGTTGGTACCAATACCCTAAACAACAATGTATACAATAATACTGTTTGCCACGGTGGAGTAGCCGAGCGGTCTAAAGCGTCTCGCTGCGGAGCGCGCGGTTGCTCGCCGTGGAGGTTCGAGTCCTCCCTGGGGCATGGGTGTGTGTGTTGTCCTTAGGCTAGGTTACTTTAAGTAGTTTGTAAGCTACGGACTGATGACCACGCTGTTTGGTCCGATAGAGTTACAAACATTTGAACATTTTTGAATAATACTCTTTAATGGATAAACAAGCAGCCCTCAGTCGCAAATTAAAAATTATTTTACCAGGTTTCGGCAATGACTATGATTGACTTCATCAGAAAATATAAAACAAAACAAGTTACATTATAAAACATATTATTCAGCTGGATAGCTTACGTCACAAAATTTAAAAAAGAAATTCTTTGGAAAAAGCTAGCCACTCTGGGCTGCACGCCTCCGTGCACATTTTTCTAGCACAAAACAGGCACCATCATGACGTTACCTGAGTACTGAAATCAGATGCATTTGCATTGGTTCCGATTACCAACCTTCATCTCCTGATTCATGTCTTTTGACTCTATATAGGATGCGAACTGCAAAATATATAGGTTGAAGGCCGAGACAGTTACTAGGGTCACTTAACTGCCCGTCGTGTAGGGCGAGAGGGATAATACTATCCCCAGCTGATGGATGTTCAGAGGTAGCTGAAAAGACAACGATCATTTCTTGCTGCTAAAAATGTAATGAAAAGATAGAAGAGGTTCAATCATTAGGCATCCAGAATAAGGACTACACTGATGAACTGAACGCATGTAATCATTTGCTGTTTTTTTTATCTATACTGTGGCTTTTTTAAATCAATTTTTATTATTATTTAGAGTTTTTAACTTTTTCCTATTGACGATTAATTCGCAATTTCACAAATATTCGCACATTTGTAATTACTTTCATGTGTTATTGTATGATAGAAAGTGCAGAGAAGACTATAAACTATGAAATATTTGCTTTAACTGATATTTTTTGTCAGTTTTTGCGTTATTTCTATTAGTTATTGTAGTGTTACTATATTGAACTTATCATCTATTTGTGTATGTTTATTTACTCGTACAGCAGTCAGTGAAACTTTTGTTATGGTTCTTTAAAGTCCTTATTCTTATTTCATAAGTTCATTATGAACCTTGAAAAAGAAAATAGTACAAGAGCGCCTATTATACTCTATTGGTGAACTTTCAAATTGCGACCTAAATGAATGGACAAAATATCATGGTTTCTTCTATATATGTCCTTATTCTAAACATTTTTGTTGTATGAATGTAGCCTTGTCAAAGTTTGTCCAGTCATCAATGGTAAACGATGTAGACCAAACATAAAGTAATGATACATTAAATACACAAGTTCTGATGATCTGAATTAATTAAAATGAAAGTGAAGACTTAACGAATTTCAAACATTCATTTCCAGATTACTTAAATCAAGATAATTTGAAAACACCGTTTTATCCTTTTTCTTAACTAATTAATCTGATATGAATAGATTTTAAAATGGTAAGACATAGATTTCGGAACCAGGTTCTACAGTGTAAGACATACCCAGGGGCAGATATAAACTCTGACCATAACTTGTTGGTTATGAACTGTAGGCTGAAACTAAAGAAACTACAAAAAGGTAGGAAAATAAGGAGATGGGACCTGGATATATTGAAGGAACCTGAGGTTCTTAAGAATTTCAGAGGGAGCTTTAGGCAACAATTGACAGAAACGGGGGGAAATAAAACACTAGAGGAGGAATGGGTAAAATTAAGATAGTGAAGGTAGCAGAGGACAAAATAGCTAGGAAGGGAAGACCTACAAAAAATCCTTGTATATCACAGGAGATACTAAATTTAATCGATGAAAGGAGAAAATATAAAAATGCAGTAAATGAAACAAGCAAAATGGAGTACAGACGACTAAGAAATGAGATTGACAGGAAGTGGAAAATGGCTAAGCAGGAGTGACTAGAAGGCAAATGCAAGGATGTAGAAGAATGCATAAATAGGGGAAAGATAGATACAGCCTACAGGAAAATAAAGGAAACATTTGGAGATAACAAATACAGTTCTATGAATATCAATGACACTGATGGAAAACCAGTTCTCAGCAAAGAAGGGAAAGCTGAAAGGTGGAAAGACTATATAGAGGGGCTCTACAAAGGAAGTGAACTTCGAGACAATATTGTAGGAAGGGAAGAGGATGTAGATGAAGATGAAATAGGAGATACTGTACTGAGAGAAGAATTTGACAGAGCCCTGAAAGACCTAAGTCGAAACAAGGCCCCTGGAGTAGATGATATTCCCTCAGAGCTACTGAAGTCTCTGGGAGAACCAGCCCTGACAAACCTGTTTCACCTGGTGTGTAAGATGTATGAGACAGGTGAAATACTCTCAGACATTAAGAAAAATGTAATAATCCCCATTCCAAAAAAATCAGGCGCAGACAGGTGTGAAAATTACAGAACCATCAGTTTGATAAGTTAGGGTTGCAAAATTTTAACACAAATTATCTACAGGAGAATGGAAAAGCTGGTAGAAGCTGACCTCGGGGAAGATCAGTTTGGATTCAGGAGGAACGTAGGAACCCAGGAGGCAATACTCACTTTACGTCTTATCTTAGAAGATAGATTAAGAAAAGATAAACCTACATATCTAACTTTTGTAGATTTGGAAAAGGCTTTTGACAATTTTGATTGGAATAAACTCTTTCAAGTTCTGAGGCAAGCAGGAGTAAAATATAGGGAGCGTAAGGTTATTTACAACTTGTGCAAAAACCAGACAGTGGTTGTCAGAGTTGAAGTGCATGAAAAGGATGCAGTGGTTGGGAAGGAAGTAAGACAGGAGTGTAGCCTTTCTCCTATGTTATTCAATTTATACATTGAGCAAGCTATAAAGGAAAGCAACGAGAAATTTGGAGAAGGAATTAAAGTTCAGGGTGAAGAAATAAAAACATTGCGTTTTGCCGACGACATAGTAATTCCGTCAGAGACAGCAAAGGACCTGGAAGAGCAGTTGAACGGAATGGATCAAATGTTCAAATGTTTCTTAAGCTTATGGGACTTACCTACGGGGTCATCAGTCCCTAAACTTACAAACTACTTATGAACTACTTACGAACTAGGACGGCACAAATATCCATGCCCGAGGGGGGATTCGAACCCCCGACTGTAGGAACAATGGACCTTGTGCTGAAAGGTGCATATAAGTTGAAGATTAACAAGAGCAAAACTATGGTAATGGAGTGCAGTCTAAGAAAATCAGGCGATGCTGAAGAAATTAGATTAGGTAACGAAACAATTAAGGAAGGGAGATGAGTTTTGTTACTTGGGCAGTAAAATAACAAATGATGGTCGCAGTACAGAGAATATAAAATGCAGAATGGCAATGGGTAGAAAAGCATTCTTGAAAAAGAGAAATTTGTTAACATCGAATATTGATTTAAGCCTAAGGAAGTCCTTTCTGAAGGCATTTGTGTGGAGTGTTGCCTCTATTATCAACTAACATAGACTGTAATTGACCAGGATATACTGATTTCGCCTTGTGGTATTTAAGCTTACTGATTTCCTCGCTTCTTACGATTACATTTATGACTACTTGGCCAGGAGAAACGAATTTCCTAAGTGATCTTTTAAGTATTCCGTTTTATATCCGATTGAGGTTCTGAACTCTAACAGCGACAGTATGCGAAGGACGTACTTAAATCCCGTTGCCGTGTTCAGCTAGTTTAACATAAAAGCATTACAACGGAAATGTCGCCCAAGAGACGTAGCTGTGCAGCCCGCGACCTCAAAAGGTCAGGCCGTTCACGAGGTGTCGCCCTGCAGCGCCTTGGACGTGCCTCCCGCGGCGGTGACGTAAAGTTTCAAGCAAAGTGGGACTCGGAAGCGACGCAGCGATAATCTTGTTTGACAAATAAAGGGATTCGGGTGCGGGAGCTGAAGACCTGCGCGGCGGAACGAAAACACGTGTTGCCGCAGCCGGCAGCAGGTATGAGCTTTGTGGGGGGATATTTCCTGCTCATTTATACGTAAGGCCCACTGCAAGGATTTCGTCTGCTGCTAAAGCGCGCCCCACAAAGGATGCATTTTGTTCTGCCGGATCTGATACTTAAGTAACTGTAATCTATTGTCATTGTCAAATGGCGTTTGTGCGGATGGTTATCAGCTACAATGGAGATGAACGACAGCTGAATGCATCTAGATTTAGAAAGTGAATTTTATATAGAGTATTTGATATGCAGAGATTGTTAAAAAAATGTCCAAATCAAATGTTTTTGATATGTCGCGTTTTGCAGCTCTTAAATATTGTAGAAAAGACATTGTTATATATGCACCAAAGCTGCTTTTATTTGAAATGCTGACTAGTTTCGGGCTTTGCCCATTCTTGCTTAGGTCACGCAGTTTGTTGTAATTCAAACAATTAATTACAACAAACAGCGTGACCTAAGCAGTAACCAAATAGAAAAATATAAATGAATGTGGCTTAAGAAAATGGGCAAAGCCCGAAATTAGTCAGCATTTCAAATAAAAGCAGCTTTGGTGCACATATAAAAATGTCTTTTCTACAAAATGTTCAAATGTTTGTAGAGCTTAAGGAACTACGGGGTCATCAGTCCCTAAACTTACAAACTACTTATGAACTAGCTAATACTAGTGACAGCACAAATATCCATGCCAGAGGGGGGATTCGAACACCCGACCGCAGCAGCCGTGCAGACCGTGACTGGCGCTCCGCAGACCGCTTTTTTATTTTTTTTTTTTTTTTTTTTTAAAGCCTTCGAGTAATAAGGTATCTTGAATGACAGCAACTAGTCGCCTTTTATGTAAAATGTTTTTATTACATTTCTCCCATTACCGGTTTCGATGTGCCTAGCATATCATCATCAGATAGTGAACGGTTTTTATATTGCAGGTGGTGTGTGGAGGAATTTGTTCATAATTTGTGTTATCCATAAACCCATTGTCACAAATGGTGACCAGTTATGCTTTGTAATACGTGTGAAGTGCATAGCAGCACAATGAATGTGTGCATGCTACCATTTGTGACAACGGGTTTATGGATAACACAAATTATGCACAAATTCCTCCACACACCGTCTGCAATATAAAAAAATCGTTCACCATTTGATGATGATATGCTAGGCATATCGAAACCGGTAATGGGAGAAATGTAATAAAAACATTTTACATAAAAGGCGAGTGGTTGCTGTCATTCAAGATACCTTATTTCACCACAGTCGCAGTGTTCCTCGTCCATAATGGACAAAAGTTTTACTTCGAGTAATATTTGGTAGACGAGATGCGCTAATGTGTCAACAGTTCAGATTGTTGTTGTTGTTGCTTTCTCACGTGTTCCTACATTCCTCCTAAATCCAAACCGATCTACCACGAGGTCGGCTTTTATTAGCTTTCCCATACTTTTGTAAATAGTATTAGAATTTTCCAACCATGATTTTATTTCATACCTGTCTGCTCCTGCTTTGGGATGGGCACATTACATTTTTCTTGAAGTTTAAGGGTATTTCGTCTGTCTCATTACATCGTGCACACTAAGTCGAATAGTTTTGTCATGGCTGGCTCTCCCAGAGACATCAGTTGCTCTGACGGAATCTCGTCTACTGCAGGGACCTGGTTTCAAAAATGTTTGTAAACTTCCCCACCCACAACCTTATGACCTTCCCATATAAATCCTCACCTGCTATAAACTCATGCCTCCATTCTCCCCCCTCAACCATCTCAGACGGTATTGAGCACATAAACATCTCACTGACCCAGACCCCTATGTATTTAAACATCACCACATTATCACAGTTATCTCTACAATTTAAATTTCCATTCATTCAGCTCACCACCAACATGACATCCCCCACCCCACCCTTTCCATTACAGATTTATTGTCAAATTTGTTTGTTACTCAATGTCTATACTACAACTTTATTTAAGGACTTTTTAACGTTTTCATTTTTTAAAATTACGATTCTAACGAAATCCATATGAACTTGTTTCCTAATAAGTTGCCTTAGTGTTAAAAGATCATTGTAATGGAAAGATCTTACCAGTTCACACAGTGTTGTAACTTTGCTATATTGACACCGAATGTAATGTTTTATTGCAAGCATCATTACTTTAGAAATGCAATGAAGGCACAAGTATCACTTGTCACTAAGTTTTTATGCCTGACATATAACCTAAATGATAGTTATTCACGATTTTATCTTTTGTAATTACTTCATTTACCGATATCTCAAATGTCACTAACTATTTCAACAGTCTTTAGTCATCACATATAACCTAAATGATGTTTTAATATATGTTTATATTTCACTTTTCATTAATGATTAATTTGTAACTACAAACTCCAAAACTTTTTATATCATCACAGCTGTCACTGTAATATACATCTTGATATTATTCTCACATTGTAATATATTCTGTTCGGCACATTATTTCAGTCACTACACTGTTTACATCATAAAACTTCTATGTACTACAAAACATTCCAAAGATTGTCACAAACACAACTATAGAAACCCTTATGTTCTTTGCCTATAATATTCAATGGAATGAAACTTCTAACTTCCTAAAATATTGCGTATTAGTTCACCAATAATGTGCAGTCACTTTGCGTACTTGCTGTTTAATTTTGTAAAAATTCGAGCTGTAGACTTTCTTCTTAATACGTTGCTTTTCGTGGACATTTGAGCAGCAGCTGAATATTATCTATTGCACTGTACCGTTTTTAAAGAAAACGCCTTTTGCTACTGCAAATGAAGGGTTTTTATTTCTATAATTCACCCATAAGCGCTTCGCCTTTGTCGCAAGGCATCATCAGTGGGTGTTCTGAAATTCAAAACAGTTCGTTGTTTGCTATAAAGTACACCATTTAATAGCAAACAACGAACTGTTTTGAATCAGAAACGAAATGTTTTGTACACATGTCAAAAACCTAACCTTTATGTGTAAACAGAAACATGTAAATATTTCAGGACACCCACTGATGATGCCTTGTGGCAAAGGCGAATCGCGTATGGGTGAATTATAAAAATAAAAACCCTTCATTTGCCGTATTAAAAGGCGCTTCTTTAAAAACAGTACAGTGAAATACATAACTTTCTTCTGAACTTATATTTTGAAAATTGTGATATGCTTCATAACCATATATTTATGCTCTGTAAGTATTACGTATATTTTTACTTTTATATCATGATTCCGATTGCTTTTAAACTATTAGTCCAAACTGCTACGGTCATCAGTCCCTACACTTACACTCTGCTTTAACTCAGACTAACGACAACAAACACACACACACACACACACACGCGCCCGAGGGAGGACTCGAACCTCCGGCGTGAACGGGTGTCCCTTGCTTAGCATGACGCCTTAGACCACCCGACCATTCCGAGCGGCGGCCTGGTTTCCACTTCGCATTTTGGTGTTCTTTCAAATTCTTCTCTTAATATAGTACCTCCTATGGCATATTCATCTACTTTCTCTTCCATTCCTGCATATTCTTTCCATCTTTCAGCTTTCCCCTCTTTGCAAAAAAACTGGATTTCCTTCTTAGTTCTTGATGTTCATATAGTTACTTTTCTTGTCTCCAAATGGCATTTGCCTCTTGCCACTCCTGCTTAACCATTCTGCATTTCCTACCAGTATCATTTTTTAGTTGTCTGTGCTCCATTTTACCTGCTTCATTTACTACATTTTTACTACATTTTTTTTCTCCTTTCATAAATTAAATTCACTATATCCTGTGATTTTTATAGGTCTTGTCTTTCAACCTATTTGGTCATCTGCTGCCTTCACTATTCCATCTCTCAGTGCTACCCATTCATCTCCTACTGTGTTATTTCCCCCCGTTTCAGTCAACTGTTGCCAAAAACTCCACCTGAAACTCTCAAGAACCTCAGATTCCTTTACTTTATCCAGGTCCCATCTCCTTGTTATCCTCCCCTCTCCCTTTATTTCTATCTACTATCGTAACTAATAAGAAATGGTCACTCTATATCTGTCTCTGGGTATGTCTTGTGTTTTAAATCTAGTTCCATAATCTATGTCTTACCTTCATAAAATAAATATGGTACCTTCCGCTATCTTCCACGTAAACAACCTTCTTTCTTGATACTTACACCAAGCTTTTGTTATGGTTATGTTATGTGAAAAATCCTAGCAAGCAGCTTCCTCTTTCGTTCCTTTCCCCCAGGCTATATTCACCTACTATTTTTCCTTCTCTTCCTTGTCCTACCGAATTCCATCCCCACATAACAATCAAGTTTTCGTCTTCCCTAACTGTCTGAATAATTTTCTGTAGCTTATAATGTTACCCGTCTCTTTACGCTCACTGTTAAAAGTAGTTGCATATTATAACATTCTATGGTCGTAAGTAAATGGAAATAAAAAAAATGAGTCCATTCTATTTTGAACTTAATAGTCGTAAAATCTATATCTATAAATGTGAATGTCTGCTCGGTGTACGTTTATCACGTCTGAACCAAGACATAAAGAGCTAAAAATTTGTACAGTTAATAATGTCTACCCGGGGAAGGCGTTAGGTACGGTTTCATGGCGATCAGATAGCTATTTATCTATATCTATAAATGTGAATGTCTGTTCGGTGTACGCTTATCATGTCCGAACGACAAGACGCAGATACTTAAATATTTGTTCAGTTACTAATTTATACCTGAGGAAGGTTTTACGCACGGCTTTATAGCTATCTAATAGATATTTAGTAATTTGAAGAATATAACGTGAAATTCGGAACAATAATTACTCTTTGAAAATTATATTTACTCTTTGAAAATGGTTTTATTGGTTGCATTGTTGCTTGAGGGTTGATAATGATAAAAGGGTGGAGTATATTGGGGTGAAACGTTATCGGTGTATATAAAATTCTACGTGTGTGTATGTTAATATTTCACTCTGCAGCGAAAACTACAGAACGCAAACGAATGGTCTGTGTGTAATTGTTGTCCGAAGTCTCCCGTTATACACCATAGCAGTTCCATGCCGATAGCTATAAGGGGGTGGAAGATATGGTAGTTGAAAGTCGTCAAATCATAAAAAAAATCGGACTGAAGGCCAGCGATGACGTTTGCGAATCTATAGCAAGGAGGTTACATACGGAAAAACGTGATGCCACAGACCATATCTTTGGTCTATGCTTGCTACAATGTCTTCAGATCTTTCTCTGTAAGGATAAGCATACGAATAAGGAAATATAAGAATAAAAAAATGAAGCAGTAAAAAAGAAATTTCTTTTGATACATCTCTTTAAAAAATCGATTTGACGTTTCGCGCATTATCTATCATAATCAACCAAAGCGCGAGCGGAGCCGCGGGTTTAAGCTAGTAATTAATAATAATTTGATGTTGCTCAGTGGCCTGGAGCAAGTCTTTCAAGTGGACGCTACGTCGATGACTTGACTGTCCCTAACCTATCCCAGTTATCCATCCGGAGAAAGAGCACCTGCAGTTTAACGTGGAATCAGAACCACGTGTCGTTTCTGGCGACTCGTCACATCGTTGAAAGGTAAAAGCTAGGTTTAAACGCAGACAGAAAAACTCTGTGATCAGACCCTTTATTGAACCAGCGACCTTCGTTTTCAGTCGTGCGCCTCACCACGAGACACTTTTCGCCTTCGGGTACATCAGTTCTTTGCGGTCGTTCGTTCTTATTTGTTCTAGGTAGTTAGTTGAGTTTTTGGCTCTGTGTTTTTTTTTTTTTTTTTTTTTTTTTTTTTTTTTTTTTTTTTTTTTTATTACAGAGAGCGCCGAGCCCTCTGACGAGCGCGCGGTGTTACCACGCCTGCAGACCGCCAGGCACGACGTGAAAGAATTGAAATGTTACGAAATAATTGGCAAAGGTTGTGGGGGCCAGACTGGTAACATTATAAGACGGCGAAATTACGTACTTACTGCAAGGTGTTTCATTAGAGGTGAGGAAGGGGAGCATTCATTTTTCATTGGCATTTCGTCTTTAGTCCCCATCTGAACACGAAGCAGTTCTACTGACCGGATTTCATCGTTCTGCAGATTATAAAGCGACTTTGCACAGCTGTTTTTTATTAAATAATTTCACAATTGCATCCCATTATGCCTTCCATATCAACCCCGACTGGTGGTCATTCAGTCGTTCTTGAAGGTTTCCTCAGTAGGGGAGACCGGGGCACGTTTTCCACCATTTTACATTTTTATTTTTGTACTTCTTATTTTTATCGATTTTGCGGTAAACAGCGGATCATTATACTTCCTACACCTTTATTTACAGTCTTGTACAGATATTTTTGAAAATAGTAAATATCATTCTTGGTAGCAAATGGTTTTGTCTGACCATGTTGCGTTGGAAAATTTGCCCCGTATGCGGGGCAAGTTTTCCAGCTTACTTAAATGTACAGGGACAAATATTCCAATTCTACTTTCAATGTTAAAACGGAGATAATTATCTTGATTTCACTGAATACGTATTTTTATCATGAATTTACAACACATTACAAAAGAGGACAGTAAAAATAGCCACATTAAATAAAAACAAATGCTATTTAATGGTTTTACAAAATATGTGACTTAAATATTTTACAAATACAGACATTTTTAACAATACTTATACTGATTGTCTGAATCACAATGAAAACAAACAAAAAATGGAACATTCCCTTTCGTACAGTCTCCATGCGCCCATTTCGTGCACTGCACACACTTTTCATTTGCTTTAGACTTGGCGTAAGACTCAAAGCAATACGGAATATGTGCCCCATATACACTCGGAAAACGTGCCCCGTCGCCATATTCGGAACTATAACACTACGTCCATGAGTAACAGTGTAAGCTATTTACAATACAAATGCACGGTTACGAGAAGAAAGAAACCCACTTTTAGTGTGTGAAATGTCAAAATAACAAGTTTAACGCTAGAATGTTTATTTTAAGTTTCAATAAAAACGTGAAAGTTTACTCACATTTGCAAAAATGACGAAAACAGCCCTGTCGACGTTGTGACTGCTGGTACAACACTGAAACTTTCGTAAATGAAGCGTGCTTTGTTGCTACTTCCTACAGTATCGCCGGTGGTAACATCTAGCGGTTTGTTTCGAAAATAAACGGATTTGGAAAACTTGCCCCTAATGAAAATGTGCCCCGGTCTCCCCTACTGACGACTTGGGAGCCTTATTTGATTTGGTTTAATACCGCTATTAATTGTATAATCCATTACTATTTTCTTTGACATTATTTGCTTCGAGAACTTGCAATCTCACCCTTCTTACACCCCACTGTCCAATTTTGTTTGATTTTGTGTCCGTGTTTGTGCGCGTTACGAAGCATTTCGTGACGCAGTGACTTTCGCACCTTAATAAGTATGGTCATAGGCATTGAGCCAAATTATCTCTTTCCTAAGGTTAATTCCAAATAGTAGCGTACGGCGGATTATGTGCTTGTTTTTCAACGTCATGAGGAGCGGAGCCGTTAACTACTGTAAGATACTTCAAACTTCCGTATTTGGCACGGAGCGCCAAAATGAGCGGACATTCCACTTAGACATGACCCATAGGTTGCAGGGCTCCATAACCACAATGTTGGGGAGGCTTACTGTGCAAAATAAAACCATGTGTCAGCCTGGAATGATCAATGTGGAGACGGCAGAGGATAGTGGATTCCCTCCGAGAAGGGCGTAAGGAAGAACTCCAAGTCGACTTTATTTATGGAGCGGAGTCTACCAGATGGGGCAGTAGCCTGCCAATTGCTATTCCAGACTTTATGAGCAGCGATCTCATCTGCATCCGCAAATCTACGACCGAGATTGCCCAGAGGAAGGGGCAGTAAGTTACAGCTACTCTAGTCACCTGGTCAGCTTGTTCATTTCCTGGAATACCCACATGACTGGGGACCCAGATAAAAGCAACGGAGCAGGCAGTTGACGAAAGTCAGCGGGGAGATCGTGCACACCAATGTCCAAGGAATGGAATAGTAGCATCGGTCTATGGCCGATAGGCTACTAATTGAGTCTGAACAGATTAAAACAGATCCAGGGCTACTTGTTTGATAAAATGAAGTGCCCTAATAATAGCCGCCAGTTCTGCCATAAACACTGCACGATTCTGGCAGAGAATGCCATTACATACCAATTGGAGATGTAAGTGCCTATCGTGTATGACCAGCAGATGTCGATCCATCAGTGTAGAAAATCATGGCACGCTGAAATTCTACAAGTACTGTGTGCAACAAACCCAGGAATATTATGGAGGAGACTGAAGCTTTTGAAACCTGGTAGAGATCCAACCGTATTTGTGGTGGGGGAACCATCCAAGGGTGTTTGCGCCGTATAGCACGGCGCATACAGTCAAGGTAAGGGAGATGAGAGTCCCTAAAAATATAAGCGAGCCGCAATCCGACGGATAAACCCACTCTAGGGCGAGTATCAGGAGTTCTATAACCATCGACCTAAAAAAGAACGTGATATGTGGGATAACCAGGTAATGGTCGAATGGCAATGTCATAGGTCACCAAAAGCTGATGCCACCTAGTCTGAAGAGGGGGGATTCCTGCTTCGTCAAGGAGACTGTCAACAGGGCTGTTGCGGAAGGCACCCTTAGCCAAGCGGACACCACAATGGTGAACTGGATCCAACAATTTCAGGGCAGAAGGAGCTGTCGAGCCATAAACCTTGCAACCATAATCTAATCAGGACTGAATCAGAGCCCAGTAGATATGAATGAGTGTTGTATAATCTGCACCCCAGGATGAGTGGGGTAGGAAATGGAGGGCATTAAGCTTCTGCGTGCAGCTTATCTTCAGCTGCCAACTATGAGCAGCCAAGTCAATTTTTTTATCAAAAAGGAGGCCCAAGAAACGATTCTGTGCCACAACTTCCAGGCGCTGAGTATCCAAGAAGAGTTTGGATCAGGACGGACTGTAGTGCGACGACAGATATGCATTACCCTCGTTTTAGAAGAGGAAAACTGAAAACCATGCGAGAGAGCCCATGTGGAAGCCCACCGAATGGCACCTTGGAGCTGGCGTCCAGCCGAGGCTACAGAGTGGGAGCTGTACCATATGCAAAAGTCTTCAACGTACAGCACAGGAGTGACAAGTGGCACAACTGAACTCACCAACCCATTGATGGCGATTAGGAAGAGAATAACACTTAATACAGAACCCTGTGGATCACGTTGGGGAGCTGAAGGAAGAACCAAACCTTTCTCGGAACATGTGGCGGGATAAAAACTGACATAAAAATTGGTAGGCAGTCTAGTAGGCTCCAGTCATGAAGGGTACATAACATATGACGCCAAACGGTGTCTTAAGCCTTACGTAAATCAAAGAATACAGCAACAAGATCTTAACGTTTTCAGAAGTCCTTTCTGTTTGCTGTTTCCAGTCTGTAGTAGACCGTCCCTCAAGGAAACCGCAGTGATAAGGTGACATATGTCCATGTGATTCGAGTACCCAGCATAAACTGCGGGCAACCATTCTTTCAAGTAATTTCTATGGTACGTTTGTCAGGTTAATCGGCCGGTAACTGTTCAGGGATGACAGATCCTTGCCAGGCTTAAGAACAGGAACCACTATACTGTCCCTCCACTGCGAGGGGAAAACCCCTTGGAGCCAAACATGGTTAAATACCTGGAGGAGACATTGCAGTTGTGGAGGACTGAGATATTGGAGAAGTTGATTGTGGATGGAATCAGGGCCAGGTGCAGAATCATGGGAAGAGGAAAGTGCCGAAAATAGTTTCCATTTAGTAAAGAGTTTGTTATAAGGTTCCTACTGGTGAGTGGTAAATCATAAATTTTAGGCTTTGGGCAGTTTCTTCTTGAGAAGAAAATCCATGGGGTAGGAAGCCGTCACGTCTTCGCAACGTGAGCCGAAAGGTGCTCTGCGAGGACCGATGGGTCAGTACAGACCTCATCTGTTAAGGCAAGGTCAGGAAATGAAGACGGCTACTGGTAACCCTGCATGGAACGGAGCCCACACTCGTGACAGGGCTACAAAAGATCTCAAGGAAGAGAGAAAGCGCTCCCATCACACCCTTTTGCTCTGTTTGATTATATAACGAGCCTTAGCACGAAGCTTAAGGTGTTGCAAAGCTTGACGCCGCTCACGAATCGCTGCGGCAATGGTTGTGTTCCATCATGAAACTGGCCGGCGGCTAGGAGGTCCTGTCGACTGCGGGTCAGCAATGCCAGCAGCTCGCATTAGACATATCACTGATGACATCATCTGTACAGTCACACGGGAATGGTGTGAAAACCACCTGGGATGTATACAAAGGCCAATTCGCATAACAGAAAACCCAATGGGGTTTCCTATCCTTGTTCAGGTGGTAGTGGACTGAAAGAATCAACGGAAAGTGGTCACTGTTGCAAAGGTCGTCATGTGGTGACCAAAGAAATGAAAGGAAAAGGGGAGGAGAGGTGAGTGAAAGGTCTATGGCGGAAAATGTGCCGTGAGTGGTACTAAACTGGGTTGGGGAACCATCATAGAGCCGCGGCGGATTAGCCTTGCGTATTGGAGCGCCGTGTTGCGGTGCGCGCGGCAGTTCGCCGTCGGGGGTTCGAATCCCCCCTCGGGCATGGGTGTTTGTGCCGTCTTTAGTATAAGGTAGTTCATAAGTAGTTTGTAAGTTTAGGGACTGATGACCCTGTAGTTAAGTCCCATAAGCTCTACAAACATTTGAACATTTTAAACCATCATACCATCATTGAGAAGGCCCAGCTCGTGATCTGCAAGGAACTGGTCTATAAGGCGGTCCCGACTAGTTGCATGAGCACTGCCCCATGAAGGATGATACGCATTGAAGTCCACAAGAATGAGGGAGGGAGGGGGCAATTGCTGAAAGAGGGCTGGCTTGTCAGGAGGGAGAGAGATAGAGATTACAGATTGTTAATGGAGTGTGTAAGTGAACCCTAATAGCAAACACTTCCAGTGTAGTATGGGGAGGAATCCGTTAACAACCTTCGTACGAACTGTGGTTCAGACTCCACCAGAAGCTTGTATGGGCTAACACGGTTCCGACAGAAAGCATGGAACCCACAGCCTGTCGGTGAACGATCATCAGTGAAATGCTATTCCTGCAGAACAACACAAGTAAAAGGAAATAAGATATTTTAAGTCCAGGAGGTGACGGTAGTAGGCATTGCATTCTATTAGAAGAGAACAGATCGAGGATCCAGATAGGAGGTGAACGGACTGATACATATCACAGTGCTTGGCAACGTCTGTCACCAATGAGGCAGGAACGACATCCATGAACAGCGGATTAGACACAAGTTCAGTGGGATTATTTGGTTGAGAGGACAAAGGTATCTCCCCAGGCATTACAGGAGGGGTCTTGTCCTGTGACTTGTGTTTCTTCTTCCCCCCCCCCTCTCTCTCACAGGGTGGTGCCAGAGAGAGAACTGGCGTCAGTAAGGTCTGACACCGATGATGATCGGGCATCCTTGGTATTTACAGACGGAGTCCAGCTGCTGGCTTGAGGCAGAAGACATCCTATCTGGTGGACGCTGGGATGAGCAATCCTAGGGCTCCTTCACCAGCAAGTGCCAGAGAAAGGGAGCACTTCTCCAGCTAGGAGAGATGAGGGGGACGCTGAGAGAGGGGCAAGGGTGGTGCAGGAGAGGGAGGGGAAAGGGTGGGGTGGGAATGTGCTGGGAGGGATGAGGATGTACCCGAGGCAAAGCAAGGTAACATTTGCACAGGGCACAGACGCTCGAATTGTTGGCGGGCCTCCTGGTATGTTAGGTGTTCAAGGGTCTTGTACTTCTGAATCTTCTTCTCCCTTTCATGCACAGATCAATCTGGGGAGAGGGAAGAGAGGTGTTGATGACAGTTGACACATACTGGAGGTCGGAGACAGGGGTTCCCCTCATGGCATGGACGTTCACATATAGTGAGAAGACATGTGCCCAGACTGCATACATCGGAAACAATGCATGGAAGGAGGAACATACGGCTTCACATCACAACGATAGATCACGACCTTGACCGTCTCTGAGAGAGTATCCCCCTCGAAGGCCAAGATAAATGCGCTGGTATCCATTCGATTGTCCTTTGGGTCTCTCTGCACAAGGGAAACAAAATGAGCACCTCACTGTTTGAGGTTGGCCCAGAGTTCCTCAACAGTTTGGAGAACGAGGAGGAGGACGCGATGGAAAATAACTCCCTGAACCATGTTTAAAGACTGGTGACTGGGACGTCGCCAAGATGGTCGCAGGCGCACAGAGCTGTAGATTGGGCAGCAGAGACCATTTTAATGAGCAGGGATCCGGAACGCATCTTGCTCACTGATTCAACTTCTCCAAAACGTTTCTTCGATATTTTCAACGAAGAACAATGGCTTGGTGGCGGTGAATGTCCCTCCGTCTGTACTCGAACAGACCAAGTAAGGTGGAAATAGTTTCACCCCAAGCCGACGTGCCTGGCGCTCCTCCCAGGGGTATACAGAGAGGGGAAGCTCCTCTTGTCATTGGTAGCTGCATTGTATGTATTATTCCCGACTTCTGAGACAGCCGTATTACTATAATTTTTAACTTAACACGTTTCATCGTGCGAAACTTCCGCCCTGATGCCACCCAGTCCGATCAGGGTTTCTCCCCATTGGCGCCACCTAGCCACAGGAAGGACCACCTCGCACGATGGCCATCGCGGGCAGTCCTGATACACCACATGGATGAGTGCGTGGAGAGGTTACAACTCTGGTACCAGCTGTGTGATCCCTGTGTTGTCAGGTGGCTCAGCCAGAAAGTTATATAACAACCCCCTCACACAGACTGGCTACACGTTCTAGAGACCTAGAGGTAGGCGGCTATGGTGAGGAGGGAAATGGGAAAGGAAGGGATAGAAATCACGCCATAGGGGCTAGGTTGGGAGTTCTTCCCCAAATGGCTCAGCCTGGTAACTAATTTTGTTGTAGAGGTCAGACCCCAAAGGGAGACCGAACTGTGCGAAAGCAGAGGTAAACAACGAATATAAAAATCGCTATAACCATCATCGGAACCATAGGTAGAGCTGTGCCGTTTTGAATGGAACCACCTAGAGATGGGGAGGGGGGAGGGCAGGTAGGAATTAAGACGGGGAGGAGCGGAACTGGAGAGGTAATGCAGCCTGGGAAAGTAAGAAAGAAGGTTGCAATGGCTCGGGGACCTGTGGGAACCACACACGTACCCACAAAAGTGCTCTGAGTCCTCTGGGGGGGGGGGGGGGGGGTGTCCGTGAACTAATCTGCACATGGCGGTTGCATTTCCGAAACAATTCGTCCCACATGAATACCAATGCTCCCAATGCATCACATTTTCAGTGTCAATAATGTGCCCTCTTACGAAGTCACTGTTTTGGCGGTAAGGCTCGCGCATGCGTCAGCGTGGCATACTGCACGTCTGCTAAAGTCACACTAGTGCATTACCTTCGGTTATAGCGACGAGAGCTACAGGCACATTTTACCTGTAGATGCTGTTGCGCCGGCCGCGGTGACCGAGGAGACTGAGGCGCTCCAGACACGGTCTGCACGGCCACTACGGTCGGGGGTTCGAATCCCCCCTCGGGCATGGATATTTGTGCCGTCCTAGTTCGTAAGTAGTTCATAAATAGTTTGTAAGTTTAGGGACTGATGACCCCGTAGTTAAGTCCCATAAGCTTAACAAACATTTGAACTTTTCTTTTTTTCTTTTTTTGATGCTGTTGCGCCGCGATGTCGATGTTGACCTTGAACCCGCAGAACGACATGGTCAAATGCTAACGACGTATGTAGAACATACGAATGTATATGTTCTGAGAATATGAAATTCATACCTGTAGTCTTTCAAATGTGTTCTGTTTTACTGAACGTGACTATAATATCAGAAATTTTCTAGGGAGAAATAAACGATGATGGCGGGTATACACAAGAGAAAAAATATATATGTTTTCATTTTGTTCACTTTCACTTTTAAGAAGTAAAACACGTTCCGAAAGATACTTTGGCATATTGCTTTAGAGCAGTATCTCAGAAACCACGAAATGCGAAAAAGTGTTCATATAAAATTTGAAATGTAATTAAACTTTCTTGAAAACTGTACATCAACTTTTGTAGTAATTTCAAATTTTGCAAAATATCACACCACCATTTATTAATTTTGCCAGATGAAAACGTTTATTACAATGTAAGTAAAAGAAGCTATCATCCCATGTAGGTTTCTGATAAAACTATTTTTTTAATAAATTGTGCACAGATATTTAATTAAATTATATAAGTATCATTATGATAGAACTAATTATTTTTTATTTTATGGTTTAAATTCGTAGTTTTTAGCTTACCATTTCATACATATATTTTGAAATAGTAAATTAACTCGCTGTTATGATACAAAATCATTGCAATAATAACTATTGTTTTATTACTGTAAATTATGGCGCTTAATTCAGGCGAAGAAATAAGCTTCCGTATATTATGCTATTACCCATTGATGATAAGCCGTTCTTAACCCTTTCAGACCCTCTGGCTACAAATGTGTACATAACTTCTACTGTGTCTAAGATGGTTCAGAAGCGTTTTTTCTCAATGGAAAAACATGTATACGACACCTGTGGGTTCAATCATTTCATCATACACAATTACTACCATCTGCGGAAGATCACTATAAAAATATTAAGAAGCGGGTGTTGCACTGCGCAGCAGTTTGCGAACTTCAGAGGACACGGAAATTGTGGGTTACTTGTATTCCACTGTATAACTGAAAGTAGAAGTTATTTTGCGATGTAGTTATTGAACGATCAGTTGATTTAGTACAACAGTTGGTACTACAAAATTAATTAATTTAGTCCTTAAAAAAAGCCTTGCTTTCAGTATACGCAGTGTTGTAGAATGGAAATGGGTGCATACAATTGCATAAATCTTGCTTCTAAAATCATTGAATATTTAACTTAATAGTTTTACAGCATTAAAAATAATTTCCTTCACAGAGAAAAAAAAAACAGGTCTGAAAGGGTTAAATTCCGTAGCTATGCATAGTTAGTCTATAACATAAAGGCATATAATGAAGGAGTGCAAAGAGAAATTTGGAGAAGGAGTAAGTTCAGGCCGGCCGCGGTGGCCAAGGTGACTGAGGCGCTCCAGTCACGGTCAGCACGGCCACTACGGTCGGGGGTTCGAATCCCCCCTCGGGCATGGATATTTGTGCCGTCCTAGTTCGTAAGTAGTTCATAAATAGTTTGTAAGTTTAGGGACTGATGACCCCGTAGTTAAGTCCCATAAGCTTAACAAACATTTGAACATTTTTTTAGGAAGTTCAGGGAGAAGAAACATTAACTTTGCGGTTTGCCGATGGCATTGTAATTCTATCAGAGTCAGCAGAGGTTCTGGAAGGGCAAATGAACGGAATGGACAGTGTCTTGAAAGAAAGTTACAAGAGCAACGTTAACAAGGACAAAACAAGGGTAATGGAATGCAGGTAAGAAAATCAGGCGATGCTGATGAAATTAGATTAGGTAACGAGACAATAAAAGTAGTAGTTGAGTTTTGTTATTTGAGTAGCTAAATAACGTCTGATGGCCGAAGTAAAGAAGATATAAAAAGCAGAACAGCTCTGGAAGAAAACCCTCTGAAGAAGCGAAATTTGTTGACGTTCAAAATCAAATTAAATTTTAGCAAATCGTTTCTGAAGCATTTGTCTGGAGTGTAGCATTGTACGGGAGTGAAAGGTGGACGTTAAGGAGTACAGACAGAAGAAAGGTAGTAGTATTTCAAATGGGTGATACAGACGAACGCTGAAGAACATGTGTGTAGATCGCGTATCTAATGAGTTGCTGAACAAAATTGGGGTGAAAAGAAATTTTTGGCATGTTGACTAAGAGAAGGGACTGGTTAGTGGGACGCATACTCAGGTTATAACTAGGAAAGACACGTCAGTTTCATGCCCGACCTTGCACAGTGATAAATGTACTGTACAGAGCCATGTTTTCGTGCTCTGCATAAACGGAACTTACTTTCTCGAGCCAAGATGTGTTCCATGAGGTTCAGATCAGCCGTATATGGAGGCCTAGATATCAACGTGAGTTCGCTCTCCAACCGTAGCATGTTTCTTGTCTTTGACACGGACAATTATCCAACTGAAACATGCAATCGCCATTGGCGAAGTCATTAAGCACGAAAGGATGCGGGAGGTTCATAGTTATGTTTAAGGAGGCGTCGCATGCCGGTTGCACTACAAAGTTTCTCAAACAGTATTATGTAACCACATTCGTCAATTTAATAATGAACTGGCACTCATTTCGTTAACATAGTTATCGTGAGATTTCTATATTAGCTGAGGTACTGAGTCATATTTGAACAAACAGCAGTCCCTATGAGTTTAAATATGGTGCAAGTTAGAACATAAATGTCTGTTCTCATATTCACAGAATATACGACTTTAACTGCGAATGGGCAAAGCTGAAAATGTCTACCCAGCCGGGATTCGAACCCGGGTCTTCTGCTTTCTAGGCAGTTGATGTGACCCCTACACCACTGGGGACACAGTGATCACCGCACCTGCAAGGACTACCTAAGCACGCCTCCCGTCAGACACAAATTTCGAGCTTTACCCTGCTCACAGTACTAAAACTCGTAGTCACTTTGTACTAATTCCCGTACTGTAAGAGTAAGGGCTCCAAACTTGCCCACGCCTCCGCACTAACGAAACGATCATTGCCTGTCACTGGCATATTAAATATATATACTTGTGACGTCTATTCCGAAAGAACAGCCGTCACTTCTGATACTGCAGTTGTTATTGTTTTCATATTCACAGAATATATGACTTCAACTGCGAATGGGCAAAGCTGAAAATGTGTACCCAGCCGGGAATAGACGTCACATGTATATAAATGTCTATGTACGAAGAGGCAAAAATAACACCTCTTTAAACTTTCAAATTTTGCAAGATATCGCACCACCATTTATTATTTTTGCAAAATGAAAACGTTTATTCCAATGTAAGTAAAAGGTTTGTGATAAAACTTTTTTTAAAATAAATTGTGCACAGATATTTAATTAAATTATATGAGGGTCATTATGATAGAACTAATTAATTTTAATTTCATGGTTTAAATTCGTAGTTTTTAGCTTACCATTTCATACATACATTTTGTTCATTGGAAATAGTAAATTAACTCGCTATTATGATACAAAATCATTGCAATAATAACTATTGTTTTATTACTGTAAAATTATGGCGCTTAATTCAGGCGAGGAAACAAGCTTCTGTATATTATGCTATCACCCATTGATGATATCTATCTCCAATCTAGAGGGGACGAATTGTATGTGTTCCACTAATTTCTGTACGTGTGCGTAGACTATGAAGTAGAAGTGAAATATCCTACACATCTCATAAATATTCCTAGGCACTGAAATGAAGTTTTGGATAATTACAGCTTGTTGGTGACATGAAATTTTGTAAAAACGCCAGTTTTATGGGTAAAGAAGCTAAATTTCAACATGGCAACAAGAAAGGCAAAAATAAATCGCTCCCTTCAATTTAAGCATAATGCTGTACCCATTGTGTTTTGATAAGGAAGAGTTAAGTTATAATTTATTATACTTTCCTGTTGATTCCTAGAAAATAGTTTATTGTTAGTGATTCGCGTCTTCCAAACACGATATTTCGATGTTGTAGCTCGGCGTCTTCATCGGGTGTTTCCTGAGATTGGCCACTTTGCTGCCTGGGTCCTATATTTATGCCAGACGAGAGGTAGCCGTAGCATCTCTTTGGCGGCCACGTCCTATTTAAGCCGCATGTCACGGGTCCCTTCTCTTACCTTAGCAACACAGATATTCGCTTAGATATTTTATTTATGACTAAATACAACCATACTGCGTCTGAATGGGAAATTGAGTGACCTCGCCAACTGATGAAGTACCCAGGGGAAACAGTCGCAACCCGCAAGACAGCCACGTTAGGAGGGGCAAAGCAGACTTGGCTGGCTCGGCCCTAGGGGGCCACAGATACCTCGCGAGTGCAAATTCTGTCCGACAGGAGGCGCGCGAAAGGTCGCGGCTCAGCGGGAGGGCGCCAGCCACATAGCCGAGTCACGAGGGCCAAAAGGGGGCAGCACCTCGCTTCCAGAACAGCCGCTGTTTAAACCGTCCCGGGAGCAACGATAGGCAGTTCCCCAACGGCGAGAGCAAGGCGGCTTCATGCGCCAGCTGCCTCCAATCCATCAGTATTGCTCTTGCCAACGCGCTGTCAGAAGAAGACTACGCCGCTTCGAAGATTCAGGAGGGGAGGGGGTACACTCTCTTAGGCTGTGGAAGTCCGGACCAGTTAGGAATTGGTCTCTGCATTTGTCAGACCACAGAAAAGGCGGATTTCTATTCTTGTATTTCTTTTGAGTTAGTTGTACTCAAAAGGTGGATATTATTAACTTCGTGAATTATTTATCAGGGGTGAAGTAGTACATTTCATCAACCTGCTCTCACAGCTTGTCCATTAGCTGTCTGGTGACATGGCTGAAAAGGACTGGGTGAGGTCCTGACCACCCAAACTCAATATATCCCAACATTAAGGTCATCATGGAATTAGAGTACGATGGTCAATTTCCATTCCAGCCTGCCCTGGTGAAGAGGAAAGCAGATGGCTCATTTTACCGTAGTCTGTACAGGAAACCAACACACACTGATTTATAACCATAGAACGACAGCTGCCACCACCCAGTACTGACGAGGGGCGGAGGGGGGAGAGGTGCTTATACACGAGCCAAGATTCGATCCAACCATGACAACTTGACAATGGAGTTAGAACATCTTCAATGAGTCTTCAGACAACGGATATTCAAACAGGAACATCCACCAAGTAGTATGTCCGGCCTGATACGAAGGAACAATGAGAAGGGATCAGGATTAAAGGTTATGTCTTTTCTTTCGGAATAGACGTCACATGTATATATATAAAATGCCAGTGACATGCAATGATCCTTTCGTTAGTGGGGAGCTCTGTAGCCCTTACTTTTACGGGAATTAGTACATAGTGACTAATATTTTGAGTACTGTGCGTATGGGAAAACTGGAAATTTGTGACTGATGGGAGGCGTGCTTAAGTAGTCCTTGCAGGTGCGGTGATCACTGTGTCCGCAGTGGTGTAGTGGTCAGCGCAACTGCCTAGAAAGCGGGAGACCCGGGTTCGAATCCCGGCTGGGTATACATTTTCAGCTTTGTCCATTCGCAGTTGAAGTCATATATTCTGTGAATTTTAAAACAATAACAATTGCAGGATCAGGAGTGACGTCTGTTCTTTCGGAATAGACGTCGCATGTATATAAATGTCTGTGTACGAAGCAAAGATAAACCTCTTTAAACTTGAGGGTAGTTCTGTATCTATCTCCAGTCTAGAGGAAACGGATTGCATGTGCTGCACTAATATCTCTTCCACGTTCAGAGAATATCGAAGAAAAGCAATATCAAAAGGTTGTTGTATTTGCCAAGCAAGACTATGGCTATCCTTGGAACATTCAAGGATGATCTGTAGGTAAGTAAACCTGGTATTTATCATACACCTTATGAATTCGGAATGTCTTGTATTGGCCAAATCACAACACTGGATATAAGATGTAAGGTAAAAAGAAAAAATCTTACCAGACTATAGACCACTTCTTCAGCAATAGTACAATACTGTATGGAACTTTAACACAACATTACTACTAACATTACTACTAAACCAAATTCCTGATCCATACCCCTAGATTTTCGGACAGTGTCCTCTACGAACCTATAGCAACAAAGATGACAGAGTACCTGATCAATCATGAAGCATTATATAAAGTCAGTACACCAGAAAAAATTCTATTCTCCATTAATGAATCACAGACGACCGAGGACGTAATTTACAGGCCTCATACTGAACATCAAACGGCAAACATCACAGCGGGTGACAACCAGAGTAAACATGGACAAGATAGAGAACAATATTAGCTACCTGGGAGCTGATCAGACAACAGCCACCAGCAATAGCGCCTCCTGCAACATGCGCAAACATGATATGCAACTCTGACAGCAGCCGGATTCGGCAGGAAGCGTGCCTCGCAGGCGCCTACCGAATTCGGAGAGCTTAGAGATTGACGGAGCCACAAAAGGAAGCCACAGCAAGCGCGACCAGCGAGAGCCTGGGAAAGCGCATAGTGCGCGGGTCTATTAAGGAATACTGCGGCTGCGGTATCGATGGTCTGGGGTGCGATGCGTAGTCAGGGTACCAGCACATGGAAACCGCAAGGAGCTGCCACAGCTGGAGGATTTTGGAGCCACTGCGATGGTCAGACGATAGTATGTTTGTACGATCCTCCTAGGTGAACGATTTATTAAAAGTGAAGTTAAAAACTTGAGCTTTTCTTTTTCTGTCTTCCATTGCCTTCCCAGACTAGTCTATGAGTGATTGGATAGATGCCTTTGACCCGCGAATCTATTTTTACACATAACCAGAATTTTTTCGGATCCTTGGCTTCATCTTTCGGTATGGTATAACGGTGTTAGTAGTTGTATGTTTCGAGTATTAATCTCTTTCTCTTGAAAATTTTTTCTGTTTCCAATATGGTGTTTTCTTATGTTAAAATATGATTCTAATTATTGTTATTCTGAATAATTACAATGTTGAAATAGCATTGTCTATTATTATTCTTACAAAACCTGTGTTATTTTTCTGAAATTAAAATTTAAAAATAATTAAATTTCAAGATTAGATCACGAGATCGAAAACTCCCTGTCATTGGCTGAAGCTTTGCTGACGTTACATATACATCCATACTCCGCAAGTCACCTGACGGTTTGTGGCGGAGGGTACCTTCAGTACCACCATCAGTTCTCCCTCCTACTCCAGTCACATATTGTTCGCGGAAAGGAAGATTGTCGGCATGCCTCTGTGTGGGCTCTAATCTCTCTGATTTTATCCTCATGATTTTTTCGCGAGATATACGTAGGAGGGAGCAATATACTGGTAGATTCCTCGGTAAAGGCATGTTCTGGAAAGTTCGACAAAAGCCCATACCGAGCGACAAAGCGTCAATCCTGCAGAGTCTTTCACTGGAGTTTATCGATCATCTCCGTATCGCTTTCACGATTACTAAATGATCCTGTAACGAAGCGCGCTGCACTCCGTTGGATCTTCTCTACTTCCTCTATCAACCCCACCTGGTACAGACCCCACACCGGTGAGCAGTATTCAAGGAATGGGCGAACAAGTGTATGTAACGTACTTCCTTTGTTTTTGGACTGCATTTCCTTAGGATTCTTGCAATGAATCTCAGTCTGGCTGCTTTACCGACGATAAATGTTATATGGTCGTTCCATTTTAAATCACTCTTAAGCATACCCCCAGATAATTTATGGAATTGACTGCTTCCAGTTGCTGACCTGCTATAGTGTAGCTAAATGATAAAGTATTTTTCTTTCTGTGGATTCGTAGCACATTACATTCGTCTACATTGAGATTCAATTGCCATTCCCTGCACCATGTGTCAATTCGATGTAGATCCTACCGCGTTTCAATATATTTTCCCATTGTTACAAGCTCTCTATATACTACAACATCATCCGCAAAAACTCTCAGTTAACTTCCGATGTTATCCACAAGGCCATTTATACAGGGCGTTTCACTAAGTGTGCTTGCCTCTGTAACTTACAACATAATAGGTGACGGGAAATTTTAATGCGTTAGGTCAACACAAGAAATGTTACACTTTCTGCGGAGCTATGAACATAGTTTATGGAATCATTTTCCAAAGAGTTACAGCACAAAGATATAATTTTTTAAATGGAACAATAGTTTTTTGTAACGTGCATTGGATTCGTTTAAACCAGCTGCGTCCAAATCAGTTCAAACTAAATTCCTATCACTGTTAGTTTGGGAGCTACAACCCTTCAAAGTTTCAGGGGCAGATACCACAAACGCTGCGCATAATGCAATGCGCCTTCTAAATGTGGTGCGGCCGAGTTGTAACGTCGCTGGTGTCCCGGAGCGAGAAGCTTCCTCGATGCGCTGTTAGACTGCCGACTATCGCCGCACACGGCCGTATACCCGACAGTTGGAGCCACACAAACAACCGGGGCTCAATATACCACAGTTACTGACATCGGATGACGATGGCATACACGAACAACAGCGCATCGAGGAAGCTTCTCGCTCCGTGACACCGGCGACGTTACAACTCGGCCGCACCACATTTAGAAGGCGCATTGCATTATGCGCAGCGCTCGTGGTATCTGCCCCTGAAACTTTGAAGGGTTGTAGCTCCCAAACTAACAGTGATAGGAATGTTGATTAAATTGATTTGGACGCAGCTGATTTAAACGAATCCAATGCACGATAGAAAAAAAACTATTGTTCCATTTAAAAAATTATATCTTTGTGCTGTAACTCTTTGGAAAATGATACAATAAACTATGTTCATAGCTTCGCAGAAAGTGTAACATTTCTTGTGTTGACCTACCGTATTAAAATTTCCCGTCACCTATTATTTTATAAGTTACAGAGGCAAACACACTTAGTGACACACCCTGTATATATTGTGAATAGCAACGGAACCACGACACTCCCCTGTGGCCCACCTGACGTCACTCTTCGGAAGATTTCTTTCCATTGAGAATGACAGGCTGCGTTCTGTTATCAAGGAACTTCACAATCCAATCACACAATTGGTTCGATATACTATATGCTCTTACTTTGTTCATTAAACGACTGTGGGGAACTGCATGAAACGCCTTGCGGAAGTTAAGAAACACGGCATCCACCTAAAAACCTATGGCCCTCTGAGTCTAGTGGACGAATAGCGCGAGCTGGGTCTCACACGATCCCCTTTTACGAAACCCATGCTGATTCCTACACAGCAAATTTCTAGTCTTCAGAAAAGTCATTATACTCGAACATAATACGTGTCCCAAAATTCTACAACTGACACAAGGAAGACCAAGCTATATGTGTGTTCATATTTGTATTAGAGAATGTTACTATAATTTCCTTTCTTTCTCCGAATATAATTAAGGATTTTTGACCATGTAGATGTTACCGGATCCTCTCATAGAGAATGTCAACATACCAAGAAAAACAAAAGCCAAGATCGACCTGAAGAGCGCGAGAAACCAGATCTGCCACCAAACCACCATCGATTTGCTACAGTGGAAAAGACGACGCAACATGATGAGGTTTGGGAGACGAGGATGATGAACTTCTTTCAAGGAGACTAACCTGATGACAGCGGAGATGTCCCGAAGACGGTTGTAACAGGCGACGCGGTGGCGGCGGCGGCGGTCATCCAAAATTAGGTACGCAGTTGACGCCAGTGGACTTGACGGGACCTCGTCACGTGTCAGTACATTGTCCAGCTTCCATGGACAACACACATGCAGCGGAACGAGACAAGCAAGCCGCCTTGCGTCAATGAATATCACCACCATGCGGTCGCGAATTAAGATGTCTTTGATCAAGGAGACGGTAAACACGGCGGACATCGACATCGTCCTACTTCAAGATATGTGTGTCGAAGAATATCGGGTCATGTATGGCTACGACACCTACATATCACATGCCGCCGAATCATAGGCGTGGCAATACTTCTTAGAGAAGGCATAGAGATAGAGCATGTCCTAAACCTACCCTCAGCAAGGCAATGACTACGTTTGGTGCACGACTCATCAACATCTACGCACCGTCTGGAAAATACTGGGCGGCGGCGGAGAGGCCGAGCGCATTGAGGCGCTATGCTCCGATGCGCGAGGCCGTTCCCCGTCGGAGGGTCGAATCCTTTCTCGGGCATGGATGTTTGTGCTGTCTTTACTATAAGTTGTAAGTAGTTTGTAAGTTTACTGACTGATGACCCCGCAGTTAAGTCCCATAAGCTTAACAAACATTTGAAAATTTTGGAAATATAGGAGTCGAAATGGTTTCCCCTTCTTTACCGAGGAAATAACGCCACTCTGCCAAGGACGACACGACGTTTTATCATCTGAGCGTACTTCAATTGTGTACTTGCACCAAAAGATCAATTTCCTCGTTATACACCATGCCCGAAACTAAGAACAATGACGCAGAATAAGCATTTGGTTGACAAATGGAAGCAACAACATGAGCCGGCCGCGGTGGCCGAGGAGACTGAGGCGCTTCAGTCACGGTCTACACGGCCGCTACGGTCGGGGGTTCGAATTCCCCCTCGGGCATGGATATTTGTTCCGTCTGTAGTTGTAGTTAGTTCGTAAGTAGTTTGTAAGTTTAGGGACTGATGACCCCGTAGTTAAGTCCCATAAGCTATACAAACATTTAAACATTTTCAAGAACATGACCTACGTCATGGATTCACCCAATGACGAATTATTGTGCTAGTCCCCTCGATCGAGTTTACGATACAAATACTCTCAGCGCTGATATCCTGGATGCAGAACTGTAGCATGTAGCCTTCACCGACTATACGACATAATTATGTGTACTCATTCTCTGTCTCTGTCTCTCTCTCTCTCTGACACAGCAAGTGTGACAAAGCCGCGGCCCTTGGAATATGAACGTCGCCCTTCTTAAAAACTCACATTGTCGCAGTGCCATCGAAGATACACGGAAATGATGCCTAAGACGTCTCCAGGCGTACCCACGACACTACGTTGATGGCTGGACTGTGCGAAACCAGCATTGCGCTGTGCTTTGATTACATACGGGCGTCAACAGACAGCGCGGCGACGTCAAACGATGAACTTCTGTGTCAATGTGCTACGTGATTGAACTGACCAGGCAGACGAGTGTACAATGAGTGACTCATTCGGTTGAATTCAGAAGCGTGTCGTTTTAAACCAGTCCAGTCAGTTAGTGCTCAAAACCACCATTTGACTGGTTCGTTCACTCCAGCCTGGTTGCCAGGCAACCCGCAATACCATATGGCAGTGTGAACTGCATAAACATCAGGCGCTACCATTCGGTAATGAACTGAATGAATCCGGAAACTAGTAGAACTGGGGTCATAGCCGAAAGGTCTATATAAAGCCAGACAATGCGGACACTCCTCCCTTGCTGTTACGCTGAGCTATCATGTGCAATCAGACAGGACAGGAGAGTTAGTGCAATGCGCCCTCGATCAAAGGTGCGGGATCTCTTCGATGTACGACAACTTGATGGGAAGAGACTCGCAACATGTAAGTATTGCAACACCACGTATCGTAACGCCCTGTCATCGCGAGTAAAGGAACATCGTACCAGATGCGATCTGTGCCCTCTGTTAAACGCATAGCTCCAGTTGACACATCGCAGGTGGAAAGAAGCAAAACGCATATGCCAACAAATACTGGGGTGCAGAATATTGACGTAGCTGGCATTGCGTCTTCATCTATGCTATCGTCATTGCCTTCTGGTTCTGCTCTCAGTGAACAGGTTACAACAGAATCAAAACAACAATCTTTTACATCTGGTCATAGAGAATCCCATCCAGCAAGTGTTGGTGATATTGTAGCAATTGCTAGGGCAATATATGCTTCAGTTGCTCCACTATGCTGAATTCGAAATACTGGCGGGAAGCATTACAGAAACTACGGCCTACCATGAGCCTCTTAGTCTCCACTGCTTAGCACATCTTTGCTTTCTGCCGCATAGATTTCGATGGATGGTTCAATGTATCAGGAAACAGTGACGTTAACTCCACTGTGACAACACCTCGGCCAATTTTCTATAAAAGTATACGATCTGGCGACGAAAGGGAAACCGCACAGTTTATTGCTTCACAACTGACGGAAGTCGTTCGTGAAATACGTGCGGAGAGGTTCATAGCAGTAGTCGCAGACAATGTCCGAAATAAGCGTGCTGCGTGGTAAATAGTAGAGGAGCAATATACAAACATAACCTGCATGGGTTACGCAGCACATACATTTAACTTACTTATAAAGGACACAATGTCATTGAGAACGCTGGAAGAGTGCTTCAATCTAGTAAAGAAAATAGTAAAATTTATGTCCCCCCATGCTTTATTGATAACAAAACAAGGGGAAAAATACGGTAACACTCTTGTGACACTAAAGCTTCCATCACCACCCCGTTGTGCAGGTACAGTGGTTCGTTTGAACAGCTTATTTAAGAATAAAGAGGCTGTGTTAGAAACAATTGTTTGTCCAAATGTACAGTGCGACAAAGCAGTTAAATCTTCTGTGTTAGGAGACGAATGGCAGCGGTTTGAGGAGGCCAAGCCATACGCACGATTGAAGCCGATAATGCTGTATTTTATGATTACATGATAGCTTGTCTAAGGAGGTAGATGCTGAACTTCTAGAGTGTGATAAGCTTTCTCAAGCAGAGGAAGCGTCGATCAAATAAGCAGTGAGCTCAAGAAACACGTTTGAATGTAAAGCTATGCAAGCTGCAACAAATATGTTGGATGCACGTTTTAAATTTGGCGTCATTTCGGGTGGCAGAAGGCTTTTTCCAAAAACACAGCTTATGATCTGCAGCAAAACGTATATCTTCGTCTGTATGATGGAGAGGCTAATGTACGGAACAACCCTTGTGTATACTTGCTTCCAGAATTTTGAATGTGCCACCATCCTCAGCGGCAAGTGAGCGTAACTGGTCAGCTAACGGACCAATTGACACACCATTACGGAACAGACTGTCTCCAGATACAACCGAAAAACTAGTGAATATACAGTGGAAGCTCAGGTACATGGGTGACTCACAAGACGTCGACACGTTGCTGTCATCGTGGGAGGAGGAATCTGCTTAATACTATGATAAGAGACTACCGGAATGTATATTTATATTTGTTTCAGTGACAAGAAGTGTTTGTTTGTTTCACAGAGATGTTTTAGTAATAATAATATTGTTGTTGTTTGTAATGCAAAGTTTTGATTTATATTTTGCAGTCATGCACAGTGGCATACGTGAATAAGACATTTAACAATGTTTTATTGTAGTGTAATTATGTTTCGTAAATGTCAAGTGTGCTTTACATACAATTTAGAGTGACATATGGAATGAAAATGTACTATATTTCTATATTGTGGACTATGAAATGTACATAAGACATAAAATATCCATTGTAACATTTCGGATGTCTAATGTTTCGGTTTGCACATTGAATATACCAATTTAACCAATTATACCATTATTACCTGGTATCAAACGGTTTAAAAACCGAGGTTTTCGTATTATACGAAATACACCGACATAGTTTTCAACATCGTCGGAACTTAAGGCTAAGATTATACCGATCATCCAAGGCCAACTCGAGGGAGTAGTGGTCAGGGCAAGGACACATGTATCGTGTCGCGAAGAACGCATCATACGATCATCGTGCGAAAGCAACGACGAAGAGGGCTTGATCATGTCCTGAACACACAAGATAGGAGATACCTAACAACACAACAAGAAATAACCACTGCCTTCGCCGAATATGGCTGCGGATACTGATATGACGATCGTTGATGAAGTTTCGACAATGCATGGAACCATTGAACCGGAGGCAGAACCACAACTGATGGATATGAGAGAGGAGGAAGGGAAGCGGAAAATAAATCGCCTTGAACAGACGTGCTCTCTTTGGAATTCTATCGGAGCTTTCGATATTTGATAGGAACCATCTTTCTCTCTGGACATGTTCCCGCACATGCAGGATCGGTCTTTGTTAAATCCGGATTTGAATACCCTTTCTGTCGCCACATGCCCCCCTCCCCCCCCCCGGGGAGAAAATATGTACCCCTAAATAGTGTTATATGCGTGAAAGTGTAAAGTGTAACGAATTATTTGCGAATCATGTAACTGAGGCAACACTTACGGACCAGCCCGGTATTCACCTAGGGATGCGTGGAGTTTTCAACAGAGTGAGCCGTATCTATCTTGCAGAAGTTATAAAGTGTATGTGATTTCCCCAGCCCTTTAACACCGGTAGTGATGCGGCTACTACGCAATGCCTCGTCCAAAGTCTTGATGGTTAGTGTTACTAACCACTTCTGTTCGATCACGGTACTTCTATTCCACGCCATCTAGCGATAAACGGTTGCATTAGTATGTCCGTTTGGACTGTGCTTCAAAACAAATGACAGATTCCAGGTACATTGCATGAATGTCAGTGCATACCAGTTGCATTGAATATACCGCTAACGTACCGTGTCTCGAATGTCTGATAAAAACATCAATACAACGGGTACGTAACATGTTTTCTGTAATGTATTTTATTGAACGTATTCTCATAGACCTCATTGGCATGCAGGTACTGTTACTTTTGTGTTTTCTCTGAGTGGTTACAAAGGGAATGCGGTGGTTTGCTTACAAATCACCATGACGGTGGCGGGTTAGCTTATGGATGTAACGTCATTTTTTTTCACATTCTTTACAGTATGTCGCGCCGCACGCGCCGCTTAGGAGAGAACGAGATTGGACAATAAATCCCTTCAGGTAACGAGAGCATTTGTAGCTCGGACGATGACGAAGAAGAGGCAGCATATCAGCCAAATTCGATGGTGTTAGGTGATTTGAATGGAGTTCAAAGTGCTCCTGACGACCTTTGTCTAGCCGGTTACAACGGACGCCTGATTCTACAGAGTCTAATAATGAACGTGCAAACATGCCAGTTATGATTGCTCCAAAATGGACGAAGGATTATAGAATGGATATGCCTGGTGCGTTGTCTGAAAGAGTGGGTGTGTCAGATCAAATTCTAAGCATGGAGAATGTGACCCCCATTTACTATTTCGCCTTCTTTGGACTGAGCATTTACAAGACCTTTTATGTTTCCAAACTAACCTTTACGCTACTCAAACCGGAAAACCATATACACCTATCACAACGGAAGAGCTTGATGTTTTTATTGCCTTGAATTTGGTGATGGGTATAAAAAAATTGCAGAGCTACCGAGATTATTGGTCTTCAACGCCTGATTTGCATGACAGCTATGTTTCGAAGTTCTTCAACAGGTTCAGTTGGCTTTTGAATAACTTACATGTCAATGACAATGGTGTAATGCCCGACCGAACTGACCCTAATTACAACAAACTGTATAAAATTAGACCTCTACTCGCCATACTGCACAACAATATTCAAAAGCACTACAGACCATCTGAGAGAGTTGCAATCGATGAAAGCATGATCAAATTCAAAGGCACAAACTCCCTAAAACATACATGCCACGAAAGCCGACGAAACGTGGATACAAGGTGTGGATGATGTATGCACAATTAGGTTATTGTCTAGATTGTTATATTTACATAGGCAAACAGGGTAGTAACGTTGAAACGGACTTAGGTGGAAACGCTGTCAGGACGTTTTCGAAACCTTGAAAAATAAAAATCATAAGGTTTATTTTGACAATTTTTCAATAGTTACCATTTTCAGGTAACTTGAGGACCAAATATTCGCTTGTGGAACCGTGAACGCAAATAGAAAGTTCTTGCCAACGCTAAAAGATGACAAGCATTTACAAAGAGGTCAACATGATTACCAGGTTAGTGACACAAACGTAAGTTGCTGAAATGGAAAGACGAGAGATCAGTATGGATTCTGTCAAATTACCATGATCCGACGAATGTGGGAAAAGTGAAACGCAGAGGGCGTGATGGCAGCAGTACTGAAGTGTCTTGTCCTCAGGCCGTCATCGACTGCAACGCATACATGAACTTTGTCGACAAATTTGATCAGCTCAAAGGCACCTATGCCATTGACAGAAAATCCCATAAGTGGTGGCATAGGATTTTCTTTCACTATCTTGATTGTTGCGTTGTCAATGCTTTTTTGATTTATAAAGAACTGCAGTCCTCTTCACGCTCAGACCTCGACAAGCTGATTCTGAAAGACTTCCGGAGAGAAGTATATCGGGGCCTACTGGCACCAGCATATGTCAGAGACAAACACAGGCCGGATTCAGTGCACAGCAGCCGTAATTCCGCGGCCTCATCTCAAAAATCCTACAGTCCCGCAGGAAATTCGTCTAGAATCCAGTCGCCATCAACCTGAAAGAAGCACATCAAGAAGATGCTGCAATTGTAGCACTAAAATATCTCCCGTGCGTACTGTATGGCAGTGTAGTACATGTAAAGTGCCTCTTTGCTTACGCAAAGGTAAAACATGTTTTGCAGATTTTCATAAAAAATCATTTGTTTTTGTTAGTTTTGCACGTTTGTAATGATGATTCGTTTAATAAATAACGTTCACAATCACCGTAGTATTATTTATACCAATAGTCACGGTGGTTAGCGTTAGTGACCACCTCAGTCCTTGAAAGCCTAAATACCTATATTATGACATTAAGCTTGGAGTCCGGCTCTGGAACTTGTTAAGGCCCAGCGGAAGGGACCAAATAACTCCACAAGAAGTAGAAACAACTCAGAAGGGGCGCTAAGCGGGCGCGGAGCGAGTATGGAGCGCCTGACACTGGACGGGCCTCAAACAGCTGCCATAGCAGCGAATGTCGGCCAAGACGGGCGCGGACGTCCTTTGGAGCATGTGGGCAGCCACAACATCTCAGGAGCAGCGCGAGGTGGGCGCGGACCAAGAACAGAGCACCTGACGCCAGGCAGGCCTCAGACAGCTGCTCTGACCACAGATGGTGGACGAGCTGGGCGCGGACGTCCGTCGGAACAGCAGGGAGGTTTCAACACGTCAGAGGAAGCGCCATGCGGGCGCGGACCGCGAATGGAGCGCCCAATGCAGGAGAGGCCACAAACAGCTGTTATAGCAGCAGATGTCGGCCGAGGCGGGCGTGGACGTCCGTTGGAGCATCTGCGCAGCCACAACATCTCAGGAGAGGCGCGAGGCGGTCACGGACCAAGATCAGAGCGCCTGACGCCAGAAGGGCCTCAGACAGCTGCACCGACCACAGATGGTGGACAAGATGGGCGCGGACGTCCGTTGGAGCACAAGGGAAGCCACGACACCTCAGGAGCAGCGCCAGACGGGCGCGGACCACGGAGGGAGCACCCAACGTGGGAAGGGCCTCAGAGAGTTGCCGCTGCCACAGATGGCGGCCGATTGGGGCGCGGACGTCCGACGGAACGCCAGGGAAGAGACAACACCCTACAAGCAGCGCCAGCTGGGCGCGGACCGCAGACAGAGCGCCTAGCGTCTGCTGGGCATAAATACTGGACCAGGTCCTCCAAAAACGGCAATCTCAGGTAGCACCTGAAGAAGGCAGCGAGTTACGCGGCCGAAATATTGTGCCAGAACGACGCATACATCCGGCAGTAATCCCGTTTATCCAAAATGTCAAGATCTCGCCGGGAAAGCATGAAGAATTACACCTATATTATGTTTCCACTATTGTCTGTGATATTTCAGTTGTAACAGCTGCTTCAGTGAACAGACATTGATAATTATGTTCCTATTGTACAAGTGTGAACATAGATTGGTAATTATGTTCCTATCGTAAAAGTGTGACTGAAACAGTTAATAGATGGACGACAGTAGTCCTCACCAGATAGAGATCGTTTAGGCAAGGGTGCCCACTGTCTACAATTTTCTACGCACTAGCCCTTGAACCACTACTCTGTGGACTTCGTCAACGAGTGACAGGATTGACAATGAGAGGATGTATATTCAAGAGCACAGCTTATGCAGACGACGTGGTTATCATGATACGGACTGAAAACGACATGCAATATGCTTTATCTTGGATTAACAAATATGGAAAAGCTAGGAGAGTCGCATCAATTTGGACAAGTCAAAGGTCCTGAATATTGGTGTTGGGGTCACAGAAGAATCTGTTGCGCCCTTAGGGCTTATGGATACCTTGAAATGCTTAGGAATTGTTTTTCCCAAAAACGTTCGTCATTCAGCAGCTTACAAAAATTCAAATGTTTGTTAAGCTTATGGGACTTAACTAAGGGGTCATCAGTCCCTAAACGTACAAACTACTTATAGCTAACTAACACTAAGGACGGCACAAATATCCATGCCCGAGGGGGCATTCGAACCCCCGACCGTAGTGGCCGTGCAGACCGTGACTGGAGCGCCTCAGTCTCCTCGGCCACCGCGGCCGGCCAGCAGCTTACAGTTACAGGAGACTTATACACTCATTCCGGACAGGTGTCGGAGGGAATACTATACGGGCCTTAGACATGATCCAGCGAGTCACATATTTCAACACGTACTTGGCGTTACGAATTGCCCACCTTGCACAAATCCTCCCAATGCCGATGGTGATAGCACGGCACAATTCGGCTGCGCTATACTCCTCCGTGAGTGCAGGACTTTTCAAAGTTAGATATGAAACCCGCACTCTTCCTCTCGGTAGGAGTGGACTAGGTCTTGCACATATTCATGATAAAACAGTGGCACTATACATCAGCTACATGTTAAAATTGTGATGACGAAATCTCTGACAGGAATTTTAATACAGGAAACAGCATTGAAGTCTCAATTAGCACTTGTGACGGTCAGGACACCTCACAACCACTTCGCCAGTGCCTTTTGTATAGAATACAGTTATGTTCAGATGGCACTGCCGGAAAACAAACGTACGACGGCTCGCGATTTCTACCGGACATTAACATCCGCAAGACGTGGGAATTATATTGAGAAGTTAACAGGCTGATGGATGGCGATCGATACACCACACTTCCTTGGACACACAAACACGTGTGATGTGTTAACTAACAGCTAATGGTAAACAAGAAAAACAGCAGTGACAAGTCCTGGACGACGGTGAACACCGGCTAATATGCGGCCCCGCAGCAGAAACATACCGTTTCTTTCTGCCAGTGGGGCACAAGACATTGGACCACGGACCATGTTCTTCCCGGACAGGACGTACTCTCCATACACTAAAATGAATCCGGTAACGTAGGTTCAATTAAAATTGGCGCTCTGTCTGTTCAAAGATACCCCAAAGAATAAAGAACAGATCTACGACACAGGAAGATCGTACTTAATTGTAAATATCGACAATATTTTTCTAAAGTTTTTATGGAGTGCTTTTCAGGACACACACTTTCCCTGCACAACTGGTACATCCCGTGTAGGAGAAGTTAAAATGTTAGAATGAAGAAGTAATGAACAGAACCTATGTAACAGTATAACAACCCAAATGTACGAGAAGACGTACCCGGCTGCTAGAGCGGCAAAGAAATTGGAATAACACTGTGCAGCGTGTTCCTTGTGTGTTTATTTTTGATATACAGGAAGAGAGTTAAATTACCATATGATATTTGCGAACGGTGAACAGAGGTACACCTCCATCAGAAGGATACATTTTCTTTTGTAACACCACATCGCGACCATAGCATTAGAATCACCATATTCTAACATTTTTCATCGTGACTTAATTTTAATTATTTGTTTAGAGGCAGAAATTTCTCATTTTTCAAAATTTTTAGTAAATTCAAATTAGATCAGAGTAATTCAGAATAACAGTATCCAGGGAAGACGTAGGTCAAAAACCTCGTATATCAAAGATCATTGGCAGGTTGCTATTATAAATAGTACCCGCAGTTGAATTACTCTCTCTCTCTACGTAACTTTCTCTCATCTCAAAGTGTTTAACTGTCTACGTGATAGCTCTCCGTGATTAGTTTCAAAAAGTATCATACGTGGTTTATTTCTAAGATAGGAAGGAACCCGAGAAAAAAGTATTTATTGATTAATATAAACTTTCATATTGTGATCATACGCGAATGTGTACATTATCTTTGGACTTTGATCGGGATAGGTTAGGACGGAAGAATTAGAAACTTTTGCCTCCCGTAATAAACTGATTGGTATTCGTGATTTTGTAATTTGAACTTATTGTCAATTTTAATGAAATAACTTTTAACAAACGTATCTGAAAGAGTTCGTAAGCAATGTAACAGGATCCAGAGATTTTAATATAAATGAGACTTAGACGAAAATAATCATGCATTGTGAACTCATAAAGTGTTTTCTGTGAAAGTGATTTTGTTGTAAATATTAAATTCAAAATAGAGAATCTGTGATTCTTAAACAATAATTATTCAGGAATTTAGTTCCCTAATATTGCCCAAGAAGATTCTAAATGTGAACACCTAAAAGTTTTGATTAGAAGAAATTTCTAATGAATATTTTTTTTTCTAAAGAATAATTCGATAGAAAAATCAGGTACAAATAATATCTTTTGTGACGGGCTTCAAACTGTCTCAACAACCGGGACTCAAATGATTCAATTTTTTCGTTTTTTTAAAAAATATCAGCCTCTGAGAAACGGAATTTCATGCTCAAACATTATAAAAAGTCTTTAATTTTAAATGATACACAGAACTTTACAGTATGAAAAATTCAAAAAAGATATAAATTTTATTAATTACGAAGAAGTACCAAATCTACCAACTTAAATTTCATACTGAGGTGACAAATAAAATTTTGAACCCATCCACCCACTACAACTATGAAAGTCAAGCCGAATCTACAGCTTACAAGTCACAAGCTAAAACCAAAATACAAGACAACCAACCTGAAGCCCCTCTATGAGTCACAGTTTACAACGAATAAATGTTACACCCTTGCCTCACCTGATTAATGTAAACCAGTTATTTATTTTCATTTTTATTTAGCTCATTTTACTTTATTTGTTCTAATTTGATGGAACAAATTGTTCAAAACAATAAATAAACTAAGGGTTCTACAGAAGTGTTGGACTTACAAAATAGAAAACAGAAAAAATGTAAAAAATTGATAAAGGCGACAGCAAAGAAGAGGTTAATGCGACAGCTGATCTGAAGCGGAAAAACCGGGTTCGTAACCCGCGCAAGCACATATTTAAAGAAAAAGAAAAAAAATTAAGGCGGACGCTCACGATAAGCGGTCCAACACAAATTTTTATGTGTCACAGAACGATAGTCCAGCCTTAGAATTGCAGCAAAAGTTGGAAGATATCGCAATTTGCGAATATACAGGATGTAACTAAATATGTGGGAACCTCTGGGGATTTGATAGAGGACCTGACAACAAGCAGAACATGTCTTGTACTTATCTCGTTTATTTGCCGGCCGCGGTGGCCAAACGGTCTGCGGCGCGCCAGTTACGGTCTGCACGGTCACTACGGTCGGGGGTTCGAATCCCCCCTCGGGTATCCTTAGTAATAGATAGTTTGTAAGTTTAGGGACTGATGACCCCTTAGTTCCATAAGCTCTACAAACATTAGAACATTGTTTATCTCGTTTATTTGCTTTGTTTTCATGTTGCGGGCATTTGTTGTGATGTACGTAAAACAGACCACTTCACTATGCAGGTTCGTTATTTGTGTTGGTGCAGTGTAATTTTACTTCCTACAATTCTCTACAGAGAGCGCTCAAAAGTCTACCAAGAGCAGTAACACAGGCGTCTATGCACCGCATCATCGAGTGTCTCCCTCGTTTCCGTATTCCAGGCGTCAATGACTCTGCTGACACCCTTGCTTGCTCTGTGCGCTGCGCGTCGATATTGCTCCGGCACGAGGCATACGCCAGGTCACGTAGTCGGAGTAGTGCTGAGCCAACGCGATCGCTAGCTGACTGGTTGGCCGCTGGGGCACAGCCCACTGTCTCATAGCGGCCATATTCTGGCGTACGCACCCTGTCCTGTCTTTCTCGTTGGTCTCGGCTCCATCATGTCTGAAGTCAAAGTCATTCGACAAGCAATTCACACTCAAGCGAAAGTACTATGGTAATAAAGTATTTAGCTGCAACCCCTTTGTAGTTATCTAGTAACTCTGAGGCAGTACTTGCTGGAGTCCGTGAAAAGATGCCGATTTGGCGACTGTCAACTCTGACAAGACACAGAATCCAGTCCATTATTATGAGCCCCGGTGGAGTAGCCGAGCGGTCTAAAGCGTTTCCCTGCGGAGCGCGCGGTTGCTCGCCGTGGAGGTTCGAGTCCTCCCTGGGGCACGGGTGTGTGTGTTGTCCTTAGATTAGTTTACCTAGGTTTAAGTAAGCTACGGACGCAGTTTGGTCCGATAGATTTACAAACAAACACATAATTATGAGAAATAATCTTTAGTATAGCTTAAAGGTACAGATTGTCCAACAAAGGAGTTCCTCTTTTGAAAATAAATATCCCGAAAACTTAAGATCGATAGACGAGTGCATCAAGAAGATTTGTATTGTGACAGTTGTAAGAATATGATGTGCAGTGTCCGTGTTTATTGATATAACAAAGCAAATGCCCTTCAGACATGCATGCAGGTCTGAAGAAACGGACACTGCGGCAACTACAGCTGATAATGTAAATACAAGAAATGTATTCGCAATTGCGAATATTAAACAGCATCAGCTGTATGGTGTAATGGTGACACATGAAAATTTGTGCCGGGCCGGGAATCGAAACCGGATTTCCCGCTTATCGCGAGCGGTCGCGTTAATATTACGCTACCCGCGCACGCTTTGTGGAACGACCCAAACCTTCATATGCCACATGAGTGCACATACATTCTAAGATGTAATTCCCGCAGAGGGTGAGACTTTTTGGTACATGCCTGCATGTCTGAAGGGCATTTGCTTAGTTATATCAATAAACACGGAAACTGCACATCATATTTAAAATCAGTCATAGCAAGGCTTGCGACAAATGTACCAAAAGTCTCACCCTGTGCGGGAATTACATCTTAGAATGTACGAGCACTCATGAGCAGTAGACAATGTGTGGCATATGAAGGTTTGGGTCGTTCCGGGCAGCGTGCGCGGGTAGCGTAATGGCAACGTGACCGCTCGCGATAAGCGGGAAATCCGGGTTAGAGTCCCGCCCGGCACAAATTTTCATGTCAACATTACACCATACAACTGATGCTGATTAATATTCTCAATTGCGAATACATTTCTTGTAGTTATAAGAATGTTACAAAGAATTTCATAAAAGTTCGAAATAGTTCAAAAAGCTGAAAACAGATGGCATTGTTAGCAGCACAACTTGTGCGTTATGCAACTAATCGGTCATACGCCGTCTTTGAAATTGCAACACAATCTTTCCGAAATGCCCACCGCCCGCAGTTCGAAGGTGGCGCAAACGAGCAATAAAATTTGGCATCATATCCAGTAGCGCAAGGGTGTCCACCCGCGGGTCGCGTGTGGTCAAAAGCAACTATCAGTGCTACCCAGCAAGTATCTATCACACGATCGGTTATAAAAAGATGTGACGATAAACTGAATATTTTGAATATCAAACTTTGTCAGACACGCTTGTCTATTAACCTACGGCTGCATCAGTTGCAACTATGAAACTAAAGATTTAGAGAAATAAACTAAAATTAGGTAATGTAAATACAAGGAAAGTCTGTTTTTTCTTTTTTCTCTAAGTAAAGTGCGGTCAAAAAATCGCTGCTTTCTTTCATTGTGAAAGGTGGGACACCCCTACTGTAGTGTGTCAACGGAAATGAAGTCGAGTGCCTCGCAGATCTCCTATTCAAGCTGGTCCAGCGTCGTGCTTTAGTTGCGTTTTCTATGCGCCCGAGAAAAGTAGTCGCACAGACGTCGGGCGAATATGGAGGCCTGTCCATCATTGTGCTAGTAAATTTACAAAAATCCAACGCAAAAACGCTATTGTCGAAGTATTCATCAAGAAAGCAAAAGGCCTTTTCGGTGTGATGTGGTCCGGCACCATCGACTCAGAGACTGGTCGACCCTCCAACGCTACCCGTGTGGCGACAAATTGCTCCAAAATTTTCTCGCGTGTAAAAAAGGCCAATAATGCCGTTGCTCCACACCGCAGCCCGAAGAGTAGCTCTGGAGGAAGACAAATGGGGATTTTCCGAACCATAAAATCGCGTTTTGCCACATGCAATGAATATCAAACCAGCCTCTGCCAAAATTCTTCGGACGGATTTCATTGGATTTTACGTAATAAATCTAAAGATGACGTAATAAGTGCAATAAAACAATTTATACGAGATGTGTTTTTTAAGTAAGTACCGTTTTGAAATTTAAAAAAAAGACGTGCTAAGGTATCTAAAATTTTTTATTTTTTCATGTAAGCCTGTATCTTAATCTACTTTTCTACATAATTTCCGTCAATATTGAGGCACTTGTCATAACGTTGTACCAGTTCTTGAATACCCTCCTCATAGAAGTCTGCCGCCTGACTTGTTAACCATTGCATCACAACTGTTTTGACTTCGTCATCCTCTTGAAGACGCTGACCGCCCAGGTGTTTCTTCAAGTGTAGGAACAGATGGTGGTCACTGGGCACCAGATCAGGGCTGTACGGAGGGTTATCTAGAGTTTCCCACCGAAAAGACGTGATGAGTCTGTGGTCTGATTAGCTACATGCGGACGGGCATTGCCTTGCAGCTAAACGATGCCCTTGCTCAACTTGCTACGTCTTTTGTTCTGCACTGAACGGCGTAGATTGTGCAATGCCTTACAGTAAGCTGCTGCATTGATTGTCTCATTGCGAGGCAGAAATTCCACAAGCAGTACTACTTTTCTGTCCCAAAAAACTGTGCACATGGGCAGAAATGGTTTGCTTAAACTTCACTTTTCTGCATGAATCTGAATGCCGCCTTTCCATGGACTGTTGCTTTGATTCTAGTATGACGTAGGCCACCATGTTTCATAGTCCATAAAAATTTGGCTTAAGAAATCATCACAGTAGTTGTGGTAAGGTCAATAATGCACAGCCTAAACGTTTGGTTTTGTGCACATCCATCAACATTTTCGGTATCCAACGTGCGCACAATTTTCGGTACTCAAATGCTCGGTCACAATGCCATACAAACACTACGGGGAACATTAGGAAAGTCATCCCGCAAGTAGGAAATCGTAAAACGTCTGTTTTCTCTCACCTTATTGTCCACTTACGCACCAAACTTTCATTTCATGCACTTTACTGCGACCATCTTTAAATACTCTCATCCACCTTCTTACCATTTCATCACTCATAATGTTTTCTCCGTAAACTGCACAGATCTCACGATGAATATCGTGGCAACATTTGCAGAAGTAAGTACAGTTTGCCTATGGCCAACATACGCGCCAGATCATTCGCGATGTAACGTGTCCGTTGAAATTTGGTGAAGAGTTGGCGAATTGTTTTCGCATCGTGTCCTTTTATTAACACTATAAATCGTGCACTTTGTTGCAGTCGGGCTATGTTTTAACCTGTGGTATTCCAGTACAGGAGAAACAGGTTGTTCGTTGCAATACATAACTGCAACCTCCTCTTTCGGTACGGAAACAACCTGTCACGTTGCAGCAGTGGAACTAATCGGTAGGAGCTGTGCCGCTCTATTTCTAGGAAGGCCATAAAGCGTATGCAGCGTCATCTGTCGACTGCTTCTCAAACTATCTCCTTTATTTCTGTTGACAATTCTAAGAGCTTTCGAAATAAAAAATTCCTAGCGCAAGTCGTTGCATGAAATTTATTTCCGCTAACTTCTGCAATATCGGTTTTATATTTAGCACAAATGTACTATCAATAGAGACACATGCAAATCTCCTTATTGCGAGCTTACCAATGAAACATTTGCGGCGGATAAAGCACTGCTATACATCTAGACCTTTTGTTGGTTAAATGTTCAAATGTTTGTTAATCTTTTGGACGAAACTGGTATGGTTATCAGTCCCTAGACTTAGAGACTACGTAAAGTAACTTACACACTAACGACAACACACACACACCAATGCTCGAAGAAGGACTCCAACCTCTGGCGGGAACGGCAGCCCGGTTCGTACCATGCCGCCTGAGACCACGCGGTCATTCCGCGCGGCTTAATTGGGTATATCATATAACCCTAAGAGGCACAAGATTTTAATGAAAAGTCATAATTTTCTGACCGTTATGGTAAATATTACAATTTACGTTCGAAATCACTTATCGTAGTGTACGAGGCGTAAGTACCGTTTTGCCATACCGCGGCCGCAGCGCTTCGCTCTACGTTTTGCGCATGCGCACTGGGTACCTACATCTGTCGTCTACGCACTGACACCATTACAGTCTGATTCTTCCTTGTTTACGTTGTGTACTGAGTGTTTAAGATGCCTCCGATAATCGTGAGTCCCGCAGACTGTGAAGTACGGGCTGTTATAAGATTTCTTAGTGATAAAGGCATAAAAGCGATCGATATTCATCGTGAGATCTGTTCAGTTTACGGAGAAAACATTATGAGTGATAGAATCGTAAGAAAGTGGATGAGAGTATTTAAAGACGGCCGCAGAAATGTGCATGATGAGCAATGGAGTGAGCGTCCTTTCGTCGTTAATGAAAGTTTGGATCAGGAAGTGGATAATATGGTGAGAGAAAACAGACCAAATATTTGGGTACCGAAAATTGTGCGCACGTTGGGTACCGAAAATGTGAAGCCATAACTGATCGCAAATTGCGATTTATTTCATTTGAAGTCAAAACAGTTGTGATGCAGTGGTTAACAAGTAAGGCGGCAGACTTCTACGAGGAGGGTATTCAAAAACTGGTACGTTATGACAAGTGCCTCAATATTATTATGTAGTTTTATTGCACATATTAAGTCATCTTTAGAACTCTTAGATCTTATTTATTCGAAGTTCTTCAGTAAATGCGTACATTTTTCCCACCTTTTAGGACAAAAAAAAATTTGGTGATACTGTCACAAATAAACAACTCTTACATATGATTAGATTCTTCAGTTTCTCTCGGCGTATTTGATGATCAAAATATCCACGGGTGTACTGCCGGTCTACAGTGTCCAACGGGCACAATATTTCGGCGATCATACATGTCGCCATCATCAGGTGAACTGACGGACTGAGCTCCTGGAAACGCGCCGGCACGGAGATCCGCACGCTACGGCTGCTCGAAGGGAACAGGGTTCTAGCCCGGTAGCGGGCCATTTAAATACCCTCGGCCCGCTAAGTTCTCACGCCTCCGTGACAAACCATCTCTGCAGGTTCCGTGCAAGACCGTCATCAATCTGAGTGGCATGGAGTTGAGTGATGATGCGGTTTCAGTTTTAGAGAAAGGACTCAACTTTGCTCCTACCCCCAAGTTCACACCGGTCGCAGAAATTATTAGTGCTGTTGAACAGGTTGCAGCTCGACTTCCGCCTGATTCAGCTGAGGAAATACGTCGTGAAACTTGGCGTGCATTGACGAAATCCAAGCCCATGAAGTCGAACATCACTAGTAAAGAGAGGGCGGCCATTCGTGACCTGAGGGAGCGCCCTGAAATTGTTGTCTTACCGGCTGACAAAGGCAATGCTACGGTTGTTGTCTCCCATAAGGACTACACGGAAAAGATGCAGAGCCTGCTAAATGACGATTCCTACCGGAAGATCAGCGTTGACCCCAAAAAGAAGGTGGAAAACAAGACGAGGGCGCTTCTCAAGGATGCGGATTTACCGGAGGGTGTCGCCAAGAAATTGCTACCTCAAGGTCCGGTACCGCCAAGACTTTATGGACTCCCTAAGGTTCACAAAGATGGGGTGCCGTTACGTCCCATTGTCAGTAACATCAGAGCACCTACATATTTGTTGGCCAAATACTTGACGGAAATATTAAGTCCTTATGTGGGTAAATGCCCTCATCACATCCGTAATTCCCTGGATTTTGTGAAACGCCTTAACAATTTCAGGCTGGATGAGTCAGATATCATGGTGAGTTTTGACGTCGTTTCGTTGTTTACGAGGGTGCCCCTTCGAGAGTCACTAGATTTGATTGGTCAGAAATTTGACGAGAATACCACCGAACTTTTTAGGCATGTCTTGACCTCCACGTATTTTCTTTTCATTGGCGAATACTACGAACAAACGGAGGGAGTCGCCATGGGTAGCCCACTCTCCCCTGTGGTCGCCAATTTGTACATGGAGAATTTCGAGGAGGAAGCCCTGGCATCATCGGAATGTAAACCTACTTGCTTTTTCCGTTACGTGGACGACACTTTCGTCATCTGGCCACATGGTATGGATAAACTCCTTGACTTCCTTACACATCTGAACTCCATACACCCCAACATCAAATTCACTATGGAGACTGAAACGGAGGGTAAACTGCCGTTTCTTGACGTCTTGGTCAAGAGAAGAGCTGATGGCACCCTGGGTCATAGTGTATATCGGAAGACAACGCACACTGATCTGTATTTACACGCAGACAGCTGTCACCACCCTTCACAGAGGAATGGGGTACTTAAAACTCTAGTATATAGGGCGCGCACTATCTCCGACGCAGAGAGTCTACCCCAGGAATTGGAACACCTGAGAACTGTATTTCGTAAAAATGGGTACTCAGAGTGGCAGATTCAGCGGGATCTCCGCCCAACCACTACAACACAACCTGTGGAAACGGATGACAACACAAGGGAGCATGTAGGCACTGCGTTCGTTCCATATACCGGCGCACTCTCAGAGAAGATCGCCCGCATTTTGAAAAAACACCAGGTTGGAACTGTTTTTTGTCCGCCGAATAAAATTCGTGCACTAGTGGGGAGCGCTAAAGATGATCTCGGTTTGAGGAAGGCGGGCGTGTACCAGATTCCGTGTCAGTGTGGAAAGTCATATATTGGACAGACGATTCGTACCGTCGAGGATCGATGCGTTGAACACCAGAGGCACACACGATTGATGTATTCGAGCAAGTCGGCGGTCGCTGAACATTGTTTGTCGGAGAATCACGCCATGGAGTATGAACACACTAGGATTCTGGTACAGACGTCGAGATACTGGGAGAGAGGCCATTGAAATTCGCACAAGTGACGACCTCATAAACCGTGACTCTGGCTATAATCTTAGCAAAGCTTGGGAACCAGCGATTGGGTTAATTAAGAATAAATCTAGCAAACGTAACGAAGTGACGACCACGGCGGACAGAGCCCTCACACCGACGTCTTCTCAGACGCCGTCGCAATCGGTTCCACTGCGCGGCCGCGGCGCGGGGCGCGGACCGTGGAGGGGTCGCTCCGCGGGCCGAGGGTATTTAAATGGCCCGCTACCGGGCTATAACCCAGTTCCCTTCGAGCAGCCGTAGCGTGTGGATCCCCGTGCCTTCGCGTTTCCAGGAGCTCAGTCCGTCAGTTCACCTGATGATGGCGACATGTATGATCGCCGAAATATTGTGCCCGTTGGACACTGTAGACCGGCAGTACACCCGTGGATATTTTGATCAACTCTTACATAACTTAATCACGCTGAGCACCATAGCTGACAATTATAATATTTAGTAAACACCTTCACGGCCATATTTTGACACATTTATCAAGCCACCGAGGGGTTTGTTATAATGATATAACCGACTTGCCTGAAATTGGTCAAAACAGGAAATTTGCCTACAGTTACAATATCGTGGAAAAATAAAATTGTCTTCACATAGACGTCAGTCTATTGATGAATATTCACTTTGTTGCTGTAACCATAATACAATCGTTATGGCTACGATAAGTACCGTCAAACACATACGAAAACATTAACAGCCGCCTGACGGAAACAGCGTGCATGCTGTGTACGGTAAACTGTCCAGAAACGGCCGATACACGACAGAGGAACACATGCCAAAATAGGGTTTTCCGTCAAATTTCGAGAAAGAGTTTCTTTGTGATAAGTATTGTAGGTATCTCGCATTGAAACCCTAGCTAAATTTCGGGCTTCTGTGTAGGACCGCCAATCCTAAGGACTTTGTGTTAGTTTAAATTTAGCGTGTCTTTTCCATTGCTTTTGCAACAGTGTCCTGACCTGTTTTGTGTACCAAAGCGGATCAGCTCCTTCTTTTATTAACTTATTTGGTATAAAACTGTCAATCGCAACTTTGGGACTTTCGATATTCAATCTCGCTACGACAGCTCTGTGTTTAGTAATATCTGTATCTGTTTGATGCACGCTATGAGCTGAGGATTATTTGATGCTAAGAGATCAAGTGTGTTTTGACATCCAGTTACAATTCTAGTTGGTTTATGGACTAATTGTTCGAAGAAATTCTCAGAAAATCCGTTGAGTACAATTTCGCACGATGTTTTACGCGTACATCCTGATCTGAAAATATGATTTCGCCAACAGATAGAGGGCAAATTAAAATCACCGCCTGCTATTATTGTGTGAGTCGTATACGTGTTTACAATTAGACACACGTTTTCTTTGAACCTTTCTGCTATTGTATCCTCTGAGTCGGGGGGCCGGTAAAAGGAACCAATTATTAACTTTTTACGATTTTCGAGTATTACCTCTACCCATAACAACTCACAGGAACTATCAACTTGAACTTCGCTACACGATATATTACTTTTGACGGCGCCAAACCCGCCTCCACCTATTTTGTTTAATCTATCCTTTCTGAACACAGTTGGATCTTTTGCAAAAACGTTTGCTGAATTTATTTCCGGCTTGAGCCAACTTTCATTACCTAAAATGTGTGCTTCGGTGCTTTCTATTAACGCTTGGAGTTTTGGTACTTTCCCGACACAGCTACGACAATTTACAACTGTTATACTGATAGTTCCACCTGCACCATTTGAGACTGCCTATTTTGTTTTTCCCCGAAGCCCTCTATTCTAAATAACCGCCCAGTCCACGCCACACAGCCCCCGCTACCCGTGTATCCTCTTCCTGCGTATAGTGGACTTCTGACCTATTTAGCGGAACCCAAAAACCTACCACCCTTTGGCGCAAGTCGAGGAATCTGCAGCCAAAAATTCAAATGTTTGTAGAGCTTATGGGACTTAACTACGGGGTCATCAGTCCCTAAACTTACAAACTATTTATGAACTAGCTAATACAAAGGACGGCAAAAATATCTAGCCCTACGGGGGATTCGAACCTCCGACCACAGTGGCCGTGCAGACTGTGACTGACGCGCCGCAGAACGCTCGGCCACCGCGGCCGGCAATCTGCTGCCTACACTGTCACAGAAGCGCCTGAGCCTCTGATAAAATGTCTCGTGCATTACTTGCACGAAATATGAATTCACCAACGTTACATCGAAAATAAATGCTGCAAATTGTCTGTTCAAAGGGTATTGCTCAATGAAAGTATCGGGAAGATTTTAATTGTTGTGCATCTATCGAAGTATCACTCAGAAATAGACTAAAAAGTTTTAAAAATTTGGACAAGTCATTCTTGCAAATGCTAAGAAGTATTGTCTTTTCTGATCATGCTCAATATCAAAATAAGTTGGAGGAGCAAAATTAAATGATATTGTAAATTATAGAGGTCATTGTATCTTTTTTGCAAAAGCTATTATCTATAATCTCTTGCTGGGCACAAAATATTCGGTAATTCGCCAAGGGAGGGTTGGGATCTAATTTTTGAAAACATTTATAAGGCCTTTGAGAATTACGACGAGTAATGTGGTGTGTCAAAGTTTTATAAATAATCAAAATAATTAACTTAATAAAAAATAATGAAGCGAGGCTGTTAAATATTTAACGGCAATCATTTCTGACCAGCTAAAAGGATTTGAGTTCTCATCATCCTACGTGTCACTCCTGTACTTAGACCCCAATTATAGATCTTTCCTAAGAAGTACGGCATTAATTTAAATATTCTAAACTGTAAAGAACATCACGCCAAATACCTTTTATTAATTATTCTCAATGACTTACTCGTTCGGAATACTTCTAGCCAGTTAAATGCCCATAATATATAATTACAATGATTTTTAACCAAGAGAACACTTTTCTTAATGTCCGTGAACTGGCGGGGTAAAAAGCGGCTTCTCTTGGAAGAATCTTCTCTCTATCAACAACAATAAAAAATAAAACTACGAAGGCGTTAATAATCTCACTTCACAGAGTTGACTAATAAGGAAAGTCCTTGGGCTCCAACAAACAGAAATACACCAAAATCGTATGATAGATCCTGTAAACGTCCCTTATTGCACTAGTGGTACTCCGTCATCTGCAAAACTCAGCAGTCGTCCTTTACAGGCCTCTGTGTGTGCCATGCCGCTTTGCACATTGAGCTGCCGGTACACCAGTAGTGACGGTGCAGTGTGCCTCTGAAGTTGCGTTTTGTGACGTTATTTGTGTAGTGAAGCTCGGATAGGTCGGGGATTGGTAATCAATCCTGCTAATATAGTGTGACTGGTTAAGATGAAGTTACGAAAAAACTTTCTTCGTGAACATGGTATTGTTGTAGGAGATGAATCATTCGCATGTTACCTTGTATCTATTATAGTGTTCCTAATGTGTGATTATATTTCTGCACTATAATAGATACCGGAAAACATGGGAATGATTCATCTTCTACACCAAGACCGTATTCACGAAGAAGGGCTCATCGGAATTTCCTCTCAACCAATCGCAATTTATTAGCAGGATTGATTATCACTCGCTGACCCATCTAATGCTTCACTACACAAATGACGTCACAAAACGCAACTCCAGATGCACACCGCACTGTCCCTACTGGTCCCGACTGTTGTACCGGCAGCTGAATGTGCATTGCGGCATGGTACACGCAGAGGCCTCTAATGGGCGACTGCAAATTTTTGCAGATGCGAGCGAATCGCTAGTGCAGTAAGGGTCCTCTACATTAACTCTCACACGATTTTGGTATATTTGTGTTTGTTCGAGCCCGAGTACTTTCTTTGTAAGTCAAACAGCAAATTTACGTAATATATTTCTGTTGGAGAACGGACACTGAAAAACCGAAATTTGGTTGGCAAAATACATTCAATAACTAACTTGTCAACACGGCATAGAACCTGGTATTTGTATTTAGAAATTATATTGTCGCGTTTGGCTGATTGAGTCGCGTGTAAGCGTGATGTAGACGGGCGGCATGTGACAACGCTCCCCTTGCGAGAACTGTGGAGTGTACGTCAGCGCTGGTCCCCACTCTCTACTCTCGGGAATAAACGCGACGGTGCTGCCACTCTGACAAGATTATCTCTTGGCTTTGCCGAGTAACACGTAATCGGCTGATAACGACGCAAAAACAAGTAAAAAGTGATATTCGCGCTTTATGTAGATTTGTGTGCGTAAAAGGACTATGTGGTGTCGCACAAGTCTAAAGTGCGCGCCACCTACTTTCGCCGCGCGGCGCCATGCACGCACGGCGCGGCGTTCTTACGACGTCAGCCACGAGCGCCCTTTGCTACAACTCCGCTCGTGGCCACCACTGAACGACATCGTTCACTTGGGACTGAGATAGGAACCAGTGAACAATTCGGAATCAGATAGGCACCAGTGAAGACTTGGCTATCGGATAGGCACTAGGCAGGCCTCTAGCTCAACTATGTATCAGCATTCTGCAGTACTGAGCTATGTAAAAGTTAAGTATTACTAAGTCTCTAAGAAATATATATCTCGTTCTAATTTACTCTAGTGTTTCTAGTTTCTGCTGTCCCACTGGCTGGTCACCTCCTACCTGCACAAGCGTGCATCCTTTATTCCTGTGTCGGTCTTTCTACTCGGCCACCGACACCTACGACGGAAACGAGACACAAAAGCGGCGACGAGGCTGGGATACAAAACACTACACCTGTGAAAAGGCAACAGAAGACTTTTCGTCTTGTTAATACGTACCATCATTATGCGAATGGTGCTTTTCTATATTCACCATTATTAAAACAAAACGAGCAACCGGAAACGAACGAAAATTCGCCCGTAAGTAGAGAATGGTTATAACTTTGAACTGTGCGAAGAAATTATTTACGTAATTATGGTCTTGCTGCAGTGGCTATTCAATCTTTTAATTTGCAAAGTAATTATAACAATAATTATAGTAATGCTTGAAAAGGGATGCTTTCTCTTAAATATTACCTCGTTTCTCGTTTCCTTATCAAATACGATATTATTTTCAAATACCAAGTAAAGGTACAGATTTTCGCGCTTTTGGCAACATGTCAAAATTCGTCATGCGATGTAAACACAATAAGAGCTCTGTGAGAAGTCGTTATGAAATTAATAATTGGAGGTGTCTCAGACAGAGTCCACACCTACGAGGCGCGTCCAGAAAGTAAGTTCCGTTTCAATTTATCTCCGCTGCCGCGCTGCGACTGCAGTTCCGCACAAGCGCTGTAGACGATGTGTCTGCTGCCACCGCGCTGTCGATTTGTAGCATTGTTCCCAGGGTTGATCGGGGTCCTTTGGTTTGTAGCCGACTGGAGGGTCTGAACCAGAGGCTTCGCCGACTCCGTGACAGTCATGGCTGCAGATTTCTGGATCTGCGTTATCGGGTGGGGAATTGTAGGATGCCCCTAGATAGATCAGGGGTGCACTACACTAAGGAAGCGGCTACTCGGGTAGCAGAGTACTTCTGGAGTGCATATGGTTTTTTTTAGGCTAGGTGATAACTATGATGAGCACTCGCCTGTCAGCAGTCAAACAGCGAATTCAGGCCACGTTCGGAACAAAAATTCGAACATCAAAATATTAGCCGCGAACTTACAGAGTATTAGAAACAAAGTTCCCGAATTTGCAGCACTGCATGGAAGTTATTGCGCTCAGATAGTTTTAGGCATCGAAAGCTGGCTAAATGATGATGTGGCAAGTTCAGAAATGTTTGGCGAAGCGTGGAATGTACATCGGAGAGATAGATCTGATACAACTGGAGGAGGAGTGTTCATCGCTGTGGACAAAGATATTGTTTCTACTGAGATCGAGGTTGAAAGTAACTGTGAAGTTATCTGGGCACGTATAACAGGTCTAAAAGAAGTAAAGTTAATAACTGGATGTTTTTACCGGCCCCGCAGTGCTGCTGTAGCAGTTTTAGAATCATTCAAGGAAAGTCTACACCAGGTAGTGCATAGGTATCCGGGCCATGTAATATTAGTCGGAGGAGACTACAACCTTAAGAGTATAGATTGGGACCTCGCTAGTTACATTTCAGGCGGTACAGACAAGCAGTCTTGCGAGCTACTTTTGGACACATTCTCCGAAAACTGTCTTGAGCAGTTAAACCGGCAACCCACGCGCAATGGAAATATTCTAGACCTTATAGCCACAAACAGGCCTGACCTTATGAACGTTGTCTGTGTAGAGACAGGAATTAGTGATCATGATATCGTCATAGCGTCGATGGTGACCAAAGTTCATAAACCAATCAAGAAGGCTAGGAGAGTGTTTTTGTTGGGAAGAGCCGATAAGCAAATGTTAGGATCGCACTTAGAAAATGAATGGGCATCGTTTAATTCCAGGACTATGGATGTAGAGGAATTGTGGACTAAATTTAAGTGCATTGTTAATAAAGGCTTAGAGAAATATGTGCCAGTAAAGACGATTAAGGATGGAAAAGATCCACCGTGGTATAATAATAATGTTAGAAAGCTGCTGAGAAAGCAAAGGCTGTTGCACTCTAGATTCAAAAAAGAACACGCAAATGATGACAGGCAAAAGTTAGTAGAGGTTCGTGCGTCTATAAAAAGATCGATGCGCGAAGCATACAATAATTATCACAGCCATACCTTACCAAAAGATCTTTCCGAGAACCCGAAAAAATTCTGGCCCTATGTAAATTCGATAAGCGGGTCAAAGCCCACTGTTCACTCACTCGTTGATCATTCCGGGGCAGTAATAGAAGAAAGCAAACAGTAAGCCGAAGTTCTAAATTTAACCTTTAAGAAATCTTTCACACAGGAGGACCGCACAAATGTGCCATCATTTGATCAACGTACTAATTCCGAAATGGGGGACATAGCAATAGGCATTTCCGGTGTAGAGAAGCAGCTGAGAGAGCTAAATACGAAAAAGTCTGCTGGACCGGATGGAATACCAGTTCGGTTTTACAAAGACTATTCTGCGGCATTGGCCCCATACTTGGCTTGCATTTATCGCGAATCTTTAATTCAGCGAAAAGTTCCTATTGATTGGAAAAAAGCGCGAGTGACTCTCGTTTATAAGAAAGGAAAGAGAACTGACCCACACAATTACAGGCCAATATCGTTGACATCAGTTTTCTGTAGAATTATAGAGCATATTCTCAGTTAGAACATAGTAAATTTCCTTGAAACGGAAAAGCTTCTTTCCATGAATCAGCACGGGTTTAGGAAACATCGTTCATGTGAATCTCAGATGGCCCTTTTCTCACATGACATCTTGCGAGCCATGGATGAAGGCCAACAGACGGATTGTGTTTTCTCGACTTGAAAAAGGCGTTCGACGCGGTGCCACACTGCAGACTGCTAACGAAGATACGAGCTTATGGAATAGGTTCACAGATTTGTGACTGGCTGGAAGACTTCCTACGTAATAGAACGCAGTACGTTGTTCTCGACGGCGAGTGTTCATCAGAGACGAGTATATCGTCAGGAGTGCCCAAGAGGAGTATGATAGGACCGCTATTATTTTCTATCTATATAAATGATCTGATGGACAGAGTAAGTTGTAATTTGCGGCTGTTTGCTGATGATGCTGTGGTGTATGGGAGGGTGTCGTCTGTAACTGACTGTAACAGCATACAGGATGACGTAAACAAAATTTCTAGTTGGTGCGGAGAATGGCAGCTAGCTCTCTCAATGTAGAAAAATGTAAGGTGATGCGCATGAGTAGTAAAAACAATCCTATAATGTTCGAATACAGCATTAGTAGTGAGCTTCTTGATGCTGTCGTGTCGCTCAAATATCTAGGCGTAACATTGCAGAGCGATATGAAATGGAACGAACATGTAAGGACATTTGTGAGTAAGGCGGACAGCCGACTTCGGTTTATTGGGAGAATTTTGGGAAGATGTACTTCACCTGTAAAGGAGACCGCGTATAAAACGTTTGTACGACCACGTCTTGAGTATTGCTCAAGTGTTTGGGACCCGCAGCAGATCAGTTTAAAGGAAGACATAGAAGCAGTTCAGAGGCGAGCAGCTAGGTTTGTTACTGGTAGGTTCGACCAATGCGCGAGTTTCACGGAAATGCTCCAGCGACTCATTTGGGGATCGCTGAAAGAAAGACGACGTTCTTTTCGTGAATTTCTGTTAAGTAAATTTAGAGGACCTGAATTTGAAGCTGAGTGTAGTACGATCTTGCTGCCGCCTACTTACATTTCGCCTAAAGATCACAAAGACAAGATAAGAGAAATTAGGGCTCATACGGAGGCATATAGGCATTCTTTTTTTCCTCGTTCTATTTGGGAGTGGAATAGGAAAGGAAATGCCTAGTAGTGGTACAGTGCACCCTCCGCCACGCACCTTACGGTGAATTGCGGAGTATGTATGTAGATGTATCAAAGAGAAGAACGTGTGCCATTTGGAGATCGCAGTCAGTTACGCACGCTTTGTTTTGCTTGTTTGAAATGTCGGCGTTGATTGAAAATCCCGCCGCCTGTGAAATCAGGTCGGTGATTCGGTTTCTGAATGCGAGGAAAGTGAAACCAAGTGAAATTTATGGCAAATTTTGCGATGTTTACGGACCAAATGCGATGAGTGATTCGATGGTGAGAAGATGGGTCCGACAGTTCAATGGCTGGCGTAGTGATGTGCACGATGAAGAACGAAGTGGGCGTCCACCTTTGGTTACAGAAGAACTGGTTCATGCGATTGACGACAAGATCCAGGAAAACCGTAGGTTTACAATTAGTGCTCTCGCTATGGACTTCCCCCAAATTTCACGATCACTGATTTTTCGAACTGGTTGAAGACACAGGCGGCAGATTTCTATGAAGAAGGTATACAAAATCTGGTGTCACGCTATGACAAATGCTTGCAAAATTTCGGAAGTTATGTGAAAAAGTAGTTGAAGAGTTGTAGAATTTTGTGCAATAAAAATTTCTTCTGTATCTGTGTACAATTTCATTTTATTACCAAACGGAACGTACGTTCTGGGCGCGCCTGGTACATATCTGCTGTCCTGATCCCTGTGAGAACCAATTGGCACGACTGCTACGCAAAGCGTGATGCATACGCCGTAACCTGTAGGCGTTTCCATCTCATGCTGCAAGAAGAAGGAAGTAAGTACAGTACAGGGTTTAACGAAGCGTGGTCATTAGAGACGGAGTTCACGCCCGGATTTTTGGTTAGGATGGGGAGGGAAATCGACCGTGCCCTTTCAGAGGAACCATACCGATATTTGCCTGGAGTGATTTAGAAAAATCACGGAAAACCTAAACCTTCGTTGCCTGAGGTGGATTTAATCCACGGTTCTCCTGAATCTGAGTCATTTAACAGTAAGAAAAAGAAAACAATTGTCGAAATTGAATTGAAGAAGCTACGCTGGGGTGCAACTTTATCTACCGAAGTAGTTATGACGGTATACAGAACGCTCACGTCATAGTGCGTTAAACTTTTTGTTAATAGGAAGATAGTAGTTACTAGAGCTCGTAAGATGAAAAGAGCATATATATCTACAATGGGTAGGCTGTCACTTGTTCTTAACTTATACTATTTACTCATCGTTGTGTTATGTCCTTGCTTTTTTAAAATAAATTCTGAACAAAAATATTAAAGACTTGTTTAATTACATTTTAAGTACATATGTAGGTCTTGCGCCTATAGTAGGTATTGTTTAATAAATAATTAAGCTGGTGAGGAATAAAAGAATTGTTGATACATTAACGCGCACTAAATACAGAACTGAAGTGTACTTTAATAAATACGTTCACCAGACATTTCTGGTGGCTGTAAAGATTCATGAAATATTTTGGCTGTAGTTACTTAGAAGAAATATTAGACGTGAAAGTTTTCTGTTGCTTATTTAGAGAACGACATTTCAACTACTTTATTAGTACGGCTGAGCCTCAGTTGCACAGTGGTAGAGTGCCAGACTATCAGTTCAAAGGTCGCGGGTTCGATCCCCGCCAGATCCTAGGATTTTTATGTGTCACTTTCCACTTCTTTTACTTCTGGCAGTATTGCTCATGTGAAAAATACCGAGTAGCCTCGTGGTTCGGAACCCACGTTACTGCTATGGTGTACAACGGGAGACTTCGGACAACAATTAAACACAGGCCATTCATTTGCGTTCTGTAGTTTTCGCTGCAGAGCGAAATATTGATACATACACACGTAGAATTTTATATACACCGATAAATTTCCATCCCAATATACTTCACCCTTTTATCATTATCAACCCTCAAGCAACAACGCAACCAATAAAACCATTTTCAAAGAGTAATTATAATTTTCAAAGAGTAATAATTGTTCCACATTTCGCGTTATATTCTTCAAATTACTAAATATCTATCAGATCGCTATAAAACCGTGACTAAAACCTTCCTCAAATATAAATTAGTAGCTGTACAAATATTTAAGTCTAAGCGTCTTGTCGTTCGGACGTGATAAGCGTACACCGAACAGACCTTCACATTAATATATACTAGCTTAAACCTGCGGCTCCGCTCGCGTGTTGGTTGATTATGATAGATAATGCGCGAAACGTCATATCGATTTTTTAAGAGATGTTTTAAAAGAAATTTTTGTTTTACTGCTTTATTTATTTATTCTTATATTTCTTTATTCGTATGCTTATCCTTACAGAGAAAGAGCTGAAGACATTGTAGCACGCATAGACCAAAGATATGGTCTGTGGTTTCTTGTTTCGCTGTATGTAACCTCCTTGCTATAGAGTAGCAAACGTCATCGCTGGCCTTCAGTCCGAATATTTTTATAATTTGACGACTTTTAACCATCATATCTCCCCCCCCCCCCCCCCCTTATAACTATCGGCATGGAACTGCTATGGTGTACAACGGGAGACTTCGGTCATCAATTACACCCAGGCCATTCGGTTACATTCTGTACTTTCGCTGCAGAGCGAAATATTAACACACACACACACACACACACACACACACACACACACACACACACACGTTGAATTTTATATACACCGATAACTTTCCATCCCAATGTACTCCACCCTTTAATCATTATCAACCCTCAAGCAACTATGCAACCCATAAAACCATTTTCAAAGAGTAAATGTAATTTTCAATGAGTAATTATTATTCCGTATTTCGCGTTATATTCTTCAAATTACTAAATATCTATCAGATCGCTATAAAACCGTGCGTAAAACCTTCCTCAGGTATAAATTAGTAACTGTAAAAATATTTAAGTCTTTGCGTCTTGTCGTTTGGGCGTGATAATCTTACACCGAACAGACATTCACATTAATATATATAGATAAATAGCTATCCGATCGACATAAAACCGTGTCTAAAGCCTTCCCCGGGTAGACATTAGTAACTGTACACATTTTTTGCTGTTTATGTCTTGTGGTTCAGGCGTGATAAACGTACATCGAACAGAAATTCATATTTATAGATATAGATAAATCACAAAGTGTGCAGAGCTGTTTTATAGAACCATTTGAAATGATTCCATTATACGATGCACGACAGTATTGTGTATTTAAGGTTGCTTTAGTCAGTGACATTAATTGTATAATTTTCTATATGTAACTCAGTCTAACTTTTCCAAGTTCCGAGTAGTTCCCGAATAATGGGATTTCATTTTGTTGATTACTACTTATTAGAATGTGTGTTTTACCTATACCCAATATGGCGTACTCATCAGAAACGTAAATAAGAAGCATCAGGAAAAATTGGATGTTTTTTTTTATTTCACTTTCCGCTGTTTGCCACATGTTTTTCTAAAATCGTTTAAAGTGAATAAGCAGGTACTTATTTTAACTTATTTCTTCATCTTTGTCAATGACCTCTTCGACGATGTGGAGACGTTTAGCTTAAAACTCTCCATTCCATTTTCAACCGTCGTTGAAATGGACGTCTTGCTGGAATGTGATGCATGCAGAGGCAAATGTAAGCATGAAACTTGCTGGCAGATTAACATTGTGTGCCGGAACCGAGACTCGATTCTAGGACCTCTGCCTTTCGTGGGCAAGCGCTTTCCCGCGAAAGGCATAGGTCCCAGGTTCGAGTCCCGGTTCCGGCACACAATTTTAATCTGCCAGGAAGTTTCATATCAGCGCACACCCCGCTGCGGAGTGAAAATTTCATTCTAAATGTAAGCGTGTTCTGCATATTAACATAAGTCTAAAAGCTGAGATGAGATATAGTTTACTCGAGCAGGAGTAATGACATTCTTCAAATGTTTAAATGTTTGTAGTCCTAAGAGGCCTAACTTCTGTGGTCAGCGGGCCTTAGACCTACAAACTACTTAACGTAACTTATGCTAAGGATAACACACACACACCTCACACACACATACCCGAGGTAGGACTCTAACCTCCGGCACGAGGGGCCGTGCGATCCGCAACGTGGCAATCCAGACAACTCGGCCATTCCCGCACGAATAATTACTGTCAGATTGAGATCCCATGGTAGTTAAGGACCGATATTAATCCACTCTGGACTAGTACTTACACAGCCCCACGAACACTAGACTGTGGCGAGAAGCCAGCGACATATCGGCAAACCAAATGAAGCCACAATCCGTGCAAGGTCAAGAACGCATTCACGAGTCGGGAGAGGGGAAAGTGATGAATGTTTTCCCACTCCCTGGCTGCACGTGTTCTCTGGGTCTCGGCGACACTTCGTAGAAGGGACAGCGGTTCTACGAAAGGCGGGTGCTGCATCTCACGGACTCGAGTTACGTGCCATGAAAAGGCAGGAGAACGCGAGACTGCGGCAGGCGCCAACCAGACGCAGACGTAAACGTTACAACACGACACAGCCTCCAAAGTCACGTGCTGCCAGCTCCAAGAAAGCTGCCACACGATCGGCGACACTGTCTTCCACAGTACGAATGCGATCTAGGGACAGTACAATGATTTACATCCTTGCGTTTAGTACTAGTTACTGCTGTCTCGGGCATTGCTTAGGGAGGCGGAGGGGGAGGGCGACGTATGAAAGAGTGTGCGCCAGGGTTAGCGGTACCAAAACATTACGTTATTAAAAAGTAACTTTTTTTAACAAATTTGTATACCAGCCAACCAGTTGCGTAATTTTTTAGGTTTTTGACCTAGGTTTCGTTGCCACTAAGGGCAACTTCGTCTGAAGAATAAAAATCTAATATATAAAGCAGAGTGTCCATATGTTTGTACGTGTTACATACAAATCTACAGTTTTGTTCCAATCTTTATGACATTTTGCACTCGTAAGCGTCAATTCATGAGGACGGTCGCCGTAAGTGTAAGAATCACATACAATATATAGTTCACGAGATATGACGTCATAAACAATGATATGCGCGAAAAACTGCTGCATTTTGCGACAATGCTGCTCATTTTCTCCTAAACCATTGGACCGATTTCAACCAAATTCGGTACACACATTCCTTACCGTGAGGTAACAATTGCTGCATGGTTAAGAATCACATATGGCTCATGGTTCAAAAGATATTACGTCATAGCCAATAGAAATCGCAAAAAATGCCATATAACGCGGCGAGACTTTCAAAATACACTGTATGAGAATGACTACTTAGCGACTTGCAACAAACTTCAAACATAATTTCAAACCTTTATTAAACTTTTTCTCGCTGGCAACCATAGTAAAATGATGAAAGGAAAAAAGATTCTCGCTTACTACTTTTCCGCTGTTTATGGAGTAAAACTACGGCTCTCGGTATGACGTTACAATTTATAATTTGAACACTACAAATTGTAGCGACAGGAAATTTTACAGACAGTATACACTGTATATCAATGTAGCTTCTAAATGTAGCTTCTAAATTTTATCACATTCCGACACGTAGTTCATGAGATATGAACACGTAAATAGTAACGTTCCTCTGTCCATGGACTAAAATTACGGCATTTGGTATGACGTTACAATTTATAATTTCTACACTACAAATTAAAACCGCAGGAAATTTTACAGACAGTATACACACATATAGTTGAGTGTACCTTATAAATTGTATCTCAGTATGACAAGTAGTTGATGAGGTATGAGCACATAAACAGTAACATTCATGGAAAATCGCCCCATCAGTCACCAAATTTTATTCTATTACTTCTTTACGACTAATTGTATTTTACAAACATACAGCACTTATACAAATGAATATATACCTGAAAAATGGCAGTAATAAATAAATAAATACTCAGGCATCGCCGGCTTTTCAGCTAGTAAAAACGTAAAAATGATAACAACAGAGTAAATATCTTACATAAGGAAAAAGGTTTATATGGGCGAAAAAGTAAAATCACCACTAATTACATAAAACACGTGAGGTCAGAAATATTACTACCAGGATTGCTCAGGTCAATTACAATAAAAATTAGCATTCTGGCCATAAAAATAAAATACAAATTACACCAATATCGTGTGAAGGGCATGAAGGAACTGCCTAAGAGACATCGGACACTTAGTCAAGTAAACATGCACCAGGGCGCGCCACATGCGGACCACAAGTGGGCAGTACTAACTTAAAATGTTAGATAATTACGGGCATAATTAATAGCTTACATTTGTGAAAGGTTAGACAAAATTTTTTTACAATATTATATTCCAAGATTAAATGAAAGCTCCAAGTAGGAGAAAATATGGTAGAAGATCGTCCGAAATATGCAGAAGCATACGTACATCTACATACATACTCCGCAATCCACCGTAAGGTGCATGGCGGAGCGTACACTGAACCACTACTAGGCATATCCTTTCCTATTCCACTCACAAATAGAAAGAGGAAAAAAAAAAAAAAAAAAAAAAAAAAGAATCCATGTCTCCACACGAGCCCTAATTTCTCTTATCTTGTCATTGTGATCACTACGCGAAATGTAAGTAGGCGGCAGCAAGATCGTACTACACTCAGCTTCAAATTCCGGCCCTCTAAATTTACTTAACAGAAATTCACTAAAAGAACGTCGTCTTCTTCCAGCGATCCCCAAATGAGTCGCCGGAGCATTTCCGTGAAACTCGCGCATTGGTCGAACCTACCAGTAACAAACCTAGCTGCGCCCCTCTGAACTGCTTCTATGTCTTCCTTTAAACTGATCTGCTGCGGGGTCCCAAACACTTGAGAAATACTCAAGACGTGGTCGTACAAGCCTTTTATACGCGGTCTCCTTTACAGATGAAGTACATCTTCCCAAAATCCTCCCAATAAACCGAAGTCGGCTGTCTGCCTTACTCACGACTGTCCCTACATGTTCGTTCCATTTCATATCGCTCTGCAATGTTACGCCTAGATATTTGTCGACACGACTGCATCAAGAAGCTCACTACTAATTCTGTATTCGTACATTATGGGATTGTTTGTCCTACTCATGCGCATCACCTTACATTTTTCTACATTGAGAGCTAGCTGCCATTCTTCGCACCAACTAGAAATTTTGTCTACGCCATCCTGTATGCTATTACAGTCAATTGAAGACGACACCCTACCATTCACCACAGCATCATCAGCTAACAGCCGCAAATTACAAGTTACTCTGTCCACCAGATCATTTATATAGATAGAAAATAATAGCGGTCCTGGGGCACGCCTGACGATACACTTGTCTCAGATGAACATTCGTCGTCGAGAACAGCGTACTGCGTTCTATTACTTAGGAATCTTCTAGCCAATCACAAATCTGTGAACCTATTCCATAAACTCGCATCTTCGTTATCAGTCTGCAGTGTGGCACCGCGTCAAACGCCTTTTCGAAGTCGAGATAAACACAATACACCTGTTGCCCTTCATCCATGGCTCGCAAGATGCCATGTGAGAAAAGGGCTAGCTGAGTTTCACATGAACGATGCTTCCTAAACCCAGGCTGAGTCATAGAAAGAAGCTGTTCCGCCTCAAGGAAATTTACTATATTCGAACTGAGAATCTGCACCAAAATTCTACAGAAAACTGAGGTCAACGATATTGGCCTGTAATTATGTGGGTCAGTTGTCTTTCCTTTCTTATAAATGGGTGTCACTTGCGCTTTTTTCCAGTCACTAGGAACTTTGAGCTGAATGAAAGATTCGTGATAAATGCAAGCTAAGTAAGGGGCCAATGCCGCAGAATACTTTTTGTAAAACCGAATTGGTATTCCTTCCGGACCAGCAGACTTTTCGTATTTAGCTCTCTCAGCTGCTTCTCTACACCGCAAATACCTGTTACCTATTACTATGCCTTCCATCCGAAGACACGCAAGCAGGATACTGTCGAGGAGGAGTAGCCGGCTTCTTAAGAGTCCGACACGGTCTTCAGGCCTCCTACAAAATTGCGACAGACGATGAGACCTGTGAAAGATAATCTAGGCCTGAGAACGCCAGGTGTGTACAAGATAGCTAGTGGGTGTGGACCGTTCTACATCGGACAGACAATGCGCAATATTGAACAGCGCTGTGTTGAACATGAAAGATGTTTCCGCTTACGTTATCCCGAGAAATCAGCAATTGCGGAGCACACTCTAGAAAACAACATCGCATTGCGTTCGAGGATACATCAGTCATTACCGGAACAAATACTTTCTGGGATAGCCTAATAAAAGAGGCTATCGAAATCAAAATATCTGAAAAATCTCTTAATAAAGACGACGGCCTGCAGCTGAGCACAGCGTGGGGCCCGGCCATCGGACGGTTGAAGCGGGCGCGGCAGGCACGCGGCCAAAACATTGCCATATATGGCGATGCGGCTGAGCACCAGTGACGTCACAGGAGGCAGCGCAACTATATAAGGACGGCGGCAGCAATGATAAGATAGTCACCACTTGACAATGGCCGAGGAGATTTCGGCCGAAAGCTCGTGGATATCAAATCACTTGCCGAGAGAATTTTATCAGCATAACTCGCGGCGAAAGTATGCATTCATACAAAGTGAATAAAGTATAACCAATTAAAAGACAAACCAATGTTACTGGAGTAGAATATGGGAAGAACCAGAATACAAGCATCACCCTGACGTGAGAATTGGCTTGAAAGCGTTAAAGAAATTTTTATGTTTTATTTATTTATTTGAGATACATATTCCATAGATCCAGTATGGCGTGAATACACATGGATGTGGAATGAGTCAAATTTATATACAATATGTATGCCATACAATATAACCCATTAAGACAAGTTGTACATGGGATTGGAATGATTACAAGTGGATACAATACAAAGATACAATAGAGACAAAAAACAATACAAAAGTACCAATAAAAATAGAAAAAAACACATTACAAAAGTACCAAGAGAGATAAAAAAAACAAGACAGATACAATAACTAAGCAAAAATACAAATACATAAGGAGCTGCAAAAAAGAGGTTTTAGGGCAAATTAGTTGTGATGACAAATAAAATCCATAATTCTGAATTACTACTGATTATCTCTGTTGAAGAATTCATCTAAAGAGTAGAAACATTTTTCCAGTAGGAATTCCTTTAGCTTTTTCAAATAGTGTTTTGTTTCCTTTTAGACGCTTTATCTTACTCGGGAGTGAGTTAAAGATTTTTGTACTTGCATACTTTACTCCTTTTTGTACCAGAGACAGATTTTTCCGTTCACAGTGCATATCACCTTTCCGTCTTGTGTTGTAATGATGGTATGCCTCATTTGTTTCATATCCAGAAGAATTGCGAAGTGTGAAATCCATGAGAGACGATATTGTGAAGTAGTGGTTAATATACCTAACTGTTTAAAGAGATTGCGACATGAGGTTCTTGGAGGAGCACCACATAGAATTCGGACTACTTTTTTCTGGCTTACAAAAATTTTTTTTTTGAAAGTGGTGAGTTGCCCCAAAAGATTATTCCATAGCACATCACTGAATGGAAATAGCCAAAATGTGCAGACTTTGAGACACTGATGTCTCCAATTTTAGTGATTATTCGGATGGCAAATGTTGCTGAGCTAAGCTTTTTTAGAGTTTGCTGTATGTGGTATTCCCAGTTGAGCCGATTATCTATGTGGACACCTAGGAGCTTTGTGCAATGAACGCTCTGTAACTGTTGGTTCTCGTGTGCAACAGTAATCTCTTCTGGGCTTTTGTAACTGGATTGGAACTGCATATAATTTGTTTTATTGAGATTTATTGCTAGAGAATTTGCTGTGAATCAGTTCAGAACATTTGCAAGTGCTTGGTTGGTGTTTAACTCTATGTAAGTGGAGGTTTTGCTGGCTGTCACAATTGTTCATTCAACATATCTTTATTAAGCAAGTGCCTAAATATTTGTAACATTCATTTTCGTCTTTGATCGTCAGATTGAATGTAAGCGCAGTAACTGACCAACCATGTTGGGGAAAACATGGCGGACGATTCAGCGTGGGTATTTAGGAGCTCTAGGTGTGGACAGTTGGTCTGAGAGCAGGGACGGAGGCGCACCGGTCTTGAATAAGCGAGACTTCCCATAGGCGCGGGCGGTGTGTGTGTGTGTGTGTGTGTGTGTGTGTGTGTGGTGGTCGCCGCTAGGACGCTGGGGCAGGCGACAGCGGTGCTTGAGTGTCCGGAGTTAGCGCAGAGAAAGCTGGGAGGGTGGAACCCAGCCGGCCGCGGTGGCCGAGGAGACTGAGGCGCTCCAGTCACGGTCTACACGGCCACTACGGTCGGGGGTTCGAATCCCCCCTCGGGCATGGATATTTGTGTCGTCCTTAGTATAAGGTAGTTGATAAGTAGTTTGTAAGTTTAGGGACTGATGACCCCGTAGTTAAGTCCCATAAGCTTAACAAACATTTGAACATTTGGTGGAACCCACCGTTGCTCCGCTGTGTGAATTAAGAGGAAAGTCGACCGAACTTCTTGTTAATTCAGATCGAAGAGTGCTTCTGGAGCCGCATGTTTGAAGTACTCCTGGTTCTTACTACGCCCTTCAGTGCGGTTCCCCGCGCGTAACCTTAAGAAGAGTTTTCTGGAGAGTAACTTGTTTCCCTTTTTTGGTCTTATGGCATTCCATGTTCTGTAGCCGCCCAGGGCACGGTCTTACGCATTCGTAGGGCCTTATTCCTTCTGTGATGACTCTATTTCCCCCCGCCCCCTCCAAATTGCGCACGATCGTACTTTTCAAAGGGTCTCTGTTGTTATATCGGCTAGGGCTTAGACTGTCTGTTTTATCTCTTTCGTTATCGGTGGTTTGATCACACCAGCTGTTTAAAGCGGCGCACGCAGTCCCTTTAAATCTCCGAAAAGGTTGCGTCCTGTGCATGCCTGGAGGTGAACTCAGTTTGGTGTTAACTGTTTTCAAGTTTAGTGTTTGAAATTGAATCCGAGCGGTTACCTTTCAGACATTGTAGAAATTGAAGAGCACACAGGCTAGCATATTTGACATGTGTTTGATAAATGCTTCCAGGCCTTGTTAAATTTTAATTAAAAAAAAAAAAAAAAAGCTAGCGTATTTTATAGTGTCCTTGGTAAATGCCACCAGTTATTGTTAAATTTATAAATTAAGTAAAGAATTTGTTTGGTGTTAACTGTTTGCAAATGTAGAGTTTTGAAATTGAACCCGAGTTGTTACCTTTAAGAAGTTGTCGAAATTGACGGGCACACAGGCTAGCATATTTTACAGTGTTTGATAAATGCTCCCAGGCCTTGTTAAAGTTTACATTATTTAAAGCTAGCGTATGTTGCAGTGTCTTTGGGAAATGCTACCAGCTATTGTTAAATTCTGCAAATACTTAAAGAGTGCCCAAGATTTTTAGTAAATTCATATCAGATACAGGGTGTTGCACAAAGGTACGGCTACTTTCAGGAAACATTCCTCACACATAAAGAAAGAAAATGTGTTATGTGGATATGTGTCCGGAAACTCTTAATTTCCATGTTAGAGGTCATTTTCGTATTACGCATGAGGCTTCATTCCAGCGTGATCAAATTGTAAATTTTCACAATCAACATGTGGGCTGAGGAGAATCCGCACGCAAATGTGCAATCACGTCATCACGTGTGCCGAATAGCGACGTCAGAACAGGCAGTAATATCGTCCAGTGTTGAAATTGAAAACCAGAGAACTCTAATAATGTTATTGTTTGTCTTATACTTGTGTACATTGGATTCAGTAACTCAGTAGAAAATGACCTCTTAACCCGAAAATGAAGGTTCTTGAAAATGGCAAGAAGCGTGGTTCAATTTATTTAAACTCAGATTACTCTATCTACTCTCAAAGCATTACTAATGGCCTTCGACCTGCAAGCAGAATTTGTAACAACAACATCGAGACTGAACGTTCTGCACGTGACATTGTCGGCCGGTGTTAGTGATGTTAACAGCAAAATGGCAGGTCTCTCTTTCCATTACAAAGTATTGGCACATTTAATAACTCTGTTAGGAAATCATGGGGTGTAAATTACGGCGATCCTCACTGCACTTTAAACCTCAGCGCCGTATGCTAAATGCAAATCTATGTATTTGCCGGAGGAATAACTCACCATGTTGCCACTACGTTCACGCCGTGAGAAGTGTGTGTCAAGCGTACCTTCGAAGTTGTCCTATCATACCTCTTGCCTCGTAAATCCGCATCCAAACCTACTCTTCAAATGTTCAAATGTTTGTAGAGCTTATGGGACTTAACTACGGGGTCATCAGTCCCTAAACTCACAAACTACTTATGAACTACTTACGAACTAGGACGGCACAAATATCCATGCCCGAGGGGGGATTCGAACCCCCGACCGTAGTGGCCGTGCAGACCGTGACTGAAGCGCCTCAATCCCCTCGGCCACCGCGGCCGGCTCCCAGTACGACGTAAAGAAAAACGGAAGATAATATGAAAGTATATACACATACTGTTACTGCTTAAATGAAATTGGGATGCGGCCAAGTCATGGAATATATTGTAATGTACCTTCATAATATTACTGTAAGACTTCAACGTAAGGTAAGGTAAGGGATGGGGAAACTGTGTAATAAGGATTCAACGGCATTCAAAAGCAAACCTGTACAGGGTGTTCCCGAAAGAGCATGAAAAAATGTAACATGACATAGCGAATGCTCTGTTGAACAACTGAGGTAGACAACCTGTGATCCGAAAAGTCGACGTAAGGAGATGTGGAAGTAAACTTGTCCACCGCTTTGTGTCGTATTATTGTTTTCCAGTTTATTTACAACTAACACGCGTACAAGATTACACGTACTGTGTTGTTTATTTAAAAATACTGCGTTCTTTATTTCCTGCAGGGAAACAAGGACAAGCCTGATTACTAGGAAGTCATGATACAGACCTGAATGGCCTCATGTACTTCAGGATCTTGCAAAGAGTTCTACCTTAGTTGTTTGAGAACTTATTACGCTTGGTTGTCTGTGAGAGGATGTGGATAGATCGCGATGGTGTACCGCTTCACTTCTACATCTGCATAAATACTCTGCAAGTCACGTTGAAGTGCATGGCAGAGGGTTCAGCTAACTACTTTTACGATATTTCTCTACAGTTCCCTTCTCTAATAACTCGCGAGAAAAAATATTTCAGTTTTCGATCTGATTTCTCTTATTTTATTTTGATGATAGTGTCTTCCTTTGTAGTTAGGTGCTAACGAATATGTTCGCATTCTGAAGAGAAATTTAGTGAAAGAAATTTTTTTGTGTCCCAGCCTCGTCGCCACTTTTGTCTCTTGTTTCCCCCGATGGTTGTAGGTGTCGGTGGCCGAGTAGAAAGAGACCGACACGGGAATAAAGGATGCACGCGTGTGCAGGTACGGAGGTGACCAGCCGGTGGGACAACAGAAACTAGAAACACTAGAGTAAATTAGAACGAGATATATATTTCATGGAGTCTTGGTAATACTTAACTTTTACATAGTTCTTGACTGGAGAATGCTGATACATAGTTTAGATAGACGCCTGCCTACTGATGATTCCTAGTGCCTGTCCGATAGCCAAGTCTTAACTGGTGCCTATCTGATTCCCAACTGTTAACTGGTTCCTATCTCAGTCCCAAGTGAACGATGCAGCAGTCGTGGCCACGAGCGGAGTTGCAGCAGAGGGCGCTCGTGGCTGACGTCGTAAGAACGCCGCGCATGGCGGCGCGCGGCGTAAGTACGTGGCGCGCACTTCATACTTGTGCGACACCACAAATGTCGCAAATAAATCTCGTCGCAACGAACAACGCCTTTCTTTTAATAATTTCCACCTCAAGTTTTTAATCAGTTCTGTTACATTATCTCCCCTATATCACGATAATACGCAAAGAGGTACCGTTCTCTGAACTTTCTCTAAATCGTCTGTCAGTCTCACATGTTGTGGATCCCACAATGTGCAGCAATACTGCAAAATAGGAAGCGCAAAAGTGGTGTATGTAGTTTCTTTAGTAGCTCTGTTGCATCTTCTAAGTGTTCTGCCAACGAAACGTAGTCTTCGGTTCGCTTTTCCTACAATGTTTTCTATGTATTATTTTCAATACAAGTTGTTCGTAATCGTTATCCCTAAGTATTTAGTTGAATTTACGGCCTATAGTTTTGACTGATTTATCGTGTAAATGAAGTTTAACGGATTTATTTTAGTGGTCATACGGATGACTTCACACTTCTCATTATTTAGGGTCAATTGCCATTTTTGCACGATGCTGATATCTTATCTAAATCGTTTTGCAGTTGCTTTTGATCTTCTGGTGACTTTACTAACTGATAAGTAACAGCATCATCCGCGAACAACACAAGAGAGCTACTCGGAATGTCTCCTAAATCGTTTATAAAAGTAAAGAAGAATAGGGACCCTATAAAACTTCCCTGGGAAACGCCAGATGTCACTTCAGTTCTACTCGATGACTTTCCGTCCATTACAACGTACTGTTTTCTTTCTGACAGGAAATCACGAATCCAAACGCACAACTGTAGCAATATTCCATAATCACACAGTTTGATTAGTAGACGGTTGTGAGTTACAGTGTCAAAAGCCTTCCGGAAATCTAGAAATACGGAATCTATTTGACATCCCTTGTCGATAGGACTCACCACATGTGACTAAAGAGCTAGCTGTGTTTCACAAGAATGATACTTTCTGAATCCGTGTTATGGGTCAAAAGGTCGTTCCTGTCGAGGCAGTTAATAATATTTGAGATAAGTGTATGTTCTAAAATCCTGCTGCAAACCGACGTCAATGATATAGGCCTGTAATTTTTGCTATCATTCCTATTTCCTTTCTTGAATATTGGAGTGACCTGTGCAACTTTCCAGTCTTTGTGTACGGAACGTTCGCTGAGCGAGCGTTTATATGTGATAACTAGGTATGGGGCTATTGCCTCAGCATTCGCTGAAAGGAACGTAATTAGTTTACAATCGAGACCGGGAAACTTACTTTTGTTAAGTGAATGAAGTTGCTTTAATGCAGCAGGGGTATCTACTTCTAAATTACGCATGCTGTGTGGATGTGCTTAACTATCTCAATGCTTGTCTTTCGTGGTTGCTGGTTTGAAAGGGGACGTTCTGGTCCATGTTCCACTAGATCACATGAGCTGAATCCCCTTGACTATCTACTATGGGGATATCTGAAGTCTGTTATGAAATACCAGCAGATACGGAGATGGATTGAAGCTGTGTTGTGATTCAAAATACACCATAGATATTTGTCACGGTGCGTCAGAATCGTGTTTGCCGGTGTCAAGTGTTCATTGAGGTTAATGGCCGTCGGCTTCAGCACATTTTGTTAGCTACAGTGCAAACGTTACGTTCATTGTGTCAATATTGGTATCTGAAGTTAGCTGTAACTAATGTCAACAAGAAAGTACACAATAATGCGATTGTATTCCTGTTATCTCCTTATGCTGGCTTCTCCGTTCTCAGGTTCCGAGCCTCAAATTATTCAGTGGCCCAATCTTCATATACTGTTAAATTTTTGCTCGCGTTTACAGAAACACCCTGTATATTCTTTGTTGATTTTCTTGAGGACTCCTCTCAACAGACAATGAATTTCTTTTATGACTCTTGCACACAATGGATTCTTCGTAAGCCGAGCAGCTGTTTGTATTCCAGAGATGACATGACACAAACAAGTTTATAACACAGTATAAACGGATGTCTTCCTGGTCTAAATGGTCGATGTTATCAGTGCCGTTGGTGCAGTCTTCTCACTGCTTACGTGTAGCAGTCTACGGTACGGATGCGAAACGAGACCCCCGATACTTTTATCATATTGCGTGTCTCTTGAGATTATCGACACGATAAGCACGCTGCATAAGTCATACTTACGTGGCACTCAAGAAAACTTTTCTTACCTAGTTAGTAACAAACGAACGTGTTGCCGAATATTCGCAGTAACTGGCTTCTGAGCAAGCTGGTAGAATCACTGGAGCACAAGATAACGTAACATGGAAAACTGAGCCACTTCTTTAGAAAATCATCAGTTCGAAGGCATATGCGTGCTTCCACAGAACACTGGTTTTTGTATTTTGTTACAGTTGTGAAAACCAAGTGTTGGATTGCTTTTGAGCTTAGATTTTTATGCAGTTCTTAAATTTACGAGGTGCATCCTGAAAGTACTTTTGGCAACTTTCTTAATAGAAAGAGAACATAGTTATATGAAAATTTTTATTGGACACTACCATAGCAATGTTTGAGGTGTTTTTCGAGATAGTCACCAAAAGAACTGAGATACTAGTAATATCGTGGTACCAATTTTGTACTACTACGTCATAGAAATCCGCCGCCTGTGAACAAAACCTGCGAGTGATAGCCGTCATCACATTTTCGTCGTTGTCAAAACGCTGGTCGGAAGAAAGGAATTTTTTGAGGTGCAAGAAAAGATGGAAATGGCTAGGAGCTAGTTCAGGACTGCATGCTGGACTATCAAAAACCTCCCAGCCGAACGTCTGAAAAACAGTTGCTATGCGCCAAGCCGTATGTGGACCAGCATTGGTGGCTTGCGGAGAAATAAAATGTTCTCCGTGAAAAATACTGGTACGTGCCAAATTCCGTAGTGATTTGTCAAACACAATAAATTATTCGATGATCGGTCATAAAAAATTTATTCGTATTGATTTGAAGACAGGCAACTGTTAGCAGGCACGGAAACCTCTTCTTTAGGTATCAACATGGTTTCCGAAAGCAGCCATCATGTTTGTCCAGCAGAATTAGAAAGTGATGGATATAGACTCCCAGGTACATACCGTATTTCTTGAGTTTCGGAAGTCGTACGATGCGGTTCCGCGTTGCCACCTAATGGAAAATTTACTGTACGAGTGTACGTGATAGGTTGAAGAGTTTCTAGGTAGGAAACACAGCGTGTCTTTCTCAGAGATGGGTATTCCTGCGTGAAATTGATTTCTGCTGAGCCCCAGGAGACTGTTATAGGACCGTTGCTTTTCACGTAAAAAATATAAAGCAGTCAACAGTCCGAAGACTGATTTGAGCACAACATTAATTTACTAGCCGTGGTCCTGTTTGGAGGTGGTATGCCATTGCCTTCCTTCCACCTTCTAACTGGCTTGATTTGATTTTTTCAGGGAAGCCAAAACAGTCTTGGTCCAACCCGCCACTGCCCGCACCGAAACTAAGTTTATTGTGTGGTATCGCTCCCTGTATGTCTAGTAAAGCCAACCAATGCCCTTGAACAGTGCAAGGAGTCCTTTTACCGGTTCTTTATTAGACACAATTTCTTCGGGTTTGGTTGTCCCACATATTCTGTGCCTTTTATTCTCCAATGCAATGCATTCGAAGATTAGATGTGATGCAGTTTTATCACCGTCATCACAGATCCTACATTTAGGGTCCTTTTCTATTATTCCCATTGTATGTAGGTGTTTTTTAAAATTCCCATGGCCTGTCAGCAATCAAACCATGAGTCTAATCTCTCTCCTGTTCAGACCCAGGATTGCAGAGCTTCTTTTAAAACATGGCGTTGGCATCATTACCTTGCCATGTTTTTGTTGATGGACTTTGGTCCAATATTCTACGTGCTGTCTTCTAAGCCAGTTACGTAGCTCCAATTTGATCATTGCCTTGGTGATCGTCAGGACAGGTTCCGGTCCAATAAATGGAGTCTCTGTCCCCATCCTGGCTAATCTGTCGGCATGTTCGTTGCCACTGATCCCCGAGTGGCCAGGGACCCACAATAGGTTTACTCTATTGCTTTCCCCTAGCTCCACCAGAACCCTGTGACATTCTGCAATAATGCCTGGCTGTCTGAATAGATATATATGCTACAATCTTTGTAGCACCTACGCAAATTCTCCTCCACACACGCCCTGATGGCAGTGATTTCGGCCTGGAATACTGAAGCCGGTTTCCCTAGAGAGATGACGCCCTCCAGTCTTGGCTGCACCCCATATACCCCGGCCCCAACACCTTGGTCTGATTTTGACCCGTCAGGGAACCAGACAGTATCCCCCGTACGGTGTCGAACTATTTTCTCCCACTGCTCCCTACTTCCAATTGTTATATTGAAATGCTTGTTGAAGCAGTATGGAGTTATAATATAGTCGGCTGGCATTTGCCGAACCTTCCCTATATTTACCTCAGTCACTATTTTAGTGTGTGATTCTGGATATCCCAAAGAGTTCCAGTTGTTGCCAGATTTGAGTCTGTATGCACCAGCCGCTGCCTCCATCTTGACCCAAAGGTGTAATGGGGGCATATCTAGCATGGTTTCCATCCCAGCAGTTGGTTTGGTGCTAATTCCGCCTGTTATGGCTAAGCAGGCCAGTCTCTGCACCTTATCAAGCTCCTTAGCAGCAACCTGCTGTTCTACCTTCTTCCACCGCACGACTGCCCAATAGGAGATCCTGGGTCTAATCACCATGGTAGTTACAGGAGAACCTACAATTTACCGTGGATTCCGAACTACAGTGCTGTTCGATATTTTTGACATCAGAAACATTGCCAGATGGGAAAGAAGTGGAAGGTGACAGATAAAAATCGTATGATCTGGCAGGGATCGAACCTGCGACCTTCGGATTCATAGTCTGGCATTCTACCAATGTGCTGCCAAACCATAAATGATCTTGAAAGAGGCTTTCCCCGCATGATGCTGTAGTCCAAGTACAATAATCAAAAGAGTTAGGGAATCAGTTGAGATATTTCGGTTCTGAAGTACTGTCATCGGCAGAATGAACTAAATGGTTCAAAGTTTTTATGTCGGTTCTACGGAGTGCGGACAACATTACGATACCTGAGATAGTGGCAATTACAGAAAGTTGCTACAGAGGGGGTTGATGTTGTGTTAGCCTAGCAAACGAATTACACAAGCAGTTGGTTTCAGATAGTGTAAATAGTAGGTAGTGCAATGCAACAACAACGTGACTTAGCCGAAGCTCTGGCATCGAGAACCATAGGAAGTGGCTGCAGCTATTGGAGTGTCCCAAAGTGTAAGTTCCAAGACCTGGACGCGATTTCAGACAACAGGAACCGATAAAAGGAGACATGGCCAAGGTCGTCCACGGGTGACCGTTTTCTTCGGTTAAAAGCCGTCAAGACAGCAGGCTGAATGCAACTCAGCTGCAGCGCACCCTCCGGGCAGCAACTGGGCGGGCAGTATCAACAGAAACAGTCCGAAATCGCCTTCAGGAATGTGGCCTCTACGCACGAGGATAGTACAAAAATGTTCAAATGTCTGTAAATCTATCGGAGCAAACTGCGTGGTCATCAGTCCGTAGCTTACAAACTACTTAAACCTAGGTAAACTAACCTACGGACAAACACACACACCCATGCCCCAGGGAGGACTCGAACCTCCACGGCGAGCAAACGCGCGCTCCGCAGTGAGGTGCTTTAGACCGCTCGGATACTCCACCGCGGCACACGAGGATAGTAAGATATTTATTGATAGTCATACGACCAGCGAGAATAATGATAAAAATGTTCAAATGTTTGTTAAGCTAATGGGACTTAACTACGGGGTCATCAGTCCCTAAACTTACAAACTACTTATGAACTACTTACGAACTAGGACGGCACAAATATCCATGCCCGAGGGGGAATTCGAACCCCCGACCGTAGTGGCCGTGCGGACCGTGACTGGAGCGCCTTAGTCCCCTCGACCACCGCGGCCGCCTAAATAAATCTTTCTGTCTCCGATTTGATTTCTCTTATTTCATTATAATCATCATGTCTTCCTATGTAGGTGGGTGTTAATCTCTATCTATATAAAAGTGAAAAGACACTCATTCACACACTCACTCACTTACTCACTCACTCACTCACTGACAAAACACGAAATCTCTAAAACTATGTCACTTATGAAGCTGAAATTTGATGTAGTTTATAGGTAGAAGGCGTCAGCTAAGAAAGGATTTTGCGATACGGCCGATATGGCGTTATGTGTGTGTGTGTGTGTGTGTGTGTGTGTGTGTGTGTGTGTCCTCTATGTTTTCATAAACCATTCATCCATTCATTCGATTGCAATGAAACTTTGGTGAATTGTTCACCGTACGCCCACGAAGGTTTCTCACCCAAAAACAAAAGAGAACGACGCATAGGTCAGGAGACATGACGTCATGAATAATGAAAGGCCACCGCGTGGGAATACCCAGATTTATGCGTCGATTATTGGAAAATGGGAGTAGTTAGGGACCTACAACAAAGTTTGCATGTGATTTCGAACGTTTATGAAGCGGTTTGTAACCGACCCCCCCCCCTCCCACACAAAATAATGAAACAGAAAGAAGTCTACCGCTCACAACTGTTTCGCTGTAGATGCCGTAAAGTGTCACATCAGGCAGGACCTTGTATTAAATAAAGTTAGCATTACAGATTTGCATGTTACTATTTATTTTTGTCTGTGACTCTGCCTTAATTCACTTGCATCCAAAATTAAGCAATTTGTTTTCTTAATCTCTAACTATATAAAAGCTAAAGGATACATATCACGCACTGACTAAACACGAAATCTCGAAAACTACTTCACCTATGACGCTGAAATTTGGCAGGAATGTAGTTTATAGGTAGAAAACGTCAGCCAAGAAAGTATCTTGTGATAGGTGCATGGTGGAGCATACTTCTACAGACTTACGAAATATACAGTTTCATTCCGATCTTCACGAAATTTCGCACGCTTGACCTTCAAAACTAGAGGAAGGTCATTTGATACATAAATGTTTGTATGGTACATGACAGACGCTATTTTGCAGAAAACTTTGCCGAGAGAGGGATAGGTGGAAACGAACAGAGACGTGGGAGAGAAACAGGTGGATGCACAGAGAGGGGGGAAGGGAATGTGGACTACTACAGTGTAGGATAAATAAACACCCGGGCAACGCCGCGTTTACAGCTAGTAAACAATGAAAACTGCCACACTTGCGACATGTGATAAGTGTAACTTTATCAGTCCATTGTTTGAGAAGGAGAGCACTCAGTGACTTGCAACAAACTTTAAACATAACTTCAAATCCTCAAGAATTTTTTTCTCGCAACCCCAGCAAAATGATGAAAGGAAAAAAGTTTGTCGCATACTACTTTATCCGCGTTCATGCAGTGAAATTACGGTATTTTGCATGACGTTACAATTTATTACTCGTACACTATTAATTGTATTCGCGAGAAATGTTACAGACAATATATACACATACTATTAAAAGTACGTACGAAATTTTATCATAGTACGACACTCAGTTCATCAAACATGGAGTCACAAACAATTAGGTTCATGAAAAACCGCTCCATCACGCATGACGTTTTGATTTATTACGTATTTCCTACTATATTTGAGACATATTTTGCAGACATTTTACATATATACCACTGGATGTATCTTCGAAATGACAGCGTTTTACGACATATATTTCACGTGAAATGATGCCAAAGAAAGTTATATACATGAAAATTCGCCCTCATAAGCATGAGGTTGTAATTTACAACGTTTTTACCACCAACTCCATTTAGAACACATTTTGCAGGCTGTTTCCTAATATTCCACTCTACGAACCTGGTAAATGTTTTTGTAGGACACATAATTCAGGAGATATATTTATACATACACAATAAAAGCGAAAGGTCACTTATGCACTCACTCACTGACTAAACGCGTAACCTCTAAAACTACTGCCCTATAAAGCTGAAATTTTGCCGGTATGTAGTTTATACGTAGAAGACGTCAGCTAAGAAAGTATTTTGCGATTGGACAGAATTAAGGCGGAGAATACTTTTCCTAGAGACTGACGAAATCTACAGTTTCATTCCGATCTTAACGAAAGTTTACGCGTTTGACCTTCAAATAAAGGTCACTATCTACCTGAAATTTCATACTGTGCATGGCGGAGGGTAACTTGCAACATAATAATTGATCCCTAAATACCTTGGTCGTGCCATCACTTGAGAACGGATTAACCGATTGCACAGATCCATTTTTTTCGTTATTCTTAGAACAAGGGTTGTGTGAAATAAAACAGGAAAATCTGAGAACAACAAAGTGCGTTTTACAATGTGACACTGTTTTTCTACTGCATTGATGAAATTTTGCACACTTGACCTTAAAAACAGGAGGAAAGTCCTGTATGTGTGAAATTTCGTTCGGTGCGTGGTGGAGGGTACTTTACTTACGGACTTTGACAAAATGCATAGTTTAGCTCCGGTCTTGATGAACTGTTGCACACATGACCTTTAAACCAAGAAGAATGTCACTGATTACATAAATGTTTGTATGGGTCTTGACAGAGGGTACCTAGCAAAAAACGTTGCTGAGAGAGAGAAAGGTGGAATCGAACAGAGAGATGGGAGAGAAAGAGATGGATGCAAAGAGAGGAGGGAATGGGATGTGGATAACGAGGGTGTAGAATATATAAATACGCTGGGTTTTCAGCTAGTAATATATGTTCGCATTCGGAAGAGAAAGCTGGTGAACGAAATGTCACAAATAGATCTCGCCGCAATAAATAACGCATTTCTTTTAACGATTTCCACCCCAAACCGTGCATGATTTCCGTGACACTCTCTCCATTATATCACGATAACACAAAACGAGCTGCCCTTCTCTGAACTTTTTCTAAATCGTCCGTCAGTCCCACATGGTGTGGATCCCACAATGTGCAGGTCGTACAGGTGTAGTGTATGTAGTTTCTTTAGTAGCACTGCTGCATCTTCTAAGTGTTCTGCCCATGAAAGGTAGTCTTTGGTTCGCCTTCCCTGAATTATGACGAAAACTCTCCCATGTGTGACTAAAGGAAGCACGCGTGGCTTTCATATGCTACTTTTGAAGTAAACCAATTTGTTTGTAGGCAGCAATGTAAACGATGATTCATCAGACTGTAAAACATACTTTCAGTTATCAGGTCTTATGATCGTTGGCTTTCGTTATTAAGGGTCTGACGGCTGCGGCCATTCCATAAACGAAGCTCCATCCGTACTGTTTGGATCGAAACAATACTCTACAAGTGAGTGTTGAGTTTATAGTCGATTTTGCCGCGGTAATTTCACGTTGTCTGGCCACAATCGTTCTTGACGCTTGTCGGTCGTTGTCCGTAAAATTCGGGTTTCGCCCACTGTTCCTCTTCGCCAATGTTTTTTTCTTGTTTTGTTTGCGTCGTCATTGAAGAGGATGCTGACGCTAGTGAAATATTAAGCACGGCAGTCGTTTTCGTCTCAGATGTTCCCATTAACAGGGCTCAATCAAGTTGTCCTCTCTGGAAGTCTAAGAGATCACGCATTTTACCGATCAAGTGTGTTGACCGTCGCAGAGCAAAACGCAAAAAATACTGCAAGATAACGTCCAACAACTACGTCAGTTGTGCTCTGCGTTCGCGTCTCAGTGCGAAAGGAAGGAGGGGAGCTTAGGGCTGAACGTCCCGTCGACAGCATGGTCATTAGAGACGGAGATCACCCACTGATATTTCGGGTAGGGATGGTTTAGGAAATAGATCGTACCCTTTGAAAAGAACCATCCTGGCATTCGCCTGTAGTGATTTAGGGAAATCACGGAAAACCTAAATGTGGATGGTCGGAGGTGTGATAAACCACCGCCCCCCGCATATGAGTCCATTGTGTTACCACTACACCAACAACGCTCGATGACACGTAAGCAGTGCTACCAAATTGCAACAATATACATGTCGAAGGCAATACATATAATCGTTATATTTAAATTGATTTTACATTTCTGGTAGTTAGTTCCTCACATTTCAGTTTCATATAAAGTAATATTTATGATGTGATTATCCACTTTAAGATTCTTTGCTAACCTCCCGCCGGCCGCGGTGGCCGAGGTGACTGAGGCGCTCCAGTCACGGTCAGCACGGCCACTACGGTCGGGGGTTCGAATCCCCCCTCGGGCATGGATATTTGTGCCGTTCTAGTTAGTAAGTAGTTCATAAGTTTAGGGACGGATGACCCCGTAGTTAAGTCCCATAAGCTTAACAAACATTTGAACATTTTTTTTTTTTTTTTTTTTTGCTAACGTCCCACACTTGTTTGCATTGTTATGTACTTTCCACAAATTAAATCCACCAGAAATGAGTTAAGGGCGTGTACGACTGAAACGAAGACTAAAATCATGGAACTTTGCGCATGCGCGCGCACACACGCGGGGTTTCGCAGACCGTCAGAAAAATAACATCGTTAAGGTGTGGATAGTAGCATTTCAAGATAACATTTGTGAAACTAACACGTAAATTAGATAGCGCTGACGTCATTCCAGAAGGACGAGAACGTCAACTTACTTTTTTCTTTCTTGTCTGTAAGAATTCGTACACACTGTCATATTTTACTTCTTTGAATCGCCTGCTCCCATTGCAGATCAATTTTAGCTTGTATTGCCGGTTGCAAAGTGATTGGATTTAGCTGCAAAGTTGAGGTTCATACAGAAGATACTGATGATATCCTCATAGTTGGGTTTATATTCCTTTAAATTTCTTCCATTTTTTTTGAAATTTATATGTATATATTTCATCTTAAATATTGTTTTAATAATAATGATTCATCAGATTAAAATGATAAAACATTCATGTTGACGTCATTCCAGAAAGAAGGGCAGTATCGAAAAACTAATGGTGTGATTGTGAAAAAAAATCACTTTAAACGACCTTTTGGAGTCATATGAAGGTAATTAATAGGTGCCGCGGCGGATTAGCCGCGCGTACTGGAGCGCCGTGTTCGGTGCGAGCGGCCGTCCGCCGTCAGGGGTTCGAATCTCCCCTCGGGCATGGATGTTTAAAGTAGTTCATAAGTAGTTTTTAAGTTTAGGGACTGATGACCCCTGGCTGTAGCAATTACGTATACTCATCGCAAGAAAAGGAAACATTAGGAAGTACGGAGATGTACAACAGAGTAACACCGCAGACAGCAATGCCAACTCACACAGTAATACTTGCTTCTTCTACATGCGACCCAACTTCCGAAACACGAAAACTGCACTTCGGAAACCGTTTTTCGCTGTCGTGTGTACATGTCTGGGCCAGATACGGTTTTGCTGGATCGATTAAAAACGGCATCTGGAAATTAGCTGCTCGAATTTCTGATTTAGACAGCACAGTGGTTGTTCCCTTCTAGTTCAATATTATCACATTATTTTCAGAAAGAAAGGGGATGTATTTATGACAAGTGATGAATTATTGTTTACGTTCTATTGTTAGGTTCTTGCTTCACCACGACCTCGGAAGTCCCGACATATTCGGAAAAATTTGATAAATGTTTGTGACAAGTAAGAATGTGAATGTCATTTCTGGTCCCAGAATCTGTTACATACAGGAAACTGAGAGAAAAAAAATATTAACGCAAGCCAGGGTTCGAACCAACGATCACTGCATTTAAAATACTACTCTCCGTTAATCACCCGGACATACTCCATACTAAACATCGCTACTGAATAGTTTTAGTCATGGACAATTGTGACTGCTTTTATAATCTATGACAGCTTTTACAGCCACTGTGTCATTGATTGACATTTAATTGTAAGAAACGCTACCGAGGGTGACGTCGCTTTGATAAATCCATTAAAAAACGCTGAGATGCAGCTTTTTGAGAAGGAAAGCAGACTGCAGTGAAGGTTCGTTCAAGCAGCTGCCAGCTCCAGCAAATTGCGCATGGGAAGAGCTGTTATCGAGTATCAGTAGCAGCTCTGGGTTTGCGCAGTTTGCTGGAATCAGGCAACTGGCAGCTGCTTGAACGAACCCGGAGTGTCTACTGCTGCTGAAGCAGAGCTGCCGCCTAGCGGCTGAGTACGCAATTATTGTGTGTGTGTTTCTTTTTTTTCCCTTTATTGTGTTTTCACACCAGCTATTACACTAGTAGGCTGGCAGCAGCTCCAGAGGTTGCTCTTCAGCCGAGAGAATAAAATACATGGATGAGATGAAAATTAAAATACAAGACAGGCGAAAAAACAACGGAGGAAACAATGACATAGACAAGGTGACAATTCGAAGTACAAACAGTTGACTGATGATTAAAATCACATTTAGTCAGTTAAAAATGATGAGCCACGGTGACCTAAAAAAAATGTAGGACGACAATAACTCAGGACAGCGAGTACACGGAGACACTAAATAAAACACACGGTGTGACGCTTGTCTGATTGCGGTGAACGCAGTTTAAAAACATACACTTCACTGGAGCACAGCACACAACACTTGTTGTAGTACTGTGAAAACTGTCGGTCCTTGACCCCGAGAAGGGGGGGGGTATATGTCAGGATGGAGGACGTCATCAGGGAGGGGGAGGCGGCGGAAATTACCATGGGAGAGGACATGGATGGTGTGGAGATGAAGGGAAGGGGGTATAACGTGGTAGAGGCGTGGCAGAGGCCCAGGGTTGGTGAGGATGGGGTGGACCACGGGGTTGCGGGAATCTATTTTACAGGTGGTATAGAGGATACGGATATGCTGGAGGTATTCAAGCAGATGGGGAAACGGGATCAGGTCGTACAGGATGCGCGTGGGGGAAGGGAGCCGGATGCGGTAGGCGAGGCGGAGGGCGTGGCGCTCAAGGACTTGGAGGGTTTTGTAATAGGATGGGGGAGCGGAAATCCAGGCGGGATGGAAGCTGCAAAGGACAGGACGCATGAGGGAGCGGTGTAGAGGAGTTTTAGGAGGTTAAGGCGGGAGAGGGCTTTCTGACGGATAGTGCGGAGGTGGGGGGTCCAGGAAAGGTTACGGTCCAGGGTTAGGCCAAGGTACTTCAGGGTGGGTATGTGGGGGATAGGGCGGTTGTGGAGGGTAAGGTAGAAATCATGGAGATGGAAGGAGAGGGTGGTACGACCTATGATAATTGCCTGGGATTTGTCAGGATTCACAGAGAGGAGCCACGGGTTACACCATGAGGCGAACTCGGTGAGGTGGGACTGGAGCAAAAACTGGGAATAGGCAAGGGAGGGGAGAGGGCTAGGAAGGCGGTGTCGTCAGCATATTGTAGGAGATAGACGGGAGGCTTGGGCTGGGGCATGTCGGCGGAGTAGATGAGATAAAGGAGAGGAGAGAGGACGGAGCCTTGGGGCACCCCGGCGGAGGGGTAATTATTGGGCACCGATCATTCCTTTAATATGTTATCTGTGGTGCACTGCATGAAGAGAATGATGAATAGCTGCAGGCGAGTCTTCAGGGTATTATGAAGAGAAGGATATTTTGTGTTATTTTATGACAAGTTTTTTTGTTTAGAGAGTAAATTTGTTAGTCTCGCGACACCCTTGGTACTCTACGCGACACACCAAGGTGTCGCGACACCCAGTTTGGAAAGCTCTGCCTTGAGCTCTACAAAAAAATAATAAAAAAAACTTCTGAGAAAAAAATTAAACCAAATATAATTTCGCGCTATCTGGGTTAATTGTGACTGCTTACAGGCTCAAAAGAACAGTCACTAGTATTCTTTTGGCATGCTTGACGAACTTCATGAGAATCTATCAGTTTGATTTAATACTCTTGAATAAAAGAAATTCCGAGTCTATGAGAAGCGCTTCAGAACCTGAATGGTGCCTCAACCCGTGGGTGACGGCCCCAACAATCTCTGCCTCGAGGAAATCCTGCTATGAGTAGATAGACGCGAGGGATTTTACGCCTGTCACCACAAAACAGAGAATTATATATCCAAATTTTCTTACAGACTTCGTGTCATATTGATTACATGTAATTGATCTTTGAGAGTACTCTGTCCCCCTCCATACCGCATCCGTTGACGACTTCTAGCGGAAGATGACTCGGCGGTCGGTCGGTACCTGTTATAGGCCTCTCGAAACCTGTAAAATGCAGTTTACAATTTCATCTTGTTTATCAATGATACTATGTATACATTTCCATAAGCCTTTGAAAATGATGTAAGTAAGGCATTTTCAATAAACAGTGTAGGCAAATAGCATGAGCGTTTACCGTATGGGAGAACCTCCACCTATTTGCCTCGCGACGTCAGCGCAGAACCCAATTCCCCTTACTAACTTGCATGGCGGCATTTGCAAATCTGCAACTGTTTGACGGCACAGACCGTCAGTCCAAATATGGAGTGCGTACAGCTTGAAGCTTTGAATTGTGTATAAACTACTGTTACTCGGTTCTACTTCTCAAATACACTTCCTTTTCTTTATTTCTTGAAAGGATTATTTTATTACTTTGGCATGGCTATGGTAGCGAAAGAAATTGGATTGCGTAACTGTTACATTGGCCGTATTTAAATTTTATAGTAACCTATAGATACTCTTGAAACGTTACGTGTTCGGAAAGACGCCAAATTTTATAACACGATTTCGGTGTTAATGGTAGTGCTGTCTACGACTACTAAACAGAGATTAATATCTGTAAAGAATCTGAAGTTTGTCTGTCCAACACTAACAAGGAAAGTACTTGGGCTCGAGCAAACATATCTGTATGAACGTTTGGTTACGGTATCTGTACGTACACCTCAATGTGCTGGTGGGTGTCGTTTTTATGCAAAACTTTGCACTCATGCTCTAGATAGCACTTTAGATGTAATTGTAGACGCCATACGTAATGCAGACACCTGAACTATAACTTGTGTAATAATCGTCGTACATGTTCTCTAGCGTATTGTCATCAAAACACTTGATGATAGTTGCAACTTTAAGCTTCTTCTCGGAAGACTGTTGGTATTCACTGCCACTGCTTCCATCGCCTCTTCCCGCACTTACCGTAGCAATACTGCTAGCAATGATGTCTTCGTCATTATCATCCTTATTATCATCATTATGTTTTAGTGTCTCAACAGTATGTAACTTATGCTCATATTTCTGTACCATAACAGATACGAGAAAGCATGCTAATGATTCATCTTTTACACTAATACCATCTCCACGAAAAATGGTTCTTCGTAACTTCATCTCAACCAATCGCAACACTTTAGCAGGATTCATTATCAATCGCCGCTCCATCTGACGCTTCACCACACAAATGTCACAAAACGCAACTTCGGAGGCACACTGCACCGTCCCTACTGGCGAACCGACAGGTCAAAGTGCAATGTGGCAAGACACATGCAGAGGCCTCTAACGGGCGACTGCAGAGCTTTGCAGATGCGGGAGTGTCACTAGTGCAATAAGGGATCTTTACGTTATCTCTCGTACGATTTTGGTGTGTATGTGTTTTTTCGAGCCCAAGTACTTTCCTTGTAAGATTACTGCAAATAGATAAACAGATGAGAAAAACTAAAAAATGAAATCCCTAGGTCATAGCGATGATTGCTTCCATAATATTTGAAATTTCCTGTTATATGTGCTAACACGCTTTACCAGCAATGGCTGGGATAAAAGGAAGAACTCGACTTTCCAAGCTGGAAGTTGGTAAGTGGCCAGTCGTCCAACAACTCCAGTTCCGTGCATACGAACCATTCCATGGGGACTACTAACACCAATCAAAAATTACCATAGGTTGGTATTAGCCTTTGGTGATACTAGCACTATGAAACCGTTAAAGAGCGAGAAACCAAAGGAATATTCTACTGTTGTTATACAGCACCGTAACCTTCTTAAGTATGTAACGAGAGGTAAGCTACCGAATAAAGAACAAGAGCTTTGAGGGGTTAGAACGTTCGGAATATCTTGAAAACTATCAATAAATAATTCCAGAAAATTTCTGTTTTCAAGGTTTGCTTATTTTAGTGCCAGAGCGTACATGACCAAACTTCAGGTATCTCAAGAACTGAAAGTCTGCTTCAGACGTAACACGCATGTGATACGTGCTGACCACGGTCAAAGACTGCAATGTACGTAAAGGCAACTATCCAGTCTCGAATAGAGATTATCCATTTTGTCCTGACGATAAAATGATTTGGAAAGTCAAAGTGACAAAGCTCATTTCATACTCTCAGGCAAGGAATATATGACGTAAGCTCGCGAAGCTCTTGTCGAGCCCTCTTCAGTAGCCTGGGAATTCTGACATTGGCCCCTCAATAGCCTACATATTTTCTTTAACGTCGTTTGTGTTAACAGAATCAACTTTTTCCCAAGGGTTAGCACTTCTTTCACTCCTTGACTCTTGTGCGGAAAGGCGTGCAATATTTTTCGGTATCTATTTTCAATAAGCCTCCATTCGGGTACTGCGATGATTCTGCATGTTAGTAGCCAGGAATTCCATTGATTGGTCTGGCTGCCAGGTCGCTCTATCTCATTTACCGTTACCCAGGGCACACGTGTGGAGTATTACCACACCAAAAACTACTCAAAGTTATAAAGTGGCAGAAAATAGCAACCCTGCTCAATAACATGATAAGCAGGAGACTTTTAGCTTCTGTCTGGGATTGAATGTAAGTAAAGAGAAAGAAAACCAAACAATGGCCTACCTCAGGACTCATCGCTCTGCCCTTTACTTTCTAACATGTACATTTCTGATCTTCCTATCACCACATCACCCAAGTTCTGTTATGCAGATAATACCTCGCGACTAGTGCAAATAATCTTAGCGTGACAGAAACAATCATTACAGATGATCTCGCCGTACTAAGTTCGTATTTCAAAAAGTTGCGACTGAAGCCTATTACTACCAAAACAGAAGTATGTGCATTCCACTAAACAATAAGCAGGCACATGCTAAGCTCCATGTTCTCTTCAATGGAACTGTACTAAACCATAACAGTTTTCCAAAGTACCTTGGAATCACCCTTGACCGTAAACTTTCATTCAAAAAACACCTTGAAAATACAGCTGCCAAGATCAGGACACGGAACAATATCATCCAAAAATTATGCGGGACAACACGGGGAGCTTCCGTGGATACGTTGCGAATATCGTCAACACCGCTGGTCTTTTCAGCTGCTGAATATTGAGCTCCTGTGTGGATGAACAGCTGCCATACCAACCTGATGTGCAGATGATTAGTACTAGCAGATCAACACCTACATATTGGCTTCCGTTGCTGTATAATATATATCCAACTGATACCCGTAGAACTTCGGCACTGCTTCGAGAATTCCAGAAGATTCAGGAGAACGTGGACCTGCCTATTCATGACGATATACCGGCTCTGCGTCGAAATAGACTCCGCTCAAGAAATCCACCATCGAGGAAAGCTGGACAGCTAGCATCTGACAACATAAAAATAAGGGATTTGTGCAAGCTGAAATGTCAAACCATTGAAAACCCCCGAGATGCGTAAATGGTTTTACGACTACAACCATGACACTACCGGCGCAGAACTAGAAAGGAACCTATTGGTGAAATTAAACAGAATGCGTACGGGACACGCTCGCTGTACGGACTCACTGCAGAAATGGGGTTTGTGGAGTCTTCACGATGTTACCGTGGAGCCTTGAAACAGACGATCGGGCACATTAGGGAAGAGTGCCCTTTGAGAACCTTCCAAGGGAGCTGGAGTGATTTCATGAGGGCTGACCTGGATTAGGAACTTAGATATTAAAATTTAGATAGATTTTTGTATTTGTTGTGTATATATTATGACCTCTAACCTGTAAAAGTATTATCTGTTTTTATGTTAACGCTGCATGTAAGCCATACGATAAATAAATAAATAAATAAAAATAAGCCGCCTTAAGCATTAAAAAATCTTAGTAGTGTTCCATTATGGCTCAGTCGTTCTACCTGTCGAGGAACTTTTGGAAAGGTAAAAGAAAAAAAAAAGGGTAATTTCTATGTTACGTTGTTGACTGTGTCCACTTGTGATTATACCTATCGCGGGCATAGGGTTCCTCCATGTTACATTTTATCTATTACTATTCTTCTGAAATAATTTCATGTAACAAAGACCCTGGAGACTTGTTGTTCAACTGCGTCTCACGGAACATGATAAAAATAAGTAAATAAAATAAAATAAGATACATAAGGCTCTATAGCCTCGACTGAGTTCTCGGTATTAACTCTGAAGGAACAGCGTTGTTCAACTCATCGCCATAGACTAGCACTAGACAGTAATACAAACAGCTGATTTCCCCAGCACGTGTAAGAGGTATTATACGTTTGCTATCACTCCCAGACATCCAAGGACAAGCACACAGCAGGAAGCAAAGAAGTCAACAACAACTCTAGGGAAAAAATGTCTACAATTAGCGTTCCTTAACGAAATTACCGCACGTTGCCGTCACGGCAGCAACAAAGACAAAATTGAGGGAAAGAAACTAGACACATGACATTCATCTTGTTTAACATTTTTGTTGGTTCAAGTATCGTATCAATGGCGTATTTTTCAAGAATATTACTGATGCGATCTGTGACCGTCTTAAATATGGTAGGAAGACTTTCCCTTTGGTGTTTCTTTTTTTTTCTTTTTTTTTTTTTTTTTCATTAGAAGATTAAGGCCTTCTTGGATGTAGCCCTCTATTTCGCTCTTTTTTCAGAGTAGCCATTTCTTCTGAACACTGTTGGAAAGTTAGTGGTTTTCCCGCTAAATTTGGTGGTTTCGAGTACTTGTATAGTGGACAAATATTGCATCTAGTGGCTAGTTGGAATTATGGTGGATTTCAAAAATATTTCAGTGGTTGTATGAAAATACTATCTTTAGAAACACTTGATGAAGGCAGCATTCAGTAACAGCACTATTTAATTTTCTATCACCTAAACATTTATAATATACGTTTTTCTGTCTTTGTTCCCCATTTTTGTGCGCCCATATTGTTATGCACGCTTTTTTATTTAATCGTGTCAGACACATACATTATAACATACAAGATATAAAACTGGACAACAAAATACAGAAACAAATATTCCAAAAATAGTACTAATAAATATGAATTTGCATGCATACTTCATGTTATGCGATCACTTTAACGGTGCAATTTTAGATAAGCCTTTCAATTTTTCCCCATGAAAATACGGGATACCTGACACTAGACCAACGCCCACCGATAATATCATATCTCGTTATTGTAATTAATGTAAAAGCTCATTGATCCTGAATAACGGCGATTAGGTTTCATAATAACACATTAATAAAGCATGTTTACACTGGCAATATCACACATATTTTAAAAGCATGTTTCATGGAAACAACGCAACAGAAATTGTTAGGAAGTATAAAACTAATTTTACCATTTTTCGGGTGTGAAGAAGTAACTGATTTTAGAGGTTCTTGCAATAGCGTCAGAAAAAGACAGTTTATGTTCGTTTGATTTACCATGTTGAATCACATTCGAGTTCCACTATCTGAATCCTTACCGGTTTCGAACAATTATCGCTCTTCTTCAGAAGAGACTGTACAGAAAAAATCGTCAGTGTAGTGAAGTTCGTAGCTTCTAAAAATAAAAAAGGATAAAATTCAAAAAATATTTAAATGGAGATAAGAGAAATGTGATACTGACTTTCGCTTATCATGCAATAATTAACAGTATGTATAATCTCTCCGTTCAAGTATTTTTTGAATTTATACAACATTAATTTTATTTTATTTATTATAAGCTATGCACTGACGATTTTTTCTTTACAATCTCTTCTGAAGAACAGCAATAATTACTCAAAACTGATAAGGTAACAAAATTTCGTTCTGCAACTGTTCATTTTTGGTATATTATATATAAACAGATTCCTTTGAGGTCAAAACAGAAGTCAGGCAAGGTGATGGTCTGAAGATGATCCAGCAGAAGAATTGAAACATGTTAATATATATAATAAAAAAAGTTCTTAACCATTGATAACGCATAAAGTCCACCATTTACATGCAATTTTGCTTACTTTTCATATAATTTCGTAGTACTGTGAAGTTTAACTCGAGCCAATGCTTGCTATGATCCGAAGTATTACTTTTCATTGTCGCCATCTGACGTTGTTTGATTTTGTTTAAGCAAATTCATCATTGTTAGTAGTGCAAAGCAGCAGTATCCTGTCGTGTTTAGTGTGTATTTTATAAAAATAAAAAGGAAGTGGGTTTATAAAAAGGAAGTGTGATTATAGGTGAGGTCGTTGAAGATACTGTAACTTGAGAAAAGTCGAAAATAGAAATGGAAGGTGAAATCAGATAAATAACCGGTTCTTCTTATTGGAAAAATGTAATTTGTTTTTATTCCACGATAAACAGAATTTTCATATTTTTGGTTTCAGATATCGTGATAAAAATACTCATTTAATTAATTTTGATAGCCTTGCTTTTTATACATTAATGAAGCAGTCGTCACATGCAAGAAAAACTTGCACTAATTAAAAGCGTTGGCTGCGAATACTGAATATCGCAGAAGCGTATTACACTCGGCAAGTGGGATTGAACAGCTTCTGTAAAACAATTATAGAACCTAAATAGCATATTTTATATGTATGGAATGAAGCTCAAGCTGGAAAAGGGCCACAGGAAATTACATCGGCCATCACAGATTTACTTTTTAAAACATTCTTTGACCAGACCACATCCCTCAAACACTTTTTGATGGGTGTGATTGATTAAAAATTATCGTGTGGTACATGTTGTTGCTTTCTGGCTAGTGAGGAGTCAGAGATAGAGAGATATGTGTATATTATCCTGTACATGTGCATTAATTTTCTACCTGCAATCAGGGTGTTGACCAAGTACAGTCTGAATTCTAGAAATTTTTAATTTAGAGAAGTATATTGAAGTTTATAATGAAGTTAGAAATTCGGGTTATTGAAAAAGACTGGAGCCTTTCAAAAGGTGGCAAAAGATTGATGGTATAAGTAAAGTAAACAGAATAAATCTGAAAAATCAGAATTGATGAATATGGTGGATCAGTACATCAAATGTAAATCAGAAATTCATTATTATTTTGACAACGCTTCTAGACTATTCACAACATTGGCAAAACGTGCACATAATTAGAAAACTAATTTTGAAAGAACTATTAAGGAGCAAGATAAAGCTAGAAAGAAGGGAATATGTGAACAGGCTGCTCAGTTTAAGGTTTTGATTACATTGGGAAGAAGAAGTACTTTTCCCCCCTTGGGTATTAGAGGTTCCAAGCGGCAATTAGTAAATTTATTGTACACAATACTGTTCAGCCTGAACGAAATTGTAGTGTTGAGCCAGTATTTCAAAGTAATTTGAGGTTTTGTAATGCTTCTTGAAGTAAAAAATTTTTCATATGTCCATCTAAGTTATCTAATGAATGTGAAGTGATTCAATATCTAAGTTAACATTTTCTACGTACTTACGTTAAAGTGAATCAATGTACGAATAACACTTATAACGCATCAAAATGGGTAAGTGTCCTAAGTGATAGATCAAAACGTATATTGTTCAAAACATTCCTGTTCTTGCAATATACGTTCTTATCCGAGTTCAGAATTTCATTACTGTTGACATTGATTTAATCCAGCTTTCCATCCCTAATAGTATGTTGACACTATGGCCGTTTATAACTAGATCAGTTCTGTGAACTTTCCATAGATGCTCCTGCAAAGTTCCTGTGTCCTGTTGTTGCTAACATTACCCGGCCGTGACTCAGAATGTGTCTTTTCATGCCTCTGGGAGGATTCTTCGTACCTAGAAAAGCCGCTAGCCTAGGAGCTGCTTCCAGCATGTAGTGCACTCCTCGCTTGTTAAGGGGGGAAGGAGGCTAACCAGATAGCGGAGGTGGAAATTTGCACCCAAGATCGTTACAGGAGTCGTCTGAGTCACCGGTTTAAGCCTTCCACTCGGTTGCAAATCAAATATCCGTAATCGGTCCTGTGAACAAGGTTACAAATCGATAGGTCCTCTTCCACCCCGCGAGTGAGGTTAGCTACAGTCACCAGATCCTCCAGCCGCAAGGGAGAACCGAGGATGGTCTATGAATCTAGGCGGCAGGAGTCATTGGCGCCAACATAAGCAACGATTTGCAGACGGGTGCAACCAGTGCCAAGCCGCCAGCAGAGTCTTCGCCATATCTCTTACGGCAAGCAAACTGAATGCACACTGGCCTTTTTTCTCGTCCTTTCCGCTATTTCCCTAAGGGGCTTCATCACCCGTCTAACATTGGAGCTCCCAGTGATCATCACATGTCCGAACCTCTCATGTAAGGCAGTTCGTGCTGGCGTAGCACCAGTGGGTAGCACCACTAACCTGTCGCTAGATAAACCAACTAAAATTTCTCTTAACTAATTAAATAAATCAGGTATAAGTTAATTACTTGTGCAGGTATTTGTACACAAACTAGCTTATATGCCCGTGCTTCGCAGCGGTTGTTAAAAAGAGACCTGTGTATAACATGGGTTTTTAGGGTTGCGGACCTAGGTCTGCAAAAACAGAATCCTTGTTAGATCTCTGTATCAATAAACTCAGTTCTCATAGCCAAGATGTCGAATTTATGTAGAATTCATTGTCGAAAACGATGAATGTTCGTAAAGTTTTTCATACAAAGTGAAATTAATTAAAGCCCGTACTCTGGAACGATGTAAATTCCATGTTAGGCTGTGTTTATAAAGTTAAGACTGCGGTGTGATTGTCTGTTTGCGTTAACTTTGAAAACACTTCTATCGTTGGGTTGAGAAATAGTAATAATAATAACAGCGTCATGTATTTTTCCTGTGGTACAGTAATAAACTGTTTATCTCTCACAGTAAGTGTATGCTGAAGTATTAGTATGATACAATGTAGCAATGGGGACAATGTAGTTATTCTGTATGCAGTGCTCCCTGTTATCGAAAACTCAACGAATACTGAAAGTCTTGTAATTCAATCGAGCAGTTCAAAATGTTCAAATGTTTGTTAAGCTTAAGGGACTCAACTGCGGGGTCATCAGTCCCTAAACTTACGAGCTACTTATGAACTACCTTATAAAGACGAGACAAACATCAATGTCCGAGGGGGGTATATTCGAACCCCCGACAGGGAACAGCCTCGCGCATCGAAGCATAGCGTCTCAATGCGCTTGGCCACTCCGCCGCGGCTCAGAGCAGTTCATGTCTGTTTAAATAAGACGTCATGGTAGTGTCAATGTGCGATAAAGTAGGTCTGGGTAATCGTTGCAGAATGGTGTCAGCTGATCGTCTTTATAGAACTTTCTATTAAATATAGTATTTCCAGTAAATTGTTTTGAACTGTGTGAACGGCATCCGCCACTGTTTCAGCTAATATATCTCCCCACGTCCTGCAGTGATTACTTCGTAAAGCACGAAGTTGAAATCGACCTTGTGTAGCAGAACTATATATTCAGAAGTCGGAGTACAACTAAGTGCAATTGTCTCTGCAAAAGAAGACGTCTTTCTCTATCTTAATGTAGTCCACACCAAAAGTAAATAATTGCAAATTTTAATCACAATATTGTACCGAACGGCCGACCGCAGAGACTGAGCGGTCTGCGGCGTACCAGTCATAGTCTGCACGGCCGCTACGGTCTGGGGGTTCGAATCCCTCCCCCCCCCTCGGGCATGGATGTTTGTGTCGTCTTTAGTATAAGATAGTTCATAGCTACTTTGTAAGTTTAGGGACTAATGACCTCGTAGTTAAGTCCCTTAAGCTTAACAAACATTTGAACATCTATTGTACCAAAAAATTATGAAAGCATAGACGTTTCTGATGACTTTGTCGCTCGCACTTATTGGTCGCTCGCGTGTGTATATTAACTCTAGCGGCAGGCAGAGAGCAGAAATATCTCTGGAGTGAGCATTCAGATGCGCAGAACAGACTTTGTGTCTTCAATATTAAGGTGGAAGTGTCACATGATATTGGGAAAAATCTACTAATCGCTGACTTTATCTTGGTCTCTTTTTGTTCGGTTAAGACGCTACGTGTAAATGGCCCTTTTAGCGACGCTTCCTCAACTTTCCTGTAGCTTCTGTGAAACGTTTATTTACATATTATTTAATGTTATGTTGTTGCTCAACGAAAAGGAGGTGTGACTTCTTTGCAGACTATGCGGTACAAACCAATCGTAATAGCAAATAAACGTGTGGAAAGAGTGGATTTGTCTCAATAACGTGGTAATTCCAACTTAATGTTGAAAAGATGCACAGAACGCAATGCTCATTCCATAGATATTTCTACTCTATACACTATTTAGTGGTTATACCCATCAAAAGAGGCACTTATTTTCCATCCATGACTTTGCAAACCATATGGGATACAGCTCGAAAGAAAAAAACATTTTTTGTATCCTATCTGGATTAAATTTTACTTGCAGTGGCAGTGGTTAAGATTGCTATCGTTGGCAACGAACTATTCGCTTAAGGAGGATGATTCATTTACTTACCAGAACAACATAAATTATTTATTTCGTCATGAACATAAATCATTATTCCCCTCATTCTACGTGACTAATTCCTGAAAACTATGTAACTAAAGTCGCCATACTTGGTTCTTTCCTGTACTATGGCGTTTAAGAGGCATTCCTAAACAGAACGCACTCAAAATTTAATAAGGATACACCGAAATCAGAAAGGGAACTACATAAATTCGATTTTCCTTGCAAAGAAATCTTATGTAAATTGGAGCATCGATAGACGCGAAGGACTGTCGTTATGTTTTATATTCAAATGTTCCCTGTCAAAAGAAGCAAAGAAATGTCGTTAATCTGTGAATATAACAAGTGTAATCAGCAACTCGCTGCTCAATGTTAGTTTGTATTTGCAGAGATAAGATTGCGGCTTTCAATTCAAAATACTTCTGTTACTGAAGAAATACGCACAACACGATCATGTATTGTTTTTTTGTAGCACAATAAAATCAACAGCACCTTCAATGTGCGTTGCTGTTCTATGGCATAACAATCGAAAATAAATAAAAGATTAAAATATGCAGCAGCGCCAACTATTAGTTTTTTGGTGCACTACGTAACTAATAGGGCCTCAGTTTGTTCTGTACTGTACTACACCATTTTCTGGGCATTCATAAACAGAATGGACTCAAGATGTAATAAGTACGCACCGAAATCAGAAAGGAAACTACATAAATTTGTGTTTCCTTGCAAAGAATTCTTAGTAAATGAAAATATCGACAGACGCGAAAGAATGTTATGTTTTGAATTCAAATGATACCCGCGGAGACGCACTTTTTTTCTTTCCATGCCATTGCAAGGCATGCGGGATACACCTAATAAAAAAAATATTGTGTCGTACCTGGGTAAAATTTTACTTGTAGTGGCAGCGGTTTAGTGAATGTTGGCAACGAAATATTCGCCTTAGGTGGATCATTAATTTACTGATCGGAACAAAATTAATTATTTATTTCCTTATCAACACAAAGAATTATTCCACTCATTGTACGTGACTGATTTTTCAAAACGGATTCACCATCAATACACTACACCGCTGCCGTAAGAAAAATCGTAGCCCTTGTTTCAGTGTATTACACCTTAGTTATGTGAATAAAAAACGTAGCATCGCCTTTTATTAGTTATTTGGTGAACTATGTAAGTAACAGCGCCTCTATCGGATCTTTGCTATACTACGCTGCAACTCAAGCGTAGCATACACCAGAAACTACAAATTACGATATCTTTCCTTTCCCTGATCCGATTTTGATGAAATGAAGCTTATATGTTACCCCAAGGTATTCTCAGTTGACCTATAAAAACCCGTGAAAGTTCCTATGGTACTGTTGGAGATTTACTGTACTACATCATACTTATAAGCACAGTATACACAAAAACTTACAATCCCGATTTTATTTCCCATCCTTACTCAAACAATCCGAGCGTAAGCTCCGTCTCTAGTGACCACGTCGTCGACGGGGCGTTAAACGCTAATATTCCTTCCTTCCTGACTATAAACAATATTTCTTGTGATTTGTCCAGGATATATAATATGAATATTTTCTGTGGAGAGCTCATGCTTGAGCAGGCGATATAAGGCTGCCACTGTTAGAAACATGGAGATTTCAAATACACTCCACAGTATTGAGTAGATTGCCCTGTGGTTTATTAATCAAAATGCAAGTTCCACTCAAACTGCAGTCTCTTCAAATTAAAAGCCAGATCTGTCGGAAATAATGGGTATTAGTCAGATGTACTCTGTTTCATTCTCTTCCTTTCCTTGTAGCTCTGTATATATCTATTGCTTCTTCCTACAGCGCTATGTGCTTCACAGTTCAAAGTTGCTTCAAAGTTTTCATCTTTCAGGAATTTCCTTAAGCTCACGGGAGTACAGGAGTGCCTTAGCAGTAAATAAGAAATGTAATAAAACGCGATGCATGATGTGGAAACTTTTTATCCATCAAAGTACATATGATCTCATATTTACTGAGTTATATGTAGTACAATTGTATAATTTTTCAGGTATATTTTCATTTGTATAATCATAACGCGCACGGCAGTACGCGGTATTAATATGTCCGTAAACGGCACGTGAGAATTTGCGATTCTTTACGGGCCCATATCTCAGGTTCTATTCATCTCAGAGTGAAGGGGTAAAGTGTTCTGAACAGATCTTCGCCTAGTGATCATTTGTGTACATATTAGAAGAATGGGTATACTACAGCTATCATACAGCACGTCGTCAAAATTTTCAAAGTTACACACTTCCTGGCGCCCATCCAAATTGAGCAAATGAGTTGGCTTTTGTACTTGACGTGTAGTCTATGGAGGGCTTTAAACGGCTTACAAAAGTACCATTCATTCATGGGCGGTTCCTGAGAAAATTAAAAAAAGCATAATTTTTGAGTACAATAATAATAATAAAACGAACTGTGGGGATGGTCACTGCGATACTTTCTATTCATTGCAATTCTTCGAAATTTTTGCCATATGTTACGATGATATTCTCGAGACCGTTTTTAAAATTTTTCGAAATCGTTATCCGTTTCCGAGATCCAGAGGTTGAAACTTATCATAGTTTTGCACAAAATCACAAAACCAGATTTTTAGCCGTTTTAGCACCGTGAATCGTAAATATCTAAATAACTAACCATAGAAAATTGTTCAAATATTTACACTACATCCTGTAGACATTTATCTATAAACGGCGTTTTTCAGTTTTCGTAAATCTTAGTCCGTTAGCAAGATACGCCCGAAAAACCGCGATATTTAGCTAGAAAAAGTGCGTATTGTGCTGAAAGACGGCGTTCGGACAGCTCTGAAACTTACCATGCGATTTGAAAAAAAGTACTCGGTGAAAAAAATTGATTTTTGTACACTTTAAAGATTGAAATCTTCGATCGATGAAGGGGTGATTTTTGTTTTCGTCTACTTTGCAGTTAATATGCAGCATCCGATTTATGAACTATTGCAACATATTTTAAAGAGTTTGCAGAGATAAAAACACATTGCGTAGACTTCTCGTATGGTTGATTTTATGTTACACATGGCTGGGTATGAAATGTAGATAATATATCGGAATTTTATTTAAAGTTTAGAGCAGAATGATATCTAATGTGGTTCTTGAGATATCGGTCCGTGAATGACAGTACGCGACAGTAATAGGTCTAAAACGCTATTTCTGATTGTGAGATAACGTATCTTAAGGAATAGGAAAATCCGTTTCCCGTTTTTGGAAATGTGTATTCGTTACCGTGATACGCTACAAAAATCATAATTTTTGGTATCAAAAGATCTAACTGCGTGCGTTGGCAAATCTACATTTCTATTCATGGCAAATCGTCGAAATTTTTACGATGCTTTCTAATATTATGATTCCGGAATGCTTTCAAAGTTTTTCCGATAATACTATCCATTAGCGAGATCTGTAGATTTCAAGTTACCGCAGATATTCATGACAAATATTTTATCAACATTCACGTATTTCAGGCCACTGGAACGTGCAAAATTCATCATCGTAATGGTTGGATCAACGTGAGCGACTTGAATTATCGTGAAATAGCGACATCATATAAAACTAAATTCTCAGCTGGACTCGAAAATATTTATATGCTTTTTATATCTCATGAACTACGTGCCGTACTGTGATACAATTTAGAAAGTAGATTCAACTATATATGTGTATACTGTGTGTAAAATTTCCTGCAGGTACAATATGTAGTGTAGAAATTATAAATTCCATGTTATACCGAATGCAGTAGTTTTATTCCGTGAACAGCGGAAAAATAGTAATCGAGAAACTTTTTTTTTCTTTCATTATTTTGCTATGGTTGTCAGCGAGAAAAAAGTTCCTAAAGGTCTGAGATTATGGTTAAGGGTTATAGTAAGTCGCTAAGTGCTCTTCTTCTGAAATAGTGGACTGATAATGACACAGTATCGCGTACTGCAAGACGGGGAAGTTTTCATTGTTCATGACGTCATATCTCCTGAACTATCGGTCCTATCGCAAAATAGTTTCTTAGGTGACGTCTACTACCTATAAACTACGTCCCTGCCGAATTTCAGCTTCATAGGTGAAGTAGATTTCGAGATTTCGTCTTTAGTCAGTGAGTGAGTTGAGTGAGTGTATGAATGAGACCTTTCGCTTTTATATAGATATACATGCACACTAAGCTAATATTTGATGTTGTATTGTAACTTACTCAAATGTTCAAATGTTTGTAAATCTATGGGACTTAACTGCTTGGTTATTAGACCCTAGCTTACAAACTACTTAAACTAAATTAACCTAAGGACAACACAGTCACCCATTCCAGAAGGAGGACTCAAACCTCCGACGGCGAACGGCCGCGCGCACCGCAGCACGGCGCCTCAGTGCGCACGGCTATTCCGCCGCGGCTGTAACGTACTGCTTTGGCTAAATATTTGCAGCGAAATGTTTGCGTATGATCACCAGGCATAAATACACTGACGTGGCAAAAGCCATGGAATATCCTCAAATATCGAGACGGATGTCCGTTTGGGTGGATAGGTGAAGCAACTGGACATAGCTGGACTCAACACAGGTTGAGGAGTCCACAGCTGGAATATTAAGCCACTTGTGTAGTCACCCATAACTGAAATCGACCCATAAATGGTCGGGATAAATGTAGGGTGATCTGTGATTCCAAATATTTCGCTGGAATTGTCCAGAATGTTCTTAAAACATCACAATCAATTGATGCCCGGTGACGGTGCATTGTCATCCCAAAAAATTCCATTGTTGTTTGGTAACATGATGTCCATGAAAGTTTGTATATGGTGTCAAAATAACCGAATATAACAATTTCCATTCAGTGATGGGTTCAGTTGAAGCGAGGACACAGGCCGTTCCATGTAAAAACAGCCCACACGATTATGGATGGAGCCGGCACCAGCTTGCACACTGCGTTATTGGCAACTTGGGTTCGCGACTGAGTGGAGCCTCTTTCATTTATTTGTTATTTAGTTTCATTTATCACGTTCCGCAGGACCGAACTCAGGAGCAAGTCTCCACGGTCATGGAACGAGTCAGTACATCATTTTGTGACAAAGGAGCAGTCTTCATCTCTATTTACAGTGTCCGTGTGTTTGTGGGTTTGATTGTACTGCATACAAATCTTGATAGACTTGACCTTCAAATCAAGAGGAAGGTCGCTGTGGGTTTGAGGATCACATACTATATAGTTTATGAGATATGCCGTCATAAACAATGTAATGCTCGAAAAACAGCAGCATCACGCCACAATTTTGCATCTATCCTGCTAATTCACTGTACCGATTTCAACCAAATTTGGTGCACAAATTCCGTACCATGAGGGAACAATTGATGTAGGGTGAGAACCTCCTACGATACTTAGTTAAAGAGATATGTTAACATAAACAATAAGATGAAATCTTCACTGCTGCAAAAGGTTTTAAATTAAACGTCGTCACTACTAAATGTATTAGCAAACCATTTCGATTGCAGTTTCCAAATATTCTCTCTACGCCCCTGTAAAATTACATCATTGTCTTCATATTGTTCAGGAGAAATGACGCCATAACAATTGAGCTAACTGAAAACGAAACTACATCCTGAAATTTATTACATATACAGGTGAATAAATTTAGAGAAGGAATTAAATTTCAGGGCGAAGAATTGAAAACATTGCGTTTTGCGGACGACATAGTAGGATCTGGAAGAGCAGCTGAATGGAATGGACAGTGTGCTGAAAGGTGCATGTAAGATGAACATTAACAAGTGCAAAACTAGGGTAATGGAGTTCAGTTTAAGAAAATCAGGTGATGCTGAAGGAATTACATTAGGTAAGGAAACAATAAAGGAGGCAAATGAGTTTTGTTACTTAGGCAGTAAAATAAATTATGGTCGCAGTACAGAGGATATAAAATGCAGAATGGCAGTGGGTATAAAAGCCTTCTTGAAAAAGAGAAATTTGTTAACATCGAATATTGATTTAAGCCTAAGGAAGTCCTTTCTGAATGCATTCGTGTGGAGTGTTGCCTTGTATGGGAGTGAAGCATGGACAGTGCGCACAGGAAGAGGATAGAGGCTTTTGAAATGTAGTGCTATAGAAAAATGCTGAAGATTAGGTGGGTGGATTGCGTAACTAATGGGGAGGTACTCCACAGAAATGGGGAGAAAAGGAAATTCTGCCATACCTTAACTAAAAGAAGGGATCGATTGGTAGGACACATTCTTAGACATCAAGAAATCGTGAATTTAGCGTTGGAGGGAAGTGTTTGGGGTAAAAACAACAGAGGAAGACCAAGAGATTGATACAGTAAGCAGATTCAGACAGATATAGGTTGTCGTTCTTATGTGGAGTTAAAGAGGCTTGCTCAGGATAGGGTGTTGTGGAGAGCTGCATCAACCCCGTCTCCGGACTGAAGACAACAACAACACAACAACATGCAGTTGGAATGGTGTGAGACAGGAGACGATTGACAGAGTGGTAAGAAGGAGATGAACTAAGATAAGAATGGAATAAATATATATCCGGGCAACGCCGGGTTTTCAGCTAGTAATTGATCAAAGTGAAACGTACAACAATCCTATGCACACGCCAGGCCTGAGCATAACTAAACAGAACCATCAATATAACACAGGAATTAGCGTAAGTTTTAAATTTTTCAAGGAATTCCTCGACAGAATAGAAAGAGTGAACCGTGACGAAACTTTTCAATTTAGCCTTGATAGTCCGTGAATTACTACTAAGGTTTTTGAATTCTTGTGGCAGCTTATGAAAAATGGATGCGGCACGATATTGCACACTACACTTGTGCGTCCTATTCTGGAGTATTTGCTGGGCATTGTGGCGATTTAGACAAAATTCAGAGAAGGGCAGCTCCATCTAGGAGAGAGAGTGTCACGAAATGATGCACGAGTTGGGGTGGAAATCATTAAAAGAAAGGCGTTGTTTGTTGCGGCGAGATCTATTTGCGAAATTTCTCTCGCCAACTTCCTCTTCAGAATGGGAACATACATTGTTAGCACCCACCTACACAAGGAGACTGATCATCATAAAAAATAAGAGAAATCAGATCGAAAACAGAAAGATTTAGGTGTTTCTTTTTCCCGTGAGCTATTGGAGAAAGGAACTGCAGAGAAATTTCATAAACGCGGTTCGATGAAACCTCTGTTATGCACTTCAGTGTGTCTTGCAGAGTATCTATGTAGATGTAAATGGAGCTCTTTCTGACAAGGGTCAACGAGATGAGATCCAAATACAGATTCAATTTCTGTCTAATATTAACTGAGTGAAAGCTGCTAACTCTCGAGAATAACCAAATATTATTAACGACAAACGATATTAAAGATGATATGTATTGAAGGCCAATGTCATAATTCCTAGGCTAGTAAACTGGGGTCAACAACAGTTACGCGAGCTTACCCATATATTGATCGAACCGCCCGTTTCTGCGCTATAAATACCCTTAGTGAAGCAGAGGAGTTACTCCAAAAAATAACACCATACGTCATAAGCGAATGAAATTAAGCAAAGTACTTTTCGTATTGCGCTACCACTAATTTCTCAATCGCAGCATTTAGTTTTTGAACAAGATTCTGAACGAGGGCTTTCCACGACAACTTACTATCTGACCGCTTAGAAATTTGATCAGTCTCACCAATCATGTGCACATGCCAGTATTTGTTGAATTGTGTGATAGAAACTGTAAAAACCGAGTCTTTCTGTGATTTAACATCAACTTATTTCTTTAACTGCATTAATACTGCCAACAACGTCCTTCACTACCAAGCTAGTATCATCGGCAAACAGAAATATGTCAGAATCCCTCTTATAAGAAAGGAAAGAGAACTGACCCACATAATTACAGGCCAATATCGTTGACATCAGTTTCCTGTAGAATTTTGGAGCATATTCTGAGTTCGAATATAGTAAATTTCCTTGAGACGGAAAAGCTTCTTTCTACGAACCAGCACGGGTTCAGGAAACATCGTTCATGTGAAACTCAGTTTGTCCTTTTCTCACAAGACATCTTGCGAGCTATGGATGAAGGGCAACAGGCGGATTGTGTTTTTCTCGACTTAAAAAGGCATTTGACGCGGTGCCACACTGCATACTGTTAACGAAGATACGAGCTTATGGAATAGGTTTACAAATTTCTGACTGGCTGGAAGACTTCCTAAGTAACAGAACGCAGTACGTTCTTCTCGACGGCGAGTGTTCATCAGAGACGAGTGTATCGTCAGGCGTGCTCCAGGGGAGTGTGATGGGACTACTATTATCTGCTATCTATGTAAATGATCTGATGGACAGAGTGACTTGTAATTTGCGGCTGTTTGCTGATGATGCTGTGGTGTATGGGAGTGTGTCGGTTTTAATTGACTGCAGTAGCATACAGAATGACTTAGACAAAACGTCCAGTTGGTGGGAAGAATGGCAGCTAGCCCTCAATGTAGAAAGGTGATGCGCATGAGTAGGAAAAACAATCCCATAATATTCGAATACGGCATTAGTAGTGAGCTTCTTGATGCAGTCGAGTCGTTTAAATATCTAGGCGTAACATTGCAGAGCGATATGAAATATAACGAACATGTAAGGGCAGTTGTAAGGCGGACATTCGACTTCGGTTTATTGGGAGAATTTTGGTAGGATGTACCTCATCCGCAAAGGAGACCGCGTATAAAACACTTATACGACCACGTCTTGAGTATTGCTCAAGTATTTGGGACCCGGAGCAGATCAGTTTAAAGGAAGACGTAGATGCAGTTCAGAAGCGAGCAGCTAGGTTTGTTACTGGTAGGTTCGACGAATGCGCGAGTGTCACGGAAATGCTTCGGGAACTCAATTGGGGATCGCTGGAGGAAACACGACGTTCTTTTCGTAATTTCTGTTGAGTAAATTTAGAGGGCCGGAATTTGAAGCTGAGTGTAGTACGATCTTGCTGCCACCTACTTACATTTCGCATAGTGATCACAATGACAAGATAAGAGAAATTAGGGGTCGTACGGAGGCATATAGGCATTCTTTTTTTCCTCGTTCTATTTGGGAATGGAATAGGAAAGGAAATGCCTAGTAGTGGTACAGTGTCCCCTCCGCCACGCCCCTTACGGTGGATTGCGGAGTATGTATATAGATGTAGAATATACCATCAGTTCTTACCAAGGGAAATGGGGAACCCATTGAACAAATCGTCTGAGGTCAAACCGGCTAGTTGCGGCTACTGCATAGGCGCTGCAGTCGATTTCGTGCTATTAGACAGTCTAGCAGGTAGTCTGCTGCTATACCCCATTAAAATTCGCGTAGGCGCTGCACATTTATTTGCGCGGTTATTTCTCGCCGTTGCGGCTGTGTCAGCGCCGACAGCTCCGCGCAAACGGCGCTGCGCTCGGCAGTCAAGTGCATTGTCCCTGGTGAGAGGCAATGTCCGGTATCTGGCATTCTCGGTACGGTTTTTTTTCTTTCTTTTTTTTAAAAAAAGGTGCATGGTGGAGGGTACTTTACTTACGGACTTTGACAAAATGCATAGTTTTGCTCCAGTCTTGATGAACTGTTGCACACATGACCTTTAAACCAAGAAGAATGTCACTGATTACATAAATGTTTGTATGGGTCATGACAGAGGGTACCTAGCAAAAAACGTTGCTGAGAGAGAGAAAGGTGGAATCGAACAGAGAGATGGGAGAGAAAGAGATGGATGCAAAGAGAGGAGGGAAGGGGATATGGATAACGAGGGTGTAGAATGTATAAATACCAGGGCAACGCTGGATTTTCAGCTAGTAATATATGTTCGCATTCGGAAGAGAAAGCTGGTGAACGAAATGTCACAAATAGATCTCGCCGCAATAAATAACGCATTTCTTTTAACGATTTACACCCCAAATCGTGCATGATTTCCGTGACACTCTCTCCACTATATCACGATAACACAAAACGAGCTGCCCTTCTCTGAACTTTGTCTAAATCGTCCGTCAGTCCCACATGGTGTGGATCCCACAATGTGCAGTAATACTCCAGTAAAGGTCGTACAGGCGTAGTGTATGTAGTTTCTTTAGTAGCACTGCTGCATCTTCTAAGTGTTCTGCCCATGAAAGATAGTCTTTGGTTCGCCTTCCCTGAATTATGACGAAAACTCTCCCATGTGTAACTAAAGGAAGCACGCGTGGCATTCATATGCTACCTTTGAAGTAAACCAATTTGTTTCAAAAAATCAAGTGTTTAAATTTGTAAATCTATCGGACCTAACTGCGTGGTCATCAGTCCGTAGCTTACAAACTACTTAAACCTAGGTAAACTAACCTACGGGTGAACACACACACCCACGCCCCAGGGAAGACTGGAACCTCCACGGCGAGCAACCGCGCGCTCCGCAGCGAGGTGCTTTAGACCGCTCGGCTACCCCACCACGGCGGTACGTTCTTGACGCTGTGGCTCTCGGACTATCGGATTCCCTAAAGAGTTCTGCAATACAGTGCCCTATACTTCTGGCTGCATCTATCGTCCCACGTTCAGAGTCTGTTAATTCACGACGAGTGGACTTAATCACGTCTTATGCCTTGCCATACGAACCACCAACCTGCCAATCAATCGTCCTTTTACACCTCGTGTAAGCTTTACTATTGCCATATGTATGTTCGTATCAATCAATCATGACATTTTTCTCTTTAGAGCTTTTCCTAATATAAATATGTAAAAGAAACTCCTTATTTAACTAACTGCATGCGTAAATATTTTTCAGAAACTATTAATACGCCCTTTTGTTGCACTTATATCTTTAATAATCTCCCAGCCTTTTAAATATACAAGCCAATAAACGTCAGTTTATCGGTTTTCAACTTTGAGCCTTCCATGCTGCATAAATTTAACTCTGGTAATTTCATTATATCAATGTAATTTTCATGCGTGCTATGAAGCACAAATTCGCCGTATCTGAAGCATGTTTTTGCACTGTTGTTACATGCTCATTCATACCTTCGTTTACATGTAACCTGAAATAACTTCGACTTTTCAGTATGACCAAGAATAATCATATTTATCTCTCTGTGTGTGTTTTTTTCCAAATGTTTGTAAATAAAAGGGACTTAACTTCTTTGGTAATCAATTCCTAGTCTTCTAAACTACTTAAATTAAGAAATTACTTAAACTTAATTAAACTAACCTAACACACCCATGCCCGAGAGACGACTCGAACCTCCGACGGTGAGCAACCACGCGCTCCATAGCAAGGCGCCTTAGAACGCTCGGCCACTCCACCGCGGCTTCTTTTATTTTTTTTTTTTTAATTTCTTTTAAGGTAAGACGTAAGACGTTCTAAGGAGTAAATTATTTGCTCTCATGAAATTAAAGATATTTTGGAAGTTAGCTTCATTTACATCACGTCCTCTAATGAAACACGCTGCATAATTACTCATACAGTACTCAACCAGCTTTCATCAAGAAGACAGGCAGATACATCGATAGCAGATGTGAATTTACCCTTCATCTTATTCTTCTTTTGTATATCTCAACTGTGTTTATTATAATAATAAAAATGGCCAAGATCGCTAATTATTTTATTTTCATTATGTCAGGTGACAAGTTTCAACAGATTTGAACTGCCATCATCGGACCTGAATACTCATGAAAGTTTGAGTAGGTCATTTTAAAATTAAAACATCTCCCCAGTAACATCAATGGCATGTCAATAGTAAAATACAAACGATTCAACATCATTATTGTTTGTATTTTAATTTTGACAAGCCAGGGATGTTACTGGCGAGAAGTTTTAATTTTAAAATGAGCTAATCAAACTGTCATGAGTATTCAGACCCGCTGATCGCAGTTAAATCTGTTGAAACTGGTCACCTGATGTAATAACAATAAAATAATTAGCAACCTTGGCCATATTTTTATTGTAATAATCAATCACATCGCCCCCAAGTCGCAGTTACGAATTTCTACTGTGTTTATTGTCTGACAAAACACTCACAGTTGCTGATGAATTATTCGGGTTGTACTGCCGTCGTCCATTAAACATTTCAGCTCCTGACGTTGTGTCCAAAGCTGTGCTCCTCGTGAAGCTGGGTCTTGCCGGCCACCGAAGACGTCAAGCGCAGCTCTGGGCGAAACTTCACGTGTCACGGTCATACACGGCTGATGTTTTCTTGGCCATTTAATATGTTTTTATCTTCTAGTAATGCTTTTGAATTTGGAAATTCTCTTGGAGAGTTAGGAGATGTTTCTTATTGCTAAATCTGACTATTTTCATGTCCATTTCTAAAGTGGTGGGATAGTGGATTTCTTGTCTAAGGTGTTCTGCAAATGTTGAATGGCTGTTGCCATATTCTCATGATAGTTTTTTTGTGTTCTTTGTATCTTGTAGAAAAAAAAAGTAAACGAAATGTTCTCTGTGCAGTTGACAACTGAAGGTGCTTCAAAATAAAGCGTCTGGTCTCAAGTAGACTACTTTACAGTTGCAAAAGTCGGTAACCAAACCTATACAAACTGTAATTCATCTACATCTACATATATACTCTGCAAATCACATTTAAGTGCCTGGCAGAGGGTTCATTAACCACTTTCATAACTTTTCTCTACCGTTCCATTCTCTAATAGCGCGCGGGAAGAAAGAACACCTAAATCGTAACGTTTTCGATCTGATTTCTCTTATTTTATTGGGATGGTCATGTCTCCCTAAGTAGGTGGGTGCTAGCAAAATATTTTCACATTCAGAACTAAAAGTCGGTGATTGAAACTTCGCAAACAGATCACGCCGCAATGAATAACGTCTTTCTTTTAATGATTTCCACCCCAATTCGTGCAACATTTCCGTGACGCTCCCCCCCCCCCCCCCCGTAACGTGATAAAACAAAACGAGCTGCCCTTCTCTGAACCTTCTCAATATCTTCCGTCAGTCCCACCTGGTGAGGGTCCCACAAGGGGCAACAGTACTCCAAGAGAGGACGCACAAGTGTGATGTAGGCAGTCTCTTTGGTGGAGCTGGTGCATCTTCTAAGCGTTCTGCCAATGAAACGTAACCTTTGGTTCGACTTCCCCACAATATTTTCTATGTGTTCTCTCCAGTCAAAGTTGTTCGTAATTGTAACTCCTTGGTATTTGGTAGAATTTACAATCTTAAGGTTTGACTGATTTATCGCATAATTGAAGTTCAGCGGATTTCTTTTAGTGGTCATGTGTATTACTTCACACTTTTCTTTATTTAGTGTCAATTGCCAATTTTCGCACCAAGTAGAAATTTTGTCTAAATCGCTTTGCAGTTGGTTTTGATTGTTGACTTCACTGACCGATAAACGACAACATCATCCGCGAACAGTCTTAGGGAGCTATTCAGATTATCTCCTAAATCGTTTATAAACACGAGGAAGAGTAGGGGACCTATAACGCTTCCCTGTGGAACGCCAGATTTCACTTCTGTTTTACTCGATGGCTTACCGTCAATTACAACGAACTGTGTCCTTTCTGATAGGAAATCGTGAATCCAATCGCACAATTGGGGAGATATTCCATAAGCACGCAATTTCATTAGAAGCCGTTTGTGGGATACAGTATAAAAAGCCTTCCGGAAGTCCAGAAATATGGAATCGATTTGAGATCCCTTGTCGATGGCACTTAACACTTCATGTGAATAAAGGGCAAGCTGTGTTTCGCAAGAGCGATACTTTCTGAATCCGTGCTGACTATTGGTTAATAGGTCGTTCTCTTCGAGGTAGTACATAATATTCGAACAAAGTATATGTTCCAAAATCCTTCTGCAAATCGACGTCAATGAGATAGGCCTGTAATTTTGGGGATCACTCCTACTGCCTTTCTTGAATATTGGAGTAACTTGGGCAACTTTCCAGTCTTTGGGTACGGATCTTTCGCTGAGTGATCGGTTGTAAATTATAGCTAAGTACGGAGCTATTGCATCAGCATACTCTGACAGGAATCTAGTTGGTATACAATCTGGCCCGGAAGATTTATTTTTGTTTAGTTCAAATGTTCAAATGTTTGTTAAGCTTATGGGACTTAACTACGGGGTCATCAGTCCCTAAACTTACAAACTACTTATGAACTACTTACGAACTAGGACGGCACAAATATCCATGCCCGAGGGGGGATTCGAACCCCCGACCGTAGTAGCCGTGCTGACCGTGACTGGAGCGCCTCAGTCACCTCGGCCACCGCGGCCGGCTGTTGTTTAGTGACTTAAGTTGTTTTACTACTCCAGGATCATCTACTTCTAAGTTTCGCATGCTGGCAGCTGTTCTTGGATTGGATACTGGAGTGTTCACTTCGTCTTCTTTGGTGAAAGAATTTCGGAAAGCTGTGTTTAGTAATTCTGCCTTAGCAGTACTGTCGTCGGTAGTATTACCAGTGCTATCGCGTAGTGAAGGTATTGTTTGTGTTTTGCCGCTAGTGTACTTCACATATGACCAGAATTTCTTTGGATTTTCTGCAAGATTACGAGACAGGATTTCGTTGTGGAAACAACTATAAGATTCTCGCGCTAGGTTGCGAGTTTCAGTAAAAGATTGCCAGTCTTGCGGATTCTGTGTCTTTTTAAATTTTGCATGCGTTTTTCTTTGTTTCTGCAACAGTGATCTGACCTGTTTTGTGTACCACGGGGGGTCAGCCCCCTCTTTTATTAATTTATTTGGTATAAATCTCTCGATTGCTACTGATATTATGTCTTTGAAAGTAAGCCACAACTGATCTACACTCTCATCTTTAGTTTTGAAGGACTGGAGACTATCACTCAGGAAAGTGTGAAGCGAATTTTTATCTGCTTTATTGAATAGATATATTTTTCGTTTATTTTTGGTGCATTTGGGAATTTCGATATTCAGTCTCGCTACTACAACTCAATGTTCGCTAATCCCTGTATCTGTTTTGATGCTCTTTACTATCTCGGGATTATTTGTTGCTAGGAGATCAAGAGTATTTTCGCAACCACGTACTATTCTAGTGGGTTCATGAACTAACTGTTCGAAGTAGTTTTCAGAAAAAGCATTCAGAACTAGTTCGGACGATGTTTTATATTTGCCCCCGGTTTTGAATACGTAATTATGCCAACATATCGAGGGTAAATTAAAGTCGCCACGATTATAACAGTATGCTTCGGATACCTATTTGAAATATGATTCAAGCTTTCTTTGAACATTTCTGCAACCGCATCGTCTGAGTCAGGGGGCTGATAAAAAGATCCAATTATTAATTTATTTCGGTGGTCAGGTATCACCTCTACCGAGACCAATTCACAGGAAGTATCTGCCTCAATTTCGCTGCAGGATAAACCGTTTGTAACAGCAATAAACACGCCACCCCCTGTTTTATTTAATCCTTTCTGAAGACCATTTGGCCCTTTGAAAAAATTTCGGCCGAATTTATCTCATGCGTCAGCCAGCTTTCAGAACCTATAACCATTTGTGCCTCAGTACTTTCTATCAGCGCTTGGAGGCCTGGAATTTTCCCAACGCAGCTACGACAATTTACAACTGTTACACCAATGGTTTTTAGGTCTGCTTTCTTTCCGTGTCTGACCTGCCCCCTTTGAGACTGAAACCCATTTTGTGTATTCCCGAGGCCATCTAACCTAAAAAAACCTCCCAGTCCACGCCACACAGCCCCCGCTACCCGTGTAGCCGCTTCCTGAGTATAGTGGACTCCTGACCTATTTAGCGGAACCCGAAAACCCACCACCCTTTGGCGCAAGTCGAGGAATCTGCAGCCCACACGGTCGCAGAACCGTCTGAGCCTCTGATTCAGACCCTCCACTCGGCTCTGAACCAAAGGTCCGCAGTCAGTCCTGTCGACAATGCTGCAGATGGTGAGCTCCGCTTTCATCTTGCAAGCAAGACTGACCGTCTTAACCACTTCTGATAGCCGCTCAAAACCAGAGAGGATCTCTTCCGATCCAAAGCGACACACATCATTGGTCCCGACATGAGCCACCACCTGCAGCTGGCTGCACCCTGTGCTCTTCATGGCATCCGGAAGGAGCCGTTCCACATCCGGAATGACTCCCCCCGGTATGCACACGGAGTGCACATTGGAATTCTTCCCCTCCCTAGTAGCCATTTTCCTAAGGGGCTCCATTACCCGCCTAACGTTGGAGCTCCCAACTACCAACAAACCCACCCTCTGTGAGTGCCCGGATCTTGAAGGCAGAGGGGCGAGTACAGGACAAGCGACACCATCCGCATCAGGAACATCCCCTGCCACAGACAGCGCCTCGAATCTGTTGGCAAGACTAACCGGGGAGGCCTCCACTTCGGTCCCCCGGGAAGTCTTACGCCACCTGACACGCGCTGAGGGGACCTCCCAATCCACCACGGATTGGGGGGCTACCTCCTCGCGGGCAGTGAGCGGGCTGGCCACAGCCGCAGGCCGATCGGAGGGCACAACAGACGCACAGGGCGTCTGCTGCACCCCCGCGAGCGGCCCACAACAGCGGCGCCCACCCACCGCAGACTCAAGCGTTGCCAGCGAAGCTAACGCCGCCTGAAGCTGCGAGCGAAGAGTCACCAACTCTGCCTCCATCCGTTCGCAGCAGTCACAGTTCCTAGCCATTCTAAGAACCTTTGTTTCTTCCAAGTAAGTACGTCAGAGGACACAGTAGTTTGATAAACAGTGAGCTTTGCAAAGTATAAACCTAACGCTGAACTGTTTATTAACGGCGAATCTGAAAAATATATACGCGAGCTAATAAATCAAAAATTCAGTAACTGAACAGAATAATAAACGCGATTCTTAATAAACAAACACGCGAGCACACTAAAGTATATAGAGCTGCAAGAGAAAGCACACACGAAATGTAAATAAGTCTCTTCTATTAAGAAGCCGGTTATCGTAAAATCTAGAGCCGCTGCTGGTCACGTGTGCACTGGCCGCCGGTCACTGTGTTTACGATAATCAGCAATGATGATAACAAAACATTAACTGTACCTTCAAGGAGAGCAGACAATTAAACATATTTCAAAATGGTCTTTATACTACCAGGGTGTGTATAAAATTCACTGATGTTATCAGCAATGGACAAAGAAGAACAACACGCAACAGTTCTAAGCATCATTAGGAAACCTGATGTATGGATGAGTGTGTCGACTTTCAATGTGCTTACCCCGTTATGAAAATTAAAAGCGGCTTACCTTGCCACTTTACTTGATGAACATTATGGATCATTCCGTAATTCGCCGAGGCCTTTTAGATGCAATCGTAGGTACTTCACGCGGCACTATGTAGGCTACACTTTAATCAATGGTAATCGAAAGCCCGCATGAGGAACAGACACTTTTAATATTTCTGGAGTAGACGTCTAATACAGTTCATTGAATTATGTTATAATCTACCCAGAGATCTCGTTACTGTTTTGTTTTATATAGTTTGTACTCGTAACGCCAGTATTTCATTGTCACGCCATCCTATTTTGCGCAACAGTCGTGTATCAGTGTGCCTAATTCCGAAGCTCTCGAGGCCGTACGAAAAGTCGAGCAGTAAAGTGTTGCGTGCTCTCGATACTAAGGTTTACTTTTATTCGCAGAGCACTCTGCTAATTGAATTAACTTGCTGCTGCTTTTAACGGAACTGACGCGACGGTTTCCTTTTGGCATCGATATTCCGCAGCATTGGCGAAACCGAACAGGTGTGCTTTAGCCATGCTAAAAAAAGGTGAAAGACTGGGTTTTAACGTCCTGTCGACACTGCGGTCATTAGAGATAGGGCACAAGCTTACATTGTTTTTTTTTTTTAAGGGTAGGGAAGGAAATTCGCTGTATCCTTTCAAGGGAAACATCTCGGCATGTGCTTGGAGCGATTTAAGGAAATCATGGTAAGCCAAATTGTGAATTGCTGGAGACGAGATTCAACTGCTGACCTCCTGAATGTGAGTGCAGTGTGCTAACCACTGCGCGATCAGGTCTTAAAAGCCTAATGACCCCTGTAAACGAATTGCATGATAGTCAAAACGGTTCTTATCTAGCTTGTCAAATGACAAGACTAGGCGTATATGAATCACTACCTGTACCTCGAGCTCCTCATGCAAATTTATGGATGACACAATTTTTGAAGAAAGTGTTTTGTTACTCTTAATTCACTATGCGTGGCAAACTCCCTTACCTGGTTTGCATTGTTAATCCACGTATTTTCGCGTCAATAGGTTGGTTTCCCACTCGGGCATTTCGGTCACCCACTAGAATTAAATAATCGTTTTTTTTCCCTCTGGTATTCTGAGTCGTAAAAAATTCATCAGTGCCTTCAGTTCTTTTTTGTTCTGGTGCACACTAAGACAACGTGGAGGCATATCCTCTCTCCACTTTAAGACGCAGTACTGTTATTCAAATGTTCAAATGTTTGTAAAGCTTATAGGACTTAACTGCGGGGTCATAAGTCAATAAACTTACAAACTACTTATGAACTAGCTTATACTAAAGACGGCACAAATATCCATGCCCGACGGGGGGATTCGAACCCCCGACGGAGAACGGTCTCGCGCATCGTAGCATAGCGCCTCAATACGCTCGGCCGCTCCGCCGCGGCACACTGTTGTTCTTTCACTTATAAAAGTACGCCAAATGGAGACTCAAGCAGCAGCTCATCGCTTTTGAGATACTCCCCGATAGATCATCGCATAGTTCTGGAATTCGTTCGTTCTGTGTAGTGATGGCAATATCGATTTTGGATTTGCAAAGTTATCGTACCAGTGCTGTCTCTTTATGTATCAGACTTATTACATTACTATGGAATAATCAAAATGAAACATATTTTACATTATTTCTAGGAATTTTATATTATTTACGATTACAAGCTATCAACTACTAAGTACATTAGATCGGTAAGGAACATGAAACAGTCTCTATGATTACAAGCTATGAGGATTGGGTCAAAAGTCATGAAAACTATTTTTTTTCCTTGCAGATACCAGCCCGGTTGGAAAATGTGACATATAAAGACGAAAGGACAAGGTGTTATCTACGTGTGTGACAATGAATAGCACTGAAATATCGTAATAAAATAATTTATTACGGTGGTAAGTAAAAAGTAAAGCAGTCAACAATCCGAAGATTGGTTTGAACACTATAGTACTTTACTAGGCATGATCCTGTTAGGAGGTGGTATGCCGTTGCCTTCCTCCGACCTTCGAACTGACTTGCGCAGCCAGTTATAGGGGGATCTACAGTTTAACGTGGGTTCCGAACCACGGTGCTATTCGGTATTTTTCACATAAGCAATACTGCCAGAGGTGAAAGAAGTGGAAAGTGACAGATAAAAATTCTAGGTCCTGACGGTGGTATACAGGGCAATATGCCCTTCACAGTTAAAAGAATGGCAACACAGTAAACTTACAGTTGACATGACTAACCTGCGTCTACGACCCTCAGAATATTACCCTGCTACTGTCACCACACGCTGCCAACGATGCTTCAGCATTTGCCTCACCATTTCTGAATCGGGTCACCTGTTCGCGCACAGCATTAGCTCGTGTTGCAAACCGCCTACCACGCAGTTAGTAGTTCTTTAGCCTTTGGAATGAGATCAAAGTCACGTCTGTCGGCACACTGACAGGTTATCCCCAACGGTGCTCATCAGTGGTTGACACTCGTCCTTGCTGAAACTGCTACTGTACAGTATGGTAGGGCATTATCCCCATGGGCTTCCACAAATTCACTGTGACATTACGTCTCATTTCTCCCTCGGAGCCGGAGAACGGCTGTCTTGATGCAAACTCACTGCTCAAAACGGGTTACTTTCATTCCATCTCGCACGACACTCACCATACAAGCTTCCTTAGGGTTTATTTTGCGGACGGAGAAGTTAGTTTCGGAAGACAAAGTTCCTCACTGCTTCTTCCCACAAATCCCCTAAACCTCCACAATCTTACGGATGTTGATGCGTAGCAGTGTGCGTTTGTAGCGCCCTACAGTACGCACGTGGTGCCGTAGTTGCTGTCCAAAACTTTATGGAAAGCATAGAGTTCTGACTAACCTGTTGTCTCCTATAGTTGTCCCCAGCGCAGAAGACGACACACAGGTCGTTGGTTCTTCTTCAGCATACAAGTGAGGCTAGAATAAGTTCGATAAGATGGAAATACAAAAAGCGACTCGCGAGATATTCAACTGTCAGGGATGCCATTTATTTCGTCTAGTTGCATACTGATGATAATTAATAAATTCCTTAACATGAAGATTACTTCCTATATAAGCAACTATGCTGCCCGTAGTTCATAGTGAGACCTCGAGTGTTAACATAACAGCTAACCTTAACTCATGACCGACGCGTATAGTGGTCAGCTCGAGACTGAATCTGCGGCGCGGTGCGAGAGAGCACCTGACGCTCTATTTAGCGCCAAAACAGGGCCGTCGCTCGTTTTTTGCAATATCGTTCTTCTCTTGTTGCAATAAGACACCTTGAACTTCTTAAACTGTCAAAACCTAGCCTGTCCTTGATAGATATTTACCACAAATTCTCAGCTCTGAACAATTAATAGTTAGTAAATAATAAATGAAACTAATATCAAAAGAAATCACGTGACATGAAATGCAGTAGCCAATGCGAGGAGAGTACCAGTAACACAGGTGGGCTTTCCCTGGGGAACTAGCACCTACTGTGCCATATGCTACTACTCCCCACCCCGCCTTCCAACATATGCTGCACTTCTGTCTTACTTCCGCGTTTAAGACACGTACAATGTTAGCAAAGAAACGGCCAGCGGCCAGAAATATGAAGTGGCCATAGGCCAGGTATATCACAACCAAATGACTGATTTCACAGCCCTCTCTGCCCTACTACCAGCTATCACAGCCATCTGTTGTTCTGCATACCCACTATGCCTGCAGTTCCACAGGACACATATGTTTGTGATCCGTTCACATATCTATGAGAAGGAAAACGGTTGTCATGAGTTTAGCGACAACCCTCGTATGACTTTGCTGGGATAGTAGAATCGGGAGTGGGATAATTGGTGGAACAAAGCGTATGTCAGTAGTACATCAGAGATGTTACGTGACGTCCATACTTCAAAATTTTACAGTTTCCGCCTTAAACAACGCTCCCTTTCCTTCTCTGTTCCCTTTACCTCAATCGTTTTACTACTACCTACGTGCACCTGTCGTTATTTGTACTGGCAATGCAGAACACGTGAGGAACGTACTTGTCTTCTATCGCGTCAGGATAGAGACAAAAGTTCTTTTATAACTCAGGTGTGGTCCCAACACAGTTTGATGATCCTCAGATCGCAGATACGTTGAGTTGGATTGAGACTGAATTTAAAGTGAGGTTTTGTGGTCTCTGATGTCAGCTGATAACACAATTTTTAGGGATGACAGCTACTTGAATTCTGTCGCAGTAAAGTAGCAAACTACAAACCACTGTACAGGTATACAACAGATTTATCATTCACAAAAATTACACAATAAAACTTTGGTCGCGTAAAATGAGCTATAGAATAATTACGTCACGCTTCTCTGATGTTGGTCGAGTGGCCAAACGCGTAAAACGTATTCCGTGTTTCAACACGATCTGACTGTTGCGGTGGCCGAAACAGGAGTGAGCTAACTCTCCACAAGCGAGAGGCTTCTGTGCGAACATTTGGCAGGAAGGAAAGTTCTGGAGGCACTCTCACTCATTAGTTATTGTTTTGTTTCTAAAAATTAATACTTCACAGAATTGTGAAAATGTCGGAATCTAGGCAGTTGCTCAGTGTTTTTCCTATACCGAAACTACCTGTAAATAAATTACGATTTACAAAATATTAATTTAGAAATCTGGCGCCTGCTACCAATTCACTATCATGCCGGCAACAAATCAGATCCCATCTCTTACTAAAGTGGGGCACTTGCCCACGGAAGAGACCTGCTGCAGCCTTTTGCTGACGTCACGGGAAACTGGTAGAACTCGCGAGCTATAGCACGCCCAACAAGAAATTAAAATAGGGTCTGCCAAAGACAGAACCATCAGACACTACTAAGTACTCATATTCGGCTGGTAAGGAACATGCAATATATCGTTATGTATAGAATTACACGGTTTTGTCATGCAAATTTACGTTAGATTTGAGGCACATTTTGACAGCTTTATTTTTAAAAAACGTATAACTTATCCTCTTTCCTGCAGATACGGTAACAGTCGTCCTAGTTTGCCGCTGTGGCCTAAACTGAGTAGCTATATTTTTGGTATAAATACCTTGCAAGAGATTGACGAAATTCCAATATGTCCACTTTCGCTCGAAGTAATCTGGCAAAAAGTATTGTGGCCGAGGGGACTGCGGCGCGCCAGTCACGGTCTGCACTGCCACTACGGTCGGGGGTTCGAATCTCCCCTCGGGCATGGATATTTGTACCGTCCTTAGTGTTAGCTAGTTCGTAAGTAGTTAGTTTAGGGACTGATGACCCCGCAGTTATGTTCCATAAGCTATACAAACATTTGAAACATTTAAAGCAAAGTATTGTTAACTTTATGTAGCCCTGTGACAAAATTTTTGCATTAGCATTTAGTTTGTCTAGTTAACCCATAAAGCGGTTGTACCAATGTTTAATATTTGTATGATCAATATCAACTTTTTTTCTGAATGTCGCCGTGCTTTATGAACTGGATGCATTCTAAACTCATTAGCCAACAGTGTAACTAAGAAAGGTTAATTATCTTTCTTCAGCGGTAGTTGCTGAGCTGGGGATTATTCATTTGCGCAGCCTGACATTACGCTCTTTGAGGTTAAGGGTGTATTACACGGAGCGTATTTGGTCGCTAGTCTCTGGTGTCTGTTGTTACTCGGCGTATAGGCGAATAGCGAATTAATACGCAGACGCAATGACACGCACCGACTTCAGACGCTAGCGACTTCGTAAAAACAATTGAAACACGACGTAGCATATGACATAATTGTTTTGGAGTTTAGGTGATACCTAGGAGGTTAGAATTTATTCTAACCTCCTTGGGTGATACCAAACAGTTGCTTTCCACCAAACAAAATATGAAGACGGATTGTAATCAAATTTCCAAATTTCTGGATGTTTATCAAAGTTTTCCAGTATTATGGGATATTAAAAATAAGGATTATTTAAATACTAAACTTGAAGGCACTCAATTTAACCAACTGCTTGACGAAATAAAGTCCATGAATGTGTAATAAACTTGGAGGTAGCAGATTTGGAATTAAAGTGTTTTGAAGCTATCACCTGTTGCCTAACAATGCAGTGTAACTTCCAGTTTTGTTTTTGACGAGATCGCCATCTTCACTACGGTATTTTTCTCCCTTATTTTATCCTCTATCATTTCCAGTAATGTATCAAAATTTTATGTCATCTTCATTATAATTCTGTAGGCACAATGATCTTCACACGATAAGTCAATCAGAAGATTAGCATAAGCACCATATTTAGCCCTCATCGCAATCCACCTTCTTATCCATTTTCTTTTAATTTTTCCTACTTTCCGTTCTGCTTTTTGTAGATTAATTGTTCTTTTAAGACTGTTGCGAGAAAAAACGGCAGCATTTATTACATCCTTCGACATTTTGAGTCGACTGGTGGCTACTTTGTACGCTCCAGTATATGACACGGGGCGACCAACACTTGAAAGCGACCAAAAAAGCCAGCGACCAGCGTCTAAAGTAGCCCACCCTTCAAATTTAGACGCTCGCGTTTCGGAGCAGCGACTTTGTTCGCTGTCCTTGTTTACACGGAGCGAATTTAGCAGCTGCGCCAAATACGCCAGCGACTAGCCACCAAATCCGCTCCGTGTAATATAGCCTTTATAAAGATCAATCACAACCATCACTGTCAGCGTTGTCACAGCGCCTGTCGGATGCTCGATGCTACCCGCCTGGCATGCGGGTCCGCCTGACAGGCTACCTAGTGGGGGCGTAGCAGGGCCGTTACCCATCCTGTTTTAAGGCTCACGATTATAGACAGCTTGACTGTAGATGGAATGTTGGATTTATTTTTTTACCACAATATACGTATTAGGAAAGGATGTGATTTCAGTGAAACAGCGTACTTACACTTATCACTAATACATCGTTTTTTTTTCTTTTTTCTTTTATAAACCTACTGGACCATACTGCTGTGGTCATCAGTTACTTACTAATGTATTCGTGCTTTCTCGTCGTCAGTCAATACCTATTATCGTTCTGGCGTGGATTGCTCACTGGCAATTTGAGGAAGGTGCAACTGGCTGGCAAGGGCGCTGGCTGAGACACGATGTACCCAAAACAGAACACACTTTTATTTTACACAGAAATCTTCCATAGTGGAAACAAAAGAACATAACAGTTCTTATCTTTTCACAGTCACTGCTGTATCATGAAACCAGTAACAAAAATCAAACTTGGTACAATGTCCTGTTCATGTCTAACTGATCATTCAATAGTAGAGGATATCTTCGTGACTTGAGTATATACAGTAAAACTTAAAACAGTCTGCAGCGGGCCACATACTAATACAGACAACCTTTCCTGTAGTCCACTCTTCCAGGGCACGTCTACCACACAACTAAATCTTCACTTCACATAGCTAACGTCGGTTGGCGGTGGCGCTGCGAACTTCAGGAGGGCGTGGCGGCCACCTTGCGATCTCATTGGTGGCCGCTGGCAGCGACCGTCTCTTACTTCGTCTTCCGTTGTGTGGTGCCAACCTTGCCATGGTGGTTATGACACCACACTTACTACTTAAACTAACCTACACTAAAGACAACACACACACACACACACACACACACAAACACACACACACGCACACTTTTTCTCCAGACCAAAAGTCTTCATAATAGATAAATCTTCACATTCAAGTTCTGTTATTTCAGGAAAAGTTGCATTTCACTGTAATTTTATGACTACTCCAATTGTTTTGAATTTGAAATAAATGTGTAATAACAACGTTGTCAGTACTTAACAAGTCAAACATTGGAAGGAATGGTTAATCAGAGGCCATTCGGTTTTCTACGAGTGTTACTAATTTGATAGCATGTAGGCCTATGTAGGAGTTGAACAGTACAGCTTTAATTACCTATGCATGCGGCAATCACATTTACTCTCTAGCTTCTCAAAAACATATTGTTTTTATTAACGACTATGTCACGAATATCTGGTATGTTTTAAATTGTTCTTCATTAATTGAGAAACATAGATTTGGTGTCTGTTCTTTCGTACACACATCCTCACACGTATTAAGCCGAATGTGGCCAATGATCCATTTTTTAATAGACCGAAAAGCCGCTAGCGCTAAGTGATAGAGGGCAGGGACACTACGTCACTAGTGAAAACTTTGTGAACTCATTGCTTGCACTCGCGTGAAGATTAAAGGCATACTAAAATTAACTTCGTATGGTGTATGGCGAAGGACGCTTCACAATTAGTTAATTTCTTACGCCTTCATGCTAAAATGACTGGACGGGTATGAATAAAATTTGAAACAGAGGTAGCTTATACCCGGATTAATAAACGGGCTACCTTTTGTAAGCGTGGCAGAGGGTACCTTACAATGGGTTAATATGTTTGCTACTCCTACATGGTGAAAGGGACAGATTTGAATGAAATTTGTAATAGAGATAGCTTATACCATGAACTAACGCCTGGGATACCTTTAGGAAGTCACTGTATGGTGCATGGTGGAGGATACCTTACAGTGGATTAACACGTTTGTTACTCTACACTCTGAAACGGCTGGACGGAATTGAATGAAACGAGGAATGGAGATAGCTTACACCCCGAATTAATACATGAGCTACCTTTCGTAACATTCTGTACGTGCATGGTGGAGGGTACGTTACAACAAGCATCCGAATTGTTTGATTGCTCACCATAAAAGTCAGCACATAAATGTATGTTATCATTAAGAAGATTTTTATAATTTCCAAGCCAGTGAATTTAGCATGACGGAGGATACCTTGCGACTTTGATACCGTTTGATCAGTCATCTTGAAACTAGAGGTATACATGTACGATTTCATATATAGGAGGGAGAGGATTTGGTGGAGGAGGAGACGGGTAGAGAGGGAGGAGACATACAGAATGAGGGGAGAGAAGGTGAATGAGAGGGGGAGATGGTGAAAGACGGGTGAAAGAACGTGAACAGAGGAAGGGGAGAAGTAAATGGACAAAGAAAAAGACAGGAGGACAAATTTCAAACGTTGTTTTGTACAATTATTTCTTCTACGACAGCAACGCACCGGGTACCAGCAAGCTCTCTCAAAGAAGGATCTGTACCAAAAGATTGGAAAGTTACACAGGTCACACCTATATTCAAGAAAGGCAGTAGGAGTAACCCACTAAACCACAGGCCTATTTCATTGACGTCAATTTGCAGCAGGATTGGAACATATCCTGTATTCAAATATTATGAATTATTTCGAAGAGAACGATCTATTGACACAAGGTCAACGCGGATTTAGAAAATATCGTTCATGCGAAACACGACTAGCTCTTTATTCACACGAAGTGATGGGTGCTATCGACAAGGGTTCGCAAATCGATTCCGTATTTCTTGATAGTCCAGAAGGCTTTTGACACCGTACCTCACAAACGGCTTTTAATCAAATTGCGTGGTTATGGTATATCGCCCCAAATTTGAGATTGGATAGAAGATTTCCTGTCAGAGAGGACACAGTTCGTAATAATTGATGGTAAGGCATCGACTAAAACAGAGGTGATATCAGGCGTTCCATAGGGTAGTGTTATTGGTCCTTTGCTGTTCCTTATTTATATAAACGACTTAGGGGAAAATTTCAGTAGTAGTCTCAGGTTGTTTGCAGATGACGCCGTCATTTACCGTCTAGTAAAATCATCTGAAGATCAAAAGCAACTGTAGAACGATCTGAATAAGATATCATTATGGTGTAAAAATTGGAAATTGGCTCTAAATAATGAGAAGTGTGAAGTCGTCCATATGAGTACGAAAATAAATCCGTTAAACTTTGTTTACAAGATAAATCAATCAAAAGTGAAGGCCGTAAACTCCACAAAATACCCTGGAATTACAGTTACTTCACACTTAACCTGGAAAGAACACGTAAATAATGTCTTGGGAAAGGCGAACCAAAGACTGTTTTTTATTGTCAGAACTCTTAAAAGATGCAACGGAACTATTAAAGAAACTTCATACACTACGCTTGTTCGTCCATTTTTGGAGTATTGCAGCCCAGTGTGGGATCCTTATCAGGTGGGTTTGACGGAGGACATCGAAGGATTACAGAGAAGGGGAGCTCGTTTTGTATAGTCACGATACAGGGGAGACAGCGTTACGGAAATGATACAGGATCTGGGATGGGAATCATTACAACACCAGCGCTTATCACTGCGGCGTGGGCTACTTGCGAAACTCCAATCGCCAACAGTCTCCTCCGAATGCGAAAATATATTTTATTGCCTCCCACTAACATAGGTAGAAATGACCATCAGAATAAAATACGAGATATCAGAGCTCGAACGGAGAGATTCAGGTGTTCTTTCTTCCCGCGCGCTATTCGAGAATGGAATGGGAGGTAAATAGTATAATTTTGGTTCGATGAACCCTCTGCCAGGCACTTAAATGTGATTTGCAGACTATCCCATGTAGATGTAGAAGTTAAGTAATAAATATAGCCGGCCGCGGTGGCCGAGGGGACTGAGGCGCTCCAGTCACGGTCTGCACGGCCACTACGGTCGGGGGATCGAATCCCCCCTCGGGCATGGATATTTGTGCCGTCCTTAGGATTAGCTAGTTCATAAGTAGTTTGTAAGTTTGGGGACTGATGGCCGCGTAGTTAAGTCCCTTAAGCTTAACAAACATTTTTTAATAAATATATAAGCTCCCCTGCACTAACAAGTTAAATTGCGGCGGGCTGCCGTCCGCCACTCAACAGGGGAAGACGCCCTGCAACTGGACACAGTGGACAGCGGCCAAAGGAGTGACTGGTTGCATACAACACGGCGTAGCGCAGTCGGCGTAATACGGTGCGACGCAGCAGGCAGATTTGGCACAGTTCCTGGTCACTTTATTTCTTATACTCTCTATTCAAGATACTGTAAAACTGTTTACTAATACTGTTTTTAAGTCAAATGCTGAACAATGGCATACAATATATTCCATTTAAAAGATGACAAATGATGAAAAGTACTTGAAATTTAGCCGGCCGCGGTGACCGAGGGGACCGAGGCGCTTCAGTCACGGTCTGCACGGCCACTACGGTCGGGGGTTCGAATCCCCCCTCGGGTATGGTTATTTGTGCCGTCCCAGTTCGTAAGTAGTTCAAAATGTTCAAAATGTTTGTAAATCTATCGGACCAAACTGCGTGGTCATCAGTCCGTAGCTTACAAACTACTTAAACCTAGATAAACTAACATAAGGACAACACACACACCCATGCCCCAGGGAGGACTCGAACCTCCACGGCGAGCAACCGCGCGCTCCGCAGCGAGACGCCTTAGACCGCTCGGCTACTCCACCGCGGCGTAAGTAGTTCATAAGTAGTTTGTAAGTTTAGGGACTGATGACCTCATAGTTAAGTCCCATAAGCTTTACAAACATTTGATTTGATTTTGACTTGAAATTTAAATTCTAAAAATATTGCATAAATACCATAACAATCTATGAGAGTGCCTTCATTTTGTAATTCATTTTAAAAATTTTACTGTGATTAGTTTCCGAGCTATGAGTGTCATAATCGCGTGTTTTCCTGAAATTACGTTACTTTCGCTACTACAAAACAACCGGAAGGAAATGCGCATCACAGCTGCGATTTCGTCATAGATATTAACTAAACATCTACTTTATAAAAAAGAAAAATGGAAGCCCACAAAAAAGCAAGGTTCCATGCTGTCCGATTTGAAATAGAATGGCATAGACATCAGCTGGGCGGTATCGATTGACAGATCGTTAGCCTCGTTTGAGGTCGCCTTCACAATGCCAATAAGCCACGACTACGTCAATACATGCAAGTGATCTGAAAGGGATCTGAAATGTATTCAATCTGGACGTCACCCGCACACCTGGCTTGCGTACATGGCCGCTGCTGGCATAGAAATTACTGTTTTTGAAGAGTAAGGAAAATTCGGATAATTCGGATTTAGCGTCCCGTCGACATCGTGGTCATTAGAAACGAATAGTTTTTGTCAGGGGTGCGGAAGAAAATAGGCTGTGCCCTTTGAAATGAAGTATTCCGGTATTTGCCTGGAGTGATTTAGGAAAATCACGGAATACCCAAATCAGAAAGGTCGGAATTTCTGCCTCTACCTTACAAACTCCCCGCGTGTAATCGGTTCAGATCTCCTATAAATGTTTATTCATTTCCGTTGCTGATGAGTGCAAAATAGCAGTTCTGTGGCTTAGGCTAATTTGTTCAAATGTTTGTAAAGCTTATGGGACTTAACTACGGGGTCATCAGTCCCTAAGGTTACAAACTACTTATGAACTAGCTAATACTAAGGACGGTACAAATATCCATGCCCGAGGGGGGATTCGAACCCCCGACCGTAGTGGCCGTGCAGACTGTGACTGACGCGCCGCAGAACGCTCGGCCATCGCGGTCGGCGGCTAATTTGTCTCACAAAGATTATTGTGCAGAAATGACACGTTCTTCGGAGCTAAGATTAATATAAAAATTTTAAAAAATACGAAATGGCACGTATAAAAATGCCTATCTCGTTTACGAATCATTAGTCAACAATAATAATTAACAGACAATGTTTATTTCAGTAGCGTAAATCATCTTATGTGATCCGGGTCAGTAGTCTACAACTGACAGTTATTGTACTTATCAGACGATTTTTATTGGAGGATGAAAGTAACTAAGCTGATACAGTCTTGGTTGCTTATCGCATCACTGAACATGGAGTGAAGATTTATGCCGTAACAAACATTTGTAATACTGTGGTAATGTGACAATATCCTGTACTACTGCCAGTAACATTTCTCTTAGTTTATATTGCCGCAGTGGTGATGACATACCTGCAAAAACGCTTGGTACCATTTGGAAACTACAAAATTTATAACAGATCTTAAATTAAAAAATCCTAATCAGGACTGAAAAAATGTGGGGAAAAGCGAAGGAACCAAATGGGAAAATGGAACTGGTTGAAGAATGAATTAAATCACTGAAAACATCGCAAATATAAATGGGGACAGTGATAACAGTATTACAATCATTTACATGGAATTTATAACAATAGTCTCACAAAGAAAATACGCAATGAAAACATGAATCCATCAAGACAAACAGGAAATTAGCTTACGGTATAGACAACAGGTTCATTTTACGACGAATATCATTCGTATTTCTGATGTAGCATAGCAAGCGATGCAGGCTATAGCGAGTAAGATTTTGTAATAATGACGTGAAAATTATACTACTACGGCAAAATTGAATAATCTTAGTAATTTCACATAGTGTACATTGTTGATATTTTGTACAATAAGATGGAAAGGAGTCGATTATGCATAATAAAATAATAATAACAATAATAATAATAAATCCTAAAGTCTTCCTTTTCAGGCGTTGGCAACTAACTACTGTTTCCCCAAAAACTAACCATGTCGCCTGCCCAAGGAAAAAAAAATTACGAACGCCACCGCAACTTTAGCCCTAAGCTAGAGAGATCAAAGAATACGCCAGGGATGGGACGGATGGGTAAGTATGTGGCAGGACTTCGTTTTAGTTCTTTATTTCATATTTTTGAAATAAAGAGAATTCTTCTTTCAACGACAATTACAATAAATTGAATACAAGTTAATTAAAAATTACATACAATTTTAAATGCAAATAAAATATTTATATAAATTTTATGCAATATAAAAACAAATATTCTTCTTTGAACTTAGCGTAATGAATAATAGTCTTGAGACGTAAAGGGAAAGAAAGAGTAAGAAATGGAACTAATAGTTCCATAATTGTTTCAAAGTTTCTTTTGGCATTTCTTAAGTTTCAAAATGTGACTTGCTACCCGGTTATAGATATTCCCTTGGTAGAGTATTTCAATCTTCTTAATAAGGACATTGGTCCATTCGACGTGAAGTCGTCTGATCCAGCAATGGATCGTATATTCGTGAGAAGATTTTCCGTTATTGAATAATATGAATTCGTCTGGATTGTAAGCGTCAAATCCATCAGTGTATATTGCACTTTCCTAATGCCGACCTCTCACGGGACGTGGAAACGCTCGTAGAGGAGGACGTGGAATTGACGTTCCACTGCTCTGCGAAGTGTAGAATGAAGGATCCAGTATGTTTGATTTTTGCTTCGTGGAGTGGATCGTGGCCAATGAAAAGCGACCTGGTTTTCACGTGACAAGCAGTACTTTTCATCTGCCATACTGCAAACGGAACTCCGTATTTCATGCCTTCTTTCGTTTTAGCGTACGATGTGTAAATATAATCTTCTTAAAGCGCCAGAAAATTGAAGAACTTTTGAAAACGCATCATTTTAGATATGATTTGTTACAATAAATTATCGGAAACTATATATTCACAGCTTTAAATGATATCGTATTTAACGTTAGTGTTATAATTTGTATACCGTATGTTTTAGATGCATAATATATCATAAATACAGCGCACTATTTCCCGAGAAGAAATAGCGTAGTTGGTAGCATGGTGAGCTGCGGAGCGTAACATTAGAATAACTCGGGTTCGCGGCTCCGTACTTCTAAAACCTTTTTATGTTTTCCTTTTTGTTTTCTTAATGTTTCTGGTTCTTTCTTATTAATTTAAGCGTAATATCCGATATTCGTTGTTATTTTTTAAGACGACAGTTTAGCGTGGTGGTTAGCGCTACGAGCTATGGAGGAAAAGAGATGTAAATAACGGGTTGGCATTTACACTCTCGGAGATATTTATTTAACGTTTTGGTTTAATTACGGTTTATGTAATTGCTTTGTTAATTTAGTACAATTATAATAACCAGTATTCGACGTTATTTACTACAAACGTGAACGAACTCTGCCCACGAGAGAACTTGTTGAGTATTTCGTACAATGGCACAGGTACCAATAAATTTCGAGACAGTACCCCACGTCATTCGGTTTTCGCCACGGTGTTTGAATTCTGTTGCAGTTTAGTACAGTGCTGGAATAGTTCAGTTTCACAGTGCAGAGAGAGTGTGGTTATGAAAGGAGATGAAGTAAAGGAGCAAAAGTGTTTACGTACAATACAAAAAGCAAAAATTATCACAACGAACATTGTCGAACTGAGGCGTTGTCCCGCGTGTATGAACTTACTGTCGTCGAAGGAATGCTAAAGTAAACATTTCGGTATGCAGAATATGTACATCGTGAAAAATAGCAATATAACAGAGCAAAACAAGTGGAGCTGGCGCAGATGAAGGCTTAACCGTTTAAAGTTTTTTTTAATAATATTTTACCAAATGTGTTTTAATCGTACATATTGTCATCATTATCAAACGCTTTCAGTACCGTCTTTGTGTTTCTCGAAGAAAAAATTACAATTTCTGGAAGAGTGTTGAATGCAGTGTGCAAGCATAAGAAAGCTACAGTATTCAGATTTTTTCCGGCGTTCGCTAACAGATATCGTGTAATTTTAAGCACAACCATCTTTGTAAAGACAATGATCTACGCGCTGAAGGGCGCTGCGGTCACAAATCACGACGAGCAGCACGTTGTGTTCCGTGGGATGTAGCGGGTCGTTTCAGAGCGTACTGTAGCTATACTAGGTAGACAACACGTCTGGCCTGCGCCACGTTGGGACAACACGTCCCGTGTGAGGACGGCTTAAGACAGTAAACCTAATCGTGAAAATGCAGACTCTATTACGATAATTAAAAACCGGTTGAAAGTCTCCTGGTATTTGGGCGCTCGCGACGTCTTCTCCTATGGGCGTCCGTGAGGTACGTCGAAAACTGGATCCCGTCCGTGATCTGTAGGGCAGCATGGCAGCTGGAGACCTTAACCGCTGCGCCACGCTCACTTCCTCGAAACTTGCCTAGCGTTAGCATACGCGTCTTACAGCGCGCAGTGAATGTCAACATCAAGTTTCTCGAGAACCAAGGCCTGTCGCTAAAAAAAGCGGATACCTTCATACTCAGGGTATGCCCGCCTACAACATACCAGAGAACCAGCAAAATCCGTTATTTACACTTCTGACGGTCCCTTTGCAAGTCTTATGGATCGGAAAAATAAGCCGCAGAGTGCGCAAGATTATTATTATTTATCGCTAGAATTGTACCTGCAATTTACAGCGATAGTTACTAAATACAAAATAAATATACATTACAAAAGGAATGTACAAGTGTTTTGGTAACTACGTATATCACAAACTGATATCTAAGGAATCTATCAATTCCAGTGCTGTTGGTGAGGTGTTGATTATATCGTTCCAGCCTCCACTAAAACTTCTATAGGTACATTCCTCAACAAAGTGTTCAACAGTCTGTTCTGCTGCTCCACAGTCGCACAATGGGAGACTGAGAATCCCCATTTGTACGTGAAGGACTTAGTTCTTCCATGTCCTCATCGGATCCTGTTGAGTGTACACCAGGTTCTTCTAGGAAGTTGGATGTCTGGTATGTATGTATGGTCTTCGAGGCCACGGCGAAGTATGCTGGTGTTCAGAAAGAAACTTTCACTCTGCAGCGGAGTGTGCGCTGATATGAAACTTTCTGGCAGATTAAAATTGTGTACCGGAACAGGGATTCGTACCTGGGACCTTTGCCTTTCGCGGGCAAGCGCTCTGCCGACTGAGCTATCCCGACACGACTCACGATGCCGCATCACAACTTTACTTCCGCCAGTACCTCGCCTCCTACCGGTTCCGGCACACAATTTTAATCTGACAGGAAGTTTCATATCCGCGCACACTCCGCTGCAGAGTGAAAGTTTCATTCTGGAAACATCCCTTAGGCTGTGGCTAAGCCATGTCCTTTCTTAACGTTTGTAATCTATTCCCATTCGCGGATCGCTGATTCTTGTCTCAAGTGCGGTGGGCGATGCTACTGAGAGCGGGCAGCCAAGGCAGTGGGGTTGAACTCGAGGTGCCCGTTACAATTATCATGGTCTCATTCAACTGAACATCAACCTTACTGGCATGTACACTCCTGTAGCAGACAGGTGCACAATGTTCAGCCGCAGAGTGTGCAAAAGACAAGGCCGCTGTACGGAGTGTCAGGTTGTGTAGACAACCTCTAAGATGGTGCACCTCGGGCAACGGACTGCAGGAGCAGGACGGCTAAAAGTCTAGACAAGGAAGGCCGAACTAGGTCACGTATCTCTCGCAACCAAAACGATATGCAGCGACCCAACAATGGAACTTTTGCGAGTCAAACATCAACAAAAGCTGTATACGAGCCTGACAGTGTGCAAGGTACTTTTTTGTTTGTTTGGAGTGATGTGGGACCGCAAGACTTACTCCCTTTGGGATTTTTTTCTTGGTGTGTGACACATAGGAAAGTCGCTTTATTTATTGTTTATTTATACTTTGATCGGAAACTGGGGTACACTTTGGATCCTTAGTTCCTCAATTAAGATGACGTGTTTCATTTATTGGGTGGTGACTTGTAGGCTTTCAGGTGGCATATTGTTCATTCATTATGTTCGGAGACCGATGGTGTCTTTTTAATGCTTATATTTTCAAGATGGATGCCAGCGTTCTAGTGAACGGGGTACTTAATATTTATGTCAACGCTGCGGGCTTATTGTCTCCACCAGGCGGAGTTGCTGTACTTTATACCGAAATAAGTCGACTTTAGCGAATAGTTTGATGGCGTGGTCTTCAATGTTACCCTTGAGATTGTGATTTTTCTTGTCCTCGTTCATCCGGGCGCTCCTAACGTCCATCGGAGGCATCGATTTTGTATCGGTTGGAGAGACTTGATATTTGTATCGCAAGTGACACTCCATACTGCGCAGGTATAGAGGAGGTTTGGTTGTACTGTCGACCGATAAAGCTGGTATTTCGTCTTCGCGTTGAGGCTTTTACTCGTCAACAACGGGATTAAAGCGTTCACCATCTTCAGCGTGTCCTTTTTGAGTTGTTGGGCGTGCAAGGTGAAGGTCAAGGACTTGTCTAATGTTATTCCCAAATATTTTGTAGATGTCGACAACGGGATTGGCTGCCCCATAACCCTCAACAGAAAACGGAGAATCGGCAGTCTCTGTTTGGTGAAGAATACTGATGTAGTCTTCGTGGGGTTGATGGAAATCTTATTAACCTTTAACTAACGTGGTGGCAAACATGGGACACTAATACCGTGGTGCGATCAATCTGACCTCTCACATTTTAGGTGGGCGTAATATTAACAATTTGAACACCTTTGAAATTCTCTTTTATACATATGAAAGAGCCTTTAATACTAAGTAAGTAAATAGACGGGCGCGGTGGCCGAGGGGACTGAGGCGCTCCAGTCATGGTCTGCACGGCCACTACGGTCGGGGGTTCGAATCCCCCCTCGGGCATGGATATTTGTACCGTCCATAGTATTAGCTAGTTGATAAGTAGTTTGTAAGTTTAGGGACTGATGACCCCGTAGTTAAGTCCCATAAGCTATACAAACATTTGAACTAAGTAAATAAACATGAAAATCCAATATAATGACATCAAATAATTATTGTTAAACTGGCATTCCGATATGTTTACTGCAGATCTCGTACACTAATACATTTATATGATTTCCATTAGCTAATAATGACAATAAAGCTTTGATAGATTTTGTATATTTTCTTGAAGAATCAATAAAACAAAAAATGTTACGTTTTTAAGTCGAAGAAATACCTCTTCAAAAATGAGAGCCATCCAAATCACAACTTTTCACAAGACCTTTTAGACATGATATGTCGTTAGTCGTAACTCCTGCGGAAGTCGTGGGTTCTGAGCTCGCTTTTGCATATGTTTCAGCACAAGACTACGAGCCAGCTGTTTCAGAAGGATACCAGTGTCGACAGTAGCTTCATCTGATCCGATCTTCTGAAGAACATATGCATTTCTCACCTTTTCTTCAAAGTTTCGGTTTGAAGTGTTCACATATAGTCTGATACTTGCTCCATGTTTGAAAATCTTTGAAATGGAAAATATCGGGAATATGTGAGGAAAGTAGTAGCAGAAAAAATTACACAAACAACATAGTGTGGTCAAAATGACCGCGAGCTATTTTCGAAAGGACGTCACTCATGTCATAGAAGCTCTGGCATAACATCATACCTCTGCCGGTCCAGGGTCCACTCACAACTAAACTGGAAGCTAACAAGCCGATGGGCACAGTGAATGACAGAGCCGCGGTGGAGTAGCCGAGCGGTCTAAAGCGTCTCGCTGCGGAGCGCGCGGTTGCTCGCCGTGGAGGTTCGAGTCCTCCCTGGGGCATGGGTGTGTGTGTTTGTCCGTAGGTTAGTTTACCTAGGTTTAAGTAGTTTGTAAGTTACGGACTGATGACCACGCAGTTTGTTCCAACAGATTTACAGACATTTGAACATTTGAACCACAAGACATAAAGAGCTAAAAATTTTTACAGTTACTAATGTCTACCCGGGGAAGGCTTTAGGCACGGTTTTATGGCGATCGGATAGCTATTTATCTATATACATTAATGTGAATGTCTGTTAGGTGTACGCTTATCATGTCCGAACAACAAGACACAGAGACTTAAATATTTATACAGTTACTAATTTATACCTGAGCAAGGTTTTAGGCACGGTTTTATAGCGATCTGATAGATATTTAGTGATTTGAAAAATATAACGCGAAATACGGAACAACTATTACTCTTTGGAAATTATATTTACTCTTTGAAAATGCTTATCCATTGAATTATAGTTCAAATGTTCAAATGTTTGTTAAGCTTATGGGACTTAACCACGGGGTCATCAGTCCCTAAACTTACAAACTACTTATGAACTAGCTTATACTAAGGACGGCACAAATATCCATGCCCGAGGGGGGATTCGAAACCCCGACCGTAGTGGCCGTGCAGACCGTGACTGGAGCGCCTGTCCCCTCGGCCACCGCGGTCGGCTAGGTTTAAGTAGTTTGTAAGCTACGGTCTGATGAGCACGCAGTTTGGTTTACAGACATTCGAACATTTGAATGAATGATAGGGAAATGGCTAAATCGCAATTGTTGTCGAAAGCGCGCGGTCAGATAGGTTAAATGGTGCCCATTCTTCCGTGGCATCTATCTGCCGTTGAGCTCTGATGCAAGGTACGTGGGCACGACATGTGTGACGGCAAATGTGTTCGGGGACAGTTGGGAGGCTATCGATCACAACTTTTTCGGCGCGTCCGGGAGAAGGCAGGGCGCAAGCGAAATGCACCGGCCGCCACTGGCGACGGCGGGCGCGCGCCTAGGTTTCTCCGGCCGCTTTGTTTGGTCGTACCGCGGGTGGGGGCAGGCGCAGGCGTGGCGCCCCTGGCGGCGCGCCGCGGCAGCGCGGCCGCGCCTGCGCACTGGACCCGCGGTCGCGCGGCGCGGCGCTTTGTTGTGTGCCGGCCGCGGCAGCGAGCAGTCGTGGCGCCGCGCTCAGCTGCGAGATCGGTGGCTCGGCGACGCGAAGCGAACCCGCCGTCTCCGAGAGCTCCGAAGCCGTACGCGCCGCACTCGCGGGTCTTCGCGGTGACGCAGTGCGGCTTACTCGCGCCGACGCGCTATATAAACGGACGCCGGGCGCCGCGGCGCGCCCGCCACGGCCAGACGAGGGACCGCCGTCGTCTCGCACCGCACTCCCCGCACCGCCACAGCTCTCCTCCGCACATCCGTTTTCTGTACCGGTCCGGAAGGAACTTATACAGCGAACAACAGGCCGGTAGACCTTTGCAAAGAGGTGACGGCGTCTGTGTGTGCGTGCACTCGTGTACCGTAATCTGTAGAAACCTCTCCGTCACCGCTGTCAACTGTACCGGAAGATTCGTCCCCGACACTAGGAAGCTCCGCTGCCTTCCCTACCGGCGACTCGTAGCGTTCCTGCCTCCACCGCCCACCTCTCCGACTGGCTTTTGTTTGGCAGTGGTTGCGCCAAAAAAGAATAGAAAAAATCTGCAGTGACTGTGAAGCAATAAGGAAAAAGATACCAGCTAAATTCAGAATTTAGTGGAGACCAGTGTCACCCGACTGACAGCAGCGCAGCGGCCGGTGTAGCAGGTGTGGGCCCGCCCCCGATGCATGCCTGGTGAGCGCGAGCGCCGCTGGGGCCGCGGGCTGTGCGCCATGTGGGCGTGCGCGCTGCTGCTGCCGCTGGTGGTGCGCGCCGCGCTGGCGCGCGCCTCCGCCCCCGCGCCGCCCCCGCCGCCCCCGCCGCCGCCGCCGCCCGCCGCCGCCGGCCTCGAGCCCTCGGTGGTGGAGTGGCCGCCGCCGTCGGGCGCCGCCTCCGGCCTGGGCCCCCGCCAGCACGCCCACGCCCCCGACTACGGCGCGGGGGGCGGCGCCGGGCCCGGCGCAGGCGGCGTCCTCAGCTGCGGCGGCGTGCCCGCCGTCCTCAATGTCTCCGCGCAGGTGAGCAGCCGCCGCCTCCGGAAACAACCTTACTCCCACTAAATGGCTGTCACTTCAAAATGTGTGGTCTAGACTCGTAATTTATTCGCAATAGTGAATTATTAAAACTGCACTGTAGAGCTGTGGATGTTATATCAAATAAGGGCAGGTGAAAATTTGTGCCGCACCGGCACTCGAACCCCGATTTTACGCTTTTCGCGATCGGTTGCCATAACCCTTCATCACACTTTTTTTTTCAATCGTAAATTAATTTTTTTCATATTACAATTTATTAAAGGGTGCTAAGAAAAATGTAAAAAAATTACACAATCTAAATTATAGTTTCCAAATGACAAGCCAAGATCGCAAACTAACAATTTATTAAGTGACGACCGGTTTCAGTGCACTGTGTCACAATCATCTGGTCATACATATGTTATAATCTGGTCACCTTGTTAAAAAAGTGGGTGTAAAATAACAAGTGCAATATTGCACTTAGTCACTATATAAAAAAATACATAAGTTAAAAACATAACAGCTTACAAAATACTCAGAGTATTTTGTAAGCTTTCATGTTTTTAACTTACGTACTTTATATATATATATATATATATATATATATATATAGAGAGAGAGAGAGAGAGAGAGAGAGAGAGCAATGTTGCACTTGTTATTTTACACCCACTTTTTTTTTTAACAAGATGGCCAGATTATAACATATGTATGACCAGATGATTGTGACACAGTGCACTGACACCGGTCGTCACTTAATAAATTGTTAGTTTGCGATCTTGGCTTGTCATTTGGAAACTATAAAACGAATTGATCGCCTCCAGACCAGACGATGTCAGGTAAATTGTTGAAAAAAAAGTGCATTTCTTACACTTTGCATGTATGCAAAACTGAGTGAAACTTAAGAAATTTATTCATACCTACCACTAAAAAAAAAAAAAAAAAAAAAAAAAAAAAAAAAAAAAAAAGGAGAGAGAGAGAGAGAGAGAGAGAGAGAGAGAGAGAGAAGAAGAAAGACCATCTGTCAGCGAGGAGCGCATTCTGCTGACAGAATCTGTTCAGTTAACCTTATAAGGCAGCAATGGTTATCTGCAAGGCAGTTTCCAGTGTTAAACTTGTAGGTCAATGACAAAAAGACTTCGCTTTGCACATCTGCAAAGCAACGCAGTAAAGGGTTAACCATTACCCTATCCCTACACGTTTCCAGTAAAGCTACAACGAAGAGTTGAAACAGCAATACACTGTACTGTATCATACACAGATTATAGCTGTACGGTTAAATTCTATATAAGTGACAATTGTGATTGATTTGCATCAGTACCAAAACTATTGTACAATGACGTAAAACGGATTAGTCCCTAAGACACACTGATTACGTAAAATACTTCTTTGTACTTTCAGCTATATCGAGATTAGTGGTATCTGCACTAGCTGAAATCGAACTACGAGGCGCGTCCAGAACGTAAGTTCCGTTTGGTAATAAAATGAAATTGTACACAGATACAGAAGAAATTTTTATTGCACAAAATTCTACAACTCTTAAACTACTTTTTAACTGCCGAAATTTTGTAGGCACTTGTCGTAGCGTGCCACAAGTTTTTGCATGCATCCTTCACAGAAGGTTGCCGCCTGTGTATTCAACCATGTGGTAACAGCTCTTTATCATCGTTGAAGTGTTGACCACCAAGGACAGATTTTTTGATGTAAGAAGAAAGTCACTAGGAGAGAGGACCGAGCTGTATGATGATCAAAAAGGGCCCATTGAAATTTCTGTAAGAATTGTTTGATCACATTCGGTGTGTGAGGTCAAGCATTATCGTAAAAAAAAAAAAATCTTTTGACAGTAATCCTCTTCTTACACCTAAAATCTGTCCTTGGTGGATAACACTTCGACGATGATGACGAGCTGAAAGAAGATGTTGCCACATGGTTGAATACACAGGCGGCAACATTCTATGAAAAAGGCACACAAAACCTTGTGCCATGCTATAACAATTACCCACAAAATTTCGGAAGCTATGTAGAAAAGTAGTTTAACAGTTGTAGATTTTTGTACAATCAATATTTTTTCTGTATCTATATCTGTATCTGTTCATTTTATATAACCAAACGGAACTTACTTTCGGACGCGCCTCGTATGTAGCTCAAAACAATTAGGGAATCAGGTGAGATGTCATACATAATATGGTAATGTACTGTATTCACATATTGGTACAATTGATCTTTTACATAATCAGAGTGGCTTAGAGAGTAATCTGTTTTACGTCATCGTACAATTGTTTTGGTACTGATGCAAGTCACTCAGAATTGTCACGAGTGTGTGATTAAGTGGAATATGTTGCTGTTTCAACTCGTCACTTGAGCTTTACTTCCCGTTTACTTAGAGCGAGGCACCATGGGCTACCATAACAGGGAAAAATTAATTCCCATTGCCAACTAATATGGTGTGTGAGATCACCTCGTAAGGCCAGTACAGTTACACACCTCCGTGCCATGAAAAGTATCAGGTTATCAATCAGCTCTTGAGGGATATTTGGCCATTATTCCATGAGTGCATTGCCCAGCTCTGCAACCGCTGTGGGGTGTGCTGGACTGGCTGCAATGCGTCTTCGCAGTGCATCCCAGACATGCTCAATCATCTTTAAGTCCGGTGAACAAGCTGGCCACTTGAAGCATGTTGTCCACTAGTACTAGCGCTATCGTCCACCAGAAGGAACCCATGTTCTATGTCTCCAGCGTAGGGCACAACAAAAGGTCGAACGGTCTCGTCTCTATACCTATGAGCAGTCACAGCGCCATTCCGTACGTTCGCCAAAACTGATTCCATCTATATAGTTCCATCTTATTCTGTAATTGAGACTGCAGCTGGTCTATTTTTAAATCCAAATAATAAATGTATTTACCAACAACTGTACAAACTTTACGGCTGTTGGTAAATACATTTATTATTTGGATTTAAAAATATTGACTGCTGCTCACACCATTCGTCCACCACCATGATATGGACATGTTCCCGGCTAACAAGAAAGATTGCTCCGATTTCCAATTTCTCTCCAGGTGAGGGAACGACGATTCCGCGACTGAACCCAAAATCTTGAGTCATCTGTGAACAGAATCTGGTGCCATTCGTTACGATTCAAATCCTGTTGTTCCTCCGCCCAGTTTCTGCAGGCTAAACGTCGTAGTGGTTTTAATAGTACACACACACACACACACACACACACACACACACACACACACACCATAGGTTTTCGTCTTAAAGGCCAAATTCCCGAAGGCGATTTCGGACTGTTTGTTTTGATATTGCGCGCCCTGTTGCTGCCGAGAGGGTGAGTTGCATTCAGCCTACTGTCTCGACGGGCTGTTAACTTGAGATAACGGTCATCTCTTCCTGACGTTTTCCGTGGATGACCTTGGCCTTGCTTTCTTTTAACGGTTCTCGTTGTCTGAAATCGCACACAGGATCTGGAAATTACACTTTGGGACACTCAAATAGCTCCTCCCTCTGTGTCTGTCAGGCTTCCAACCTTCCTATGGCTCTCCATGCCGTAGCCTCGGATGAGTCACGTTGTTGTTGCACTGCGCTGCCTGCTCGCTACACTGCCTGAACCCAACCGTTTGCGTAATTCTTCTGGTGGAGTAAACACAGGTCATCTGCCTGTTGTTACCACTGTCTCGGTTGCCGCAATGTTGTCGTCTCCACTCCGTAGAACCGCAAGAAAGACGTCGAACCATTTTAGATCAATGCTACAGAACCTAGATATATCAACTGATCCCGTAATTATTTTGACCTGTGCATAAAATTTTATGTCACAACTACATGTTTCGAGACAACATTATTCCATTCTCAAGTACTGAGAAGAAGTAATCATATATTAAAATAGGGCACGGCTTACGCACCAAATAAGCAAATCACAAAACTAACATACGTATAAAATTCGCCTTTCGCTAGACAGTCATTTATAAAATAAGGGCAGCATATGTGCTTTGTCAAGGTAAAGTTGTCATTGGAAAAACATACTGCTGTGGTGACGCATTGTTGTGGTCTAATGGACAGCAGCTCTCGCATATTAAAGATTATCCATATGCATCGAAACTGTCAAAGGTGACCTACGATAATATTCTCCTGACATCTAGTCATCCATTAAAATTTCAGGTTCTATATTTTCTTCCAATCGACACACGAATTTTAATGGTATGTTAATTTTGTGATTTTCTGCTTTGGTGCGCGATTCGTCGAAATCCCGCGCCTTATTTTAATAGCTGCTTCCTTGTTTTCAGTAGTTCAGAATGCGGTAAAGTTGTCGCGAAACATGCCGTACTGTCAATTGTACGTGATTTGCATAACTACTAAAACAATTGCACGGTGGCGTCAAACAGATCAACCACTGTAGACCCTCACTATATATGAATATTAAAATGCCTCAACGAGATAACGAAGATAACAACGTAGCAGAATGTGTCATTTTCTTTCTTCATGTTGCGGGGAAAGAGTAGGCCTATAGGCTACGAGCGCTACTGTCTGTACTGACTGTCTTGTACAAAGTCAGTGTGGCATATGGAAGTTTACTGTGGTCCTAGAAACGTGTTCGAATAGCCTTGTAGTTAACGCAACCCTCGCGAAAAGCGAGATGTAGGGTTCGAGTTCCGGTCGGTCACAAATTTTCATCTGCTACTTTATAATGTATGCCTTTGCTTATTTTAGTGTAGGCAAAGTACAGAGAAACAACATTTCAAAACAGGAATGGCGTTCGTTGCAACGGAAAAGTCAATTACATCGGGAGAAGACGCTAAGCGAAATTGACATTTGAAGTACATGAAACGCGAAGCTAACGCGTCCCGAGGCGTGGGTCTCGCTTGAGGTCGAGATGCGCTTGCTGCCCGAATCATGTATTCGAAACGTCAACTTCGCTTTGCTTCTTCTCCGGATGTAATTGACTTTTCCGATGCAACGAACGCCACTCCTCTTGTGATTTTTCATGATACTGATTGCATAAGAAATAATATGGAGTATCGATTAAAATTACATGTGTTTGTGTTGAAAATGATATTTACGTTTCAGACTGTCTCATAGTAGTAATATTCATAAGCCCATTCCATACGCTTATGACCGTGAAAGTCTTTTTCCAATATCTATTGTAGTACCACAGATAGTTTTGGTGTAAAAGGTGACTGGAACAATTTGTATGTACATACCGGCTGGTTATAATTAAACTGATGGTGTTCCACAAGTGTTGCAGCGCGCACTGTATACATCGCAGGACGCTGAAACTTCGTAGGCATGTTCAGCAATCGGTGCGCTCTCGGAGTTTGATGATTGATATATACAGGGTGAATCACCTAACACTTGCACCGCAAATATTGCGGAAACGGAAGGTGCGATTGATGTGCGGTTTTCACAGAATGGATTAGTAGTCAGGGGCTCGTATTTTTAGCCAAGAAACAGATTGTAATATCACTTAAAAAGGGTATTTTTTATGCAAACAGTTTTTTGTAAATGGGACAATGTTTGTTTCTAACATTCACTGGAATTTTTGACACCAGCTGTGTACAAAGAATTTTGAATGGCATTTTTATCACGTTTCGTTTGGCAGCTACAACCGTTCAAAGTTTCGAGGGCGGAGGCTGCGATAGCGTAGCTCACTGGCCGAGTGGCTGGCCCCTGGGGCACGGCCCACTGTCACATGACCACCAGCCAGTTAGCTACGCTCTCGTAACCTCCGCCCCCAAAACTTTGTATGGTTGTAGCTGCCAAACTAAACGTGATAAAAATGCCATTCAAAATTCTTTGTACACAGCTGGTGTCAAAATTCCAGTGCATGTTAGAGACAACCATTGTTCCGGTTGCTGGTAGAACTTTCGGGTTATAAGGCCGTGGTCCATAAAACTTTCCAGTTTCACCTGACGTTTCGTCCAGAGCTGCGCCGGACATCTTCAGAGGTCTTCTTACTTTTGTTGAGACTTGCCGACTGAACATCAGTCGGCAAGACTGAATACAAGTAAGAAGACCTCTGAAGATGTCCGGCGCAGCTCTGGACGAAACGTCAGGTGAAACTGGAAAGTTTTATGGACCACGGCCTTATAACCCGGAAGTTCTACCAGCAACCATGACACCCGGTCGTGAAAGCCTTCATTGCATAACCATTGTTCCATTTGAAAAAAATATATGTTTGTAAAAATACCTAGAAAGTATATTTTTTATGCAATCTGTTTATTGGCTAACAATACGAGTCCTTGACTACCAATCCATTCTGTGAAAACCGCACATCAATTGCACTTTCCGTTTCCGCAATATTTGCGGTGCAAGTGTTAGGTGATTCACATTGCTACCAGCCTAAACAGTCAAAATGTGAAATGTTTCCTGGTTTTACGTCAGCATTCCGTTGCTTGTTTGGCGACGCTTGTTGATGTCGTTTGTGAAGTGACTATTGGTGGAAAGGTTTAAGAAGCTTGAAGTTTTCCGCGCGAACTGCAATCGTTATCGGGAAGAAAGACCGTTCACTCCTGGGAAAGTTCTTTTACCAGAACGGCAACAACAACAGCGCTGCATTGCGGGAATATCGCCAACAGAAACAGGTGCGACGAGTTCCGATATCAATAAAAGGGCTAAGGAATATGATCATGAATTTTGAAGAAACGGGTGAATTAGACAGTGCAGCAAGGAGAGGTTGTGAAGTTGCTGTGGCTGCAGTCGGACGTGCAGCACGCGCCTCAAATTTTGCAGCCAGTGCTCCAGCTGTGGCACGGGAATAGTCTCTCCGCTGTTAAAAGGATTTCGCGGCGCATTTTACACCGGTTTCTCTCTACGCGATTTCAAGACGTGTGGCATTCCAGATCACCCGACCTAAAATCGAGTGACTTCTGGTTGTGGGGATATTTGAAAGATCGAGTCTATCAGGTTCGCATCAGTAGTCTTCCTGATTTGAAGGATAGCAAACAACGACATATCGTCCACATTATACGTGATATGCTGCTGGCATCTGTCGACAATGCCGTGTTATGGATGCAAGCATGTTGCTGAGTCGGGAGACCGTACTGAAGACATTGAAGACATGTTCTAACTTGTAACCATATACTAAAAAAAAGAAAAGAAAAAAAAAAAAAAAGAAAGACATCCTCACTGCCTAGCGTGTCATTATTTTCGCCTAGTGGCAGAACCTGGAATTATAATGTTTTTCATCACGCTCCGCGAGCGCATCGATTACTGAAGATATGCACGAAGCTTTAACGTCCTGTGATACGTACAACCGCATCGCAGCACCCACAAATCCGTCAGATTTCCGTTACGTTTTTCTCCCTTTACATAATTAACAACGACACAAACCACTTTTTTCACCTTTGTTAGAGTGAACTTTTTGACTTAAAATGTTATTTACATAAACTTTCAATAATGTATGTAAAATATGGCCGTCAAATCTACTATAAAATCTAAACCATTTATCGCTTTCAGACGTCTGACCTCACTTTTGGAAGAACACAATATTGGGAAAAAACACATTTTACAATTTATCGCCAAAACAAAGCATATCAGTAAAATACAGATTAAGAACCGAAATTGCTTGAATCCCTATAACACCCGAATACAGTGCCAATGAGCGTTATGTAAATAGGTAACTTCCTATGCGTGCAGACGACCGTACCGCCAGAACGTTCTTCCCGAAAAACCGTTACGTGATGGTTTGGTCCGGTGACCTACAGTGTCAATGCAGCCATTAGAAATGCATTGTGGAATGATTGACGTGACGTGACGGTCATTGTGAACCGGTCTTAACAATCTTTAGTCCTGGCAGGCCACAAAAATAGGTAATTTGTGCTAAGTTTTTAAGCAAAAGCACGCCTTCGACGCATCTCTTTATTTATGTCCTCTTATAGATCTTTTGTCGTAACGTCATCCAATTTTCCAGTTGCATTCATTGACACACAGGGTAAACTTCGAAAACATCCAGTCAAGATCGCTTATTAAAATTTCCATTTATTTACCGATCTCCATCATCAGACCTAAAAAATCAACGGTGCACATCGAGAAATGCTTCTGCATCACTAAAGATCACGGGCACTAAAAATTCTACTGTACGAACAGTTTATTGATGTTTACATACCTGTGTAAACCTCGTCAAGCAGTCGTCATTGACCAACTACCGTGAAAATGCATGACTTGTATCTGTACGGTGTATTGTGCGTTTGTCAAATGTATAAAATCGCTTAATCTCTTCATAAATACTGTACAGCTGTTAACAAAAGTCCACTTGACGTGCCTCGTCGAAAATAGCTGCCTAAACTCACGTCGAATTATCCAGCGAGGTGGCGCAGTGGTAACGCACTGGACTCGCATTCGGGAGGATGGTGGTTCAAATCCACCACCGGCCATCCAGATTTAGGTTTTCCGTGATTTCCCTAAATCACTCCAGGCATATGCTGGGATGGTTCCTTTCAAAGGGCACGACCGATTTCCTTCCTCATCCTAACCCAAAAACTCCGAGCGTTAGCTCCGTCTCTAATGGCTAAGCTGTCGACGGGACGTTAAACCCTATGCATCCATCCATCCATCCATCACGTCGAATTCACCGAAGCACAGGTACCAAACTGACCGCTAGGTGGCCTTCATGGGTCACTATGTTGCTAGCAATTACAGTTAGAAGGCAGATACAGAATCTAATGCGTGGTATGAAGCATTGTTGCTCCCACAACAAAACATAAAAAATGCTGAAGAAATTATTATCTAAGGTCTGATGTTGATCGTTGACTACCTTTCGCCTTTTGTATTTTATATGTTTATGTATCTGCAGTCTTTCTAAAACGTCAGATCAGATTCCTTTCCTTTGGGAGCTTTAAGCATGATATTCATCCCTTGACATATACCTTGGAGTTTTTGGTTGCTCATCCGCTGGTATTCCCCAAAAATAGCTTCATTACAGTTGCCAGAATGCTCGCGAAACCCACTAAAATGAATGATTAAGGCATTTTACACGAGTACATTTGACAAACCCATAATACGCCGTACAGATGTAAGTAGTGTATTTTAACGGTTCTTGGGCAATGACAGGATTTCGACAGGTATGTAACCATCACAGTAGACTGTGTTCGAAAACTAGAATTTTCGGTGTTCGTGGGCATTTGCGAAGCAAGTTCATTTCTTAATGTTTTCCCTTGTCTTTTTCAGTTATGATGGTGGCAGCAAGATCCATCGAAACCGTTAAATAAGTGGAAATGTATATACTCAATCTTTGCTGGTTATTACCAAAGTTGACGTAAAGAACAGATCGCAACCAACTTCAAGTGAAAATTTTCATTTACAGGGTGTTCCACAAGGAATAGTAAATATTTCAGGAGGTGGTAGTAAAGACGAAATGCGATAAAATGTCATATTACAAGTGTCCAGTATTCATGGAGTAGTCTGAAAAACAAACAAACTTAGAGCAAAGGCAAATGAGGAAGTTCAACGTTCATTTTCAAAACTTCCACCACTAATTTCAATGCACCTTTGACACTTATTGCTAACACAACGTCAGAGGTTACTTTTGCATTCTTTTATGAGAGTTGCACTATTCATAATCCGCACGCTCAAATCGCGTCTCTCGTTAACTTTTTCTTTGTGGACTTCGCATTTCAACCATCCTCACAGGCAGAAATCCGAAGGTATAAGGTCCGAGGATTTTGGTAGCAAAGAAACTGTTCCGAAGAACGTGTAGACAACTGGGTCCTGTAAAACAAAGCGGTCACACAACAGAACCACTGAACTGATTGTCCATCAAACCACACATCACATTTGCAGAGATGCGTTCTTGAAAATGTCTCTCCACAATGGAATGTGGGTTTTCTTCTGTCCATTGATGTGAATTACAAATGTTGATGCCGTGATAAGTGTAATTGACTTCTTCAGTGAAGAGTATTCAGCAACACACTTCCCATGAAAACTTCAATGTAAACTAAAGCAGGACTTGACATCAACACACCACTGCCCATACACCTTCATAGATTTAAAAAATAGGGGGGCGGGGATTTCAAAGTAAACAAAACGCTATCACTGTATAACGAACCAGCTGAGGTCTAGGGCGTTCATATCAAAATTGTCAGAAAATATTCCTGAAAAAAATTCGTAATTTTGTCGGAGGACTTCGGGTTTATCGTGTGGAAGGAAGGCAATGTAAATGATCAACGGCTGTTACGATTCCAAAGCTAGAGAACGTAAGTGTTGGACTAAAAATCTGAGGATAAATATAAGAAGAGCTACACATTAAAAATCTCGTGAGAAAATAATCATGTGCAGGATAATTAATAAAGACTTAGAAAATAAGAACGTAGAAATTGTCCACAACAAATGTAGTCAGTGGTCTGAAATGTGCAGGAGCTGCGACATAGCTCAGCGTGCCTGTAAAAAGAGGAAAGCCGTATAGCTTTTTTGGGTTCAGGAAATCCCAAAGGACAGACTCGGTCATCCGAATTGGAAAGCTTGTTCAGACATAGATATATAATGGGACCTTTCCTTGGCGAAATGTCAGAGTTGTGTCTTTTAAGGGTAGGGGACTAAGAAATGAATGAGCGCGTCTGGTGTTTGAGCTGGATGATAAGTTGATGACACGCCATAATTTATAAAATTTTAGATGCCGGAATGCGTCCCTTCAACCACACAACTCCATCCCCCCTTCCCCAGCCATAGTACATTTGCAAACTTGTCTGCGTCCATAAAGTGATGGTGCAGATTCAACCGGTCACAAAAATGCAACGAAATGAAGTAGAAATGTGAAACTTTCACCAAATGAAAGAGAATCTCCCCAAGTTTAACTAAATTTTCATTTTGGTGCGCGCATAGTAATGATACAATAAAGAAGGAAGTGAATTACGTAGCTGCACCACAGGTCAGCCTATTTCAGTCGGATGTGGACGGAACAGAGGAAAGCTCAGTATTTTCTGCGGCGTGCTATATTTGAACCAGTGACACGTCTTCAGCCTGAATAAAGTCGTGTTTACAATGAATTCCCGACTCATAGAAATAACGTTAAACGGTGGGATCAGAAATTGTGTTTGTTGGATCAAAAACGTCGTGGCAGGCTTTTGGTTAATGACTAAACTGTAGATGCGATACGGGACGCCTACCTAATAGGGGTACCAAGAAATCGTTGCTTGTGTGTGGTCGAGAACTAAAAGAAGACTACAGACCATAAAGGTTTACGAGATACAGGTTGCAGTAGTTGCACGCTATCCATCCATTACGCCCACGGTACTTTGCTTCATAGATGCTTCATGACAATGCGGAATAATTCCTAAAGAGGATGAGGCCATATTTCATGTGCGTGACCACACACGTGAAATCGCTATAACGTCAGAATATGGGTTACTGTAAATCCACATGTCTGCAACGAATGCCAAAGTAATTTCCCTAAGCTGAACGTCAAGGGGTGCCCTTAGACATGATAAAATTATTGGCCCTTATTTCTTTGCGGAACAACCTGTGACGTCTAACAGCTACCTAGCCATTACAGCCATTACAGTTGCATGCAGTGCCACAAATTCAAGATGAAGTTGAAGCTGTCATCTTCCAACAGGACGGCGGTCCTCCACACTACGTCAGAATTGTTCGGGAGTTTTCTGAATACATCATCTGTGTAGTGATGGACAGGAAGCGGCGGATTTTAAGCCAGGGCCACCGCGATCTCTGGACGTGACGCTCCTAAAGATTTTCTTGAGGGGCTTATGTGAAGCAACGTGTGTGCAGTGTTCATATCAACGACAATGACAATTTACAGTAAAGAATTTACTCGGGTACACCTGATTTCCTATAACGTGTATCGAATGAGCTGGAGTGTCGTTTAAATGTGTGTAGAGCAATAAATGGAAGCCACATCTAACTGCACTGAACAGGTATGCAAACTTGTAGTGCTTTTGCTTCATCTGCTGAAGCTTTTACATCTGAATCTTGTTTCGTTGCCTTCCTGTGACCATTTAAAGCTGCATCATTTATTTTCCGAAATTGATATTTTTCAAAGAAAATAAAACAATAAGATTTAATACAAAAAACTACTTCTGCCGTTTGTCTTCGTAGTAGTCGTTTTTCTGCGTATTTCTGCTCGATACGTATCAACGTGAGAATGTAGTCTTCCTATGACGTCACGAATTGAACTTCTCATTTGTAATGTCTAGATAACTTCATTATAGCTCGTGTCCAGTATTTGTCAAGCAAGTATTTATCGATGAATGACGATGAAGACCTGGTTCCTGTGGATCATTCGACTCCAGGAAGAATTATGAAAAACGAAAGACGATGTGACGCGAGACACAGAGTTATATGAAACTTCCTGGCAGATTAAAATTGTGTGCCGGAACCGGGACTCGAACCTGGGACCTTTGCCTTTCGAGGGCAAGCGCTCTACCGACTGAGCTATCCCGACACAATGCCGCCCCACAACTTACTTCCGCTAGTACCTCGGTAGAGCGCTTGCCCGCGGAAGGCAGAGGTCCCAGGTTCGAGTCCCGGTTCCAGCACACAATTTTAATCTGCCAGGAAGTTTCATATCTTCGCACACTCCGCTTCCTTGGCGACGCAATCCCAGGAGCTGGACCTCTGTGCTGAACCTTGGCGCGGTCATAATCCATTCAGAGTATTTTCGCCAGGTAATGTTCTGTGACTGGGGACTTGCTAGGCTGCTGTATTCTTGTGTGCCGCTGGTGTTCTCGGCACCGATCTTGGATAGTACGCACTATCGGACAAAAGTATATTGCATCATATATGCTGGAGATTTGACACCACACTTCCGCAGTTGTACGTCGTCTTTTACACATCCAAGCAATGCTCGTGTTTTAACTCGAGGTTGGAAGACTGTCTTCACTAAATGCTTCCTCAGAATGCGTCTTATTTTCGCGAATAATGCAAAAAAAAAAAAAAAAAATAAATAAATAAACGCAACTACTGCGACCTCAATAGAGTTCTCTTCTGGTTCATTCGGTTCTGCAAGGGGTGCAGGACGCAACGCTAACCTAATTTGACAGTTCTGGTTGACATTCTTCCGGAAAACCGTTCTGATGTTCAATATCTTCCTTGATACGTCAGTCGTCAGAAATAGTACGAGCCGTATGTACCAAAAGTTTTGAGCACGCCTTTCCTCTGAGCTGGGTGGTGGCAGCTGCCCGCTAGGAAGGATAGGTCGGTGTGCGTCTTCTTCCGGTCCAAAGTGCCGTCAGCTCTTCTTTTTACCAGGACATTCTGAAAGGGAAGCACTCCATCCAAGTCGGCTTCTATAATAAACTTGATGTTCTGATGTGTAAAACTGAAGTGCGTACGGAAGCCATTCAGCTTGTCTCTAGCTCGTGCCGTTCCGGCCAAAATTAAGCCCTGGGCGAGGATGAGAGAAGGCAGGGGGCGAAACCCGATGCTGGCACATAGTTTACTCCTCTCCAAGGTGGCCTCCAAACTTAACGTTGTCTTGTCCTTGGCGTCGCTTTCAAGTATTTACATCGAATCGGACCTTACTTTTGGAATAGCACTCGTATATCAAGAGTGAAGTTCGTTTCGCAATTTCTTGGAGTGTATTGACGTGTTGCGATGCTATCAACGCTAGTATTTTTCTTATTTTTCTTGATATTGATTGCATAATAAATTAAATGAAGTGCCCATTAAAACATGCTTGTGTTATAATATTTTTTTTACGTTCTAGAATTTTTATAGTCCTGCCTGTTCATTTATGACAGTGAAAGTCGTTGTTCAATATTTAATATTGTTACATAGATATTTGGGATGAAAACCTTATTTAGTACACCCTGTATAAAACAAGAAGAAGAAGATGATAATGAAAGGAAAACAGCGACAAGACGCGCAAAAAAACTGATTTATTACAAATGGGTTTCGGTTACATGATAGCCATTATGTGTTAGGCCGAACTCAGCAAGTGTAAAACAGGTATCAAAGGCGAAATAGTCTGATTTATTGTGTAGTTACACTTCCTGACATATACTCCATGTGACGTCCCCTAAGGTGGCCTCCACAAAAAAAAAAAAAAAAAAAAAAAAAAAAAAAAAAAAAAAAAAAAAAAAAAAAAAAAACGGTAATCTGAATCATGGAATGTATCGTTCATAAAGAAATACTCCGCTCAATTATAAAAGAGCATGGCTCTTGTTACGATTGTCCTTTTATTGTTTAAACGTATCCTTCGTGGTTGTCGGCATATATGTTTTACAGACTGCACATCCTGTGGCCGTAATTATTGATGTATGGTGCGTAATGTGTAGGTTACTAAACTTATGAATACATTATCTTACGGCATAAATAGTAAATGTTTGCTTTAATATGTAATTATTTGGTGTGGCATTAGACCCGCAATTGCCCTAATTATCGTAATATGTTAATTGTTAGAAGCCATCTTGCCCCCCTCCCCCCAAATTATTTTCATAAATTACTGTGACAATTTTATCTTTTCAGTTTACTGATGGCTTTCGTTTATAATAGATACAAATTTCTCTGTGGTTGGCGAAATGTTTTCAGGAATATTTAGCCGGAATATTAGTTTTTTTTTTTTTTTTTTTTTTTTTTTTTTTTGCACACGCGACGCCCTAACATATCGATGTATTTTCCCCCGAGTATTAAGAATGATTACCAGACTGATGTAGTAACAACTATAAAAATCCGCCTGAGATTGCCGTGCTCTATAAAAAATTCATTTGTGGTAGTTTATATATTTTTTTGTATGTGTCGTTAAAATAACTTCCGGAAATGGAAGAAACTACATCTCATCATTTCATACGATAGCCCCAAACGGTATTTATAATTACAGAAAGAATTTTTTTTTAATTTTTTAAAGTCATATGATGACGGCTATCTTGTATCCGAAATTGATTTGCAATAAATTAGATTGTTCAGCGATTGTTCGTTTTTTCCTGTCATGAATGTTTAGCGTTCGCGGTCGCGGTCGCGTTCTTAACCGGATTCAAACGTTTATTATATATACCTGTGAAATGGTATGGTCGGAATGTAGTGCCACAGGATCATCTCTCTCTCTCTCTCTCTCTCTCTCTCTATTCGTTTTGTCGATTCCGCCTCTTCGTGACCCCATAAACCAAAGCACGCCACTTCCCTCTGTCATGCACTTTCTCCCTTAGAACTTCCAGGTTGGAACACGTTGCTTCTGTGGTGCCATCGATCCACCTCATCCTCTGCCGTCCTCTTCTTCTAGTGCCTTCGATCTTCCCCAACATTAATGTTTTTTGCAGTGAGGCCTGTCTTCGCATTATGTGTCCAAAGTAGGTCAGCTTCTGTTTTAATATTAGACCTTCCAGAGAGCAATCTAGTTTTATTTGCTCTAATATAGATCAGTTGGTTCTTTTTGCCGCCCATGGAATCCTAAGAATTTTCCTCCAGCACCACTATTCAAAGAGTCAATTCTTCGCCGTTCGGCCTTTCTAATGGTCTTGGTCTCGCATCCATACATTACAACTGGGAAGACCATAGCCTTCACAATCCGTATCTCTATTGTTAAAGTTATGTCTCTGGACCTTACAATCTTTTCAAGGCTTGACATCGCCTTTCTTCCGAGCAACAAGCGTCTCCTGAATTCGTTGCTGCAGTCGCCATCATTAGAGATCTGGGACGGGAGATAATTGAATGAGGACACCACCTCCACGGATTCTCCTCCTATATCCCATGAATTAATAGGTTTAGTTGCCATAATTGTGGTTTTATTTACATTTAGCCTGAGACTGGCCTTTTCACTTTCGTTTTTTACCTTCAGCAACAGAGTCTTTAACTCTTCTTCACGTTCTGCCAGTAGTATGGTATCATCTGCATATCTGAAGTTGTTTACATTTATTCCAGCTATTTTAATTTGTGAAATAAATCGCAATTTGCGATGTTATGGCTTCGCTGTATTAGGTTTAGATGGAATACCAAACTGTGGCGATTGAAAATTTGTGTCCGGCCGGGATTCGAACCCGGGATCTCCTGCTTACTAGGCAGACGCGTTGACCACTCCGCCACCGAGGACACAGTGACCAGCCCGACTGCAGAGTACTGTTCCCTGCACGTCCGCCGCCACACACAAATCTCCATTCGCCACGCTGTCTCTTTTCTATACCACAGCCTATTTATTCTATAATGCTCGCAGCCACAATACTGTATTCCCGCATAAGGGAGAACAGACCATGAGGTATCGAGACACAATTAATTGTCGTCAGGATCCCAGCCTCGGCTTGTATACAATTATATATATATATTTGACGAATTACAGCGTTCAAATGAATGAATTAAATCTCAATTTGCGATGTATAGTGTATACAGTATTGTGTCTGCGAGCATTATAGGATAAATAGGCTGTGGTATAGGAAAGAGACAGCGTGGCGAATGGAGATTTGTGTGTGGCGGGAGACGTGCAGGGAAGAGTCCTCTGCAATCGGGCTCGTCACTGTGTCCTCGGTGGCGGAATGGTCAACGTGCCTGCCTAGTAAGCAGGAGATCCCGGGTTCGAATCCCGACCGGCACAAACTTTCATTCGCCACACTTTGGTATTCCACCTAAACCTAATATAGCGAAGCCATAACATCGCAAATTGCGATTTATTTCATTCATTTGAACGCTGTAATTCGTCAAATATAAGTATATAACTTTAATTCCTGTCTCTTCTTCATATATCCTGGCATTCCTCATACAGAATCAACTAATCCAGCGGAAACATTGCAGGAGGTGTGCTAGAGAGTAGTCTAGCTGGCGAGTGCGGGCTCGCTCCTGCTCAGCGACCAGTACACGAGACGCGGGGCGTGAAGCGTCTGCGCTGGGTTCAAGGGCGTCATGCTCGACGCGTGACTGACGCACCCAATGGAGTCCATCCCAGAGCGTCACGCATGCCGCGCATTTCAGCAAACGGTCGCCTCGTATTTAAATGGACACCTCCTCTCTACCGGGTGTTTCAGGATTATTGATTACAGTGATGTTATCTTGCAAGGTCTTTCTTGGGAAAGCTCACGACGTCTGGAACTAATCATGAATGCCTGCGTTATGTAACATCCGTCTCTTTGATCAAATTACACCATCTTATAAGCAACTATCCTGGCTCCGTGCTGACAACCGCAGAGATTTTCATACACTCTGTTTCCTCTACTCTCTTATCAACGTACACTGTCCCTCATATCTTTCCTCGACCTTAACACTCTTATCTGATCAACATAACAGAACTACTCGTTCCTGTCAGAGCAAAACCCTTTCTGTCCCTTTTCAGTAGCAGGAACCAGCCTCTGGAACTAGCTCAGTATATCAGAGAACTGAATAACACTGCCAGCTTCAAACGACAGTTAATGGATTATCTACTAAGGCAATAATTACGCCAATCTTTAATACCCTACGGTCCAGGTACGTCACAACCATTCCTCCTCCCAGATATTCCCCTAATGCCATTGCTCTCGCCAGGTACAGCTTTCTTAACTTCCTTCTGTCAGAATTCGCCAAGCCTCAACCAGTCTCGATATATTCAAAAGTACATCTTGTATCTGCTAATATCAATGTTGTTTCTACTATTATTACACTAACAGCAGCAGAAGGTGTCTCAGCGGTACTACTAGTATTAATCCTATTAGAGTTAAGTCAATACCTTTTATGTACATCCTTTTACATGTAATTAAGTTGTATAAATTATGTTATTAATTGTTTATCTGTAAAAATCATTGTTATGTTATAGGTAACACACATGTAAAGAAATACTGTATGTGTAAAACCCTGGTCCGATGTAAGAGAGGGCCCGACGGCCCTAATCTAATCAGGCTTAATAAACAAATAAATAAATAAAAATCGCACTGACGTGTTTTACGGCCCTCTTTAGATTTGTAGTTTTATAAGTTTTTGCAAACATTTTGGACCAAAATAATAATAACCCAAATAAAAACAGTGTCTGAAAGTGGTGGGTTCCGAACAACCGATTTTTAGCGTCAAAGTCTAACGTCTTGCCCACTACGCTATGGCTATCAATCTACAGATGAGTCCTTTAATCTCATACTATTGATGGCTGTCGTTAACTGATGCTAATATGGCATTTGTAGACACTAGATTATCATTTATCGTACGCAGAACGATGTGTTTTTGTTAATTCTTCAGTGGGCCACTGCTTTGAAATGACAACGTGTAAGTTACAATAAGAAAATCATCAAATACACAACGCAAGATCGCGTATGCCAGAGAGAGTTCTGGGCGAGGAATGTCACGTGACATCTCCGAACGGCTGGTTTTCGTTAATTCAATGGAGGGTGTCAAATCTCCGTTATTTTTGAAAATATGTCTCAAACGATACGAAATATTAAAAAAAAAAAAAAAAAAAAAAAAAAAAAAAAAAAAAAAAAAAAAACCACAAGGGAGCTAAGTTGTAGAGAATTTTCTCCTCTACCAATTAGGTTATTCAATTTTCGTGTCAGATCAACGGTTCGTTTTCAATTACAATTATATTACAAACTGCTTTTTTTGTCCGAAAAATTTGAAAAAGGGAGGTTCTGGTTTCTGGTGGCCTACAATCATGTCTGTAACATTTGGTAGTGATCAGTTGAACGATTCGTCTTAAAAACAGGGAACACGTTACGGACACACAGACGGACGGACAGATGGACAGACATACATCCCAAAATCGCCTTTATTTTTGCAAATATCTTTGAAACGCTACGAGATATGAAAAAACATAACAGAGCAAAGTTGTAGAGAATTTTCTCCTCTACAAATTCGGTTATTCAATTTTCGTGTCAGATGAATAGTTAAGCCGTTATTTTCATTTAAATTTAGAGCTGTCAAAAGACGATCGCAAAGGCCCACTTTTAGTGTTACTACCGTAACCTAAAGTGGGCCAATATTAAATACTAGACGACCCGGTGAACTTCGTATCATTCACCTCTTAAAATAAACCGTATTAACTTAAATCCAGTAGCTTTACAAAAGCATCATCAGATAGTCCAAGTACCGGCTCGGTAGTGGCCGGAAAGAATGGGCAAATCACGGACACATGTCCAGGATAATGTTCGTGTGTCATTCGTGCAAGTTCAGGGAAGGTTCTTACGGCGATAAAATGTGGAAAAACTATTATCGTAATCACATGAATGGTACTGATATTTTATAGAAAAATGTCTCTATTTTTTCTGTTCCGATTTCTAGGATAATTTTCCAAATTTTATTTCATAAGAACGCTACTTTTGCTTTGAACGTCAAGTATGCAAACTTTATCGCATTCAGACGAATGATATTGATATCCTATTGAAAAAAGCTCTTTCAGTTTCTCGCGAATTTTCAACTTTTCCTGGTAACTTATCTAAATAAGAACGTTCATCTTTCGTCGAACGCCAAATAATCAAAATTTTATCCCAATTGGATGAACGGTTCTCAACTTATAGTGTTGAGTACATTTAGAAACACATTGAAAAAGGAATTTGGTTCGAATTTTTCGACTTGTAAGTGTCCCTATTTTTTTCTTTTCTTGAAAACTTTCCCAAGACAATGAGACAAAGGAAAAAAAGAGAATAATTACCCCTCTCCGTCGTGCGAATAGTCAGTTATAGTGCTGAATTCAATCAAAAACACATTGAAAGACACACTTTCAGTTTTTCTCAAATTTTACAATTTTCCGGTAGATTTTCCAAAAAAATTATTTCATACAAACCTTGTCCTGTCAAACCGTACTCAAGTGACGCTCTTACAACCATGTGGCAATTGATTTTTATTCAAAGAAAAAAAAAAAAACAAATAGCTTTCGGTTTTCCTAAATTTTACTACTTTCCGGCCGACTTTTCCAAATTTTTATTTGCCGTCAATCTTCTTCTGCCTTTCAACATGAAATGTACAACATTTTATCGCAATTGGACGAACGGTATTGATAGCTCACTGGAAAAAGCTGTTTCACTTTTCCCCGATTTTCCTCTTGTTCTTAGCAACTTTTGCATATTTTATCACCGTCAAACCTTCGTTGGATTTAAACGAATATTTCAAGACTAAAATGAGCCAAATCGGTTCAGTCGTTCTCGAGTTTTAGCGAGACTAACGAACAGCAAGTCATTCCGATTATTACCATTAAAATGAGCGATTGAACTTGAGTAGTTATGACTTCTCCTTTTTCCTTCGTTCTTCCCAAATTCTCTGCATGCGTTCACTGTGTTCTCTCTTGCGTTCTTCTGACCACTTTTTACCTGTTCTGTTCTCCGTGTGTTCTTGTTTATATTTCTTAATAATGTTCCTGAACTGTTCTCTATTGGTTATGTTGTGTGATACCCAGTTCTTTAATGTCCTCTTCTGTTCAGTGATCCACTTCGCCTTGTTTTTGCTCTTGTTTGCTATCTCAAATATTTGCCTTGTGAGCCCGGTTTCATTCATCCTGCTGATATGTCCATAAAATTTCATCCTTCTCTTTCTGATGATGTCCGTTATTATTTCCATGTCTGTAAATCATTCTAGTTGGCCGCTTTATCCAAATTCCTTCCCTAAACACTGAACCATATATTTCCCTCAAAATTTTTCTTTCCTGTTTTTCAATCTCTGCAAGTAAACACGAATTGCAATAAAACGCGTCTAATTTTTATTGAGTGCAGCTGTTAGTATGTAAAACAAACAAAAAGCAAAGGCAAATCAGGACGTTCACAAGTTTATTTTCAAGAATTCTATCAGCAACTTCAATGCACTTTTGACTTCTCTTGATAAGACCACGTGTAGCTCCTCTTATGCAATCCTTGCGATTTTTTTTATGAGGGCCGCACGATTGATAATCCGAACTATCAAAACGACCCGTGTTTAGTTTTTCTTACTTGACGTCGCCTTTCAGCCATTCGAACAGGCAAAAATACAGAGGACTTCTGTGGCCAAGAAACGTGACCACATCAACCGATCGATCTTCCAGGGAAGGTTAGGTTTAGATGAGTCACCTGACGCCGAGAATGCGCAGCAGCTCTGTAATGCTCCATTCTTGTAGCCAAAAGAAATCTCTCCCAATAATGCTGAAAGCTCATTTATAAGAAACTAGCTGAAAACCCGGCGTTGCCCGGGTATTTATTTATTTATTCAAACCTTGAGTTAGTACTTCTCCTATCCCTTCTCTCTCTCTCTCTGTCCATTGCCTTTTCTCTAATGACATGTTATATTCATCACAGAAATATGGGTGTCTTGCATAATGTACAAAATTATAAGTGGAGATTCAAACAAAGAAAGATAGTAATCAAAATATAAATGATATGTAACATTCATACATTCATTTAATTTACAATTTTACTATAAACAATATTTCATGAGACATGTCCAGTATCTAATATGCATAATTTCTTTTGTAGTCCCACCCCTGAGTAAGAGGCATGAAGTTGTCTGTTTGAGAAACACGGACATGTCAAAGCCACTCCACAGTGCCGAATACAGTGCCCGGTGAGTTATTAATCGTAACGGAAAATGCAAGTCTCACTGGAAACTGCAGTCTCTTCAAGTTAGAAGCCACATCTGCCGAAAATAATGGTTATTCCACACAAAGTTTTGCCACAGTTCAATCATCTAATGTTTAAACACCAAATGAGGCGTCGTTTGGTATTTATCTGCGTTATGTGTTGCTTATGGGAATTCCTGTGTGATGATCTGGGTAGATACCTGCCTATTATCCTGTACGACTCTCTTCAACTGTCGGCGATCAACAGATGAGGTCGGCCTGTACGTATCTCTTCACGTTTCTACTTCACCATCACATCAGAAATAGTGAACCTACGGATGTTTAGGAGGGTGGAAATCTCGCGTACGGACTTCTGACATCAGTGACGTCAAATCACTTGACCATGTTTGTAGTCCGTTAGTTTCAAGGAGCGCCCATTTTGGCCTCTCGCGACATCTAATGACTACTGAGGTCGCTGATATGGAATACCTGACAAGAGGTGGCAGGAATGCACCTAATATGTTTTTGGGGGTGTCAGCATGCTTTTAATCATATAGTGTGTGTGGGGCCTTCTGTGACCTTTCGGACTTCACTGGAGCCGTTGAAGTGAGTCAGATCCCTAGCTCTCCACTGAAACTAGTCTACATCTACATCTACATGGGATACTCTGCAAATCACATTTAAGTGCCTCCCATTCCATTCTCGAATAGCACGCGGGAAGAAAGAACACCTGAATCTCTCTGTTCGAGCTCTGATTTCTGATATTTTATTCTGATGATCATTTCTACCTATGTAAATGGAAGTCAACAATATATTTTCGCATTCGGAGGAGAATGTTGGCGATTGGAGTTTCGCAAGTAGCCCACGCCGCAGCGATAAGCGCCGTTGTTGTAGTGATTCCCATCCCAGATTCTGTATCATTTCCGTAACGCTGTCTCCCCTGTATCGTGACAATACGAAACGAGCTGCCCTTCTTTGGACTCTTTCGATGTCCTCCGTCAAACCCACCTGATAAGGATCCCACACTGGGCTGCAATACTCCAAAAATGGACGGACAAGCGTAGTGTATGCAGTTTCTTTAGTAGTTCTGTTGCATCTTTGAAGGGTTCTGCCAATAAAACGCAGTCTCTGGTTCGCCTTTCCCACGATATTATCTACGTGTTCTTTCCAGTTTAGGTCTGAAGTAATAGTAATTCCTAGGTATTTTGTGGAGTTTACGGTCTTCACATTTGATTGATTTATGTTGTAAACAAAGTTTAACGGATTTCTTTTCGTACTCATGTGGACGACTTCACACTTCTCATTATTTAGAGTCAATTGCCAATTTTTACACCATACTGATATCTTATTCATATCGTTCTGCAGTTGGTTTTGATCTTCAGATGATTTTACTAGACGCTAAATGACGGCGTCATCTGCAAACAACCTAAGAGAGCTACTTAGATTTCCCCTAAATCGTTTATGTAAATAAGGAATAGCAGAGGACCAATAACACTACCCTGTGGAACGCCCGATATAACCTCTGTTTTAGTCGATGCCTTACCATCGATTACTACGAACTGTGTCCTCTCTGACAAGAAATCCCCTATCCAGTCGCAAATTTGGGGCGATATACCATAACCACGCAATTTGATTAAAAGCCGTTTGTGAGGTACGGTGTCAAAAGCTTTCTGGAAATCAAGAAATACGGAATCGATTTGCGAACCCTTGTTGATAGCACCCATCACTTCGTGTGAATAAAGAGCTAGTTGTGTTTCGCATGAACGATATTTTCTAAATCCGTGTTGACCTTGGGTCAATAGATCGTTCTGTTCGAGATAATTCATAATATTTGAATACAGGATATGTTCTAAAACCCTGCTGCAAATTGACGTCAATGAAATAGGCCTGTAGTTTAGTGGGTTACTCCTACTGCCTTTCTTGAATATAGGTGTGACCTGTGCAACTTTCCAATCTTTTGGTACAGATCCTAGTAATTAGCAAATAATTACAGGTGATCTAGGCAAAGTCATAAGCGCATAAATTTCATAAAAAATATGCAATACAATTGATATTAAACGTGTGATGTACCTTGGAGCGAAATCTAAACAAAGCTTGATACGCAAGCTGTTATCACTGACCTAGAGAGCGAAAGTGTTCATTCGAGCCAGTGGCTTTGTTGGCATTATTCGGTAACGCTGTGTGATAAGATATGTGCATAACGCGGACTGATACCTTTGTTTGGCGGCCTCTCACGCAGGGGAGCGTTACACCAGTGCACGTCACGTGACCGCCTCGTCCTCTCGCGGTGACTCAACACTGGCACTGATGCCCGGCAGTGCAGGTCAAGTGTGGCTGCCGGCTTATCGCAGCGCGACACCCGCTGGAGTGCTTTCGGCGTTTTGAATATTCTCTCTTATCTGGTATTTACCTCGTGTCACATCTTGACACGCCACTCACATCCAGGATCTGGGTACATCAAACAATTAGTTTAGCAAGCTGCTACCAAACAAATATAATCTCACAACTATGTAAATGCAATTACGGTGCAGGTCCAGCTTTAATGGCAACGCGATGACATAGACCACTCATGATATTGTGAATTTTATCCATATGGATGGTAGTTCAAATCCGTGACTGTGCTTATTGTAGGGTTGTGAATAAAAACCGCTAGCAGTCAATAATTAAAGACTGCATTATTTATTTATAACACGAGCGATTTCGGGCTTGTGCCCTTCATCAGGTGTTTATACATTCACATTAGGGATAGGCTATGAGCGCTCTCGAAAAACGCCCGACGCTAAGGCAAATTCTCAAGAAATTCTAAGAGTACTCTCGAGAAGTTATCGACAGTGCTGCGCTCTTTGGATGCAGAGCAGTACTACAAGGAAGCTTTGAGACAGAGCAGTCGTAATAGTTGGTGCCGTACGTGCAGGAAAGAAATGTAATAATAATTATGAGTAGTAGTAGTAGTAGAATGTTTTGCAGAAGACAAAAACCATTGGAATTTTATTAAAACACGTATCTTATACGAAACAAGATTTTTTTTTACCAAAAACAAATATGTATTCCGCATGTATTAATACTTACATGACAGAGATATGCTTCAACATGTTACAACCAAAAGCTCCTTACATACCGGGTGATGAAAAAGTCAATACAAATTTGAAAACTTAAATCAAGGAACAATGTAGTTAGAGAGGTAAAAATTGACACACATGCTTGGAATGGCATGGGGTTTTATTAGAAAAACAAACCAACAAAAGTTCAAAAAATGTCCAACAGATGGCGCTTCATTTGATGAGAAAAGCAATAATTAGCATAACAAATTTAAGACAAAGCAAAGATGATGTTCTTTACAGGAAATGTTCAATACGTTCACTATCATTCCTCAAAAATAGCTGTAGTCGCAGAATAATGTTGTGAACAGCACTGTAAAGCATGTCCGGAGTTATGGTGAGACATTGTCGTAGGATGTTGTCTTTCAGCATCCCTAGAGATGTCGGTCGATCACGATACACTTGCGATTTCAGGTACCCCAAAGCCAATAATCGCACGGACTGAGATCTGGGGACCTGGGAGGCCAAGCATGACGAAAGTGGCGGCAGAGCACACGATCATCATCAAACGACGCGCACAAGAGATTTTTCACGCGTCTAGTGACACTTTTTTTTCTAATAAAACCCCATGTCATTCCAAGCATGTGTGTCAATTTTTACCGCTCTATCTACATTATTCTGCGATTTATTAAGTTTTCAAATTCATACTGACTTTTTGATCACCCGGTATATGTAAGTAAAACAGTATTTTTATACATGTCATCTCGCCACGTGCTGTTGTTTTCTCTGTAATTAATGGAAAATAATTTATTTTTAAACAGTGAACTCCACCAACAAACTGCACATTGATCTGACTTTATAAGTGCCTGATGATAGGTACAAGACCGAAACCGGTTCTGTTATAAATAGCCGGCCGCGGTGGCCGAGCGCTCTGCCGCGCACCAGTCACAGTCTGCACGGCCACTAGGTCGGGGGTTCGAATCCCCCCTCGGGCATGGATATTTGTGACGTCCTTAGGATTAGCTAGTTTAGGGACTGATGACCCCGTAGTTAAGTCCCATAAGCTATACAAACATTTGAACATTTGAATGCTTTAACTAATTTTATTATCAGATATATTACCGGTCAGGAGTGAAACTGATTTTGGATTATTTGTTATTGAGACACATAATCAGCTAACAAGCCAACACTCGCTTTTTTGTATTTATTAACGCTGCACAACAAATTTCAGCGAACTGTGTCGCCATTCTCAAGTGTCTATACATTACATCAAATAATTACAATAAATCAACCGCATTTAAAGTCTTAAATTGAAAGTCTTTCAAATATAGTGATTCTGAAAGTGGAATTTTACGTTTACCAAAAGTGGAAAACAGTATATAAAATGCGAAGTTTTACGTTTACGGAAGATAATCAGAATAGTAAGTTATCTACGTGCATGGGCTGTTTTGCATTCACCACTAACAACTTTCCCCACCTCACTTAATATTCTGAGTCAGTATAATGACATTATTGTTAAAATAGTCGAAATTTGTTGCTGAAGTGTCAGTGTTATTTATTCACGACAGACTGTTTCGCCGAGAATTGCCACTGTCAAGTGACGTACATATTTCATCCACGAAGCTGTCTTTGAACTGTCATTAATCTCCTGTTATTGTAAAATAGGTACAATAAATTACGTTTACTCTTTTACGATGACACACGTCAACAACAGAAGGTTAGTGACAGTGAAAAGACAGCTTCGTGGATAAAATATGTACGTCGATCAATCTACACGCACTTTACAATTGCGACGAAACAGTCATAAATAAATGCTATTGACAGTTCAACAGCAAATCTGGACTGGCGAGGAAGAGGTGCCCGCGCATATTCATTGAGGGTCATCTCAATAAGCGCCCCCTGTCATGCAAAGCTGCAGTGAAGCGTCGGTACAGCCCAGCTTACAAGGTCAGTATGAGAACTCGTGTCCTTGCAACATGGAGCACAAAATGGAGCAATGCGTTAACATCCAGTTTTGGGTAAAAGTTTACGACGCTTCTCGCCGGGATCCAGTGCTTATGTTGGCAACAGATGAACAATGAAGTGTAGAATTGCGTAAACTTTTTTCACGAGCTACTGAGTAAATATTACTACACGTTTCACTCGCAGCAAAATTAATACCGTACCTGCTCTTTGGTTGACTGGTTCTTGTATGTACCCTCGTCCGTTCAGAAAAAATAATGTTCGATTTAATTGAAGTTGTCAAGACAAAACATTTATTGGTTATCTGAGCTGCCGCCATTACCATTGGTGCCAACATAACCACTGGCGCATGGCGAGAAGCGTCGTAAACTTTTACCTAGTTTTGTTTCAAATTAGGCAAAACGGCAAAGGAGACCCATGGCATGTTACTGCATGTGTGTGGTGTCGAAGCGGTGGGAAAAATGTGTGTGTTTGAGTGGTTGAAGAGATAAAACACGTAATCTCAGTGCTCCGAGCGATTCCACAAGAAGCGTTTGCTGGCAGTGCAACAGCTGTCAGAAGTGTGTTGAAACCATTGTCGAAATACTTTGAAGCACACTAAAGGTATTTTATTTGTAATTCTTGTTTCCTATATTTACTGAGACTATTCACCGAGCTTTTCAGGGCTCATCTGTAGACGGGGATACCACCCGTCAGGTTTGACCCGTGACGTCATCGCAGCGTGGTAGTTTTGAGGTGCGTGCGTGTTTGTAGAAGGCGTGAGTGATTATGTGGTGGTTGAAGACAATAGTTTATGTACAAACAAAAAAGACTAATATTTTGTGTTTAAAAAGTGATGCCGGCCGCGGTGGCCGAGGAGACTGAGGCGCTCCAGTCACGGTCTGCACGGCCACTACGGTCGGGGGTTCGAATCCCCCCTCGGGCATGGATATTTGTGCCGTCCTAGTTCGTAAGTAGTTCGTAAGTAGTTCATAAGTAGTTTGTAAGTTTAGGTACTGATGACCCCGTAGTTAAGTCCCATAGACTATACAAACATTTGAAACATTTGATTTTTTAAAAAGTGATCTGCAGCTTATCTCGGATAAACTCTAGTCTCCGATACCGCTTTGACCAATGACGTCACATATGACGTCTTACATAATCGAGAGATACTACGAAGTTTACCACAATCGGTAGTTAGATTTCACCTAAATAGGTCAAATCTACATAATGATACGTCTTCAAAATACATTTAATAATTAGGTAATTTTTAAAAAAATTGTACGGCCTGAAATGATATTTATCTCAAACATACAACTGTAAATATATTGTTTCTGAACTGGAGATTCGGGTGCTACGCGCCCACACGTACTAGAGAAATTCTTGTTTAACCTATACCTAACCTTTTTAGGGCTACGCTACAGATAACTTTAAAAAAGTGAAAGTTAGGGTGTCTTCAAAAATATCAGACACGTAAACAATGAGCACCGGTATTGAAACCACGCGCGGGACGGAATGACGTAAAACATGACGTCATTGGTCAAAGCGGTATCGGAGACTAGATTTGATCCCTTCTCTCAGATGGTTAGGAGTAGGTTAATACAGATTTTTCCAAGTGAAATTTAGGTTAGGTATAAGCAAGAAGGTTTCTTAGTACGATTTACAGTTGTGCGTTCGATATATATCATTTCAGGCCGAGCTACTTCGATTGCAAGCATTTTTGAAAATTGCCCATAGTGCTGCAAAGCCTCAACAGCAAAAACGTTTGTCAAGTCTGAGAAAACGTTACAGTAGACATCAATGTGCAAACTTAATTTTTTATTACATTCTACAGTTCCTTGATCTTCAGAGTGGTAAATCTAATTCTACTTTTTCTGTTCAGGGTTCTCCATGCACCTATCAGGCCATATGGAAAAAAGCGTAGAAAAGCGAATTAAACAGTCGCGTACGCTTTTCCATGTTGTCAGATAGGTGCATGGGGAACTCTGAACAGTGAAAGCTATGCGAAATTTGCATAATTTTCTTAGTTTTGGTACAGATTTGGACAAATTTTGCTGTAAGGTGGAATAAGACCGATGACTGAGTTAAAATAACTATAAAATGTCATCAAAAATTAACAGCTTGGCGCTATGATGCCTACAATAACTTACAATATAATCTTAACTGAGTTAGACCAAACTTATTACTGGTGAATGAAAAATAGCCCAATGCACATGGATTACTTACTATTGCGATTATTTATGCTAAACGGAAAATTCCACTTTTAAAATACTGTTTTTGTCTTTTGGAAGACGTAAAATTTGACTTTTAAGATGACTGTTTTTGAAACAGTTGTAATTTAAGTTGCTGTTAGAGTTGATTAAATTGTAACTAATTAATCGTAACTGGCGTGTGCTAGAAGTTCGACTAATTGTTTTCAAAGTATTAAAGCTTAAAACTTTTTAAATGTAAACGACTCAGGAAAATAACTTTATTTCGTTACCGCGAAATTTTTGTTCCAATACTGACACAACGGTCTACCTGGTAGGTCCTTCCTTTCTACCGCTAGATGGTTCTCGCGTTAGACATGTACTAGGCTGTCTAACCTATACCTCTCGCGGCAGATCATGAAAATATCTACTCTCAACGGTTGCGGTATCACATAATTTTCGTTGTGTGCACATTGTGCACATCTAAGGCGAAGCCCCTTTCGAATTACGTAAGTTTCAATTCTCGTGTTTGCGTATTTATATAATGATTGTGTGATGTAAAGTATTGGTACCTGTGAAAAGCGACACAGTTTGCCAAAACTAGATGTGCAGCGTTAAAAAAAAAGGGGGGGGGGGGACGACGACCGTGGGATTGGACATATTGTATATTTTGTGTAGTGTCTCAATCTAATATACAAAAATGAATGTTCGTTTGTTCATATTTTATGCGTTGCCATATCGCTGATCTGATTGCGATGAAACTTTGTCAAAATATTGCTTGCACTTTCGCGAACGTAGTAGGCATAATTATATCACTGTACGACACATATTTCAGAAGATATGACGTCACGAACACTTAGATGCTTGGTAAACTGCCGCATCTTGCTTGTATTTTATGCACCATCGTATCGTTCATCCGATTGAGATGGAACTTTGCACACTTGATCTTCAAAACAAGAGGTAATTTCGTATGGCGCACGGAGGAGGGTACCGGTACTTTACCTACGAACTTCGACAAAATCTACGGTTTTATTGCGATGTTGATGAAATTTTGCACACTTAACCTTCAGAACAAGAGGAATGTTACCGTCTAAGATGTCATACGGTGCGTGGCGGCGGGTACCTTGCAATAAACTTAAGACACCACTTCGTTGATAACCGTGAACGTTAAGGTGTAGGAGGCAATGAACTGAGGAGATGAAAAGGTTAGACAGAGAGACGCTGAGGTGAAGCCAGAGAAAGGGGAAAGACACGCAGAGAAAGGGCAGATAAGGAGAGAGAGAGAGGGGGGGGGTAAAAGTCTAGTTTATGAGTCCGCGATTAGTACTTGGCGCGTAGACGTTGACAACGGCCAGTGAATGAGGCAAGAAAAAAAAAAAAAAAAAAAAAAAAAAAAAATCATGAGTCGCGTTCGTGCGGCCAATGAGAAACAGCTTTAGCGTTTATGGTTTGTAAGCAAATAATAGTAATAGACAAAGGGATGGTATCACATACCTGCTTATGCTGGACGTGAATTTTACAGGTTTACTTGTCACGAATGTTCGCCTACTGCAATGTCTCAACGTAACATTTCCCTCCGAATTCGCGACACATTTGCGGAAATCAATTCTGTTCCTGCTCTATGGTTGACAGGTTTTCGATGTACCCTCGTCCGGTCAATAGATCAGCTATCCTCGTGAAACACTGCCCTCGGAATTCGTGACAAATTTGTTGAAATTAATTAATGCTGCTCCTGCTCTATGTTTGACAGGTTGTCGATGTACCCTTGTCCGGTCAATAAATTAGCTATCCTCGTGAAATACTGCCCTCGAAAACTACATCGATATTTAACAGACCTTATAATCCTTAATCGTGGGATCATTGAAGTTCATAACGAAATCTTCTGTTTCGGGCTTACAGCAATTTTAGAACTGACGCCAAATTCAATAGACATGAAACAAACAATCCTATTGGCCACGCAAACGCGACTCCTGATTGGCTGCCTTCGCGCCGTTGCCAACATCTACACGCCAAGCACCAGTCCGGGACTCATAAACTAGACTTTAACGAGAAAGAGAGGGGGCCAGGGGGGGAGAAAGTGGACTAAGAAAGACGGAAACATAAGGTGGACAGAGAGACAAAATGTAAGGAGAGATGGATCAACTTTAGACTGTAGTAAATATGTACCCGGGCGACTCAGGACTTTCAGCTAGTCACAAAAAGGCTTTAACATTGGTCTTCTCCTCACAGTTACATTATGACTGCTGATTGATGCAGTTCGCAGCCCATTTCATCACTTCGGTTACCCATAGTCACGTTCAGTAGTGCTGCCGCAGCGGTAAATGACCCTCAGGGGCTCACCTGTAGACGGGGATACCACCTGTCAGCTTTGACCCGTGACATCATAGCGCGGTAAATTTTGAGGTGCGTGCGTGTTTGTAGAAGGCGTGAGTGATTATGTGGTAGTTGCGTTAAAGACGATAGTTTGTTTACAAACAAAACGGATCAATATTTTGTGTTTAAGAAGTGATCTGTAGCTTCTCTCTGATGGTTAGATGTAGGTTAACAGAGAGACTTTTTTCGTATGTGAGCGCCGAAGGCGAGAATTTTTGGGCTAAGACCTATGATCGATGGTACAGTCTGTTATCTATAATAACTACAGATTATTTGTATCTACAATACGGAAGTATTAAGATATCCCGTTTACTGGTTTTCATCTTGTCACGGGACAAAGCAGACGGGTGGTATCCCAGTCTACAGTTATGCCGGGGGGTGGGGCGACCGTGGGCTTTGCGCATTTTGTATATTGTCTCATTCCATATGTAAAAATATGTTTATTCATGTTTATGCGTTGCCATACCACTGATCTGATTACGATAAAACTTTGTCAAGATATTGCTTGCACTTTCAGAAATTGTTGAAATGTTTGTTAAGCTTAAGGGACTTAACTGCGGGGTCGTCAGTCCCTAAACTTACAAACTACTTATGAACTACCTTATACTAAAGACGGCACAAACATCCATGCCCGAGGGGGGATTCGAAGCCCCGATCGTACCGGCCGTGCAGACTGTGACTGGCGCGCCGCAGACCGCTCGGCCACTGCGGCCGGCGCTTGCAGTTTCGCGAAGTTAGTAGGCAGAATTATGTTACTGTACGACACACATTTCAGAAGATATGACGTAACGAACAGTGAGATGCTTGGGAAACTGCCGCATGTTGCTTGTATTTTATGCGCCATCGTATCATTTATCCGATTGAGATGGAGCTTTGTACACTAAACAAGAGGTAATTTCGTATGGTGCATGGAGGAGGGTACCGGTAATTTACCTAAGAACTTCGACAAAATCTACGGTTTTATTGCGATGTTGATGAAATTTTGCTCACGTAACCTTCAGAACAAGAGGAACGTTACCGTCTAAGATGTCATACGGTGCGTAGATGGTTACCTTGTAATAAACTTAAGACACCACTTCGTTGATTACCATGAACGTTAAGGTGTAGGGGTCATTGGACTGAGGAGATGGAAGAGTTCGACAGAGAGACAATGAGGTGATAACAGAGGAAGGGGAAGTGAAGATCCGCAGAGGAAAGGCATATGGGAGAGAGAGAGAGAGGGGGGGGAGGGAGAAAGTGAAGAAGGAAATATAAGGTGGACAGAGAGACAAAATGGTGAGATGGATCAACTTTAGATTGGAGTAAACAAGTACCCGGGCGACTCAGAGTTTTCAGCTAGTCACAAATAGCTTTAAATATTGGTCTTCTCCTCAGAGTTGCATTACGACTGTGCTGAATGATGCAGTTCGCAGCCCATTTCACCACGTCGGTTACCCACAGTGACGTTCAGTAGTGCTGCCGCAGCGGTAAATGACCCTCAGTTTGCGGTTTAGTGCAGGTGTAGTAGTTTTAATGTGCGGCAGAAACGAAGGCGCGACTTGTGGGGAAGGATGAGAAAGCGTCGGGAGGAGCAGCGACTGTGGGCCGGCTGCCGCGGCCGGCGTGGCGCTGCGGCGTTGCCACGGCCCACGCAGCTCAGCCCAGCCCAGTACTGCAGGGGCGGCGCGGCGTGGCGTGCGCTCCGGGACCCGCACTCAAGAGGGGGACCAAGCAGCCTCGCTCCCAGCCGCCTCAGTCCCATCACTGAGCACGCTGGTAGCCGGCCCCTGACTGGCTGTAGCTACCCTGTGCCCAGCCTGTCGCACGACACCAGCCATTCCAAGTCTCTGCAAGTAACAGTCGTCGCCCCGCCAAACTTTGCCAATCGCACGGGGATGGCCGCGGCGTGTGTTTACTGTTGTCCTTAGCATAACTGTAGGGACCGACGAAAGAAAAAGTGGAGCCCCTCCACGCTCGCACTAGCATGGTGACCAACTCAATAGTTCTACTGTCACCTCTACATGTGTTAATATTTCTAATGTAGGAGTCACAGGAGCGGGTACTGTGATGTGTGCCGTACGTGTGGGTAAGATTACCCATTAATACGGTCCATCAGGATGATAGAAGTGGTGGAAAGCTTTTGAAACAAGAGCGGTTATAAGGGCAGAGGGAAAAACGTGCCAAGGCAAGTGACAAGTGCCAAGGGAAAAAACCTCTGCGACAGTCAGGAGCGGGTAGTAAGAGCAGTAGCGAATTATTGCTATCTGCGACAGATCATGCAAGGGTTTGATTATGTTAGTTATTGGGGCCAGCCGCGGTGGCCGAGGGGACTGAGGCGCTCCAGTCACGGTCTGCACGGCCACTATGGTCGGGGGTTCGAATGCCCCCTCAGGCATGGATATTTGTGTCGTCCTTAGGATTAGCTAGTACTTGAGTAGTTTGTAAGTTTAGGGACTGATGTTCCCGTAGTTAAGTCCCATAAGCTATACAAACATTCGAACATTTAGTTATTGGGTATCGTGCAAGCTCGGAACCATTTTCATTGCGTGTTTGTCAAAAGTTTGTCAATCCGGTTTGATGAATCGCCCCTCTGCAGCTGGCACTGGGAATGTCTCCTGGGCCATCATCATCAGCGGTGGCTGGCTGCAGCAATGAAGATTGACAGGCAATTGGTCGATTTTGAGATCGGCCTCTAAGTGTATGGGTTAGTGTGGGATTTGTGTTTTGCGCTTGATCATGTTTCCTGCGATTGCCGGTTTGTCGGCGGTGATAGCTCATCTGGCGTTGCCAATCAGTTGTGCTGTGATGCAGGGGTTTGATGAACAATGATTTGTTTTGCGTCTATAAGGCTTACCATAGGTTTTTATCTATTCCTGAGAGTGTTTTCGGTCGATTGTGCTTCCACCTATAGTTGAGGTAGTAGTTACCCAGATTAAGGATGAAGGGGTTTTTAGTGTGTCTAGCATTTTTGTACAGTCGTGCGGCGTGTTTTTTGAATACCTACGTGAGAGTGTCAAGGCGGTATTCACGGTGAAGATCCGTTGTGCGCGTGTAGTGTGGAGCATTGCTTATGATGCGGAGTACCTTGTTCTGTATGAGCTGCAAGCAGCGCAGCCGTGTCGGTGCTGCGTAAGCCCAGCATGGAGCACCGTACGTCATCAGAGGTCTCACAAGTGTCGTGTATGTGTTCCTCGACACCCGTCTATTCAGTTTGCTTTGCCTGTTGAGCATTGGATAGAGATGTTTGAGCCTCGCGTTTGCCCGGTTGGTCATGTATTGTATGTGGTGGGGACCGACGATATAAGTCGGGTCGCCAACGTGATGCGATGGGCAGGTTACTTGGGGCGAGGAATTGTGTGTGTGTGTGTGTGTGTGTGTGTGTGTGTGTGTGTGTGTGTGTGAGCGAGCGCTATGTAAGTGCAGTATACCCAAGATGGGCAGACCCGGACTGGGCATTTTTAGGGGCCAGTTAATCTCACGCTCGAACTGGGCTACTTCCTCTCGCAGGTAGGAGGACGGTCCGACCCAAGGCGTTCCTGGCCCTCACTGAACTCGTCAGTCCAGTGAATGACGCCAGCTCGCTCACATCCGTGTAGAATCACACAGTGTTTCGTTTTGTACCTCAGTTTAGAAATGGAAGCGAATAATATGGCAGAAAGTCACGATTTGCAACCTGTTATTAGTGATCGTAGCATTTGATCTGTGACGGTTATAAATTCAAACGTTATGGAAGAATAATAGCAACGGAAGAACGTGGATGGCGAAGCTGCGGTAAACGTTCGCGGTGTGCTGTTAAGTTATTTACAGTAGGCGGCGAACACACATTTTCGCGTTAGCTAGGCACTCGTGACCACGCACCTGTTGCAGAAGACTTGTTAACAGGAAAATTATATCTAATTCTCTAAAATCAAAGCCGACGCTTTGGTTACAGGACCGTAAAAGGAATGGTGAAATTTACAAAGTAGACTTTGTAAAGTGCGTTTCATACCAAGTAGCCGTGAGCAGAATATGAACAAAACTAAAATCATTTTTCTGCAAATATTTTTATGTGAAATTTGTAATAAAATTTTATTTGTATATAATTAGTTTGTTTTTATATCTTGTTACTTGGCACAGTATTGACATTATTCCTTATACAAATAGGAGTAGGGGTTGTGCACTTGGTAAATTTAGATTTGGAAGCATTTTGCGAGATTGTCCAGTCGGTCTGCCAGAAGCAGGTAACAGTTGCCGAGTTGCCCAGTTCGTGCGTGCCACTCAGGGGGCACTTCGGGAACAATTGCCCAGTTAGAGTATTCCGTTTATCACCAACAGTTCGGACGAGCTTCCCGAGATAAGTTCAGCTTCGTTTAAAAGCTGTGATCGGTTATTCGGTAGCAGGGTGACGACTCAGGTGTGTTACAATATGTCTAGTGGAAATGCATCAAGAGGGGAAAAAATAGTTACTGGCCGAGTGCAAGTATTTATATACGATGTTAACACTGTCCTGTTGGAAATCAAAATCTTCCGCCCTCTTATTTATATGTAAAGAAGTCTAAAGTACAATAATTCATTTTATTCATCTAGTTTCGTTTTCTTGTAGACTACCTTCGGGAATTTTAACTCTGAAATATATCAGTTAAATTTAGAGGACTTTCGAGCAATATACTTTAATGTAAAAATTAAACTACATTAATAGAGAGAAATAAAACGATGTTATGACCATCGATGTTGAGCTGGCAGATAACTGGGAGCCTTCCAGTACGTCACTGCTGGCAGGAGCAAGGTTTACTGCTCTTACATAGCTGAGGCTCCGCTCAACAAATGTTCAAATGTCTGTAAATCTATCGGACCAAACTGCGTGGTCATCAGTCCGTAGCTTACAAACTACTTAAACCTAGGTAAACTAACCTAAGGACGACACACACACACACACACACACACACACACACACACACCCATGCCCCAGGGAGGACTCGAACCTCCACGGCGAGCAACCGCGCGCTCCGCAGCGAGGCGCCTTAGACCGCTCGGCTACTCCACCGCGGCAGGCTCCGCTCCTTTGCCAGTTCCACCCATCTTTGATAGCCAATGAAAAGGCTACATAGATGAATGTAGCCAAAAATATAAAATTATAATTAGTCACACATTTCCTTGTCAATGTCTAAGAAAACGTTAGTTATCTTTCTGATATTTAAAATAAAGATTAAAACATTAAAAAACTGACATGTTGTTATTAATATTTTCAAAGATATTCTATAAGTGGTTCTGCAACTCTGTATGTAATTTAACTGCTACCTGTCAGCTCCACAACATCGATAGGTATAACATCGTTTTATTTCTCTTTATTAATTTAGTTTAATTTTGACACTAATGTATACTGCTCGAAAGTCCTCTAAATGTAACTACGATATATTTCAGACTTAAAACTCCTGAATATGATCTACAAGAAGATCTAAACTAGTTGAATAAAATAAATTATGGCACTCTAGAGTTATATAAAAGAGTGCTGTTGCCCAATAGAAAAGTGAAACAAAAATGTTTCCAAAAATCTTATAAATTTCCCCTGCTTTACCCACACTCCTGTTACCAGGGATGTATGTTCTTATGGCAACGTATATTGCGTGAGGAGCCGTAGGTTTCACCAATTCTTCAGACTGGTGAAACAAAGTTCTTTTGTTTATTATTTAAGGGCTCTAACTGCGATATTCTTCATAAAATACTGGATGCCACTGTCTTTTAAAGCCGCGGTGGAGTAGCCGAGCGTTCTAAAGCGTCTCGTTGCGGAGCGCGCGGTTGCTCGCCGTGGAGGTTCGAGTCCTGCCTGGGGCATGTGTGTGTGTGTGTGTGTGTGTGTGTGTGTGTGTGTGTGTGTGTGTGTGTGTGTGTGTGTGTGTGTTTGTCTATAGGTTAGTTTACCTAGGTTTAAGTAGTTTGTAAGCTACGGACTGATGACCACGCAGTTTGGTCCGATAGAATTACAAATATTTGAACTTTTTTGTCGTTTAAATTTATTATTCCAGCGTTTACACACGCTCAGCGAAATCCACAAATCTAAGCGGTACATTGAACGATAGACCCTTGACAATAAATACTAGTACGATGGTGATAAATGTAAAAGTTTTCTAATGGTCCGTAATGAGACAAGGTGCTACATGTTAACTATTCGAAGGTCGACGCAAGACTGTGCTTGCCCAGGCGTGGCTGCTAGTTGCTGTCATTTTGGCGCCAAACGAACTTTCTAGATTCGGTGATTAAATTACAGCGAACAAAGTACCTAACGGGTTCAAATGAAAGCTTATTAACAGAAAAGTGTTACATTGAAATTACGCTATTATCTAACGTTTACTTTCTTAAATATTAATAAATGAAATGTAAGAATGGTAGCGGTACCCCGAGGCGGCAGCCGATCAGATCGTGTCTATGCTACACTGCCTGCTTTGTCACGGACCATACACGATCTGTGCCCTCTGTTATGCTTTTCCCACCCCTTTCATTCATCATACTACTTTGCCTAATGCCAGCAAGCTACTTGGCTTCTATAAAATTTACAAGTCCAAACTAAGAGATAAAATCTCTGAATACTATTATTAAACTAATAAACATAAAATCAGATTTGTCACAATGTCAATGGCGAATACAAAGGGGAGGGGATGCTATGGGGCTATAGCCCCCCTCCGAGATCCTGAGGAAAACTTCCAATTTTAGCTCTTTACCTTCTCTTTTTTTATGATTTTATGCCTTTTCGGAATGACAAAGTACGGATCGGGACATCCAACACCTACTTCTTTTATTGATTTATTTACTTTTTCACACTACGCCACAAAATTTCTATGGGCTCACCCCCCTCTCCCCAGACCGAAATTTTGCATGACTAAAAGTTGGCAGGTTTTCAAGCAGTACGTCCTTTTGCCCATGGCACGCTTGACCTTTCAACCTTTACCTGCCCCGCACCCTAGTTAGAGCATGATTTACGCTCCACTTATCTTTTATTGCCTATACACTAGAGGGGAGCTCACACAGGGGGGCAATTTTTAACTCCCAAAATAGAACGGAGGTGTGTTACATGTTTGACTCGTAAGTTTGTCTGTCTGCCCCAACATAGTTTCAAAACAAAAATACTGGTTTTTTGCAGTTTTTTGTCTTTTTTAATTGGATAGCTGATTCAATCGGAACAGTTCTTAGTTATAGTTCATAAAAGTATTGTAGTGTTATCAGGCATGACGCAGGAATCAGCTGCTATGGTACATAAAGCACACGAATTTAATATTTCGTGAAGACATGGGAAATTGCATTTGTACGAGACGTAGAGCAGGAAGAAGCTCTTTAAGCGCTAAATGCGTTGTTGATTGAAACTGAACTCACGTTCACAGAGCAGGTACAAAGCAACTGTTGGCACGTTTCAGCTGCCATCAGTTGAAAACAATTTACCGTCTTGTGTCAATACGTAGGAAGCAGCACTAGAGAACACAGTGACACCGGTACGGCGGCGGGCGTTAGCAGCTCTTGTTTATGTTGAACTTTGTGGTTTTATGTTTTTCATTATATTATGGTTTAAAATCCTAATTTCGTAACAGTATTTTACAAAAATTGACTTCCAAAATGTTCAAATGTTTGTAAATCTATCGGACCAAACTGCGTGGTCATCAGTCCGTAGCTTAAAAATTACTCAAACTTAGGTAAACTAACCTAAGGACAACACACACACCCATGCCCCAGGGAGGACTCGAACCTCCACGGCGAGCAACCGCGCGCTCCGCAGCGAGACGCTTTAGACCGCTCGGCTACTCCAGCGCGGCAATTGACTTCCTATTGTAAATTTTATTAGAAGCACTGCTTAGGAATTCGGTCCCTTAGTTACTCTAACTTCTTTGAAACTTGAGGATCGGTCCGAATGTAGACACTTCAAACGCTTTTGGATGACGCAGTATGTAAACCAAGAATACATGCTTTTCCCTTTCACGGCTTTCCGTCAAATATACACTTTTCAAAATGACTACAATGCGATAACAACCAAAGCTCTGCACAAGTGCCTCTTTGACGTTTTAAGCCTCATCGAGACAGCAAATTCTGGCAAGAGCAGTCGGTGTTCACTCGTGACATGAGATTCGCGACCCGCAGTTTGTACTCGAGGAAAGTGGTCTACGCAATTACCATCAAAGATATGTCTACAGACAGTTGGGTCTTCATTGCGTGCCAGCAAGTATTACAACAAGCGTGTAATTTGCAAAGGGTGCGTCATTCCTTACGCCGAAGCGCTAAGGGATACACTGCCATCAACGGACGTCACGTGGAACACATCCTACACACACGTGTTTGTAAGAAAGCATGCGTTTCCAGAGTGATCTTTATCGGACTTACTTTTCTTTCTTCGATGAGTGCTGTCATCTCTTAAAGCAAGAGAAACTTTATTGAACACCCCCGTATAAGTTTCGTTGGCGTCTGCATATTCGGTAACTAATATTAAAAATCGGCACTTCAATTTAGTGTTGCAATATTGATATTAAGGTTGCCGTTGTGTGAATTGTAAAACCCCACAGGTAGAGAATTTTTCGCCGTTACATAACCGAACTAAAGAATGCGCGCGCGCTGGCCAATAGTTTAAAATTATATACGGTATTTCATAAAATCTCTTCAGTTGCTTTGCTCTTAAAACTAAGTCTAGTGACAAAATAGTAACGGGGGAAAGAAGGGTCATTATTTTATTAACCAAATAATAATAACAAAAGACAATTCATGGACTCGAAAAGCTCAAATCTGAAACCAATTGCAACAAAATATGGTGACATCAAATAAGTACTTAAACTACTTGGGTGACATAAGTAACACTAGCAATGAAAAAGCAGCTCACTAAACACGAGCAGAAAAAATACGCAAAGCTTATACAATTACCTGCAACACATACAATATAAAACCGCTATCCACTCAAGCCAAAATTCATCACTATCACACATTCTTCCAGAAGCACTCTACGAAACTGAAACATAGTTAACCATGAAGGACACTGAAAAAAATGGAAAGGCAGATACTCTGTGTGGGGTGTACTGGATAGGAGCTAGGATGCTATGTGTTTTTTTTTTTTTTTTCTTTTAGTTTGGAATATCCTTTCTGGATTTTTCTTTATTATTTCTGCCATTGCCGCTGCGGCATATTCAAATAGTGGTCTTACAAAGGTATTACATCTCATTATGGCCTTTTAGCGCTCATAAAACTTCCCTTGGACTGATCTTCTTCAGTTATGTCTTTTTCGTGCTCTGTTTAGAATTTGTCCGATGTGCTCTTGGAAATTAAGGTATTTTACTAAAGTCTGTCCTAAGTACTTGACTTTGTCACCGTCAGTCTGATTTTACACAAGGTCAGTTTTACAACGTTTGGATTGTGATTGGTTTTGTTGTGTATGTTTCGCCGTTTGAAAGGGACTACTTTCGTTTTGTTGGCATTGGATCTGACGCGTCATTTTTTCATCTAATCTTGTAATTTAGACATGCATTCAGTGGTTTATTTGCTGATGTTGCCTGTCCTCTGTTCCAGTATCCTCTGTCATCATAAAGCTGGATTTGTTCGTTAGGCCTAGTTGGTATATCTGTCGTGTATAATGAGTATATCAGTGAGATTGTATTCACCTTGTGCTACACCTGCTTGTCGGGAGGGATGGGGGAAATGAGAAGAATGACTCGTCGTTTGTATGTACTTTGCAGTGTATGTCTTGGAAGTGAGTTAGTGGGTTTTGATGATTCCTACTGCCCTCGGGGGGAGGGGGGTAGTCCTAAGGTAAGTAGCTTCGTTAAGTAGCATATTTTGTCAAATTCGCACTTTGTCTATGCGCTCCCATTGATACGTCATAACAGCAGAGTGAAAAAACACAAGTCCTTGATCTTGAAACATGGCATTTGTTTACATGGTGGGGGAGCCAAAAACTCCCCCAGATTACCCTTAAAATTTTGTTCTTCAGTGTCATCATGTAAACATATGCCATGTTTCAAGGTGACGTTTTTTCGCTCTGCTGTTATGACGTATCAATGGGGATGTGTGCTGTAGTGAAACTAAAGCACACGTCCAGAATAACACATTTTGTCGAAATATTTTTTTACGAATTTAGGATTTCTGAGATCGGCGTGTCCTATTAGATTTTTATGTAGAATGTGTATGCGAATTATCAAGTTGTTATATGGCTTAGTGACTGAAATAATAGAATTTTGTTGTTTCGTCAACCGGTGAGCGGGAATTGTCTTATGTTTTGGTGTCTTGCAATGTCCATAGTTAGACTTAGTAGGGGTCTTGGTTGAATAGTAGTTTTGAAATCCTAATTGGATATGAGGAGTTACTTGTCTACCAATGGTCTTGACCACTGCGCCACTGGAGACACAACGATACCCGCGGCTACCAATGCTCGCCTCCTGTCAGACACGTTCTCAACTTTTCTCACATTATTAACGTAGTACCCTTGCCAATTTTTACTCATAACTCGCGGCATTTCGCCGATTACCGTAAGAGACCGGACGTAGTGTGAATCCGCACAAAAGTTAGCCACTGTATTGCTGCCCAGTGTGGGATCCTTATCAGGTGGGTTTGACGGAGGACATCGAAAGAGTGCATAAAAGGCACTTCGTTTTGTGTTGGCACGATACAGGGGAGACAGCATTACGGAAATGATACAGGATCTGGGATGGGAAACGTGTGTAGTGCTACCCGACCAACTTCCTGACTTCGATCGTCCTCTGTCTGCGAAAACAGGAACATTTCGACTAACAGACACCAGAACAGGGAGGCGCTGCAAAATCTGCGTGCAGTTGGTCGAAACGTGTATAGGCTGCTACGAATATAATCGGTTCTTTGGTCAGTTGGTTGCACGGACGGTAAACCGGAGCGTGTGTACGGGCCCTAAAGGACGCCACAAAGGCGAAGACGGCCATCGATCCATTCTTCAGTGCGGATTAGAGGTGGGAAAAGTAAAACATGTGACGGTTTCGGAACAAATGAAACCACACACTGTCAGGCTTGGTTTTGTGTCCCAGCCTCGTCGCCGCTTTTGTGTCTCGTTTCCGTCGTAGGTGTCGGTGGCCGAGTAGAGAGACCGACACAGGAATAAAGGATGCATGCTTGTGCGGGGAGGTGACCAGCCAGTGGGACAGCAGAAACCTGAAACACTAGAGTAAATTAGAACGAGATATATACTTCTTAGAGACTTGGTAATACTTAACTTTTACATAGCTCAGTACTGCAGAATGCTGATACATAGTTGAGCTAGAGACCTGCCTAGTGCCTATCCGATAGCCTATATTGTTCACTGGTGCCTATCTGATTCCGAAGTGTTAACTGGTTCCTATCTCAGTCCCAAGTGAACGATGTCGTTCAGTGGTGGCCACGAGCGGAGTTGTAGCAGAGGGCGCTCGTGGCTACGTCGTAAGAACGCCGCGTCGTGCGTGCATGGCGGCGCGCGGCGAAAGTAGGTGGCGCGCACTTTAGACTTGTGCGACACCACACTTGGAAACCATGAAACAATCTTTTGTAATAGTAGGGGGCTGTTTATTGTACCATCAATGTGCACTGTATAAGTACGGTATTACTATAAGACCACATAGTGCGAGAACAGCAGCTATAGGAGAAACAAACTTTTTTACAGATGCCTTTCCAGTTTGATAATTCCTGCACTAAATACATAAATATGATCACGTCCTAACTATCCATAACGAAGTCCTGAAGTCAATAATTCTCGCATATTCCATGCACTCTTGAATGCATTCATTGACTGGACTAAAATGACGGCGCCATCTTCCAAATCGCCACACAATCGTTAGTGGTTTGTGACGCAGTGGTGTTGCTTGCGCAGGGCCGCAGCGCGGTGCTGGAGGCTCGCTACGTGTCGGGCGCGGGCGGCTCGGTGTCTGGGCGGCTGGTGCCGGTGCCGCAGCCGTGCGCGCTGCAGCCGCCCGTGGTGCCGCAGCCGCAGGCGCAGCCCTGGGTGGCCGTGGCGCCGCTCTCCTCAGGGGACTGCCCGCTAGCGGACAAGGTGCGCGCCGCCGCCAGGGCCGGCGCCGCCGCACTGCTCATGTTCGGCGACGCCGGCGACGAGCGACGCGCCGCCGACGAGGCCGCCAGGGACGCCAGGCTCATGCACGGTAAGGCCCCGCTCACTTCACTGCCGGTATTCAAAAATGTTCAAATGTTTGTTAAGCTTAAGGGACTTAACTACGGGGTCATCAGTCCCTAAACATACAAACTACTACTTATTAACTACCTACAACTAAGGACAACACAAATATCCATGCCCGAGGGGGGATTTGAACCCCCGACCGTAGTGGCCGTGCAGACCGTGACTGAAACGCTTCAGTCCCCTCGGCCACCGCGGCCGGCTGCCGGTATTACACGGACATATATCTTGGTCAAAAATTTACATCATATAATCTATATTTGTGCGCCTCGGTTGCACAATGGTAGAGAGCCTGACTACAAATCCAAAGGTCGCGGGTTCGATCCCCACCAGGTCCTAGGATTTTTATCTGTCACTTTCCATTTCTTTCACCTCTGGCAGTACTGCTCATGTGAAAAATATCGAGTAGCGCCGTGGTTCGGAACCAACCTTAAACTGTAGGTCCCCCTATAACTGGCTGGGTAAGTCAGTTCGAAGGTCGGAGGAAACCAACGGCATACCACCTCCAAACAGGACCATGCCTAGTAAAGCACTGTCCTGTTCAAACCAGTCTTCGGATTGTTGACTGCTTTACCTTTTTTAATCTATATCTATAAATGTGAATGTCTGTTCGGTGTACGTTTATCACATCTTAACCACAAGACACAGACCTAAAAATTTGTACAGTCACTAACGCCTACCCGGGGAAGGCTTTAGGCACGGTTTTATGTTGATCCGATAGCTACTCATCTATACATATTAATGTAAATGTCTGTTCGGGAGACTCTTATCACGTCCGAATGACAAGACGCAGAGACTTAAATATTTGTACAGTTACTAATTTAGACCTGAGGAATGTTTTTGGGCAAGGTTTTATAGCGATCTTATAGACATTTTAGTAATTTGAAGAATATAACGCGAAATGCGGAACAATAATTACTCTTTGAAAATTATATTTACTCTTTGGAAATGGTTTTATTGGTTGCTTGAGGGTTGATAATGATAAAAGGATGTAGTATATTAGGATGGAAAGTTATCGGTGTACATAAATTCTACGTGTGTGTGTGTTAATATTTCGCTCTGCAGCAAAAACTACAGGATGCAAACGAATGGTGTGTGTGTGTGTGTGTGTGTGTGTGTGTGTGTGTGTGTGTGTAATTGTTGTCAGAAGTGTCCCGTTGTACACCATAGCAGTTCCATGCCTATAGCTACAAGGCAGTGGAAGATATGGTGGTTGAAAGTCGTCAAATTATAAAAAAAAAAAAAAAAATTCTGACTGAAGGCCAGCGATGACGTTTGCGACTCTATAGCAAGGAGGTATCATACAGCGAAACGTGATGCCACAGACCATATCTTTGGTCTATGCGTGCTACAATGTCTTCAGCTCTTTCTCTGTAAGGATAAGCATACGAATAAAGAAATATAAGAATAAATTAATAAAGAAGAAATTTCTTTTAGAATAAATTAATAAAGAAGAAATTTCTTTTAATACATATCTTTAAAAAAATCGATTTGACGTTTCGCGCATTACATAAAGTGATCGATCTGTGATATTATTACAATCATTATTGTTGAATTTCGTGATTGGATTCTTCCCAACGAGTGCATTTTTACGTGCGATTTCGTATTTCTTATATATTATCAGATAAATGTAACATGTTTTTAGAAAAAAAGGAGATGGACAAACAGAGTGGATAGGAAAAGTACTAGCTCAAGGTTCGAATAAATAAATAACCGGGCAACGCCGGGTTTTCAGCTAGTAAATCATAAAAAATTGACGGCGTAATAGGGAACTTTGACATACGTTGGCTTTCGTCAAAAAAATGATATCTAGTGCCTCGCAGTAGATTTGAACATAAAAGTCGTTTCTTCTGTTCACTGTAATGCGAAATGTAACCGCTTGGAACGAGTTAGTCATTCTTGCGTCACATCTACAGATCTACAGATCTCAAGATCTTACACGGCATCAACTCATCAAGATAAAAATCAGTATTACTACTTGTAATTGACTACCTATAGGATTTGTAGACTATTAGTCCCTAGGGTTCGATAATCACTCGCTTAAAGTAGTTTATTTTTTATTTTATTTTTGTTAAATGTGAAGAAAATTCTACGTGTATTTCACTGCGGCAGAGAAATCAAGTTAACCTACATGGTCTCTATGTAAGTGTGGCACTATAAGTGAAGCTACATGACACGATGGGAACAGGAGTGATCGCGCGAGGACAAATAACAAAGGACGACCTACAAAATAATTCAAATGTTTGTGAAGCTTATGAGACTTAACTACGGCGTCATCAGTCCCTAAACTGTAGTTTTGCGCAGCGATTATTTGAAAACAAACGTTCTTGAAACTTCCTGGCAGATTAAAATTGTGTGCCGGAACCGGGACTTGAACCTGGGACCTTTGCCTTTAGCGGGCAAGCGCACTACCGGCTGTGCTATCCCGACACGACTCACGACGCCGCCTCATTACTTCCACCAGTACCTCGTCTCCTACTCGGCGCTTGCCCGCGAAAGGCAAAGGTCCCAGGTTCGAGTCCCGGTTCCGGCACACAATTTTAATCTGCCAGGAAGTTTCATATCAGCGCACACTCCGCTGCAGAGTGAACGTTTCATTCTACAAACGTTCTTGTTTAAAAACATGACGTCGAAATTTAGTTGGTATGTGCCGTCTACGACAAAATTAATCCAACTTCATGAAGCAGACGAATATAAGAACAGATTAAGGAGACTCGAAAGTTACAATAGAATGGCGGAGGTACTCAACAGAGAAATTCAGCCTGGGTGTACAGCCGAGGATATTAAGAAGATTAATGGCCTCGTGTGTTGCATCAACCACAAAATTAACTGAAATATATGAAGCAGATTTTATAAGCTCTCTACTCTTGTCAATCTAATAATAATCGTTGCTGTTCCTACTCTGTTGTTGACAGGTTCTTGAAAATGCTCTTGTCCTTCTCGTATTGGAAACATTTCGTTGCCAACATGAGCACTTTACCCCGCCGCACCGTAAGTAAAATCTAACCCAAGTAGCAAGAAATTGCTGTCACTGTAAACCTGTCCCATGACGATATATTCCTTTTACGTGAGTATACTGATTTTTAATGTGTGCATCCACTTTACTGAGTAAATGCAGATACGTTGTCATCCATTCTCCACTAATTTTTATGAGACTTGGTGTCCTTCGCTTACAGCTCCCGCACCAGGAAATGATTTCCAAAGTTTCACCCTAGTAAGTGCCTCTTTTTTCTTCAAAATTTAGTTTTCGTAGTAGCAATGACAGCGCATGATAACATGTGTTTAATGTCCGCCACCTTGAGATCATAAAAAATGTGATGACAGTGTAATACCCCTTTTTAGCGTCACGTCAAAGATTTACATAAAAAAATATTACGAACTCTTATGATACTTTCATATCAAAGATTTAATAAAAAAAATTTGACCGTGTAATACCGGTCTTACGTATTTGCGGGATATTTCCTCTTTCATTCGTAGCAACTTCTTTTTTGAATGATGTCCATTCAGACTGTTTCCGTGGTCGTCGTACTCAACCCCTCGCGTTCTTCCTGTGCGAAGGATTTTTGTTTTCCAAGCATTACTTTGTTTCCGTCTCATTTTGTCCATTTACACTGGTATTTTATTTCGGTTACTGTTACGTTTTTGACAAAATAGTCGATACTTTTGTTTCATATTTGACGGAGGCGATTACTTTGCATCGGGAAATTCTGTTTTGTTGCCTTGTTTTGGCGCAAGAAAGGCTGGGTTGGAAAATCTCGCACCACAGGGAAAGCAGAGGGCCGCTATTTTGATCCGTAAGCAAGGAAACATTCCTCTCGACGCCATATTGAAACCGAGTAAACGCTAAATAACACATTAGTTGTAGGTTCCGGCAGATCCAAACTGAGGACATCCATTTGGATGTAGAACATGTCAGAAAAAAAAAAAACACAATACTTACAAAACGATCTCACATGTTACCGTACCACCTACAGATCCGAAATGTAATTTGCCCTTCTAGACGTGGAATCGGTCAGAAGAACGAAATCTTACGAATATTTCCATTTAAAAGGGCATGAAATTAAGTTACTATATTCTAAATGTTAGGTCAGAATGCTAGCCGCCATAAATAATAAAAAATAAATTTAAAAAAAGGGAGCCAAGAAAACATCGGCCAACGCAGATGACCCCACGTCCGCAAAGAACAGATCTAGACTAAACAAAAAGAAAAAAAAAAAATGTGGATGGAGCATCTGCCTAGTAAGCAAAATAATCGGGTTTTGACCCCGGTCGGGACGCAAAATTTCAACTGCCCACAATAAGCGGCTAAAAAGTCTCTCACAAACTCGATTGTAATTTAGAAATAGTTGGAAAGGTCGTACAGACAATCTCATTCTCAAGTAACACTCTGTTGCCGGGTATGAATTTTCATTTTAAGGGTTTTGTACCCCCGTCAGATAAACCAGCACCCTTAAGAGATTGTGTATGTGTGTGTGTGTGTGTGTGTGTGTGTGTGTGTGTGTGTGTTGAAACCCTTTTTCTTGGGAACACTTAGAGGTATCACTTTCAAATTTATGACTCATATCAGAGTATACCATCCACTGACGATGTAAAAACCTTTTAAAGATCTAACTTAACGAAATCAAAGGCGACGGCCATTCAAGTCACATATTTTGATACTCGCAAACTTACCCATAATAAACCGCTAATGAACTATACAGGGTGTCACACTATTGCCACTAAGAATAATTCCGAAAGTATGAGAGGAGGTAAAAAGTTTGTGGGACAAACAGAGAGATAAAGGTCAGCTTTCTTTTTTATGGGATGCTATTGTTCGCTACTTATTTTCTGACAGCGCTATCGAGACGAATCCAATGACGTGTTTGTGAGGTCTTAAATATAGAGAAAACCCTCATAATTCATACGCATACCTGATATCCTCTCACAGAACGGGACCAACATACAAATTAGGAGAGCTGAGTCACTGTCCATAAAAGCAAATTATAAATCTTGGAATACCGAAAGTTACAATAGTCAGAGTTAATGGCTTATCAAACATGGATCGTCATTACAGTAAATAGGCGGTCTCTCGAACACTGAAGTCAGGTCAAAAAGAAGAAAAAAAGTAGACGGGCACATCGATTGTCCACCTAGAAGTATCTGTGAATACACAACATGTCCCCTGAGTAGTGATTGCAACTGATCAGTGCCACGGACGCACTCATCAGGCGATTTTATAGAACAGCTAACATGACGTGTAAGATTTTTAGTGGGTTACATACTTTAATTTTATTTTTATTTGGCTATAGTAGAGGTGTGCAACCATTCAGAATATCTGGCCCACAATGGAAGTAGGCGCACTATACATAAAAAATACCAAGCAAAATTTCCTTGTACTTCCATGACCTAATTTTGTTATACTTCTCTAAATCACTAGTTTCGCAGTTGCAACTGAAGTAGCCGTAAGATAGCCAGCGTGTCTGACGGAAAGTTTGAATTTGAAAATATTTTCATCGTAGCTTCTACTTTTTTTTAAAATCTTTTTTCCTCTGATTGTGCAGTTGATACTTCCTGGACTGCACGTTAGTTGCTTTGATCCGCGTGCGGTCCGTGTGCCGCGGGTTGGACACCCCTTGCCTGGGGCATTAGACACTACCATGGATGAATATTGCTATTGTTGTAGTGTACAGCTAATCTGATGCGAGTACAGCTCCGTCGCCTGGTGGGATTACATTGTACCAGAAGCAGCACCTACCTGCTGTATCGGCCACAACAGCAGAGCGGGCAGCGCGCTGGCTGGACGGTCTCTGTGGTCCCCTCTTCGATTGAGTACAGCCTGTCCGCTCCAAGCATCCATACACTTTAAAAACCAATGTCCGAGCGCGGCGCACCCGAGCTTATATTCAAGAAAGGCAGGAGGAGTAACCCACTAAAGGCCTATTTCATTGACGTCAATTTGCAGCATAACTTGCATTCAAATATTATGAATTATCTCTCTAACAGGATGATCTGTTGGCTCAAGGTCAACAAGGAATTAGAAATTAGCGTTCATGCGAAACAACTAGCTCTTTAATCACACGAAGTGATGAGTGCTATCGACAAGGGTTCGCAAATCGATTCCGTATTTCTTGATTTCCAGAAGACTTTTGACACAGTACCTCACAAACAGCTTTTAATCAAATTGAGTGGTTATGGTATATCGCCCAAATTTGCGACTGGATAGGGGATTTCCTTTCAGAGAGGACACAGTTCGTAGTAATCGTTGGTAAGGCATCGACTAAAATGGATGTGATATGGCGTTCCGCAAGGTAGTGTTATTGGTCCTCTGCTGTTCCTTATTTATATAAACGATTTATGGGGGAAATCTAAGTAGCTCTCTTAGGTTGTTTGCAGATGTCGCCGTCATTTACCGTGTAGTAATATCATCTGAAGATCAAAATCAACTGTAGAACAATCTTAATAAGATATCACTACGGTGTAAAAATTGGCAATTGACTCTAAATAATGAGAAGTGTGAAGTCGTCCACATGAGTACGAAAATAAATCCGTTAAACTTTGCTTGCAACATAAATCAATCAAAAGTGAAGGCCGTAAACTCCACAAAATACCTAGTAATTACTATTACTTCAGACTTAAACTGGAAAGAACATGTAGATAATGTCGAGGAAATGGCGAACCAGAGACTGCGTTTTATTGGTAGGACCCTTAAAAGATGCTACAGAACTACTAAAGAAACTGCATACACTACGCTTGTCCGTCCATTTTTGGAGTATTGCTCCCCAGTGTGGGATCCTTATCAGAGGACATCGAAAGAGGCCAAGGAAGGCAGCTCGTTTTGTATAGTCACGATACAGGGGAGACAGAGTTATGGATATGATACAGGATCTGGGATGGGAATCATTACGACAACGGCGCTTATCGCTGCGGCTTGGGCTACTTACGAAACTCCAATCGCCAACATTCTCCTCCAAATGCGAACATATATTGACTCCCACTTACATAGGTAGAAATGATCATCAGAATAAAATACGAGAAATCAGAGCTCAGACGGAGATATTCAGATGTTCTTTCTTCCCGCGCGCTATTCGAGAATGGAATGGGAGATACATTGTATAACGGTGGCTCGATGAATCCTCTGCCAGGCACTCAAATCTGATTTGCAGAGTATCCCATGTAGATGTAGCCACTACAAGCCAGCGTACTCCCCATTATGCAGACCTCTAGTTGCGATGTCTGCTCACTACATGGAGGTCTCGGCAATGCATCCATTCAGCCGACTAGTACAACACCCCTGCCAAAAGCAATTACTCATACTATGATGAATCGCTTCATTGTCCATCTTTGTCCACGGTAATGAACAGAATAATGTAACGAGAGTTCTAGTGGGAAGTAGATGGAGCTAAATGTGATAACGGCTTGCATCTTACGGTCGTGCAGTCGACGATATCCGAACGAGAGGAATAGACCGGGATGCGCCCTGGAGTTTTAGGACCTGTGAGTGACGATTACTCAGTAAGATTCTTAACTTAAGAATTAGGGCCCGTGCCAACAGCGGAGAAAAGTAGCGGCCAAATTCAGCCTGCTTGGACCAGAAAGCAAATCATGCCTGCGTTACTTCAAGGTCTCCCATCCTGAATAGGTGCCAACAAGCGTGAAGTAGCACGATTCAGGGTAGCCGTTCTAAGAATAAGTCGTTCAAATATTCAGCGTATAGTAACGGCTGTAGCCATTATACAGAAATTACTGTTGATGATAGTATCATTTATCAGATTCTTGCTACTCTTCTGCACTACGTAAAGAATCTGGCTGGATACTCACCTATTTTTCTTTTAGGGGGATATCGATAGGAATATGAATCCGAATTTAATTATTTGGATTACGCTGCGATGCGAGGTCCTTTCCCGTCTGGGGTTCGAATCTCCTCTCGGGCATGGACGTTTGTGCTGTCTTCAGTATAAGGATATAGATGCAACAGAACTACAAAACAAAACAAACTGCATACACTATGCTTGTCCGTCCATTTTTGGAGTATTGCTGCTCAGTGTGTGATCCTTATCATGTGGGTTTGACGGAGGACATCGAAAGAGTCCAAAGAAGAGCAGCTCGTTTCGCATTGTCACGATACAGGGGAGATAGCGTTACGGAAATGATACACGATTACAACGGCGCTTATCGCTGCGGCGTGAGCTACTTACGAAACTCCAATCGTCAACATTCTCCTCCGAATGCGAAAATATATTGTTGACTCCCACTTACATAGTTAGAAATGATCATCAGAATAAAATACGAGAAATCAGAGCTCGAACGGAGAGATTCAGGTGTTCTTTCTTCCCGCGCGCTATTCGAGAATTGAATGGGAGATAAATAGTACAATGGTGGTTCGATGAACCCTCTGCCTGGCACTTAAATGTGATTTGCAGAGTATCCCATGTAGATGGTAGTTCATAAGTAGTTTGTAAGTTTAGGGACTGATGACGCCGCAGTTAAGTCCCGTAAGCTTCACAAACATTTAAACATTTGAATTATTTGGAGGTCGTCCTTTGTTATTTGTCCTCGCGCAATCACTCCTGTTCCCATCGTGTTATGTAGCTTCATGTATAGTGCCACACTTACATAGAGACCGTGTAGATTAACTTGCTTTCTCTGCCGCAGTGAAATATGATTTTTTTCACATGTTATTAACAATAAAAAATAAATTACTTTAAGCGAGTTATTATCGAACCCTAGGGACTAATAGTCTACAAATCCTACAGATAGTCAATTACAAGTTGAGATGATGACGTGTAAGTTCTTGAGATATGTAGATGTGACGCTAGAATGACTAACTCGTTCATATGCTGAAATAAACTACTTCTGTCATCGTCTTATCGCCATGTCATCTACATCCACAGCTACATGGTTATTCTGCGAATCACACTCAAGTGCGTGGCGGACCATATAATCACTTTCATACTATTCACCTATCAGTCTCTAACGATACGCGAAGAGAAGGAATCTCTGCATTTGATGTCTGATATTTGTTAATTTTTTTAAACATCTTGGAGTATCAGCGATCAGAATGATTGTATTCACTTACGTTATCTGGATCGCAATATAATGGATACCGTTTTCGGCCATTTAAATGGCATCCTCAGACCATTACAACCAGTGTGTTGGCCATTGATTGCGCTGATTAGGAACTGCCTGAATGACAACAGTCGACAACTATCATTCAGGCAGTTCCTACTCAGCTCAACCGGTGGGCAACACACTGGTTGTAATGGTCTGAGGATGCCATATAATTGACCGGAAACGGTAACCATTAAATTGCGACCCAGACTCACTTTAAAGTGATTTCATTATTGGTTTGACGATCATTAATCTCTTTGTAGGGCGGAATCAACAACACATTTTAGTATTCGGAGACAGTCGGCGATACAAATTCTTGTTAGCAGATTTCGTCGCAACGGAGAACGCCGTCGTTGTAATGATGTCCACAGCATTATTCTGTAACATTTCCGTAACACTCTCTCCCCAATATCGCGAAACTACAAAACGAGTTGACGTCCTTTATATTCTTTCGATGTCCTTTTCAGTCCTACCTGATAAGGCTCCCACGCCGCGGCAGTATTCCAAAAGAGAACAGACATGTGTAGTGTAGTCAGTGTCTTTAGTAATGTGTTCTACAAAAATATGTCTTCGGGCCCCCTTCCCCACATCATTTCTGTTTTCTTGCCAATTTAAAGTCTGTCGCAATAGTATCTGTTAGGTATTTAGATGAATTCACGGCCTCTAGATTAGAATGATTTATCTTATAAACAGTTGATAGGATTCCTTTTAGTTTTCATGCGAAGGACTTGGCACGTTTGCCGGCCGCGGTGGCCGAGGAGACTGAGGCGCTTCAGTCACGGTCTGCACGGCCACTACGGTCGGGGGTTCGAATCCCCCCTAGGGCATGGATATTTGTGCCGTCCTAGTTCGTAAGTAGTTTGTAAGTTTAGGGACTGATGACTCCGTAGTTAAGTCCCATAGACTCTACAAACATTTGAACATTTGAACTTGGCACGTTTGATTATTTAAGGTCAATTGACAATTTTCGCACCATACAGATACCTTGTCTGTCATTTTTTAAGTTGATTTTGATCTTCTGGTCATTTTACTAGACGATAAATGACACCATAATTTGCAAACAATGTAAGAGGACCGTTCAAATTTTCTCCCATATCATTTATTAAGAGAAGGAGCAACAGAGTACCAATAAAACTAACCTGGCGAATGCTAGATATCACCTTTGTTTTAGCCGCTCCTTTCCATTAATTACTAAAAGCTGTGTCCTCTGTGACAAGATGTCTCCAATCCATTTACATATTTGAGATTGTTCCATAAGAATCCGATTTGATTAAATGCTGTTTGTAAAGTACCGCGTCAAAAGCGTTAAATATGGAACCAACTTGAGATATCTGGTCTGAAGCATTTATCGCTTCGTGTTAGTAAAGACTCAGTTTTGATTCACAATAACGATATTTTATGAATCCATGTTATCATGGCTCAACAGATCATTCTGTTTAAGGTAATTCATAAATTTGAACTCAGTATATGTTCCAAAACCCTGCTGCTAATGGACGTCAATGATATAGGTCTGTAATTGAGTGGATTAATTCTGTTGATTTTCTTGAATTTCTGTATAACCTGCAAAACGTTCCAGTGCTTGGATACAAATCCTTCGTTAAGCGAGCGGTTTTATACGACTGTTAAGTCAGGAGCCAGCCACAGTAGGTGTACGTGGTAGAACTGTATGTTAATGATATTTCTGACGTAATCGTTATTACTTTTAGGCATCTCTTAATATTGCTCCGCTTCTCCTCAGGCTCTTTTCAAAAGTTCTCAGGAAGAATAGACCTTCATTGCAGTCGTTCCATATGCAGAAAACTGCTAATGAATATGCAGCACTTGAGTTATAAACGCTTCAAGGTAGCTGGCATGCTGTCTGCTAAAGAATAACTCAGTTAATGTGGTGTCTGCGATTTAGCGAGGCTGCTAGACCTGCACAATTTGTCTACTCTTACTGACCTGTGACATTTTTCTAGATGCGAAAAACTTTTCCTGGCGGGATTCAACAAAGTCGACTCGTTGTTTAGCTCGTTTGGAGAAGAGAATTACGGTTACATCGCATCAATTTCAGGAGTAAACAGATAATTTATAGGCTTTGGCTACTTCCAAAGTTACTAATCTTGATAAGATATTTATTTTGGAATATTTTAAAGAAAAAATTCAGATTTGTTCCACAAAACACATCAAAAATCTTTACACTACTGTGAAAATGGAGTTAAGCTGCGTAGTAGAAGTAGCATATTATTGGACGAGACTCTTGTATTCACGGTACTCACTAAAAGTAAACAAAGTTGACGGATGGCTTTGACAGTGCAAAGTAAGAAGGCATCTTCGTTCCACTACAGGAAGCTAAGCGTTATGTCATAAGGCGACCTATTAGGCAAGTATGGACTGTCAGCTACTTAACGTGTATTAGCTGATGGTCCTCACTGCTTAGACGCTATCCTGCAACAAGTAGAGCATCGCATAGGTCTTGTGCCCTCTTGCCCCTTAGAAGATTTCTGTACGGAGCATGGGTGGAGTGGGTGTACATTTTGATGGACAAGGTTTTTATGATTTCGGCTTTTGAATGTCTATACATATCGTTAGTTATTATCTAATCAAGATACTTGAGTCGGTATGTTACTCCTTTACGGGTATGAAATTGTTCAAATGTTTGTAAATCTATCGGACCAAACTGCGTCCGTAGCTTACAAACTACTTAAACTAAGGTGAACTAACATAAGGACAAACACAACAGCCACGCCCCAGGGAAGACTCGAACTCTCGACGGCGAGCAACGGCGCGCTCCACAGCGAGGCGCTTTAGACCGCTCGGATACTCCACCGTAGCGGTATGAAATTGTACTGTGCAGTGAAATGAATTCCTTGGAGATATAAAACTCTTTGCATTTGGTTTCATTATGGCTCGATACTGAATTAGGTAAAATTTAACTTTACCCGTGCTTCTACGCTGAGTTGTAACGTCACACGTTCTTAAAACTCGAACGCAAGAGGCCGCTAATGCCATTGCTCCACCGTGAGATTGCTCACACGTCCTTTTGAGCAGCTCAATACAGATACCGCATCCTCCTCTTTCCTATTAAAATCCTACACTTAGTGTCGTTTATAGTGGATTGCCGTTGCACAATCCATTTTAAATGATCACCTGTTCTGGATAGATGTGTAGACTTAGTACGAAATCTGTTACTTACATTTTAAATATACCTTCATTACATCGCAACTTGCGAGAAATCCCGACTTTAGGTGCTCTTATTCATTTGATCAATCATTTTGTAACACATGAAAATTTGTGCCTGACCGGGACTCTAACCCGGGTCTCCCGCGTTTCGCGAGCAGTCGCCTTAACCACTCGGCCACCCGGACACGCACCCCGACCAGACCCAAACTGAAGAAGAGCAGCTAAAGTCCGCAAATCTTGCAAATTGCGATGTAATGAATGAATATTTAACTTTTACAGCTTCGAACCATCAGCAAAGTCTGTTTCTTAAGAACACACGTGTCATTGAAAACTTACATTTTACATTTACCATTCGCGGTGTATAACCCAGAGATGTGAATTGAGCCAGTTGGAAGATTCTTTAACTCAGGCTTTATATATGGGCGTTTTCTTTCATTTGTAAATGAGAACAGGCTGTAACGAAAAATTATATTCTGCTACAAGTTTATAATTTACATTATAAAATAGGAATTCGATGAAATATTTTTCATTTAATATGCTCCAAATATATTATCAGTATGCTTTTATAGGGTCCACGAAACTCCCGCAAAACTTATAATACCTTATTATTGAGAAGAGATGCAAACTTTCAAATAGAAAGAAGGCTATCAATTGTAGCCCAAGAGACGTCGTACTCGTAAGTGGTCAGAACAATGGAAACTGGAAAGTTAAAACCAAGAAACACGGAATGGGAAGGAATGTAAAAGCAATAATATTTTGTACGTTTTGTATCGTTAGAAACATATAGAGGAAAATATGCAAAAGAAAAGATAACCGTGTCAACTCATCCCACACAAGTAACTGACATAGTGACTGCGAACACTATAAAATTTATCATTTAGGATACGATAAAGGATCTTATATATATATATATATAACAAGACAAAAGTTTGAAAGAAAGAAAGAAAGAAGGAAGGAAGATTGGAATTTAACGCCCCGTCGACATCGTGTTCATTGGAGACGGAGCACACTTTGGGATAATTTTTGTTAGGGATGTGCAAGGAAATCGGCCGAGCCCTTGAAAGCAAACATCCGTCATTTACCAGGAGTGATTTAAAGAAATCACGGAAAAATCAGGATGGCTGAATTTTCAAATACGACGCCGCCAGAAACATTAATGAAAATAAATACTGCCTGTAATGTACTTTTAAATCGAAATTATCCTGGCAATGCCTGGAGGCCAAATATGAATATGAAAGAAGGAATGAAAATAGCTGCAGTTATCTCTGCGGAAAACTCGCAGAAAAGTAGGTCTACCGCTATCGTAGGGGTGATAAGCGTATCTTTCCTTTGTTTCCTTATTAAGTGTGCAGCAACCCAGCCGCGTGAGTTGAAAGGCTAGACCGTCTGGACAAGAAAAGGAAAATGTCATGGCTGATTTCTGCTAGGTTATCGACGATCCTGGTATTGCCGCGACACCATTCATGGCCGTCGTAACGATAAGGCTTCATTTTTGAGAATTCTCCTAACATGATTCAGTTGTGTGATCGGGACATAGGCGTCAGAGGCTGTCTGATGAGGCAGTATGCCTAACAGCATAAACGTTTAGTTATTAGACGGTCTATCCCAGGAGGGATAACAATATCCGGTGATATGAAAGGAAGGATCATTTGAAGAAAGAAGACCAGTAAGTACGGGCTTTAAAATACGAAGGGGTTCAAGTGGAAAGTTAGGAAACGGTACAGTTTACTTGTTTACTTTTAGCGAATATCGTGAATACAAGTCTCGTCCAATAATATGCTACTTATAATATGCAGTTTTACATACATCTACCAGGAAAAAAAAGTGATCTTGAGGTAAAGCGCTAGATTGTAAACCGAAGGGTCACGGGTTGGAAACCCGGTGGGACCTCGGACTTTTTTAGTCTGCAGTTTAACCCATCCTTCACCTCTTGACGATGTGAGGAGTCGCCAGAAACGACACGTGGTTCGGATTCCACGTCAAGCTATAGGACTCCTTTCCCCAGCTGGATAACTGGGGTAGGCTAGGGACACGTTAAGTCGCCGAAGTGGCGTCCAATTGAGACTTGCGCCAGGCCAATGAGCCACACGAAATTTTATTATTACTACTTGTACTACATCAGTCCAGCAGAATCTTCTACACTCGAACACACGTCCACATTTGACATGTTTCAATTTTCCTCTTATCGTGATTTCTTAAAGTCGATGTCTTTGCTCAGTACAGATCCACGCTCCATATTACGTATGTCACCAGTCGCTTTCTTCTTTTGTTTAAACCACGATTAAGTCTTTTCTGCTTTTAAAACGTCTCTTTTTCCAGAGCCATCCTCACTTTGATGTCTTGTTCATGTCGCCTCTAACTGAACTTCCCAAACACTTGAATGCTTTCACCTGCTCTATGATTTCTGAACCGGGATTCCAACCTGGGACCTAAGCCTTCCGCGGACAATCGCTCTACCGTCTGTACTATCCTGGCACGCTTTACGGCCCGTTCTGGCGGAAACTAGTAGGCGAGGTACTGGCAAAAGTAAAGTTGTGAGGCACACAATTTTAATCGCCCAGGAAGTTTGATATGAGCAAACACACTCTGCTGCAGAGTGAAAATTTCATTCATTAATGAAGGTATTGATTGTATCCTGCTATTACCATACTTAACATTCCACCAGAATGTGGCCGGCCGCGGTGGCCGAGGAGACTGAGGCGCGTCAGTCACGGTCTGCACGGCCCCTACGGTCGGGGGTTCGAATCCCCCCTCGGGCATGGATATTTGTGCCGTCTTTAGTATAAGGTAGTTCATAAGTAGTTTGTAACTTTAGGGACTGATGACCCCGTAGTTAAGTCCCATAAGATTAACAAACATTTGAACCAGAATGTGTTCGTATTTTCTACCAGATTGACACAGGCACGGAGTCGTTGTGGAACCTATTAAAGCCTTCTCGCGTTGATGTCCGCACTACATTTCGATTCCTGTTTCTGAAACGACCGATCAGAAAGTTATAAGTACAATAATTTACTTGGTCAGGAGAAAGGCAAATGGTACGTTGGGACATTCGGTTTATAAGAAGCCAACGCATACTGATTTGTATTTGCAAGCTGATAGTTGTCACCAGCCAGCTCAACGTGAAGGGGTTCTTCGAACCTTAGTACATAGGGCTCATGTCATTTCTGACCCAGAAAGTTTGCCCGCTGTCTCATATGGAGGTAACATTTAGACAGAATGGCTATAGTGAAGGGCAGGTTAAAAGAGCGTTGCGCTATCGACCACATGTGCAACGGGCTAGTGAAAATAACAGAGTCGGCACCCACGTCAGTAGCCTTTCTGCCATACCTTGGCAGCACTTGTAATAAGATTGGTCACATTTTGCATAAAAATAATGTAAAATATGTGTTTCGTCCACTTTCAAAAATTAAGGCACTGTTGGGATCCGTTAAGGATGAACTCGGTTTGCGTAAGGCGGGTGTCTACAGTATCCCATGTAGCTGTGGCATGTCATATGTTGGTCAAACTATTAGGACTGTTGAGGACCGTTGTATTGAGCATAAACGTTACACACGTTTACAACAGCCAAACAAATCTGCTGTGGCCGAACACTGTCTTGACACAGGTCACCCTATGGAATATGACAAAACGGAAATTCTGGCATGCACTTCCAATTACTGGGACTGTGTTAGCAAGGGCCGGCCGCGGTGGCCGAGGGGACTGAGGCGCTCCAGTCACGGTCTGCACGGCCACTACGGGCGGGGGTTCGAATCCACCCTCGGGCATGGATATTTGTGCTGTCCTTAGTATTAGATAGTTCATAAGTAGTTTGTAAGTTTAGGGACTGATGACCCCGTAGTTAAGTCCTATAAGCTATACAAACATTTTAACATTTTTGTTATCAAGGAAGCGATAGAAATAAAACTAGGTGACAACCTTATGAATAGGGATGGAGGCTTCTGCTTAAATTCCGCTTGGGATCCTGCTCTCTCACTTGTCAAAAAAAAAAAAAAAAAAAAAAAAAAAAAACAGATGGAGAAAACTAATCCGACCTCATCTGTCGAGAACTGATGTTTATTATCGATATTCTGAGCGGTTTCATCTTTGGTCGTGTCGGCGCTGTGTGCTGACTTGCTTGGTGTGTGTGTTCTGTTTCCTGTTTACTCATTGAAAACCGAGGTTTTTAAAGATCGTTGGATATTGATTCCTCACTGCAGTTTCGCCTTGAAAATGGCAGGGTAGTCTCCTGCTGAAATATCGGCCGTCGTCGATTTTGGTACCTGGGTGAATAACCGTAAGTTTTTCGAAATACAATAGTTTAGTGATTCTTCAGCTTCTATCGACGTTCTTAACTTCCCGGGTGAGCTGGCGGGAGTCAGTTCCCCGCGGGCAGAATATTTGGGCCGGCGGCCACTCTGCCGTGATGAGGGGCGCTGATGGGCTGACTGATGGAGCCGGCGCCGCGCTTCCATCTCCAGCTGATCGGCCGCCCATCTGCCGTCCGCGCCCACACCCCTACCCCCACGACTGCCAATCACACAGTGTTCCGAACTCGGTTCTCGCCCAGGCCTCATTCTGACGGCACCTCTACCGTTCATCTTCTCCTGAAGTAAGTTCGTTATCTAGTATCTCATTCCTCTTCTGAATCAGGCTAATAGCGTGGACCGTCGCCGTACGTAGCGTGGTGGAGGGACGGGCGACGATGCGTCGAATGGTACGCAGGCCAGGTGGGCGGGCCAACTGAGGCTCGAACTACCTCCGCTGTCCATGTTCAAAAAATGTTTGTTAAGCTTAAGGGACTTAACTGCGGGGTCATCAGTCCCTAAACTTACAAACTACTTATCAACTACCTTATACTAAAGACGACACAAACATCCATGCCCGAGGGGGGATTCGAACCCCCGACCGTAGGGGCCGTGCAGACTGTGACTGGCGCGCCGCAGACCGCTCGGGCACTGCGGCCGGCGTTGTCCATGTGCCTGACCTTTGTGGTGCAAAAGAAAGTGCAAAATTTGTAAAATATGTTTCAGTTTTTCAAGAAACTTAGGAATTATTAAAATTGGAAGTACCAGCTTTGGCCGCATTGGAATCTTTATTTTTTTATATACAATACAGACCGATTTCGGTCACTGTCTGACCATCCTCATTGCATGAATCCAAGCCCTGTGGGCCCACAAAAACTTGCAATTTGCGTATTAACATCAAGTAGGCAGTATATAAGTAGAATGTCAAACTTTTCACCCTTACTCGAACCTCAATGGCGCTGCGCCGCAAGTTGAAAGTGCTGACAGAGCCCTGATGTTCATAATGCAATTAATTTGACTTTGTTAGGCAATTTCCTGAGACTGCCAACTTGACAGGCTGCTGCAATCTGGTGTGCCGTTTGCGCTCTCTACAAGTATCTGCAAAAGTACGCTCCGTCTGAGATATTTAAATCCTAACATGTTAGTCGATTATCCGATAGACCCAGAGTTTCCCAGTGTTACCCCTCTGCCCTCTGCCCTCTGCCAGGCACTTAAATGTGATTTGCAGAGTATCCCATGTAGATGTAGATGTAGATGTTTGCATTCCTGGTAGCAATTCTTCCGCAAAAAGTCTTAAATTTCAAATTACAATTCAATATGCGGGCGGACCCAAGGCTATTAGTGACGGGCACATTATATCACGATTCACACGTGCGTATATGTCTAGTACCAGCATTTCCGGCTGACAAAGGCAGAAAGACCGGCTTCTAGCAGCTGCTCGACTTACGTCCTTCGACATCGGATACATTATCAGAACACCAGGAAATGATTATACAAGCAGTCAGAAGTGAAACAGCAGTGTATATTTCTGAAGTATATTGTCGGAAAAAGCTTAAAGAACTTTTCGAACAAAATTAAATGTTTAAAATCTCGTTTAATCGGACTGGAAAATACATGCAACAATTTAAAAAATCTGAATAACGGTGAAATGTTTCCTTTCAAACTTCAGAATAAGCGACTTTACCCAATGAACCCGATTGCTCCTTCATTGCAATAAAGCCCATTAAGTCTAACAGAACCATTACGCTCGATACTGAATGCAAGAGGTGGACCGGGGGGGGGGGGGAGGGGTGCAAACTATTAGGTTGGAAAATTACTTGCGAATGTACAAGAACTAACATTTGCACCGCGAGCCATATGGTAAAGTGTGTTGTCAAACATATGTATTCAATTATACCTACAGATCAAGTACAATGTATAATACCAGAAAATTTCATACTTTCAGTAATACACGCCTTATGGTAGTAAAGGTGGCACTAGAATTGTTACATATTGTGTTTCTTTCAATTACTTTAGTTTGGAAATAATTTTAATTCGCAGGAGGAATGATTGCGCAACCATGGCAAAATGTCTTATTTTTATGACTTACGTAGGGAACGAGTTTATAAAAATAATTCCACAACATGCTGATACGTTGCTGATATGGAATAGAAAAGAATTTGAAGTGTTCGTAATTGTCGACTGTAGCATTGCAGAATGCTGTCACTTCGCTGTAGATTTATATAGTCAGCATGGAAACATTTTTACTATACTACGTTCGAAAGATGATCTGTTGCTAAGTTTAAAAATGCTAAAATCAGTTTTGATGTTTATAGAAAACCGCCTACTAGCGATTTAGTGATTCATTAGGATTCATGCCATGTCATTAAATATAATTATGATGTATTCCGAGCAGTGATGTATCGTTTAGTATGTATGAAATAGCCGTCTCAAAAGAAGGCTGAAAGTGGGAGTATATACTTCAATGCTTTACATACCAAAAGGTGTACGAGAAAAATTTAACACAATAAAAAGAGAAATAACGATAAAGTAGTTCATAGAACAAACAATAAAGATGCCCTAACGGTCCAGCTATTGAGCCAAATAATGGAACACCATTATGTAGTCGACTACCATATTATCGTACCATTTGGGGAAAAAAATTGTCGGTTGTGGGAAACTAAAAACATTATTCAAGCCCATTTTATTCTTGGTAGAACTGATATATGGGCTGTGCCCCTAGTAAGAAACGTTAATACAACTGTATTATCATATTAAACGTAATTATTGCCTCAAAAATATACATAGATCTTTTAATAAGAGGTTTGAGCATTGTAATCTAAAAACATTACAAATCTCCTTTTACATAACACTTTCGATAACAGGGGCAGAATAACATGTCCCACTGAAAATGTCGGAATTCTTCTTTGTCAAGATTTTTGAAGCGGATTGTGCTCAGGATACATGGAACAATCAGTTGGATACAAAACATCACATTACTAAAAACTTTTGTCTATTTGAACACGCAATCACAATACACGTTAAAATGGTTTTTATTTATTAAATCATTTATAATTTTAAATCAGAATTCCTTGTTTGGGCGGACCCAGGACTCTTAGTAACAAGAACAGTACGCCACGTGCACATTGCGTCAGGATCTATGCTTATTTGTCTGGCTGGTACGTCTAGTGTTTCCTGGTAGAGGATGGCAAGAAGATGCACGCCTTATGACCTCCGACCGGTGAGATAGCGTCAATTCAAACTACAATGGTCGTTCTATGTCTATATACTATTTGGCTGCTGTATTGAAATAAGTTCTAACTCTATTGTTCTAGACGGTTTGTTTTAGACATACAGTGAATCAGAATTTCCTTACGAGACCATTGGTTGGAAATATTGCTTTCCTTCGTTAGTATTAACAATATACAGAAATGGTTCCATTTTAAGAGTAAACGAGAATGATATAAACATTACTTCATGTATTTATTAATTTATAAAATGTAGGGAGCATGCGAGGATGTGTGAGATTAATAAACCAAATTTACAAGCTGTTTAAATGTTCATTTGTTTTTAAATATGAGAGTTAAGCTCCTAGGCTTACAAACTACTTAACCTAACTTACACTAAAGACATATTACACAAAGACCCATGTCTGAGGGAGGACTCGAACCTCCGACGACGGAGGGCTGCGCGCACCGCAGCAAGGAGTCTTGGCGCGCACGGTTATTCCGCCGCAGCTGCCATTCTAGTGTTGAGGGTGAACATAGACAACACCATGTTATATGACAACGTTGAAACCATTCTCGGTAAATACGCTATCTCGCAGGTGGCAACTAGTGCACTTGTGGTCTCTCGATAATCTATTTTTAGTCCGGGGTAAGTCCCGGACATAAATTAAATTGGTCCCAATCCCCCGGTTCCGACCAAGGTTTTCGGGAGGTTTTCCTTGGTTGTAAGGCGTATGCCGGAACTGGTAAGCCCCTCCCACTTATTCCAAATTGGGATCCCCCTTTTGCCCCACTATCAGCTTGTCTGATAATTGGCTGAATAGAACCGCGACTCTTTATGGGCCGGATCTCACAGCCCGCTCCACTCCTCGGAGTGGAGAATGAAAAGAAAAAGTTTTTTTTTTTTTTTTTTTTTTTTTTTTTTTTTTTTTTTTTTTTTTTAGCGACGCGGGTGTTGTTTCTCTAGGGATGTGCTTGTCCACTGTAGGTCGAGCACAACTCTGGCGCCCGATCCTTGATGTCCACGAATGCACTCGTGCGCCCTCCCCCCCCCAATCCCCCACCCCCAGTCTGGGCAAAGTCCTAGAGATTATCCCTAATTGGGATCCCCCTGCGCACCATCAGAGCCTAAGGCTCCATCGACGCAGAATTTACGCGCTACCGGGTGCGGCACCTCTGGGAAGACGCTTGTCCACTGTAATTTGGTCGAGCTGATCTCTACGACTTTACGAGAGTAACTCAGGCGTCCGATTTTTGATTGTCGGGGGTGCAGCACTCGTGCTCTCCTGATAATCCATTCAAAACTGTTCAAATGTTTGTAAATCTATCGGATCAAACTACGTGGTCATCAGTCCGTAGCTTACAAACTACTTAAACCTAGGTAAACTAACCTAAGGACAAAACCACACACACCCATGCCCCAGGAAGGACTCGAACCTCCACGGCGAGCAACCGCGCGCTCCGCAGCGAGACGCTTTAGACCGATCGGCTACTCCACCGCGGCGATAATCTATTTTTAGTCTGGGGCAACGTCCGAGAAATAAGTTTAATTGGTCCCAATCCCCCAGATCCGACCAAGGCTTTCGGGAGGCTTTCCTTGGTTGTAAGTCGCATGCCGGAACCGCTAAGCTCCCCCGACTTAGTCCCAATTGGAATCCCCCTCTGCCCCACCATCAGCTTGTCTGATAATTGTCTGAATAGAACCGGGACTCCTTTTGGGCCAGATCTCAAACAACCCACTCCACTCCTCGGAGTGGAGAATGAAAGGAATGAAGGACTGCAGTGTATTGAGATTTAAAACCTTTCACAGCTGTTTATATATAATATAGAGAAGAGCTTCCAACGCACAGCAATGATTGTACCATTACTCGACCGTACAACAGCATTACATATAAAACTGTTGTCGAAAACAAATTTTCGTAATTAAGGGACATTATTATTTCTGAGCGAAATTTAACGGATTAACTGATTGCAGTAATTCCGTGGAATCCCCGCCGGTGGGAGTGAAGTGCGCCACTCGAGGCGTGTGAACCGAGGCGTCGGAGAGCTCAGCCAGACGGCAGCGGAGCGGAGAGGAGCGAGTAAATATAGTCGTCGCGTGGGCTCCGGCTAGCGCTAGGCCGTCATGTGCGTGCTGTTGAGGCGATAGCGGCCGCGGGCTGGAGGGGCAACAGAAGCCAGGCACAGCTGTGCACCTGCCAACAGCGCTCTGCTGCACGCTGCGCGCCTTCTATCGGAATCAGTGGCCAATCCAAAATCCTAGGGCTATAGGATGCAGACCCTCGCCCAGAGTACGAGGAAAACATCATTTTTTTTTCTTTTCAGGTCGATGATTATATGCCTAAGGTATTAAACATAAGGAGAGGCATTGAATTAAAATTTGTGCGGTGGGCGGGATTCGAACCCTGGATCTCTTACCTACTAGGTAGGTGCTTTAGACCACTCAGCTAACCACCGCATTGTAGCCAAAGCAACTACACTGTCTTAAAGCACGTCTCCCTCCACACCATGTACTTTAATTTTGCCTCATATTCCCTGTGAAATGCGTATCAAATTGCCAGGGCTCTCCTACAATCGAATAGCACCCCAGAAAAGAACGCGAATAGGAACTATCCCGCCTTGTTCCTCAGGCCGAGGTGATATAAATATCAACAAATAATGACAATCCCTTGAGACATTGTCTGGGGTGCTATTCCAATGTAGGAGAGCCTTGGCAATTTGATACGCATTTCACAGGGAACATGAGGCAGAATTAAAGTATATGGTGTGGAGGGAGACGTGCTTTAAGACAGTCCGTGTAGCTGCTTTTGCTACAATGCGGTGTTAGCTGAGTGTACGCCGGGCGCCGTGGCTCAGCGCGCCCGGTCAGGGGGCTGAACGCCCTCTGTAATAAAAAAGCTGAACCAACCATTCAACGAACGACAGCGAACCATAGATCTACCAGATGAAAAAAAGTGGTCTGAAGCACCTACCTTGTAAGTAGGTCCCGGGTTCGAATTCCGGCCACCGCGTAAATTTTAATTCATTGCCTCTCCTTATGTTTAATACCTTTGGTATAATGATACAATGTTGTCTTAAGGGATTGTATTATTTGTTTATATGCATCTTCTGAAAAAGGCATAACCAGCCATGAACATACAATTTCAATCCCCCCCTCCCCCTTGTGCTCCAGTTTAGGAAAGAAATTTTAGTGATATGAGGCCCTCTCCCAGACCACAGCCCAAGATTCTGTATTCGTCACTGATCAGAATAGAAGTGTATTTGGTGACTCAGATATGGATTTTCTTTCCAGTTGACACCGTCAAACTATTGCTTACAGACAATCTCAGGGTATAGGGTAGCCCTAAAATCCATTAACATTTGAAAAATCTCCACGTACTTATTATGTAGGCTGTCTGTCAGGAACAGCAAAGACTGCGGGAGATCTGTTGAACGAAATGGACAGTTTCTTGAAAGGAGGGTTAAGTTGCACATTTAAAAGAACAATACAAGGATAATGGAATGAATTCGAATGAAAACAGGCGATGGGGAAGTAACTAGGCACTAAAATAACTTACAATTGGTCGAAGCAGAGGAGATACAAAATTCAGAATGGTTACGGAAAGGAAAGAATTTCTGAAGAAGAGAAATTTGACACTAATAACAATTTCGGTGTTGGAGTTCATTTCTAAAGGCATTTTCCATGTAGTGTAGCCTTGTGGGGCGTGAAACGTGGATGATTAGCAATTCAGACAAGTAGTGGATTGAAGCTTTTGAAGTTGGGTGCTACAGACGAATTCTGAAGGTTAGACGGGTAGATAGCAAAGCTAATGAGGTATTGTACATAATTGGAAAGAAAAATAAATGTTCAAATGTTTGTTAAGCTTATGGGACTTAACTACGGGGGTCATCAGTCCCTAAACTTACAAACTACTTACGAACAACCTTACACTAAGGACGGCACAAATATCCATGCCCGAGCGGGGATTCGAACCCCCGACCGTAGTGGCCGTGCAGACCGTGACTGGAGCGCCTCAGTCCCCGCGGTCACCGCGGCCGGCGAAAGAAAAATAATTTCTGGCATATATCGACTGAAAGAAGGTATTGATTGGTAGAACACATTTAGAGACAACGAAGGAATCAGTTTAGTATCAGAGGGGGGTGTGGACGGTAAAAAAAAAAAAAGAAAAAGCTGATATTGGTTATTAAAAATGACCCTCGCTTTCATGAAAACTCAGTAATAAAACTATTGAGCATTGTACTATTCCATGATGTACAATAATGAATAACATAGATTGTTACAAACACAATATAGGAATAGTACTATAAGATAGTGATAGATTGTCATTAACAACAGATTCCATTTTTTACACATGAGGAAAGAACCCTAGTAGTTATGCGTCGCGCCGTCAACTGATATAATACGTTATTGTTGACAGAATCCATCCCGAACGCCATCCGACTTCGTTGCAAGTTCACGGAAGCTAGTTTCGGCGGATTTCTGGCCGCAACCGAAACAAATATTTTGGCTGAAACTGGAGGAAACCGAATATTCGGTCGGTCCTTGCTAATTATACTCGAACACTTGGCCCTAACTATAGACTAAAACAACATAATCAACTTTCTGACACGCAAACCTTTAGATGTCAGATATTCACAATGAAAGTCCTTGGGCTCGAACAAACACACATACACCAAAATCGTATGAGTGATAATGTAAAGATCCTTTATTGTACTAGTGATACCCCCGCATCTCCAAAACTCTGCAGTCGTCCGTTACAGGCCTCTGCGTGTGCCATGCCGCATTGCGCTTTGACCTGTCGGTTCGCCAGTAGGGACGGTGCAGTGTGCCTCCGAAGTTGCGTATTGTGATATTCGTGTGGTGAAGCGTCAGATGGGGCGGCGATTGCTAATCAATCCTGCTAATGTATTGCGATTAGTTGAGATGAAGGTACGAAGAACCCTTGTTCCTGAAGATGGCATTAGTGTAGAAGATGAATCATTCGCATGCTTTCTCGTATCTGTTATGATACAGAAATATGAGCATAAGTTACTGTTGTTACAAACTCATAATAATGATAGTAGGGATGATAATGACGAAGAACTCATTGCAAGGGGTAGTGCTACGGTAAGTGCGGGAAGAGGCGATGGAAGCAGTGGCAGTGAATACCAACAGTCTTTCGGAAAGAAGGTTAAAGTTGCAACTGTCATCACGGCTTTTGATGACAATTCGCTAGAGAACATGTAAGATGATTATTACATAAGTTATAGTTAAGATATTTGCATTACGTATGGCGCCTACAATTATATCTACAGTGCTATCTAGAGCATGGTTGCAGAGCTTTACAGAAAAACACCAACCAGCACATTGAGGTATACATAGAGATCCTGTAACCAAACGTTCATACAGATATGTTTGTTCGAGCCCATGTACTTTCCTTGTCAGATAAGTACCAAACGTTCTATATCGACACAGGATCAAGCGAAACTTTTATATAATTCGTACTATGTGCTGCCGTCTAGGGGAACGTGCGTAAACTATAGGAACACCTGACCTACGGAGTAGACGAAAATCATAATTTATTAATAATAAATAATATGTAATAAGCTTATTACGTTGCGCTACTGTGGGCTAGTTGGTAGAGCGTTAGCTTATCAAGCAGGTCGTGGGTTCAAGCCCAGCCTAGAGACTTTTCTTATTTAAACTGCAGTACGCTGAAAATTTTTTAAGGGCTATAACGTTTCACGGGTTCATTACGCAAAACAACACTGTCAGCTGCAGCAGTAGCGGTAGCGTGCGGGCTGGACAGCAACGTCAGCCCCACTTAATGATATGGACAAACACACGGCGCTCTAGCCATGACACGCATATCCGCTGAACGGCGGTGCTGCCTATCTAGCAGTTATTATTATTATTATTATTATTATTATTATTATTATTATTACTTTAACACTTCCGCAAGTATGGTGCAATAGTTTCTTTCTTCTATGAATATACTCTACAGGTTTGCTACTTTCAAAGTAAACGAAGCAAAAAACCTCCGATAACGCGATGCTATAAAATCCGAAGAGTCCTTTTACTTTAACATTTCAGGAACATGTTGTCCCATGTAATATTTGTCGACGTAGAACACTTTTGAAACGCCTACAGGAAAAAAAGGCGGCATCAGGGTTTGAACCGGGGACCCTCGTAACGACAAACACACTATCAAGTACTGCCGGCCGCGGTGGCCGAGGGGACTGAGGCGCTCCAGTCACGGTCTGCACGGCCACTACGGTCGGGGGTTCGAATCCCCCCTCGGGCATGGACATTTGTGCCGTTCTTAATATTAGCTAGTTCATAAGTAGTTTGTACGTTTTGGGACTGATGACACCGTAGTTAATTCCCATAAGCTATACAAACATTTGAACATTTTTTTTGAGCAACTACCCCAGCGAGTTCAGCCCGGCAGACCCGCAAAGACATGCATTTCCTGCTCTCCGTAGGACAGGTGTTATTTATTATTTCCCGTTTACGCACGTTATCGTGGACGGCAGCACACAGCACGAATTATATAGAAGCTTCGGTTGATACTCTATCGATATACGTTTGGTACCGATCTGAGTGCCTGACATCTGAAGGTTTGGTTGTAAGATAATAACCAAGTAAGTTTTGTGCTAATGCAGGAAGATTACAAAACGGTAAACTTTAGAAATGAGGAGGGGAGGAGGAGGAGGAGAAGGGTTTTATAGTGTGAAAGAATAAGAAACAGAAATACGTAACAGCAGCGTTCTTAGAGTTTCTGAAAACAGTAAAGAAAATGGATCGGCTTGAGACGAGCACATCGCTCTCCCGGCCGTTGTTGGCTTTCGTTACCTTGGAGCCGCTACTTTTCATTCAAGCAGCTCCTCAGTTGTATCTCGAGGCCGAGTGTACCCCGTTATAGTCCCCAGCCGAGGAGAACTCTTTAACAGTACCAGGAATTGAACCAAGGACTTCCGCGTGGTAGTCAGACTCAGTGACTAATCAGTCTTACAGTTACGGAAGCAGGGAGGATATACATTTAGACTGTTTTATGATTTAGTGATCGTATAATTATTTTCTTTCGTGGCCTAATTTGTAACTAGCGAGAAACAGTGTTTCCAGGTCAGAATATATGGCCTGGGAGATGGCATGAGTTATCATTCTAGATATGAGACGCAAACACTTATGCTGTCTCTTATTCTGTGCATATATATAATCATTTTACGTTCAGTTTATTCGTTAACAATTCAGATTCGAGTAAGTGAACACAGTTCGGAATCTTCTTGTAATAAATGTAATGAGTAATATTAAATCATCCACAATAACTAATAGAAGTACGATAAGGTTTGTACTCAGCACTTTAGTGTTCCAATCTATTATTCACAGCCACGAGAGGGGGCAGTGTTTAGTCAAGGAGAAAAAGCTATGAATTCGTGCGCACACGGGTCTTACATTCATAGACTAGTTGAACCCGCACACGTTTCGAGTTTGTGACACTTGCGGGGAGTGTCACTTGCGCCGGAAAGGGAATGTGTAGACACTTGCGCGGAGGCCCGGACGCTGCAGGTAGTGAACAGGGTGTTCCAGAAGTAGGGATACACCACCCCTACTCCACGCCCTCCAGCCGCTACCTGTGCCGTATTCAGGGAAAGGCCCACCGAGCGAGGTGGAACAGTAGTAACGGCCCGGAGATATCACAGCCTCATTCAACAGGGAGATAACACGTCATTCAAATATCACTCGATTTACAATACAGCACCATGTGAAGAGGAATGTGATGAAATAGGAATTGAGCGCAACCGTTGCTAACTACAATTTCGGATTTACTGCATTTTGAGTCAGAATTCGCATCTATATTCGCATTTATCGCAAATGCGAATTTTTCCTGTCCCTAGAAATACCTCTAAAAACAAACAGCTGATCAAGGCACTAAAAGCAAGGGCAGACCTTTGGGTGTATTACTACAAATAACTAAAACACAATTTGATCGTGGAATTATATACAATCTCATTATAAAGGTTTTTTGTAGGTGGTTTTGAGCAGCTTTTAAATATGTTAGGAATAGCATTATGAAATATAGACAGCTACACCTTATGTTTATTATGAGATATCGATTTCGGCTAATTTCAGGTCATCTTCAAGTCTCAAACAATAGGTGTTACTTATGCATTTTTCCAGTGGTACTCATAACCTTTAAGTGTTTACACACGCCGGCCGCGGTGGCCGAGGAGACTAAGGCGCTCCAGTCACGGTCTGCACGGCCACTACGGTCGGGGTTTGAATCCCCCTCGGGCATGGATATTTGTGCCGTACTAGTTCGTAAGTAGTTCATAAGTAGTTTGTAAGTTTAGGGACTGATGACCCCGTAGTTAAGTCCCATAGACTATACAAACATTTGAACATTTTGTTTACACACGAGGTCTAACGTTGTTAATCGAGTTAGCGATGAAAACAGAACCCAGAATCTTTGCGTCTAAATGATACATATATTGGTGTGATGTCTTATTTCGAAAGAACAGACATCACACCAATACATATATAGCTCTCGGTAAAGTGGAACGGTACGATGTCGTTACGTAGCACAGCACAGCCGACTGGAAACGCAAGAGAAGTGCAAACAACGTTCTATCCTCAGAGGTATGATTAGGTTCGACGTAGACTTCTACAACATACAGTCAACACGGCGAAGATTACACCAAAATATTTAACGTTTCGTCTACTTTGGCGATAGCAACCAAATTTTAAAATCGTGTCTACTATGTAAAGATGTAGCAACACAAAACGCTTAAAGTCCAAAACTTCACTGATTTTCGAGTTCTGAATTTTTAATATGTTTTTAAATTATTACAGAAAAAACATATTTGGGACTCATACTACAATTTTCATATGGCAGAATTTGTAGGTACATTCACAAGACATAAGTCAACGGTTGTGTGCATTCATCTTATGAGAAATATCAATCATTTGTTTTCAGTGTTTACTTCAAATTTCTCTAAGTTTCTTTAATTATTAGTACTTAAATGTGGTTATGAAATAAATAAATTACGTGTATATGTGTAGTTTTATGCGGCCAAACTACTTAGGTCATTGGTCGCTAGACTTACACACTACTTAATCTTACTTAAAATAACTTAAGCAAAGTACACACAAACATACCTATGTCCGAGGAAGGACTCGAACCTCCGACCGGACCGGCCGCTCAATTTGTGACACAAATTACACGTTTGATAATATTAATGCTTAGAAGTATGAAATCATGTCAAGACTACTTCCTGCAAAAATTTCGACAAAAAAAGTTGGCACTGAGTTTAGAAAAACAAAATTCTGGTATATTGGATTTTAACATTTTATCAAAAATTAAGTGTTACTACGAGAGATACAGCCATTCAAATTTACGGGCACCATAACGTTTTCCCTTCCTGAGTAAATGAGCTGCTTCTTATAGTTTCAACACCTTTTTCTTGAATGTTCTGAATATAAATCTTCACACACTTCTTGAGGAGGAGAGTGATACGGATATCTGATTGTAAACCACTGCCTATTACCTGAGACCTTTTTGACTGTACTGAACAGTAGTTCCGCGTATTCCGTAATTTATATTTATACAGTTAACAGGCAATGTAATTTATAACCAACTATTGGCTGCCAATTTCGCTTCATTTTTCCTGGAAGTCTTGCAACTTGTTTCTTCCTGTTGGTTTATGCCAAGTTCGGACTAAAAATGGTTCTATATGACGGCGATGGAAAATAGAATTTATCTTTAGCATTTTTCGGTGTGTGACATTCTTAGATGTATTTGTAATTCGAATACAGCCAAATCGTTTAGGGGTCTACGAACAAACGCTTTAAGTATGTAAAATACTCATTGACTTATTATTAACGTTTTTTAATTGAAGGTTTAAGGTTACATCTCCTATTAAAAAGCATAGTAGCTATTTTTAAAGAGATGGAAGTTGCGTGATAGTGGGGTTAACTACATAGCGGTCACTTCCTTCAACTTATCTGTGCAGGATGCCTAATATATTTATTGCTTGCGCAGGTGTCTTGATATGCTTAGTGTTCTGAATAATATGGTTTTAGGAGGTATGACTGTGGAAATTCATAATCTTGTAGTAGCAGAGACTAACTCTCCAAACATTATCGCTATTAAAATACCTTTTTGTTTACAGGAGGAACACTCAACGGATTAATATGTAGTTAGAAAAGTTACTATATTGCTCTTCAGCTTGCAAAGGGTTGTGCAATTTCACTGAGTTTCGTGTTATGTTGACAGTGTGGAAACTTGACCACAGCAGTGCTAGACTTCTTGGTGCGCCTGTACCCAGGAAAAGCCATTAGCCGCCCCACGGGCCCCGGGTTCCGCGCAAGTGTCACTCCGCGCAAGTGTTCCAACCCCCACGTTTCGCAGTAGTTCTTTCTAAATCACATTTGAAATGACCGAGAAAGTAAATAAAATAACTCTTGCAAACGTATAACACCGACAAAATACATGAATACAATTAATACCCTCCTCTGGGTTGAAATGGCTGTATGGAATGGAAGGAGAGTTAGAAAAGAAGATTGCTAAAAAAGTATTCATCTTGAAGAGGGCCCTCCATTAACGAATAGGTCGACCCTCGCACCATCATCGGTGACAGGAGGAGGTGACTCTGAAGTCTTGAACATAAACCCCTGCTTCTGTTGCAGATTTGGATTCTTCGTAGAAAAAGTCATTGTTATATGAAATATTTTTTGTTTCATGATAGTTGAGGCTTTTATCGGTGCCGCGGTGGAGTAGCCGAGCGGTCTAAAGCGCCTCGCTGCGGAGCGCGCGGTTGCTCGCGGTGGAGGTTCGAGTCCTCCCTGGGGCATGGGTTTTAAGTCCCTGCCTCGTCGCCGCTTTTGTGTCTCGTTTCCATCGTAGGTGTCGGTGGCCGAGTGGAATGAGACCGACACAGGAATAAAGATAGCACGCTGGTGCAGGTACGGAGGGGAGCAGCCAGAAACTAGAAACACTAGAATAAATTAGAACGAGATACATATTGCACAGAATTTATACAATACTTAACTTTTACATAGTACTGCAGAATGCTGATACATAGTTGAGCTAGAGGCCTGCCTAGTGCCAGTCTTCACTGGTGCCTATCTGAATACGAAGTGTTAACTGGTTCCTATCTCAGTCCCAAGTGAACGATGTTCAGTGGTGGCCACGAGCGGAGTTGTAACACAGGGCGCTCGTGGCTGTCGTTGTAAGAAAGCCGCGCCGTGCTTGCATGGGGGCGCGCGGCGAAAGTAGGTGGCGCGCACTTTGGACTTGTGCGACACCACAATGGGTGTGTGTCTTTGTCCGTAGGTTGGTTTACCTAGGTTTAAGTAGTTTGTAAACTACGGACTGATGACCACGCAGTTTGGTCCGATAGATCTACAAGCATTTGAACATTTGAGCATTAATCGGCAAAAACAATGATCTGAAAATTGTTGAAAAACGGTAACATCTCGAACAAATAGAAATGGGACTAGTTCTCTAGGTTCAACACTCAATTACAGCAAACAGTTGGAAAATATTGCAAATGTCGTTGCAGAACGAACCTTCCTATCAGGGAACAGATTAGTATACCTTTGACGAGCTTCTCCAACATTTGTATGAGCCTCAAAGTACGAAGAAATGATATACAGTCTCTCTCTGCAACCATTAATACGTCGAACAATTACGTATATATGTGTATAGTGCGAATCGTTAAAGTACGTGCTTCATTCAATTGTGCGAGGTGTCACATGATAGCATCATCAAAAATATCAAAAACTGTACTTTGATTTTCTTAATCTGGTGTGTATTTGTTTGAGATATTAACTCTTTTCAACAGTTTTCAACTGATTTGTATTTTTTCGGTTAGAGCGCCATATATCATGAACGAAAACAATGTTTTATACAAAAGTTAAGTATTTTTTTCACGGCGAATCCAAATCTGTAATGAAAAATAGGGTTTCCTATTTAAGATTCCAGAGTCACCTCCCTGCCTCCCGCCTGGGGTGGTCTCGGGGGATCGAACTTTTTGCTGATGGATATCTATCTTGGAAGTGAACAACTTTCATTGCAACTTTTTAAATCCGATTTGTATGTTCCAAATATTCTGAAAAACAGTTTTAAGTGCCTCACCTTGTGTATAAGTTATATATAAACACACTCCTAAAAAAAATAGAACCACGCGAAATGGCCGCATGGTCTACGGTCGTTCCTGCCGGAGGTTCGAGTCCTCCCTGAGGTGTGTGCGTGCGTGAGCGCGCGCGCGCGCACGCGCGCTCGCTCGTGTGTGTGTGTGTGTGTGTGTGTGTGTGTGTGTGTGTGTTTCAACTCGGGACGTCCTACATACTAAGCAGATGCTTTAAACCTCTCAGAAGACGCAGTGTTATGGATAATGCGGCTACACGAACTGTTTCCGAGCACGTCTCGCTGCATACCACATACTTTAATTCTGCCTCAATGTTCCCTGTAAAATACGTATCCAACGTAAACTAACCTAAGGACAACACACATACCCATGCCCCAGGGAGGACTCCAACCTTCGCCTTAGACCGCTCGGCTACTCCACCGCGGCGTATAACTGGGTCAGTGGAAAGTATGTATTGTATGTAATTGAGAAGGAAAACCCGAATTTAGAAGACTACATTCAACTTATTAATGGAGAGCATTTTTTGTTGTTGAGAAAGCATTATAAATAGAAATAAAATTTAGAGATTATTAGTTGCCATTTTAAATAAATACTCAGAAGTAAATGAAGAATATAAAGTGAGTACATCCATTATCAAAACATTGAGGAGTGAAAACAAAATTGGTTCTCTCAGGTCAAGATATCGAGTGCAGTAACAATTAATTTCATACTTGATGAAGAATGATTTGTATTGTAATTGTAATCATAATTTTATCAGAGATGTAAAAGTTATATATGTAAACCAATAAAGTTGATTATTTTAAAAAAAAAATAAAAAAAAAATAGAGCGGTCTAAAGCGTCTGTGCCGCGGTGGAGTAGCCGAGCGGTCTAAGGCGACTAGCTGCGGAACGCGCGGTTGCTCGCCGTCGGAGGTTCGAGTGCTCCCTGGGGCATGGATGTGTGTGTTGTCCTTACGTTAGTTTACGTTTGATACGTATTTTACAGGGAACATTGAGGCAGAATTAAAGTATGTGGTATGCAGCGAGACGTCGCCGTCGGGGGTTCGAGTCCCCCCTAGGGCTTGGATGCTTGTCCTTAGGTTAGTTTACCTTAGTGTAAGTAGTTTGAAAGCTACGGACTGATGACCACGCAGTTTGGTCCGATAGATTTACAGACATTTGAACTAAAGCGACTGCCTAGTAAGCAGGAGGTCGCGGGTTCGAATCCCGGCGACAGCCCGAATTTTAATTCAACGCTTGTTCTTATATTCAATACCGTTCGTATATTGAGACATTGTTTGTCGGAAAGAACTGAATTATTGTTGATATTTGAACATTTGAAAGAAATGTTGTGTCAAACTTTGGGCTCAATCGATTAAGAATTTTTTGAGTTTTTGAAACGAATACAAATTAACAGTACATTTTATATAGAGATCTTTGATTTTCTACCCGCTCGGTTAGCCTTGTGGTCCAACGCAACGCTTTCCGAGACGGACTGGCCCCGCTTCGAATCTGTTCGGTGGATTAACGAAGGGGGTCGGAGTGCCGAGAAGCCTTAAAGTGGTTTTTAGGTGGTTTTCAACATTCCTTTAGGTGAATACTGGACTAGCAAAAGTCCCGCCTCACTAACACGATTTACAAATATTTTGTAACACTTTACACATTCACACTTATAGCACCATTATGCAGACATTTCCTCCCGGGGGGGGGGGGGTGGATGAGGTGGGTACAGGAAGGGCATCCGGCCACCCTGTAAATATTAACACGCCAAATCCGGATTTAACAAAGCCGACCCTGCTTGTGCGAGAACGTGGCCGAAGAGAAAGATATATATTTGATTTTCTATTATTTTATTAAATATTATATAACACTATTATTATATATTTAATTTCTATTATTCAAATTTTGAAAATTTTTTGTCCAAGATATTTGCAAATATAAAAGTATGGCAAACCTAAGGTGCACCGTAAAACACGCAAAGTCATTGTTTTTGTTGTTTAATTTTCTATTTGATGTGTAGTTTATTAATACGATTATAACTAATCTCCCGTTAAGTTCATCGAAGGGGAAAGTGGCGAGGTCCTGTGGTGGTGGGTGCCGGTGTCGCATGTGAAGTGCGACGTGGAAAGTGCGGCGAACCGCGTTGCGTCACGGGACGGTCCTAATCGGCGATGGGCAGCAGGTTGTGGTTGCGCCGCTCCGCGCCGTGCGGTATTGGTGCGGCTTCCGCCCGGCCTTGTACAGGCGGGCGCGCTTTCCCCGCCCGACTCCTGTCTCTGTCGCACTGCGCAACGCGCCACTGCCGTCGCGAAGCACTCGCCAAACGGCAGGCTCGTTTGACTGCGCGGGATTACCAAACCCACCGACACGGTAAACCGTTCAGGCGCGCTGCCGATTGCAGCTCATCGTATCGCCGTGTGCCGTCACGCGATGGCGCTGGACAACGGAGTTACGTACGTCTTTCCCCTTTAGCATGTATACTTATTACTGTTTGGTGAGAATACTATGCAGCCAAGACTGTTACGTACGATGAGGTAATAAAAGGGATGTTAAACCATCTAACGACGCGTTGGACTTCACTTTGTCCAGCGATATACAGGGTGTCCAGAAAAGGGCTCCCTGATTTCAAAATTAAATAACTCGAAAACAAAGATCGATAGAGGAATGCAGTAAACGGTACGTTTATTGTGAAAGCTGTAAGACGTTTATACAGCAGTATGTAGGGCACACAATTTTAATTTGCCAGGAAGTTTCATATCAGCGCACACTCCGCTGCAGAGTGAAAGTTTCATTCTGGGAACATCCCTTAGGCTGTGGCTAAGCCATGTCTCCACCATATCCTTTCTTCCAGGAGTGCTAGTCTTGCCAGTTTCGCAGGAGAACTTCTGTGAAGTTTGGAAAGTAGGAGGCGAGGTACTGGTGGAAGTAAAGTTGTGGGGCGGCATCGTGAGACGTGTCGGGACAGCACAGTCGGTAGTGCGCTTGCCCGCGAAAGGCAAAGGTCCCAGGTTGGAGTCCCGGTTCCGGCACACAATTTTAATCTGCCAGGAAGTTTCAGTATGAAATAATAGTTACAAAAGCTGCTAATAGATGGTGCTGTACGCTGCACAGCTCAAATCAGCATACATAAGTGAAATAATCGTATGAAAACACTCTTTGCAAACAATCTCATCACAATGTTTTCAAAATGTTCACCAGTGGCACTACATAGGTGGCGCAAACTTAGAATAAAATTCGCCATCACATTTCGTAGTGTCTCAACCGAAATGGATTCACATGCCACAGAGATCGCCGATTCAAGCTCGTCCAGCATGCCGGGATGCTTCGGGTAGACCATGTCTTTCACTGTGCCCCAGAAAAAAAGTCACATGGAGTCAAATCCGGCGAATATGGACTCCAATCCATGCCTGCACCAGTAAATTTGAGATATTTCAAAGCAGTGACTCAATTCCCGAAGTATTCCTCAAGAAATCGAAACACTTGTTCGGTCCGATGTGGTGGGGCTCCATCTTGCATAAATCATTCAGTACCTGGTCGATCCTCTAACGCTTGCTGTGTGGCGACAAATTCATCCAAAATTGCAACGTAACGTGCACCAGGGACCGTTTATCGAATGGGAAAAGGGCCAATAATGCCTCTGCTGCATACTTCAGCCCGCACAGTAACTTTAGGAGAATACAGGGGTTTCGCTTCTCACCAATATGGCTTTTCGGAACCCCAAAATAGCCTGTTCTGCTTATTCAAGTGGAAGTGTGCTTCATCTGTCAACCAGATGCAGCCAACATAAAAAACCTTCACTATCGATCATTGTGAGCATCTGATTAGCAAATGCAACCCTTTGTTGCACAGCTCGTACGGATATGGCGTGGTGCGTTTGAATTTTGATTGGAAACATGTGTAGGCTCTTTCTCAGTATTTTCTGCGTGCTGGAACGCTTCAAACCAGTCTCAGATGCAATTCTACGGACGGATGACATTGGATTTCGCTGAATAATTCCAGAAACTGTGGCGATATTTTCAGGCGTAACTGCGGTTTGTTTGCGGCCAACATGCCCCACTAGATCATCAGTTACGCTGCCTGTTCGTTGAAATTTTGCGAAGAGCGTACGAATGGTTTTCGCATCTGGTCCTTTTGAAACATTAAATCTTGCTTGTAAAATTTCGCCTTGTTGCCGTAGGACTCTCTTCTAACCTGTGGTACTCTAGCACCAGAAAAACGCGTTGTTCAATGGAGTACATGGTTTTAATCTCTTCCTGCGGTACGCTAACCTTTCACGTTTCAATAGTGGAACTGATCGCTCTGGGCTTCGGATCACTATTTATACTAGGCATTACGTATGGCGATTACAGCGCCATCTGTTAGCACCTTTTGTAAATATTATTTCAAACTGCTGTATAAACTTCTTAAAGCTTTCACAATAAACATACCGTTTACTGCATTCCTCAATCGATCTACGTTTTTGGTGTCCTTTTCAGGACACCCTGTACAACAACTAAAAGTCGCGTGAAATTAAGTCGTAATTTATATAGAGAATACTTTTCGGCTCATGGTAGGGAGAATTTAAATATCATTTGTAACGTCTAAATGCAAACGACCCGAATATTCGTTTCAATATAAAGAAGAAAACGGATGTTTGGTTTCCCTTACTTGATGTATTGGTCACGAGGAAGGTGGGTGGCTCGTTGAGACATGCTGTTTATAGGAAGCCAACCCGCACTACTGGTATCTGCAGGCTGATAGCTGTCAGCATACTGCTCAGAGTGAAGGGGTCGTTTGCACCCTGCTGCACAGAGCTCACACCATTTGAGACCTTTAAAGTTTGCCACTTGAATTGTCCCTGGAAGTCATTTCATCAGAATGGCTACAAAGAGCGACAGATTAAACGAGCGTTGTGGTCTCGACCAACTGTGCAACGTTATTTCTAAAAATTTGACTGATTTATCTTGTAAATGAAGTTTAGCGGATTTCTTGTGTTACATGGATGATTTCACACTTTTCATTGTTCAGGGTCAGTTGCCAATTTCTGTACCGTGCAGATATGTACATCGTTTTGCAGTTGCTTTCGATCTTCGGGTGACTTTAAAGTAAAGCAGTCAACAATCCGAAGATTGGTTTGAACACCACAGTGCTTTACTAGGCATGGTCCCGTTTGGAGGTGGTATGCCGTTGCCTTCCTCCGACCTTCGAACCGACTTACCCAGCCAGTTATAGGGGGACCTACAGTTTAACGTGGGTTCCGAACCATGGTGCAACTCGGTATTTTTCACATGAGCAATACTGTCAGAGGTGAAAGAAGTGGAAAGTGACAGATAAAAATCCTAGGACGTGGCGGGGATCGAACCCGCGACCTTTGGATTTGTAGTCTGGCACTCTTCCACTGTGCAACCGAGGCGCACCGGGTGACTTTACTAAACATAAACGACAGCATCATACGCGAACAGCCTAAGAGAGCTGGTCGCATTGTCTCCTAAATTATTCAAGAAGGAATAGTAAGGGCCCTATAACACTTTTCTGGGGAACGCCAGATAGTCACGTCGGAAAACATTTGACACGAATCACAAGTGAACACATGAGAGATGTGTTACAGCACCGCTGTTTCATACCCTGTGTACTCGGTACTACCGCCAGTGCACATCGCTATCCCATGACGTTTACTCATCTCATTGCACAACTTCCTAATGTTGACGACTGAGGCAATTTGCAGTGGCGTGCAGAGCACATAATAGCTGATAACAGGACACTATAGAAAAAAGGTTTCGTACATTATAAGCACGAAAATCTGATTTCCTCAGGTCACTGATTGTGTGATGCTGGTGTACTTCTGTACACCACCAGGTTGATGTTTAAGGCCACACTTCCTCAAATGCTTTGCCCACGTTACAGGTATTGTGTCGTTAGTATGATGCCAGCACAACAGTCACACTCGCAGTGCCTGCGGGCACCTCACGTGCCTACCTCTACCTCTGATACACGAGGGCTGTTCAAAAAATTCCCAAACATTCGTAATTCCGCACCATTAGACTGGATCGAAATGGGTTGGCATCCCTGCGTACCCCTCTGAATAATGTGTGAGTGCCGAAAGTTTCATTATCGTATGTCTGTTAGTTATTATTCAGTGTTGTATTGAGTAGAAAATTGTGTCGTACAGTTTGCGAACTGGTAGCTTTAGATGAGCAATTACATTTTGCGTGAAACTGCAGAAAACCTTCAGAGAGGCACCAAATGTAGTAAGCTTTCGTCGATGAGTGCTTATTGAAGTTCAATCGACATAATGAGACGGGAAAAGTTCTCAAAGACCTGAGAGAGAGAGAGAGAGAAAAGAAACTAGTCAGGTCAGTTCAAATGTCAAAGTTATGCTGATAGTCTTGTTTGACTTTGAAGGATTAGTTGACGATGAATTCGTGCCACAGGGACGAACTGTTAATCGATGGTACTATCGGGACGTGTTGTAACGTCTGCAAGAAAACGTGAAGGCCTGAAATGTGCCGAGACAAATTACGGCTCTTCCTTCAGTACAAAAAAGTCTTGATTGCAAATTGTTTTATTAATTAATGCCGCGTTTCGCCCTTTACCAGGGCATCTTCAGATTATCTGCGTGACAGAATTTACACAAAATTACAAGGCGGAATTACAAAACGGGTATAATGGTACATGGGCTTATTTTGTGTCAATAAAAGAGTATAAATGGTAAACAACTTACGGTGTCACGCCACAGAGAGCGCGTCGTAAGCTTTGTTTACCATTTATACTCTCTTCTTAACACAAAATAAGCCCATGTACCATTATACCCGTTTTCTAATTCCGCCTTGTAATGTTGCGTACATTCTGTCACGCAGATAATCTGAAGATACCCTGGTAAAGGGCGAAACGCGTCATCAATTAATAAAAGAATTTGATGGTTTTTTACTGAAGGAATATTTATTCTCACTGATTGCTGTACACCATAGACTGCAAATCAAATTATGGCTCTTGTCACTTTAATTATCCGAACATTTATCCTGTTGGTGTTTGACTATTGCACAACTTTACACGACTGTCCCCCTCGCTTTTTATACTGTTTATTATTTTATTTTCAAAGTTGAAAAATCCACTAAGAGGACAAAGATTTGCAACGATAGACGAGATAGAAAAATTCGCAGACGGAACGATCCAGCAGGGGGCCTACCAAGATTGCTTGCGGAAGTGGAAACGGCGTTGGGAGCTGTGCGTCATTTCTGGAGGAGACTATTCGAAGGAGACCGAGCACAGTGAGTGAAACGTGAACGTGGAAGAAATTTGTGGACAACGTTCCAGAACTTTCTGAATAGACCTTGTGGTGGATGTCTTTAGACACACGGCAGTAAAGTTAGCTGAAGTTTCTTTCCAACTGTCATAAGCCGCAACTGACGTCGTGACGGCTATTGCTGTCGGAAGCTCGCCGCTGCGTGATAAGATAGCTGCGCTGGTGCAGCACGTGGAGCCACCAACAGCCGGGTACGTGGTGTGGCTGTATGCCCGCAAGACATGCCTACCGGTCTGTTTTAGATCTCTGACAAAGATCTTTTATCAAACGCCTTTGGTCAAATGTTTGACGGTGTACTAGGGCATCTTTCATAAAAGATATTTGATAAAGGTAGCGCGAGAGACTAGCTTTCATAAAAATTCACCAGTGTATGCATGCGTCTGTCCTTGCTTTGGTGCCTTTTAACCTACAAATTAACGTCAAAGTGTGTTTGTCGCGTCTTTACTGCCACAGTGATCGTTTCAAAGTATGAAGTGTACGGAATATTTCTTAATACAAAGCAGATTTACTTAAATAAACGTTTAGAAACGTATAAATAAAAATCGCACTGACGCGTTTTACAGCCCACTTTATATTTGTGGTTTTATATGTCTTTGCAAACAAATTGTACCAAAATAATCTAAATAATAAAGTTAATTAATAAGAGTGTCTAAAACCCTTTTAGGAAAAAAATTTTAGGTTAATGGGGGGTTCCGAACCAGTGACCTTCAGCGTCACAGTCCAACGCATTAGCCACTACGCTCCAGCTAACAGTTAGGAATTGCGTTCTTTAATTTCATACTATTGATGGCAGTTGTTAACTGATGCTAATGTGGCATTGGTAGACACGTACGAAGAACGACGTGTTTTTCTTAAATCTTCAGTGCGCCATTGCTTTGAAATGACAACGTGTAAGTTACAATAAGAAAATCATCAAATACGCAACGCAAGATGGCGTATGCCAGAGAGTTCTGGGCGAGGAATGTCACGTGACATCTATGAACGGCTGGTTTCAAAAATGTTCAAATGTTTGTAAAGCTTATGGGACTTAACTACGGGGTTATCAGTCCCTAAACTTACAAACTACTTATGAACTAACTAAGACTAAGGACGGTACAAATAACCATGCCCGAGGGGGAATTCGAACCCCCGACCGTAGTGGCCGTGCAGACCGTGACTGAAGCGCCTCAGTCCCCTCGGCCACCGCGGCCGGCGAACGGCTGGTTTCCGTTAATTCAATGGAGGGTGTCAAAACTCCGTTATTTTTGCAAATATCTCTCACACGATACGAGATATGAAAAAAACATAAGAGAGCAAAGTTGTAGAGAATTTTCTCCTCTACAAATTCGGTTATTCAATTTTCGTGTCAGTTGAATGGTTAAGCCGTTATTTTCATTTAAATTTAGAGCTGTCAAAAGACAATCGCAAAGACCCACTTTTAGTGTTACTACCGTAACCTAAAGTGGGCCAAAAAGCTACTGCTGTCAGTTGTATTCGAAGTGTCTCACTCTGCATGATGACAGGGAAGAAATTATATGGACCAAAGGATATATGGAGATGAATAAGTGAAATAAATGTTTTTTATTTGTACTCTAACCTAACCTTGTAATTCCTAAAGTGATTTTTACATTTTGGTAAACTTTTGTCTGGACTAATATGTGAAATGGTAGGCCTACCTACACTGTAGGATTCGTGTGGTTCGCTGTCTGCTCGAATACATTTTGTCTGTGGTTATACATGGGACGATCTTCAGCGGAAAAGGCATTTATGATTTGGCTAATGAACTTTGCACTAGTTACCTCCGTATATTTTCTTGCTTTGCACGATTCATTTCGACATTTAAGTGCAGGTATTTAGACCGATTTTGTGTTTCGGAAAATCGGGTAAGATGTCAGACTGCAATAAACTATAAAAATGTCTTTTGCAACGAATAATCCGCAATGATGCACATGCAAGCATAGCATGAAAGAACTACGTAAATATTCTGTAGAAATTATAATAAAACGTCCGACAAACGTAACTTATTTCACTGTTTCATTATTTACACATTGACACAGCTTTAGGTCTTCCTGAAACATCTATGATAATGACTTTAAGTATCTATAAATATGTGGGGGAATTAAAATGTTTGGTCACCGGTTCGCAAACAATTTAGTTTATTATATCCTAGCAGTGTAGCTCAGGAAGTAAATTTGTGTGAGCATTTCTCATCTTTTCCTCTCGCTATTCACGTTTTTATATAAAATTGTTTCCATTTTTCACTCCCGAGCAACATTATATGACATACTATAATGCAATCGATTGACTACTTCGCAGTCTTTTCCGGACAACTATGACGAAAAATTTTACGCTAATGTAATATGCTACAGTGAAGTAGTTTCGTCAAAGCTGTTGGACAAAATCTTTCACGAAAGTCTTTGTCAAAGATCTTTTACAGTGTAATATCGGCCATAGGAAGACGGCCCAGTTTTCAGCTGTTCTGCGAAACTCCCTCCATTACCGCACTGGCCGCCAACAATATTCTTTCTCTAGGTGCGTGTCTGGGGTCGAGTTACACAATGTTTCTCCCGCAGGGTGCACTGTTGGCGCTCGGCCGTAGTTCCTCCCCTACACACTTCCCCTATAGCTTCGCCTCTGTGCACGGAAGCGCCTTCCTACCGACGGAGACTGTAGCAGGCGTTACGTGCCTACGGAACCAGGTTAGAGCAAGGCGCCTGCGCGTGACGCGAAATCAATTTCAGTGTAAGCCAATGAGGAACGTTGTCGCGATGATAGAACAAGCAGTAAGGCCATTGTGTTGGATTGAAGAGATTCCTGCTGTGCTAGAATGGAGGTGTGCAGTGTTTTCTATATAGTGTCTCAGTCATTATTATATTAAACAACAGCTGAAACGCTAATCCCTGTCTTAGTTGTTTCTTTGTTTCTTTTATTTATTCGTTCTATTTCGGCAGGTTATACTGCCATCATCGTGTCTGTCTTTCCCATACGATGAGAGTCTTATCTTAAACTCAAGGTTTTTCGTCAACACTATTATTAGAATGTCATAATGAAAATAAAATGTTTCTCTCATCTTGCCACTGTTTCATTTTTATTAAGTTTTCAGTGTGATGAGAGTCGTATGTTCGATACGACGATAGCAGTATAACAAGCCGAAACCGGTCATCTTCATATATAAAAAAAGAACTAGTCTTGTTGGCTTTTGTTTTGACTTATTGAAATAGCGACGAGCTTCCCACTTTTATTGGAACACTTCAGTGTATGGAGGGAGTCCGAAGTGTCATTTGTTTCTGTCAGTAAAGAAGGGTGCCTCCCCGGACCAAAACTTGATCCCTTGCTCTGTAATAGCAAATTTGGTATGCAGTATCATATTGAACGATTTAAGAAATACCAAGTTGGATGACATTGACATGTACCATATTATACAACATGAAATTTAGAGTTGTATTACTTTACTTGTGCGCGAATATGTCAATGAGAACATCCTGCAATATTATGAAACAGGCTCTTCTTACCAAATTTTCCCCATTGGCTGAGTTTTCCAGTGAATATGTATAGCATACCAGCATACGCGGATTATGAGGCCATTTTAGGATAAAGCCAGTAAGAAATGAGTGCACTTACAATATTATAAAATAATTTACTTACAACTGGACAATAGAACGAAATGCATTTGCTTGCGAGCAGTTTAAAAACTTAAATACGTAGAATTTTGTACCACAATATTATTTGCTTGTTATTAGCAGTTTTCGGTTTCTTAGGCCATCGTCAGATACTATCATACTAAACAGATAGTCCACACGTAACATTGAGGTTACATATACAAAGATGGTTTTCCAAAGACAACCGAATATCGCATTTAAAATGAAAGTGGAGACAGTAATCAGCTGTTTGAACTTGTAAATAAATGCGAATGCACAAAGTATGTACAGAACATCAACTACGAAGACGTCTCAGAAGACATACTGTCAGTGGACAATGAGTGTCTGACAACAGTCATGAAACTGCTACTCATAAGGGACTGGTAAACGCCAAGGAAGAACAACCTGACGAGATGAGAGATCATGGCTAAAACTCATTATAATAATTTCGTATTGTGGACACGTCGCACATACGGAACTTGCTCCATTAGTTCGTTTTGCTACAACTTTCTGAATAGTAGCTTATGAACAATATCCTGTTTTAAGTGGAGTTTCAGAGAAATTGATGTTACCTGTGGGAAATTCGTCAAACTTAGCTGTGTTACAGCGATGCTGCAGTCGAGTAGTTGTTGCAACTACTTGGCCATATCTACTCGACTAGAACCAGCGAGAAAACCCATCGCCTTCTCCAATCCACGTTGATGTAAAACGATCAACATAAAAACAGATGTTAAAGAAATTAGTTGTCTGCGGGCACTGAATTACGTCAATGGCGGAAGTTGACAATTTATGTCGCACCGGGATGCGAACTCGGGTCTCCTGCTTCCTTCTCATTTACGATGTGGATACCTTCCTCGAGTCAAGCGTGGGTGAGGGCCCGTCGTGATTTCGGCTCCTATATCGTGGTATTCAACTGCTACTATCATACCCTCACTGGTCGGATAACTGTGAATATCTCACCATTACCAACAGTTAACTGCTGACGACGACTAAAATATTGCTACCACACACTGCCATATTACTATTACTTAATACGTCTCTCTCTCTCTCTCTCTCTCTCTCTCTCTCTCTTTCTCTCTCTCTCTCTCTCTCTCTCTCTCTCTCTCTCTCTCTCTCTCTCTCTCTCTCTCTCTCTGTGTGTGTGTGTGTGTGTGTGTGTGTGGAGAGAGAGAGAGAGAGAGAGAGAGAGAGAAGAGAGAGAGAGAGAGAAAGAGAGAGAGAGAGAGAGAGAGAGGAGGGGGGGGGAACGTCTGTGTGCTTTGTACAGAATCACAACATTATCAGACATCTCCAATGGAGAGCAAAATCGCTGTGCCTCAATGTACTTGAAACGCGCGTGGAGTTTCAGGGCGGAGAGTGAGGATTAAATTCACAGCGCAAACACCACGAAGTAATTGGCGGATGCTATGGTGTAGGAACGGATACTCTATGAATCTGTTCCTAGGAGAGTTGCATAGGTTCTCAAAGCCAATGGTGGATCAACTACGTCTAAATAAATATAAATTGTGTGTGTATGTTAAGTGCTCATATTACTCCTTCCACCTGCTGTATATATTACGAACGTATGTCCAAAATACTCACGGGAGCTAAGATTATGAGTTGTGTACATAGAGTGAAGCGTAGAAAAATTATTCTAATGTCCGGTTAATTTGGTTGGGGTTTGACGCAAGACTTCCGACGGACTCAAAGTACAGTGCGAAACTTTTTCAAGGATACCTGTGCGGCCACTGGCTGTTGCCTTTGTTTCCGCTAGTGTATGGGCAGGCAGACAGCGGAAGGGGAGTGACGTGTTGCTGCTGTGAGTCAGCGCGGCTTCGCGTGGGTGTCTCCTCGCTCCCGCCAGCTGTTCTGCTGTGTACGGTTCAGTTGTGTCGTGACCCATGCAGTCGCCGAGATGTACTGGTTAGCGCCCTTTTAGAGCCAAGGTCAGGCCTAACGCAGCTAATGCCTCGCCACACCTTGTGAAACTCCGAACTGGGGTGCTGGCTGTCAGCTTTCTAAAGGTCTTATCGTATATGCCTCCACTCTGTTGTCATATTGACACCGATGTGCCAACCGAACAAAGAATCCACACACAGTGTATATACAGGATGTGACGAACGTTTAAGAACTTCCCACGCGCCGAAGATGTCGCTTAGACAATTAATGTAACGTCGCACATGGAGTCGCAAAAGTCGGGAAACACCCCCAAAGTAGTTCAAAAAAAATGTTCAAATGTTTTTATAGTCTATGAGACTTAACTACGGGGTCATCTGTCCCTAAACTTACAAACTACTTATGAACTACTTACGAACTAGGACGGCACAAATATCCATGCCCGAGGGGGGATTCGAACCCCCGACCGTAGTGGCCGTGCAGACCGTGAATGGAGCGCCTTAGTCCCCTCGGCCACCGCGGCCGGCCCCCAAAGTAGATGAGATATGTTGCACACCTCTTTTATTTCGTTAACGGTTACATACATCGAAACGGGAATTTAGGTATGTTAGAGCTTCAAGGAATATGAACTTTTTTGTTTGGTTAATAGCGATTTGGTTTTAGCGCTGGTATCACTGATGTGCTGAAGCAAGTACTTGTTCTTAAAAAGAACTGCATTTATAACTGGAAAACTTTCGAGAAGATATTTACAATGTTGACTTTGAAATCTGTGATAAAAGAAATTGGAGATATGTCCTAGAATTTGAGAGCACGTTCGTCGGAATGGGCATTAGTGGTACCGACACATGTACATGTTGTTAATGTACAGCATTAAGAAAATCATTTCTGTACTTGTACGAATTTCTTTAATTCAACGGTTGGAAGACAACCATTCCGAGGTATTTACCGGCAGTCACAGTCGGTGAAGGTACTAACCAATCTTCCGTCTATCCCATCACTGTTTTAGTGTATTCTTCTTAAAATAACATTTTATTCGTCTTTCAACTTCCATTTATTACTCATTTTATTTCAAATGATTGCAGATAAACTCAAACAAAAAAGAGTTAAATAAAAATTGCTCCATATATGGCCTGTTTTACAAACAAGGTAATAGGTCAGGAATTTGCAATAAATGAAATGAAGTTAAATTAGTGGTGCAAATAGCGCTAAGCAGAGTTCTCCAATCAGGAAGGAAGCTTAGGGCTTAACGTCCCGTCAACAGCTTGGTCATTAGAGACGAAACGAACGCTCGGATTTTTGGGAAGGATATGGAAGGAAATCGGCCGTGTCTTTGAAAGGAACCATCCAGGAATTTGCCTGGAGTGATTTAGAGAAATCACGGAAAAACTAAATATGGATGGCCGGAGGTGGATTTGAACCACCATCCTTCCGAATGCGAGTCCAGTGCGTTACCACTGCGCCACCTCACTCGGCGTGCCTTTTAGTTTTTAATAATGCGTCGGACCCTCTCGCCCCAGCCGCACCCCCTTTTGTAAGTTATGGATATGGTGTCCTTTAGGACATGTCGGAAACAGACACCATTCGTTGCCATTAACGGCCGTAATTTTACGAAAAGAACAAACAGCACATCGATAATTATATTTATGCACGCAATAGGAAATTGACAATTGCAATGCTTACGCATTGACACGCTCAATCACTTGCGGGAACCCAGTATAGGCTGCGAGCAAGCTGAACTAATGGGAAGGGGGCACTTCAATCGTAGTATGGGTTGAAAACCTGGGTTCGCAGGGAAGCGTGCCTGGATAGGCGACCGCTGGCCCGAAGCGGGAAATCCGGATTAAAATCCCGGACCTGCACAAATTTTGACATTGCCATTGCATTTATTTCAATGCCCTGTAACGGTGTAAATGTGAAACTCAACTTGCCCTTTTCTCACATGACATTTTTCGAGCCATGGATGAAGGATAACAGGCGGATTGTGTTTTTCTCGACTTCAGAAAGGCGTTCGACGCCGTGCCACACTGCAGACTGCTAACGAAGATATGAGCTTATGGAATAGGTTCACAGATTTGTGACTGGCTGGAAGACTTCCTAACTATTAGAACGCAGTACGTTGTTCTCGACGGCGAGTGTTCATCAGAGACGAGTGTATCGTCTGGCGTGCCCCAGGGGAGTGTGATAGGACCGCTATTATTTTGTATCTATATAAATGATCTGATGGACAGAGTAACTTGTAAAACTGACTGTAATAACATACAAGATGACTTAGGAAAAATTTCTAGTTGGTGCGAAGAATGGCAGCTAGCTCTCAATGTAGAAAAATGTAAGGTGATGCGCATGAGTAGGAAGAACAATCCCATAATGTTCGAATACAGCATTAGTAGTGAGCTTCTTGATGCTATCGCGCCGGCCGCGGTGGCCGAGAGGACTGAGGCGCTCCAGTCACGGTCTGCACGGCCACTACGGTCGGGGGTTCGAATCCCCCCTCGGGCATGGATATTTGTGCCGTCCTAGTTCGTAAGTAGTTCATAAGTAGTTTGTAAGTTTAGGGACTGATGACCCCGTAGTTAAGTCCCATAAGTTTAACAAATATTTGAACATTTGATGCTATCGCGTCGTTCAAATATCTAGGCGTAACATTGCAGAGCGATGTGAAATGGAACGAACATGTAAGAACAGTTGTGAGTAAGGCGGACAGCCGACTTCGGTTTATTGGGAGAATTTTGGGAAGATGTACTTCACCTGTAAAGGAGACGGCGTATAAAACGCTGATACGCCCATGTATCCACGTCTTGAGTATTGCTCAAGTGTTTGGGACGCGCAGCAGATCAGTTTAAAGGAAGACATAGAGGCGGTTCAGAGGCGAGCAGCTAGGTTTGTTACTGGTAGGTTCGACCAATGCGCGAGTGTCGCGGAAATGCTCCGGCTACTCAATTGGGGATCATTGGAGGAAAGACGACGTTCCTTTCGTAAAATTCTATTGAGGAATTTAGAGGGCCGGAATTTGAAGCTGAGTGTAGTAGGATCTTGCTGCCGCCTACTTAAATTTCGCGTAGTGATCACAAAGACAAAATAAGAGAAATTAGGGCTCGTACGGAGGCATATAGACATTGTTTTTTTCCTCGTTCCATTTGGGAGTGGAATAGGAAAGGAAATGCCTGGTAGTTGTACCCTCCGCCACGCCCCTTACGGTGGATTGCGGAGTATGTATGTAGATGTCGAAATGTTTAAATGTTTCGAATTCCTCCTATGATGGCGCGCCCGGTAGTTAGAAAACAAACGGTCTGGACGTCCGGCTGCCGCCCTATCGGAGTGAAAGACTGGACACTAGACGCGCCCGTTCGTTCCGTATGAGGCCCAGGCGGCTCAACGAACATTCTGGTGCGGACAGTGCGTGGTAGTCGCGCTGGCACTGCTCGCGGAGTTACCTCAGGCAGGGGCGGCGCGCTGCCAGGAGCTCTTGGGAATGCTGTGACTGCCACGGCCGGCCTTTCACTGCCTTCTGCAGCACGCATTGCGCCAAGCACTCCTACACACGTAGGTCCTCGCCTTTTGATTCGTATTGTGCCAAACGCTTATCATATTGCTAAAGCGTTTTAACTCTGCATCCCCCCCAAATTGTGCAGTGTCTTATGTCGTTGCGTACCGTGCAAAAATATAAGAAGTGCCGGATTTGCCGGCATATAAGACGCAGCGGCGTATAAGACGCACGCCACTTTTAAAACTCTTCTCAGAAAAAAATAAATAAATCACACCTAATAAGATTCTTGAGTTTCTCCCGGCGTATTTGATAATAAAAATATCCTCGGGTGTACTGCCGGTCCATAGTGTCCAACGGGCACAATATTTCGGCGATCATACATGTCGCCACCATCAGGTGAACTGAAGGACTGAGCTCCTGGAAAATCGCCGGCACGGAAATCCGCACGCTATGGCGGCTCGAAGGGAGCTGGGTTCTAGCCCGGTAGCGGGCGATTTAAATACCCTCGGCCCGCGGAGCGACCCCTGCGTGGTCCGCGCCTCGCGCCGCGGTCGCGCAGTGGAACCGATTGCGACGGCGTCCGAGATGACGTCGATGTGAGGGCTCTGTCCGCCGTGGTCGTCACTTCGTTACGTTTGCTTCTTCCGTTACGTCATCTGGCCATTTGGTACGGAGAAACTCCTTCACTCTCTCACACATCTGAACTCCATACACCCCAACATCAAATTCACTTTGGAGACTGGAACGGAGGGTAAATTGCCGTTCCTTGACGTATTGGTCAAGAGAAGAGCTGATGGCATCCTGGTCATGGTGTGTATCGGACGAAAACACACACTGATCTGTATTTACACGCAGACAGCTGTCACCACCCTTCACAGAGGAATGGGGTACTATCTCCCACGCAGAGAGTCTACCCCAGGAATTTGAAAACCTGAGAACTATATTCCGAAAAAATGGGTACTCAGTGGCAGATTCAGCGGGCTCTCCGCCCAACCACTACAGGCACTGCGTTTATTCCATATACCGGCGCACTCTCTGGGAAGGTTGCCAGCATTTTGAAGAAACATCAGGTTGGAACTGTCTTGTCCGCCGAATAAAATTCGTTCAGTGGTGGGGTGACCCAAAGATGATCTCGGTTTTAGGAAACTTGCGTGTATCAGTGTCAGCGTGGCAAGCCATATATATAACAGACGATGCGAACCGTCAAGGACCGATGCGTTGATCACCAGAGGCACACACGACTGATATATCCAAGCAAGTCGGCGATCGCTGAACATTGTCGGAGAATCACACGATTGAGTATGAACGCACTAGGATTCTGGTACAGACACTGGGACGGCATCGTTAGAGAGGGCATTGAAATTCGCACAAGTGACGACCTCATAAACTGTGACTGTGGCTATAATCTTAGCAAAGCTTGGGAACCAGCGATTGGGTTAATTAAGAGTAAATCTAGCAAACGTATGGTAGTGACGACCACGGCGGACAGAGCCCTCACATCGACGTCATCTCAGACGCCGTCGCAAAGTAGGGATCAATTTTTGCAGGAAAAGTGCGTCTTATACGCTGGCAAAAACGATATATATATATATATAATTTTTCTGGTCAGGTGACGCTGCTCTCGACCGGACGGTATGTGGTCGCAATGTTGTGGCTGATCAGTGTATGAATATACTACTAACACACCGAATCAAACGAGTTGATTTACCCAGGACGCTACACGCTGTTTTACTACATCCTGCCTAGTAACTGCAAATTGTCTCTGCTATATGTAAGTACCCGTTTATCCGATTCCAACGTCAACCCCCCCCCCCTTTTCCGTTTCTGCATCTGGTGTAACTAATGGTTCCGGTCAGCCCCGACGAATCCCAGGCAACCATTATAGGTCATCCTACCACCTCCTTCCTGCTGCATGACTACTCACTCTGTAAGACCGTCCTGTCTGCCTTACCCCCACTCTGAAATACTGTTTCAGTCATAGTAATTTGAAAGTCCTCTGTTAGTCCGTGTTTGCATTACAAATGTGGGGTAGTGGATCAGCATTGATGCAAAGGTGGATCTACAATCCCACAATTGACCATTTCCTTACCTGGCCCCCCGCCTCAAAACCATCCAACAAAGTCCATAACCGCCTCCGCCTCCTGAAACTCTTTACCGTCAGGACATGAGGCCTACCTCCCACCATCCTCTACACATACCTCTCCTTCCTATCCTCTGCAGCATCAACGTTGCCTGGATTACCGCCTCCACCGCCTGTTATAAAGCCCTGGAAATCTTCATCGCCGAGCGCTCCACCTCATCTACCGTACTCGTCTCCCATATCCCACGCAAATCCTCTACGACTTCATGCCATTCCCCAAGCTCCTCCAGTTCCTAGAATATCTCCGCACCGTACACGTTATCTGCAAACTTGATGCCGCAACCCTCTTATTTCCCCTCTCCTCACTGAAGCCGGAACCATGCCTCAACTACACCGCTACATTCCACCCCTCCCCGCTCTGCACCTCCATACGTACCCTCTGCATGCTATCTCAGGACAATTTTAGTTACCTTCCTCTCTCGGATGATGCCCTCCTTCCCGATATCTATCCCTCTTCCCAACTGCCATGCAGGTACCCCTCCTCCGCACTCCTTATCCCACTAGAGGTCCTCCTTGCATATTCATCAGTGTTTTAACGATAGTGTCACGTACGTGACCAGTTTTCAATAAGTGTCCGCCGGCCGCGTCAGAACAAGAGTGGTCCCTAAGTGTTGTGTTCTTCAGTACTTCAGTGAACCGTCCATTTATATATTTTACACGTGGCTCTCTTTTACCCATTTTCGTCATAGTGGTTTCACTGCGAAACCACTTGTTGCTGCGATCTATCGTTTTGTTGCATAGGTGAATAACTGTGAATACATGTCTCTCCCTAAAGACCTAAAAATACTTTTAGAATGAAATTCTCTATGTACAAAAGACTATCGAATGAACTGCATTTTTCCATCCGCAATAAACCGAAACGATGTGCAAATTATAGATCAAAAAACGAGCCACATAGGAAGAGATGGTGATACAGAGTGTGTGATGTCGGATTGTGCCTAACTGATTGAAACTGTTTTTTGGAATATCATGAGCAATAAAAAAATTGCTGTATATAATGGACTTAGAAATTTAGCATAAAACAGTTTTTTTGGTTTAGTTTAAAAAAAGTGAATGTAATATTAGTGTTAAAATTCAAATGTTTGTAGAGCTTATGGGACCTAACTACGGGGTCATCCGTCCCTAAACTTACAAACTACTTATGAACTAGCTACAACTAAAGACGGCACAAATATCCATGGCCGAGGGGGGATTTGAACCCCCGACCGTAGTGGCGTCCAGAACGTGACTGAAGCGCCGCAGTCCCCTCGGCCACCGCGGCCGGCGGTTGTCTGTCCCTAAAGTTACAAACTACTTATGAACTTATACTAAAGACAACACAAACATCCATGCCTGAGAGAGGACTGGAACCCCTGACGGGGCGAGCGTTAAAAATTGAAATTAGTGGACTCTTTGTAAGACATTAAAAAATCTCCTGTGTCACATTGGTTTCACAGCGAAACCACCTATGTTTATTTTTTATTAAAAAAAAGGTTTTTTTTAATTGTAATACAGACGGTAAGGGTAAAGCAGTCAACAATCCGAAGATTGGTTTGAATACCCCAGTGCTTTACTAGGCATGGTCCTATTTGGAGGTGATGTGCCGTTGCCTTCCTCCGAGCTTCGAACTGACTTACCCAGCCAGTTGTAGGGGGACCTACAGTTTAACGCGGGTTCCGAACCACAGTGCTACTCGGTATTTTTCACATCAGCAACACTGCCAGAGGTGAAACAAGTGGAAAGTGACAGATAAAAATCCAGCACCTGGCGGGGATCGAACCCGGGACCTTTGGATTTGTAGTGTGGCATTCTACCACTGTGCAATGGAAAAAAACAAATTTCAATGCCAAAAGTTTCTGTGTGAATCAAAGGGTTAACTTCCTTCATAAGTTTGAAAATGATTGTTGTGTTTTAAGCTATCGCCAAGTAATATGTCGCCTTTCAAATGTTAGCCGGCCGCGGTGGCCGAGAGGACTGAGGCGTTTCAGTCTCGGTCTGCACGGCCACTACGCTCGGGGGTTCGAATCCCCCTTCGGGCATGGATATTTGTGCCGTCCTAGTTAGTAAGTGGTTCATAAGTAGTTTATAAGTTTAGGGACTGATGACCACGTAGTTTGGTCGCATAAGCTTTACAAACATTTCAAATGTTAAAATCTATTTCAATATTCATAATCACCTTTTATTTTGTTTAAACGCTAGGCTGAAGAACTGCTTATGATTCTGCTGCCAGCGTTCCCTGCACATGGCAATAAAACAGCGCTAAAGAAATGGAAGCCTAGGCAGTGTTGAGATGCAGTAGGTGCTTCTGCCGCAGTGTGAGGCGTCCGCCCTCGGCGTGGAGGCTTAACCCACCCCGCGCGCGGCGGCGGTGGCGGTGGCGTGTCTCCAGGGCGACGTTACGTCAGACGACAAACACAGCAGGCGCGAGGGTGGTCGCCAAGGTCGCCTACACTCGCTGCCGACGTTCACTGCACCTCCACCCCTGATATAGAGTTGTCCCGCACCTCGAGAGGTGTGCTCTTTGAAACCACTGGAGAAATGTTGAACTCACTCTCCAAGACCAGTTCTGGAGGAATGCTTCTAGTACTTCCACTACCCTGTTTACATCGCCGCGGTCGAGTGGCTGAGCCCTCTAAGACGCCTTGCTGCGGAGCTCGCGGTTGCTCGCCATCGGAGATTCGCGTGCTTCCTACGGCTTTATATATATATATATATATATATATATATATATATATATATATATAGTGGGTGTGTGTGTGTGTGTTGTCCTTAAGTAGTTTATAAGTCAAAGGACTGATGACCATAGTAGTTTGAATTTAATTAAATCGGCAAAGCTACAATGTTCCTTATTCAGTTGCATTAACGCCATCTTTGTTCGTTGCTCACACTTGTTGTTGTTGTTGGAATGTGTTGTGGTCTCCTACAATACACCATGTCAACTACGTACAGCCCTACTGAAGCAAAGTTGTAGCTTTTAGAAACTCATTCACCAAAGAAGACGAAACCAATACTCCAGATTTCGAATTACGAACAGAGACTGTAATGAGTATCGTGGAAGTAGATATCATCGAAGTAGTGCAGCAGCTAAAATCACTTAACAAGAACAAGTCTTCTGGTCCGGACTGTATACTCATTAGATTTCTATCTGATTATGCTGAAGCGATAGCTCCTTACTTAACAGCCATATACACTCCTCTCTCAAAGAAGGATCTGTACCAAAAGATTGGAAAGTTGCACAGGTCACACCTATAGTTAAGAAGGGCAATAGGAGTAACCCACTAAGCTACAGACCTATTTCATTGACGTCAATTTGCAGCAGGGTTTTGGAACGTATCCTGATTTCAAATATTAACAATTATCTCGAATGATCTATTGAGCCAAGGTCAACACGGATTTAGAAAATTTCGTTCATAGGAAACACAACTAGCTCTTTATTCACACGAAGTGATACGTGCTATCGAAAAGGGTTCGCAAATCAATTCCGTATTTCTCGATTTCCAGAAGGCTTTTTACACCGTACCCCACAAACGGCTTTTAATCAAATTACGTGGTTATGGTATACCGCACCAAATTTGCGATTGGATAGGGGATTTCCTGTCTGAGAGAACACAGTTCGTAGTAATCGATGGAAAGGCATAGACTAAAACGGAGGTGATTTCGGGAGTTCCTCAGGGTAGTGTTATTGGTCCTCTGCTGTTCCTTATTTACATAAATGATTTAGGGGAAATTTTAGTAGCTCTCTTAGGTTGTTTTCAAATGACGCCGTCATTTACTGTCTAGTGAAATCATCTGAAGATCAAAACCAACTGCAGAACGATCTGAATAACATATCAGTATGGTGTAAAAATTGGCAATTGACTCTAAATAATGCGAAGTATCAACTCGTCCACATGAGTACGAAAATAAATCCGTTAAACTCCACTAAATACCTAGTAATTACTATTACTTCAGACAAACTGGAAAGAGGACGTAGGTAATGTCGTGGGAAAGGCGAACCAGAGACTGCGTTTTATTGGCAGAACCCTTAAAATATGCAACAGAACTACAAAAAAAACTGCATACACTATGCTTGTCCGTCCATTTTTGAGTATTGCTGCTCAGTGTGGGATCCTTATCAGGTGGGTTTGAAGGAGGACATCGAAAGAGTCCAAAGAACGGCAGCTCGTTTCGTATTGTCACGATACAGGGGAGACAGCGTTACGGAAATGATACAGGATCTGGGATGGGAATCATTACAACAACGGCGCTTATCGCTGCGGCATGAGCTGCTTACGAAACTCAAATCGCCAACATTCTCCTCGGAATGCGAAAATATATTGTTAACTCCCACTTACATAGGTAGAAATGATCATCAGAATAAAATATGAGAAATCAGAGCCCGAACGGAGAGATTCAGGTGTCCTTTCTTCTCGCGCGCTATTAGAGAATGGAATGGGAGATAAATAGTATAAAGGTGGTTCGATGAACCCTCTGCCAGGCGCTTAATGTGATTTGCAGAGTATCCCATGTAGATGTAGATTTTTCTTCAGTGTAGTATAAACCGTGTTTGGAGTAAAATAGATCAATAGGTAGACGAAAAAGGTGAAGAGTCCGCAGTATCCGGTCACTATATTTTTCCTAGCGAACAAAGGTGATAGGGATATTTCCGTTTCTCTAATAAAGTACTTCAGTGTTGATTAAAATAACGTCGGGCGTACAGCCGGATGTCACCTCTAACGATATTTCGGCCAATAACCCCTTGGCCATCTTCATATGCTGCGTACCGAAGACTAGCGATAGCGGCGTCTAACCGTCACTTGTATACCGTAGAGTAGGGCGGTAGAGCATGCGCGTAAAGAGCACACGCCTCTTGCAGCGGCGCCACAGTCAGCAGCGCCCTCGACGGCGAGACCACAAGCTTAATATGCTTTTTCGTCTATATTATATTGTATGCGATGTGATCTTTGAGTTCTTAAAACTGAAATTACTGGTTCCCAAGCTTTATTTGCCTGGAAGCCACTGTCTCTATTAATAAGTCCTTCTGCCAGTTTAATTTCTACTGATTCACGTACTACAGACTGCCAAAAAGTTGAAGTCTGAGCTAAAATCTTAGTACTTGTGTAATCCATCTTATGTCCAGTTGACAAATAATGCTCAGCAATGGCAGACTTATCCGGTTGCAGAAGGCGTGTGTCTCTCATGTTCAGCACAACGATCTGCCACTGTTCGTGTAGTTTGTCCTACGTATGCCAGGCCGCATTCACAATTTTATAAACACCCGCCTTACGCAGTCCAAGATCATCATCAGTGTTTCAAAAATCAAATGTATTATTGTTGATGGTAAAAATAATTTAAAAAACACGTAATGACTATTTTACAGACTTCGTGTTGTACATATCTTCTACAATACTTACGTACACGTTTACAACTTGAAATTTAGTTATGTAAAAATGTAACTGACACATACATGGGGATCAGGTGATATATCTAGGTTCTGGCGTTCTGTCATTGGCAGAATGAACTAAAATGTTTGCACGTGTCAGTGTTGTCGGTACTGCGGAGTGGTCACAACATTGTGGTAATAACACAAGGTTACGGCAGAAGAGGTCTGGTGTTACACAAGCAGCTGGGTGCAGGTAGTGTAATGAGCAGGTACTGCAATGCAACAACAACGTGACTTACGCGAAGCTATGGCTTGTAGACACACAGCAACGTTAGAAGCGTGAGAGAGGTGGCTGCAATGTTTCGAAGTATAATTTTCCGGACCTGGCACGTCTGTACTGATAAAAAACTGAACCTTATAAACCGAAAGTTCGCCAAAGAATACAGTAATATGTGGAAAATATATTTAAAAAATTCCTTTCAAATATTTTAGAAAGCTGCTCCGTCTTTAGATTAGTTAAAGATTTTATTATTGACGCTGAACTTTGTTTCAGGACTGTCGAAAAATTCTTCGGGGTTTTTGGCCACATTGTCAATCTATAAAATTCGACGTTTCCATTTGTTTCATAAGTTCAAAATCCTTTTTCGTGAGTGAACATGAAAAAATACTTTGTAAAATTTTTAATTTTGGAAATTTAAAATATTTTTGGTGCACGATGTTGTATAACAAACACCTTTTCCTCTGCACCCGTGCCTGATGAAGAACTCGAACCTCCGACGGGAACGGCTACGCAAGCCGTGTCATGGCGCGTCGCATCGCGCGCCTATCCCGCGCTTGGTGTCACTGTGGAGACAAAATCAGATTACATTGCAGTAACAGCTGCCTCCAACTCAAGCGCGAATTCCAAATTCGACAAAGATATTACGAAAAGCATCATCTTCGGAGAAAGAACTAACAGAGCGAAAGTTGCTAAGAAGGTTACTAAGACGGTCATTATAGGAGACTAGCGGATCAAGAGTTCTGTACCCATATGGCGCAGTTTCTGACACCATCACGAAAATGGCTATTTCTTCAAATAACTATTAGAGTACCAATTACAGATTTTTTGTAGATACCAGTGGTACAGATGGATTTTGAAAAAAGGGATATCAAAAACATAAATTTGTCACATAGTGTCTCCAATAAAAAAAATGATAAAAAGTAATATAAATGTGCTGCTACATTTTGGTAGAGCGGAATCAGACGCGGAACAAAAACATTATTAGGAGAAAATCGAAGAGCTTTTGGAAGTATATGGAAGAAGAGACCAGAATAAGAAAAGCAGATGAGGTAGAGACCTTCAGCCCATACCTTGCAGCCAACCACGGTTTTATAAATACAAAACTGGATACATCATCTTTTATTTAAGTTTATATTCATGTGTTTGTAAACCTAAGGGGCCAAACATCTTAGGTAATGGGTCCATAGAGTATGACTACTTTAACTTATACTAAAGACAACACACACATTTCCATACCCGAGGGACGACTCGAACCACCCTGACCGCACGGAAATCCCAGACGGCGTTTATTTATGTATGGACAATGGTTATAATACTGCAACTACTGCTGTAACAGACGTGAAACGATTATTTGAACCATATTTGAAAAGATCTATAGTAAAACAGTAATTACTAGAAACAAAAGATGATAATAATAATAATAATAATAATAATAATACTGCTTCTACTGCTGCTGCTGCTACCAATAATAATAATAATAATAATAATAATAATAATAGGGGTGACAGTGGAAACATTAAAGTAGTCATAAGTGCATACATATCAAGCTATACGAGAAATAACTTACGTAAACTGAGATAGATGGAGACACCGCGACATAAGGAAAGTCTGGTAAAAACAGATCACTCAATTGCATTGGTGTACAGGGTGTGCAAATACAATGAGAAGCGTTACTGTTGTTTTACGAGATAGGTCAATAGCTGCCGTATTAAGCTAAAGCTATAATTCACTTCTGTGATATCGTGTGGTATCTCATTACGAAGTCGGGTTCTTGTTACGGAAAACGATTCGCAGGAAGGGCCTACGCGATGGAGCCGGTAAGCGAGAACTATGCTTGATAAGATTCTCTAGAATTTGCAAATCCATGAAACTGATGTTATTTTCTCTCTAGCTGCCAGCATGTAGGAATGTCAGAGATCCAAATAAAACTGAAAAGACAAAGAGAATTCCATGAAATGATTTATTCACTACCAGGGATTTATAGAGGATTCTGCGTTGACAACTACTTGGAGCTTTTGTTTCCTGGAACCGGCGTTGGTATTTCGCGGGCAAGTAAATAAGCGCCGTTGTTCTTTGTACTGTGAAAGTTGCCTTACTGGATGCTGAAAATAGCACTGTCACGTTTTTGTGCTGTTACAATGTTGTCAGATAATGTGTCCGTTACGTCTGTATGGAAGTAATTCTGGCAGTAAACAAACACCTTAATCCCAATCTTCGCAACATACGAGACATTACTGTTGTTTACATGTTTTATCATACACTTCAGACAAACCATCTCCGTTCTCCTCTCTGAGTTCAAGCTGTTCCATCTCTCAAAACAATCAAAATCTCAGTCCACAAATCACAATAAAGTGCACGACATATGTAATTTATTTTATTTTTTTGGAAATAGGTCGTGTCCAGATTTTTCTATTACGTTTCCGGACGGTGAAATGGAGAATTCGTGTACGTACTTGTTCCATTGCGATATCTTACTATTTTTTTACAATATCTATCGAAGAGTTTTTTTGTTGTGGTTGAGTGGCAGTTTTTCATTCATTTTTCAAAATGTTCTAATGTTTCTGAAGCTTATGGGATTTAATTACGGGGGTCATCAGTCCCTAAACTTAGAAACTACTTATGGACTACTTTATAGTAAAGACAGCACAAACATCCATGCCCGAGGGGGGATTCGAACCCCCGACGGGGAACGGCCTTGCACATAGCAGCATAGCGCCTCAATGCGCTCGGCCGCGGCATTCATTTTTCAAGGTGAACTTCAGTAACTTTTCGTGGAACAACATAATTCTTTGGAGCATTTGCTACTTCAGATCTTTCAGCATTTTGACAACGATCTTTCGTAATCCAAATAAGAGTGGCACGTAATTGCGGGCCGGCAGCGGCGGCCGAGGGGACTGAGACGCTCCAGTCACGGTCCGCACGGCAACTACGGTCGGGGTTCGAATCCCCCTCGGGCATGGATATTTGTGCCGTCCTTAGTTGTAGGTAGTTAATAAGTAGTTTGTAAGTTTAGGGACTGATGACCCCGTAGTTGAGTCCCATAGATTCTACAAACATTTGAACATTTCGTAATTGCGGATACGTGATCGTCGATCAAAAACAACACATTGAGAACATATGTTTCTCACGTAACGTCGATCATTCGCGTGCGCGCTCCAGGGAGGACTCGAACCTCCGACGGCGAGCATCCGCGCGCTCCGTTGCGAGGCGCCTTAGACCGCTCGGCTACTCCACTGCGGCTGAGTATCACTAATAAGAAATTAATGCTACGTATATAGTTTTTTATTCCCTTCTATATGAATACCACGATGTCGACGGGATGTTAAACCCTAATCTTTCTTCCTTCCTTCCTTCCTTCTTTCCTACATGAAGATGTTAGTTGTCTAGGTAACTAGTTAATTCCTCCCGAGTCATTTCCATGATATGAACTATTTCCAGCTGGGGAAGACCTTTATGGAGTTTTTATGTGAAATGTAATGATTCTATATCACTCACTTTTGGAAGACGTCAGTATAATTAGCTTTGTTGAGAATGATAGGCTACGTTCATTTGCTGCAAACTCTTCGATCTAGTCAAATATTTGATCTGATATTTCCACTGAAGATCTCCGCACTTACGGACCATTCAGTGACTGCTGGCCAGAGTATCATAGTCTGCTGCTGCATCATTCCGAAATACCGTGGCAGTGCTCGTAATTAGGACCATAGCATTGCAGTCAGCCATCATCGCCACTCAGCCAGAAAGGTGGACACCGCTTGATAGTGAATTTTTTACTATGCGTAATTTTTATAATGATGCAATTTCAACAACAATAAGATTGCTCTGCCAATATGAAGCGCACGATATTTGTTGAGTGTGCAAAAAGAGTTTCGATACGAAGGAAGGAATCTTAGGGTTTAACGTCCTGTCGACTGCTAGGTCGTTAGAGACAGAGCTCACGCTCGGATTTTTGGGTAAGGATGGTGGAAGGAAATCGGCCGTGCCCTTTGAAAGCAACCATCCAGGTATTTGCCTGGAGTGATTTAGGAAAATCACGGAAAACCTAAATCTCGATGGCCGGAGGTCGATTTGAACCACCATCCTTCCGAATACAGAGTATCGATGCCTGTATATTAGAGATTATCACCACAGTCATGTAAGTTCATTAAAAAAATTCCTCATAAAAGCAAACGATTTCCAAGAGTTTTTCGTTGAAATGAAAACTGTTTGTGAAATATTCACAATTAACGATCAGCACACGAAACAACCTAGTGCGAGACCAAGACTTTGATCAGCTGATCACAAAGGGAATGTGTGGAAGAGTGACGAACGGCGTATTGTTACATGCGCCTGTCGTAACCTTACAGAAATGATTGTACACTTTTCAATTTATCACAATAAAACGCATATTCTGTAACGACTTTAAACGCTGAAGATAGATTATTTATTCTCAAACACGCTTTGTATGTAATTAAATAGAATTTTGTGATCAGCAAACAGATAGTTGCTCGAGTTGTTTGTATTACATTATCGACTCTACATCCATCCTCCGCAAGTCATCTTACGCTTTGTGGCTATGGGTACTTTGTGCACCCTTGTCAATTCTTCCTTTTCCTGTCGCATATGGGCTCTAATCTCTCTGATTTTATCCTTGTGGTCGTTTTGCGTGATACAAGTGTAGGAGAGACTTATCTTGTTTACTTCAAAGCTGCTTTTTTTATTTTATTTTTTAAAGATGCATCTACTTATTGAGATTGTTAAACTGGAACAATGACTAAAATAGCGACAAATATCAAAACTATGGAGTAGAAAAGTTTAAGAGTGTGCTCTTTTAAAATAATAGTAATTATACGGGAAGCTTATTAATAGCCACCACTCATGGTAACGAAAATCAATCAATTGACCATGTCTCATATAATCGTTGAACTTCAGATATTGATTACAATGCACTCTATTAATAGTATACAAAGTGTTGAATTTAATGAAGTTCATCTATTCAGTAGTGTTTTCTACATGTTGTTGTTGTGGTCTTCAGTCCTGAGACTGGTTTGATGCAGCTCTCCACAATACCCTATCCTGAGCAAGCCTCTTCATCTCCACATAAGAACGGCAACCTACATCTGTTTGAATCTGCTTACTGTGTCCATCTCTTGGTCTTCAAGCAAGTAAATATCAAGTCGCAAATTGGCGACAGATCGTTACAATATTGAAGCACATTTCTGTGATTCAACAGACTGCTAAAATGTTGTTTACTTTTTGTGAGTCCCTCCAAAATCAAATGTTTTTAAAGCTTATGGGACTTAACTGCGGGGTCATCAGTCCCTAAACGTACAAACTACTCATGAACTAACTTATACTAAAGACGACACAAACATACATGCCCGAGGAAGGATTCGAATATAACGAGGGAAGCCGCGCGATCCGCAACGTGGCGCTCCAGACCGCTTGGCTACTCCCGCGCGGCAAGAGTCCCTTAAAGAAGGAGAATAACACAGATGCTATACCTAATCTGCCGGTTTGTAAGACGTCTCGGGATCGTAAACCTTTTAGTTGCACTTGTAGGCAGTTCCTCTAACTGCATTTTACGTTGGCCTACTTCTGCAGACGAGTTTGCACAAAATTTACGGTTACGACTTGGTACTTGCGTGTGACTTTAAGACAGCCGGCTGTCACGTCGCTTCGTGGCTCGGCTGACACGCTCAGACCGCTGGGTTTCTGAGCTTCGGCTCTGTTACGTGCCGGCGCGTTTCGTAACTCAAAGTCGCATGCCGTGTCACCGAAAGAAACCCCTCGTACCTCGTATTGCACGCCCGTTGCCAAGAACAGCGAAGTTTCGCGTTTTTATGTCTTCTTCTCGCTCGAAAATGTCACTGGTCGCTATTCTCGGCGCTCGTTTCCTTGTCTTTGTTTACTAACTTCCAGTAGGAGGGCACCGGCATGATACTTCAGTGCTGTGCCCACCAACCTTTCTCCAGGCCAGGGACAACTTTGGTTTCTTTGATGTGAGGAGGGACAGCAAGACTCAAGAAAAATAGTATGGTCATCTAAAAATAAAGTTTAACTAAAACTTTAAACATATACGTTAATCTCAAAACTAGCAGTATTAACAGTGCTATTAAAACGGAAACTTTCAGTATAAAATTGAAATCGGTTTGGAGTATTGTGATTTTCGAGCTTTGGTCCTATTTTCAAGGTCGTCAATCCTACACCTGCTACTGTTGCTCAAAGATACAGGCGTATCATTACATACATTCAATCACTGGATTTGTTTGAAGCAGGAAACCCTTATGCACCTAAATAAGTTCAAAAAATGTTCGAATGGTTGTTAACTTTAGGGGCAAAATGCTAAGATCATCGGCCCATAGCTTTATAAACTACCGACGCTAACTTGAACTTATGCTTAGAACAACATACACATCCAGAATGAAACTGATTCGCAGGAGAGCTGCTGTGAAGTTCGGAAAGTAGGAGGCGAGGTACTGGCCGAAATACAGTTGAGGCGGCATCGTGAGTCGTGTCGGGGTAGCTCAGTCGGTAGAGCGCTTGCCTGCGAAGGGCAAAGGTCCCAAGTTCGAGTCCCGGTTCTAGCACACAATTTTAATCTGCCAGGAAGTTTAAACACACACACACACACACACACACACACACACACACACACACACACACACACACACGAAGGAGGATTCGAACCTCCGACGGGAGCGGCTGCGCCATCAGTGAATAGACGCCTCTGACCTCGCAGTCATTCCCTCGCTTCCTTTGGATAAAATCGTAAGATGTTAGAAGTTTCTCGAATGTTATGGTATGATTCAGCTTTTATACGATAAAAGTGCCGAAGATGACAGATTTAGACGTGAGTTACAGTTTCTATCATTTTAGAATTCAACAGGCGTTCAAAGTACTAGGAGACAAATGAATTTATTTCAGATGGTACCGATATAATCCATTTGTCATCACAACTGCAGTTGTCTTATTGTAGACCTTCAGTGCGATTGACTGACCACGTAAAAAGGATTTAATAATGTCAAATGAATAAAGGAAATTTTATGTCTTCATGAACTACATTATAGCTCTTGCAAACCACTTGTTTCCCACGTACCACAGGTTGGGAACCAATGCCTCAGAGTAACATTAACAACAGTGCAACATTCAACGACGCGTAGACTTCTCAGAGACAAGGATTAAGTGTCTAATTATCGAACTGAAAAAGAGAGAGAATATTTTACTTACGTAGGAAGTAGGATACCAACAGCCGTATGTTTTAACAGAAACATTTATTCCTTAACTATCAGTTTTGGCATTCCATTATGCAATCTTCAGGCCCAAATATCGGAGTATTATATCCATTAAACAGGGATCGGAACTGGTTGTGTGGATTTCTAGCTATGACGGAATATTATAACCATTAAATAGGGATCGAAACTGGTTGCGTGGATTCCTAGCTATCCCTATTTAATAGATATAATACTCCGTCAGAGCTAGAAATCCACACAACCAGTTTCGATCCATATTTAATGGATATAATACTCACATACAGGCGCCTGGCCGGCCGCGGTGGCCGAGGTGACTGAGGCGCTCCAGTCACTGTCAGCACGGCCACTACGGCCGGGGGTTCGAATCCCCCCTCGGGCATGGATATTTGTGCCGTCCTAGTTCGTAAGTAGTTCATAAGTAGTTTGTAAGTTTAGGGACTGATGACCCCGTAGTTAAGTCCCATAAGCTTAACAAACATTTGAACATTTTTAACAGGTGCCTGAAGAAGTCATGATGAAATGCTGAAACTGGTAGTTAAGGAATAAATGTTTCTGTCAAAGACGTGGCGGAGTGGCCGAGCGCATTGAGGCGCTATGCTGTGATGCGTGAGACCGTTCCCGGTCGGGGGTTCGAATCCCCCCTCGAACATGGATCATTGAGCCGTATTTAGTGTAAGGTAGTTCATAAGTAGTTTGTAAGTTCAGAGGCTGATGACCCCGCAGTTAAGTCTCTTAAGCTCAACAAACAATTGATCATTTTTGAATGCAAGTCATTGCTGTATCTTCCGTTTGCTGTACGAAAAATTAGCATTCCGTTCTTGTACACAAATGTAATTAGCCCGCGCTGCGAATTACGCCGTGACGCACACGATCTTCGACGAACATTGCACTCCCGTTCACGTCTGCCGATGCACGGCCATCGGTGTCACCGTCCTTCTGATTCGTGTTCGGGACGGCTGCCGGCAGCAGCGGACCCCAGAGGGCGCGCCGCGCCTTCCGTTCGGTGTATGGCCTCCCGGCTCGCAGAGGCGACGCCCAGGAAAGGTCGGGGGTCAGACATGGGCCTCGGTATTTACGATCCGCCGTGCCCGAGGCTCTGCCCTCGCTTAATGTGTCGAGGACGGTCTGGCCCGCGTCACCTCATGCGGAAGACAGCCAGACAACGGAACTACACGCGGGCTCTTTCCAATCAAAGACAACATTTAAGTAGGGCTCCTTTTTTTGTAACGTATGTCTTACTATTTTATTTATTTATTCATTCAGTGCTCAGACATTTGATACGAAGACATTAGTCTCCTCACTTCCCAATCAACTGACCGTCAGACATCCTGTGTACTGGTACATTTACATCCGGCCGCTGTGTCCGAGAGGACTGAGGCGCTCCAGTCACAGTCTGCACGGCCACTACGGTCGGGGGTTCGAATCCCCCCTCGGGCATGGATATTTGTGCCGTCCTTAGGATTAGCTAGTTCGTAAGTAGTTTGTAAGTTTAGGGACTGATGACCATGTAGTTAAGTCCCATAAGCTATACAAACATTTGAACTTTTTTTTATTTTTATTTATTTATTTTGTACATTTACAGTCCGACGACTTGCTATATAACAACTGTTTCATTGTATATTTTCATTTACTCTGTATTATCTATATCTATAAATGTGAATGTCTGTTCGGTTACGTTTATCACGTCTGAACCACAAGACATGAAGAGCTAAAAATTTGTACAGTTACTAATGTCTACTCGGGGGAAGGCTTTAGGCACGGTTTTATGGCGATCGGATAGCTATTTATATAATGTGAATGTATGTTCGGTGTACGCTTATCACGTCCGAACGACAAGACGCAGAGACTTAACAATTTGTACAGTTACTAATTTATACACGATGTAGGTTTTAGGAAAGGTTTTATATCGATCTGATAGATGTTTAGTAATTTGAAGAATACAACGCGAAATGCGGAACAATAATTACTCTTTGAAAATTATATTTACTCTTTGGTTTTATTGTTGCTTGTTGCTTGAGGGTTGATAATAATAAAAAGGTGGAGTATATTGGGATGGAAAGTTATGGGTGTCTATAAAATTCTACGTGTGTGTGTGTGTGTATATGTGTGTGTGTGTGTGTGTGTGTGAATATTTCGCTCTGCAGCGGAAACTACACAACGCAAACGAATGGTCTGTGTGTAATTGTTGTCCGAAGTCTCCCTTTGTACACCATAGCAATTCCATGCCGATAGCATTAAATTATAAAAAAAAAAAAAAAAAAAAAAAAAAAAAAAAAAAAAAAAAAAAAAAAATTCGGACTGAAAGCCAGCGATGACGTGATGCCACACACCATTTATTTGGTCTATGCATACTACTATGTCTTCAGCTCTTTCTCTGTAAGGATAAGCATACGAATAAAGAAATATAAGAATAAATAAATAAAGTACTAAAAAAGAAATTTCATTTAATACATCTCTTTAAAAAAAATCGATTTGACGTTTCGCTCATTACATCAAGTGACCGATCTGTTATATTATTACAACCATTATTGTTGAATTTCGTGATCGGATTCTTCGAAATGAGTGCATTTTTACGTGTAATTTGATCTACACTACTACTTTCCTGATAAATAATGAACCAACACGCGAGCGGAGCCGCGGGTTTAAGCTAGTTTTCCTATATACAAGTCGTTCATACCAGATCCGAAGATTATTCATTGCAGATTCGTCTTTTTTTAAAAGCCTGTATAACGAAAGAAGTTAGTTAATATAGAACCAGTAAATTTTAGTTGTAGTGACTTCATATCTTAGTTATAATGTTGTTTATCCTGTTGCTATCACAACCAACGATCACAAACATATCAGTTTATTTTTACTGTGCGAGCGTTAATAGCTTTGCTGTCAATGTTTATGGCAATTAAGTTTTCTGAATAATCTTTCACTAACAAGTCTCTTGGATCTTATATTAGATGTCAGTTGATAACTATTTACTTCGAAATATATTTTTGTGAAAAGTCCAGTCATCGATACTTTTACCCTGTCTTTGTGCAGTCACGTTATCTCTGGTTTCTTTACACACTGAATTTTCGAAATATCTTCAATTAATTTTAACCAGTTAATTTGCAAAATTAAAACTTTTAGACACACTTATGTGTTAAACCTAACGATCCTGTAAGCTTGAATCTTTGAATGCAGTCACAGATTAATATGACAAAAATTAACATGACGTTAATTCCACTTCAAAGATATTGTTAACCCGACTGTTTACACCAAAACGTGGTTAAAAAAATATTAATTTTCAAATAATCCAAATACTTTCAAGAAAACCATCACAATCACAGAAATCTTTATCTACAAATTCACAAGTCTTCATAGTTCGTATAAATATTTTTTTTGAACCAACCATTTTAATTTTTTTAATACAACAATTCTTCTCGTAATAAACACAATCCGTTACAGTCATTATACATACAATGATCTGTTTCCATCAGTGTCATAACATGATCTAACGTTTTACAATCCAAATTTTTACAAAGATTATTTTTTCATTATTTAAAAAATAACCGCAGTCGGGAATCGGCGCGCGAGGCATCTTCTTTGATGCAGCCGTCGACAGGATGTTGATGTCGACCAGATTTTTAACCTGCTGCTTGTAACTGGAAGACTGCCGTCGTCGTCGAATCGCTCGTGCGATATACATGCAACAAAGAAAATTACATTTTGCAGCAACAAAATATACAATATTTTAAAGTACAAATGTAACACGTACCTATCTATTATGGTCCGTATGCCTTTTCTTCGCTTCTGGAAACCATGCAATGGGATCCTCTATTTTGTCCCATTACACCTGTCACACTTATCGCAATCTTTCGCAGGTTCTTAGATGCTACCAATTCATAATGGCGTTTTCTCCTTCACGTACAAGACACTTCGGTGACGGGAAGATTACAATTCTGTGCAGGTATTCCGCAAGGCCGTCGCGGCCAGTAATTTTCTGAAATGCTGCCTCTGTTTCCATTCGTGGGTGGTTAGAAATGCGTATTTATCCTCCGGCAGGTCAAACCTGGTTCTTCCTTTCCCGTGTGTCCTCAAGAGGTCATAAAACTTCGGTTGAAATTTATTAATAATAATTTTTTTAACTGAGATGTAAGACAGTTTTGCACAACTTCTTTGAGAGATCTTTGTACCTTTGTACCTTCTTTGGCTAAAATTTCTGCCATTTAGTTTCCACGGATTCCTGTATGTCACGGTATTCATTGAAAAGCTATTTCAGTTGCAGATTCGGTAATTGAGAAAATAGAGGATTTTATTTCATTTATGCAAGAATTCAAAGGTGTTTAGAAGGATCATATTGCCCGTATCGCTATCGCAATAATTGAATAACAAAATATGAGAATCTTTTTGTTATGTTTAGAGCTAAATAAAACTTACTTTAGTGCCACGTTTATGGACTCCAACTAGCCATCAAAATGGCAATGATACTGTCCGACAGACATGTGAAAACAAAATATTTCACTATACACTCCAACGCGATAGACATCTGTATATTTGTGTAGGCATTTTGTTTATACTTTGTATTTATCGTTTCTAAAGCCAGTATTTTTAAGAAATCTTTATACACTTCTGTTTTTAAAACCCTTTCTTTGCGTTGAAGTCTGAATTTAACTGAGCATTATTTTAATATTCTTTCCGGTAACCGATATACCGGTAAAAAAAAATTGCCAAAATGCATGTACGAGCGTCACTTGGGAACGGCTCTTCCGATTTGCCTGATTTTTTTTTCTGTTGTTCTCGTAAGTATCAGGAAGGTTTGTATGAAAGATAATTTTTTGGAAAATTAGAAAATCTAGCGGAAAATTGTAAAATGAGAAATATCGAAAGTGCTTCTTTCACTGTGTTTTTGAATGAACTCAAAACTATAGCTCACAATTCAGACGATGGAGAAGAGTAACGTTTTTGGTTCGTTATAGCCCTAGAAAAGTTATCAGGAAAAATCCGGACAATTACAAAGGAAAGTGGGAAAATTTGAACAAACTGCAAAAAATATAATTTTTGTATGCACACTCTATCATAGCTGACGACAGGCACTACGTATTGGGTTTGTTTCTAACCTATAGCACTCAGTTTAGTGTTCCGTCTATCCTGCTTAGCCTTTTTAGGAACACTAACTCAGATAGTGATCAGGGAGAGGGGGGGGGGGGGAGAGAGCAGATGAATACTTTTCGAGAAGGGGGGAGCGGGCAAATGGATAAATTTCTTAATATAGTAGTTACGACGGTGTTTAAAATATTTTAACTACTAATTATAATTTTAGTAAATGGCAGTACTTAGGATTGAATACAATATTTATCTCACATTTGGAGATATTTTTTTCTGAAGCATGGAGCCATGCAGCTGTAGTGGAGACGGCGGGGCTGGTGGAATTCATTCCTTCAACGTGAGTCCCTTTCCACTGCAAGTGTTTGCCCTCTGCGAGTGTTCGTGAAGCCCCACTGAATCCCCAGCGCTAAATCCTGAGACTCAGCCAGCAGAGCCACAAGTGACAACTGTACCAGGAAATAGTAGAGTGTAGGAACTGTAGGCAAAGCCAGCAACAGACGTCACTAAAAGACACTCCGTGTGGGGGAAGGAGTTCCAAGCAGTACTGTGACATCGTTTTTAGCATTCGCTAAAAGCAAACGTAAGCTGGCAACGTGATATATTTTCACATATCCTACTTTTATTACTGACCTGAAAGAGAAAAATACAAAAAGGATGCCAGAATGTTGCAGTCACGAGAGGGATAAAAAGCCAGTTCGGTGTTTGCCCCATATGAAGCGTCCGTTTGTCCCCGTATCTGGGAACAATTGGCCGAAAGTGTACTAGCCATTTACTTCTTTATTTCTGGGGTGAAAATAAAAGTTAAGAAAACCAAATTTGTATTTACGAATTGGAAATATTCTACCACCTCGGTTGTTACACGACATTTAGATAAATTCAATGACGAATTTGAAAATTTCTCCTGATCCAGGATTGGACCCGAATTTCCCGCTTCGGGTCAGTGGTCGCCATCACCATTTTCTTTTTCTTTTTGTTCCTTGCGTAGATCGTTTGCTTTCGGACGTAACCTCATATTCGTACTATGATGTTCTTGAGTTCTAATATTCGTTTTTTGATTAAAGAGGGCTGCAGCCCTCTGACCGAACGCGCTCAGCTGAAGCGCCGGCTTGAAATTAGGCTGTCCAAGTACGCTTTCCGTCCTGCCACAATTCACAACTTACTGCACACTACTAGTTTCGATTGCATTCCCGCAAGAGATCAGACGCTTGTGCATTTTCACAGAAATTGTCATTTGCTTGTTGGGACATATCTTAATATACATAAAAATTGAGGTGTTCATGCCTATATTTCACTCTGCAGCCAAAACTACACATCGCAAACGAAAAGTGTTTGTACATGATAGTAGGTATCAGTCTCCTATTGTGCATGATGGTGGCAGAAGGTTGATAAAGATAAGGGGGGGGGGGGTGGAATATACGGGAGTTGAGAGTTACCGACTTACATAAAATTCTGCGTGTGGGTGTCAATATTTTTCTCACAGAAAAACTACCCAATGTTGTAGTACACAATCTCTCGTTGTACACCATAGCAGTTCCGTTTCGATAGCTATAAGAGGGTGGGAGATACAGTGGTTGAAAGTAGTCAGCTTAAATAAAATTTGGACTGAAGACCAGCGATGACTTTTGACACTATAATAGCAAAGAGGTTTATATACAGTGAAACGTGATGCACATTCTTCAATTGTTTTTCTGCAACAAGCGTACGAATAAAGAAAAATAATAGCATATTGCAGTTTGAAAAGTAAAACTACCAAGAAAGATGCCGAAGCATAAGAAAGGAATTTCGCGTTCTCAATCAGTTTCTAGAAGACAGAAAACGACCCTGTAAAGTTACTCTATAGACGATAGAAACTTGAAGTTTGTAGTCGTTGTTTATCTTACGCAATATCGATTTTTCGATATTCTATATCCCTAAGGGGGTGAATAGGGGATGAACGGTTTTTTGAAAATCGTTGCTATTAAATCAATTTTGAAGCAAGAAATACAAAACTTCTGATTTCTGATTGAATTTTAAAAACAGGTGTTTCGAAATTTTTGGAAACTTAACAATTAAGCGGGAAAATCTTTCAAGGGTGCTTCTAACACTATTTTGATGCTAGAAATGTGAAAATTTGGATTTGGAAGTATGGATATAATTTTTAAAAAATGCGTTTCGGGGTGTTTTGAATTCTGCTATCAGTAGTGCAATAGCGAGTGGCAAGTTGTATCAAAATATTTCATCAGGAAAGCATTTTAAAGCTAAATCTATGAAAATTGAGAAGTAGAATCAACCAATGCAGAGCATCCAGTCTTCGGGTGCGAAGCAGCGGTAATTATGCTAGTATACGAACATAAAACCAGTTATGTGAATCGACGTAGGAGTACCATGTTGTCGTCAGCAATGTTAGGGGCTGACCTTCCTTGGTACACAAAACAGGTTAGATCACTCTTGCAAAAGCAACGAAAAAAGCATGCCAAATTTAAATAAAGTCTCCAAGACTGTCAAACTCTAAATTTAGCTCGAACTTATGCGCATTCAATGTACACCTCATTGTTTAAATTGAAGGAATTAGCTATATAAGCCATGTGTATAAACTTTATCTATCGTTATCGTTTTCTAATATGTTTTAGTAGTTTTGTGATTGCGACTTAGATTATTTCTGTGTGTACGAGGAAAGAAAATGTGGTTGTACCTGTCATGAATAGATAGCCGCAAGAAAATTTTAACATGTTCACCTTGGATAATTGTTGTGTGTGGTAAGACAGTACGGACTGTGTAATTTATGACTTTTTTTCTGTTTCAGGTGAGTATGGATGGAAACGAAACAGCTGACATGTGTGTTACCGTAACGTAAGTAATCACCAGTTAAGACACCTTTACTTACAGAGGTTGAGAACCGCGACATAAGTCACGTTTATCACTTTATCGTCGTAAATCATTATAAATCCTTTTATCTAAAGTAATTGCTGCGGTCAAGTGGCCTAGCATTCCAAGGCGCCTAGCCGAGGAGCGCACCGTTGCTAACCGTCGGAGGTTCGAGTCCTTCCTCGGGCTTGGTGAATTTGTTATCCTTAGCATAAGTTAAAGTACTTTGTAAGCCTTGGGATTTATGACCAGAGTAGTTAAGTCCCATAGATTTACAAACATTTGAACATGTCTAAAGTAATTACTCTTGAATAAGGTTATATGTATGTATTTTCAACGGTTATTTATTTCCTGCACATTCTAGAGGACGGCATCATTTGTAAAATACAGGTTGAGACAAAAGCCTAGATAAATACCTATAGAAGTCGAATGAAATGAGGAATCTTAATGACATCTGGTACGATATATCTGTGTGGGCGCAACTTATAAACAGCGAAAGCTATCTTGAAATCAGCCAACTTGGATTTGGATTATGTTTTTCAAATTGGAAGGTGGTTATGCGGCACATCTGTTTGAATGTCTCATTTCTTGGCAATACACATCCGAAATCCGTTTAAAGATACTTTCATTTTTGTAAGAGTTATGATTCTTTAGATTTAGAAAAGTTATCAAGGTCAGTATTACAGCATATGCTCAATATGACCCCCATTACGCTGGACACAATGGGAATATTTTCTGGTAGTCCTGCTGCACGCATCGCGTCGTCTGTGTGGCATCCTCAACATGCTGGCAAAAATAATGTTGATTTTTATCTCGTACAGAATTGATTTCCAGTGTTCCTACAGATAAAAGTAAAGTGGTTAAGAGCAAGGGAATGTCGTAGGATTGTTCTTACCAAGCCAGTTACCTCCAACTGTGCACCCAGAATCTGCCTGACTTCAATAACTTAGAGGGGAGGTGCCTCCGCCTTGTTGTAAATAGGACTCGTCAGCAAATTTGCAGGGGTTCGCATCTTACTAATAATGATAATTCTGTTAGTTTACTTCTCCTTACACATAAAAATTAATTTCTTCATTGAACAACTACTGTGGTATGAAGTTTTGACTCCTGTTACATAGAGCCAGAGTCCATTCTGCCAACCGCACCCAGTGATTAGGGTAATTATGTGTGAGATGATGTTGCAACTGCAACTTGTACGTGTTGCATTTGTGCTATTGTCAGAATTGCGAGGGCGTACCTTCGTTGAAAGGTCAGACAGTATTAATTTTGTGTCATACACTTTTTCTTGATCAACACTTCTCTATCTGTTCTTCTTCTTATTCCTCACTTCATTGAGTTGTCCACCCGTTACCCGTTCCATCTTCACTCTGTCTGTACCTCTGTCGCCCTACATCTTTTTCCTGTTTGTTTGTAACTGATACTTGTTTGTCTAATCAGTCTTCCTCTGTTGTTCTGATATGTAGTTTCCATTGCACACTTCCTTCTTGTATTAGTTTTAATTTATTAATTTCTTCTGTTACGTTGTTTTATAGTATTTGATCCTTTAAATTCCCTAACATTTATTTCCACCCAGGTATATCTCGTAAAAAGAGCGTGAGGATAAAATTAGAGACATTGGAGCCCACTCGGAGACTTACCTGAAGTCGTTTTTCCCTCGAAGCATAAAGAAAGAGGAGGAACTGACTGGTACAAAAGGCACCCTCCTCCACACACCGTGTGGTGGCGTGCACAGTATAATATTATATTTAGATGCAGACGTAGATGTACATTACTGGCCATTAAAATTGCTACACCAAGAAGACATGCAGATGATGAACGGGTATTCATTGGACAAATACATTATACTAGAACTGGCATGTGATTACATTTTCACGCAATTTGGGTTCATAGATCCTGAAAAATCAGTACCGAGAACCACCTCTGGCCGTAATAACGGCCCTGATAGCCTGGGCATTGAGTCAAACAGCTTGGATGGCATGTACAGGTACAGATGCCCATGCAGCCTCTACACGATACCACAGTTCATCAAGTATAGTGACTGCCATACTATGACGAGCCAGTTGCTCGGCGACCATTGACCAGACGTTTTCAATTGGTGATAGATCTGGAGAATGTGCTGGCCAGGGCAGCAGTCCAACATTTTCCGTATACAGAAAGGCCCGTACATGCTTTTCAGAGAGATAAGCAGCATTATAAAATCTTTATACTGGAATTTTCATGTCGGAATGGAGCGCTGAAAAATAAAATTTCCATTTCAACCTTGCACAAAGTTGAACGATTTACTGTCAGTCATTAATATTAGCAATCTATGGTAATGAGTGTACATCGATGAAAAATTATTATTTGAAGTTAATCTTACTCCTACGATGACAATAGCACGAGGAGCATACTTACAGAAGACCTTATTTTTCTGTAAATCTAGGTACTCCGCAATCTTGTATATGGTGATTAACTTTCATGTCTAGTAGTCATTTCATATTCAATCCCACTCGCAAAAAGACTGACTAAATACTTTCCCATGAGCTTGAGTCCTTTCTATTTTTGTTTTTTTCCAAGAGCCTTTGGGCTGCATAATGTTGGTTCTCTAAGCTTTCTAAACTGTATTCCGCGAAAGGTGTGTCTCCTTACCTCCAAGGATGCAACCTTAATTTTGTGAAGTGTTTCAGTAATAACTGTTGATAGACTCCACCGGAAGCCTCTGAAATTTTTCGATGTCTTTCTTTTATATGACCTCTTGTGGATCTCAAACAGTCGAGCAGTATTCCAGACAGTCGGTCATTCTAAAGGCGGTTTCCTTCATTCATTCACTCCTGGCCATTAAAATTGCTACACCACGAAGATGACGTACTACAGACGCTAAATTTAACCGATAGAAAGATGCTGTGATATGCAAATGATTAGGTTTTCAGAGCACACACACGTGCTGACATGAGGAAAGTTTCCAACTGATTTCTCATACACGAACAGCAGTTGACTGGCGTCCTTGACTGTCCTTCAAAGTGGTCACCAGCGTTGTGTAGAACCCGTTGCCAGGCGTTGGAAGGCGTAGTATTCCATTAGCAGAGCATGTTCTGTTGATGGAGCGGTATACTGTCTGTCGAATCTCTAAAACAGTTCTGAATCGAATGTCACGAAGTGGTTCCTAAATCTTCGGAAACAAATCAGTAACAAGGACTTGGGTCCGTGGAGTATGGTGTATGGTACAGTGCTTACCAGTCCTATCGACCGCGCGCGCAAGTACTCGTGCAAAATGGTGGTTGGGTTACGCAGAAAGTGTCGCCACTTCTTTCGCAAAGCTGGTCTCAGGTGATGCTCCAAAAACGTACAGTAAAACTGTGCACTGACGGTCTGCCTTGGAGAAAAGTAATGCGTTAGGATAACTCCTTCAGAGTCGTACATGAGAATCACCATAACTTCCACCATACTGGGTTTCTGACGCACTTTAGACTTTCGCGGCGACCCATAATGACGCCATTCGTTAGATCAGAGTTTCACTTTTCGCTCATACGTTATGGCTCGTGTCTCATATGGTGTTAAGATACGGCGTAAAAAAGCCTCCATTCGCGTTCATAGCGCTCAGAGTGCGTCTGAGCAGCGTGGTAACCACAGACATACATTACTACACTGGCAACTCGCCTCTGTGACTGATGCCTGACGCCAACATCTTGCTTCACCTCCCGTCAAAAAGTTTCCTTGTGATACTAGTCATTCTACTACGATCTTCTAACGCGAAATGACGTTGTAAGCTTTACTAGTTGTTTTAAACAAGCCCTACATTTGAGCTAATACTTCCGTAGTAGTCGCATTTAACTCTTTTTTTATATACACATGTTGCAAACGGGCGGTTCGGTGATCTGTCTGCGTTAAGAGGTTTGGCAAAAAAGCAACGGGTGGCCACTTATTGATTTAGTTACTTTATATACTGGCAAAGAATTATTTAACGCCATCTGACTGTCTTACTAACAAAAGTTATATAAAGGCAAAATACCTATAAGCAATGTTCTGTATTACATCCAGCCGACACCGTTCTCAATTAAAAATGAAATAAATGAAGCAAATATTCAATTCTGGAAAGTGACACCTCGCTTCGCAGTACTTCACATTCTTCACTTCAATTATTTCATGAGACTGAATTTCTACAATGCAGTCAACTATCACTAAGCTATAAATCCATGTAATACTAAACTTGCTCCCACCTTTAAATTCCAAAAAATTAAAATTCAAAGAAATAATCAATGAAACTAATTTAATCCACCTTACGTAAAATATTAAGAATAATAAGTAATAAATTCACCTCAACTATCACAAATCACAGAAACGAAGAATGTGCGTATTATTGCGAGGTGTGCAATGATGATGTTCCGAAACTTAAGGAAACCCTATCCCAGGTAGCAGTATTAGAATTGCCAACGTCGATATATGAATAATTAGTTTATTATACTTTAAACCCCTTTTTCTTTACACTAATCGCGCTCAAAAATCATTGTTATAAATTAATTAAATGGAGTCTCACTGAGTGGAAATCTATATTAATAAAAAAAGAAAAAAAAAACAAATTCATTAAAGTAGTAAATAAATGTATTAACACTTATCTTGCACTTAGAGATTCCAAACCTCATAAGGTGCCAGCTTCAATTTCTCCATCTACCACCCGATCCTCTCGCTTGGCTACCAAATGCGATCCTTCCCCGACCGACTCCAGACTGCTACTACTTCTTACTTAGAGGCAAAACCACTGCCTACCGGTCGCCAAGGATAATCTTACTACACCGAAAAAAATATGGCTTTATAAGTTGTTGCCAACCTATATATCGTAAACTTAGGATTCGAGATTTCCATTCAGTAGTCCCCTTAGAACGTGTTATGGGAAGAACATCTTACAGTTTAAGCAGACTGTAGTTATAGTAAAAACACTCAGAAGAATTACAATGCTTGTGATCCATTACAACTAGGACAATGTATGAGTCATACAACTGAAAGAAAAATCAAAGTTAATCGAAATGGTTAATGTATTAACAAAAACAGAAAATTAACGTAACTTATTAACGTATGTGCCAAAGCACAATATATATTTCGTAAGAACACTCAAAAGAATAAAGATACGTGTTATCCACGACAGATAGCACTTTCATTACTACCATACCACTGAAAGAAAACCCGAAGTTGTATGAAATTGATAACAAATGAATAAAAACAGGAAATCAATGCAACTCAAGTCGTGGCGGAGTGGCCGAGCGCATTGAGGCCCTATGTCCGATGCGCGAGGCCGATCCCTGTCGGAAATTCGAATACGTTCTTGGGCATGGATGTTTGTCGTCTTTAGTGTACGGTAGTTCATAAGTAGTTTGTAAGTTTAGGGACTGATGACTCCGCAGTTGAGTCTCTTAAGCTTAACAAACATTTGATCATTTTTGAATGCAACTAATTGCTGTAAGTATTTTCCGCTTGCTGTACGAAAAATTAGTCACATACAACACACTAATTGACCATTATGTCAACATTGTAGAGACGGCGTAGTTACATCAGTTCAACCGTATTTTAACTACTGTTTTCTGTAATTACATACATGACTGCTCACAGGTTTGCAGTACAGAAATATGGCGGCGACACTTCAGTGACATCAATGATACTGTACAAGGCCAATGCCAGTCTACTAATATATGTCTGTGGTCGTAACGTATCTATTTCTGCACTTCCGTCAGTTCATGCGGTACCTATCGTGATGCAATTTTTCACATGCCCAGGCACATTCAATCTTGATCTAACTCCGTTGTTCCTGTTTCTAAAACGTAACACCGTTACGTTAGACCGCTCGCTCACAAGTGACTGGTTCCCTCGATTGTGCGCACGCCGGTGACGTGGGACAGGCGAGTCCATTTGCTCGGAGGTAAGGTAGGTATGTCAACAACGTGTGCTATCAGCAACGATAGTACATTCCATTGCATGGTGTCTCCACAGCAGTGTTGCCACTATTTGCCAGCCGCGGTGGCGGAGGAGACTGAAGCGCTTCAGTCACGGTCTGCACGGCCACTACGGTCGGGTGTTCGAATCCCCCCCTCGGGCATGGATATTTGTGCCGTCCGTAGTTGTAGCTAGTTCATAAGTAGTTTAAGTTTAGGGACTGATGACCCCGTAGTTAAGTCCCATAAGCTTAACAACATTTGAACATTTTTTTTATCACTATTTAAGTTGCAACACTCGTATATGTGTGGTGCCAACTCTATCTAGCGACTTAAAAGGCTACTCCATTCTAAGACACGTCGGCGCTGTTACCGTACAAAACGTGGACATACTGGCTGCTGAGAAGGTAGTCATCAGTGTATGGTTACCGTGCTACAGTATGCGACTGGTTTAGGGAACGCAGCATATGCTTCCCTTCTTATAGACCAACGTTTATCGGAACAGTAGGTGACACAAATATGGACACGTTTGTTTTAAAATGTTGGCCGTTAATCAAGAGCAGCAAAGAAATCATAAAGGCGTCGGAAATTTAAAGGATCAAATACTATAAAACAACATAACAGAAAAAATTAATAAATTAAAACTAATAAAAGAAGGAAGTGTACAATGGATACAATATATCAGAACAACAGAGGAAGACTGATTAGATAAACAAGTAATCAGTTACAAACAAACAGGAAAAAGAGATGTAGGACGATAGAGGTACAGGCAGAGTGAAGACGTAACGGGTAACGTGGGACAAATCAATGAAGTGAGGAAGAAGTAACAGATAGAGAAGAAGTGATCAAAAATAAAGTGTAAGACACAAAAATAATTTTTCCTAGCCCCAAACAGATTCCAAACCCCATGCAGATACTGACGTACTGCCATACGTTAGCACTTGAAGTTGCACCACACGTATATACATTTGTTCTATTATGTTTTGTTCAATGTACCACAAAAGAGAATCACGTATAGACATTATTGTTGTGAGTTGCGAAGCGACCAAAATGTTTCTGTAGATTTAATACTTGGAAACAGATCGATCGTAGCCCAATGGATACCTCTTCTTTAACTGGCGAATCTCCCCTTGCGCGGCTAGCAGCAGCTGTACGCAAATATCCGTTTGGGCTGAGATTATCCGAAAATAAACCTTTTGCTAACGCTTAAACAACATAAATGATGGGAAAATATGTTCAGTGAAACACTCACATGTTGAAACTCCTCCAGTGAGAGAGTTCTGTCAGTTCACTCTCGAAGAGGATGTTTTGAATTTCAAAATGTGCTGCTACAACGGAAACCGTTTGGTTCAGTTTCTAAAGGCGAGTTACCAAGTATGATAGTTAACGAGAATGGGACTTATAACGCGATGCTCTTACAGGAAGTTGCTCTCGGATACCTATTACTGCTGACAGAGTGCGAATACACACTTGTTGTACTAGCTTGGAGTAGAATATAAATTGAAAGACCGAAGCGGATAGGGCGCATTTTAAAAGACTTTTCGTTCCTGAATCAAAATATAAGTAGAACGCGGAAGTGCTACTCTGTACTTAATAAAACTGTAAAATCGCCTCGTCTGACTTAATCGTATGTAAACACTTATATAAACAAAAAGCACATCCAAATATTCTGCAAATAATATTTATTTACTCGGTCAAAATCTGTTTTTGACTTCCTTGGAATCTTCAGGTGAGAACCGAATGTTGCTGAGACAGTTAGCGGCGCGAGAGTGGCTATAGACAGGGTGGTCACGCCCGCCGGAGGTTCGTTTCCTCCCTGAGGCGTGTGTGTGTGTATGTGTGTGTGTGTGTGTGTGTGTGTGTGTGTGTGTTGTCCTCTGTATAAGTTAAAGTAGTTAGTAAGTCTAGGGATTGATGAAACTAGCAGTTTGCTCCAATAGGTTTACAAACATTTGAACATCTGAAACAGATAAAATGTTATACGACATACAACGATATTGAGGCAGAAATAACTTAAACAACAATGAGTCCATTTTCATTAATTATCTTCAAGTATATTTAACAACTGATTATATACATTAATCTATTATTGATTACGTTGTAGTAAAAAATAAGTTTTTGAATCAAGATAAGCAACATTGTCTCCATTTGGTAATTTATAAAATTAATTTTGTACGCATGTAATATAATACATTCCATTGGCAAAATTTGTATCTTCTTTCTTAATATCTCTATATGTTGCATGTTACTGTACTAAAAGTACTGTCAGTGTAACAGGTAACAAGAGGAAACTTGTGATTTTGAGTGGCAACTGCGGTGGGCAAAATAAAAACCGTGTACTTATATGTACATGTTTGCAGTGCCTTGCGGTCTGTTTGATTGTACGCGGTGGCCGAGGGGACTGAGGCGCTTCAGTCACGGTCTGCACGGCCACTACGGTCGGGGGTTCGAATCCCCCCTCGGGCATGGATATTTGTGCCGTCCTTAGGATTCGCTAGTTCATAAGTAGTTTGTAAGTTTAGGGACTGATGACCCCGTAGTTAAGTCCCATACAAACATTTGAACATTTTTTGTTAGTTTGATTGTATAGTGAATAAGTATGTTGTTTCAGGCCACAGTTTCCTATCTCGTGATAGAAATTTTGCCTTACTAGAAAAGCGCAAGAATGTAGTTAAATTTTACGTACCTGATGATTAATAAGTACTAATTACTTCAGCACGCCATTCTCTCCCATTCAAAACACTCAGAATGGAAGAAAAGGACTTTATTGACTTCCAGGTTGCTGATGATAAAGTGACGAACACAATGAAGCAACACATCAGCTCGTCTGCACAAATTAAAATCACGTCAACTGGAATAGTGTACATCAAAAGGACATTCAGTGGGAAAGTGTAAATATCCCAGCCGCGGTGGAGTAGCCGAGCGGTCTAAAGCGTCTCGCTCTGGAGCGCGCGGTTGCTCGCCGTGGAGGTTCGAGCCCTCCCTGGGGCATGGGTGTGTGTGTTTGTCCGTAGGTTAGTTTACCTAGGTTTAAGTAGTTTGTAAGCTACGGACTGATGACCACGCAGTTTCGTCCGACAGATTTACAGACATTTGAACATTTTTGCAAATATCCTAAAGAAAGGCAAAACTGTATAAGATTTCATTCATACAGAACTTTGTGTTGCCACCTGTCCCACGATTGCTTGCTACAAAAAAAAAAAAAAAAAATGTTTCGTTAAGAGCTACAGCTTGACACCTCTGTTGGACTTAGCCCATTTAGTCTGAATAACGCAGTGTGTAAGGCACCTTCTGCTTCACGTTTTTAATTTTCTTCTTTTCGCCAATTCTATGCAATTTTCTCTTTCTTGACTTTCTCTATAGTTTGTATTAACTGGATTTTAATAAACGGTATAATACTATGAAATGTGTGTATTAATTTGGTACGATAAACAATAGTTTTTTGCTATGTTTCAAAACTTTATTTTTTGGTCCTTAGCACATTTAGTATGTTGGGTCTTCAATTGCAGCGAAAGAGGCAAGAACTTACGCGACCTGAGCAGTGCAGAACGAAAGTGGGCCGTTGCGTCTAAAAGTGACCGAGGGAGGCGAGGTTAGGGGGCCGGCGCACGATCTGTTTACAGCGGGTGTTTTGCGCGCGCACCGCTACGCAGCCAGACAACCGTGCGTCCTCCTAGCGCTAGCCTCGTTCTCCTGCCGCTGGCGTGATAATGAGACTGCCCACCGCGCCGGCTGCAGTAGGACGCGTCACTCACGAGAAACGGAGCACCGGAGCCAACTGTACATTGGGTCCACACCGCAGTCGCTAAGTGGGGTCCTTCCCACACCACGATGTGCCACAAATGACTCGCGTTTCTCACTGTTCCCTGTAACGCTGTCATCTTGTCCTGTGAAATCTATATCTATAAATGTGAATGTGTGTCCGAACGACAAGACGCAGAGACTTAAATATTTGTACAGTTACTGACGAAGGTTTTAGGAACAGTTTTATAGCGATCTGATAGATATTTAGTAATTTGAAGAATATAACGCGAAATGCGGAACAATAATTACTCATTGAAAATTATATTTACTCTTTGAAAATGATTTTGATTGCATTGTTGTTTGAGGGTTCATAATGATAAAAGGGTGGAGTATATTGGGATGGAAAGTTATCGGCGTATATAAAATTCTACGTGTGTGTTAATATTTCGCTCTGCGGTGAAAACTACAGAACGCATACGAATGGTGTGTAATTGTTGTCCGAAGTCTCCCGTTGTACACCATAGCAGTTCCATACCGATAGCTATAATGGGGTGAAAGATATGGTGGTTGAAAGTCGTCAAATTATAAAAAAATTCGGACTGAAGGCCAGCGACGACGTTTGGGACTCTATAGCAAGGAGATTACATACAGCGAAACGTGATGCCACAGACCACATCTTTGGTCTATGCATGCAACAGTGTCTTCAGCTCTTTCTCTGTAAGAATAAGCATACGAGTGAGGAAGTATAAGAATGAATAAATAAATAAAACAGTAAAAAGAAATTTATTTTAATACATCTCTTTAAAAAAAATCGATTTGACGTTTCGCGCATTACATTAAGTGATCGATCTGTGATATTATTACAATCACCACTGTTGAATTTCGTGATGGTTTCTTCGAAACGAGTGCATTTTTACGTGTGATTTGATCTACACTACTTACTTTCCTGATAACGTTGATTAAAAGTGTTTCTTTATAAAGAAAGTATTGTATTTCATTCCATCCTTCAAAACCAAAACCTCATAGCACACCACTGAAAGATAGCTTATCTATCATAATCAACCAACACACGAGCAGAGCCGCAGGTTTAAGCTAGTTAAAAAAATAAAATAAAATAAAATAAATAAAATGTTTGTAAATCTGTAGTACTTAACTATTGCGGTTATGTCCAAAGGCTTACAAACTACATACATTAACATAGCGGCAACGCACACATACCCCATGCCCGGTGGAGCACTCAAACTTCCTATGGGGAGCAACAGTGCTCACCGCAGCAAAGCGCCTTAGAGCGCTCGTTCACTGCACTGTGGCGTGTCCTGTGAAATATCGGATATTATAGTGTAGATTGTTAATGACTTTTCCTATATTACAGTAGTTCTTTTCCCTTTTTTTTTTTACCATCAAAACGCCGTTTTCGTACAGCATTTTATTTTACCCACATGCTTTTGGCCTACAAAGGCGGAAACTGAACAACTCCTCAAATCTTCCATTTAAGCAATTTCTTGTGCAGTTCTTCACTTCTTCTTTTGTGTCTCGTTGCCGCCGGTTGTCCTGGGTGTCGGTGGCCGAATAGAGAGAGACCGACACAGGAAAGTAGGACGCACGCGTGTGCGGGCACAGTGTCTAAGGTGACCAGCCAGTGCGACAGCAGAAACTAGAAACACTAAGCTAGATTAGAACAAGACATATATTTCGTAGAGACATGGTACAATACTTTGTCGACTGAAGACTAGTGGAATGCAGATACATAGTTTAACTAGGTAGAGGCCTCCCTATTGATGAGTGTTATCTGGTGCCTGTCCTATTGCCAAGTGACCGATGCAGTTCATTGGTGGCCACGAGCGGGATTGCAGCAGAGGGCGCTCGTGGCTGTCGTCGTAAGAACGCCGCGCCGTGCGTGCATGGCGGCGCGCGACGAGAGTACCTGGCGCGCACTTCAGACTTGTGCTACACCACATCTTCAATGTGTTACATTTATCTGCCTCACAGTCTTGCAGCTGTAACACATTAAAAAATGAAGAAATGTACAAGAAATTGCGTAAATGGAGGGGTTGAGCGACTTCGGCCTGTAACCAAGTGGAAAGAGTAACAGAGCCCAAAATCGTAAGACGATAAACGATGAACCAACCTACGGTTGAGGCCTTCAAATGAAAAAAGGCGAAACGCGTCTAGGTAAAATTAATAAATTGCAGCACAAAAATAGCACTTTCATTTACAAAAACGAATAATTCGACGTTTGCAGCGGAAGATGTCAACAAAATCAGTTCTTCATTAATCACTTCAGCCTAGCTGACAAGTGCATCTCCCATTCTTCCTCTGAATCCACCGTGAATACTTTTCGATCAAAGGCTGTTATTAATCACGTTTTCCTCCTCTCACCTTCCTTACAGCCTTCATCGATGATGTATCTTATCCGGGACCTCCCTCCATATTTCTTGTCATTTAACTTCATCACATATCCTGCTAGATTAAATTTTCTCTCACTTTCTTTCCATTACTAGGCTTTCAGTGCCTTTGTTTGACAACGGTAAGTTATCAGTACGGTGCAAAAATTAACAACCTTCTATAAAATATAGAAAATTATAAATAAACAAATATACGTGCAATTTTCGAGAAAATTACCATTAGATATTAATTGTGTAAGTATTCGAACACAACGAAGAAAAATACACGACAGAATTCGAACCTCGAAACCTATGGTTGGAAAGCCAGAACGCTACCACCTGAGCTACACCTACATATGCTGCAAGTGTTTTAATTATTATTACTTACGTGTACTTGCAAATCTTCAAAGTCGATTTTCTCGAGAATTTTTGAGCTTTGGCAGATTGATAACAGAGTTCTCAGCTTCACGTAGCATAAATACCAAAAAATGTACAAGCCGATACCCGTGTGGTCTCGTAAGTGTATTACTGTTCTCAGGTAACAGTAGCGTAGCGTGACAAACAATGAACCACATTATTGCTGAATATTGACAAAAGAACAAACGTTTTTCGACGTAAAAATCTATTGTCATATACGTGAAACGTCCGCAAGAAGGAAAGAAAGGAAGACACTAGGTACTGGGCCGCGGTGGAGTAGCCGACCGTCTAAAGCGTTTCGCTGCGGAGCGCGCGGTTGCTCGCCGTGGAGGTTCGAGTCCTCCTTGGGGCATGGGTGTGTGTGTGTTGTCCTTAGGTTAGTTTACTCTATTCCAAAAGAACAGACGTCACTTCTGATCCTGCAGTTGGTATTATTTAATATTCACAGAATATATGACATTAACTCTTTCGAGAATTAGTTTCATAACTAAGATTACTGTGGGTAGGGCGAAGCTGGGAATTTGTATCTGACGGGTGGCGTGCTTAGATAGTCCTTGCAGGTGCGGTGATCACTGTGGTGTAGGTGTCAGCGCAACTGCCTAGAAAGCAGGAGACCCGGGTTCGAATCCCGGCTGGGTACACATTTTCAGCTTTGCCCAATCGCAATTGATGTCATATATTCTGTGAATAGTCTACCTAGGTTTAAGTAGAATGAAACTTTCACTCTGCAGCGGAGTGTGCGCTGATATGAAACTTCCTGGCAGTCTTGCATGTTTCGCAGGAGAGCTTCTGTGAAGTTTGGAAAGTAGGAGGCTTGGTACTAGCGGAAGCTAGTGAGCATAGTGAGTCGTGTCGGGATAGCACAGTCGGTAGTGCGCTTGCCCGCGAAAGGCAAACGTCCCAGGTTCGAGTCCCGGTTCCGGCACACAATTTTAATCTGCTAGGTTTAAGTAGTTTGTAAACTACGGATTGATGACCACGCAGTTTGGTCCGATAGATTTACAAACATTTGGACATTCTGAATTAGGTACTGGGGCATCGAAATTTCCGAAAATCAGCATATAACTAAGCAAATTATGAGGCCTATTAGAACTCGGCACTGAAGTTCATTTTTTCGGCCCACGTTAGTCTTCACGTGTGAAAACGTTCTTTACGTTTGGAATGACGTATGTTTCGCTGTGTAGGAACCGCAGACTGCGCCTTGCAGCAGTCTACGCCGTGCGAGGCTTTTCCTCGGGCCAGCCGCGCGCCTGTGGCCGGCACGTGGCGCCGGCTCACGTGGGCGCGGTCGCCGTCCCCCTGTCTGCGTGGGTGTCTGCCGCGGCCGCGGCCGCCAATCCTCTTACCAGGGGGCGCGCCCGCGTAGCCACTAAAGCCCTTTCTATACCAGACGTGCAACACGCACAACCAAGTCGCTGTCAGCTGTAGCGCCCCCTTGCGATAGACCGTCGAGCTACAAAGAAGCGTTCAAACCGTACGCATTTCTTGAGTCGTCTGCTTCACGCGTCTACTTCGTTTGTTGTCAAATTAAAGCAAGTGAATCGCCGTGTTAACATCACTTTCCGAAACTGTATGATATATTGTGATGATTAAAACATTTGTGTTGTATACTGCCACTGTGAAACTGTGTTTGTTTTCGTGCAGTTCATGCGTAACTACGTCGCTCACATGTGTTAACGTCCTCATTATACAATGCGAATACATACTTCCAGCCCCTGCGGTTTGAGGCGCCTATGTGTGTGATGAATAAGCTCAGGTGTCTACACATACACCTTTCACTCTTTATCAAAGCAAGACTCCAGGGAGTTTCTGTGATCGTCACATGAATAAAAATCTTGAATATCAGTCTCCAGATCGCTTTTATTTTCTAAAACATGACCGGTTTCGGGACAGCTCCCATCTTCAGATCAAATTTTTGAAGTTACAGAGTAACCTGTCCTGTGATGAACGACTGTGAACATTCGTTCATCACAGGACAGGTTACTCTGTAACTTGAAAAATTTGATCTGAAGATGGGCAGCTGTCCAGAAACCGGTCATGTTTTAGAAAATAAAAGCGATCTGGAGACTGATATTCAACATTTTTACCTTTCACTTTGATTAAGCTTCAAATAATGCTCACCAAAAACAAATATTTCATCTGTGAACTCCAGCATGTTTCAGGAAAAATAGCAAATATTTTAGAAGATGGTAATAAAGACGATTTGCAGTTAAAATTTCATATAACGTGTGTCCAATTTTTATTGGGTACAGAGATACTGCTCTTGGTGTGTACAACAAACTGATTTGGATATTTTGACTGATTTTTCCGTTCTTGTTAGATCATCATATTGACTTTTATTTAAATAACCGGTTTTCGACGTAGTTTAAAGTCTGAATATGTCCTAGTAAGCCGAAAACCGGGTAACTAAGTGGAAATGAACGTGTAGAACATACACAAAATACTACTTTTAAGAAAGTGTGATGATGTACTACCAAGAACCGACGGATAAATCAGTGAAAATTTCTTGATTTACATTTGCTCTACGTTTGTTTGGATTTCATATTAACAGCTATGTCTCTGTATTCAATAAAAATTGTACACGAGTTATATTAAATTTTTAATGCAATTCCCCTATAGTATCACCTCCTAATATATTTACGACTGAGTCGAAAAAATTACGTTCCTCTGAGCAAGAGACAAGTACACATTCTCAAATTCCCAACTTGGCTTCGTTTATCAGCTGGGTTTCCCAATGGTCGTCTGCACATGCGCGAAGCGTGAGAATAGAATCAATCTATTCCGTCTTCTAGCGATCGTATGCGTGCATCTTGTGCAAGTGGACGCGTCTACACTGTACGCCGACTGCGTGACCGGTGCATCATGGGTAATCTCGTAAGCTCTCACTTCCCGTGTAGAAACAGTTTAAGGCTACGGCCACACTTGCGTTTTCTGAAGCTGGACGCTCAGCGTCTAAAGAAGCAACTTCAAAAGTCGCTAGGTGGTGGCCATATTAGACCGCGTATATAGCTTCCTTCAGGCGTCCCAGCTAGCAAAGACATGAATGTGGCCGTATATGCCTCAGTAGCGTTCAGACCTGCCTGGGTGACGTCGCAGAATTGAGAACTGAACGTATCAAGTAACAATCTGCAACAGTATGTACTGCGTTGTTACTGATTTGACGGAGACGACGTAGACAAAATAGTCGTTTTTGGATTCATCCACTAATAGAGGACAGATCAGAGAGGGGAAAATTCAGGCTACTACAAAACAAACCTAAAGAAAGCTGAGCCAAATATTCAACGAACAACCATGAACGAATTGAATCAACGACCGCAAAGCATAGATCTACCTCGAAGGGAAAAAAAAAAAGAAAAAAAAACTGTCTGCGTCACGCCAGTTGCAGTCTGCAAGTCTGCATGGCCGCTACGGTCGGGGGTTCGAATTCCCCCCCCCCCCCCTCGGGTATGGATGTTTGTGCCGTCTTTAGTACAAGGTAGTTCATAAGTAGTTCATAGGTAGTTTGTAAGTTTAGGGACTGATGACCCCGCAGTTAAGTCCCTTAAGCTTAACAAACATTTGAACACTTTCGATGTTTCGACCGCACACCTGCCAATCACTTTCAGGTGAACTAGTTTCATGATATACAAGGTGCGTCTGAAAAGTTCGGCGAACGGTGTCAGAAAATACAGGAAACAAGACTTCCGAATAAAATACCTTTACGGGCTATCAAAGTAATCGCAATTGGCTGCAGTACACTCTTGACATCGGTTGTACAGCTGTTCGAAACTGTCAGCAAACCCTTCTTGTTGAATCACTCGAAGAATTGAGCTCACTCATTGTTGGATCTCCACAACCACAGAAAAACTCTAATTTTACTCACTGCTTCAATACCATACTTACACTAACATCCCATAGGTCTCTGTCGCCGTTTTCCTATTTTTTAAACAAAACTTGATGATGAGGCGTTGCTCCATGGTTTCATTTTGCTATCCATGTTGCAATTACGAGTTCTCACAATGACCCTGTTAGCTGGGTCACAGCGTGTACCTTCCCTTCACGGCAGCGCTTTGCACGATAGGGGGCGCTTGTGGATGTGTCCCTCAATGTGTAATGCGCGGGCACCTAATCCTCACCAGTGCGGTTTGTAAAATATGTAACCACTGACCAAAATTTTCAGACGCACCTTGTACATAGATACATATACACACACGCATCAGTTTCTATAGATGCAGATTCCTCATGAAACACCTGTATACACATGAAGTGTATAGATATAGAACGATTTATTGAAAAATCTAACTTTTGCCCAAAAAGTTTTACTTCTCTGCACGTCCTCGTATACAGAAATCACTGACTAGGGGAAGGGACACTACGAGGGGACATGTTTTAAAAACATAAAAATATTTCCATAGGGTTGTGGAGAGCCATAGAAGGTAAAAACTGAAGGCATGACAAAAGGATTGAATTATATTAAACAGCAAATTGAGTTCGTTGAGTGTAACTGCTACTGTGAGTTGAAGAGGACGCACGCAGTAAATCAAAATAATTCTGCCACACTCTACCCACACCCCCCTCTTTTATTGTTCTGTCGCCCTTTTGTCTGCCATCAGTTTCCTGTCAATAGTATCTATGATGCCAGTTACTGTTTGTAGAAGTTAAACAATGACGCCCTACAGTGATCAACATGCAATTTCGCAGACAAGCTTTTCATTTACTTTACAAACACAAACAGAACCTGAAATGAAATTGTCGTTGTCCAGCCGCGTGACTGTTCGTATTTTATACGTGTCAGGATGGAAATGTTTATGCAGTGAAACAGCTAACCAGTACAAGGTTCAGACTTTTTGCGACGACAGGCAAGTTATAATTAATGAAGCGCCAATGAGTTAACCTCTATCTTTAGACGCATGTATATACATGCTAGAGGCTTTAACAGTCTCTTGCTGTTTCCCGAACGAGACCCACATTTTCCCTTACCGGAATCAGAATCTATCACTATTTTCTTTGGTAAAATCTACATCTACATCTACATACTCCGAAATTCACCGTAAGGTGCGTGGCGGAGGGTACACTGTACCACTACTAGGCATTTCCTTTCCTATTCCACTCCCAAATTGAACGAGGAAAAAAAGAATGCCTATATGCCTCCGTACGAGCCCTAATTTCTCTTATCTTGTCTTTGTGATCTTTTCGCGAAATGTAAGTAGGCGGCAGCAAGATCGTACTACACTCAGCTTCAAATTCCGGCCCTCTAAATTTACTTAACAGAAATTCACGAAAAGAACGTCGTCTTTCTTCCAGCGATCCCCAATTGAGTTGCCGGACCATTTCCGTGACACTCGCGCATTGGTCGAACCTACCGGTAACAAATCTAGCTGCTCGCCTCTGAACCGCCTCTATGTCTTCCTTCAAACCGATCTGCTGCGGGTCCCAAATACTTGGGCAATACTCAAGACGTGGTCGTACAAGCGTTTTATACGCGGTCTCCTTTACAGGTGAAGTACATCTTCCCAAAATATTGGATAATGAGTTGCCTTGATAAATAAATGTTGTAAAATATTAACTGTGAAGAATTATAAAATTGTCTCGTCCCGATGCAGTAGATGCTTCTGCTTTGTAGGCCCAGATCTCGTTTAGTAGGTAGCGTAAATAATTAATCATTAGCCTGCTTGTAATTCTTCGTCGTAGTCATAAATCTCACCTTAGAAAAACAAAGGTAGTGGAGTGGCAAACAGTCACAAAGAGGGCCGTTTACTTTGATAGCGCATGAGACCATTGTATCTAGCCACATGTCATCATTTCTGGTATAGAGAGAATAATTATTAGAATAGATGGTCAGCTCAGTAGTCTTAATCAGAATATAAGTACTACTTTGTGGTATTGCCTTTTACGTCTGTCTGAAAAATGAAATGTGATCAGTTTGTTTCAGCTTCGCATACTATGCATAAATTAATGTGCGTCATCGTGAGTAACGAACGTGACGATGTTTGGTGTTTATTCATGGAATTTCCTTACTAGGATGTTAAGTTTGACGTTCCGTTAAATGCATATTGCTTATCCGGACAAAAATGTTCAAATGTTTGTATAGTCTATGGGACTTAACTACGGGGTCATCAGTCCCTAAACTTACAAACTACTTATGAACTACTTACGAACTAGGACGTCACAAATATCCATGCCCGAGGGGGGATTCGAACCCCCGACCGTAGTGGCCGTGCAGACCGTGACTGAAGCGCCTTAGTCTCCTCGGCCACCGCGGCCGGCTTATCCGGACACATACAATATATTTTAAGTTTGTGTGTAGCATCAAATTATGTGTAGCGTTGAAATATGTTTTAAGAGTTTGTAGAGTTAAAACCCGTTGTGTAGTTTTTTTGTATGGCTGATTTTAGCTCATTCATAGCACCTGATACCGCCTATTACGGAACACTTGACAAGCGAGCAGTAGATTAACAAACTTCAGAGAAGGAAATGTGGAAGGGCTGTCCAAGGATTGTATTGAACATCTTTCATGAGACGCAAAATTTATTTAAACAGATTTAACAATTTTAGAAAAAAAAAATTCCCAACAATTCTTAAAAAACAAATTAAACTGAATTCTAAAAGCATACAGTAAAGGAAAGGGTCCAAATGTTCTTCAACCCGAAAAATAGCTTTCACAACACAACATACAAATGTAAAAATCCGGTAAACGGAAGTGTCACCGCACTCAGCGCGCCCGCTCGAACGAAACAGTCGACAGTCCCACTAAGCACGTCAGCAACGGGCTCCACCACAATAGCCACAACCAAAACAGGATCTAGCTCTATAAGACACAGACAACTATTACTATGGAAGGCATTAAAAATACAAACACAACACACCTAAATTTGGACGCCAGAAAGTATACGAAACTTAAGACTCAAAGGCATTAGTTATAGGCGTGTGAAACCATTTCCCACAAGAGTTCTTTAAATTAATTTTAGACAATCACTTGCAGGGGGACAAAATTTTCACCAGGTTGGTAGCTCAACAACACTCATCTAGTAACAGTCAGAATAACACATAGGGTTGGTAAGCCGGAGCACTTCCTTCAGCAGTTTGCAATATAATACCAGTCAGTCGTTGCCCCAGGAAACGCACCACCATCCGCACGGACAACTTCGAAATATCGTTCCAGAGTCCGGAAACCACACTTGCTGGTAAGGCAGACAGTCCCTCCCCGCCGAACTCAGCCGTACGCTTGTAGACAAACTGGAGAAGCAGCGGTAATCTTCACCCCATCAGCGATCTCCGTGCCATGCTGCCGCAGACGGACACACTGACTCACATGACCACCCCGTGTGTACCTCCTGGCGCACTCGTCCTTGCCGTCATCTTCCTGGTCAACATACTGTTATGTGGTTACTCTCTTTCCACGGCAGAGCCCCCTGGGAACGATCTTGCGCGCCAAAGATAGGCGAGCACGATCCGATAGATCGATGTACAAGGGACGATAGTGATCGCACTGGCTCAGCACCGTATGAAATACAGAGGAAATATCTCATTTGTAATTGAAATTGAGAGAGTATTTTGTCATCTCAGCAACTGTGGTTAATATGAAGCAATGCAGCAACAAATTTGTTGTGATCTCTGGATGCTGCAATGTCAGCGGTAGGTTCTGGAGGTGGCCGTGGCTAGCAAGTACGTGGACAAGCTCTGCAACTAAAGCAGTGATTAGTGCACGAAGGATTTAGTGATACAATGAGATAAATATTCAACTTTGGTGTGCTTCTGTGGCACCGACTCCCATCTAATACAGTTCTACTATGCTTCACTTAGTCCTTTCAATAGTAAATGTTGCGTCTTGTATTAAGACTGCTTGCTCACGTGGATGGCACTCTTCTGTAGACTCGCTGAACCTGCTGGTACTGATTGGAACTGCCGTACTCCTCGGTACTCCTGTACTGACTGTCGTGGCTGTTGTGCGCCGGCGTATCTAGGCGAGCCCGTGTCTTCGTATTGGCCGGTGCGCGAAGCGCGGCAGAGGTAACGAGACTGCAGGCGCTCCCGGCGGCCGAAGTACTGGGGAGCGACTTATCGTCTCTTCTTGAAGTTGCGCAGCGACGTGTGTAGATCGCCGCGTTGTGGCAAATAGCGACGCCACAACACATTAGTCGTGATTTTTATTTCCGACCGGTTTCGGGCAATTATTGCTCTTCTTCAGGTGTACAACCGTGTCACTTCATCATACTCTGATCGAACATACAGGACAGAATTATACTTGCAGACTGTATTGTTTACAGAGATATACAGGGTGTCCCAGACCATCAGACCATCCCTTCTGAAACCGAGGTAGTCGTATGAAATATAAAATTATACCTCCTACGTACAAACGTACAACGCCGGACCGATTAGTGCCAATTCCAACTTCCGATTCACACCGGAAGTGGGATATTGAGACCGATGTCCATTTTTTTAATGGAATAGCATACTTCATCTTACTCATTTCAATTCTATGCTGAAAATGGACAATTATCATTAATTTTTTTTTTTTCAAAATCGCCATTCTCCGCTCCAAAATGCCTTCTGTAGTGTGATGGCCCATCAGCAAAGTTAGATACTAAAGCCAAATAAGTCATCTACACACAATAGTGTAATGTGTTGTAATGGTGCATACAGTGTATCGAATAGTACCTTTAAATGTAAGGTAATCGACCGTGCAGTGATAGAAGCCCACGCGGATTCCAAGTAGTGTACGGACACATAAACACACAATGAAACTTTCTCTCTGCAGCAGAGAGTGCGCTGATATGAAACATTCTGGCAGATTAAAACTGGGACTCGGACGTGGCACCTGTGCCTTTCGAGAGCAAACTACCTTCTATTTCATCTGCATCTACATGGGATACTCTGCAAATCACATTTAAGTGCCTGGCAGAGGGTTCATTGAACCACCATTACACTATTTGCCTTCCATTCCATTCTCGAATAACACGCGGGAAGAATGAACACCTGAATCTCTCCGTTCGAGCTCTGATTTCTTGTATTTTATTCTGATGATCATTTCTACCTATGGAAGTGGGAGTCAACAATATATTTTCGCATTCGGAGGAGAATGTTCATAAACGCTTGGCCATCTGGAGTTCCTACTCAGGGCACTTTCTTGTCTCGCCCTACATGTACCACATATGTGAACGAATTCGGCGATGACGAGTAGGCGTCGTCTCCTTGTTAGTCACGTCGAAAAGTGTTTGCCGCGAAGCGGGTCGGCCGTTATCGGTGTCGCTGGCGCGCGGTACATTTCGATTAGTAGGTCTGCTGACAGCTGAGGCAGCCAGCCAGCTGCAGTTAGCAGGTTGCCGGCGTTGCGGTGCTGCGGGCTCGCACAGTTGTCGCCGCGCAAACTTTGCTAGCGAGCGGTCCGCGGTGACGCACGCGGAAGCTGCCGCAAAGCGGGGATCCGCGCGCCTTGCCGGCTTGCGCAACGCATTGTTCTGCCAGGTTACTGGACCGCTGTCAGCCGCGCGCGCGAAAACACCGCGCGCGCCCGCCGTTATCGCCAGCTGCCTGGTATCTGGGGCACGCCTGGATTACCAGCCACTCGGCCCCCCTCAAAAAACAAGCAACACCGTTTCTGGTGTTTATGACAGGGAGGAAGCCCGTTTCCTTTTCGTAACTCATCATCATTATCATGGTTGTCTGTTACAGTGCCGCAGTCGCCACGGAGGGCAATGGGGCTAAGTACCTCCCAAAGATTTATTTTAAAGGCCGAAACCGGAAATTTGAAATAGTACACAGGTAATAAATCACAACATCACTACAATTTTCCAAGCGGAAGCATCGTTTATTCTTCGGCTCGACCGTCCATACTGCGCCGCCTCAACACAATCCACCACCAAGGGATCCGCCTGGCGACGGGAGCGTTCTACTCTAGCCCCGTTGAGACCTCTGTGCCGAGGCCGCCGAACTACCCTTTTCTTACCGTCGGGAATTCCTACTTAGCCGTTATGCTAGCCGTTTGTCATCCATGCGAGGACACCCAACATAGCCTGCCGCGGTGGCCGAGCGGACTGCGGCGCGCCAGTCACGGTCTGTACAGTCACTACGGTCGGGGGTTGGAATCCCCCCTCGGGCATGGATATTTGTGCTGTCCTTAGTATTAGCTACTTCATAAGTAGTTTGTAACTTTAGGGACTGATGACCCCGTAGTTAAGTCCCATAAGCTCTACAAACATTTAAAACACCCAACATACGCAGTTTTCTTTGATGACTCGCTTGACGGTCTCTCTGCCGTGCGCCCGTCTGCTCCACCACCACCGGGAGTTCGCTTGCGTTCTTTACTTGGCCAACTCGGCGTTAAAATGCCTGCTATTTTCTTGACTGGAGAGAGCACCTCTCCACCGTGGCTAAGCCCCGAAGTCCGCATAAACTTGTACCTTCATTCTCTTCCAAAGGACTCCACACCTAGTTTCGTTTACTGAAGAGAATTTCTCGCACTCCAGTTCAAATTTGATGACAATTTGTTCATCTACCCTGATGGCTCAGACAGACCAGGGTGTTGGGGTGTCCCTTTGTACTTGGCAACGTCTCTTTTAAATATCGTCTCCCTGAGTGGAGTTCCATTTTTACAGCTGAGCTGTATGCATTATATCAAGCCACCCAATACGTCCGGCGAAACACGCTCGATAAGACTGTCATTTGCTCGGACTCTGAGTACTCTTTTGAGCCTCCGCATGCTATATCCTGTCCATCCCCTGGTACAAAGCATCTGCAATTGCCTTACATCTCCTTCAACGAGCGGAACTACTGTGACGTTTCTGTGGGTCCCTGGCCACGTGGGAGTGTTGGGGAATGCGTCTGCGGATACGGCTGCCAAGGAGGCAGTTCTCCTTCCTCGGCTATCTACCTTTTCTACCAACTCTGATGACCTTCGCGCTGGTGTCTCCCGGCGTATCATCTCCCGATGGTTTTTACTTTGGTCATCCCTGTCAGGGAACGAATTATGGGCCATTAAACCTGTGCCTGATCTTTGGTCAACGTCATCTCGACCCTCTAGTCGAGAGGAGATTGTCGTGGCCCGGCTTCGTATTGGCCACTGCCGTTATAGCCACCAGTATTTACTTCGTGGTGTTCCTGCTCCCTTATGTGAGCATTGTGATGAACCTTTTACTGTGTGCCACCTTTTAGTGCAATGTCGGTTTTTTAATCGTCTCCGTCATGATCTATGTTTACCATTTGAAATGTCTGATATTTTAGCCGATGATCTGCATTCTGCTGAAATTTTAACTACTTATACATCGTGCAAATATGGCGAATGCCATTTAAGTTCTAACCCCGGTTCGATTTTACTATGGACAGTGTTAGACGCTAATGACTCAGCAGTTAGGCACCCTAAAACCACGATTAAAAAAAAAAAAATTTCCAAGCACAAGTTAACGCGACAGTGGGTCGCCAACGTGATGCCGCCACTGAGAACGTGTGCTCAGAGGTGCGATGTTCTGACAAAAAAAAAAAAAAAAAAACTGCTTTAAATATCCCTCTGACCTGTCAGAGTACCCTACGTTATGATCTGAGCCTCAATTACAAACTTTCCAAACTAATTGATGATATTGTTACTTTATTATTATTAATAATAATAATAATAAACAGCAACATTTAGGACTACAGTAATATAACGTACTCACATTACTGCAACGTGTACCATCGTTGCTTTCTCCATTCATTCCCTCTTCCTGTACTACAAGGCATGCTGCTACTTTGCACTGGGCATCCTTCTTGTACATATTTTCATTAAGTAACTAGTGAAAACCCGGCGTTGCACGGATACTTATTTATTCAAGCCCTGAGTTAAGTACTTGTCCTACCCCTTATCTCTCTGTTTATCCTTTTTTACCGTAAACATGTTATTTTTATAGGAGAATATATAAGAAACAAGGTCATGCATGATGCGACAGCTTTACGTCATCTATAGCGAAACTGTTATGAGCGGTAGACTTCTTTTCGTTTCATCATTTCGTGTGTGTGTGTGTGTGTGTGTGTGTGTGTGTGTGGGGAGGGGGGGGGTGCAGTTACAATACGCTTCATAAACGTCCGAAATTACATGCAAAGTTTGTTTCAGGCCACCTAACTACTTACATTTTCTAATAATTGACGCATAAAAATGTTCGAATGTTTGTAAATCTATCAGGCGCAACTGCGTGGTCATCTGTCCCTAGCTTACAAGCTACTTAAGGTAAACTAACCTAAGTACGCACGGCTAATCCGCCACGGCTTGCCGCATAGATCTGTATTCTCACGCGGTGGCCTATCATTATTTATGGCCTCATATCTCATGAGCTATGTGTCGCACTCTTTTGCTTTTGAGTCAGGAACCTTCGTGGACGTACGGTGAATAGTTAGTTTCATTGTAATCGAATGAAAGGTGGGAGTTCTCCGTCTGGCGTTCGAATCCCCCCTCGGGCATAGATGTTTGTGCCGTCTTTTGTATAAGGTAGTTCATATATAGTTTGTAAGTTTAGGGACTGATGACCCCGCAGTTAAATCGCTGAAGCTCTACAAACATTTGAAGATTTTTGAATGAATGGATTATGAACACACAGAGGACATACGAACATTCATTTTTATATGTATAGATGAGAATTTGCAGAGAAACAGTATAATCACAACACTCTTTTTCATTGTGCACACATCTTTATACGCACAAGAAACGGGACTATTCGTGTCTATAATCTATTCTCTTTATATTGTTGAGTAAGGAAACATACGTTCCACAGAAACAATGGAATGCGTTAATAGCAAGCAAATTCGGGCCAGGCTTCCAATAGTTTTAAACTGAATTTCCGAATTGAAATTCACACATTCTTCAATGTTCCAACAATAGGCAATTTCAGAAGCAGTAACTTTTCAGAACTTGAAAACTAATCAGGCGGTCGTTTCCATTCGTCTACTGCGTTCTCGAGGTCCATTTTAGACTGTAATTTTTTTAACAATGTCTCTGAATGAGTGGTCTTCAAACAGCTGCATAATCCACGACCCTATCATTCGGTCAGCGTTCTAATCATATTTTTACAATAATTATTAATAATGCCTTCTACAAGCAATATTTAATGCGATATTTAATATCTAAACGGAAAATACTAAACTAGAAAATATATACAAATGTCACGAAAAAATATATCAAAATTGTAAGTAGCTATATTTTAATCATTTTAACAGAAAAATCTTTATCCGGTAATAGACTGATGGTGGCCACAGAACCGAAATAGGCCTATTGCTGCAATGTTAAAGCAATAAATATCTGTTCTCTAAAGCAGCATTTTGGTATCACATTATCAAGAAAGCTTAGGTTACTACAATTTAACCCATGAACCATCAACGTCCTTAGAATTCGATTTCACATAACATTATATTAATATTATAGAGCTTTAAAACATATTATATAAAAAGGAATGTAATTCTAAATTTAAATTAGACACCATTTGTACTGACTACGACATTAGAGTATTATCTTCAAAACTGTTGAAAAGTTAGCTTTCTGGATGCTGGTCGTAAGCTTTTACAGATTTTTGTACATGTTGTGGAAAATTAGACACAACCAGGATTTCTTTGGACAAAAGACACCTTTCATCATTTGTACTGTACATACATTTATTTTTAAAGCAAGTCGATGTAACTGGTTGCAGTCGTAAATCATTTTTCCTCTTCCGTATTTGCTACCCATCTCTTTGTTAGCTTCTTATCTTTCAAAGGAAAGTTGTAATTATTGTAAAGCTAATTGTTTTGCTGCATTATCTAAAGAGTAATTTATCTAGTAACAAAAAATATTTATTAGTTTTTTTGTCACTTCATTTCGTCTAATTGAAAACTGAACATGTTAACGCTTGTTTAATTTGGTAAAGAAACGTCAGAGAAAAAAAAAAGTTTCTGCAGATAAAGCTCCTCACTTTCCACACAGACAGACTGCTTACTCTCAGCGATTTGACCACTGTTAACACGACGGCCTAGTTAACTTTGGTTTTCGGAAGGAGCGTTATAAATCGTACGTTAGCCACCTATGAAGTTTAAGCATGTTAATCTGAAAGCTTCTGGCTCACTTTAGTACTCTCAAGGGATATATTCGCAAATTATTTTTATTTTGCGCCCATATATTGCGAAATATATCCTACTGACGCCTTTTATAATTAATATTAAAAATCGGTACTTCAGTTTTCATGATCACGTATTAATATTATGGTGATAAAACGTGAGCAAAATCAATTGTTGAAATGTTTGTAAACCTATGGGAGCAAACTACAGTAGTTATCTGTCCCTAGACTTTCAAACTTACACTAACTTACAACATACACACCCCCATGCCCGAGGGAGAACTCGAACCTCCTTCGAGGAGCAGACCTGCACTCCGGAGCAAGGCGCCTTAGACCGCAGGGTCACTCCGCTGCAATTTTTATAAGAGTCTTAAGCCGGCTTCAGACAAACGACTAATGGTGTGCAACAGCTAGTTACATAGTGAAGTTGTAGTTCAGAGCAAGTGTGAACTTCCTGGTCCGCCACTTAAAGAGGCGCTACTTTTTCTACGGAACAAAAGGTTCAGCTTGGTTGTACTTTGTTTCGCCACTTCCGTCCCCCACTACCAAATATCGACATTCGACTGTCACCTCGCGGGGTTTTTCGATCCATTTTACTTCGTATCAGTGTGTTTGCGTTCGAGACTTAACATTTAGGCATCTTTGTTTGCTGTTAAAATGTCCAATCAATTAAGAAAACACTTCGTGTACTTGTGGAAGAGTGTAACGGTCATTTGGCCGCGAATGAAATGAGCCGCGCAAATCGCGATCAGCTGAGACTGCGGACGCCATGCTGAAAAGTCCACAACTAAGTAGTACCGAGTTATCAAAAAGTCAGTATAAATTTGAAAACTTAATAAATCACGGAATAATGTAGATAGAGATGATAAAAATTAACACACATGCTCGGAATGACATGTTTGTTTAGAACCACATCTACCGTTATCGGGCCTTTTTTCTTAGAGGTACTGCGTTATTCTGCTTTTGTAAGTGCTACCGTGATGGGTGAGAGGTACGCCGATATGTTACAGAATCGCATCATCCCCAGCCTGGCTGATAAACACCTGCTGGAACGTATGATTTATATGCAGGATGGCGCTCCACCCAAAATTGCTAGACGCGTGAAAGATCTCTCGGGCGTCGTTTGGTGATGATCGTCTGCTCAGCCGTCACTTTCGTCATTCTTGGCCTCTCAGGTCCCCTGACATCAGTCCGTGCGATTATTGGCTTTGGGGTTACCTGATGTCGAAAATGTATCGTGATCGACCGACATGAAAGACAACATCCGACGCCAGTTCATCGCCATACCTCCGAACATGCTTTACAGTGTTGATCAGAACATTATTCCTCGACTGCAGCTATTGTTGAGGAATGATGAACACATTGGGCATTTCCTGTAAAGAACATCACCTTTGTTTTGTCTTAATTTGTTATGCTAATTATTGCTTTTCTGGTCAGATGAAACGCCATATGTCGGACATTTTTTAACTTTTGTTGTTCTAATAAAACCCCATGTCATTTCAAGCATGTGTGTCAATTTTTACCTCTCTATGTACATTATTCAATGATTTATTCAGTTATTAAATTTATACTGACTTTTTGATCACCCGGTATTTGTGAAGTTCTGTGTTAACGATAGCTCACAGTGCAACTGCAGAAAGATACGCATTGTTGTCTCAATTTAGTCGTTTGTGTGAACCTGGCTTTATGTTCATAGATATTTCGTTCTTACTTATACAGACCCATATCACAAAAAATGACGAACATATGGACAAGGGAGGAAATAAGAGATGTAATAGAGGTAAAGTAGGAATTGTAGTCGACTAAAACAGAGGTGATATCGGGCGTTCCACAGGGTAGAGTTATTGATCGTCTGCTGTTCCTTATTTACATAAACAACTTAGGGGAAAATCTAAGCAGCTCTTTTAGGTTGTTTGCAAATGACGCCGTCATGTGCAGTCTAGTAAAATCATCTGAAGATCTAAACCTTGTGCATCTATATAAAATATCATTAAGGTGTAAAAATAGGCAATTGAGTAAATTGTGAGAAGTCATCCACATAACTACGAAAAGAAATCCGTTAAACTTTGTTTACAAGATAAATCAATCAAAAGCGAAGGCCGTAAACACCACAAATTTACCTAGGAATTACTATTACTTCAAACTTAAACTGGAACGAACACGTAGATAATGTCGTGGGAAAGGCGAACCAGAGACTGTGTTTTATTGGTAGTACCCTTAAAAGATGCAACAAAACTACTAAAGAAACTGCATACACTAGGCTTGTCCGTCATCATTTGGAGTATTGCTGCCCAGTGTGGGATCCTTATCAGGTGGGTTTGACGGAGGACATCCAAAGAGTCGAAAAAAGGGCACCTCGTTTCGTATTGTCACGATACAGGGGAGACAGCGTTACGGAAATGATACATGATCTGGGTTGGGAATCATTACAACAACGGCGTTTATCACTGCGGCGTGGGCTACTTACGAAACTCCTATCGCCAACATTCTCCTGCGAAAGCGAAAATATATTGTTGACTCCCACTTACATAGGTATAAATGATCATCGGAATAAAATACGAAGAATCAGAGCTCGAACGGAGAGATTCAGGTGTTCTTTCTTCCCACGCGGTTCGAGAAGGGAATGGGAGATAAATAGTATAACCGTGGCTCGATGAACCCTCTGCCAGGCACTTAAACGCGATTTGCAGAGTATCCCATGTAGATGGAGATGCCGCCGACAACCGTCGCTGGAGCGCGCTACCGTAGCGTGTAGCTCGTTGAGGCACTTGTATGCACAAGTCGTGCCGTCTCTGAACGTTCAGCCGCACGGACTCGGCACGTTGACCACAGACACACGCTGCTTGTGCCGACGGCTTTGTGCGTCGTCGTCGACCAGGCGGTAATGGTAACGTGTGTAGTGGACGGCTTGATGTTTGGTGGGTGTCACGTGAGGGCGGTGGCACGTGCGCGCGGCGCCCGCAGAAGCCGCACTGCAGCAGAGCGCGGCAGCAGCGGCGGCGGCTGCGGCCCTGGCCTTGGGACCGCGTGGCCTTCCGGGAGCCGCTAGCCGCCAGCAGCTAGCCGCTAGCCAGCGCCTGGCACGTGCGCGGCGCGCTCCCACGCGCTCGCGACCCACGTACCTACCACCTGCCGGCGGGCTGTTTCGGCTGCAACGCCCACCACGGCACGGGTCTCACCGATTTGTCTCAAACTGTATGAGAACAAACACGTACAATGAGAGGCAAAAAAACATTGCTCGGGCCCGAATTACTTTGAGGCCAAGAGCGCAAAATTGCACGTGCCCAACAAAAGTGCCAGTCTTCTCAAATGTAGCGTTCTGTGGTGCTTCAGCTTGGTGTTTACCTCGTCAAATACACTGAACTTATCATCTATTTAGACGCCATCACACAACTGTTTAACAATTCAAATGTTTGTTTGTAAATCTATCGGACCAAACTGCGAGGTCATCAGCCCGTAACTTACAAACTACTTAAACCTAGGTAAACTAACCTAAGGACAAACACACACACACCCATGCCCCAGGGAGGACTCGAACCGCCACGGCGAGCAACCGCGCGCTCCGCAGCGAGGCGCTTTAGACAGCTCGGCTACTCCACCGCGGCTGTTTCACAATTCAAAAATTCAAATGTTTGTGTAGCTTATGGGACTTAACTACTGGGTCATCAGTGCCTAAGCTTACAAACTACTTGTTGTTGTTGTGGACTTCAGTCCGGAGACAGGTTTGATGCAGCTCTCCACAATACCCTATCCTGAGCAAGCCTCTTCATCTCCACATAAGAACGGCTACCTACATCTGTCTGAATCTGCTTACTGTATCCATCTCTTGGTCATCCTCTGCGGTTTTTACCCCACACACTTCTCCCCAATGCTAAATTGACAATCCCTTGATGTCTAAGAATGTGCCCTACCAATCTATCCCTTCTTTTAGTCAAGGTATGCCAGCAATTTCTTTTCTCCCCAATTCTGTTCAGTACCTCCTCATTAGTTACGCGATCCACCCACTTAATCTTCAGCATTCTTCTGTAGCACCATATTTCAAAAGCCTCTATCCTCTTCCTGTCCGCACTGTTTATCGTCCATGTCTCACTCCCATACAAGGCAACACTCCATACAAATGCCTTCAGAAAGGACTTCCTTAGGCTTAAATCAATATGCGATGTTAACAAATTTCTCTTTTTCAAGAACGCTTTTCTACCCATTGCCATTCTGCATTTTATATCCTCTGTACTGCGACCATCATTTGTTATTTTACTGCCCAAGAAACAAAACTCATCTACCTCCTTTATTGCTTCGTTTCCCAATATAATTCCTTCAGCATCACCTGATTTTCTTACACTGCACTCCATCATTTATATATAGGTCAACACGACATTATCCCATTATCAAGTCTACCACAAAACTTATCTCTGCTAGGAAGCATCGTCAAGTACATTGTCAAAAATACAACTTTGCGCAGTACATGTTCAGTGGCGACGCTAGGCGTCGGCGACGTCGGCCACCGCCGACGGCCTCGCGCCTGTGGGGGCCTCGCAGAACATTAACATTTCAGGTTTTTTTTCTTTTTTATATTTGATGTTTAACGGCGCTTTCCAACTGCTAGGTTATACAGCGGCGACCTAAATCTAATTTACACTAGCTTAACCAATGGACGAGCACAACATTCGTACCCAAGTGTGGGATTCGACCCTCGGCGAGAGCGATCTCGCTCACCGTGGTATGATGCCTTAGTGCGCTCGGCCATTTCCGCATGAGTGAAGTAGTGATGCAATTTTTAGTTAAATACTTACATAATAATTTCTTCAGTACATTTTAGAAAACGATTTAGAAGAAGTATATCCAAATGTTTTTCTAACAATCAGAATCATCCCCCGTTACAGTCAGTACAGCTTCGGTCGAGAGAAGCTTCACAAAAGTGAAAATTGATTAAGACTAACTTGAAAAGCAAAATGATCCAAGAAAGACTATCTGCGTTGTCAGTAATATCAACTGAAGCCGAAATAGCGGCTGGTATTAAGATGTGGTTTTAAAAAATTCAGTGAGACGAAAAGGTGAACAGTTCCTCTAATTTGTGTCTTGTTTATTGTAATTTTTGTCATTGCAATAATAATACTAATAGAATTTTAGTATAATGATTATTGATGTGTAATTCATCTCATTTAACATTTTCTTCATTAATGAAAAAATGGAAGGGGCCTCGCAAAGACGAGTTCGCCGACGCCCAATTTTCTTTTAGCGCCGCCACTGAAACAGAGACGCAGCCACGGAGGGGGACGGGGGACCAGTAACGGTGCTGAAGCCTCCCCCCTGGCTCCTCACAAACACTTATTTTTAACAGACCGCCACCTGAAATTTGAAATACTACACCTGTAATAAATCACAACGTAACTATAATTCAATGGATAAACAAGCAGCCCTCGGTCGCAAGTTAAAAAATTATTTTACCAGGTTTCGGCAATGACTAAGATTGCCTTCATCAGAAAATACAAAACAAGTCACATAAGAAAATATACTATTCAGCTGTATAGCTTACGTCACAAAGTTTAAAAAGTATTATTTTGGGAAAAGCTAGCCACTATGGACTGCATGCCTGCACGGAGGCATCAGACTGGCATGTACTAACATCTTCCTGGTCACAACTTCACTTAGCACACGCCAGTCTGACACCTCCGTGCAGGCATGCAGCCCATAGAGGCTAGCTTTTTCCAAAAAAATACTTTTTAAACTTTGTGACGTAAGCTATACAGCTGAATAGTATATTTTCTTATGTGACTTGTTTTGTATTTTCTGATGAAGGCAATCTTAGTCATTGCCGAAACCTGGTAAAATAATTCTTTAATTTGCGACCGAGGGTTACTTGTTTATCCATTGACGTTGTAACGGTCACTGACAATAGCCGCTATGTTTAAAAAATAATTGTAACTATAATTAGCAAGCACAAGTTACTGTGACAATGGGTCGCCAACGTGATGCCGCCACTGAGAATTTGTGCTGCTGTTATTGTGAGCGGTTTTAGGCTGTCGCTATTGTTACTGTTATGGTGAAGTTACGAGCCGAATGTTCATACGCATCGACCCGCTGCTTAGGTCAGCAGCGCCACCGCGTGGATTCTTATGAAAGCCGCCAAAAAGTACGAACAATAGTTTTCGTTTAGTTCAGTTTTTATACATACTCTCTTTTGTGTCCCAGCCTCGTCGCCACTTTTGTATCCCATCCTCGTCCCCACTTTTGCGTCCCAGCCGCGTCGCCACTTTTGTGTCTCGTTTCCGCCGGTTGTAGGTGTCGGTGGCCGAGTAGAAAGAGACCGACACAGGAATAAAGGATGTACACTTGTTCGGTATGGAGGTGACCAGCCAGTGGGACAGCAGAAACTAGAAACTCTAGACTAAATTAGAACGAGATATATATTTCATAGAGAGTAATACTTAACTTTTACATAGTTTAGATAGAGGCCTGCCTAATGATGATTCCTAATGCCTATCCGATAGCCAAGTCTTAACTGGTACCTATCTGATTGGTAAGTGTTAACTGGTTCCTATCTCAGTCCCAAGTGAACGATGCAGCAGTCGTGGCCACGAGCGGAGTTGCAGCAGAGGGCGCTCGTGGCTGACGTCGTAAGAACGCCGCGCCGTGCGTGCATGGGGAGGCGCGGCGTAAGTACGTGGCGCGCACTTTATACTTATGTGACACCTCACTCTCATATTAAACAGTTATAACATCAGCGAGCTTCTTAAATTTCCGATGACGAATGATAAGAATCCTTTCCCAATAATAAATTCAATAGGCTGTGCCGCTGAGGAGAAATAATCCCGTAAAGGTCGAATAAAACATTAATAGTGTGCTGTTTGACAGAGTCGCGTCAATTAAATACCTAGACGTAGCGCTACAAAACGAAATTAAATCGAAGCAACATATAAGGACATTCGTGGAAACGCAAATGTCGGCTCATTTTATTGGGAGAAATTTGGGAAGGTGTGATTCGTCTGTAAAGAAGACCTCATATAAAACGCTTGTACGACCCCACCTTGAGTATTGTTCATGTGCTTGGGATTCCCACCAGATCGTTTTAACAGACGTAGAGGCAGGTCAGAGGCGGACGGCGAGTTTTGTAACTGGTAGTTTCGATCAATGCGCAAGTGTTACTTAAATGCTTCGGGAATTCAAATGGGAGCCTGTGGATGGAAGGCGACGTTCTTTTCGAGAAACACTGTTGAAGAAATTTAGAGGACTGGACTTGGAGGCGGACTGCACAGCGATTCTACTGCCGCCAATCTACATTTGGCGTAATGATCACATGGATAAAATTAGAGAGATTGGGGCTTGTGCGGATGCATACAAGTATTCGTTTTTCCTTCGTTCTATGTGTGAGTGGAACAGGAAAGCAAGTAACTAGTAATGGTACAGAGCATACTCCACCTCGACCCTCTCTTTGGATTGCGGAGTATGTATGTAGATGAAGATGAAGAGTCAATATCATGTACGGCTTCCGCAAGCACGCAGAAGAACCGCAACAGTGCTTGAGGGAACTGGTACTATGGAGCACTTTCCACAAATCAGTAAGAGTTCCAGGGGGTGGACATCTCTTCTGAACAGCAGCTTGCAGGGCATCACAAACATGCTCAATAATGTTCATGTCTGGAGAGTACGGTGGTCAGCTGAGATGTTTAAACTGAGTAGTGTTCCTGGAGGCACTCTGCAGCAATTCTCGACTTCTGGGATATCGCACTGTCCTGCTCAATTGCCCAAGTCCGTCGGAAGACACACTGGACATGAATGGATGCAGATGATGAGCCAGAATGCGTACATACGAGCCACCTGTCAGAGTCGTGTATAGACGTATCAATGGTCGCATACCATTCCAACTTCACACCCTTTTGTACAGTCCTCTGCTGACATGCAGGGTCCATGGATTCATGAAGTCTTCATACCCGCACGCCTCCATCTGCTCTATGAAATTCCAAACGGGATTCGTTAGACCAGCTACATGTTTCCAGTCATTAACAGTGCAGTGTCGATATTGAGGAGCCTCGGTGACTGAATGTCCATATGATTATTCATTGATTGATTTGTACGCTGACAATTATTGTAGGGGCAACATCGAAAGCGCAATAATTTGAGCAAGAGTTGCACTTAAGTCACATTGAACGGTTCTTTTCAGTAGTCGGTGGTCCCATTCTTGCAGGGTCTTTCAGGCCTCAGCGATCTCTGAGGTATTATGTTTCATCCGATTCCCGACAATCCCAGTGCGCTCCTGAAATGGTGGTACGTGAAAAATCCCAACCTTATCGCTATCTCGCAGATGCTGTGTACCACCTCCCGTGCGTCGACTGTAACGCCACGTTCAGGCTCACTTAAATCGTCATAAGCTTGAAAGTAGCTTCTTAGATTTTCTATGTAAGATCTTGGGCAGTAGAGATCTGTAAATGCAAGATAAAACGCTCACTGCTGCTCTAAATTACTTTACGAGTGGCCACAGTACTTGCGCAACACAAATTTATCTAACTGCTCACTCCTTTTGGGAGCAGCCAACGTATTAACAAATACAAAATTAATGTTAGAAAAGGAATAGATAATTAAACATGTTACGGGGAGCATGAAATTATAAAGCAGAGGTTTGATACTTTAAATCATTATCTATTTCATAAAATGAACAAGCAAATAAATGTGAGGAGACCAAATTAAGCACAATAAAGCACACACCTTGTACAAAAGTGAAATAAATCATAAAGTTACTGCCCATAATAAAATTGTTTCTGTCATTTATGTATATGGAGGTGATATGCGAGGAAATTTGCAAATACACAGGGAATAAAGAAAAACACATTCATTCACTCACAACACGCGACCATTACTCATGTGGGAACACTTTATAGCAGTGGCGAAACAAAGCGTCGGTAGTGTTTTGACGAGATGGTGGGTGTTTTTAAGCACAATTAAAATCGAACTATGCAACAAACTAACTGATGTGCGGGGAGGCAGTGGAATATTATCCTTAAGTACCATATGGTGTGCGACCACAGAGAATTACATAGATTTTACAAACAGAAATTAATTTAGATTAAGCAAGTAAAACACACCCGAGAATTCGTATAGAAGAAAGCTATTATCAGTAATAGCATGGCTGTAGGCTGAAGCAATGGCCGTTACGAAAGCACATTGTGCAATCGGTCATACCAAGAGGAAAGACGGAATCAATTCAGAAAATCTGAGAATATTCACAGATACAGGTATGACGCGAAAACGTTAGTTGAAAACAAGGAAATTCATACTAAGTTTACACAAAGGCTGGAGGCCACACACGTGTATTCTAACTTGAGAAAACCAGACACAAAAGCATCACCGGAATGAAGAAGCAAATACTAAATTTAAACTGAATTACTGGAGATCTGTAAATTAAGAAACACTTCGTCTCACATAGCGAAAGAATTACTCAACAAATCTATCACTGATAAACCAAGACTGCCTGGTCAGGAACAAAGTAAAGTTCTAACAGCATGCCAGCCCCTCAGCATGATTCGACGATACACTCACTACAGCGGTCGCAGCAAGAATGAAACTTCAGGCCACACGCAAAGCCTTCCCCTCCACGCACCGGCTGTAGAGCGCGCTAAAAGCGATGCAGAGTGTGTTCAGAGCCTACTGTCTACCAACTCTTGCTACCTGAAGAAGACAATACCCTCTACTAGAGCTCCAGAGAGGTCTCTTTCGTCACCTCTTTCGTCCATGATTGTTAGTACTACACTAAGAACAAACCACCTCGCCATCTTTCCAAGCCGCGGTGGAGTAGCCGAGCGGTCTAAAGCACCTCGCTGCGGAGCGCGCGGTTGCTCGCCGTGGAGGTTCGAGTACTGCCTGGGGCGTGGGTGTGTGTGTTTGTCCGTAGGTTAGTTTATCTAGGTTTAAGTAGTTTGTAAGCTACGGACTGATGACCACGCAGTTTGGTCCGATAGATTTACAGTCATTTGAACATTTGAACATCTTGCCAAGTAAGCTTGTCTCTGGCCACTCACCAGACGGCAGTACAGACGACATACGAAGCCATGCGTTCTTAACTAAAATAAACGAGGCCTAAAGCGCGAGGTGGCGACTGTAAGTCAATATTAAAAGCAACCTTTCACATTCATACGAACCACACAAATTCAATCACAAGGGGGAAAACATATATAAACATGATCATTAATAAAGGAATAAAATAATGTACATACAAATAAACAATATTAATGGTGGAGAAACACTTTAGAGTAATTAATAACACAAAATGGAAGACGACCACACATTCAGTGGCCGTGTTTCAACCTGCCTGTGTAGCAGCACTAACAGATCTAACGCCTGCGCCAGACCGCTGTTGTCTTTTATATAGCCCTCGCCGACCGAAACTCCGTTCTTTGAGTGTTTACATATATCTGTGTTTACATATATCTGTGTTTTACATATGCATTCCTATACCAGTGTCTTACGTTCTCCAGTGTAGAAGCAATGTAATAGTTATGATACAGTTCATTACGAGATTCAATACAAATTAAATCATCATTTCTTTTCAAAATCATTACTCGAGTAAGTAAATACGGTTGACATACGAGAAGTTCTCACCGACACAATTACTTCAACGACGTGCGTTTCGTATCTTTTTCAGTGACTCAATGGATGAGAAATGCAAAGGGATTTTGCATAATTATTACTGAATTAAAGCTTATTTCGTGTCAGCTACTCTGAGAGTATAATTAAATTTGTATGTGTCTTCTTACTTAGATGTCTCATACTTGGTGTTATAAAAGTGGTTAGTGTCAATTCAGGAAAAAAAAGTAAACATAGATCGGCTAACATTTTACGAACTTTAAGGGCGAGCGTTCCTATCTACGTGGAATCAGGTTTCTAGTATTAAAAATGGGCGTAATTTGTAATGACTTGGGTCGCCACCTGGTGTGCGTATAGTTTTCAGCTAAGAATAGAGAAAAAGGTGCCAATTATCCGATAAGCTATGTCCTTACGTGCGGTTCACACTAGATAGTGGGCGTGTCTTCCAGTGTCTGTTATTTCCATTTTAACAAGCGTTCTTCAACTACGGTAGAACTATTCGACCGCCAAGCTAAAAAGATAAGAGTGACAGCTCTTTGGTACCTCTGTATAGTACCTATCACCACAATGAAAGATTCTGCAAAAGTGGTTCACCTCTTACCTTAATAACAGACAACAAAAGGTAATTCTCCGTAGTGGCCTGCCGCGTGGCCAAGTGGTCTGCGGCGCGCCAGTCACAGTCTGCACGGCCACTACGGTAGGGAGTTCGAATCCCCTCTCGGGCATGGATGTTTGTGTCGCCTCTAGAATAAGGTAGTTCATAAGTAGTTTGTAAGTTTATGGACTGATGACCCCGCAGTTATGTCCCTTAAGCTTAAGAAACATTTGAACATTTTCTCCGTAGTGTTGAAAATGGCTATAACGTACAATCGCAATGGGGCACAGTTGAGTGTGGGATGCTCCAGGCTTTTGTTTTGGGGCCATTGCTGTTTCTTATTCATATAAATGATATGCCTTGGAGTATAACAGGTGATTGTAAAATACTTTTGTTTGCTTATGATACCAGCTTGGTAGTGAAGGATGTTGTTCGTAATATTGACAGAGTATCAAATAATGCAGTTCAAGGGGTAAGTTCATGGCTTGTAGATAACAAGTTGATGTTAAATCACAGTAGCTTTCACTTGGTGAATACTAGACAGAAGTCGAATCTACATTTGCATCACAACACCTTGACACTTGTACAGAAAGGTGTGCAGTATTCTACAGCATCCATTTTCAGTAAGCTGCGACAAGAACTAAACAATCTTAGCACTAACCCACACGCTTTCAAATCTAAATTGAAGAGTTACCTCAGGGCTCACTCCTTTTATTCTGTCGAGGAACTCCTAGAAAAATTAAGCAATTAAGCTAATTCATTTTTTCTTTGATTCTTTTCACTTAGTCCTAAAAGTGTCGTAAGCATAGGACTACTTAAAAATTTCTATTACCATTCTTGTGTTAAACTTCATGTATTGACTTGTTCCATGACCATGGAGTCTTACTACTCAATTAGGTCCTGCGGAACAGACAATAATAATAATAATCACTGCGTCACTCGTAGTACAGTGTTAAGTTATATGCGCATTAACTCAGCAATGATTACTAAACTCTTATTCTACTTCAATTCAGAATTTAATGACCACGCTGTGGACGGGATGTTAAACCCTAATCTTTCTTCATTCCTTCGACTCATAAAACGCGTTATTGCACGACACCCCACTCTATCAAAAGACTACACTGTTTTATTTTGGATTCTCTAGACGTGTGCCATGAAAGTGAAGCGTTGGATTATCAATGTGTACAAAGGTAATCTATAGTCAGTCAGTCATGGTCTTCAGTCCGGAGACTGTTTTGATGCAGCTCTCCACCCTACTCTATCCTGAGAAAGCCTTTTCATCTCCTCATAAGAACGGCAACCCACATCCACTTGAATCTGCTTACTATACGCGTCTCTTGGTCTCCCTCTGCGATTTTTACCCCACATACGTCCCTCCAATGCTAAACTTACGATTCCTCGATGTCTAAGAATGTGTCCTACCAAGCGATCCCATCTTTTAGTCAGGGTATGCCAAAAATTCCTTTTCTCACCAATTCTGTTCAGTACCTCTTCATTAGTTATGCGATCTACCCACCTAATCTTCAGCATTCTTCTGTAACACCACATTTCAAAAGCCTCTATTCTCTTCCTGTCTGCACTGCTTATCGTCCATGTTTCATTCCCGCACAAGGCAACACACCACACAAATGCCTTCAGAAAAGACTTCCTTACACTTAAATTAATATTCGATGTTAGCAAATTTCTCTTTTTCAAAAATGCTTTTCTTCCCATTGCCATTCTGCATTTTATATCCTCTGTACTGCGACCATTGCATGTTATTTTACTACCCAAGTAACAAAACTCATCTATCACCTTCATTGTTTCGTTACCTAATCTAATTCCTTCAGCATCGCCTGATTTTCTAAGACCGCATTCCGTTATTTTTTGTTTTGCTCTTGTTAATGTTCATTTTATACGCTCTCTTCAACACACTGTCCATTCCATTCATCTGCTCTTCCAGGTCCTTTGCTGTCTCTGACAGAATTACAATGTCGACGTATCTATAAACAACAAAACTGTATTACGTAACTATTTTTCTGAAGCGGTAATGTAAGCTTTACGAATGCTGTTTTCATCCGTCAGCACGCTGCTGAGGCCATCAGGCAGCAATAAATGCGTTGGCGCGGCTTTCTGTGCAGTGATTTACTGTACTGCAAACAGCTGTGGCTTCGGTCTCGGATGAGCTCGAAAGTGAAGACAGCGCGGCGGCAACTGGATAGCAGCCTCCCCCTCCCCCTCCTCCACCGCCGCCCGGCTGCTGAAATTTCAGACCCGCCTGCGGTCCGAGACCGCGTCCCGAAAAACATCGACTGCCTCTGTCTGTCTAATCCCTGTCTACTGCAAAAGGTTCATACACACGTTAGCCCGCTCAGAAGCTACAGCAAGGAACTACGTTGCTCAAAAAGTGACTTCTTTATATAGACTGTTGGAGTTTATTTAGTGGGTTCGAGTGTTTGTATTCCATACAAATCTACAGTTTTCTTATAATCTTGATGAAATTTCGCACACTTGAATTTCAAACCAAGCAGGTCACTGTGGATGTAAGGATCACGTACAACACACAGTTCACGAGTTAGACGTCATCTATAAATGTGAATGTCTGTTCGGTGTACGTTTATCACGTCTGAACCACAAGACAAAGATCTAAAAATTTGTACAGTCACTAATGTCTACCCGGGGAAGGCTTTAGGCGCGTTTTTATGGCCATCAGATAGCTATTTATCGATGCTTATCACGCCCGAACGACAAGACGCAGAGACTTAAATATTTGTACAGTTACTAATTTAAACCTGAGGAAGGTTTTAGGCACAGTCTTATAGCGATCTTATAGATATTTAGTAATTAGAAGAATATAACGCGAAATGCGAAACAATAATTATTCTTTGAAAATGGTTTTATTGGTTGCATTGTTGCTTAAGGGTTGATAATGATAAAAGGGTGGAGTATATTGTGATGGAAAGTTATAGATGTATATAAAATTCTACGTGTGTGTGTGTGTGTGTGTGTGTGTGTGTGTGTGTGTGTGTGTCTGTTAATAATTTTCTCTGCAACGAAAACTACAGAAGCTAACGAATGCTCTGTGTGTAATTGTTGTCCAAAGTCTCCCGTTGTACACCATAGCAGTTCCATGCCGATAGCTATAAAACTGCGAGATTTTATAAAGACGCTATATGAGAATGAGAGTACTTAGCGACTTCCAACAAACTTTCAACATAATTTCAAACCTTCATTAAACTTTTCCTCGCTGACTACCATAGCAATGTGATGAAAGGAAAAAAGTTTCTCGCTTACTACTTTTCCGCTGTTTATGTAGTAAAAGTACGGCATTCGGCATGACGTTAAAATTTATAATTTCTACACTACAAATTGCAGCCGCAGGAAAATGTTACAGACCGTATACACACACATAGTTAAGTGTACCCTCTAAATGGTATCACAGTACGACATGTAGTTCATGAGATACGAGCACATAAACAATAACATTCCGCTGTTCATGGACTAAAACTACAGCATTCAGTATGACGTTACAATTTTTAATTTCCACACCACAAATTGTAGCCGTAGTAAATTCTACAAACAGTCTACATGCATATAATAGAGTGTACCTCCTAAATTGTATCACAGTACGACACACCGTTTATGAGGTAGAGCACATTCCCGCACCAAGTTTTAATTTATTACTTCTTTACTACTAACTGGATTCCAAGTGATTTTTACCGACATACAGCCCTTATACAAATGAATGTAAACCTGAAAAATGGCAGGAATAAATAAATAGCCGGGCAACGCCGGGTTTTCAGCTCGTAAACAATGTAAAACACCATCTCTGCTTCACGCGTCAATGTTGCAAATCCCCTCTTAAACCACTGGACTGATCTCAATCAAATTTGGTGCAAATATTTCCTATCATGAGGTAACAATTGCTGAAGGGGTACGGGCAACCTACGTCACATAGTTCAGAAGATATGACATAAACAATGAGGTGCATGATAAACCGCCCACTCACGCAGAAGGTTCTAATTCAAACATTTTGACTAAATCTCTACTCGCAAAACATTTCGTTTACAGAATCCTAGTATTCCTCTCCACGCCCCTGGAAAATTACATTAATAAATGCTACAAATATTTGTTCATTAAGCATCTGCCTTATATGTTATTTTGAGAGTCAAAATAATTCTTGGCGTCAATTGTCTTCATATGATGAAAGTATGTACTTTAGTCTATAATTTAGAGACAAATCAAAACGTAATATATAATACAATTGTTATCACTAAACGTTTCGTTTGAAATTGGTGTTTATTTCCAAAAGTGAGAATGGAATGTCTGGAACCTCATTTTTATGATATACGTTTGCGATTTAAAAGTATTGAAATTTCACATGTAGCTTGTATTCGCAGTATCTGCAATGCACAACGCAAGAAAAAATGATAATAATAATAATTAAAACGTATAGGGAAGATTAGCACCAGGAATAGAAAAATAAGAACTAATGTTCCAAAAACAGTGATTTAGGCTGGAAGTGGTACCACCTATGACAAAAATAAAACTGAATCGACAAGAAAGTAACACCGGGACCAGCGAAAAGTATCACTGAATTCGGAAGAAACGCGAAATTGGGGAAAAACATGGCATTACGAAGAAAATCAATTAGGAGAAATACATGGAATGAGGATAAAGATATCGAAATTGGGGGGGGGGAGGGGGAAAGTCTCGAAATGGCGACGAACGGGTCGAAATAGGTAAGAAAGGTAGAATAAATTCTCTCGTTGCAGTAAGGACACCATCGTCAGAGATAGTACTAGGCAGTTTTCAAAATATTCACTGCTAATCAGATTCCAGCTTGTAATGTGACGTGTTTATTCCATACCATTTTACTGCACAAATAACATGAGTGGTTGAAAGCAACCTTAGTGCTCTTGTAAGAGGGTAATTTATGTCTTGACCGGTGAGCTTATTTTAAGAACTAGTGTAAATTATCACTGTCGTTTTGAACACGTTTTCTTGAAAATCTTTTCCCACACGAAAGTCTCGAAACACTGGTGGACGGGCGCTTGCTCCGCATTACTGCGCATCACCGGCGCCCCGATATGTAGCCTGTCAACTGTCGCGCATGCGCCGTGCGCGCCTTCCAGATGAACGCCGAGGTCGGATGCAATGTGTGGAGACCCCAGTAGACTTGTGCATAATAGTTCGCGATCGGGAGCGCTTTTTTAGTTCGTCCACTCCCAGTGACGGCTGAGCGGCGCGGTTTGCGCATGCAGGTGGAGGGAGAAGTTGCCTCACCTAGGTGCTTCATGCGCTTGCTGCTTGAGCCGCTAACGATATCGCGCAAACCAAAAGAAATAAATTCTCGCGTTTAAGTTAAGAGTTATCTCTATATCTTGGCATTATGGAATTTATTAGTCAGATATTGCAGAGTGCAGAATACTTCAAATCAGAAAATTTGTAGCACTGAACTATGTAATCTAGTAGGCAGACGCTAACCTCGAAATAGCTCTCAGCAGCAGAAGGCAAACACATGATTTTTAATTCTGTTCGCGACCTATCTCGCATATTTTAGTTCGCGACCGGTAGCTCTCCTTTTAGTTCGCAGCTCGGCCGCGAAGTACGCTCTTTTTAGTTCGTCCGCTCGTTTTGGCTTTTGCTACCGCTACTAAAACTACAGCTGAGTTGCATCTCAGCTTGAAATGACGGCAACTGGCAGAAGGGAATCACGCGATTCTGCGCGCTCTCGCATCCTCTCGCTGTTACCCGTCAGTTTTCGGAAAAGGAGCGGACGAACTAAGAGGCGTAGTTAGCCTGTGGGAGCGCTCTTCCGAACTTGTTCGTTCGCGAACTACACTAGTCCGCAGTGCTGTGTGCGCTCCACGCATACGGCTCTGCTCGGTAGGCGCCGGCCGTTACGCCGATGGACTTAAAGTAGGCGGCACCGTATGTGCGATATCCGGTGGCGTCACGCTTCTCACTGTCGGGTGCCTTACCCTCACGTCACCTGATCCAACACTTGATACTGCCATTTTTCTCATGAATGATTGTCACACTTGAGGGGGGGGGAGGTGATCTGTTCAATAAATTTATTACATAAAACAGCCCAGTTTGCTAATTACCTTTATTAAGGTGGCTTGTTTCGGTAGATTAAACTGCCATCATCAGGCATTTCATTTCTTGCGCCATATTACAAGGGAAAGATCCCATGATGGTTTAATATGCCGAAATCGATTCTTAATAAAGGTCATTAGGGAACTGGGCTGTTTTACATAATAAACTATATTTTTTCTGTTTGCATTGCCAAACCCACGGGCACGTTAGATCTTGCTTTGACTTTGTAGAAGCCACTGGTCGGTGCTGAGGTTAACTTTTCACAGATTTTCAAAAATATCTCATATTAATCGTTTCCATGCGTGCAGATACTACTAACTCTAGAACACACATACTGCTCAAAAAAACTAGGGGATCGGGTGAAATACACAGTATACATACGGTAACGTATTTTATTGGTTCAAATTGTAATTTGTGTGTGACACAGTACGATGTTCTACTGTCTCAACTCTTTACTTTAGGTTTACATGGCATTTACTTAGAACGAGGCACCATGGAGTTATTATAATAAGAACCGAGCAAGGTGGCGCAGTAGTGAACTCGCATTCTGGAGTATGGTGGTTCAAATCCACCTCCGGCCATAAAGATTTAGGTTTTCCGTGATTTCCGTAAATCACTCCAGGCAAATGTCGGGATAATTCCTTTCAAAATGCACGGCGGATTTCCCCCACATCAATCCCTGAAAATCCGAGCTTAAGCTCCGTCTCTAATTACCACGCTGTCTACGGGACGTTAAACCTTAAGCTTCCTTCCTTTATCAGTAAACGGAAAAAAATATTCTCGTTGCCTTGTAGTAAGGTGTGTGATCACCTCGGACGGCCAGTACAGTTGCACACTTGTGTGGCGTGGACAATATGAGGGATATTTGGCCATTCTTTCACTAGTGCAGTATCCAGCACTGAAACCGGTATGGGAGATGCTGGTCTGACCGCAATGCTTCTACCAAGTGCATTCCAGACATATTGATCGGGTTTAAGTCCGGTGAACAAGCTGGCCACTCCATTCATTCAATACCCTCAGGTTCAAGCACGTTGTCGACCACTGCTGCTCTGTGGGGACGAGGGTTATCGTAACACCCAGAAGATGGCCGCTTGCAATAGTGGCCGAAACGTCGCTGAAACATTTGAGATATTGACGATGCGGCCCAATACCCAGGAGAGTTTTATCAATAACTAGCCGAAAACCCGGCGTTGCCCGAGTGTTTGTTTATTTATTTATTCCTGCCATTTTTCAGGTATATATTTATTTGTATAAAGGCTGTATGTCTGTAAAATCTCTTGGGAATACAATTAGTAGTAAAGAAGTAATAGATTAAAATTTGGTGCGTGATGGGGCGGTTTTCCACGAACGTTGCTGTTTATGTTCTCATATCTCATACACTACCTGTCGTACTGTGATACAGCTTAGAAGGTACACTCAAGTATATGTGTGTATACTGTCTGTAAAATTTCCTGCGGTTACAATTTGTAGTGTAGAAATTATAAATTGTAACGTCATACCGAATCCCGTAGTTTTACTCAATAAAGAGCGGAAAAGTAGTAAGCGAGAAACTTTTTTCCTTTCATCATTTTCCTATGGTTGTCAGCAAAAGAAAGTTTAATAAAAGTTTGAAATTAAGTTTAAAGTTTCTTGCAAGTCGCTAAGTACTCTGATTCTCGTACAGCGTATTTATAAAGTCTCGCCGCATTATATGGCAGTTTCTTGTAAATCCTATTTTTATGACGTCGTATCTTCTGAATCATGTGTCGTACATGACTTTTAACCCTGCATCAATCGTACCTCACGGTAAGGAACGTGTGTACCAAATTTGGTTGAAATCGGTCCAGCGGTTTAGGAGAAAATGAGCAGCATTGTCGCAAAATGCAGCAGTTTTTCTCGCATCTCATTGTTTTTGACGTCATATCTCGTGAACTACATATCGTATGTGATTCTTACACTTACGGCGACCGTCGTAATGGATTGAAGCTTACGTGTACAAAATTTCATAAGGACTGGAACAAAAGTGTAGATTTGTATGCAACACGTACAAACATACAGACACTCTGCTTTATATATTAGATGACAACGGCCGCGGAAGCCTTCACTTAAAATAGTTCGATGTCACTTAAAATAGTTCGATGAAACCTCTACGAGACAAAGTATAATCTTCAGAGCACTCATATACAGGGTGTTTCACTAAGTATGTTTGCCTCTGTTACTTATAAAATAATAGGTGACGGGAAATTTTAATGCGGTACGTCAACACAAGAAATGTTACACTTTCTGCGGAGCTATGAACATAATTTATTGTATCATTTTCCAAAGAAGGCGCATTGCATTATTCGCAGCGCTTGTGGTATCTGCGCCTGAAACTTTCAAGGGTTGTAGCTCCCAAACTAACAGTGATAGGAATGTAGTTTAAATTGATTGGACGAAGCCGGTTTCAACGAATCCAAAGCACGATAGAAAAAACTATTGTTCCATTTAAAAAAAATATATCTTTGTGCTGTAACTCTTTGGAAAATGATACAATAAACTATGTTCGTAGCTCTGCAGAGAGGTAACATTTCTTTTTGACCTACCGCATTAAAATTTCCCGTCACCTATTATTTTATAAGTTACAGAGGCAAACACACTTAGTGAAACACCCTGTACATAGATGTAGATGGATCCGTGGGCCCACACTCACTGCACGGCCACAAGATCCATCTGGAAATGTGTATTTGGAATTCGACAGAATTAGTTGGGGCTTATGTTAGCGCCATTTCGAATAAAAACAGGTAGACGTGAAGTGATGGAGAGGCAGCTGGAGCTCGTCCCTGCGGCCGGTGGAGGCTGGATGGAGTGGCCTGGCCGATCCGCCTGCCTGAGAGACCGCGTCTATTCCGGGCCTGTTTGTTTACGGCCGGCCCACGTGTGGCGCGCCCGCAGCAGGCTCGCTGGCCCCTATCGCCTCACGTGTACACACAGTTAAAACTGTCAGCGCCGCTTGTCGGATCCGCTCCTCCCCGCGACACACTGCCAGTTCACCGGGCCCACTCACTTTGCTGGCGTCTCGCCCGCACTCCAACTCCTACTCACTCAGCTCTGTGTTTTATATAGCTTTCGTTTCAACCGCTACGAGAAAAATCTGGTACTTGGTGCTTCTTCGCATGGAGTTTTCACACGTCTTGGGGAATTTTTTATCGCCTGGGCTGGGCAGTAAAAACTATCGTGTTGTTGTTGCGGTCTTCAGTCCGCAGACTGGTTTGATGCAGCTCTCCACGCTATCATATCCTGTGCTAGTCTCTTCATCTGAGAATACGTACGACAACCTACATCCTTTTCAATCTGCTTACTGTATTCGTCCCTCGGTCTCCTTCTAATGCTAAGTTGACAATTCCTCGATGTCTCAGAATGTGTCCTACGAATCTAATCCTTCTCTTAGTCAGGATATGACAGAAATTCCTTTTCTCCCCAATTCAGCTAGGCACCTCCTAATTATTTACTTGATCAACCCACCTAATCTTCAGCATTCGTCTGTAGCACCACATTTCAAAAGCTTCTATTATCGTTTTTGTCTGAACTCCTTATCGGCCACGTTTCACTCCCATACAATGATACATTCCAAGACAAATGCTTTCAGACGGGACTTTCCAACATTTAATATTGGATGTTAACAAGTTTCGCTTTTTTAGAAACTCTTTTCTTCCCATAGCCAATCTACATTTTATATCTTCTTTACTTCGGCCATCAGAAGTTAACTTGCTGCCCAAATAACAAAACTCATCTACTACTGCTATTCTCTCATTGCCTAATCTAATTCCTTCATCATCGCCTGATTTTCTGTTATTACATTCCATTACCCTAGTTTTACTCTTGTTAATGTTCATCTTATATCTTCCTTTCAAGACACGGTCCATACCATTTAATTGCTCTTCTAGATCCTTTGCAGTCTCTGACAAAAGTACTATGTCATCGGCAAACCTCAAAGCTTTCATTTCTTCTCCCTGACCTTTAATGCCCTCTCCAAATTGCTTGCTCAATGTACATATTGAACAACGTTGGGGAAAAGCTGCAACCCTGTCTTACTCCCTTCCCAACCCCTGCGTCCCTTTCTTGCCCCCTCGACTCTAATAAGTGCTGACTGGTTTTTGTATAGATTGATTTTCATGACAGATTAAAACCCTGTGCCAAACCGGAAATCGAACCTAGGACCTTTGACTTTTGCGGGCAAGTGCTCTGCTACCTATCTGCGAACCTCCTATAGGAAGCAACTGCAAACTCCGCAGCAAGGCGCCTTAAAGTGCTCGTCCATTCCACTGCAGATTACATAGTTTCTATGACAGTTCAGTAATACTCTATTTAGTGTTTTTCTATAAAGCATCTTTTATACTTCTGTAGAAATTTTGCCTATCGAAGTACTGACGTTTGTCATCTGACTACTGTTAAATGCATTGAACATTTTTCACTATACTTCGAAGGCATCAGAAAATGTCACACGAAATGGTTAATCGTCTTACTGCAGGGTAGAAATGGGCAATCTGATCCTGAACTGATTCAAAGAGCCAGATTTCTTCTAAGGAGTGAGTCATGGATGAATCCGAAAAAAAGTGGGAACTCATCCAATCTGAAAAGTCTCTCTGGTGACAACAATGAGCTGCAACAACACCCCATGCCAGAAGTTTCCCAAGCTACAAAATAAATGTGTTATAGAGTATGTGCAAGTATAAAAGCGCAAAAAAAATTAGCGCCTAAACACATGCATGGCCACCGAGCTGCGAGACAAGAATTGGTGAGTCGAGAGTCGGCGAGTCGCGCAAGCAGTAGGATTCGGCAATCGCGCGGTTCCCGAATCCTGCTGACCCACTGGTCCGCAGTCTGCACGACTCTGGTGATCAGGGCGATCGGATCGCCAGCTGAGTCGCAGAGTTAACTGGTTCACCGGTTCGCCTCTCCCCACCACTCTCCTGTTCCATTCGCTTGCCGAGCGGCCTGATGGCGCGCTGCTCATGATTCTCCCCAATCCTCTGGCGAACCGCATGGCATGGAACAAAGCAACTCCGTGCATCAGTCTATTCTATCAACTCCTGGAGTTCTAGCTGTTCGCTTACAGAAACGTTCATCTGAAGCAACAGAAAAGATCTGAAGCAACAGAAACTATTCCGAATAGTATTCGAGATGAAACTTATTTATTTAATGTTATACATTTTTCTTAATAACAGGAATTCTGCAGTCTGTAGCAAAAACGCATTACTGTACAAAATTAAACTATATAAAGCTTCCACGAAAAAGATTCCACTCATTTTTTCTAGAAGACTTTTAGTTTACATGAAGGGAGTAAGAGAGATAGTCTTGTGCAATGTGCATTCTCTGTTGCTTAGATTCTGTAAGCCCATATCACGCAGTTTCCTTATTTGATAGAAAAGTGTCCTGTATCAAATCGTGCATCCTTTACGCATCTTCACTATTTTGGAACGTTGGAAAATATATAACCGAATAACAAAAACAAAAAATGCATTAATGTTTTCTATCTCTGAAACCATTCAGATTAGGGAATAAGTCCATTTGAAATTTTCTTCTGCTGGCGTCCAATCTTTGACAGTAACAACAACCTGTTTCCCAAGAGAGAGATGTGTCTAAAATTACGTTTCTGAGTAAAATATCTTGCTATAATGTTTCATTAGGAATTTAATGTGTTTGGTACAGTGGAATGTGTGTGTTTGCAATTTAATATAAAATATATTGGGAAGCACTTAAAACACTAATTTGCGTTGCTCTGTATAGAGAATAATACTTTGCATAAATAACAGGTGCAATGGTTGTAGTTACAGGAATTAAAATTTAAGATGGAATGTAAATCGTACCAGCAACTGCAAAACTTAGAATTTAGGAGCCCAGAACGCTATCCCTGTACTACGCAGACTGTAAGAGTATCACCATAGTTTTAAATGATTTACCTAATTATTTCTTTCGGTAAGACTCTCGTACGTAATCAGTTGTTGATGGTTTCTCACAAAAGAAAAACTCATTGACAACATAGTCGAAAGTATTTGTATTTCTCGTCGTATTTTCGAAGAATTTGACTGGAATCTTCAGTCTTTTTTTTCGTATTTGAAGCTATGAATGAAATGGTCCACGAACATTCTTCGTTTTCTAAATTTAATTAACAACTCTTTTGACGCCTTATTTCCTAAATTAAATAAAACTTTATTGCTGGAACTATCATTATTTTACTGTTTATGGGTGACAGGCTTTGGAAACAGCTGTTCGGTTCTAGCGGCCATCTTGTAGCGAGAATCTGTCGCGCTCACGTAGGACACCCGGCCGTGTATCCGAATGTCGCTGCTCGTAGCTGCCGTGTCGCGTCGCTGAATGTCGCGCGATGACGCTCGCTTTTGTCGCTCACTTAGGACGCGCCCTTAGTGCGCATGGCTATTTCGCCGCGGCAGTTGCCACGTCCTGCACGGACCTCTCCCGATATCACGTTTATTCAACTCGCTCAAACATGCAAACTACTCACTGTACAAATATGGAACTAGTATCATTTTATTCTGCTAAATATTGTGTTTTTGAATGAAAGTATAAAATAATTTTTTATTATTTTTCCAATTATTTCTGCAGCAAAAATATTTAAATTCTGTTATAAAATCTTCAATTTTTAATGTCAGAGTAACTAAAAATATTTAATTCTTGAAACTACTAAGGACTTAAAATTTTTACTCCTCTTTCTTCTCTCACAATATGGCCATTTCAGATAAAGGAAAATATTGAACTGATAAATGTCACGTGTCACAAGACGAAGTTTTCATTGTTTATAACGTCATATCTGCTGAACTATCGTCCCTATCGCAAAATCCTTTGTTGGCTGACTTCTTCTACCTATAAACTACATTCCTGTCAAATTTCTGCTTAATAGATGTAGTTTTCGAAATTTCGTGTTTAGTCAGTGAGTGAGCGAATGACTGTCCTTTCGCTTTTTTATAGTTAAAGGAAAAGAAATGAAATAAATAAATCTCTGATTTATCGTCCCTGTCGTATTCCTGAATACTATCTTTCTGGAAATGACTCTGAGGGCAGGTACATCGCACAGTTTCGTGGCACTCATTATTCCTACATGTTTTTTTCTGTAAGAAAATGTAGTGTACTGACAAGAGAGTAAGTCAACTCGCCCAGATCTGTGTTTGTGTTATGAAAGAAAGCGCAAGATGTACAGTGGCTTTATCTAGTGTACCAAACCGTTTTTTCCTTGTTTACTTCGTTCACGGACGGTACGCTGCACAGCTGTATCTCTATATTAACGGGAATTTTCTGTTGCGATCGCATGTTCGATGTTTCTCTTACAGAGAATGAGAGACAAGCGCCTTCTGTAATGCCCTCAGTGCTCGCTAAACAACTCTCTCTGACTGAAACAACACATTCGTAAATATAAGTAAACTTGAAATTCTCTTTCTAGCCGGATCCAAATTTTCATACTTAGTGGTACATCATTGATTTACCAATCGTCCGCGGCCTAGTTTTAGGCCGTCTTCTGCACCCTTTACACCTTACGTGACGTAGTCACCGACATGGACATGCCTTAAGAAAATTCCAAAGACTTCGTACGTCAATTGTGCACTGCGGTTGCTTTTTAGTCATAGCTCGTACGCAGTGATGCCAACTTAAAAAATGTTGTACGCTGCAAGGTGTTCAAATTATTTTATCCTTTCTGTGTGTGTTGCAGTTGAGAGTACCGAAAGACATGGAGTATTTTTGTTTACCCCAGATTTTATAAAATTCTGTTCACTGAGCAAGCAGTAAAGGAAATAAAGGAGACATTTGCTAATTGATGATGGACGATGTACAGCGAATATAAAATTCAGACCGGTAAAGCGAGGAAAGCATTTTGGAAAAGACGGACAATTTTATAAGATATTTGTCTGAAGTACGGACTCCTACGAAAGTGAAAAGTGAATGGTAACAACAGTGCAAACAAGAATAGCACATATGGGTATATCGAATTACCAATGAACGTCCACTGAATCGAACTGCAGAAATAAAAAAAAATTATGGCACAATTCATCTGAAAGACAGGATCGGACGATTGGACACAACCAGGCGTTCGCCAGTTCATTAAATTTTAGCAAGCTTGGGCAGAAAATTATGGCTTAAATATAGGGTTTACGGCAGGTTTATGAGACATGTTGCTCAATTTGTTATAAGCAGCCCTTCCATTTATAAATTTGAAGCAGTAGGATAAGCTCTAGGGGTTGTTGTAATTCACGGCTGACTCCCTTCTCGTAGACAGAGCTCACAATGTGCTCCCATGTCTGCACTATGGCGATACACTAGTGCTAGGAATGACAGGTAGCCAGACAGAATGTGTTGTGCTTTACTGTGCTACGCCAAACAGAACGAGGTACTGGAAAACCGGTCGCTGTGTATCTTAGTCGACTGCAAAGTCGACCTCACATTGACCACTTTACCTTGACGTCAAACTGTGAAGGAGAGGTCGCCCAAACACGCCTAACGTATTTTATTATGCGAGGCAGTTCACTTGAGCCCCCGAAGGTCAAGAACGACCGGTTGTGGCGTAGACCGCACCACATCCTGACAGCCAAGGACCCTGCACCGCTCTCCGTGGTCCGTACTGCAGAAGTGGGACACATACGCGTAGAAAATCACACGCCTCGACTTGCTCCGCTTAATGTGTAACATTACCTGTGGACCGAAACAGCACGTACTAGAAGCGGCCCTCCTCAGTTGATAGTTTGTGGCACTTACTCCTAAAATTCTGAATTATCAACAACTGTCCAGCCGTAACACACTGGGTGATGCATGCGTACTTCCTAGGTGTATGTTGGTCACAGTGAGTTAGGTATCCTACACAGCAACAACACCTGTACTTATAGCAATGAAACAAGTAGATGCCGTCACAGATCAACCTCAAGCTAATTAAAACTGCACACGAGCACCCTTGTACCACATAAAATGCACCTCGAATGATGGGAAACGTATGTAGGAGGTAATTCCAATAGGAGGCTTAACGTTCAATGTCGTGTTATGTATTCCCACGTATAAGCAACCAAAAGCATCGTTACCTCCCAAATTACATAATTTAAAATGAACAACATTGTTAGTATCAATTAAGGTGATACTCGTTTGGTGGACAACATGAATGTAAAAAGTAGTTCAGGGACGTGAGTACTTGAAGGACTTAGCCTTCAACAATAAAAATTACTGCAAAGATAACCTTGTCACACTATACACTAATACTAATGATGCATAAACTCCGTCTAGCATCAGTATCTGCAGTGAGAGCTGAAATATAACATATTAGAAGCGCGAGAAAATCCGATAAGTCATCACAATTGCAACTTCTTGAAAGAAAGTTTCTTTACACAAGATAAGTATTCCACTAGTAATTATGTACTCGTATGACTCTCTGGAATAAATAGCAAATCAGCATTTAATTGAAAGTATATAATTTCCAACATAATTCACTAATCTTTCAAATCGAATGTTCGTAAACTTAAGGGGCCAAACTACTGAGCTCATCGGTCACAAGCCGGCCGCGGTGGCCGAGGGGACTAAGGCGCTCCAGTCACGGTCTGCACGGCCACTACGGTCGGGGGTTCGAATCCCCCCTCGGGCATGGATATTCGTGCTGTCCTAGTTCGTATGTGGTTCATAAGTAGTTTGTAAGTTTAGGGACTGATGACCCCGTAGTTAAGTCCCATAGACTAAACGAACATTTGAACATTTCATCGGTCACTAGACTTACAAACTATTTAAAGTAACTTAAGCTAAGGACAACACACCATGCTCGCGGGAGAACACGACCCTCCGATGAGAACGGCCGCGCAATCCCTGACATGGTGCCTTAGACCGCCCGGCAATTCCCGGAAGACTGCAGCTTCTGCTGACGGGAGTAGTCGAGCGGTCTGGTGCGCCTCGTTACGCCTCCCGCGTCGGAGGTTCGAATCTTCCTTCGGGCATGGATGTGTGCTTTGTCCTTAGGTTAGTTTAACTTAGTTTGTTTGTAAGACTAGGGACTGATGACCAACGTAGTTTGGTCCCACAGAATTACAAACATTTGAATTTGAACGGAGTCAGCGACTTCCATACTTTATGCAAGTGTTTCTGTCGCATCTCTCCGTGTTGTGACACTTTTCTCAGCAATTCTTCCTGGCAGATTATCAGCGCACACTCCTTGGAGAGTGAAAGTTTCATTCTAAAAACATTCATTAGGCTGTGGCTAAGCCATTTCTCCACCATATACTTTCTTGCAGGAGTGCTAGTCTTGCAAGTTCGCGCGAGAACATCTGGGAAGTTTGGAAAGTAGGTTGAAGGGTACTGGCAGAAATTGTGAGGACGGATCGTGAGTCGTGTCGGAATACCTCAATCGGTAGTGTCCTTCCTTCATCTGTATACTTTGGAGAATGGTTTAAAGGCTGCAGAAGTTACGCACCATTTGTGTTTATCATACTGGAGTTTTGTACGTGCTGATTTATTATGGAAATCATATTCCTCGTTGGAGAAAGCTTTCTTTACTCGCTGTGTACATTGAAAAGGCGATATTGCTTTGCTAAACAATTTTCATTTATTTATGTTTATTTCTGAAACAGAGAAGGTCACGCTAATAGTTGTAGCTTTCAGCCAATTGTAGGCACTGTAGTCACAGACCAATAACAATACGGAGCCCTCCGCGGGTGCTACCCTCAGAGTTATGAGCAGAGGAACTAACAACATACGTAATTAACCACTAAACATGGACTTCGGGAAACTGAAGAATATGTTGAGCGACACGACACGGAAACTTAGCAATTCGAGAAGACGAACTTCGAGTCATGATATCGCTTGGAACGCAACGTACTGCGGAGATTATACGGCACAACTGGAACCTAACACTCGTACATTTCATGGTACCAGGATGGAAGATACCACTTTAATTTACATACGTGGTGATCACAGGTAAGAGAACAAAAGCCATTGAAGCCGAAACCACAGAAGGCGATATTGGCGAGCGAAAGGAGAGGCTGTAAGGAAAAAAGGGAGGCCCGAAGAAAAAAGACAGTAGAGCGCTTGCCGGCGAAAGACATAGATCTCAGTTCGAGTCTCGGTTTCGGCACACAATTTTAATCTGCCAGGAAGTTTTTCATTAATGATAGAAACAGTTGAAAACGAAATCATGACTGAACCTCACATGCATGCTATATCGTAAGTTTCTTTTGGAGTTTCCAATACATAAAAGCAGTTTTTGTAGGAAAAAACGTAAGCGATGATCGTCGGATCATACCACATACTTCTAGTCATAAGTGCCCAGGACTTATATAAACGTAGCACCACTTTTGCGCTGGCTTCCCTTATTGTGTAGCAACTGCAACGCTTCCATGAAAACTAAGCTCTATCAGCACTGTTTTTATAGAAACAATATTACTCAAGTGAGTGTCGAGTGGTGAAGTCTCTTTTGCCGTGGTATTTTGATGTTTTCTGGCCACAATCTTTCTTTAATGCTAGTCGGTCGTTGTCAGTTAAACTCCGGCTTCGCCCTCTATTCGGCTTCGCTCTCTATTCGGCTTCGCCAATGATGTTTAACCTTGTTTTGTGTACGCTGTCATTACCGAGGATACTGTCTCTAGTGAAACGTTAAACAAGACATCCTTTTTCATCATAGATACTACAACTCCGCACCATTGAGTTCGTCGTTTCGGGAGTCTGAGAGATCACGCATTTCAGGGATAACTTGTGTTGACTGTTGGAGAACAAAACGTGTATTACACTGCAAGGAAACTTCCAAGAGTCCGTACGTCCACTGTGCACTCATTGTTAACACGTAGAAAGTAGTGCTAAATGGCAACAAGTTGTATACTGAATGGTGTTAACCTGTACCTACACCCTATAAATAGTCGTATCGTACTACACCACTTTGCTTTATCCACAAAGGGGCCATTGTTACGGCAAAAGAACACAAGCCAGATAATAATCCCCTGAGATATCACAGCCAACAATGCCATACAATAATTAAGTTTTTAATGAGTAAATATAACAGTCTACGATAGGCATGTACAGATTACTCTGTGATATATGTATAATACGTACAATTTCCCCATGAAAGCAAGTTTTCCTGCAGGTTAACATGTGCACAATATCAGTCGATGGCAATTAAATTCAAGAAGTTAAAGTAATGCGAATCAAAAGGACGGACAGATAAAGAGCTCTGTCTTTGCACAGACTAGAGTTGAATGAATAGAATTAAATAACTTTACGTAATGTCGTGCCAGTCACTTCTATTGCAGGTCTGATTCGTCGCAATCGAAACCTTGCTCTATTGCTGAATAGCGTCACTTTTTGCAGCAATGGAGCACTACAATAATTACAGACCATTTGATTCTCGGAAAGGAAGTTCCCCCGTTCTCACAAGGACGTTATTACGGTATTAATCGCTAGAGTGGACGTGCTTCTTTACTAAAATCGAGTCTCCTTCCGTGGTCTCCACGGTCACCTTACGTAAACTCAAGGTATTTTTCTTGTGAGATAACGCTGACGAGTGCCCTTTCGCTCCACCTATTCCATGTCTACGGCGCATTTAGTCCCACCGTTTAAGTGCAATCGTGTCAAACTTCCTGTGAGTAGTCAGCTCGCAGATATTGCTTTGACAAAGGGCCTTCCAGCATATAATGTACTGATGAGTATGTTTGTGTTCTGCCCCTCTTTATTGCATTTTGTAGCAGAATCCTTCCTTGTGGAACGCAATTATTTTCTTCACGTTTTCGACCTTTTTAAGTTATGCAGAGCATACGATTTTATCGACTTCGTTATTTAACTAGTACTGTTTTATTAATTGATAATAATTTCATTTTATCATATTAATAATTTAGTAGTTCCAATGAGCAATTTTTAAAATTAAACTAGCTTTTACTTTTGTTAACGGTGTTCAGAAGGTACTCAGATTTTAAATATGAATGAAGTTATAAAATATAATTCGGCATAACGTTTAGTACAATGAATAAACAACTTTTTAGGAGCTGTCGCGTAGTTTAAAAATGGTTCAACTGTTTGTATAGCTTATGGGACTTAACTACGGGGGTCATCAGTCCCTAAAATGACAAACTACTTATGACCTAGCTAACACTAATGACGGCACAAATATCCATGCCCGAGAGGGGAACCGACGACCTTAGTGGCCGTGCAGACCGTGACTGATGCGCCTCAGTCCCCTCGGCCACCGCGGCTGGCTGTCGCGTAATTATCTCTCGAAGAAAACCACTTTTAGTCCTTATAACCGGCTGTCGAAGAATTTTTATTAATCTTTGCCTATTGAAACAAATACAAAGGAATTACATGCAGTAAGATTAAATGAGCATAATATATTCCATCTTGATGTGGTTCTAAGTAATAAGCCGGCCGCGGTGGCCGAGGTGACTGAGGCGCTCTAGTCACGGTCAGCACGGCCACTACGGTCGGGGGTTCGAATCCCCCCTCGGGCATGGATATTTGTGCCGTCCTAGTTCGTAAGTAGTTCATACGTAGTTTGTAAGTTTAGGGACTGATGACCCCGTAGTTAAGTCCCATAAGCTTAACAAACATTTGAACATCTTATGAACGATAGATTACTTTAATTAATACCTAATGGTGAACGTTGACGGTTATTGTTACATAGAAGTCAAAGGAATGGATGTAGAGTTCAGATCCATATGAGAGTTGTATTTTTATTTACACTAGTGTTGCGATTATATTTCTTTTAATGAATTAATTGCACTGCTGTAGACGATATTTTTCGTGTTTAGTTTTATATTTGCCTCTTGTTTGTATTGTTTTCCGTTTGAGCCCACAGACTAGATATGCACGCTGTGTGGAAAATCATGTTTGTATTATAAGCGTTGAATGTGTCGTTATTAATCTGTATTTGTCTACAATAGCGTAATTTATTCATTCAATGCAATGTGGGAGGAACACTAGTTCTGAATCAAAATATAACTTAAGTGTACGTTTTATACAACTCGTGTCTTTTTCTGTTCCGTTGCAGGTATGCTTTTAATTACATGTTTCGAACATTTTGTAGATAGTATTCAAATTTCCAGAACAGGTAGTGCCCATCGTATATGAGTTAGTTTCTACGAAAGCAACAAGTAGAAACGATTAGAAATTTCAGACTGTTAAATTTTTTGTAAGAACATAATACTGACAAATAAGTAGAGCCTGACAGCCATAAGTACACCAATATGGCGTCTAGCGTCACGACTTCATAATAAATAGTACTAACTCCAGATTATCTTTGAGTTCAATGGTGTAGACGTAGTACCGTTTAAGAATAAGTAAAATGAAATTTTCCATCACAATGTAAAGCAGCAAGTTGGGAAGTGTGTTTGTTTACAAAAATAGAACTCATTTTGGAAATTATTTTTACAAATATTAATGTTTGTCAATCTAAAGGACTGAACTTCTCGTGTTATCAGTCCCTAGGCTTACAAACTACTTAAACCAACCTAAGGACAACACACACACACACACACACACACACACACACACACACACACACACACACAGGACCTGAACCTCCGACGGTGATCAACCGTGCGCTCCACAGGAAGGCGCCTTAGAGCGCTCGGCCACCCATCGCGGCAATGTAATTTTTCTTTGAAACTGTTCCAGAAAGTAGAATTTGTGATGCACTTCGCGAGAGTCGTATAGTAGATGGCCTTCTGATAGTCCTCTATTGAGAAATTTATACTGTTAAGTGCGCGCCAGGTCAGATACCGTAGTTCACGTAGTTCTCGTAGGCTGGATCATCCACTATTCCACGCCCATATACAATTCTAGCCAAAACTTTCTATTTGTCGCTAATGTTCACCTGCTGCCTTAGTTAAGTCTTTTCCGTTCAAAGTTTACAGATCGGGTTATAGATGTGAGGTTTATTGGAACTATAAAATCATCATATTTATTATCTTTTCGTTGTATTTGTAGTAACATGATTAAAGGCTAGTACGACCACCATCTGGTGCTCCAAATGTTTAAGAGTTAAAATTACGAACCGCTCCACAAAGTAAGTTTCACTATTTTTTTTCTCTTAAGAAAGACAACTTAGTTACACGAAAAACTTTATTGGAAAGAGGTACAGCAGTGTTTAAGCTATTTTTCGACATAGTCATCAAAATAATTGACTTGTTACATCGTGGGATCAACTTTTCTATTCCGATGTCGTAGAAGTCTGCCGCCTGTGAATGGTACCACTGTATGAAAGTTTCTGTCAAAACGCTGACCGAAAGGCATTCTATTTAGAACAAGAGGCATGGAATGCTTACTGTATGTGTTGTGGAAATTCTCGTGTCCATAAAGCTCGGTGTACAGCAACTTTTTTTTTTCAGAAGTTATGCTGGGATTTGTTTGATCATTCAGCATGCAGTCTCGATCGTGGTACCAGCAGTTTCTACCTTCTCACACCTAAAGACATTCCTTTCCTCCAGACAGCGTTTCCACGACGATGAAGAGCTGAATACGACTCTCACACGTTGATCCCTTTTCTTGTAACTATTTTGCCGGATTTTTTTTTCTTAAAAAATAGGAACACACTTTTTGGATGCATCTCATATGCGGATTTCAGAGGAACCTTACACGAAATTGATGGAAAAAGGATATTTAATTTTTATATATAAATTACAGTAACAACTTAAGCAAACCAATAACAAGAACGAAGATCACCATTCAATGCCTGGATGAACATTAACTCTGGATTTATGATCCTTAGGCTCCGTTTTTTGATGATATGGGTCCAGCTACGCCTATTCCCCCCACACTCTCGTCGAAGCTTAGATTTTAGGGGCAAGATGGCAGCTGTTTCCAGCATACCATCCAGTACCATCTGCTCAACTTCTCCACCTACAAACTAATCATGTCGAGCATATTGGTCCAGCTCTCTGCGGGTTGAACTACCCACTTCTCCCAACGACGATAACGTCTGTTGCAAAACATTCGTCTTCATAATTTTCCGGATTTCTTAACTGTACATCATGGTGCCTTCCTGCGGAGCGCACGGTTGCTCACCGTCGGAGTTTCAGGTCCTCCCTCGTGTATGTGTGTGTGTGTGTGTGTGTGTGTGTGTGTGTGTGTGTGTGTGTGTATGTGTGTGTGTGTGTGTGTGTGTGTGTGTGTGTGTGTCGTTCTTAGATTAGTTTAAGTAGTTTGTAGTTTTACAAACATTTGAATTTGTAAAAATAATTTCGAAAATGAGCTCTACTTTTGTCAACAAACGCGCTTCCGAACTCCCTGCTTTACATTGTGATGGCAAATGTCATCTTATGTATTCTTAAACAGTACTACGTCTACACCAGTGAACTGAAGGGTAATCTGGAGTTAGTAGTATGCATTATGAAGTCGTGACGATAGACGTCATATTGGTGTACGTATGACTGTCAGACTCTTCTTAGTTGTCAGTATTATGTTCTTACAAAAAATTTAAGTCTGAAATTTCTAATCGTTTCTACTAGTTGCTTTCATAGAAACTAAATCATATACGATGGGCACTACCTGTTCTGCAAATTTGAATACTATTTACAAAATATTCGAAACATGTAATTAAACGCACACCTGCAACGAAGCAAAAAAGACGCAAGTTGTGTAAAACGTACACTTAAGTTATATTTCGATTCAGAACTAGTGTTCCTTCCACATTGCATTGAATGAATAAATTACGCTGTTTTAGACAATACAGATTAATAACAACAGATTCGACGCGTATGATACAAGCAGGATTTGCCACACAGCGTGTTTATCTAGTTTGTGGGCTCAAACGGAAAACAGAATAAACAAGAGGCAAATATAAAACTAAACATGAGAAATACCGTCTACAGCAGTGCAATTAATTCATTAAAAGAAATATAATCGCAACACTAGTTCTGAATAAAAATACATTAATTTCATGTCTGCAAATTTCTGAAAGCAATCATGTTTCATCTTAGACGAACAGTATAAAAACTTCATAAACAACTGACCAGCAGCGGTTAGTTAATCGCCTAAAATATTCTTTCCCAACAACTGGTTCCCTATCTCAACATTTTCTGATTCGACCCTAAAGGCCAACAAGAAAAACAATATGATGTTTATCATTTAAGGGTGAACGTTATAGTTCTTAATATTCACTCCACGTTAAACACAGTCATTCTGACCATCATGCACAGTTTAGATGAGACATAGTACGTGACACACGAAGAAGTTGTCACTACGACATAAATCGCGGGCTACGAACTTTTAGTAGCGTTTCTCGCTGACGTCGCCAGATTTCACGCATTTCGCATGTGGCTTCTACTTGTAGGAGCAGTCCTCGCACGTTTACGCCCTGTCGATAATTCGACGAACGCTCGAAGTGGAAGAGTTAGATCGTAGAGATGTCTCAGTCAGTTCGACGTTATACTTGGACCTGGAAACAAGCTCCAGTTGTGAATAAGCCAGTTCTCCGCTATGCACTTCCCACTAGAGCTGCCAGTCAACCAAGGTATGGGAACAGCTTTTGTCAAATTTGAAATTTAGACGACCACTATTGGCTGGAATGAAAGCTGTGAGGTAGGGCCATGAATCTGTACAACCACTGCCATTACAAGGAATGATTCTGTGTTGTAGTTCCAATCTGGCACACAGTTTCCATTGACCAGGACAGAATATTTCGTTACATGTGTGGTGCTTCCAGCAATTTTTTTCGGGGTAAATGTAGCTCTACAACCTAGGGCTGACCTATAAAACAAACACAAGTAAAAATTCTGTCTTTAATTTAGTTCCTTTATTTGTCTTGGCAATATAATTATAATTACATCGAACATATGTGGAAATGTATGTGTATTACTAAATAATCTAAAGGTTCAAACAGTATCTTGCGCTACAAATTTAACGGAATAAATATTAAATTTAGAATCTGTACATGGTGTCCTGAGGCAATGTAAATATCAGCTGGAAATTCACACAGACTACGCATTTGCGACTTTCAGTAAACTTTAAAAGTAATTTAAAACATTGCGCACAGTTCTTCCGTTTTACAGATCCACAAAAAGGAAAGGAAAAGAGTTAATATTTTTTAAAACAACTTTTTTTTTTCCTCCGGTAAAACTGAAGCATCAATCATGATGTTTTACTCCTTCATTATTATTTCTTTACTGCAAACTATATTAGCTACCCATTTTGCAGACAACATTTAAACAATGTGGTGAAACGCTTTTCCGGCGTGTATGCTGTTTGCAAGGTTATTGGGTGTACTGCCCATCGTTTGAATCCACGATCACTTATTACAGCCCAACAAGCCACCAATTGCAGAGCACTGCATTTAAAAGTCATAAAATGAATCACCACCAATCGAAAGACCGACCTCCACTAATTCATTCAGAAAGAAGCCACAGAAATCTGTGCGACTGACAGTCAATAGGGACACTGGTTATCAACTGAATAAGGTTTGGGAGCCAGTACTGAGCTCTGTCAAAACAGAAGGCGATATCAGGACTTGAGGTACGACAGGGTCGGCTGTCGAAAGAAGAATGATGCCCGATTTCACCAAACTTCGTCTAAATATGATGGACAAACGTCAGATTCAACGCGTCGTTTATTTTAGACGTACCGTCAAAAGCTTCCAGTGTTTCATCATCGCCATTCTCAATAAATTGACGAGACGTTTAACAAACTCTCCAATCGAAACAGCGTCTAGTATCGCGTATTAAATAGATACTGTCGAGTTTTATCGCTTGTTTTCATTGTTGTGCTCTAGTTGTGGCGTGAACAAATGAATATCGCTACGTAAATAGTAGTACAGCCAAAGTTGTGATTCGTAAGTTTGGTGAAACCGGGCAATAATAACGCTAAAAAAATGGAACGTGTCGATGAAACAAAGAGAGGTTTAAATTTTCTGATTATGAGAAGTTTGTTTGTGGGCTTTATTTCGAAAATGAAAGACGTTATTCCACGCGGGAATTTCACGTATAGTGGTCTCAGCGATGCATTTGTTTCTGAAACCTTCTTATATATCGGCAGATGGTTGATTTCGATACCCCATTTAAGTCTATTACCATTTGGAGAGATCCAGTAGCATAGAACCGCAGAATTAAAGACAGATATTGTATTGGGGTTAATGGTCCGTTTCTGTTGGTTGGATACTCCAGTCTATTTTCAATTTGTTCTGGAACTTTTAATATTAATTTCTTGGACGACCTGTACATTGTAATGACTTTTGTATCATTCATTGTGTAGAAATGATCATTGCGCTCAGAAATTACCCGTACAGGCTTTAGATTTTCTAGCAAATCTATGTACAATACTTCTGCATCAGAATTATCTCCCACTTTCACAGCCGGAAGACGTGAACAGCAATAAAGTATCTATGTTACCTTTACAAAAACGCCAGCCGCAGTGGCCGAGCGGTCTGAGGCGAGTCAGTTACAGTGTGCATGGCCACTACGGTCGGGGGTTCGAACCCCCCTTGGAGATGGATGTTTGAGTTGTCTTTTGTATAAGGTAGTTCATAAGTAGTTTGTAAGTTTAGGGATTGATAACCCCGCAGTTAAGTCCCTTAAGCTTAACAAACAACCTTTACAAAAACTCCTAAATATTGCAACTACAGTGAGACTCTTCCTCCCCCACCATGGCTGCGAGGCGGAGCCGCAGCGGCGCAAACGCTGCACCAACACCACCTGGCGTCGTTGGCGGAATAGCTGTCCGCGGAAATATCGTAGACTATCGACAGTTCGATCTGGCAGTTCACCCGATAACCATACAATCACTTCTACACTTGGTGTCCACAAAATTATTATGGTAGGAAACAGTTTAGGAAAAAAAAAGATTTTCTGAAATATATGTATATAGTACTCAATATGGTTTTTATAAATGTTTATATAATTAAAAACTGTGTAGAAATTGGCCTTCTGTTACCAAGTTATAAGATAAACATTAATATCACTATTTCGTGATGTATGTTATTTTTTATGTTTGTACGTTATTTCTTGCATGTCTTTTATATGTCTGACAAGTGACCAGCTTGTAAAATATATGTGAACAGATGATGGTGACACAGTTCACCGAAACCGGTCGTCATTGAATAAATTATTAATGTGCGATCTTCGCATTTCATTTTTAAGACTATAAAACTATCAGGTCGTCTCCAAAACCGACAATATCAGGTAATATTATTAATTGGATTTCCGTACACCTGCGGTCGTTTGTCATCTTGTAAACACATGGAGACCACTACAATGGACAGTTGGGGGTGGGTGTCGATAGCTGAAATGACGCGAGCTAATTTTTCACGCGAGGGCATTAGCGTGTCGAGGTGGCGGGCCTGAAGCGACAGCGAGCACTTAAATGCAAGGAGCCTCTTTGTCCAAATTGTTTCGAAAGTTTTCTCACAAAATGGACTTGGCAGGTGTCAAGCGCACAGTGTCCGCTCCAGCAGACATCACTGTATTTTTCTTTGTAAATAATAAATTTGAATTAATTTTTGTTTTATGATGCAGAAATTGTCGTTCGAAATTTAATGATAATTTCACATGTTCCTCATTTATTAGTAATTCATGCAGCACAGGGTCAAAAAATTGGAACTGATGGGTTTACTCGTAAAAGAGAATAACAAAAAGGATGTAAACTACGTACGTTTAAAATTATCACGTAGGATTGACCATTTTTTGCATTAAACAATATGGTATAAAGGGTAACCCTTCTAGCAAAATATGGTTATACTAGCTGTAAACCCGGCGTTGCCCAGGTATTTACTTATTTATTCCTGCCAGTTTTCAGTTATATATTCAGTTGCGTAATGGCTGCATATCTTCAAAATCTCTTGGCAATACAATTAGTAGTAAAGAAGTAATAGATTAAAACTTGGTGCGTGATGGGGCGTTTTTTCCATGATCGTTACTGTTTATGTGCTCATAACTCATAAACTACATGTCGTACTGTGATACAACTTAGATACATTCAACTATATGTGTGTATAGTGTCTGTAAAATTGCCTGCGGCTACAATTTGTAGTGTTCAAGTTATAAATTGTAACGTCATACCGAGAGACGAAGTTTCACTCCATAAACAGCGCAAAAGTAGTAAGCGAGACACTTTTTTTCCTTTCATCATTATACTATGGTTACCAGCGAGAAATAGTTTAATAAAGATTTGAAATTATGTTTAAAGTTTCATGCAAGTCGCTAAGTACTGTCATTCTCATACAGTGTATTTCGAAAGTCTCGCCGCATTATATGGCATTTTTTGCGATTTCTATTGGTTGTGACGTAATATCTTTTGAACCATGTGCCGTACGTGATTCTTAACCATGTAGCAATTGTTACCTCTCGGTAAGGAAAGTGTGCACCAAATTTGGTTGAAATCGGTCCAATGGTTTAGGAGAGAATGAGCAGCATTGTCGCAAAATGCAGCAGTTTTTCGCGCATCTCATTGTTTATGACGTCATATCCCGTGAACTATATATCGTATGTGATTCTTACACTTACGGCGGTCGTCCTCGTGGATTGAAGCTTACGTGTACAAAATTTGATAAAGATTGGAACAAAACTGCAGATTTTTATGCAACACGTACAAATATACGGACACTCTGCTGTATATATTAGATGTTAGTACACTCCTGAATAGCCACTGTGGAGATCAACGGTGATCACATTTCTTTAACAAGTTTATTGTTGCCAATAATAGTATAAAGTTTTCAATGACTAAGCCCGATTTGTTTTACAGGTCTATTTTTATAGGATTCTCATACGAATTTTGACTACCGCATATTTAAACGCAACATTAGCCAAAGAATTGTGCTTGACTAATAATTCGTAAGCGATTTTGTATTAGCGAATTCTAAATGCAGTTAACTTTATTGAATAAATTTGTAATTATCTAACTTTAGCATTCTTAGCGGCTATTACTACTTGCGAAAAATATGGCAGGAATTGTATGAGAAACATTCAAACCCTGCAGTGGCATTAAACTGACTATATGTGAAAAGTTAAAGTAGTTGAAAGGCCCGGAACGCGAATTCTTCCAGTGAATTTCGCGAGTAGGGCACAGTAATTACACCATCAAAGTATGACTCAGGGCTACAAGAATGGTCGTAGAGACCAAATTCAGCTAACCGTCTAAGACGTATAGACCTTTGTCAAATAATTACAGCCAAACAACGGGAAAGTAGTGGTACATACAATTCTTTTTATTTTACTTTCATATATTTTTTATTATATATGGACTGTGAACATAGCTCGATGACATTATCAAGGATTAAACTCGTCGTGGGTTTTTCCGTATTTGGGATCTGGTCTGACGGCGTCATTATAACGTATTCTTGCGATATAAGACAGTTTGTCTCTTGCTGCGGTGGAATGGCCGAGTGCTCTAAGGCGCTTTGCAGTGAAGCGAGTCCTCTTTCGGGCGCGTGTGTGTGTGTGTGTGTGTGTGTGTGTGTGTGTGTGTGTGTGTGTGTGTGTGCGTGCGTGTTTAATTCAAGTATTTTATAAGCCTAGGGACTCATAACCGCAATAGATTTACAAACATTTAAACATTTATCCAAAAATTCCGTTTTAAATTCTATATCTATCTACTATCTATCTATAAGACGAACTGTATTTGGCCATATGGTAGTTCTGTTGTATAAGGGGCAGTCACGTGGAAACCAAACACCCACAACAACGGGACATCGAATGGTTTCATTGAAATTTAATCACAACCTGTGTTAAAGGGTGGGCAAAAGATGGGAAAAATTTCTCTGAAACAGATTGCTTGAAGTGTACTGTACTAGATGTATTATAGCCATTTAAAGGCTTTAAATATTAATTTAGTTTTTGGAAGCCTAAGTTGCCATGCCCCTCTTTTTGGAGTCTTTCAGCTTCCTGAACAGTCGGCGAACGGTGTCTCGTTGCCTGTTAAAATGTATTTCTAGATGTGTGACTTACGAAAACCGTTTCGTCTGTGTTTGCATGGAAAAATAAAGAACCCAAATGAATCGTTCGGTAATACATTTGTAGAGAAGGATACATAGCGTTGGGCGTTTTTGATGGAGCTCTTTCATTTAATAATCGCGATATGGGGGGAGTTAAGCTACTTAAAAACTTTGGCATATAAGCCAGGGAAAATATGTTGGCATGCAGCAAATTAGATGGTGTTGGTGTGAATAAAGCAGATGATGGAGGGACTATGATAGCTAGGAAGGTAAGAAAGCACTCGAGAAATGCTGCGAGGGCCAAGGCGAATGAAGAAAATGCAGATGATTTGAATATACTTAATGTTCTATTGTTTGTAAATCTAGTGTTTTTTTGTGTATTGTGGCGTGGACCGATCTTGAGTTAACAACAATTATAATACCGATAGACAATTCTTATGCTTAAAATTATTATAGACTGACTGTAGCCAGTGATTGAGACCTTCCATTTCATTATTTTTCAATATACTGTTTCATCAAATTTTTACGTAATACTTACGAAAACATGAAGCCTTAACTATTTTATGAAAAATCAGTTCCTTGGCACTTTATTAGCAATAAAAATACCACCATCAGTATTATAGTTCAGCAAATTTCAGTTAAAGTAATAGTACAGCATAGTTAGTATTTTCATATTTGCTAGGACACCACAGGGCTTACTAACTTTATTATCTCTGCTACTGGAGCTGTACAATTTGCCACTGCTGCTCTTACAGTACGACCATCTTGGAGGATGTCTTTGCCGCGACAATTTCCATAACTCTGTCTACGGATTTTTAATCATTTTGATTATACGGTTGGTTCTTGGTGAAACATTTCAAATTAAATAATTGAAGACTTATTGCCTTGTTTCACAAAACGTTTGTAAAACAAGGCAATATCAATTGATCAAGTATTTAATTTGTCTACGGATGTGAGACTGTTCACGTGACCATTGCAAACAGCATCGTTGCAAAACTGACGCAGCACGTCCAACTTCGGTGGCTATTTTCCGATAGGACCATCCCGCCAATCGGAAAGCCACAATTTGACGAGTTCCGTACTCGTTCAGTTAACTGCAAGTAGGACCAGCACATCTTTGTGGTATGATGCATGTCTGCTTCACACTTTGATATCTCACTTAGCCAAACATTCCCTATTAAAGGGTACAAATTGGCGGGCGACGTTGAAACGGTTATCAGAACATGTACTATCTCGCAGGTGGCAGCTGACGTCGCCGCGGTGGTGTGGCCAAGCGTTTTAAGGCGCCTTGCTGCGGAGCGCGTGGCCGTTCGCCGTCGGGGGTTCGAATCCTCCCTCGGGAATGAGGGTTGGTGTTGTCCTTAGCATACATTATTGTAAGTTACTAAAAGTAGTTTGGAAGCTTGTGGACTGATGACCAACGTAGTTAAATCCCCTAGATTTCCTACAGTTGATTTTTTTTTATCTGCCGTTGTCGAATCAAATTGCCGGCCTCGGTGGCCGAGGGGACTGAGGCGCGTCAGTCACGGTCTACACTGCCACTGCGGTCGGGGGTTCGAATCCCCCCCTCGGGCATGGATATTTGTGCCGTCCTTAGTGTTAGTTAGTTGATAAGTAGTTTGCAAGTTTAGGGACTGATGACGCCGTAGTTAAGTCCCATAAGCTATACAAACATTTCGAATCAAATTGACATTGTATTTCCATGTGTCTTATTTTTTATTCGGCAATGTAATTCTTAAAGTAAATGCTTCATCGTAGAAGGGGAAATCTTATATCTGCCACAACGTCAGCCAGTGAATAATTTACTTCAGTTCTGTTGCATTCGTACCAGGACGGCGTAAATAACTTTCCCCAGTAACAGTAAAACATCGGCGTAACATGTCTCGGTTGTCGGAGTGAGAGAAATATAGCCACTTTCCAACAGGCCGGCAGTACTTAATTTAGAGCTCTATCGTCTTCAACGACCTTCTTGGGAACGCGGGGCCGCGGTTGCAAGTGAGTCGGCGTGACGCGTATGAAGCTGCTGAATATGGATAGGAAGGCTTTCACTCGCTCGCGGCCTGTTGGCCATAAGCGGCCATCAGCCTGCGAGGACGGGGCGGGAGGGCCACCGGACACAGGTGGGCCGAAGCACAGCTGGCAGACCGCACAAGGCAGCTGGCAGAGAACCAAATGTGTTCAAATGTTTGTACAGCTTAAGGGACTTAACTACGGGGTCATCAGTCCCTAAACTTACAAACTACGCCGGCCGCGGTGGCCGAGGAGACTAAGGCGCTCCAGTCACGGTCTGCACGGCCACTACGGTCTGGGGTTCGAATCCCCCCACGGGCATTGATATTTGTGCCGTCCTAGTTCGTAAGTAGTTCATAAGTAGTTTGTAAGTTTTGGGACTGATGACCCCGTAGTTAAGTCCCATAGACTAAACAAACATTTGAACATTTACAAACTACTTATGAACTACCTACAACTAAGGACGGCACAAATATCCATGCCCGAGAGGAGATTCCAACCCCCGACCGTAGTGGCCGTGCAGACCGTGACTGGAGCGCCTCAGTCCCCTCGGCCACCGCGGCCGGCTCCATCACTTCACGTCTACCTGGTTTTATTCGAAATGGCGCTAACACATGCCCCAACTTATTCTGTCGAATTCCAAATCCACATTTCCAGAATGGATCTTGTGGGCGTGCTGGCCCACGGATTCATCTAGATCTATGTACAGGGTGTTTCACTAAGTGTGTTTGCCTCTGTACCTTATAAAATAATAGGTGACGGGAAATTTTAATGCGGTAGGTCAACACAAGAAATGTTACACTTTCTGCGGAGCTATGAACATAGTTTATTGTATCATTTTCCAAAGAGTTACAGCACAAAGATATAATTTTTTAAATGAAACAATAGTTTTTTCTATCGTGCATTGGATTTGTTGAAACCAGCTGTGTCCAAATCAATTTAAACTAGATTCCTATCACTGTTAGTTTGGGCGCTACAGCCCTTCAAAGTTTCAGGGGCAGATACCACAAGCGCTGCGCATAATGCAATGCGCCTTCTAAATGTGGTGCGGCCGAGTTGTAAAGTCGCCGGAGTCACGGAGCGAGAAGCTTCAGTGGCATCGTGTCGGCACTCGCCGAGCATCAGCAACATGTCAACGTACTCTTTATTCGTGTATGCCATCGTCATTCGATGTCAGTAACTGTGCTATATTGAGTCCCGGTTGTTTGTGTGGCTCCAACTGTCGGGTATACGGCCGTGTGCGGCGACAGTCGGTAGTCTAACAGCACATCGAGGAAGCTTCTCGCTCCGTGACACCGGCGACGTTACAACTCGGCCGCACCACGTAGTGGCCGTGCAGACCGTGACTGAAGCGCCTCAGTCCCCTCGGCCACCGCGGCCGGCAGCTGGCAGAGAGGAGGCTTAAAGGGACAGCGCAATACTGTGTGTTAATCACTGAATGAAGAGTTTATTTATGTATTAGTTTCTTCTGTTCCATAGGACCCAATTGAGGAGTGAGACTCCATGGTCATGGAACAAGTCAATACATTGTTACACAAGAATGGTAATAGAAAATTTTTAAGTAGTCCTTTGCACACGGCAATCTTAAGACAAAGTGAAAAGAATCAATAAAGAAAAAAATAAATTAGCTTAATTGTTTAACTTTTCTAGGAGTTCCTCGACAGAATAAAAGGAGTGAGCCATGAGGTAACTTACATAATTACGTAGGCTTCCGCGGCCAGAGTCAGATGACACAATAGTTTTCTGGGTATTGTACCGCGTCATGATGTAAGGCTATTACTTAAATAACAGCATCAGGAGTATACAAGGTGAAATGCGAGGGCAGTCGCAACACGCATACGCGAACATGAACGCTACATTCGATTAGGCGAACACAATAAATATGCAGTAGCCGAACACCAGCAAGATTGCAGCAAAAAGATAAAATTTAACGATGCCAGAATACTCGCCAAGCAACGAGGGATGGTTAAACGCAAGATAAGGGAAGCCATGAATAGAGAAGATGGACTCAGGCTTGCCCCCTCTTGGCTACCAGCCATCACAGCGAAATAGGCCGCACTGACGACACAATACGCGAGTGTCACTAGTAAGCAACTGCCGCCGCGCGGCCCACGGCCAGCAGCAGATAAACGGAAGTCCATCACTCCATTCGCCGATGAACACCAATCATGTCTCGCTATGCAAGAAGCAACGGCTAACCCCCACTCCCTCCACCTCAGCATCCTATCAAAATAAAGTTCCATTCTTCCGCCAAAAATTCACCGATAACATCGCTTATTTTTAAAAATTATGACGTAATGGCTAAATGAAAGTAATATAAAGTGTAGTAACAACCAGCTCATCAGTATACCCAGATGAAGTCCACTGTAACGTTGGCCGAAACGTCGGTTATTTAAGTAATATCCTTACATCATGACCCGGTACAATACCCAGAAAACGTTTGCCACATGAGGTAAGTCTTCAATTTAGTAATGATAAATCTGAAGCATAGAATTAAAATTTGTGATAGAGCCGGGAATCGAACCCGGACCTCCATGCTTACAAGGCAGACTTCTTAACCGTTAGACCACCACACCACCAACGATTAAGGCGCCTCGGAATAGTCTAAGTACGATTTCCCTCCACGTCACAAACTTTAATTCAGCTTCTGTGTTCCATAGAAAATTGCCTTTACTGCCAAGGCTCTCCATGCAGCGGAATAGCACCTCAGCAATGGACATATTGGAACAATCCTTATAGGTGATATAAATGACTATTTAATACAAATAAACAATCCTTGAGACGGATTTTCATCTCGAATTTGTCAAAGACAATAATAAGACGTGTGCCTAGTAAGCATGGAGGTTCGGGTTCGATTCCTGGCCGCATCACACATTTTAATTCTATGCTTCTATGCTTCTATCATTATTGTCTTTGACAAATTCGAGACGAAAATCCGTCTCAAGGATTGTTTATCTGTCTTCAATTTAGATTTGAAAGCGTGTGGATTAGTGCTAAGAATCTTTAGTTCTTGTGCCAGCTTATTGAAAATGGATGCCGCGGAATACTGTACACCTTTCTGCACAACTGTCGAGGTGGTGTGCTGCAAATGTAGATTCAACTTCTGTCTAGTATTCACCGAGTGAAAGCTACTAACTCGTGGGAATAAGCTGATATTATTAACAACAAACGACATTAAAGAAAAAACGTATTGTGACGCCAGTGTCAAAATTCCCAGACTACTGAAAAGTGGTCGACATGACGTTCATGAACTTACACCCGTTTTTGAGTTTCAAAGCCGGTTGTTGAAATACTTGCCTATATTCGTTACCTGGGAATAAGGCCGTGTTCCAGGGCATCATCATCTACCTGAAGTTTCGTCTCCTGCTTCTGAAGACATCTCCGGGGGCTCTACAGACACTGTTCATAGTGATGTCAAATCATCAAGCCGTACTGTTTACCTGTATCCAAGCAACGCAATGGTCTAATGTCACGACCCGACCTTTGCGTGGGTACACATAAACAGTACGTTTCTCTGAGCTGACATTAGTCAACCAGTTTCTGTAAAGCCTCGGGAGACGTTTTCAGCAGTAGAGCACGAAACGTCAGGTAGAAGATCATGCCCTGGAACACGGCATTATTCCCAAGTAAAGAATATCGGTAATAATATTGTGTATGTTCCGAAGGATTAATTCACATACCGTCAGGAGGGGTTACATTGGCCCCCTTTACCATGTTAAGCTCTTGGTAGATGGCAGTGAACTGGTAAACTGTAATACAATATTTGTTATAGCATCTATACTCCATGTGTGACAAGACTGGTGTAGTGTTATAAAATTTTAGAAACTGTTTATGACTAATCAAAAAATGTTCAAATGTTTGTAAATCTATCGGGCCAAATTGCGTGGTCATTAGTTCGTAACTTACAAATTACTTAAACTAAGATAAACTAACCTAAGGACAACACACACACACACATGCCCTAGGGAGGACTCGAACCTCCCACGGCGAGAAACCGCGCTCTCCGCAGCTAGGCGCCTTAAACCGCTCGGCTACTCCACCGCGGCGTTTATGACTAATATTTTTTAAAAAGCTGGGTCAAAGTTACCCTTACTTGGAGTAAATTTGTCCCGGCATGTTCAATTCTGTTCACTAAAAGCTAAGAAATACGAGCCCATATTCAACCAACCAAGGAGAAGCATGTCTTTAATAGCATGTTACTAAACTTCAGTAAGTCATTTATATTCAAAATTTGAGAAAGACAACGAACATTCAAAGAGAGAATTAAAAAGGAAATACCGAATAGTTTATTTTTATTTATTTGTTGTAAAAGCTCGGAACAGTTTAAATACTGCAGAAATTGATTAAATAAAGTTGTCCAATTCAGGGATTGAAAATTGATTCCTTCTAGATACTTTCCTGGTTTCCTTTATTTTGAATAAGACATTTATCCAGCAATACAACATCGAATCTGATCTTTCAGGCCATCTCCAACAGAAATATTGTGTCGGATGACAAAATTATCCGGCTGGCACGGCTGGAAACCGAAGAATTTGATTAGTTTAAGTAGTTTGTAAGCTAGGGACTGATAACCCAGCAGTTGAGTCCCATAGATTTACAAACATTTGAACATTTTTTTGGAACCGTTGTGGGAGTTGCTGGTCAGGCAGCAGTGCGTCTGCCAAGCGTACCCCAGACATGCTCAATCGGGTTTAAATCTGGTGAACAAAGTGGCCACTCCTTCGTTCGATTCTCTGTTTAAAGCATGTTGTCCACCACTGTAGCTCTGTGTGGATGAGCGTTATCGTCTACCACAAGGAACCCATCTCCTGTGGCACCAGCGTAGGGCACAACAAAAGGTCGATACATCTGAGCAGTCCAAGAGCCATTATGTACGACATAGAGGTTACAACATTTATATGCTATATAAGTAATTACATTTCATTCTACCACTTTCAAACAGAATACTCATCTTTTCAATATCGCGATGTGTGGGGGTTCTGCTCGCTGCAACAGTATTCTCCTGGGGCGTCGTGGTAGTAATGAATACTCGTAGGTACAATTTTTCACTTCTTCTTTAATTTGAATCAAACTTCTTCTCCACCGAAACATAACAAATTCAAAACAATGCAAGAGAATTTAGCTGGTAGTAATTCCATTTTTAAAACAACAGACTGACATAGCTTCCAGAGCACTCGACAAATGACAAAACTCGAACTCCTCCACGCAAGGCGGTGAGGCATATATATAACATCGGGAATAATGACCTTACATTATGCATTGTTCATAACAATTGAATATACTAATTTACAATGAACAAACACACAAAAAAATATTTCATGTACACAAGAATAATCACAATATAAAATGAAAACTATGCATACAATAATTTTAGATGGCACATCTTTTTAAGACGAAATCGCGGTACTATTTGTTTTACTACAAAGAATGATAAATGTCAAATAATTTGTTAATGAGTATATCATACATGTTCCTAACATATATTGAACTATCAAATCTCATGGCCATTCACAAAATTTACTCAAAATCTCACGTCAGTCAATATATACAAAGAATTCAATATTGATAATTAATGTAATAGTCGAAATAACACAATTAGCTGGTCATCACAACTTGTTCAAATGTTCAAATGTTTGTATAGCTTATGGGACTCGACTACGGGGCCATCAGTCCCTAAACTTAGAAACTACCTATGAACTACTTAATACTAAGGACGTCACAAATATCCATGCCCGAGGGGGGATTCGAACCCCCGACCGTAGTGGCCGTGCAGACCGTGACTGAAGCGCCTCAGTCCCCTCGGCCACCGCGGCCGGCAACACAACTTTTTTATAAGCCTAACATATATACAATACTATTTATTTTCATTTCTTTATGTTTTACATTTATGTTTTTACCCTTCGTCAGTCTGTTTATTGAAATAGCATGCAATGACAAAAGTATTGTTTATAGAATTATTTATAATATAGAATTATATATTAATTAATGAAATCTATCACTTGTTTTAATCACAGTATCACCGAGACACTGTCCTACACTGATTCCTAGGCTGGCTATTTCGTTTTTAACTGACTTCACACGCAATATGTATCACTATTGAACCACACGATTCCGGATCCGACGCAGACGGTATCGAAGGATGACATTGAGATGAGACGACCAGGCAGACAGTATCGTACGATAACATTGAGATGAGAGGGCCAGCAGTATTGTCACAAGGTTCCAGCGTCCACCAATACTGACTCCTGCCCACAACATTCGTCCACCACCATGATATGGTGATGTTTGCTGCACGTAACAAGGATTCAAAAAATGTTCAAATGTTTGTAAAGCTTATGGAACTTAACTACGGGGTCATCAGTCCCTAAGAGTCCAAACTACTTATGAACTAGCTAAGACTAAGGACGCCACAAATATCCATGCCCGACCGTAGTGGCCGTGCAGACCGTGACTGGAGCGCCTCAGTCCCCTCGGCCACCTCGGCCGGCTAACAAGGATTGTTCAGAGTTCCACGTTCTCTCCAGACGAGCGAACGACGATTGGCTGAACACACAATCTTGACTTATTTGTTAACATAACATGGCGGCATTCGCTACGAATACAATCCTGATGCTCTTCCGTCCAGTTTCTGCGATTACAAGGTGTCGTGGTTTTAATGGGTTTGACACCATATTACTTCCTGCACATAGCCCAAATAGCCGAAGACGATTTCGGACTGTTTGTGTTGATATTGCTGCTTGGAGGTTGCGTTGCAGTAGAGTAGCATTTAGCCTCTTGTCTCGATGGGCTGTTAACCGGACATATCGGTCATCTCTTTCTGATGTTACCCATGGATGTCTTTGGCCTTGCCATCTTTTAACAGTTCCTGTAGTCTGAAATCGCGCCCAGGCCTTCTAAATTACACTTTTGGACTCTCCAATAGCTTCAGTCACCTTTCCCTGTGTCTATCTCGCTTCCACTCTTTCTGTGGCTCTCCATGCCACAGCTTCGGATAAGTCACGTTCTTGTTGCATTCCACTACCTGATCACTACACAATCTGAACCCAACTGCTACCGCGGTGGCCGAGGTGACTGAGGCGCTCCAGTCACGGTCAGCACGGCCACTACGGTCGGGGGTTCGAATCCCCCCTCGGGCATGGATCTTTGTGCCGTCCTTAGTCTTAGTTAGTTCATAAGTAGTTTGTAAGTTTAGGGACTGATGACCCCGTAGTTAAGTCCCATAAGCTTTACAAACATTTGAACATTTGAACCCAACTGCTAGTGTAATTAGTTTTGTGGAGTACACGCGAATCAACTCCAATCCCTTCTACAGCTACTTAGTGTTACTATCGCTTTCTCGGTTGCTGTGATGTTATCTCCGTAGAACCGACAGAAAGACTTTGAACCATTTTAGTTCATTCTGCTGCTGACAATTCTCGACCAATGGCATCATTGGCTGCCGTATGAAAATGCATGTGGCCAGCAAACCGTTCCCGGACGTAAGCTGACTGATATCACAGTAATATTTTAAGATTTATGATGAGGCCCCAAAAGGGCGAAACGGGTAAATAAACATAAAATATGCATCCAAGACAGTCTTTTGTTAGAAGTCAATTAGCATTGAATGCTTTTCCAGCTGACGCCAATAGATTGGAGAGTATTTTACGTCTGTTCTGTTTGTCACCTTCCACATTATTTAGTACTTTTGTCAAGTACCAATTTTATTTTTTTGAGACCGTTAATTTTCAAAGAATGTGTGTTTGGTCTTATGCGACCAAACTTCGTGGTTATCGGTTGCTGGACTTACACTAACTTCTTGTCTAACTTAAACTGTCAGCCGCGGTGGCCGAGGGGACTGAGGCGCGCCAGTCACGGTCTGCATGGCCACTACGGTCGGGGGTTCGAATCCCCCCTCGGGCATGGATATTTGTGCCGTCCTTAGTCTTAGCTAGTTCATAAGTAGTTTGTAAGTCTAGGGACTGATGACCCCGTAGTTAAGTCCCATAAGTTACACAAACATTTTAACATTTTTTAAAACTAATTTACTCTAAGGACAACACAAACACCCATGCCCGAGGGAGGATTCGAACCCCTGACCGTAGCGGCCGTGCAGACTGTGACTGGCGCACCGCAGACAGCTCGGCCACTGCGGCCGGCGATTGTTAATTTAAATTGTTATGTAGCTACTCTTTTTCGAGATTAATGAGAAGGTTGTCCTAGTTTTCTTCTTTTATGTTCACTTACTATTCAAAATTTACCTTTTTAATTGCTTCTTCATTCAACTGTCTGAAATGACCTGTACTCTGTGTTTGTGCCTAATACAAGATGTATAACGTTGCCTTTTTTTCTCCTCATTGTTTACAAACTTCTAACCTCCTTGACGACAGTGAATTAGTCTATTGATGGCCAAGTACGCTAAAAAGCGGTTAACTAAAATAATTATTCCTGTAAGACATACAAAATATTATCCTCTTCATTTAAAAATATCGATGTGACCGATTGTTCTTCAGGAATTTGTTTTCTGTAACACTGCGGTGTTTCATATAACATACTTAGCATACATGAACATTTTGCAATGTAGCCTATAAAGAGACTGCAGTCATTAAGGTAAAAAATCATAAATATTCCTAGTTCAGTGTGATAGTAATAATTTTCCTCTAACGCTTCCTAGGCAAGTGCACAGGTTGACTACAAATAGGAAAATCGTATGATTTCCATAGCGTAATCAAATAAAACTGCATCTAATATTTATATTTAAGTAGGTAAGGTTACATCATTTCGTAAGTGGATGCCTGAAGATACTATTAATGAGACTCCGGAACTCGTTACCTACTTGAATATAAAAAAAACTGTAATTACGGCTGTTGTAACTTCTTAAACACTGGTCAGTTGCAGTCCCAACCTCTATACAAAAATGGAGCCAATGATATTGTATCGAACATTGACCCGAGGCCCAAAATCGGTGATATCATTCCGTGCACGGATATTCATATTCTGATAACGGAACATCGCGTTGAGTCAGGAAAAGACCTATGAAGATAAACTCAAAAAACAAAGCCTGTGCCCTGGTCGGCTACGAATGTACGAACCGTACGACTTCCTTATTACCGACATTTGTTCTGCGAAAAAGTGAAAACAGAATCAGTCAATATGATTAAACTTCTCCAAAACTCATTTACGTCTGATTATAAAACCCTTATAGAATCTATAAAACACGTAAGCTCATAGTTCTAGTTGGAGACGTAATTAAAAGTTCTGTAACTAGAAATTAATGTACTGTCGCAGTAAAGACCAGGTTAAGGCCCCCGGGCGGCTATTAATTTTCAATTTGAAGTATAAAGGTTGCAGACTCATGTTCGATTGAAATGACCGAGAAGTTGAAGCTTTAAATCTAATATTGTACGGCACTGTAATTACTTTCCGTATGGTACTGATACACAGCGAAATTGCTTTTTAACGAGATATTTCCAGTTTCTGACTAAAATTCGTAACTTTGTAACTTAATTTCAACCATTTAGAATCAGTCGGAAGGAAAACAAATGGACTGGATACCGTATTGACACTAGCTTGATAACGGATAGTAGGTTTTAATATTGTAATATTGCCTCAGAAATTTCAAATTAAATCACTTTGTATTAAAAGATATCAAATGATAAATGAATATAGTTTCTGACTTTCTGTAGTTAAGCATTGCCTAATGTCAGAAATGTCTATTTTTATGAACGAACTGCAAAATTTTAAGAGTATGATTTGGATTAACCGAATACTAAACTTCCTTATAATGACTCACATACCAGGATACATTATATTTGTTTCCTCTTTTATAAGTAATCTTTACTGGGAGATTCTGCAGGACTGCATTTAGCCGTGTTATTGCTAAGATCTAGAGAGTATTGCTAAAATTGCATAAAAATAGGTGGATGCTTCAGATAAGATCGTGAAGTTAAGAGGTACATACTTATCCATCTATTGTCTAATTTGCTGAATTCTGTAAATTATTCTGACAAATCTACGACTAAGTATTAAAAATATACATTTTAGTTTACTCTAAAAGCGTCTCGGAACCATTTAAATACATTGGTGACCAGCAAATTCAACATTTGAAATTACGGTAATATGTGATTTTATAGTGGTTATTTTCAGTAAGAAGAGAAGAAATTGTCTTCAGTTAAGTTATACATTTATAATCAACATCGAATCTGGTTCTCTTTGCATTAGATGATATTTGCTACTTTGAAAACATATGATTTTAAGTCAATTAAACAAAAGACAGGAAACATTAATAATTAGTCTTAAAAAATAAAAAAAAAACCTACTTCGGCTACTCGAGGTCGCATTAGTAATACCAATTACAGTCATCACAAGAAGAAATATGCAACATTTGAAAAATGTAAGTGTGAGAACCACTTTTTTATGGTTCACTTTGTCAGTAATTACATTATACCTTTTCAGCACTGAAGTCAATCCAGAATATAAAAGACTTCATACAATACAAAAGAGAATTATGTCTTACATTGTTTCCTGTCGATTATCAGTGATGAATCGCATTTGTGTGTCTTGTCGATTAAACACCTTAGCGCCGACGTGAGAAGTGGAAAAGTGAAAGTGATTGTCATGAAGATAAATTACAGACTTTGAGTCATTGGAAGAATTTCAAAGTGATATAGTGTTCAGGAAACTTTCCTTGCCTATTGTTCATCTGTCAAGACCTTATGTTCATATACAATGAAACGATTTAAACGATTTTATCAATTTTTAGATAACATGGCTGGACAGAAATAGCCATCTGATATTATTATTAATAAAACCAGTCTAAGATAGCGTTAATTATTTTTTTTAAAAACTATAAGAGGTTTCGGCCAAAATTCTGAACTGGTGCTACTATACGGCCATACAGCACAGAAATGTGACTTTTAAGTAACTAACTGCACAATGTTTTTGTTTGCGCACTTGGTTCTTGTTTTGCACTTATATTATGCTAATTACGTGACAGTGGTATTTCTCAACGAAACTCTCTTATGTTGCATACTTCCACGTAGAGAATTTGAGTAACAAAGAAGGGCGCGCAAGTGTATTTGATGGTAAATGAAAGATAGTATAATTTTTCGTCTCGTAGACGTCGAGGTCGTTAAAGACTCATAGCAGTACTCTTAAAGAATGGGAAGAAAATCAACCGTGGTCTGGTCTTGAGAAACATCCCACAATTTGACTGAAATGGCTAGGAAAGAGCACGAAAATCTAAATCAAGACGACTGGACGTGAATTAGAACACCTCTTATCCCGAATAAATTGTTTTCAACAAGTGCACCAATCTGAACAGAAAATGTACACATAGTGTATACAATTGTTGAAGAACTATCTGGTCAGGGAAGGAACAATGTACAAACAAACTGTACTGAAAATTCTGGTCAAAATTTGTATTTCGCTCCTTACGTAACTGTAACATTACTACCACCAGACATTACTAGAATGCGAAAGAAAATCATTTTCTTATCTGCGCTCTTATTAGGGTATAACATCATGTATTACAGATTTCTGAAGGGAAAAAAATCACTGTTCTGCAATAAAAGTAAAAACTGACAGTTCGCAGCTATTTTAAAAGTCTAGTGAGATCCGGACTTTGGTATAAAATTGATTCTGCACTATGTCACATTTTCTTTGGTCATGTATTCTGGCACTGAGTAAAATAACGTCTTGACATGCAGTAGAGATCAGTAAATTTTGTTCTGTATTAGTCAAACCCTTGTTGTTGTGGTCTTCATTCCCCAGACTGGTTTGATGCAGCTCTCCATGCTACCCTGTCCTGTGCAAGTCTCATCATCTGAGAATACGAACGGCAACCTACATCCTTTAGAGTCTGCTTACTGTAATTGTCCCTTGGTCTGCCTCTACGATTTTTACCCCACACACTTCCATCTAATGCTAAGTTGATGATTCCTTGATGTTTCAGATTGTGTACAACCTACCTATCCCTTCTCTTGGTCAGGATATGCCAGAAATTCCTTTTCTCCCTATTTCGATTAAACACCTCATTAGTTACGTGATGTACCCATATAATTTTCATCATTCGTCTGTAGCACCACATTTCGAAAGCTTCTATCATCTTTTTGTCTGAACTCCTTATCGTCCACGTTTGACTTCCATACAATGCTACACTCCAGACAAATCCTTTGACAAAGGACTTCCTGACATTTAAACTAATATTCGATGTCAACAAATTTTGCTTCTTCAGAAAAGCTTTTCTTCCCATAGCCATTATATTTTATATCTGCTTTACTTCGGCCATCAGAAGTCAAACCATCAAGGACATTTAGTTCTAACAAAATGAGCAGCTACCTTAACTATGCTGTCTCCCATTCCTCAGACATTCCTCTAGTGGTAATGAAAATTAGAAAGTGTTCATTAAATCCTAAAAGCCGCGGTGCACTGGCTGAGCGCTCTAAGGCGCCTTGCTGCTGTGCGCAACGTGGTTTCTTGCCGTCAGAGGTTAGTGTTCACTCGGGCATACATAGTGTGTGTATTTGTCCTTGGTGTAAGTTAAAGAAGTTTGTAATCCTAGACACTAACGACCTCAGAAGTTAATTTCCTTGGATTTACAAACATCTGAAATCTTAAAACGTGGAACGACTTAACTATGATTTCGCTTGAGCGAAATATATTTTTACACAGTTGGTAGTGAAATTATACACTAACTACGGTGTTTTCTCAGCACGATTGATTAATACTGTGCTTTCGGGCATTCTACCGGGTTATTTCTCTTTTGTCCATAATATTATACGACTGCGTCTTCTTCAGGTGCTGATGTTGCGCGTGGTAGCTGCCTGAACTGCAATCAGACTGTGAGCTTTGTTCGCCTCCCGACGCTATTTATAGCAGAGTTCGATTCCCGACTCTAGCGGGCCATTGGATGCCCTATTTTTGTTCTGTGTTCGTGGCTGTGGTTCGTGTCCGAAAGAACAGACACCATGATACTTTGCAGCTAATGTGAATTACAGTCAAGCATGCCAGAGACGGTTTAGCTGCTTGTTGAGAGAATTGTATTAAGTACAATAAGGCGGTTGGAAATTCTTTCCCAGACCGGGCATTGAACTCGGGTTTTCTGCCTACTAGGACAACAGATGACGGTGAATATCGCAGCTACATGAACCACCTTGTCACGTTCGTAAAGAGACACAAATTCTCAGCTTGTAGCCTAAGCCGGCCGCGGTGGCCGAGGAGACTGAGGCGCTCCAGTCACGGTCTACACGGCCACTACGGTCGGGGGTTCGAATCCCCCTCGTGCATAGATATTTGTGCCGTCCTAGTTCTTGAAGTAGTTAATAAGTAGTTTGTAAGTTTAGGGACTGATGACCCCGTAGTTAAGCCCCATAAGCTTTACAAACAATTGAACATTTTTATTTCCACAGACGACTGTTTATTTAAATTACTTTTATCCAATTTCAGCTTCAGATACGTTACTGTTATGGTGAACTTACGAGCCGATTGTTCATATGCGACTACACGCTGCTTACCAGGTCAGCAGCACCACCGAGTGGAATCTTACGAAGGCCGCCAAAAAGTATGAACAACCATAGTTTTATTTTAGTTCAGTTTTTACACATAGTCTCATATTAAACAGTTATAGCATCCGCGAGCTTCTTATATTTCCGATAGCGAATGATAAGAATCCTTTACCATTAATAAATTCAGTAGGCTGTGCCACTGGGGAGAAACAATCCCGTAACGTTTGAATACAACATTAAGTGTGCTGATTGACAGAGTCACGTCGATTAAATACCTAGCGTTCCAAACGAAATTAAATCGAACCAACATATAAGGACATACGTGGGGAACGCAAATGTTCGACATCAGTTTATTAGGAGAAATTTGGGAAGGTGTGATGGGTCTGTAAAGGGAGACCTCATATAAAACGCTTGTACGAACGCGTCTTGAGTATTCACGTGTTTGGAATTCCCAGCAGATCGGTCTAAAGGGTGACTAGAGGCAGTTCAGCCGGCCGCGGTGGCCGAGGGGACTAAGGCGCTCCAGTCACTGTCTGCACGGCCACTACGGCCGGGGGTTCGAATCCCCCCTCGAGCATGGATATTTGTGCCGTCCTAGTTCGTAAGTAGTTCATAACCCCGTAGTTAAGTCCCATAAGCTTTACAAACATTTTTTGTAGCCTTAACTACTGCTGTAGTGCGCCTGATCCGTTAATCTCGTTTATTCGCAGACATGGTTTATCTATTCCATTAACGGTGTTTTGACCGGCGTCGCATTAATCTATCTATATAAAAGAAACCGGGCACTCATTCATTCATTCATTCATTCATTCACTCACTCACTCATTCACTAAACACGAAATTTCGAAGACTACTTCACGTAAGGAGGTGAAATTTGACAGAAATGTAGTTTATAGGTAGAAAATGTCAGCCAAAAACGATTTTTGATAGGGCCGATAGTTCAGGAGATATGACGTCATCAGCAATGAAACCGTCCCCATCTTGCGGCACGTAATAGTGTGACTATCAGTCATTTGAGGAGGAGAGCACTAAGCGACTTGCACCAAACTTGAAAAATGACAACCCCAGCAAAATGGTGAAAGGAAAAAAGTTTGTCGCTTACTACTTTTTCGGCGAACATGCATTAAAATAACTTCATTTGACATGACATTACAATTTATTACTCGTAAACTATTAATTCTGTTCACGACAAATGTTACAGAAAGTACACACATATAAAACGGAATGTAAGTTCAAAATTTTATCATAGTATGACACACAGTTCATCATATGGATTCATAAAAAATTAGGTTAATCAAAAACCGCCTCTTCACGCATGGCGTTTTGATTTATTACGTCTTTCCTACTAACTCTATTCGCGACATATTTTGCGACATATTACATATACACCACTGGATGTACCTTCTAAATTATATCGTATTACGACACATAGTTCGGGTGCTATGACGTTGAAGACGATGAATTGCATGAAAATTCGCCCTAATAAGCATGAAGTTGTAATTTACTACGTCTTTACTGCCAACTCCATTTACAACATATTTCGCAGCAGTATCCCCCCTACGAAACTGGTAAATAATGTTTTTGTAGTACACATAATTTGGAGATATTACGTCATAAACGTGACATCCGTAAATAGGTACTGCATTATGTTTGACACTTTGTTTTCATTATTCTGCTCACAGCACATTCCGCAAACAGTATCCAAATATACCTCTGAAAGGAGCTACAATATTGTATCACTGAATGACACATCGATCAGCAGATACTACTACGTTATTACCAATAACCTGTTTGAAAACGAAGCTACAGGGCGAATTTCGCTGTAGATTCAAGGGAAACGTGTGTGGAAATATCACACACGTCTTCATGATGGCAATGATGGTGCTCAAGGCGAACGTCTACTACACGGGCTGTTCTTTATAGTAAAGTTTTGAATTAAATGAATGTACGAATGTTACATATTAGTTTTATTCCCTTTTGTCTATGTTTGGATACTGTACTTAAAATTTGGTACATTATGTTAGACAGCCTTATTTATTACATATTCTCCGATAAATATATTATAAGGGGAGAGAGAGAGAGAGAGAGAGAGAGAGAGAGAGAGAGAGAGAGAGAGAGAGAGAGAGAAGTACTAACTCACAGCTTGAATAAATAAATAAATACCCGGGAAACTCCGGGTTTTCAGATAGTTTTATATAAATGATGTGTGGATGCTCAGTTTGCACACAAGACTCCATCTATTTACGGGAAGGGGACTGATAACCCAGCAGTTTAGTCCCCTTTCAACACCCAACAACAACAACAATAATAATAATAATAATCTTCACGGGACTCGGCCCTGGTCGTGAGTCAACGAAAATAATTCGCAAGAGACAATACGACGGTAGTATAGACTATAACTTTAAATCTGTGTCTCGATGCGAGCGTCTCAAGGGTAGCTCCTGCAGCCGTGACATCCTCCACGACAAGGTGGCGTAGTGGATGATGTCGTGCACCGTGGCTCAGCGCCCTCGGTCAGAGGCTCAACGCTAAAAAAAAAAACACCTTAGCCAAAATCTCAACGAACACAAACTACCGAACTCAGAGAATCGATCTACCTGACGAAAAACAAAATGGATAGAGAATCTGCCTTGTTAGCAGAAGATCCGGGTTCGATCCACGTTCTAGACATATTTTCAGTCGCCTATTTGAGTTTAATTGGCTTCTCAGTATAAGCAGCTAAACCGGTCCTGACGTCCTTGGTTGTTGCTCACATCTTTATTTCGATAGGTTCCTTAATTAAGATAACGACTGTTGGTGTTCGTACTACGATACTCATCTTACAGTGTTTCCATGATAATGTTTGAGGTGGTGGTCGGCGACACATGATTAGTTCGGCTGTTTTAGTCGGTTGTGTCGCCGCTATTCCTAGCACCTCTCTTCGGCTGTTCTGGTTATCCTTTGAAAGACATAAATGTCACTACTGTAAAAAATGTACGCAGTAAAGATAAATATACTTTTGGAACACAAAATTTTATAGTAGAATATAAATCAAGAATTCGAACTTTACATAAAGGAAATAAGTGTTAAACCCGGACTAAGTCAAGTATCGGAAATATCCTTTCTTGCAGGATTGCTAGACTCGTAAGTTTCGCAGGAGAGATGAGATGCCGCGGTGCAGTAGCTGAGTGGTCTAAGGCGCTACGCCGCCGGAGGTTAGAGTCCTCCCTGGTGTGTGTGTGTGTGTGTGTGTGTGTGTGTGTGTGTGTGTGTGTGTTTTGTCCTTAGGTTATTTTACCTTAGTTTAAGTAGTTTGTAAGCTACGGACTGATGACGACGTAGTTCGGTCCGATAGATTTACAAATATTAGAACATTTTTTTAGAGATGAGGTGCTGGCGGAGGTAAAGCTGTAAGAGCGAATTTTGAGTTATTCCCGGTTAGTTGAAGGCAAAGCTCTGTCTCGAGTCTCCGTAAAGAAGTTTTAAGAACTATTCCGTTAGTGAACGTCGTAGTGTGTATCGCAATCTTGTGATAACCCGGTAGTTACTGTTGCAATAAATTATCTAAGGTCTTGGCCTAACGGTCACGAGAAGAAATAAGGTACAGACCGAGGGTAACTTTTTACATAACTACAATACGGAGCTCAATTTGCACAGCAGGTATCTACGCTATGAGTTCAGAGGTCTCTACATCAATCCAATATAGAGAATACTAAAGTCTTCAGGGAAAATGCATCTTTTTATAGGATCACTGGACATAACTTAAACTCAGTACATTTTTATAACTTTCTGTTTCCAAATATAATGAATATTTGTACACTTTTTGGTAGAAAAAAGTATACTGTATATGATATATATAAAAGGCATGTAACGCCATTATTTTCACTTCAATACCTATTTCTATGTTCTCCTTAGTCTCGACTCTTATGAATCCTATTTTTGATGCAGGAAATAAGATTGAAGGGATAAATAGGAAAGCTAACAGAAATAAAGTTATGTTCCTAACAATAGGGTGACTCTTCCCAAAACAATCCAGATAGACCTCTGCAGGGCGCCTATCACAAGAAGATTTATCTAGCCACAAAAAACAGCGCATGGAATTCTCGTCTTTACAGATCAATTATAAGAGCTGATAAGCCGTAGGGAATAAATGAAGTTGGAAATAATTTGGTGTAGTATTCATCTGACAACCCTTCATACGGATGTAATGCAGCTGCTTGACGAAAGAAGGGCTCTCTGAAAAATTATAGTTTTTGTAGGTATTATCATCATTGTGAACGCGAAACTCTAAGCTCAAATATTTTTTTGTTTGTTTTTTCTTTTAAAAAACGTAAATGACTAGACAGTTTTCTTTGATTTGTGGAAGAAAATAAATAGCCTATTCAATAGCCTCACGGCGTCGCTTTTCGCGTGTTACCAATTGAATAGCCCATGGAATTCCTGACATATAGAACCAGCCCAGTGCGTTTTCACGTAGTATGAGTTGCAGAGCAAGGGTGAGTCAGCATGAAACATTAAACAACTTTTCACTTTTAAAATTATACAAACAGTGTGTCGAACCAACTGACATATGACTGCAGAGTCAAACTTTCATTCTGGAAACATCCCTTAGGATGTGGTTAAGCCATGTGTTGTTATGGTCTTCAGTCCGGAGACTGGTTTGATGCAGCTCTCCGCCCTACTCTATCCTGAACAAGCCGTTTCATCTCCTCATAAGAACGACAACCCACATCCACTTGAATCTGCTTACTATACGTGTCTCTTGGTCTCCCACTGCGATTTTTCCCCCACATACTTCCCTCCAATGCTAAATTTACAATTCCTTGATGTCTAAGAATGTGTCCTACCAAGCGATCCCTTCTTTTAGTCAGGGTACGCCAAAAATTCCTTTTCTCGCCAATTCTGTTCAGTACCTCTTCATTAGTTATGCGATCTTCCCACCTAGTCTTCAACATTCTTCTGTAACACCACATTTCAAAAGCCTCTATTCTCTTCCTATCCGCACTGCTTATCGTCCATGTTTCACTCCCGTAAAAGGCAACACTCCACACAAATGCCTTAAGAAAAGACTTCCTTACACTTAAATTAACATTCGATGTTAGCAAATTTCTCTTTTTCAAAAATGCTTTTCTTCCCATTGCCATTCTGCATTTTACATCCTCTGTACTGTGACCATCGCATGTTATTTTACTACCCAAGTAACAAAACTCATCTATCACCTTCATTGTTTCGTTACCTAATCTAATTCCTTCAGCATCGCCTGATTTTCTAAAACCGCATTCCAACTTTTGTTTTGCTCTTGTTAATGTTCATTTTATACGCTCTCTTCAACACACTGTCATAAGCCATATCTCCACCATATCCTTTCTTCCAAGAGTGCTAGTCCTGGAAGTTTCGCAGGAGAACTTCTGTGAAGTTTGGAAAGTAGGAAGCGAGGTACTGGCGAAAGTAAAGTTGTGAAGACGGATCGTGAGTCGTGTCGGGATAGCTAAGTCGGTAGAGCGCTTGCCCGCGAAAGGTAAAGGTTCCAGGTTCGAATCCCAGTTCTGGCATACACTTTTAATCTGCCAGGAAGTTTCATATCAGCGCACAATCCGCTGCAGAGTGAAAGTGTCATTCTACGTTGTTGTAGTTGTTCAGAGGGGACTAGGTCATCAGTCCCCTGTTCCTAGCAAACACATTACAGTGTAATGCAAGCAAAAACAAATCCGACGCTCAACACAAAAGGGAAACATACGGCACTAAGTCTGTAGGCACTAAGTCTGTAGGCACTAAGTCTGTAGGCACTAAGTCTGTAGGCACTAAGTATAACGGCACTAAGTATAACGGCACTAAGTATAACGGCACTAAGTATAACGGCACTAAGTATAACGGCACTAAGTATAACGGCACTAAGTCTGTAGGCACTAAGTCTGTAGGCACTAAGTATAACGGCACTAAGTATAACGGCACTAAGTCTGTAGGCACTAAGTCTGTAGGCACTAAGTATAACGGCACTTAGTATAACGGCATTGCCAATGAATATTTCACTGAAAACCAAAGAGTGGAAAAATCTCCCATCTGAGCCGGAATGCAACCCAGCCTCCTACGTGGCGACCCAGCATGCTGTTCACAATTTTTTTTTCCTCCCTCGGGTTGTTCTTTCCATTACGGACGTTTCTTAGTTTTTGTTTGTGTTTCGTTGTTCAGTTCATGGCTCAGTTTCTTTTTTTTTTTTTTTTTAATTTTTATTAGAAAGAGCGTCCAGCCCTATCCCCGACCGCGCTGATTCACAGCGCCGGCTCCACTACGCTACGGAGCGACACTTCGGTAAAAATTATTGACTGTTATAGAAGCAGCGTGGCTCATTATTCCTAGATAGGACTTACGAAGCCTTCCATGACGAGTTGCCGCACTCTGCTAGCGAAAAGGACGTCCGATGCGATATTGGGTCTCTCATAACCTTCCTCACGTCACTGCATTTTTTTTCTTTTTTTTCTTATTCACTATCACCAAGACTTTCTCAGTGAGAGTTAATGGCAAAGATGAGATCCGTTGACTTCCACGATGAATACTTTAAAGACTATATGGTGAAGAGCTGTACGTCTTGTTCAAATGTTTGTTAAGCTTATGGGACTTAACTACGGGGTTATCAGTCACTAAACTTACAAACTACTTATGAACTACTTACGAACTAGGACGGCACAAATATCCATGCCCGAGGGGGGATTCGAACCCCCGACTGTAGTAGACGTGTAGACCGTGACTGGAGCGCCTCAGTCCCCTCGGCCACTGCGGCCGGCGCATGTATTGTCCGAGCGCTCTAAGGCACCTAGCTACGGAGCGCATTGTTGTTCGCCGTCGGAGGTACGAAATGTTTGTATAGTCTATGGGACTTGACTACGGGGTCATCAGTCCCTAAACTTATAAACTAACTAAGACTAAGGACGACACAAATATCCATGCCCGAGGGGGATTCGAACCCCCGACCGCAGTGGCCGTGCAGACCGTGACTGAAGCGCCTCAGTCCCCTCGGCCACCGCGTCCGGCGGGAGGTCCGAGCTCTCCTTGGGCCATAGGTGTGTGTGTTTGTGTGTGTGTGTGTGTGTTTTGTCCTTAGGTTAGTTTAAGCAGTGTTTGTAAATCTAGGGACTCATGACCATAGCTTATTTCGTCCAAGAGGTTTACAAACATTTGAACATTTAGCTGCCGAAGAAACTGTACACACATGATACCTGTGCAGTAATGAGGTCTATTGTCAAACAGGAGGCGCGCTCCGCTTTCGCTAGCCACCGACCGTGGAGATTGGAGGCCATGGAGCGCCCAATGTCACTGGCTGACCTCCGAGGCAAGCGTTGGCACCGCGCCCTGTCTAAACACGGCAAACCTACCTCTCTCTCTCTCTCTCTCTCTCTCTCTCTCTCTCTCTCTCTCTCTCTCTCTCTCTTCCTTCTTGCTGGAGTGGTACTCTACAACATACGTTTTGCTCACCTTGACACGAATGTTGTTACAGACAACTTAACGAAACCTTGTTTGATTGGAGTAACAGAATGTTATCTTCCATTTGTACGGTCCGTCACAGTATAAATGGCTTTGTAGCAAAACGGAATTAATGTCAAGAGCGTGGTACCAATGTAGCCTTCACAGATACAGGAATTTCAATCCACGACAGCCTTCAAACAACCGTTCAACAGTGGTTAAGATCATATTTGTGGGCAAACCGACGTGCCCCTTCAGCCCCACTGATTAAAGTTCCAGTCAATACTCCAAATCGAATGCCCGCATAGCGCCCCAAATAAAAATAAGGTACAAGATGTGTCGTTGTCTTCATTCCAGAGACTGGTTTGATGCAGCTCTCCATTCTAATCTATCCTGAGCAAAGTTCTTCATCTCCTAATAATAACGGCAACCCACATCCATTTGAATCTCCTTACTGTATTCGTCTCTTGGTCTCCCTCTGTGAATTTTCCACCACACACTTCCCTCCAGTGCTAAATTTACGATTATTTGATATCGAAGAATGTGTCCTACCAATCGATCCCTTTTTAGGTATGCCAAACATTCCTTTTCTACCCAATTCTGTTCAATACCTCTTCATTAGTTACGCGATCTACCCACCTAATCTTCAGCATTCTTCTGTAGCACCACATTTCATAAACCTCTATCCTCTCCATGTCTAAACTATTTATCTGCCACGTTTCACTCCCGTAAGAGGCAACACTACACACAAATTCCTTCAGAAATTACTTCCTTACTCTTAAATTCATTATTTTGGTGACGTAATTATTTGCTAGCGTATAGAATTTTTTGTCATCGTTAAATTAAGTGAAATACAATTTTCTGTGCTCAATGACGAGCATTTATTTAGGGAACCTCAAAGTGACTGCATGAGGTACTTGAGAGGCTTCAACAGAAATAGCTCTGAAAAGTGCTGGGGCTCGTAAAAACACACTTATGAACTGTAAATCTAAGGACTGAAAACAGTCAATTTTCATCATTCATTTAAAAAATACAAACTCTGGTTCAGATTAAATTTCAACCATGTATAACGACTACCAGAAACTAACTTATGACAATAATTAATTACATAGACTACTTATTTTTCTGCTTGAATATTAAATAACCATTTGATTATGTGCAAATAGCATAATGCACGAAAGTTTTCTGCTGAGTTTCTTACTAAAACTCAATAAAAGTCCGTGCCCTAGTACTAACAAACTAATAAATAAACGTCAGGTTGAGTATTTTATGTTTGCCGTGAATTAATATCTCATCATCATCTTCCTTTCAAGGATTAGGCTTGCCTGTTTCGAACTCACAGATGATGATTCCCACCTTTTCGTAGTCTTTCAATATCTATTTTACTATTCGGTTTGTATTTCAGGATCTTCTGGGGGATTCTGTGTAACGCAGGTTAATTACTTCCAATGTCAGGAGCGAGATTCATTTCCCTTTTTTAGAATAGGAGATATTAAATAAATAATCCCTTGTTTAATATCTCCTATTCGACAAAAGGGAAATGAATCTCGCTGCTGACATTGGCTGTAATTAACCTGCGTTACTAATAATGTTGAAAAATTAATAAAAACCACCGCTCAGCAAAATTGTTGGAGAACTATGGTACTGAAAAGCGCTTTCTCTGATTAAAACTTACTTAAAGAAAATGACAAAAACACGCCTGTTGCACTGCGTCTCTTAATTAAAACTTGGAACAAACGCTTTTCATTACCAATGCAATTACAACCATAAAGCCGTAGTCTGCAGAAAATTTCGCCCTAAACTACACAAACCACTTGTTATTTAATACATTTATCAAAACTTAGTCTTAGAAGCGTTGAAAAAACAGTTTAATGTTGTTTCTTACATGAAGCGCAGGTGATGGCACTTTTCTCCAGTCCAGGTATAGGTAGATATTTTTCTTTCCTTCTTTACCTGAAGTATTTTGCGCACACTCAGTTCTGTACTACTATTTCTCTAGCTTACCATCATCGTCGTTGCGTGCCTCGATTAGCAAACTGGACTTACATTCAGGAGGACGGCCATTCAAATCCGCCTCAGGCCATCCATGGGGTTCCCGTGATTTTTCTTAAATTGCTCCAAGCAAATGCCGTGATGGTTCCTTTGAAAGGCCATGGTCGATTTCCATCCCGAACCGTACCCAAAGCAATGTGACGTTGAGCTTAATCTGTAATCACCACTTTCTTAAAAACTTAAGTTTCCTACCTTCCTACTTGTTGCGTGCACAGGTCAAAATTAGATTACAAAGAATACAAAAAAAAAGCAGTCAGCACATTTCCTAAGTAGGGCAGTGTACCTAGTATTACTCTCCTTAAGTAATTTATCATTAACGAATGAGGAAATAAAGAGCTTTATGATATGGCTTTTGTTTTCTAACACAATAAGCGTTTCACATTTTCTTTAATTAGATATACCCTGCCATTTATCACGACTCTTCTTCGTGTAAATTATCAACATGAATCTTGCGACGTGTACTTACACACATTGCAGTCAAGGTTTCCCCCCCCCCCCCCCCCACACACACACACAAAATAGTGAGACATAAATGCATCCAGACTGACACCGCATTGTGAGGTAACTGTGTACTAACAACGTAGGACTTAAGTTTACATTTTGAAACTTTCTAGTGACGTATTAGCAGCATCAAGGAGAAAAAAGCGTCACTTAATAGTGTTTGGCAACCTCTGCCACGAGGCCGTCACGTACCATGGTTGCAGCCACCGACTGGAACGCTGAATTTCGTGTGTTGCGCCGAGTTTCTAGTAACTATGACGACTGATGTAATCGTTCGAAACCTATTCTCATCACAGACTCAGTACTGTCGATTAAAGGCGTAAAATCATTTCTGAAACTTACTTATTTGATTAGAAACGTATCTGAAGCTGAAATTGGATAAAATTAATTTAAATAAACAGTCGTCTGTGGAAATAAAAAGTATCAATTACAGCGTTTGAGGAATGTTCAAATGACAATAACAGAAGAAGCTAACTTACCTGTCAAGAAGGTTTGCGTCACAGTAGTTTCACTGCGAAACCACTTCTTGCTGTGTCGTATCCTGTTGTGACGTAGGATACTCACCGTGAAACCACCGTCTCACCCTAAAGCCCTAAAAAGAGTTTTAGAATGAAAGTCTCTGTGAACAAAAGACAATACAATGAACTGCATTTGTCTGATGATAGCAAATTTATAACGATGTGCAAGTTCAAGAAAGAAGCCACATAGGACGAGATGGTCATGCAAAGTGTGTAATGTCGGATTGTGCCTAACTGATGAAAAAAAAACTGAGTTTTGAAATATAATGAGAAATAGATTGAAGTGCTGTATGTACGCCGGCCGCGGTGGCCGAGGGGACTGAGGCGCTCCTCCGCACGGCCACTACGGTCGGGGGTTCGAATCCCCCCTCGGGCATGGATATTTGTGCCGTCCTTAGTTGTAAGTAGTTCATAAGTAGTTTGTAAGTTTAGGGACTGATGACCCCTTAGTTAAGTCCCATAGACTCTACAAACATTTGAACATTTGCTGTATGTAATGTGCTTAAAAAATTTGCATAAAACGAAAAAAATTTTGGCTTAATTTGAAAAAGAGACAAAAAATATGAGAGAAAATGTAATAGTAAATGTGAAAAGATTCAAAATTATTGAACTCTTTGAGAAATCCCTTGTCGCACTGTGGTTTCACAGTGACACCACCTCTGTATGTTATATATATCAAATGAATTTTTTTTAATTATAATGTTGTCTAGTAAGACAATAAGAAGAATGAAACCAATTTTCAAAGCCTATGATATCTAAAAGTATTTGCGTGACACAAAGGGTTAAAGTAATTTGAACTAAAACTGTTTCTGAATAACAGTATTAGGTGTAATTTGTTGTAGTATGGACTTTGTCCCACAAGTTGCTATCGAAACTCCAGAGAATGATATTCAACTCTGCCTAACTGACAGACGGCAGATTTTTCCAAACGAATGTGTGCCGCATTTTTCTATGCTGATACTGCGGAAAACCAGATAAGAACGAATGGGTGTTGCGCCCTAGGGCTTCCATATAAACTTACCCATGAATATTTAAGATCATTAGTGGTTTTCAATGAGTAAATTTGCGATTATCAAAATATGTGACTTAAATAGCCGTCGCTTTTGATTTCTTAGATCCTTAAAAGTTTCTTACATAATTATTGGATGGTAGACTCTAATATGAGCCACAAATTTGATACTTCTAATTGTTCCTGAAAAAGGGGATTTTAACAATTGGACAGACACTATAATACTGTAAGCGTTCCCGTTTTATTGATAGAGGTACGAAACTCTTAAAATCAAAATTCATACCCGCCAACAAAGTAGTACTTCAGAATGTGATTCTCTGCACGACCTTATTAACAATTCCTTAGGGATGTGAGAGACGACTTTTTATCTGCTTATTGTGGGCAGTTGAAATTTTATGCTCAGACCGGGGATCGAAACCAGGTCTCTCCGCTTACTAGGCAAATGCTGTATCCACTTTTTTTGCCTTCGGGTGGATCTGTTCTTTGTGGACGTGGGATCATCCGCCATGGCCGATGAGTTCTTGGCTCCGTTTTTAATTTGTTCTTATTATTATTATTATTATAAAATCAACTATTCGGTTGCGAAAGTTTTGGTAAATGTTTTTACTTTACCATGGTTTCGGCTTCACTAAGGGAGCCTTCATCAGAAGTAAAATTTCGTTACCTATGAATAAAAAAATTAAGAGTAGTATAAATTACAGAGGTAGTATGAAACATATCCTACGATACGATCTCACAAACTACTTACATATGAATATCTCGTCAGATGATGCTCTTGAGCGATAGGGCTCACGTTAAAAATTAAAAACATTGCATATTGTAATTTTTTTAAAAAAACAAGTGAAACAAGGATCCGAAAGAACAATGCGACGACGGGCAAAAAGATCGTTAAAGTTCAGTGAGGATGCACACGGTTCTCGACCACTTAAAGGAATCGGCTAACTGTGGCCCCCAGTAAACGAGATTAATGGACAAGGTACACTACGCTAGTACTGCTAGCTGTTCAGTTGAGAATTTTTGTGTCGCTGAGTGCGAGCCACGGTGGTTCCTTCAGCTGCAATACCCCACATCCCACGTGACCCATGTGGTTTAATGGAGTAGCTCAGCGCCTTCCGTTAGGTAGTAAGCCTTTCTCTGCAGTAAATACCGAGCCAACATTTCAATGATCACCACAGATTAAAAAAAAAATTATTTTATCTGTATAGGCATAGAACCTATCTACCCGAAAGACCAAAATAATAAAGTCTGTATACAGGATACAACATATGTATAGTAAGCAGAGGACCTGGGTTTGAAGTTCGGTCTAGTCGCAAATTTTCAATTTATTTCAATAAGCAGGTAAAACGTACATATTTCATAATTCTTGAATTCCTGGGAATGTATAAAATTTTACTATCCTCTTTGCAGTCATGTTACCCACTAAATTTGTCTTCTTCAGCACCAAATGACTCACTTCGACTCTGTTACATTATACTTGTTTCACATTATCAGTCATCCCGTATGCTCTTTTTAAGACGCTGGTAGGCTGCGCGTTTCACTGAATTTCTAGTAAACTATCAGATGTCAGTAAAGTTACAACCTCCTCAAACATAGAGAAGAACGTGCACTGAAAAAATTAGCATTTTATTCCTGCCATTGTACCTGTATTCTAATTTCCGTTTCTTCTTTTGTTGCAGGTGAGTTAGCAGACTAAGCGCCCTCACAATTTGAGAAGAAATTCATGTAAGTAACTTCAAACGCAGTGACTACGACTTAAATCCCGTTGCGAATGTTCAAATTTGTCGAATGTGTGTAAGCTTGAGGAACCAAACTGCTAAGGTCTTCGATCCCTAGACTTACAAACCACTTAAACTAACTTACGGTAACGACAACGCAAACAACCATGCCCCAGCCAGAAATCGAACCTCCCGAGGGGTCATTGAGAGTAATGAAAGAAAAAGTTTTGAAAAACTTACGGTTATTCACCCAGGTATCAAAATCGACGACGGCCTATATTTTGGCAGGAACCGCCCTGCCATTTTCAAGGCGAAACTGCAGTGAGGAAGCATTGTGCAACGACCTTTTAAAACCTCGGTTTTCAATGAGTGAACAGGAGCCGGCCGCGGTGGCCGAGGGGACTGAGGCGCTCCAGTCACGGTCTGCACGGCCACTACGGTCGGGGGTTCGAATCCCCCCTCACGCATGGATATTTGTGCCGTCCTTAGTTGTAAGTAGTTTGTAATTTTAGGGACTGATGACCGCGTAGTTAAGTCCCATAGACTTTACAAACATTTGAACATTTAGTGAACAGGAAAAACAACACACACTGAGCAAGCAAGCACACAGCGCCGAGACACCAAAGATGAAAACGGCCAGGATATCGATAATAAACGTCAGTTCTCGACGGATGAGGTCGGATTAGTTTTGTCCCTCTGTTTTTTGATAAGTGAGAGAGCAGGATCCCAAGCGAAATTTAAGCAAAACCTTCCATACCTATTCATAAGGTTGTCAGCTAGGATTCATTACACCCGCCGAGAATTAGATTTTGTGTCCAAGGAGTTTCGGAATTTTCTAGGGACTGGTTGGGCCGTGCTTCCTGGTCACAATCCGATTGGGAATTTCAAACTGTAACGGCTCGGTATTCGGCGAAGTTTGAACGGTTCCGTAGCTCAGGGTCTGCTTTTACAACTCGACGTCCTGTGAGTAATCTCACAGAGAAAACCTTTAACGACGCAGCTCTATCCTTTCTGGGGAAATGTTTGAATTTTGCACCGATGCCTAAACTTTTACCTGCTGTTGATTTTATTAGTTCTATCGGACAGGCTGTTTTTAAACTACCTTCTGACACTTAAGAGGAGCTTAGGAGGGAAGTTTGTCGTATATTGAAGTCCGTCTGCGAGTAATATAACAGCATCTGAGGCAGCTGCTTTACGTTCACGTGGGATGGATCCTGTTATTATGATTTTACCTGCCGACAAGGTAATGTTACTGTTTTTTAAACAAGCAGGATTATCTTCAAAAGATGCCGTGTTTACTTTCTGATTTAGCATATCGCAGGATTTTAGCTGATCCTACACAAAGTGTTGAGAGGAAGAAGAAAAGTTCTTTGTCATAGGAAACTATGAAGAGTCGTAATTCGTATTGTGCTGTAGCTCCTAGATTATATGACCTTCCTAAGATTCATAAAGACAGATGCCCTCTTAGGCCTATTGTGTCAAACATTGGTGCTCCCACATATCGTGTGGCAAAACACCTTTTTGGTTTGTTGAGCCCCCTGGTAGGCCGTTGTGAAAATCACATTAAGAACCCGGCGGATTTCTTGCGTCGATTGGAGGGATTTCACTTGGCTGACTCGGATATTTTAGTTAGTTTTGATGTGGTTAATCTTTTCACTCGCGTTCCTCTGTTTGATCAGCTGCAACTAATTGGGACGAAAGTTTGGTACTGATTTAACGAATTTAATTCGACTTCCACCTACTTGGAGTTCCATTGGCGAGTTGGCGGACTCGTTTCCTGGTGCGGTTCAAGATTTTTTTGTCTTCCTTTTAATTTAGCCGTCACCTTCCTACGATTTACGGAGTTGGCAGAAACGACTCGTTGTTCGAATTGTATTAAACTGGCACACATCCATCTTTCGGTGTTCATGCGTGGTGATTTAAAAGCCTGTCGACTTGGGCACTGACAAAGCTCAAGAGTTCTCAGTATTATTCTGTCCACCCCCTGTACAACATGGGACGGTGTTCAGCAGATATACAAATGGAAGAGAGTACCCGGTTAGGGTTGGTGTTGCACACTCCAGAAGTGAGGGCACCGCTCTTGCGTCAGTGCCATCCCGGCTTCTTGCATGTGCGCGTCGCAGCTCGCGCTGCGGTTGCTTCCTACTGGAGGAGGCTTTCGCTTCTACGCAGCGCGATGGGCTGTAAAGTGAGTCGTAACTGACGTTAGTATGGAAGTTGAGTGCACGACTTTGCAGTTGTAAACTTGCTCTGCCAAGGCGAATGTCGGAAACACATGACCTTTAAGAAGTTCGGTTTTGTGATACCGTGGAGACTGTCAGACGAAAATTGTTGCCGCGGCTAAGTGGCCAAGGGCATTGAGGCGCTATGCTCCGATGTGCGAGGCCGTTCCCCGTCGGGGGGTTCGAATCCCCCCTCGGGCATGAGTATCTGTGTCGACTTTAGTATAAGGTAATACATAAGTAGTTCGTAAGTTTAGGGATTAATGACCTCGCAGTTAAGTCCCTTAAGCTTCACAAACATTTGAACGAAAATTGTTGCCGTGCGCACAACAGCAAACGTATAACGTTATAGACACATTCATATATGTTGAAAAGTTTGCAAATCTATGGGACCAAACTACTGTGGTTATCAGTCGCTATGTTTACGTAGTATTTAAACTAACATAAAGACAATACACACAGACGCAACAGAAATAGAAATGTTCAAATGTTTGTATAGTCTATGGGACTTAACTACGGGGTCATCAGTCCCTAAACATACAAACTACTTATGAACTACTTACGAACTAGGACGGCACAAATATCCATGCCCGAGGGGGGATTCGAACCTCCGACCGTAGTGGCCGTGCAGACCGTGACTGGAGCGCCTCAGTCTCCTCGGCCACCGCGGTCGGCACAACAGAACTAGAAAAGAAACTGCATACACTACGATTGTCCGTCCTTTTTTGAGTATTGCTGCCCAGTGTGGAATCCTTATCAGGTGGGTTTGACGGAGGACATCGAAAGAGTCCAAAGAAGGGCAGCTCGTTTCGTGTTGTCACGATACAGGGAGACAGCGTTACGGAAATGATACAGGATCTGGGATAGGAATCGTTATAACAGCGGCGCTTATCGCTGCGGTGTGGGCTACTTACGAAACTCAAATCGCCAACATTCTCCTCCGAATGCGAAAATATATTGTTGACTCCCACTTACATAAGTAGAAATGATCATCAGAATAAAATACGAGAAATCAGAGCTCGAACGGAGAGATTCAGGTGTGCTTTCTTCCCGCGCGCTATTCGAGAATGGAATGGGAGATAAATAATATAACGGTGGTTCGATGAACCCTCTGCCAGGAACTTAAATATGAGTTGCAGAGTATACCATGTAGATGTAAATCCGTGACCGAGGGAGGACTCGAACCTCTGGCGGGAGCGGTCTCGCAGTCCCTGACGTGGCATCCAGCACCGTTCGGTCCATCTCGTGCGGGTTGTGTTATAGGAAACAAGTTTTGTAAGTAGTCTTCAGACGAAAGACATAGAAATTGCTTTCAGTGCTGACACAGTGGTTATTTCTCGCTTATTACATCTTCAATCCATGTGCAACTGTTGACGGAAATAAACATATTTGAAACTGACCAAGATGGCGGACCGGCTTCAACTGACGCGTGTGCTCGGCATAGATAATGGCACCTCCCTTTATTTTAACGATGGATGTCAACAACTACCGCCGAATCTCATTTCTGACCGTTCTATCAAAACTTCTTGAAAAAGTAATGTATTCCAGAGTAGCTTCACACATTAATAAAAATAAAGTTCAAACAAAATGTCAGTTTGGTTTCCAGAAAGGATTTTCAACAGAAAATGAAATATATATATATATATATATATATATATATATATATATATATATATATATATATGAAATATTAAATGCTCTGGATAACCGTAAATCACCCGTTGAGATTTTTGTGATCTATCAAAGGCCTTTGACGCAGTGGCCGAGGGGACTAAGGCGCTCAAGACACGGTCTGCACGGCCACTACGGTCGGGGGTTCGAATCCCCCCTCGGGCATGGATATTTGTGCCGTCCTTAGTCGTAGGTAGTTCATAAGTAGTTTGTATGTTTAGGGACTGATGACCCCGTAGTTAAGTCCCATAGTCTATACAAACATTTGAACATCTGAAAGGCCTTTGATTGTGTTAACCATGGAATCCTTCTAGATAAGCTTAAGTATTGCCGTATGGGTAATGCTTTAAATCACACCTAACTGGAAGAGTTCAGAAAGTTGATATAAGTAATTCACATAATATACAAAAAACAGCAGAGTTCTGCTGTTCTTAATATATATTAATGATTTGCTTTTCTATATTCATAAAGATGCCAAGCTAGTTCTCTTTGCTGATGATACAAGTATCGCTATCACACCCGAATCACAGGAATTAACGGATGAAATTTTGAAAAAAACACAATATATTCAGTTTCACACAATAAATGGTATCACGCCATTAATTAATATTGACTTCAACCAGAAATCTATAGCTAAGGTAGAATATTCAAAATTTTTTAGGTTTATGCATTGATGAGGGATTGAATTGGAAGAAACACACTGAAGATCTGCTGAAACGTTTGAGCTCAGCTACTTATGCTATTAGGGTGATTGCAAACTTTGGTGATGTACAACTCAGTAAACTAGCATACTATGCCTATTTTCATTCTCTGCTTTCTTCTGGCATCATATTCTGTGGTAGTCATTTAGTAAGAAAGTATTCATTGCCCAAAAGCGGGTCATCAGAGTAATTGCTAGAGTCCACCCAAGATCATCCTGCAGACATTTATTTAAGGATCTAGGAATCTTCACAGTAGATTGACAATAGATATATATATATATATATATATATATATATATATATATTCACTTATGAAATTTGTTATTAACAATGCAACTGAATTCAAATGTAATAGCAGTGTGCATAGCTACAACACTAGGAGAAAGGGTGACCTACACTATTCAAGGTTAAATTTAGCTCTGTCACAGAAAGGGGTTAATTATTCTGCCACAAAAGTCTTTGGTCACTTACCAAGTAGTATCAAAATTCTGACAGATAGCCATCTAGCATTCAAAAATAAATTAAGAGAATTTCTGAATGGCAATTCCTTCTACACATTAGATGAATTTCTAGATAAAAGTTAGTACTATAGGGAAAAAAATTTAAACAAAAATCAAAAAATTAATTTTTTTTAAAAAAGGTAAAATATTCAAATATTGAGTGTCATGTAATATTATGATAGACACATTTCATTTAACTGACACGTTCCACATCATTACGAAGTGTCGTATTCATGATCTATGGAACAAGTATTAATCTAATCTAACCTCCTTGCTTATTATTCTATAAAGGATCTGTAGAACAGCTGTCGTAAAGTATCCAAAAAATATTTAGAAGCTGTAAGATCAACTAGTTTGTGACGCTGCGTGAAAGCATTTTAGCACATAAATAGTCACAGAATGAGAATTTCACGAAATATACCTGCTTGTGACGTCAGGACATACATAAATTCTTTAGTTGAGATCCATACATAATACGGAAAATCAATGTATATAATTATTACATGCACGCAGGCACTTGATAACGGCAAACTGCCGAAACGCTCGTGAGCAGGGAACTGGAGCTTTGCTTACAGTGTCACTGGTGACGTCTATTGTACTGCGCGCGGAGCGGCCTGCAGTAGACTGCAGCAGCGCAGCGCCCCGGGAGATGGGAGACGCTGGTTTTTATGGAGGCCTTCGCCGAGACGAGCGGCGTAAAGCGAGCCACTAAAAGGAGACGGTGCCGGAGCGGCGAGCTCTGCCGCTGCCCCGCATTCGCCAGGAGGATGGCTGCACTGCCGCCACACTGTCCCTAGGTCTGACATCCGCTGCCCTTGGCTGTTGCTATCAAAGTACATGAATCACCAGAGACAGATTTACGTCCGACTGTTCAGACAATGCAACATACTAACAGGCGCATACTGGCACTACTGCTACGCCGACAATGGCGTCAGTGGAAATCGAAACAGTGCAGTGACGAAGTCTGTAAATAACTAGATTCATCTCAGATTATGCTGATGTAATAGCTCTGTACTTAGCTATAATTTACAACCGATCACTCAGCGAAAGATCCGTACCCAAAGACTGGAAAGTTGCCCAAGTTACTCCAATATTCAAGAAAGGCAATAGGAGTGATCCCCAAAATTACAGGCCTATCTAATTGACATCGATTTGCAGTAGGATTTTGGAACATATACTTTGTTCAAATATTATGAACTACCTCGAAGAACTACCTATTAACCAATAGTCGACATAGATTCGCTTGCCCTTTATTCACATGAAGTGTTAAGTGCCATCGACAAAGGGATCTCAAATCAATTCCATATTTCTGGATTTCCGGAAGGCTTTTGACACTGTACCCCACAAGCTGCTTCTAATGAAATTGCGTGCTTATGGAATATCTCCCCAATTGTGCGACTGGATTCACGATTTCCTATCAGAAAGGACACAGTTCGTTGTAATTGACGGTAAGTCATCGAGTAAAACAGAAGTGATATCTGGCGTTCCACAGGGAAGCGTTATAGGTCCCTCACTCTTCCTCGTGTTTATATAAACGATTTAGGAGACATTCTGAATAGCTCCCTTAGACTGTTGGTGGATGATGCTGTCGTTTATCGCTAAGTGAAGTCAACAGAGGATCAAAAGCAACTGCAAAGCGATTTAGACAAAATTTCTACGTGGTGCGAAAATTGGCAATTAACACTAAATAGTGAAAGGTGTGAAGTAATACACATGACCACTAAAAGAAATCCGCTGAACTTCAATGACGCGATAAATCAGTCTAACCTTAAGGTAGTGTAAATAAAACCAAATATCCAGGAGTTACAATTACGAACAACTTAGACTGGAGAGAACACACAGAAAATATTGTAAGGGAGGCGACCCAAGGGTTACGTTTCTTTGTCAGAACGCTTCGAAGATGCACCAGCTCCACCAAAGAGACTGCCTACATGACACATGTGCGTTCTCTCCTGGAGTACTGTTGCCCCTTGTGGGACCTTCACCAGGTGGAACTGACGGAAGATATTGAGAAGATTCATAGAATGACAGCTCGTTTCGTTTTATCACGTTACGGGGGGGAAAGCGTCACGGAAATGTTGCACGAATTGGGGTGGAAATCATTAAAAGAAAGACTTTATTCATTGCGGCGTGATCTGCTTGCGATGTTTCAATCACCGACTTTAGTTCTGAATGTGAAAATATTTTGCTAGCACCCACCTACTTAGGAAGACATGACCATCCCAATAAAATAAGAGAAATCAGATCGAAAACGGAATGATTTAGGTGTTCTTCCTTCCCGCGTCCTATTAGAGAATGGAACGGCAGAGAAAAGTTATGAAAGTGGTTAATGAACCCTCTGCCAGGCACTTAAATGTGATTTGCAGAGTATCTATGTAGATGTAGATGTATGTAGATTGGCCCCGTTATTTCGTATATTTATCTGTAACAGTGATTGTTGATCACTTTTACCATTACCACAAAATTTGAAGCAAGTTTCTAATTTCTTAATTAACTACGATTACGGAAAAAGGAGACGTACAACGAGGGGCCGGCCGCGGTGGCCGAGCGCTCTGCGGCGCTTCAGTCACAGTCTGCGCGGCCACTACGGTCGGGGGTTCGAATCCCCCTCGGGCATGGATATTTGGGCCGTCCTTAGTATTAGCTTGTCCATAAGTAGTTTGTAAGTTTAGGGACTGATGACCCCGTAGTTAAGTCCCATAAGCTCTTCAAACATTTGAACATTTTCGTACAACGAGGGGGGAAAGAGGGGACGGTTACAGAGAGGAGGATGGGGAAGGGGGAGGAGGAGGAGGAGAAGATGGAAGTCAGAAGGAAGGGAAGGAGGACAGAGACGGCGGATGGATGGAGGGCAGAGGAGGTGGAAGTCGAAGAGGGGGAGGAGGGGACGAAGTGGATAGGGAGCAGGCGAACAGAACGTAGAAAACAATTGCTTTTTTGAAGGGAATTTACACGTTACATCTAATCTTTACGCAAAAAAGAATAAACATAAAAACTCGTGAACTGACTGGCTTTACAACACATGGCTTTCTGAGGAAACATTTTTCCAACTTTCCTTTCGTTATACACAGCGAGAGCAACGCATAGCTGGATTGCGGAAATTTTTCAGCAATCACTCGTAAAAATATTTATTTGCAGGTCTAGATTTCGACCACTGTGTGGTCATTATCAGTGCTTAAGATGTTTTAAGTGTTTTGTAACACGTATAAACTCACTACCAAAGAACACGTAAAAAGGTTTTAACGTAATCTGGTCAGAGTTGCCAGCATAAAATCAATCTAATTCTTTCTTTTCCTATTTAAAATTCCTTCAAAATCTATCCCAATGATAAATAGCCTATATTTGAAACTTCCTGGCAGATTAAAATTGTGTGCCGGAACCGGGACTCGAACCTGGGACCTTTGCTGTCGCGGACAAGTAGGAGGCGAGGTACTGGTGGAAGTAAAGTTGTGAGGCGGCATCGTGAGTCGTGTCGGAATAGCTCAGTCGGTAGAGCACTTGCACGCGTAAGGCAAAGGTCCCAGGTTTGAGTCCCGGTTCCGGCACACAATTTTAATCTGCCAGGAAGTTTCATATCAGCGCACACTCCGCTGCAGAGTGAAAGTTTCATTCTGGAAGCCTATATTTGCGTTGACTAGTTTGGGAGATTGCCAACGAGCGTGCCGCAGTGGATTCATCGGTTTCCATTACATCACTGTCGGGCTCGGCTAGTACTCGGACTGTTATAGTGCGGGGTCTGCCGAACGCTTGTTGGCAAGCGGGGTCCACTAAGCCCTTGCGAGGCCTATTGAGGAGCTACTCGATTGAGAAGTAGCGGTCGCCAAAATCGACACAACGACCCCTCCACAACGCATCCGGTGACGTATTCCGACCGAGGATGACACAGCGGCTGACCGGTACCCGGTGGGACTTCAGAGGCCTGTGTGTGACTGAGAGAGTTTGCGATATGACGATCATTAGCAAACCAGTCGCCTTACTCTTAAAGCACTGAAATGTAATACAACCAACACATTTGTAAGTTGACTATTGTTGTTGTATGCACATGAACTGGTTGAAATATGTTCCACACTTACGAAGCAGATGGAGGTGGTGACAATGGACGTATTATCCGAAACTAGTCCCTGCCATTAATTAACATTTGTCATTCCAACTTCGATAGACTTAAAAGTAATACATTTGAAAAAGTGGATTGCTGACCTATTTTCCTGCGTTCTCAGAGGTTCACATCATTTTCGTAGTTTAATACTTTATCCTTTAGTAAGAAATTATAATCTGCACTATTCGTATTTGATTGACAAACCCCAGCTGTTATACGCATAGCTTAACACCAACATAAGCAGTTAGTCCAGATGTTTATTTTTCCAACTTTTTTTAACAGTAACTAGTTGCAAACCTGGCGTTTCTGGGGTATTTGTTTATTCCAGTTTTCCGTTAGTCCATCTTCTCCCCTCCTTCCTCTATTCGTCTCCACCCGCCCCACTCTCTTCCTCCTACTGTCTTCATTCATCTGCTTCTTTTATCCTTCTTGTATAACGGTGCACGTAATTCACAATAACATTCCTACTGCGTCTGTTCACCTGTTGGTTCCTCTCTTTCTGTTCATATGGTCCTCACACTTGCGCATCATTCCCTTTCCATAATTTATGTCAGTATATTCCTCTGACTTACCTCTGTTTCTCTCGTATTCCCCTTCTTGTCTTCCTTATGTGGAATATCTCTCATATCTGGCTACGTTTACAGTGAATAACGTAATGGTGTTTATTGCGATGTACCCTCCCCCCACGAACTTTACGAAATTTTATGTAGTCATTGACTTTCCTCTTATTTTGAAGGTCAAGTATGCATCATTGGTCGAATGAACGGTATGGCTGTTCAAAAAGTGCGAAAAAACAAATACTGATATCTTTGTATTAGATTGCTTCCTAATATATTCATAGGTGTCCATCGTGTATGATAATGACAAAGTGGTTTATTGATGACGTATTGTAATACATAATACCGAATTGTGCTTCCTGTGTCGGAACAAAGACAATGAAGGAATTTATTAATTTCGTATAATTTAGTGCCTCCATTGTCGATATGTCAGGTGTATTTAATAGGATCAATGTTTTGGTAAGGTGCGAGTTAAGTCGTCAAATATTTCATAAAATGCATATTAAACCATCAGTGATTTATTAATTCCAATGATCTTAGACTTTTGCAGGTAGCACAGTGCACCGTTGTTATTTACAGTCCATTCTCGTCCTTTACGTTTGCTTGACTGATAGGATAATCAAATATAACAATTTTACTTTTACTGAAATTGACTTCTGCTGTTATCAGCCAGATTTATTTTATCTAATGCATTTCCTTAATCTGTTTTAATACCTTGTAAGTACTTATAACACTATTTTAAGTAGTCATGATACTTCCACTTTCCATCCTATTGTATGCAATATTGCTTTCTGCTTTCTTTCTTAATTAGTTTTATTCTGTACTTTCTGTAGTTTATCTATGATGGTCTACGACCGAAACTAGCCGATTTTTAAGGAATTAATAAACAGCTAATGGTTTAAGATGCATTTTATGAATTATTTAATATGATTCCTTAATTATTAGAAACATCTGTAATTCTGTTCATCAACTACGGAGAGTAATATTGAATGCCTTTGTGTTTATCAGGAAGTAACAGATTGTTTTGATATCCTACCAGTGGGTTAGGTGTGATGTGCATCACTCCTAGTCTGACCTTGTATGTTACTTATCAACAGAATTAGCAATTTTATTAAATAAAGCCAGTAAATTATCCCCATACTTCTAACCCACGTTACACGCGTCTATCTTGGTATTGCTGTGAAGGTGAACTCAAAAGCCAGAGTAACTATAAGTAGGAATGGACTGAGATCTTTTCACCTAGAGAAACTCGAAGACACAAATTGAGACGATGGCCATTAACATTAAAAATGACTAGTGGAACTGACAAGGAAAGTACTTGGGCTCGAACAAACACATATACACCAAAATCGTATGAGAGATAATGTAAAGATACCTTATTGCACTAGTGATACACACGCATCTGCAAAACTCTGCAGTCGTCCGTTAGAGGCCTTTCCGTGTGCCATGCCACATTGCACTTTGACCTGTCGGATCGTCAGTAGGGAAGGTGCAGTGTGCCTCCGAAGTTGCGTTTTGCGATGTTATTTGTGTGGTGAAGCGTCAGATGGGGCGGCGATTGCTAATCAATCCTGCTAATGTTTTGCGATTAGTTGAGATGAAGTTACGAAGAACCCTTCTTCGTGGAGATGGTATTAGTGTAGAAGATGAATCATTTGCATGCTTTCTCGTATCTGTTATGGTACAGAAATATGAGCATAAGTTAGATACTGTTGTTACAAACTCATAATAATGATAATAGGGATGATAATGACGAACAACTCATTGCAAGCGGTAATGCTACGGTAAGTGCGGGAAGAGGCGATGGAAGCAGTGGCAGTGAATACCAACAGTCTTTCGGGAAGAAGGTTAAAGTTGCAACTATCATCACGGCTTTTGATGACAATTCGCTAGAGAACATGTACGATGATTATTACATAAGTTATCTGCATTACGTATGGCGTCTACAATTACATGTACAGTGCTATCTAGAGCATGGCTGCAGAGCTTTCCAGAGAAACGACACCCACTAGCACATTGAGGTGTACGTAGAGATCATGTAACCAAACGTCCATACAGATATGTTTGTTCGAGCCCACGTACTTTCCTTGTGAGTAGTCACGTATGACATTTCTGATCTCAGTTTCATTGGCTGTAATCAATTCTCAATCGCAGTTGTTCACGTTGTGTGAGCAGTCTGAAACCGGTCGCGTTCCACTCAGACGACGTCATTGGCACAAAGCAACGACCCACAGTGATTGGAGGGTATAAACGGTGACGGGTCCGCGAGACTTCCCCGACGACTCCGAGAACAGGTGGTGTCAGGCAGGAAACCTGGAGGCCCCTTTCGCGGACCTCACTCAAGGTGCTGGCGGCTAATCGCACATGTATCGGATCGTAAGGCCGGACTGTTTAAGTTGCCTGCGAGGACAGGACGCTCACCTTGACAGCCTCGCTCTCAATTAAAAGGACGGCATCGCCCTTGCAGCGAAGCCTTGTATATTTGGGGCGGAGTAATAACGTTGGATCTAGTAGGGCCACGAAGAGTAATAAAACTTTTATCATTACGGATGTGGAACCTGCGACTGTAAAGCAAAACATGTTTCAGGCATTTCTGTAAGCAATCGCCTTTTTATGGTGGTATTTATTATTAAACCATAACCGGTTTCGAACTGCCCTGCACCTAATCATCATATGGTACAAACGATACATTCAGTGCGTTTTGCTTGAGACATAGTGAGTGTGGTTGTGTATAGTTGATATTCATTATAAGCATATGAACCTTATTTAATTCATTCCACATACCTGTACAGTAAAAATTGTGAGAGTTACTGTCTTTTGA